>CM048658.1:22435434-24835434 GCA_026401315.1 Dysphania ambrosioides
GTGATTTTTAAGGGAAAGGGGGCCGGAAAGGGTTCTACCTCTCCTATTTTTCAAATTTCTTATCACACTAGCGAATAACTTGCACTAACATACCAATATAGCCTAGTTACATTTGTTTATGCATTGAAAATGAGCCTTAGAAGTATTTCACCAAGTTTTCAATCGATGTTCGTGATTTTCAAGGGAAAGGGGGCCCAGAAAGGGTTCTAATTCGCCTATTTTTCAAATTTCTTTTCCAAATAACCTATTACTTGCACTAACATACAAATATAGCATAGTTACATGTGTTCATGCATTGTAAACGAACCTTAGAAGCATTTCGCTAAGTTTTCAATCGATGTTCGTGACTTTCAAGGGAAAGGGGTCGGAAAGGGTTCTACCTCGCCTATTTTTATAATTTCTAATCACACTAACCTATAAATTACAATAACAAACCAATAATATAGCCTAGGTACAAGTGTTCATGCATTGAAAACGAGCTGTAGAAGCATTTCACTAAGTTTTCAAACGATGTTCGTGACTTTCAAGAGAAAGGGGGCCGGAAGGGTTCTACCTCGCCTATTTTTCAAATTTCTTATTAAAAGAACCTAGAACTTGCACTAACATAACAATTTAGCCTAGTTACAAGTGCTCATGCGTTGATAATGAGCCTTAGAAGCATTTCACTAAGTTCTAAATAGATGTTCGTGATTTTTAAGGGAAAGTGGGACGTAAAGGGTTCTAGATCGCCTATTTTTCAAGTTTCGTATCACACTAACCTATAACTTGCACTAACATACCAATACAGCCTAGTTACAAGTATTCATGCATTGAAAACGAGCCTCAGACGCATTTCACTAAGTTTTCAATCGAGGTTCGTGATTTTCAAGGGAAAGGGGGGCCGAAAACGGTTCTCCCTCACTTATTTTTCAAATTTCTTATCACACTAACCTATAAGTTGCACTACCATACCAATATAGGCTAGTTACAAGTGTTCGTGCATTGAAAACGGGCCTTAGAAGCATTTCACTAAGTTTTAAATTGATGGTCGTGACTTTCAAGGGAAAGGGGGCTGAAAAGGGTTCTACCTCGCCTATTTTTCGAATTTCTTATCAAAAAAACCTAGAACTTGCACTAACATACCAATATAGCCTAGTTACAAGTGTTGATGCATTGATAACGAGCCTTAGACGCATTTCACCTTGTTCTAAATCGATGTTCGTGATTTTTAAGGGAAAGGGGGCCGGAAAGGGTTCTACCTCTCCTATTTTTCAAATTTCTTATCACACTAGCGAATAACTTGCACTAACATACCAATATAGCCTAGTTACATTTGTTTATGCATTGAAAATGAGCCTTAGAAGTATTTCACCAAGTTTTCAATCGATGTTCGTGATTTTCAAGGGAAAGGGGGCCCAGAAAGGGTTCTAATTCGCCTATTTTTCAAATTTCTTTTCCAAATAACCTATTACTTGCACTAACATACAAATATAGCATAGTTACATGTGTTCATGCATTGTAAACGAACCTTAGAAGCATTTCGCTAAGTTTTCAATCGATGTTCGTGACTTTCAAGGGAAAGGGGTCGGAAAGGGTTCTACCTCGCCTATTTTTATAATTTCTAATCACACTAACCTATAAATTACAATAACAAACCAATAATATAGCCTAGGTACAAGTGTTCATGCATTGAAAACGAGCTGTAGAAGCATTTCACTAAGTTTTCAAACGATGTTCGTGACTTTCAAGAGAAAGGGGGCCGGAAGGGTTCTACCTCGCCTATTTTTCAAATTTCTTATTAAAAGAACCTAGAACTTGCACTAACATAACAATTTAGCCTAGTTACAAGTGCTCATGCGTTGATAATGAGCCTTAGAAGCATTTCACTAAGTTCTAAATAGATGTTCGTGATTTTTAAGGGAAAGTGGGACGTAAAGGGTTCTAGATCGCCTATTTTTCAAGTTTCGTATCACACTAACCTATAACTTGCACTAACATACCAATACAGCCTAGTTACAAGTATTCATGCATTGAAAACGAGCCTCAGACGCATTTCACTAAGTTTTCAATCGAGGTTCGTGATTTTCAAGGGAAAGGGGGGCCGAAAACGGTTCTCCCTCACTTATTTTTCAAATTTCTTATCACACTAACCTATAAGTTGCACTACCATACCAATATAGGCTAGTTACAAGTGTTCGTGCATTGAAAACGGGCCTTAGAAGCATTTCACTAAGTTTTAAATTGATGGTCGTGACTTTCAAGGGAAAGGGGGCTGAAAAGGGTTCTACCTCGCCTATTTTTCGAATTTCTTATCAAAAAAACCTAGAACTTGCACTAACATACCAATATAGCCTAGTTACAAGTGTTGATGCATTGATAACGAGCCTTAGACGCATTTCACCTTGTTCTAAATCGATGTTCGTGATTTTTAAGGGAAAGGGGGCCGGAAAGGGTTCTACCTCTCCTATTTTTCAAATTTCTTATCACACTAGCGAATAACTTGCACTAACATACCAATATAGCCTAGTTACATTTGTTTATGCATTGAAAATGAGCCTTAGAAGTATTTCACCAAGTTTTCAATCGATGTTCGTGATTTTCAAGGGAAAGGGGGCCCAGAAAGGGTTCTAATTCGCCTATTTTTCAAATTTCTTTTCCAAATAACCTATTACTTGCACTAACATACAAATATAGCATAGTTACATGTGTTCATGCATTGTAAACGAACCTTAGAAGCATTTCGCTAAGTTTTCAATCGATGTTCGTGACTTTCAAGGGAAAGGGGTCGGAAAGGGTTCTACCTCGCCTATTTTTATAATTTCTAATCACACTAACCTATAAATTACAATAACAAACCAATAATATAGCCTAGGTACAAGTGTTCATGCATTGAAAACGAGCTGTAGAAGCATTTCACTAAGTTTTCAAACGATGTTCGTGACTTTCAAGAGAAAGGGGGCCGGAAGGGTTCTACCTCGCCTATTTTTCAAATTTCTTATTAAAAGAACCTAGAACTTGCACTAACATAACAATTTAGCCTAGTTACAAGTGCTCATGCGTTGATAATGAGCCTTAGAAGCATTTCACTAAGTTCTAAATAGATGTTCGTGATTTTTAAGGGAAAGTGGGACGTAAAGGGTTCTAGATCGCCTATTTTTCAAGTTTCGTATCACACTAACCTATAACTTGCACTAACATACCAATACAGCCTAGTTACAAGTATTCATGCATTGAAAACGAGCCTCAGACGCATTTCACTAAGTTTTCAATCGAGGTTCGTGATTTTCAAGGGAAAGGGGGGCCGAAAACGGTTCTCCCTCACTTATTTTTCAAATTTCTTATCACACTAACCTATAAGTTGCACTACCATACCAATATAGGCTAGTTACAAGTGTTCGTGCATTGAAAACGGGCCTTAGAAGCATTTCACTAAGTTTTAAATTGATGGTCGTGACTTTCAAGGGAAAGGGGGCTGAAAAGGGTTCTACCTCGCCTATTTTTCGAATTTCTTATCAAAAAAACCTAGAACTTGCACTAACATACCAATATAGCCTAGTTACAAGTGTTGATGCATTGATAACGAGCCTTAGACGCATTTCACCTTGTTCTAAATCGATGTTCGTGATTTTTAAGGGAAAGGGGGCCGGAAAGGGTTCTACCTCTCCTATTTTTCAAATTTCTTATCACACTAGCGAATAACTTGCACTAACATACCAATATAGCCTAGTTACATTTGTTTATGCATTGAAAATGAGCCTTAGAAGTATTTCACCAAGTTTTCAATCGATGTTCGTGATTTTCAAGGGAAAGGGGGCCCAGAAAGGGTTCTAATTCGCCTATTTTTCAAATTTCTTTTCCAAATAACCTATTACTTGCACTAACATACAAATATAGCATAGTTACATGTGTTCATGCATTGTAAACGAACCTTAGAAGCATTTCGCTAAGTTTTCAATCGATGTTCGTGACTTTCAAGGGAAAGGGGTCGGAAAGGGTTCTACCTCGCCTATTTTTATAATTTCTAATCACACTAACCTATAAATTACAATAACAAACCAATAATATAGCCTAGGTACAAGTGTTCATGCATTGAAAACGAGCTGTAGAAGCATTTCACTAAGTTTTCAAACGATGTTCGTGACTTTCAAGAGAAAGGGGGCCGGAAGGGTTCTACCTCGCCTATTTTTCAAATTTCTTATTAAAAGAACCTAGAACTTGCACTAACATAACAATTTAGCCTAGTTACAAGTGCTCATGCGTTGATAATGAGCCTTAGAAGCATTTCACTAAGTTCTAAATAGATGTTCGTGATTTTTAAGGGAAAGTGGGACGTAAAGGGTTCTAGATCGCCTATTTTTCAAGTTTCGTATCACACTAACCTATAACTTGCACTAACATACCAATACAGCCTAGTTACAAGTATTCATGCATTGAAAACGAGCCTCAGACGCATTTCACTAAGTTTTCAATCGAGGTTCGTGATTTTCAAGGGAAAGGGGGGCCGAAAACGGTTCTCCCTCACTTATTTTTCAAATTTCTTATCACACTAACCTATAAGTTGCACTACCATACCAATATAGGCTAGTTACAAGTGTTCGTGCATTGAAAACGGGCCTTAGAAGCATTTCACTAAGTTTTAAATTGATGGTCGTGACTTTCAAGGGAAAGGGGGCTGAAAAGGGTTCTACCTCGCCTATTTTTCGAATTTCTTATCAAAAAAACCTAGAACTTGCACTAACATACCAATATAGCCTAGTTACAAGTGTTGATGCATTGATAACGAGCCTTAGACGCATTTCACCTTGTTCTAAATCGATGTTCGTGATTTTTAAGGGAAAGGGGGCCGGAAAGGGTTCTACCTCTCCTATTTTTCAAATTTCTTATCACACTAGCGAATAACTTGCACTAACATACCAATATAGCCTAGTTACATTTGTTTATGCATTGAAAATGAGCCTTAGAAGTATTTCACCAAGTTTTCAATCGATGTTCGTGATTTTCAAGGGAAAGGGGGCCCAGAAAGGGTTCTAATTCGCCTATTTTTCAAATTTCTTTTCCAAATAACCTATTACTTGCACTAACATACAAATATAGCATAGTTACATGTGTTCATGCATTGTAAACGAACCTTAGAAGCATTTCGCTAAGTTTTCAATCGATGTTCGTGACTTTCAAGGGAAAGGGGTCGGAAAGGGTTCTACCTCGCCTATTTTTATAATTTCTAATCACACTAACCTATAAATTACAATAACAAACCAATAATATAGCCTAGGTACAAGTGTTCATGCATTGAAAACGAGCTGTAGAAGCATTTCACTAAGTTTTCAAACGATGTTCGTGACTTTCAAGAGAAAGGGGGCCGGAAGGGTTCTACCTCGCCTATTTTTCAAATTTCTTATTAAAAGAACCTAGAACTTGCACTAACATAACAATTTAGCCTAGTTACAAGTGCTCATGCGTTGATAATGAGCCTTAGAAGCATTTCACTAAGTTCTAAATAGATGTTCGTGATTTTTAAGGGAAAGTGGGACGTAAAGGGTTCTAGATCGCCTATTTTTCAAGTTTCGTATCACACTAACCTATAACTTGCACTAACATACCAATACAGCCTAGTTACAAGTATTCATGCATTGAAAACGAGCCTCAGACGCATTTCACTAAGTTTTCAATCGAGGTTCGTGATTTTCAAGGGAAAGGGGGGCCGAAAACGGTTCTCCCTCACTTATTTTTCAAATTTCTTATCACACTAACCTATAAGTTGCACTACCATACCAATATAGGCTAGTTACAAGTGTTCGTGCATTGAAAACGGGCCTTAGAAGCATTTCACTAAGTTTTAAATTGATGGTCGTGACTTTCAAGGGAAAGGGGGCTGAAAAGGGTTCTACCTCGCCTATTTTTCGAATTTCTTATCAAAAAAACCTAGAACTTGCACTAACATACCAATATAGCCTAGTTACAAGTGTTGATGCATTGATAACGAGCCTTAGACGCATTTCACCTTGTTCTAAATCGATGTTCGTGATTTTTAAGGGAAAGGGGGCCGGAAAGGGTTCTACCTCTCCTATTTTTCAAATTTCTTATCACACTAGCGAATAACTTGCACTAACATACCAATATAGCCTAGTTACATTTGTTTATGCATTGAAAATGAGCCTTAGAAGTATTTCACCAAGTTTTCAATCGATGTTCGTGATTTTCAAGGGAAAGGGGGCCCAGAAAGGGTTCTAATTCGCCTATTTTTCAAATTTCTTTTCCAAATAACCTATTACTTGCACTAACATACAAATATAGCATAGTTACATGTGTTCATGCATTGTAAACGAACCTTAGAAGCATTTCGCTAAGTTTTCAATCGATGTTCGTGACTTTCAAGGGAAAGGGGTCGGAAAGGGTTCTACCTCGCCTATTTTTATAATTTCTAATCACACTAACCTATAAATTACAATAACAAACCAATAATATAGCCTAGGTACAAGTGTTCATGCATTGAAAACGAGCTGTAGAAGCATTTCACTAAGTTTTCAAACGATGTTCGTGACTTTCAAGAGAAAGGGGGCCGGAAGGGTTCTACCTCGCCTATTTTTCAAATTTCTTATTAAAAGAACCTAGAACTTGCACTAACATAACAATTTAGCCTAGTTACAAGTGCTCATGCGTTGATAATGAGCCTTAGAAGCATTTCACTAAGTTCTAAATAGATGTTCGTGATTTTTAAGGGAAAGTGGGACGTAAAGGGTTCTAGATCGCCTATTTTTCAAGTTTCGTATCACACTAACCTATAACTTGCACTAACATACCAATACAGCCTAGTTACAAGTATTCATGCATTGAAAACGAGCCTCAGACGCATTTCACTAAGTTTTCAATCGAGGTTCGTGATTTTCAAGGGAAAGGGGGGCCGAAAACGGTTCTCCCTCACTTATTTTTCAAATTTCTTATCACACTAACCTATAAGTTGCACTACCATACCAATATAGGCTAGTTACAAGTGTTCGTGCATTGAAAACGGGCCTTAGAAGCATTTCACTAAGTTTTAAATTGATGGTCGTGACTTTCAAGGGAAAGGGGGCTGAAAAGGGTTCTACCTCGCCTATTTTTCGAATTTCTTATCAAAAAAACCTAGAACTTGCACTAACATACCAATATAGCCTAGTTACAAGTGTTGATGCATTGATAACGAGCCTTAGACGCATTTCACCTTGTTCTAAATCGATGTTCGTGATTTTTAAGGGAAAGGGGGCCGGAAAGGGTTCTACCTCTCCTATTTTTCAAATTTCTTATCACACTAGCGAATAACTTGCACTAACATACCAATATAGCCTAGTTACATTTGTTTATGCATTGAAAATGAGCCTTAGAAGTATTTCACCAAGTTTTCAATCGATGTTCGTGATTTTCAAGGGAAAGGGGGCCCAGAAAGGGTTCTAATTCGCCTATTTTTCAAATTTCTTTTCCAAATAACCTATTACTTGCACTAACATACAAATATAGCATAGTTACATGTGTTCATGCATTGTAAACGAACCTTAGAAGCATTTCGCTAAGTTTTCAATCGATGTTCGTGACTTTCAAGGGAAAGGGGTCGGAAAGGGTTCTACCTCGCCTATTTTTATAATTTCTAATCACACTAACCTATAAATTACAATAACAAACCAATAATATAGCCTAGGTACAAGTGTTCATGCATTGAAAACGAGCTGTAGAAGCATTTCACTAAGTTTTCAAACGATGTTCGTGACTTTCAAGAGAAAGGGGGCCGGAAGGGTTCTACCTCGCCTATTTTTCAAATTTCTTATTAAAAGAACCTAGAACTTGCACTAACATAACAATTTAGCCTAGTTACAAGTGCTCATGCGTTGATAATGAGCCTTAGAAGCATTTCACTAAGTTCTAAATAGATGTTCGTGATTTTTAAGGGAAAGTGGGACGTAAAGGGTTCTAGATCGCCTATTTTTCAAGTTTCGTATCACACTAACCTATAACTTGCACTAACATACCAATACAGCCTAGTTACAAGTATTCATGCATTGAAAACGAGCCTCAGACGCATTTCACTAAGTTTTCAATCGAGGTTCGTGATTTTCAAGGGAAAGGGGGGCCGAAAACGGTTCTCCCTCACTTATTTTTCAAATTTCTTATCACACTAACCTATAAGTTGCACTACCATACCAATATAGGCTAGTTACAAGTGTTCGTGCATTGAAAACGGGCCTTAGAAGCATTTCACTAAGTTTTAAATTGATGGTCGTGACTTTCAAGGGAAAGGGGGCTGAAAAGGGTTCTACCTCGCCTATTTTTCGAATTTCTTATCAAAAAAACCTAGAACTTGCACTAACATACCAATATAGCCTAGTTACAAGTGTTGATGCATTGATAACGAGCCTTAGACGCATTTCACCTTGTTCTAAATCGATGTTCGTGATTTTTAAGGGAAAGGGGGCCGGAAAGGGTTCTACCTCTCCTATTTTTCAAATTTCTTATCACACTAGCGAATAACTTGCACTAACATACCAATATAGCCTAGTTACATTTGTTTATGCATTGAAAATGAGCCTTAGAAGTATTTCACCAAGTTTTCAATCGATGTTCGTGATTTTCAAGGGAAAGGGGGCCCAGAAAGGGTTCTAATTCGCCTATTTTTCAAATTTCTTTTCCAAATAACCTATTACTTGCACTAACATACAAATATAGCATAGTTACATGTGTTCATGCATTGTAAACGAACCTTAGAAGCATTTCGCTAAGTTTTCAATCGATGTTCGTGACTTTCAAGGGAAAGGGGTCGGAAAGGGTTCTACCTCGCCTATTTTTATAATTTCTAATCACACTAACCTATAAATTACAATAACAAACCAATAATATAGCCTAGGTACAAGTGTTCATGCATTGAAAACGAGCTGTAGAAGCATTTCACTAAGTTTTCAAACGATGTTCGTGACTTTCAAGAGAAAGGGGGCCGGAAGGGTTCTACCTCGCCTATTTTTCAAATTTCTTATTAAAAGAACCTAGAACTTGCACTAACATAACAATTTAGCCTAGTTACAAGTGCTCATGCGTTGATAATGAGCCTTAGAAGCATTTCACTAAGTTCTAAATAGATGTTCGTGATTTTTAAGGGAAAGTGGGACGTAAAGGGTTCTAGATCGCCTATTTTTCAAGTTTCGTATCACACTAACCTATAACTTGCACTAACATACCAATACAGCCTAGTTACAAGTATTCATGCATTGAAAACGAGCCTCAGACGCATTTCACTAAGTTTTCAATCGAGGTTCGTGATTTTCAAGGGAAAGGGGGGCCGAAAACGGTTCTCCCTCACTTATTTTTCAAATTTCTTATCACACTAACCTATAAGTTGCACTACCATACCAATATAGGCTAGTTACAAGTGTTCGTGCATTGAAAACGGGCCTTAGAAGCATTTCACTAAGTTTTAAATTGATGGTCGTGACTTTCAAGGGAAAGGGGGCTGAAAAGGGTTCTACCTCGCCTATTTTTCGAATTTCTTATCAAAAAAACCTAGAACTTGCACTAACATACCAATATAGCCTAGTTACAAGTGTTGATGCATTGATAACGAGCCTTAGACGCATTTCACCTTGTTCTAAATCGATGTTCGTGATTTTTAAGGGAAAGGGGGCCGGAAAGGGTTCTACCTCTCCTATTTTTCAAATTTCTTATCACACTAGCGAATAACTTGCACTAACATACCAATATAGCCTAGTTACATTTGTTTATGCATTGAAAATGAGCCTTAGAAGTATTTCACCAAGTTTTCAATCGATGTTCGTGATTTTCAAGGGAAAGGGGGCCCAGAAAGGGTTCTAATTCGCCTATTTTTCAAATTTCTTTTCCAAATAACCTATTACTTGCACTAACATACAAATATAGCATAGTTACATGTGTTCATGCATTGTAAACGAACCTTAGAAGCATTTCGCTAAGTTTTCAATCGATGTTCGTGACTTTCAAGGGAAAGGGGTCGGAAAGGGTTCTACCTCGCCTATTTTTATAATTTCTAATCACACTAACCTATAAATTACAATAACAAACCAATAATATAGCCTAGGTACAAGTGTTCATGCATTGAAAACGAGCTGTAGAAGCATTTCACTAAGTTTTCAAACGATGTTCGTGACTTTCAAGAGAAAGGGGGCCGGAAGGGTTCTACCTCGCCTATTTTTCAAATTTCTTATTAAAAGAACCTAGAACTTGCACTAACATAACAATTTAGCCTAGTTACAAGTGCTCATGCGTTGATAATGAGCCTTAGAAGCATTTCACTAAGTTCTAAATAGATGTTCGTGATTTTTAAGGGAAAGTGGGACGTAAAGGGTTCTAGATCGCCTATTTTTCAAGTTTCGTATCACACTAACCTATAACTTGCACTAACATACCAATACAGCCTAGTTACAAGTATTCATGCATTGAAAACGAGCCTCAGACGCATTTCACTAAGTTTTCAATCGAGGTTCGTGATTTTCAAGGGAAAGGGGGGCCGAAAACGGTTCTCCCTCACTTATTTTTCAAATTTCTTATCACACTAACCTATAAGTTGCACTACCATACCAATATAGGCTAGTTACAAGTGTTCGTGCATTGAAAACGGGCCTTAGAAGCATTTCACTAAGTTTTAAATTGATGGTCGTGACTTTCAAGGGAAAGGGGGCTGAAAAGGGTTCTACCTCGCCTATTTTTCGAATTTCTTATCAAAAAAACCTAGAACTTGCACTAACATACCAATATAGCCTAGTTACAAGTGTTGATGCATTGATAACGAGCCTTAGACGCATTTCACCTTGTTCTAAATCGATGTTCGTGATTTTTAAGGGAAAGGGGGCCGGAAAGGGTTCTACCTCTCCTATTTTTCAAATTTCTTATCACACTAGCGAATAACTTGCACTAACATACCAATATAGCCTAGTTACATTTGTTTATGCATTGAAAATGAGCCTTAGAAGTATTTCACCAAGTTTTCAATCGATGTTCGTGATTTTCAAGGGAAAGGGGGCCCAGAAAGGGTTCTAATTCGCCTATTTTTCAAATTTCTTTTCCAAATAACCTATTACTTGCACTAACATACAAATATAGCATAGTTACATGTGTTCATGCATTGTAAACGAACCTTAGAAGCATTTCGCTAAGTTTTCAATCGATGTTCGTGACTTTCAAGGGAAAGGGGTCGGAAAGGGTTCTACCTCGCCTATTTTTATAATTTCTAATCACACTAACCTATAAATTACAATAACAAACCAATAATATAGCCTAGGTACAAGTGTTCATGCATTGAAAACGAGCTGTAGAAGCATTTCACTAAGTTTTCAAACGATGTTCGTGACTTTCAAGAGAAAGGGGGCCGGAAGGGTTCTACCTCGCCTATTTTTCAAATTTCTTATTAAAAGAACCTAGAACTTGCACTAACATAACAATTTAGCCTAGTTACAAGTGCTCATGCGTTGATAATGAGCCTTAGAAGCATTTCACTAAGTTCTAAATAGATGTTCGTGATTTTTAAGGGAAAGTGGGACGTAAAGGGTTCTAGATCGCCTATTTTTCAAGTTTCGTATCACACTAACCTATAACTTGCACTAACATACCAATACAGCCTAGTTACAAGTATTCATGCATTGAAAACGAGCCTCAGACGCATTTCACTAAGTTTTCAATCGAGGTTCGTGATTTTCAAGGGAAAGGGGGGCCGAAAACGGTTCTCCCTCACTTATTTTTCAAATTTCTTATCACACTAACCTATAAGTTGCACTACCATACCAATATAGGCTAGTTACAAGTGTTCGTGCATTGAAAACGGGCCTTAGAAGCATTTCACTAAGTTTTAAATTGATGGTCGTGACTTTCAAGGGAAAGGGGGCTGAAAAGGGTTCTACCTCGCCTATTTTTCGAATTTCTTATCAAAAAAACCTAGAACTTGCACTAACATACCAATATAGCCTAGTTACAAGTGTTGATGCATTGATAACGAGCCTTAGACGCATTTCACCTTGTTCTAAATCGATGTTCGTGATTTTTAAGGGAAAGGGGGCCGGAAAGGGTTCTACCTCTCCTATTTTTCAAATTTCTTATCACACTAGCGAATAACTTGCACTAACATACCAATATAGCCTAGTTACATTTGTTTATGCATTGAAAATGAGCCTTAGAAGTATTTCACCAAGTTTTCAATCGATGTTCGTGATTTTCAAGGGAAAGGGGGCCCAGAAAGGGTTCTAATTCGCCTATTTTTCAAATTTCTTTTCCAAATAACCTATTACTTGCACTAACATACAAATATAGCATAGTTACATGTGTTCATGCATTGTAAACGAACCTTAGAAGCATTTCGCTAAGTTTTCAATCGATGTTCGTGACTTTCAAGGGAAAGGGGTCGGAAAGGGTTCTACCTCGCCTATTTTTATAATTTCTAATCACACTAACCTATAAATTACAATAACAAACCAATAATATAGCCTAGGTACAAGTGTTCATGCATTGAAAACGAGCTGTAGAAGCATTTCACTAAGTTTTCAAACGATGTTCGTGACTTTCAAGAGAAAGGGGGCCGGAAGGGTTCTACCTCGCCTATTTTTCAAATTTCTTATTAAAAGAACCTAGAACTTGCACTAACATAACAATTTAGCCTAGTTACAAGTGCTCATGCGTTGATAATGAGCCTTAGAAGCATTTCACTAAGTTCTAAATAGATGTTCGTGATTTTTAAGGGAAAGTGGGACGTAAAGGGTTCTAGATCGCCTATTTTTCAAGTTTCGTATCACACTAACCTATAACTTGCACTAACATACCAATACAGCCTAGTTACAAGTATTCATGCATTGAAAACGAGCCTCAGACGCATTTCACTAAGTTTTCAATCGAGGTTCGTGATTTTCAAGGGAAAGGGGGGCCGAAAACGGTTCTCCCTCACTTATTTTTCAAATTTCTTATCACACTAACCTATAAGTTGCACTACCATACCAATATAGGCTAGTTACAAGTGTTCGTGCATTGAAAACGGGCCTTAGAAGCATTTCACTAAGTTTTAAATTGATGGTCGTGACTTTCAAGGGAAAGGGGGCTGAAAAGGGTTCTACCTCGCCTATTTTTCGAATTTCTTATCAAAAAAACCTAGAACTTGCACTAACATACCAATATAGCCTAGTTACAAGTGTTGATGCATTGATAACGAGCCTTAGACGCATTTCACCTTGTTCTAAATCGATGTTCGTGATTTTTAAGGGAAAGGGGGCCGGAAAGGGTTCTACCTCTCCTATTTTTCAAATTTCTTATCACACTAGCGAATAACTTGCACTAACATACCAATATAGCCTAGTTACATTTGTTTATGCATTGAAAATGAGCCTTAGAAGTATTTCACCAAGTTTTCAATCGATGTTCGTGATTTTCAAGGGAAAGGGGGCCCAGAAAGGGTTCTAATTCGCCTATTTTTCAAATTTCTTTTCCAAATAACCTATTACTTGCACTAACATACAAATATAGCATAGTTACATGTGTTCATGCATTGTAAACGAACCTTAGAAGCATTTCGCTAAGTTTTCAATCGATGTTCGTGACTTTCAAGGGAAAGGGGTCGGAAAGGGTTCTACCTCGCCTATTTTTATAATTTCTAATCACACTAACCTATAAATTACAATAACAAACCAATAATATAGCCTAGGTACAAGTGTTCATGCATTGAAAACGAGCTGTAGAAGCATTTCACTAAGTTTTCAAACGATGTTCGTGACTTTCAAGAGAAAGGGGGCCGGAAGGGTTCTACCTCGCCTATTTTTCAAATTTCTTATTAAAAGAACCTAGAACTTGCACTAACATAACAATTTAGCCTAGTTACAAGTGCTCATGCGTTGATAATGAGCCTTAGAAGCATTTCACTAAGTTCTAAATAGATGTTCGTGATTTTTAAGGGAAAGTGGGACGTAAAGGGTTCTAGATCGCCTATTTTTCAAGTTTCGTATCACACTAACCTATAACTTGCACTAACATACCAATACAGCCTAGTTACAAGTATTCATGCATTGAAAACGAGCCTCAGACGCATTTCACTAAGTTTTCAATCGAGGTTCGTGATTTTCAAGGGAAAGGGGGGCCGAAAACGGTTCTCCCTCACTTATTTTTCAAATTTCTTATCACACTAACCTATAAGTTGCACTACCATACCAATATAGGCTAGTTACAAGTGTTCGTGCATTGAAAACGGGCCTTAGAAGCATTTCACTAAGTTTTAAATTGATGGTCGTGACTTTCAAGGGAAAGGGGGCTGAAAAGGGTTCTACCTCGCCTATTTTTCGAATTTCTTATCAAAAAAACCTAGAACTTGCACTAACATACCAATATAGCCTAGTTACAAGTGTTGATGCATTGATAACGAGCCTTAGACGCATTTCACCTTGTTCTAAATCGATGTTCGTGATTTTTAAGGGAAAGGGGGCCGGAAAGGGTTCTACCTCTCCTATTTTTCAAATTTCTTATCACACTAGCGAATAACTTGCACTAACATACCAATATAGCCTAGTTACATTTGTTTATGCATTGAAAATGAGCCTTAGAAGTATTTCACCAAGTTTTCAATCGATGTTCGTGATTTTCAAGGGAAAGGGGGCCCAGAAAGGGTTCTAATTCGCCTATTTTTCAAATTTCTTTTCCAAATAACCTATTACTTGCACTAACATACAAATATAGCATAGTTACATGTGTTCATGCATTGTAAACGAACCTTAGAAGCATTTCGCTAAGTTTTCAATCGATGTTCGTGACTTTCAAGGGAAAGGGGTCGGAAAGGGTTCTACCTCGCCTATTTTTATAATTTCTAATCACACTAACCTATAAATTACAATAACAAACCAATAATATAGCCTAGGTACAAGTGTTCATGCATTGAAAACGAGCTGTAGAAGCATTTCACTAAGTTTTCAAACGATGTTCGTGACTTTCAAGAGAAAGGGGGCCGGAAGGGTTCTACCTCGCCTATTTTTCAAATTTCTTATTAAAAGAACCTAGAACTTGCACTAACATAACAATTTAGCCTAGTTACAAGTGCTCATGCGTTGATAATGAGCCTTAGAAGCATTTCACTAAGTTCTAAATAGATGTTCGTGATTTTTAAGGGAAAGTGGGACGTAAAGGGTTCTAGATCGCCTATTTTTCAAGTTTCGTATCACACTAACCTATAACTTGCACTAACATACCAATACAGCCTAGTTACAAGTATTCATGCATTGAAAACGAGCCTCAGACGCATTTCACTAAGTTTTCAATCGAGGTTCGTGATTTTCAAGGGAAAGGGGGGCCGAAAACGGTTCTCCCTCACTTATTTTTCAAATTTCTTATCACACTAACCTATAAGTTGCACTACCATACCAATATAGGCTAGTTACAAGTGTTCGTGCATTGAAAACGGGCCTTAGAAGCATTTCACTAAGTTTTAAATTGATGGTCGTGACTTTCAAGGGAAAGGGGGCTGAAAAGGGTTCTACCTCGCCTATTTTTCGAATTTCTTATCAAAAAAACCTAGAACTTGCACTAACATACCAATATAGCCTAGTTACAAGTGTTGATGCATTGATAACGAGCCTTAGACGCATTTCACCTTGTTCTAAATCGATGTTCGTGATTTTTAAGGGAAAGGGGGCCGGAAAGGGTTCTACCTCTCCTATTTTTCAAATTTCTTATCACACTAGCGAATAACTTGCACTAACATACCAATATAGCCTAGTTACATTTGTTTATGCATTGAAAATGAGCCTTAGAAGTATTTCACCAAGTTTTCAATCGATGTTCGTGATTTTCAAGGGAAAGGGGGCCCAGAAAGGGTTCTAATTCGCCTATTTTTCAAATTTCTTTTCCAAATAACCTATTACTTGCACTAACATACAAATATAGCATAGTTACATGTGTTCATGCATTGTAAACGAACCTTAGAAGCATTTCGCTAAGTTTTCAATCGATGTTCGTGACTTTCAAGGGAAAGGGGTCGGAAAGGGTTCTACCTCGCCTATTTTTATAATTTCTAATCACACTAACCTATAAATTACAATAACAAACCAATAATATAGCCTAGGTACAAGTGTTCATGCATTGAAAACGAGCTGTAGAAGCATTTCACTAAGTTTTCAAACGATGTTCGTGACTTTCAAGAGAAAGGGGGCCGGAAGGGTTCTACCTCGCCTATTTTTCAAATTTCTTATTAAAAGAACCTAGAACTTGCACTAACATAACAATTTAGCCTAGTTACAAGTGCTCATGCGTTGATAATGAGCCTTAGAAGCATTTCACTAAGTTCTAAATAGATGTTCGTGATTTTTAAGGGAAAGTGGGACGTAAAGGGTTCTAGATCGCCTATTTTTCAAGTTTCGTATCACACTAACCTATAACTTGCACTAACATACCAATACAGCCTAGTTACAAGTATTCATGCATTGAAAACGAGCCTCAGACGCATTTCACTAAGTTTTCAATCGAGGTTCGTGATTTTCAAGGGAAAGGGGGGCCGAAAACGGTTCTCCCTCACTTATTTTTCAAATTTCTTATCACACTAACCTATAAGTTGCACTACCATACCAATATAGGCTAGTTACAAGTGTTCGTGCATTGAAAACGGGCCTTAGAAGCATTTCACTAAGTTTTAAATTGATGGTCGTGACTTTCAAGGGAAAGGGGGCTGAAAAGGGTTCTACCTCGCCTATTTTTCGAATTTCTTATCAAAAAAACCTAGAACTTGCACTAACATACCAATATAGCCTAGTTACAAGTGTTGATGCATTGATAACGAGCCTTAGACGCATTTCACCTTGTTCTAAATCGATGTTCGTGATTTTTAAGGGAAAGGGGGCCGGAAAGGGTTCTACCTCTCCTATTTTTCAAATTTCTTATCACACTAGCGAATAACTTGCAGTAACATACCAATATAGCCTAGTTACATTTGTTTATGCATTGAAAATGAGCCTTAGAAGTATTTCACCAAGTTTTCAATCGATGTTCGTGATTTTCAAGGGAAAGGGGGCCCAGAAAGGGTTCTAATTCGCCTATTTTTCAAATTTCTTTTCCAAATAACCTATTACTTGCACTAACATACAAATATAGCATAGTTACATGTGTTCATGCATTGTAAACGAACCTTAGAAGCATTTCGCTAAGTTTTCAATCGATGTTCGTGACTTTCAAGGGAAAGGGGTCGGAAAGGGTTCTACCTCGCCTATTTTTATAATTTCTAATCACACTAATGATGTGTTTTTGGATGTGTTTAATTGAATTAGGATCGTTTGGAGTGATTTAAAATAAATCAGATTCAAGTTCGTCTCACAAGAACCAATATAACACTCAATGTAGAAACGGATTCTATTTGTGTGTTTGGGGTTTATAATCTGACCGAACACAAAGTAAGGCTAGATTATTATGATTATACAACCTAAGCACTAAGCAAAGAAGGTATAATTTTGTGAAACACAAAGTAACACCAGAATTTCACAAAGAAAGTCAGAATTTTTATTTCTTAACACTTGTTCTGAAATGACTAACAAGTGCCCTATTTATAGGAATCTTACAAGAACTTTGAAATTCCTATCTCACACGCCTAAAACAGCAAAAATAAGCTACTATCAAGGCTTTGTAACTCCCTTTACGGATTTCAAACAAAGCTGACAGTCAATGCATGATTTAAGCCTAAAATCATGCTCTTCCTAAGCTAGAAATTGACTTGTTTATTTCTGGCCTTAATGGCGTCTATTATGGGTTATTTTGACAGAAAACAACCCCTAATTAAAGCTTGAATAATTGAAACAATCAGCAAAAGTCTTCCATGAAAAACGCCATGCAACGCGTTTTCAATCTGGCGTGAATTGCGTCAGTTTTGACAATTCAGCTAGAAGTCTTCCTTATGATGTGATTCTGATCTTTTCGTCCTATTTTCCCTCTTCCCATTTAAGGTAAGAAACAAAATGATTTTTGGAAGAGAATCCCACGAAATTAGCATCTGAAGACTTGGTTTTTCCGTGGGTAAACAAGGTGTGAACCGTAGCTTGGATTTCTGGAATGTTTTGGGCTTTAGTTTGGATTTGATTACTTGCTGCCATATCATTCTCCCCTTCTTCGAAAAAGTTTGTCCTCAAACTTTCATCATCTAGATATGAACTCAAATCCCCCACATTGAAGGTCGCACTTACTCCACCAAATTCACTAGGTAGATCAATTTTGTAAGCACTTTCTCCAATTTTCTCCAGAACTTGAAAAGGACCATCGGATCTGGGCATAAGCTTGTTTTTCCTAAGATTAGGAAAACGTTCTTTCCTCAAGTGTAACCAAACCCAGTCACCCTTAGCAAATGTAGGTTGCCTTCGGTTCTTATTTGCACGGTCTTTGTAGACTTTGTTCATAATTTCAATCTTTTCTTTGACTTTGGCGCATGTTTTCTGAAATGCTTCCCATCTCTTCTTAGGTTCAGCATGTATCAAATCTCCTTTAGGTAAAGGAATTAGCTCAATGGGCAGCAAAGGATTAATTCCATACACCACTTCAAAAGGACTACGAGCAGTGGTAGAAGAAGGAGACCGATTATAAGCGAATTCTGCATGGGCCAACTTAACATCCCAATCCTTTTGAGTTCTACTCACTAGACCACGTAGCAAAGCTCCAAGGGTTCTGTTCGTCACCTCCGTTTGACCATCCGTTTGTGGGTGATGAGAAGTACTAAATAAGAGCTTAGTACCCACCAGTTTCCACAATACTCTCCAGAAATGACTAAGGAACTTAGTGTCCCTATCTGAGACAATGGACCTTGGAACCCCATGCAAACGAATGATTTCTCTAAAGTATAAATCAGCAACTTTAGAAGCATCATCTGTTTTGTGGCATGGCACAAAGTGAGCCATTTTTGAAAAACGGTCCACTACCACCATAATACTGTCCTTCCCCCTTTGAGTACTAGGGAGACCCACAATAAAATCCATGCTTACTCCTTCCCATGGAACATCAGGCACGGGTAATGGGGTATAAAGACCTTTGTGAAAAGTACTCTTGGCTTTTTGGCAAGTAGAACACCTTTCTATCACGTGAGTTACATCCTTGATCATATGAGGCCAATAGAAATGTTCTTGAAGCATTTCTAATGTCTTGTGTATTCCAAAATGACCAGCAATTCCTCCCCCATGGATTTCACGAACCAAGAGTTCACGCACACCATTCTTAGGCACACAAAGTTTGTTGCCTTTAAACAAAAATCCATCTTGAACCGTGTAATCTTGAGTAGGCTTCTTGAATTTTTCTGAAAATTCCTCATCTTTTTCGTAGTGACTTTTCAAGTGTTCAAACCCAAGAATTTTCGTGTGAACCATAGCTAACAGATAGCTTCTCCTTGACAATGCATCCGCCACAACATTCTTCTTCCCTTCTTTGTATCTTGAGCTAAATGTGAAAGATTGAAGAAATTCAACCCATTTAGCATGTCGATGATTCAGTTTCTGCTGTCCATGAATAAACTTTAAGGCTTCATGATCCGAATGTAGAACAAACGGTTTTGGCCTTAAGTAATGAGACCAATGATCTAGAGCTCGAACAATGGCATAGAACTCGCGATCATAATTTGAATAATTAAGCTTTGCTCCACTTAATTTTTCACTGAAATAGCAGATGGGTCTCTTTCCTTGGATAAGAACAGCACCAATACCCACGCCACTTGCATCACATTCAACCTCAAACAGTTTATCAAAATCTGGTAATGCAAGAACCGTTGTATTGCACAATTTTTCTTTGATCTCTTCGAAGGCTTTTTGAGCAGCTTCACTCCATTGGAATGCACCTTTCTTCAATAATTCTGTTAAAGGAGCCGTGATTGTTGAGAAATTCCTGATGAAAATTCTGTAAAATGAGGCGAGGCCATGGAAACTCCTCACTTCATGCACATCTTTCGGCACCTTCCATGTTGAAATAGCCTTTACTTTCTCTGGATCAACCTGTACTCCTTCACTAGATACAACATAGCCTAGGAAGGTAATATGCTTACACATGAAAGCACACTTCTCTAACTTCCCATACAATTTGTTAGACCTTAAAATCTCAAACAAAGATTTTAAATGTAACAAATGATCATCTACAGACTTGCTATATACCAGAATATCATCTAAATATACAACAATGAATTTATTTAGAAAAGGACGCAATACCTCATTCATGAGTCTCATGAACGAACTAGGAGCATTGCAAAGACCAAACGGCATGACCAGCCATTCGTACAAGCCTTGTTTAGTCTTGAACGCTGTTTTCCATTCATCTCCTTCTCTAATTCGCATTTGATGGTAGCCACTTCTTAAATCAATTTTACTGAAAATCTGGGCTCCACTCAACTCATCAAACATGTCTTGAAGCCTGGGCATAGGAAAGCGGTATTTGATAGTAATATTATTGATGGACCGACTATCAATACACATTCTCCAAGTTCCCTCTTTCTTAGGCACTAAAAGAGCAGGAACAGCACAGGGGCTAAGGCTTTCACGCACATAACCTTTCTCCATAAGTTCTTCTACCTGCCTTTGCAATTCCTTGGCTTGATCTGGGCTACATCTGTAAGCTGGTTTGTTTGGCAATTGAGCTCCCGGAATCAGGTCAATAGCATGTTCAATACCTCGAAATGGAGGTAAGCCTTGCGGTAGGTCACTAGGAAAAACATCAGAAAATTCTTCCAGCAATTTCTTTAAAGGTAATGAGTTAGTCACAGTGGAAATAGTATCATCAACAGGTTTAACAACAAGGAAAAACCCTCCTCCTTCCATAGCACATTCTCGTTCAAACTCATGTCTCGAAATCAGAAAATTAGGTTTTTTCTCCATCATAGGTTCAACCTTTGGAGGCAAAGGAAGTAATCTGATTTTCTTTCCCCCATGAGTAGTGACTGTGTAAACATTAGAAACGCCATCATGCAAAGCATTTCTATCAAATTGCCATGGTCTGCCCAGCAATATATGACATGCACTCATAGGCAGAATATCACACCAACGTTCATCATGAAAATTCCCAATAGTAAAAGAAACTAGAGCTTGTTTCTTAACTTTTAAGCCGGTGTCATTATCTAGCCAATTTAACTTGTACGGTTTAGCATGCTCACGAGTAGGTAATTTAAGCTTACTTACAAGTTCAGTAGAAGCCACATCTGTACAAGATCCACCGTCTACAATCACATCGCAAATTCTGTCTTGCACCTTGCACCTCGTATGGAAGAGATTTTCTCTTTGTTGTACGTCTTTGAGAGGCTCGGAATGAAGGATTCTTCTCACAACACCACACAATGGAGTGGCGTTTTCTTCAGCTCCATACTCCTCATATTCCTCTTCCTCTTCCTCATTCTCCTCAGAATCATATCCTCCTTCATGTATGGTGAGTGTGTTTCTTTTCGGGCATTCACTAGCAATATGCCCTTTTTCGTGGCACTTGTAACACGTCCTCTTGGAAACTTCCAGTTTGTAATCCGTTTTTCCTCCATAACTTTTGAATGAGTTAGGAGTAAAAGTGGATTTAGAAGCAACCTCACTTTTTCCCACAGAAGGAAAAGCTTTGTAAGGAGGCCTCGAAGTAAGCCTTGGCCTTTCTTCCTTGTGTTGTGCCTCAACTTTTCTGGCAGCCTTCACAACGTCTTCATAAGATGAATAAGGTAGAAGATCCACCTTATTGGATATTGGCTTAGACAGCCCCTTCGTGAAACGAGCAATTTTAAGCGGTTCTTTTTCTTGCATATCACATACCATACTGAGTTTCTCAAATTCTCGCACATAATCATCAACACTTCGTTCCCCTTGAGCTAAGCGAGTCAATTTTACATATTGATCTTGCTCATACTCACGTGGAATCCAACGTTGCTCCATTTTCTTTTTGAGTTTTACCCATGACTCAATTTTTCCCTTTCCTTCTCTTCTCCTTTTGGCCTTCAGATTGTCATACCAAAGCCCAGCAAGTTTGGTTAATTTCAGAATTGCCATTTTACAACTCCTAGCATCATCATACTCCTTATACTCAAAAATACTCTCCAATCTACGTACCCAATCAAAAAAAACTTCTGGATCATTTGAACCATCGAATTCTGGAAGATCAAGTTTGAGACTTCTATCTTCTTGGTAACCACGAAATTGTGATTCCCCTTGGGTGGGTGTGGAATTTTCCAATTCCTCTATTCTTCTGCCTTGTCTAAGACAGAGGTCTGCAATGGCATCAACTCTTGTTTCATGCCTTTTCATTTCGTCATGCATCTCTTGGAGTTTTCCAAGAATGTCTTTCATCACCTCGTGAGATGGTGAGTTGGATGAACTTGAAGCCATTCTCCAAAGTCTTTGCTCTGATACCAACTGATGTGTTTTTGGATGTGTTTAATTGAATTAGGATCGTTTGGAGTGATTTAAAATAAATCAGATTCAAGTTCGTCTCACAAGAACCAATATAACACTCAATGTAGAAACGGATTCTATTTGTGTGTTTGGGGTTTATAATCTGACCGAACACAAAGTAAGGCTAGATTATTATGATTATACAACCTAAGCACTAAGCAAAGAAGGTATAATTTTGTGAAACACAAAGTAACACCAGAATTTCACAAAGAAAGTCAGAATTTTTATTTCTTAACACTTGTTCTGAAATGACTAACAAGTGCCCTATTTATAGGAATCTTACAAGAACTTTGAAATTCCTATCTCACACGCCTAAAACAGCAAAAATAAGCTACTATCAAGGCTTTGTAACTCCCTTTACGGATTTCAAACAAAGCTGACAGTCAATGCATGATTTAAGCCTAAAATCATGCTCTTCCTAAGCTAGAAATTGACTTGTTTATTTCTGGCCTTAATGGCGTCTATTATGGGTTATTTTGACAGAAAACAACCCCTAATTAAAGCTTGAATAATTGAAACAATCAGCAAAAGTCTTCCATGAAAAACGCCATGCAACGCGTTTTCAATCTGGCGTGAATTGCGTCAGTTTTGACAATTCAGCTAGAAGTCTTCCTTATGATGTGATTCTGATCTTTTCGTCCTATTTTCCCTCTTCCCATTTAAGGTAAGAAACAAAATGATTTTTGGAAGAGAATCCCACGAAATTAGCATCTGAAGACTTGGTTTTTCCGTGGGTAAACAAGGTGTGAACCGTAGCTTGGATTTCTGGAATGTTTTGGGCTTTAGTTTGGATTTGATTACTTGCTGCCATATCAACTAACCTATAAATTACAATAACAAACCAATAATATAGCCTAGGTACAAGTGTTCATGCATTGAAAACGAGCTGTAGAAGCATTTCACTAAGTTTTCAAACGATGTTCGTGACTTTCAAGAGAAAGGGGGCCGGAAGGGTTCTACCTCGCCTATTTTTCAAATTTCTTATTAAAAGAACCTAGAACTTGCACTAACATAACAATTTAGCCTAGTTACAAGTGCTCATGCGTTGATAATGAGCCTTAGAAGCATTTCACTAAGTTCTAAATAGATGTTCGTGATTTTTAAGGGAAAGTGGGACGTAAAGGGTTCTAGATCGCCTATTTTTCAAGTTTCGTATCACACTAACCTATAACTTGCACTAACATACCAATACAGCCTAGTTACAAGTATTCATGCATTGAAAACGAGCCTCAGACGCATTTCACTAAGTTTTCAATCGAGGTTCGTGATTTTCAAGGGAAAGGGGGGCCGAAAACGGTTCTCCCTCACTTATTTTTCAAATTTCTTATCACACTAACCTATAAGTTGCACTACCATACCAATATAGGCTAGTTACAAGTGTTCGTGCATTGAAAACGGGCCTTAGAAGCATTTCACTAAGTTTTAAATTGATGGTCGTGACTTTCAAGGGAAAGGGGGCTGAAAAGGGTTCTACCTCGCCTATTTTTCGAATTTCTTATCAAAAAAACCTAGAACTTGCACTAACATACCAATATAGCCTAGTTACAAGTGTTGATGCATTGATAACGAGCCTTAGACGCATTTCACCTTGTTCTAAATCGATGTTCGTGATTTTTAAGGGAAAGGGGGCCGGAAAGGGTTCTACCTCTCCTATTTTTCAAATTTCTTATCACACTAGCGAATAACTTGCACTAACATACCAATATAGCCTAGTTACATTTGTTTATGCATTGAAAATGAGCCTTAGAAGTATTTCACCAAGTTTTCAATCGATGTTCGTGATTTTCAAGGGAAAGGGGGCCCAGAAAGGGTTCTAATTCGCCTATTTTTCAAATTTCTTTTCCAAATAACCTATTACTTGCACTAACATACAAATATAGCATAGTTACATGTGTTCATGCATTGTAAACGAACCTTAGAAGCATTTCGCTAAGTTTTCAATCGATGTTCGTGACTTTCAAGGGAAAGGGGTCGGAAAGGGTTCTACCTCGCCTATTTTTATAATTTCTAATCACACTAACCTATAAATTACAATAACAAACCAATAATATAGCCTAGGTACAAGTGTTCATGCATTGAAAACGAGCTGTAGAAGCATTTCACTAAGTTTTCAAACGATGTTCGTGACTTTCAAGAGAAAGGGGGCCGGAAGGGTTCTACCTCGCCTATTTTTCAAATTTCTTATTAAAAGAACCTAGAACTTGCACTAACATAACAATTTAGCCTAGTTACAAGTGCTCATGCGTTGATAATGAGCCTTAGAAGCATTTCACTAAGTTCTAAATAGATGTTCGTGATTTTTAAGGGAAAGTGGGACGTAAAGGGTTCTAGATCGCCTATTTTTCAAGTTTCGTATCACACTAACCTATAACTTGCACTAACATACCAATACAGCCTAGTTACAAGTATTCATGCATTGAAAACGAGCCTCAGACGCATTTCACTAAGTTTTCAATCGAGGTTCGTGATTTTCAAGGGAAAGGGGGGCCGAAAACGGTTCTCCCTCACTTATTTTTCAAATTTCTTATCACACTAACCTATAAGTTGCACTACCATACCAATATAGGCTAGTTACAAGTGTTCGTGCATTGAAAACGGGCCTTAGAAGCATTTCACTAAGTTTTAAATTGATGGTCGTGACTTTCAAGGGAAAGGGGGCTGAAAAGGGTTCTACCTCGCCTATTTTTCGAATTTCTTATCAAAAAAACCTAGAACTTGCACTAACATACCAATATAGCCTAGTTACAAGTGTTGATGCATTGATAACGAGCCTTAGACGCATTTCACCTTGTTCTAAATCGATGTTCGTGATTTTTAAGGGAAAGGGGGCCGGAAAGGGTTCTACCTCTCCTATTTTTCAAATTTCTTATCACACTAGCGAATAACTTGCACTAACATACCAATATAGCCTAGTTACATTTGTTTATGCATTGAAAATGAGCCTTAGAAGTATTTCACCAAGTTTTCAATCGATGTTCGTGATTTTCAAGGGAAAGGGGGCCCAGAAAGGGTTCTAATTCGCCTATTTTTCAAATTTCTTTTCCAAATAACCTATTACTTGCACTAACATACAAATATAGCATAGTTACATGTGTTCATGCATTGTAAACGAACCTTAGAAGCATTTCGCTAAGTTTTCAATCGATGTTCGTGACTTTCAAGGGAAAGGGGTCGGAAAGGGTTCTACCTCGCCTATTTTTATAATTTCTAATCACACTAACCTATAAATTACAATAACAAACCAATAATATAGCCTAGGTACAAGTGTTCATGCATTGAAAACGAGCTGTAGAAGCATTTCACTAAGTTTTCAAACGATGTTCGTGACTTTCAAGAGAAAGGGGGCCGGAAGGGTTCTACCTCGCCTATTTTTCAAATTTCTTATTAAAAGAACCTAGAACTTGCACTAACATAACAATTTAGCCTAGTTACAAGTGCTCATGCGTTGATAATGAGCCTTAGAAGCATTTCACTAAGTTCTAAATAGATGTTCGTGATTTTTAAGGGAAAGTGGGACGTAAAGGGTTCTAGATCGCCTATTTTTCAAGTTTCGTATCACACTAACCTATAACTTGCACTAACATACCAATACAGCCTAGTTACAAGTATTCATGCATTGAAAACGAGCCTCAGACGCATTTCACTAAGTTTTCAATCGAGGTTCGTGATTTTCAAGGGAAAGGGGGGCCGAAAACGGTTCTCCCTCACTTATTTTTCAAATTTCTTATCACACTAACCTATAAGTTGCACTACCATACCAATATAGGCTAGTTACAAGTGTTCGTGCATTGAAAACGGGCCTTAGAAGCATTTCACTAAGTTTTAAATTGATGGTCGTGACTTTCAAGGGAAAGGGGGCTGAAAAGGGTTCTACCTCGCCTATTTTTCGAATTTCTTATCAAAAAAACCTAGAACTTGCACTAACATACCAATATAGCCTAGTTACAAGTGTTGATGCATTGATAACGAGCCTTAGACGCATTTCACCTTGTTCTAAATCGATGTTCGTGATTTTTAAGGGAAAGGGGGCCGGAAAGGGTTCTACCTCTCCTATTTTTCAAATTTCTTATCACACTAGCGAATAACTTGCACTAACATACCAATATAGCCTAGTTACATTTGTTTATGCATTGAAAATGAGCCTTAGAAGTATTTCACCAAGTTTTCAATCGATGTTCGTGATTTTCAAGGGAAAGGGGGCCCAGAAAGGGTTCTAATTCGCCTATTTTTCAAATTTCTTTTCCAAATAACCTATTACTTGCACTAACATACAAATATAGCATAGTTACATGTGTTCATGCATTGTAAACGAACCTTAGAAGCATTTCGCTAAGTTTTCAATCGATGTTCGTGACTTTCAAGGGAAAGGGGTCGGAAAGGGTTCTACCTCGCCTATTTTTATAATTTCTAATCACACTAACCTATAAATTACAATAACAAACCAATAATATAGCCTAGGTACAAGTGTTCATGCATTGAAAACGAGCTGTAGAAGCATTTCACTAAGTTTTCAAACGATGTTCGTGACTTTCAAGAGAAAGGGGGCCGGAAGGGTTCTACCTCGCCTATTTTTCAAATTTCTTATTAAAAGAACCTAGAACTTGCACTAACATAACAATTTAGCCTAGTTACAAGTGCTCATGCGTTGATAATGAGCCTTAGAAGCATTTCACTAAGTTCTAAATAGATGTTCGTGATTTTTAAGGGAAAGTGGGACGTAAAGGGTTCTAGATCGCCTATTTTTCAAGTTTCGTATCACACTAACCTATAACTTGCACTAACATACCAATACAGCCTAGTTACAAGTATTCATGCATTGAAAACGAGCCTCAGACGCATTTCACTAAGTTTTCAATCGAGGTTCGTGATTTTCAAGGGAAAGGGGGGCCGAAAACGGTTCTCCCTCACTTATTTTTCAAATTTCTTATCACACTAACCTATAAGTTGCACTACCATACCAATATAGGCTAGTTACAAGTGTTCGTGCATTGAAAACGGGCCTTAGAAGCATTTCACTAAGTTTTAAATTGATGGTCGTGACTTTCAAGGGAAAGGGGGCTGAAAAGGGTTCTACCTCGCCTATTTTTCGAATTTCTTATCAAAAAAACCTAGAACTTGCACTAACATACCAATATAGCCTAGTTACAAGTGTTGATGCATTGATAACGAGCCTTAGACGCATTTCACCTTGTTCTAAATCGATGTTCGTGATTTTTAAGGGAAAGGGGGCCGGAAAGGGTTCTACCTCTCCTATTTTTCAAATTTCTTATCACACTAGCGAATAACTTGCACTAACATACCAATATAGCCTAGTTACATTTGTTTATGCATTGAAAATGAGCCTTAGAAGTATTTCACCAAGTTTTCAATCGATGTTCGTGATTTTCAAGGGAAAGGGGGCCCAGAAAGGGTTCTAATTCGCCTATTTTTCAAATTTCTTTTCCAAATAACCTATTACTTGCACTAACATACAAATATAGCATAGTTACATGTGTTCATGCATTGTAAACGAACCTTAGAAGCATTTCGCTAAGTTTTCAATCGATGTTCGTGACTTTCAAGGGAAAGGGGTCGGAAAGGGTTCTACCTCGCCTATTTTTATAATTTCTAATCACACTAACCTATAAATTACAATAACAAACCAATAATATAGCCTAGGTACAAGTGTTCATGCATTGAAAACGAGCTGTAGAAGCATTTCACTAAGTTTTCAAACGATGTTCGTGACTTTCAAGAGAAAGGGGGCCGGAAGGGTTCTACCTCGCCTATTTTTCAAATTTCTTATTAAAAGAACCTAGAACTTGCACTAACATAACAATTTAGCCTAGTTACAAGTGCTCATGCGTTGATAATGAGCCTTAGAAGCATTTCACTAAGTTCTAAATAGATGTTCGTGATTTTTAAGGGAAAGTGGGACGTAAAGGGTTCTAGATCGCCTATTTTTCAAGTTTCGTATCACACTAACCTATAACTTGCACTAACATACCAATACAGCCTAGTTACAAGTATTCATGCATTGAAAACGAGCCTCAGACGCATTTCACTAAGTTTTCAATCGAGGTTCGTGATTTTCAAGGGAAAGGGGGGCCGAAAACGGTTCTCCCTCACTTATTTTTCAAATTTCTTATCACACTAACCTATAAGTTGCACTACCATACCAATATAGGCTAGTTACAAGTGTTCGTGCATTGAAAACGGGCCTTAGAAGCATTTCACTAAGTTTTAAATTGATGGTCGTGACTTTCAAGGGAAAGGGGGCTGAAAAGGGTTCTACCTCGCCTATTTTTCGAATTTCTTATCAAAAAAACCTAGAACTTGCACTAACATACCAATATAGCCTAGTTACAAGTGTTGATGCATTGATAACGAGCCTTAGACGCATTTCACCTTGTTCTAAATCGATGTTCGTGATTTTTAAGGGAAAGGGGGCCGGAAAGGGTTCTACCTCTCCTATTTTTCAAATTTCTTATCACACTAGCGAATAACTTGCACTAACATACCAATATAGCCTAGTTACATTTGTTTATGCATTGAAAATGAGCCTTAGAAGTATTTCACCAAGTTTTCAATCGATGTTCGTGATTTTCAAGGGAAAGGGGGCCCAGAAAGGGTTCTAATTCGCCTATTTTTCAAATTTCTTTTCCAAATAACCTATTACTTGCACTAACATACAAATATAGCATAGTTACATGTGTTCATGCATTGTAAACGAACCTTAGAAGCATTTCGCTAAGTTTTCAATCGATGTTCGTGACTTTCAAGGGAAAGGGGTCGGAAAGGGTTCTACCTCGCCTATTTTTATAATTTCTAATCACACTAACCTATAAATTACAATAACAAACCAATAATATAGCCTAGGTACAAGTGTTCATGCATTGAAAACGAGCTGTAGAAGCATTTCACTAAGTTTTCAAACGATGTTCGTGACTTTCAAGAGAAAGGGGGCCGGAAGGGTTCTACCTCGCCTATTTTTCAAATTTCTTATTAAAAGAACCTAGAACTTGCACTAACATAACAATTTAGCCTAGTTACAAGTGCTCATGCGTTGATAATGAGCCTTAGAAGCATTTCACTAAGTTCTAAATAGATGTTCGTGATTTTTAAGGGAAAGTGGGACGTAAAGGGTTCTAGATCGCCTATTTTTCAAGTTTCGTATCACACTAACCTATAACTTGCACTAACATACCAATACAGCCTAGTTACAAGTATTCATGCATTGAAAACGAGCCTCAGACGCATTTCACTAAGTTTTCAATCGAGGTTCGTGATTTTCAAGGGAAAGGGGGGCCGAAAACGGTTCTCCCTCACTTATTTTTCAAATTTCTTATCACACTAACCTATAAGTTGCACTACCATACCAATATAGGCTAGTTACAAGTGTTCGTGCATTGAAAACGGGCCTTAGAAGCATTTCACTAAGTTTTAAATTGATGGTCGTGACTTTCAAGGGAAAGGGGGCTGAAAAGGGTTCTACCTCGCCTATTTTTCGAATTTCTTATCAAAAAAACCTAGAACTTGCACTAACATACCAATATAGCCTAGTTACAAGTGTTGATGCATTGATAACGAGCCTTAGACGCATTTCACCTTGTTCTAAATCGATGTTCGTGATTTTTAAGGGAAAGGGGGCCGGAAAGGGTTCTACCTCTCCTATTTTTCAAATTTCTTATCACACTAGCGAATAACTTGCACTAACATACCAATATAGCCTAGTTACATTTGTTTATGCATTGAAAATGAGCCTTAGAAGTATTTCACCAAGTTTTCAATCGATGTTCGTGATTTTCAAGGGAAAGGGGGCCCAGAAAGGGTTCTAATTCGCCTATTTTTCAAATTTCTTTTCCAAATAACCTATTACTTGCACTAACATACAAATATAGCATAGTTACATGTGTTCATGCATTGTAAACGAACCTTAGAAGCATTTCGCTAAGTTTTCAATCGATGTTCGTGACTTTCAAGGGAAAGGGGTCGGAAAGGGTTCTACCTCGCCTATTTTTATAATTTCTAATCACACTAACCTATAAATTACAATAACAAACCAATAATATAGCCTAGGTACAAGTGTTCATGCATTGAAAACGAGCTGTAGAAGCATTTCACTAAGTTTTCAAACGATGTTCGTGACTTTCAAGAGAAAGGGGGCCGGAAGGGTTCTACCTCGCCTATTTTTCAAATTTCTTATTAAAAGAACCTAGAACTTGCACTAACATAACAATTTAGCCTAGTTACAAGTGCTCATGCGTTGATAATGAGCCTTAGAAGCATTTCACTAAGTTCTAAATAGATGTTCGTGATTTTTAAGGGAAAGTGGGACGTAAAGGGTTCTAGATCGCCTATTTTTCAAGTTTCGTATCACACTAACCTATAACTTGCACTAACATACCAATACAGCCTAGTTACAAGTATTCATGCATTGAAAACGAGCCTCAGACGCATTTCACTAAGTTTTCAATCGAGGTTCGTGATTTTCAAGGGAAAGGGGGGCCGAAAACGGTTCTCCCTCACTTATTTTTCAAATTTCTTATCACACTAACCTATAAGTTGCACTACCATACCAATATAGGCTAGTTACAAGTGTTCGTGCATTGAAAACGGGCCTTAGAAGCATTTCACTAAGTTTTAAATTGATGGTCGTGACTTTCAAGGGAAAGGGGGCTGAAAAGGGTTCTACCTCGCCTATTTTTCGAATTTCTTATCAAAAAAACCTAGAACTTGCACTAACATACCAATATAGCCTAGTTACAAGTGTTGATGCATTGATAACGAGCCTTAGACGCATTTCACCTTGTTCTAAATCGATGTTCGTGATTTTTAAGGGAAAGGGGGCCGGAAAGGGTTCTACCTCTCCTATTTTTCAAATTTCTTATCACACTAGCGAATAACTTGCACTAACATACCAATATAGCCTAGTTACATTTGTTTATGCATTGAAAATGAGCCTTAGAAGTATTTCACCAAGTTTTCAATCGATGTTCGTGAAGTTTTGACAATTCAGCTAGAAGTCTTCCTTATGATGTGATTCTGATCTTTTCGTCCTATTTTCCCTCTTCCCATTTAAGGTAAGAAACAAAATGATTTTTGGAAGAGAATCCCACGAAATTAGCATCTGAAGACTTGGTTTTTCCGTGGGTAAACAAGGTGTGAACCGTAGCTTGGATTTCTGGAATGTTTTGGGCTTTAGTTTGGATTTGATTACTTGCTGCCATATCAACTAACCTATAAATTACAATAACAAACCAATAATATAGCCTAGGTACAAGTGTTCATGCATTGAAAACGAGCTGTAGAAGCATTTCACTAAGTTTTCAAACGATGTTCGTGACTTTCAAGAGAAAGGGGGCCGGAAGGGTTCTACCTCGCCTATTTTTCAAATTTCTTATTAAAAGAACCTAGAACTTGCACTAACATAACAATTTAGCCTAGTTACAAGTGCTCATGCGTTGATAATGAGCCTTAGAAGCATTTCACTAAGTTCTAAATAGATGTTCGTGATTTTTAAGGGAAAGTGGGACGTAAAGGGTTCTAGATCGCCTATTTTTCAAGTTTCGTATCACACTAACCTATAACTTGCACTAACATACCAATACAGCCTAGTTACAAGTATTCATGCATTGAAAACGAGCCTCAGACGCATTTCACTAAGTTTTCAATCGAGGTTCGTGATTTTCAAGGGAAAGGGGGGCCGAAAACGGTTCTCCCTCACTTATTTTTCAAATTTCTTATCACACTAACCTATAAGTTGCACTACCATACCAATATAGGCTAGTTACAAGTGTTCGTGCATTGAAAACGGGCCTTAGAAGCATTTCACTAAGTTTTAAATTGATGGTCGTGACTTTCAAGGGAAAGGGGGCTGAAAAGGGTTCTACCTCGCCTATTTTTCGAATTTCTTATCAAAAAAACCTAGAACTTGCACTAACATACCAATATAGCCTAGTTACAAGTGTTGATGCATTGATAACGAGCCTTAGACGCATTTCACCTTGTTCTAAATCGATGTTCGTGATTTTTAAGGGAAAGGGGGCCGGAAAGGGTTCTACCTCTCCTATTTTTCAAATTTCTTATCACACTAGCGAATAACTTGCACTAACATACCAATATAGCCTAGTTACATTTGTTTATGCATTGAAAATGAGCCTTAGAAGTATTTCACCAAGTTTTCAATCGATGTTCGTGATTTTCAAGGGAAAGGGGGCCCAGAAAGGGTTCTAATTCGCCTATTTTTCAAATTTCTTTTCCAAATAACCTATTACTTGCACTAACATACAAATATAGCATAGTTACATGTGTTCATGCATTGTAAACGAACCTTAGAAGCATTTCGCTAAGTTTTCAATCGATGTTCGTGACTTTCAAGGGAAAGGGGTCGGAAAGGGTTCTACCTCGCCTATTTTTATAATTTCTAATCACACTAACCTATAAATTACAATAACAAACCAATAATATAGCCTAGGTACAAGTGTTCATGCATTGAAAACGAGCTGTAGAAGCATTTCACTAAGTTTTCAAACGATGTTCGTGACTTTCAAGAGAAAGGGGGCCGGAAGGGTTCTACCTCGCCTATTTTTCAAATTTCTTATTAAAAGAACCTAGAACTTGCACTAACATAACAATTTAGCCTAGTTACAAGTGCTCATGCGTTGATAATGAGCCTTAGAAGCATTTCACTAAGTTCTAAATAGATGTTCGTGATTTTTAAGGGAAAGTGGGACGTAAAGGGTTCTAGATCGCCTATTTTTCAAGTTTCGTATCACACTAACCTATAACTTGCACTAACATACCAATACAGCCTAGTTACAAGTATTCATGCATTGAAAACGAGCCTCAGACGCATTTCACTAAGTTTTCAATCGAGGTTCGTGATTTTCAAGGGAAAGGGGGGCCGAAAACGGTTCTCCCTCACTTATTTTTCAAATTTCTTATCACACTAACCTATAAGTTGCACTACCATACCAATATAGGCTAGTTACAAGTGTTCGTGCATTGAAAACGGGCCTTAGAAGCATTTCACTAAGTTTTAAATTGATGGTCGTGACTTTCAAGGGAAAGGGGGCTGAAAAGGGTTCTACCTCGCCTATTTTTCGAATTTCTTATCAAAAAAACCTAGAACTTGCACTAACATACCAATATAGCCTAGTTACAAGTGTTGATGCATTGATAACGAGCCTTAGACGCATTTCACCTTGTTCTAAATCGATGTTCGTGATTTTTAAGGGAAAGGGGGCCGGAAAGGGTTCTACCTCTCCTATTTTTCAAATTTCTTATCACACTAGCGAATAACTTGCACTAACATACCAATATAGCCTAGTTACATTTGTTTATGCATTGAAAATGAGCCTTAGAAGTATTTCACCAAGTTTTCAATCGATGTTCGTGATTTTCAAGGGAAAGGGGGCCCAGAAAGGGTTCTAATTCGCCTATTTTTCAAATTTCTTTTCCAAATAACCTATTACTTGCACTAACATACAAATATAGCATAGTTACATGTGTTCATGCATTGTAAACGAACCTTAGAAGCATTTCGCTAAGTTTTCAATCGATGTTCGTGACTTTCAAGGGAAAGGGGTCGGAAAGGGTTCTACCTCGCCTATTTTTATAATTTCTAATCACACTAACCTATAAATTACAATAACAAACCAATAATATAGCCTAGGTACAAGTGTTCATGCATTGAAAACGAGCTGTAGAAGCATTTCACTAAGTTTTCAAACGATGTTCGTGACTTTCAAGAGAAAGGGGGCCGGAAGGGTTCTACCTCGCCTATTTTTCAAATTTCTTATTAAAAGAACCTAGAACTTGCACTAACATAACAATTTAGCCTAGTTACAAGTGCTCATGCGTTGATAATGAGCCTTAGAAGCATTTCACTAAGTTCTAAATAGATGTTCGTGATTTTTAAGGGAAAGTGGGACGTAAAGGGTTCTAGATCGCCTATTTTTCAAGTTTCGTATCACACTAACCTATAACTTGCACTAACATACCAATACAGCCTAGTTACAAGTATTCATGCATTGAAAACGAGCCTCAGACGCATTTCACTAAGTTTTCAATCGAGGTTCGTGATTTTCAAGGGAAAGGGGGGCCGAAAACGGTTCTCCCTCACTTATTTTTCAAATTTCTTATCACACTAACCTATAAGTTGCACTACCATACCAATATAGGCTAGTTACAAGTGTTCGTGCATTGAAAACGGGCCTTAGAAGCATTTCACTAAGTTTTAAATTGATGGTCGTGACTTTCAAGGGAAAGGGGGCTGAAAAGGGTTCTACCTCGCCTATTTTTCGAATTTCTTATCAAAAAAACCTAGAACTTGCACTAACATACCAATATAGCCTAGTTACAAGTGTTGATGCATTGATAACGAGCCTTAGACGCATTTCACCTTGTTCTAAATCGATGTTCGTGATTTTTAAGGGAAAGGGGGCCGGAAAGGGTTCTACCTCTCCTATTTTTCAAATTTCTTATCACACTAGCGAATAACTTGCACTAACATACCAATATAGCCTAGTTACATTTGTTTATGCATTGAAAATGAGCCTTAGAAGTATTTCACCAAGTTTTCAATCGATGTTCGTGATTTTCAAGGGAAAGGGGGCCCAGAAAGGGTTCTAATTCGCCTATTTTTCAAATTTCTTTTCCAAATAACCTATTACTTGCACTAACATACAAATATAGCATAGTTACATGTGTTCATGCATTGTAAACGAACCTTAGAAGCATTTCGCTAAGTTTTCAATCGATGTTCGTGACTTTCAAGGGAAAGGGGTCGGAAAGGGTTCTACCTCGCCTATTTTTATAATTTCTAATCACACTAACCTATAAATTACAATAACAAACCAATAATATAGCCTAGGTACAAGTGTTCATGCATTGAAAACGAGCTGTAGAAGCATTTCACTAAGTTTTCAAACGATGTTCGTGACTTTCAAGAGAAAGGGGGCCGGAAGGGTTCTACCTCGCCTATTTTTCAAATTTCTTATTAAAAGAACCTAGAACTTGCACTAACATAACAATTTAGCCTAGTTACAAGTGCTCATGCGTTGATAATGAGCCTTAGAAGCATTTCACTAAGTTCTAAATAGATGTTCGTGATTTTTAAGGGAAAGTGGGACGTAAAGGGTTCTAGATCGCCTATTTTTCAAGTTTCGTATCACACTAACCTATAACTTGCACTAACATACCAATACAGCCTAGTTACAAGTATTCATGCATTGAAAACGAGCCTCAGACGCATTTCACTAAGTTTTCAATCGAGGTTCGTGATTTTCAAGGGAAAGGGGGGCCGAAAACGGTTCTCCCTCACTTATTTTTCAAATTTCTTATCACACTAACCTATAAGTTGCACTACCATACCAATATAGGCTAGTTACAAGTGTTCGTGCATTGAAAACGGGCCTTAGAAGCATTTCACTAAGTTTTAAATTGATGGTCGTGACTTTCAAGGGAAAGGGGGCTGAAAAGGGTTCTACCTCGCCTATTTTTCGAATTTCTTATCAAAAAAACCTAGAACTTGCACTAACATACCAATATAGCCTAGTTACAAGTGTTGATGCATTGATAACGAGCCTTAGACGCATTTCACCTTGTTCTAAATCGATGTTCGTGATTTTTAAGGGAAAGGGGGCCGGAAAGGGTTCTACCTCTCCTATTTTTCAAATTTCTTATCACACTAGCGAATAACTTGCACTAACATACCAATATAGCCTAGTTACATTTGTTTATGCATTGAAAATGAGCCTTAGAAGTATTTCACCAAGTTTTCAATCGATGTTCGTGATTTTCAAGGGAAAGGGGGCCCAGAAAGGGTTCTAATTCGCCTATTTTTCAAATTTCTTTTCCAAATAACCTATTACTTGCACTAACATACAAATATAGCATAGTTACATGTGTTCATGCATTGTAAACGAACCTTAGAAGCATTTCGCTAAGTTTTCAATCGATGTTCGTGACTTTCAAGGGAAAGGGGTCGGAAAGGGTTCTACCTCGCCTATTTTTATAATTTCTAATCACACTAACCTATAAATTACAATAACAAACCAATAATATAGCCTAGGTACAAGTGTTCATGCATTGAAAACGAGCTGTAGAAGCATTTCACTAAGTTTTCAAACGATGTTCGTGACTTTCAAGAGAAAGGGGGCCGGAAGGGTTCTACCTCGCCTATTTTTCAAATTTCTTATTAAAAGAACCTAGAACTTGCACTAACATAACAATTTAGCCTAGTTACAAGTGCTCATGCGTTGATAATGAGCCTTAGAAGCATTTCACTAAGTTCTAAATAGATGTTCGTGATTTTTAAGGGAAAGTGGGACGTAAAGGGTTCTAGATCGCCTATTTTTCAAGTTTCGTATCACACTAACCTATAACTTGCACTAACATACCAATACAGCCTAGTTACAAGTATTCATGCATTGAAAACGAGCCTCAGACGCATTTCACTAAGTTTTCAATCGAGGTTCGTGATTTTCAAGGGAAAGGGGGGCCGAAAACGGTTCTCCCTCACTTATTTTTCAAATTTCTTATCACACTAACCTATAAGTTGCACTACCATACCAATATAGGCTAGTTACAAGTGTTCGTGCATTGAAAACGGGCCTTAGAAGCATTTCACTAAGTTTTAAATTGATGGTCGTGACTTTCAAGGGAAAGGGGGCTGAAAAGGGTTCTACCTCGCCTATTTTTCGAATTTCTTATCAAAAAAACCTAGAACTTGCACTAACATACCAATATAGCCTAGTTACAAGTGTTGATGCATTGATAACGAGCCTTAGACGCATTTCACCTTGTTCTAAATCGATGTTCGTGATTTTTAAGGGAAAGGGGGCCGGAAAGGGTTCTACCTCTCCTATTTTTCAAATTTCTTATCACACTAGCGAATAACTTGCACTAACATACCAATATAGCCTAGTTACATTTGTTTATGCATTGAAAATGAGCCTTAGAAGTATTTCACCAAGTTTTCAATCGATGTTCGTGATTTTCAAGGGAAAGGGGGCCCAGAAAGGGTTCTAATTCGCCTATTTTTCAAATTTCTTTTCCAAATAACCTATTACTTGCACTAACATACAAATATAGCATAGTTACATGTGTTCATGCATTGTAAACGAACCTTAGAAGCATTTCGCTAAGTTTTCAATCGATGTTCGTGACTTTCAAGGGAAAGGGGTCGGAAAGGGTTCTACCTCGCCTATTTTTATAATTTCTAATCACACTAACCTATAAATTACAATAACAAACCAATAATATAGCCTAGGTACAAGTGTTCATGCATTGAAAACGAGCTGTAGAAGCATTTCACTAAGTTTTCAAACGATGTTCGTGACTTTCAAGAGAAAGGGGGCCGGAAGGGTTCTACCTCGCCTATTTTTCAAATTTCTTATTAAAAGAACCTAGAACTTGCACTAACATAACAATTTAGCCTAGTTACAAGTGCTCATGCGTTGATAATGAGCCTTAGAAGCATTTCACTAAGTTCTAAATAGATGTTCGTGATTTTTAAGGGAAAGTGGGACGTAAAGGGTTCTAGATCGCCTATTTTTCAAGTTTCGTATCACACTAACCTATAACTTGCACTAACATACCAATACAGCCTAGTTACAAGTATTCATGCATTGAAAACGAGCCTCAGACGCATTTCACTAAGTTTTCAATCGAGGTTCGTGATTTTCAAGGGAAAGGGGGGCCGAAAACGGTTCTCCCTCACTTATTTTTCAAATTTCTTATCACACTAACCTATAAGTTGCACTACCATACCAATATAGGCTAGTTACAAGTGTTCGTGCATTGAAAACGGGCCTTAGAAGCATTTCACTAAGTTTTAAATTGATGGTCGTGACTTTCAAGGGAAAGGGGGCTGAAAAGGGTTCTACCTCGCCTATTTTTCGAATTTCTTATCAAAAAAACCTAGAACTTGCACTAACATACCAATATAGCCTAGTTACAAGTGTTGATGCATTGATAACGAGCCTTAGACGCATTTCACCTTGTTCTAAATCGATGTTCGTGATTTTTAAGGGAAAGGGGGCCGGAAAGGGTTCTACCTCTCCTATTTTTCAAATTTCTTATCACACTAGCGAATAACTTGCACTAACATACCAATATAGCCTAGTTACATTTGTTTATGCATTGAAAATGAGCCTTAGAAGTATTTCACCAAGTTTTCAATCGATGTTCGTGATTTTCAAGGGAAAGGGGGCCCAGAAAGGGTTCTAATTCGCCTATTTTTCAAATTTCTTTTCCAAATAACCTATTACTTGCACTAACATACAAATATAGCATAGTTACATGTGTTCATGCATTGTAAACGAACCTTAGAAGCATTTCGCTAAGTTTTCAATCGATGTTCGTGACTTTCAAGGGAAAGGGGTCGGAAAGGGTTCTACCTCGCCTATTTTTATAATTTCTAATCACACTAACCTATAAATTACAATAACAAACCAATAATATAGCCTAGGTACAAGTGTTCATGCATTGAAAACGAGCTGTAGAAGCATTTCACTAAGTTTTCAAACGATGTTCGTGACTTTCAAGAGAAAGGGGGCCGGAAGGGTTCTACCTCGCCTATTTTTCAAATTTCTTATTAAAAGAACCTAGAACTTGCACTAACATAACAATTTAGCCTAGTTACAAGTGCTCATGCGTTGATAATGAGCCTTAGAAGCATTTCACTAAGTTCTAAATAGATGTTCGTGATTTTTAAGGGAAAGTGGGACGTAAAGGGTTCTAGATCGCCTATTTTTCAAGTTTCGTATCACACTAACCTATAACTTGCACTAACATACCAATACAGCCTAGTTACAAGTATTCATGCATTGAAAACGAGCCTCAGACGCATTTCACTAAGTTTTCAATCGAGGTTCGTGATTTTCAAGGGAAAGGGGGGCCGAAAACGGTTCTCCCTCACTTATTTTTCAAATTTCTTATCACACTAACCTATAAGTTGCACTACCATACCAATATAGGCTAGTTACAAGTGTTCGTGCATTGAAAACGGGCCTTAGAAGCATTTCACTAAGTTTTAAATTGATGGTCGTGACTTTCAAGGGAAAGGGGGCTGAAAAGGGTTCTACCTCGCCTATTTTTCGAATTTCTTATCAAAAAAACCTAGAACTTGCACTAACATACCAATATAGCCTAGTTACAAGTGTTGATGCATTGATAACGAGCCTTAGACGCATTTCACCTTGTTCTAAATCGATGTTCGTGATTTTTAAGGGAAAGGGGGCCGGAAAGGGTTCTACCTCTCCTATTTTTCAAATTTCTTATCACACTAGCGAATAACTTGCACTAACATACCAATATAGCCTAGTTACATTTGTTTATGCATTGAAAATGAGCCTTAGAAGTATTTCACCAAGTTTTCAATCGATGTTCGTGATTTTCAAGGGAAAGGGGGCCCAGAAAGGGTTCTAATTCGCCTATTTTTCAAATTTCTTTTCCAAATAACCTATTACTTGCACTAACATACAAATATAGCATAGTTACATGTGTTCATGCATTGTAAACGAACCTTAGAAGCATTTCGCTAAGTTTTCAATCGATGTTCGTGACTTTCAAGGGAAAGGGGTCGGAAAGGGTTCTACCTCGCCTATTTTTATAATTTCTAATCACACTAACCTATAAATTACAATAACAAACCAATAATATAGCCTAGGTACAAGTGTTCATGCATTGAAAACGAGCTGTAGAAGCATTTCACTAAGTTTTCAAACGATGTTCGTGACTTTCAAGAGAAAGGGGGCCGGAAGGGTTCTACCTCGCCTATTTTTCAAATTTCTTATTAAAAGAACCTAGAACTTGCACTAACATAACAATTTAGCCTAGTTACAAGTGCTCATGCGTTGATAATGAGCCTTAGAAGCATTTCACTAAGTTCTAAATAGATGTTCGTGATTTTTAAGGGAAAGTGGGACGTAAAGGGTTCTAGATCGCCTATTTTTCAAGTTTCGTATCACACTAACCTATAACTTGCACTAACATACCAATACAGCCTAGTTACAAGTATTCATGCATTGAAAACGAGCCTCAGACGCATTTCACTAAGTTTTCAATCGAGGTTCGTGATTTTCAAGGGAAAGGGGGGCCGAAAACGGTTCTCCCTCACTTATTTTTCAAATTTCTTATCACACTAACCTATAAGTTGCACTACCATACCAATATAGGCTAGTTACAAGTGTTCGTGCATTGAAAACGGGCCTTAGAAGCATTTCACTAAGTTTTAAATTGATGGTCGTGACTTTCAAGGGAAAGGGGGCTGAAAAGGGTTCTACCTCGCCTATTTTTCGAATTTCTTATCAAAAAAACCTAGAACTTGCACTAACATACCAATATAGCCTAGTTACAAGTGTTGATGCATTGATAACGAGCCTTAGACGCATTTCACCTTGTTCTAAATCGATGTTCGTGATTTTTAAGGGAAAGGGGGCCGGAAAGGGTTCTACCTCTCCTATTTTTCAAATTTCTTATCACACTAGCGAATAACTTGCACTAACATACCAATATAGCCTAGTTACATTTGTTTATGCATTGAAAATGAGCCTTAGAAGTATTTCACCAAGTTTTCAATCGATGTTCGTGATTTTCAAGGGAAAGGGGGCCCAGAAAGGGTTCTAATTCGCCTATTTTTCAAATTTCTTTTCCAAATAACCTATTACTTGCACTAACATACAAATATAGCATAGTTACATGTGTTCATGCATTGTAAACGAACCTTAGAAGCATTTCGCTAAGTTTTCAATCGATGTTCGTGACTTTCAAGGGAAAGGGGTCGGAAAGGGTTCTACCTCGCCTATTTTTATAATTTCTAATCACACTAACCTATAAATTACAATAACAAACCAATAATATAGCCTAGGTACAAGTGTTCATGCATTGAAAACGAGCTGTAGAAGCATTTCACTAAGTTTTCAAACGATGTTCGTGACTTTCAAGAGAAAGGGGGCCGGAAGGGTTCTACCTCGCCTATTTTTCAAATTTCTTATTAAAAGAACCTAGAACTTGCACTAACATAACAATTTAGCCTAGTTACAAGTGCTCATGCGTTGATAATGAGCCTTAGAAGCATTTCACTAAGTTCTAAATAGATGTTCGTGATTTTTAAGGGAAAGTGGGACGTAAAGGGTTCTAGATCGCCTATTTTTCAAGTTTCGTATCACACTAACCTATAACTTGCACTAACATACCAATACAGCCTAGTTACAAGTATTCATGCATTGAAAACGAGCCTCAGACGCATTTCACTAAGTTTTCAATCGAGGTTCGTGATTTTCAAGGGAAAGGGGGGCCGAAAACGGTTCTCCCTCACTTATTTTTCAAATTTCTTATCACACTAACCTATAAGTTGCACTACCATACCAATATAGGCTAGTTACAAGTGTTCGTGCATTGAAAACGGGCCTTAGAAGCATTTCACTAAGTTTTAAATTGATGGTCGTGACTTTCAAGGGAAAGGGGGCTGAAAAGGGTTCTACCTCGCCTATTTTTCGAATTTCTTATCAAAAAAACCTAGAACTTGCACTAACATACCAATATAGCCTAGTTACAAGTGTTGATGCATTGATAACGAGCCTTAGACGCATTTCACCTTGTTCTAAATCGATGTTCGTGATTTTTAAGGGAAAGGGGGCCGGAAAGGGTTCTACCTCTCCTATTTTTCAAATTTCTTATCACACTAGCGAATAACTTGCACTAACATACCAATATAGCCTAGTTACATTTGTTTATGCATTGAAAATGAGCCTTAGAAGTATTTCACCAAGTTTTCAATCGATGTTCGTGATTTTCAAGGGAAAGGGGGCCCAGAAAGGGTTCTAATTCGCCTATTTTTCAAATTTCTTTTCCAAATAACCTATTACTTGCACTAACATACAAATATAGCATAGTTACATGTGTTCATGCATTGTAAACGAACCTTAGAAGCATTTCGCTAAGTTTTCAATCGATGTTCGTGACTTTCAAGGGAAAGGGGTCGGAAAGGGTTCTACCTCGCCTATTTTTATAATTTCTAATCACACTAACCTATAAATTACAATAACAAACCAATAATATAGCCTAGGTACAAGTGTTCATGCATTGAAAACGAGCTGTAGAAGCATTTCACTAAGTTTTCAAACGATGTTCGTGACTTTCAAGAGAAAGGGGGCCGGAAGGGTTCTACCTCGCCTATTTTTCAAATTTCTTATTAAAAGAACCTAGAACTTGCACTAACATAACAATTTAGCCTAGTTACAAGTGCTCATGCGTTGATAATGAGCCTTAGAAGCATTTCACTAAGTTCTAAATAGATGTTCGTGATTTTTAAGGGAAAGTGGGACGTAAAGGGTTCTAGATCGCCTATTTTTCAAGTTTCGTATCACACTAACCTATAACTTGCACTAACATACCAATACAGCCTAGTTACAAGTATTCATGCATTGAAAACGAGCCTCAGACGCATTTCACTAAGTTTTCAATCGAGGTTCGTGATTTTCAAGGGAAAGGGGGGCCGAAAACGGTTCTCCCTCACTTATTTTTCAAATTTCTTATCACACTAACCTATAAGTTGCACTACCATACCAATATAGGCTAGTTACAAGTGTTCGTGCATTGAAAACGGGCCTTAGAAGCATTTCACTAAGTTTTAAATTGATGGTCGTGACTTTCAAGGGAAAGGGGGCTGAAAAGGGTTCTACCTCGCCTATTTTTCGAATTTCTTATCAAAAAAACCTAGAACTTGCACTAACATACCAATATAGCCTAGTTACAAGTGTTGATGCATTGATAACGAGCCTTAGACGCATTTCACCTTGTTCTAAATCGATGTTCGTGATTTTTAAGGGAAAGGGGGCCGGAAAGGGTTCTACCTCTCCTATTTTTCAAATTTCTTATCACACTAGCGAATAACTTGCAGTAACATACCAATATAGCCTAGTTACATTTGTTTATGCATTGAAAATGAGCCTTAGAAGTATTTCACCAAGTTTTCAATCGATGTTCGTGATTTTCAAGGGAAAGGGGGCCAGAAAGGGTTCTAATTCGCCTATTTTTCAAATTTCTTTTCCAAATAACCTATTACTTGCACTAACATACAAATATAGCATAGTTACATGTGTTCATGCATTGTAAACGAACCTTAGAAGCATTTCGCTAAGTTTTCAATCGATGTTCGTGACTTTCAAGGGAAAGGGGTCGGAAAGGGTTCTACCTCGCCTATTTTTATAATTTCTAATCACACTAACCTATAAATTACAATAACAAACCAATAATATAGCCTAGGTACAAGTGTTCATGCATTGAAAACGAGCTGTATAAGCATTTCACTAAGTTTTCAAACGATGTTCGTGACTTTCAAGAGAAAGGGGGCCGGAAGGGTTCTACCTCGCCTATTTTTCAAATTTCTTATTAAAAGAACCTAGAACTTGCACTAACATAACAATTTAGCCTAGTTACAAGTGCTCATGCGTTGATAATGAGCCTTAGAAGCATTTCACTAAGTTCTAAATAGATGTTCGTGATTTTTAAGGGAAAGTGGGACGTAAAGGGTTCTAGATCGCCTATTTTTCAAGTTTCGTATCACACTAACCTATAACTTGCACTAACATACCAATACAGCCTAGTTACAAGTATTCATGCATTGAAAACGAGCCTCAGACGCATTTCACTAAGTTTTCAATCGAGGTTCGTGATTTTCAAGGGAAAGGGGGGCCGAAAACGGTTCTCCCTCACTTATTTTTCAAATTTCTTATCACACTAACCTATAAGTTGCACTACCATACCAATATAGGCTAGTTACAAGTGTTCGTGCATTGAAAACGGGCCTTAGAAGCATTTCACTAAGTTTTAAATTGATGGTCGTGACTTTCAAGGGAAAGGGGGCTGAAAAGGGTTCTACCTCGCCTATTTTTCGAATTTCTTATCAAAAAAACCTAGAACTTGCACTAACATACCAATATAGCCTAGTTACAAGTGTTGATGCATTGATAACGAGCCTTAGACGCATTTCACCTTGTTCTAAATCGATGTTCGTGATTTTTAAGGGAAAGGGGGCCGGAAAGGGTTCTACCTCTCCTATTTTTCAAATTTCTTATCACACTAGCGAATAACTTGCACTAACATACCAATATAGCCTAGTTACATTTGTTTATGCATTGAAAATGAGCCTTAGAAGTATTTCACCAAGTTTTCAATCGATGTTCGTGATTTTCAAGGGAAAGGGGGCCAGAAAGGGTTCTAATTCGCCTATTTTTCAAATTTCTTTTCCAAATAACCTATTACTTGCACTAACATACAAATATAGCATAGTTACATGTGTTCATGCATTGTAAACGAACCTTAGAAGCATTTCGCTAAGTTTTCAATCGATGTTCGTGACTTTCAAGGGAAAGGGGTCGGAAAGGGTTCTACCTCGCCTATTTTTATAATTTCTAATCACACTAACCTATAAATTACAATAACAAACCAATAATATAGCCTAGGTACAAGTGTTCATGCATTGAAAACGAGCTGTAGAAGCATTTCACTAAGTTTTCAAACGATGTTCGTGACTTTCAAGAGAAAGGGGGCCGGAAGGGTTCTACCTCGCCTATTTTTCAAATTTCTTATTAAAAGAACCTAGAACTTGCACTAACATAACAATTTAGCCTAGTTACAAGTGCTCATGCGTTGATAATGAGCCTTAGAAGCATTTCACTAAGTTCTAAATAGATGTTCGTGATTTTTAAGGGAAAGTGGGACGTAAAGGGTTCTAGATCGCCTATTTTTCAAGTTTCGTATCACACTAACCTATAACTTGCACTAACATACCAATACAGCCTAGTTACAAGTATTCATGCATTGAAAACGAGCCTCAGACGCATTTCACTAAGTTTTCAATCGAGGTTCGTGATTTTCAAGGGAAAGGGGGGCCGAAAACGGTTCTCCCTCACTTATTTTTCAAATTTCTTATCACACTAACCTATAAGTTGCACTACCATACCAATATAGGCTAGTTACAAGTGTTCGTGCATTGAAAACGGGCCTTAGAAGCATTTCACTAAGTTTTAAATTGATGGTCGTGACTTTCAAGGGAAAGGGGGCTGAAAAGGGTTCTACCTCGCCTATTTTTCGAATTTCTTATCAAAAAAACCTAGAACTTGCACTAACATACCAATATAGCCTAGTTACAAGTGTTGATGCATTGATAACGAGCCTTAGACGCATTTCACCTTGTTCTAAATCGATGTTCGTGATTTTTAAGGGAAAGGGGGCCGGAAAGGGTTCTACCTCTCCTATTTTTCAAATTTCTTATCACACTAGCGAATAACTTGCACTAACATACCAATATAGCCTAGTTACATTTGTTTATGCATTGAAAATGAGCCTTAGAAGTATTTCACCAAGTTTTCAATCGATGTTCGTGATTTTCAAGGGAAAGGGGGCCAGAAAGGGTTCTAATTCGCCTATTTTTCAAATTTCTTTTCCAAATAACCTATTACTTGCACTAACATACAAATATAGCATAGTTACATGTGTTCATGCATTGTAAACGAACCTTAGAAGCATTTCGCTAAGTTTTCAATCGATGTTCGTGACTTTCAAGGGAAAGGGGTCGGAAAGGGTTCTACCTCGCCTATTTTTATAATTTCTAATCACACTAACCTATAAATTACAATAACAAACCAATAATATAGCCTAGGTACAAGTGTTCATGCATTGAAAACGAGCTGTAGAAGCATTTCACTAAGTTTTCAAACGATGTTCGTGACTTTCAAGAGAAAGGGGGCCGGAAGGGTTCTACCTCGCCTATTTTTCAAATTTCTTATTAAAAGAACCTAGAACTTGCACTAACATAACAATTTAGCCTAGTTACAAGTGCTCATGCGTTGATAATGAGCCTTAGAAGCATTTCACTAAGTTCTAAATAGATGTTCGTGATTTTTAAGGGAAAGTGGGACGTAAAGGGTTCTAGATCGCCTATTTTTCAAGTTTCGTATCACACTAACCTATAACTTGCACTAACATACCAATACAGCCTAGTTACAAGTATTCATGCATTGAAAACGAGCCTCAGACGCATTTCACTAAGTTTTCAATCGAGGTTCGTGATTTTCAAGGGAAAGGGGGGCCGAAAACGGTTCTCCCTCACTTATTTTTCAAATTTCTTATCACACTAACCTATAAGTTGCACTACCATACCAATATAGGCTAGTTACAAGTGTTCGTGCATTGAAAACGGGCCTTAGAAGCATTTCACTAAGTTTTAAATTGATGGTCGTGACTTTCAAGGGAAAGGGGGCTGAAAAGGGTTCTACCTCGCCTATTTTTCGAATTTCTTATCAAAAAAACCTAGAACTTGCACTAACATACCAATATAGCCTAGTTACAAGTGTTGATGCATTGATAACGAGCCTTAGACGCATTTCACCTTGTTCTAAATCGATGTTCGTGATTTTTAAGGGAAAGGGGGCCGGAAAGGGTTCTACCTCTCCTATTTTTCAAATTTCTTATCACACTAGCGAATAACTTGCACTAACATACCAATATAGCCTAGTTACATTTGTTTATGCATTGAAAATGAGCCTTAGAAGTATTTCACCAAGTTTTCAATCGATGTTCGTGATTTTCAAGGGAAAGGGGGCCAGAAAGGGTTCTAATTCGCCTATTTTTCAAATTTCTTTTCCAAATAACCTATTACTTGCACTAACATACAAATATAGCATAGTTACATGTGTTCATGCATTGTAAACGAACCTTAGAAGCATTTCGCTAAGTTTTCAATCGATGTTCGTGACTTTCAAGGGAAAGGGGTCGGAAAGGGTTCTACCTCGCCTATTTTTATAATTTCTAATCACACTAACCTATAAATTACAATAACAAACCAATAATATAGCCTAGGTACAAGTGTTCATGCATTGAAAACGAGCTGTAGAAGCATTTCACTAAGTTTTCAAACGATGTTCGTGACTTTCAAGAGAAAGGGGGCCGGAAGGGTTCTACCTCGCCTATTTTTCAAATTTCTTATTAAAAGAACCTAGAACTTGCACTAACATAACAATTTAGCCTAGTTACAAGTGCTCATGCGTTGATAATGAGCCTTAGAAGCATTTCACTAAGTTCTAAATAGATGTTCGTGATTTTTAAGGGAAAGTGGGACGTAAAGGGTTCTAGATCGCCTATTTTTCAAGTTTCGTATCACACTAACCTATAACTTGCACTAACATACCAATACAGCCTAGTTACAAGTATTCATGCATTGAAAACGAGCCTCAGACGCATTTCACTAAGTTTTCAATCGAGGTTCGTGATTTTCAAGGGAAAGGGGGGCCGAAAACGGTTCTCCCTCACTTATTTTTCAAATTTCTTATCACACTAACCTATAAGTTGCACTACCATACCAATATAGGCTAGTTACAAGTGTTCGTGCATTGAAAACGGGCCTTAGAAGCATTTCACTAAGTTTTAAATTGATGGTCGTGACTTTCAAGGGAAAGGGGGCTGAAAAGGGTTCTACCTCGCCTATTTTTCGAATTTCTTATCAAAAAAACCTAGAACTTGCACTAACATACCAATATAGCCTAGTTACAAGTGTTGATGCATTGATAACGAGCCTTAGACGCATTTCACCTTGTTCTAAATCGATGTTCGTGATTTTTAAGGGAAAGGGGGCCGGAAAGGGTTCTACCTCTCCTATTTTTCAAATTTCTTATCACACTAGCGAATAACTTGCACTAACATACCAATATAGCCTAGTTACATTTGTTTATGCATTGAAAATGAGCCTTAGAAGTATTTCACCAAGTTTTCAATCGATGTTCGTGATTTTCAAGGGAAAGGGGGCCAGAAAGGGTTCTAATTCGCCTATTTTTCAAATTTCTTTTCCAAATAACCTATTACTTGCACTAACATACAAATATAGCATAGTTACATGTGTTCATGCATTGTAAACGAACCTTAGAAGCATTTCGCTAAGTTTTCAATCGATGTTCGTGACTTTCAAGGGAAAGGGGTCGGAAAGGGTTCTACCTCGCCTATTTTTATAATTTCTAATCACACTAACCTATAAATTACAATAACAAACCAATAATATAGCCTAGGTACAAGTGTTCATGCATTGAAAACGAGCTGTAGAAGCATTTCACTAAGTTTTCAAACGATGTTCGTGACTTTCAAGAGAAAGGGGGCCGGAAGGGTTCTACCTCGCCTATTTTTCAAATTTCTTATTAAAAGAACCTAGAACTTGCACTAACATAACAATTTAGCCTAGTTACAAGTGCTCATGCGTTGATAATGAGCCTTAGAAGCATTTCACTAAGTTCTAAATAGATGTTCGTGATTTTTAAGGGAAAGTGGGACGTAAAGGGTTCTAGATCGCCTATTTTTCAAGTTTCGTATCACACTAACCTATAACTTGCACTAACATACCAATACAGCCTAGTTACAAGTATTCATGCATTGAAAACGAGCCTCAGACGCATTTCACTAAGTTTTCAATCGAGGTTCGTGATTTTCAAGGGAAAGGGGGGCCGAAAACGGTTCTCCCTCACTTATTTTTCAAATTTCTTATCACACTAACCTATAAGTTGCACTACCATACCAATATAGGCTAGTTACAAGTGTTCGTGCATTGAAAACGGGCCTTAGAAGCATTTCACTAAGTTTTAAATTGATGGTCGTGACTTTCAAGGGAAAGGGGGCTGAAAAGGGTTCTACCTCGCCTATTTTTCGAATTTCTTATCAAAAAAACCTAGAACTTGCACTAACATACCAATATAGCCTAGTTACAAGTGTTGATGCATTGATAACGAGCCTTAGACGCATTTCACCTTGTTCTAAATCGATGTTCGTGATTTTTAAGGGAAAGGGGGCCGGAAAGGGTTCTACCTCTCCTATTTTTCAAATTTCTTATCACACTAGCGAATAACTTGCACTAACATACCAATATAGCCTAGTTACATTTGTTTATGCATTGAAAATGAGCCTTAGAAGTATTTCACCAAGTTTTCAATCGATGTTCGTGATTTTCAAGGGAAAGGGGGCCCAGAAAGGGTTCTAATTCGCCTATTTTTCAAATTTCTTTTCCAAATAACCTATTACTTGCACTAACATACAAATATAGCATAGTTACATGTGTTCATGCATTGTAAACGAACCTTAGAAGCATTTCGCTAAGTTTTCAATCGATGTTCGTGACTTTCAAGGGAAAGGGGTCGGAAAGGGTTCTACCTCGCCTATTTTTATAATTTCTAATCACACTAACCTATAAATTACAATAACAAACCAATAATATAGCCTAGGTACAAGTGTTCATGCATTGAAAACGAGCTGTAGAAGCATTTCACTAAGTTTTCAAACGATGTTCGTGACTTTCAAGAGAAAGGGGGCCGGAAGGGTTCTACCTCGCCTATTTTTCAAATTTCTTATTAAAAGAACCTAGAACTTGCACTAACATAACAATTTAGCCTAGTTACAAGTGCTCATGCGTTGATAATGAGCCTTAGAAGCATTTCACTAAGTTCTAAATAGATGTTCGTGATTTTTAAGGGAAAGTGGGACGTAAAGGGTTCTAGATCGCCTATTTTTCAAGTTTCGTATCACACTAACCTATAACTTGCACTAACATACCAATACAGCCTAGTTACAAGTATTCATGCATTGAAAACGAGCCTCAGACGCATTTCACTAAGTTTTCAATCGAGGTTCGTGATTTTCAAGGGAAAGGGGGGCCGAAAACGGTTCTCCCTCACTTATTTTTCAAATTTCTTATCACACTAACCTATAAGTTGCACTACCATACCAATATAGGCTAGTTACAAGTGTTCGTGCATTGAAAACGGGCCTTAGAAGCATTTCACTAAGTTTTAAATTGATGGTCGTGACTTTCAAGGGAAAGGGGGCTGAAAAGGGTTCTACCTCGCCTATTTTTCGAATTTCTTATCAAAAAAACCTAGAACTTGCACTAACATACCAATATAGCCTAGTTACAAGTGTTGATGCATTGATAACGAGCCTTAGACGCATTTCACCTTGTTCTAAATCGATGTTCGTGATTTTTAAGGGAAAGGGGGCCGGAAAGGGTTCTACCTCTCCTATTTTTCAAATTTCTTATCACACTAGCGAATAACTTGCACTAACATACCAATATAGCCTAGTTACATTTGTTTATGCATTGAAAATGAGCCTTAGAAGTATTTCACCAAGTTTTCAATCGATGTTCGTGATTTTCAAGGGAAAGGGGGCCCAGAAAGGGTTCTAATTCGCCTATTTTTCAAATTTCTTTTCCAAATAACCTATTACTTGCACTAACATACAAATATAGCATAGTTACATGTGTTCATGCATTGTAAACGAACCTTAGAAGCATTTCGCTAAGTTTTCAATCGATGTTCGTGACTTTCAAGGGAAAGGGGTCGGAAAGGGTTCTACCTCGCCTATTTTTATAATTTCTAATCACACTAACCTATAAATTACAATAACAAACCAATAATATAGCCTAGGTACAAGTGTTCATGCATTGAAAACGAGCTGTAGAAGCATTTCACTAAGTTTTCAAACGATGTTCGTGACTTTCAAGAGAAAGGGGGCCGGAAGGGTTCTACCTCGCCTATTTTTCAAATTTCTTATTAAAAGAACCTAGAACTTGCACTAACATAACAATTTAGCCTAGTTACAAGTGCTCATGCGTTGATAATGAGCCTTAGAAGCATTTCACTAAGTTCTAAATAGATGTTCGTGATTTTTAAGGGAAAGTGGGACGTAAAGGGTTCTAGATCGCCTATTTTTCAAGTTTCGTATCACACTAACCTATAACTTGCACTAACATACCAATACAGCCTAGTTACAAGTATTCATGCATTGAAAACGAGCCTCAGACGCATTTCACTAAGTTTTCAATCGAGGTTCGTGATTTTCAAGGGAAAGGGGGGCCGAAAACGGTTCTCCCTCACTTATTTTTCAAATTTCTTATCACACTAACCTATAAGTTGCACTACCATACCAATATAGGCTAGTTACAAGTGTTCGTGCATTGAAAACGGGCCTTAGAAGCATTTCACTAAGTTTTAAATTGATGGTCGTGACTTTCAAGGGAAAGGGGGCTGAAAAGGGTTCTACCTCGCCTATTTTTCGAATTTCTTATCAAAAAAACCTAGAACTTGCACTAACATACCAATATAGCCTAGTTACAAGTGTTGATGCATTGATAACGAGCCTTAGACGCATTTCACCTTGTTCTAAATCGATGTTCGTGATTTTTAAGGGAAAGGGGGCCGGAAAGGGTTCTACCTCTCCTATTTTTCAAATTTCTTATCACACTAGCGAATAACTTGCACTAACATACCAATATAGCCTAGTTACATTTGTTTATGCATTGAAAATGAGCCTTAGAAGTATTTCACCAAGTTTTCAATCGATGTTCGTGATTTTCAAGGGAAAGGGGGCCAGAAAGGGTTCTAATTCGCCTATTTTTCAAATTTCTTTTCCAAATAACCTATTACTTGCACTAACATACAAATATAGCATAGTTACATGTGTTCATGCATTGTAAACGAACCTTAGAAGCATTTCGCTAAGTTTTCAATCGATGTTCGTGACTTTCAAGGGAAAGGGGTCGGAAAGGGTTCTACCTCGCCTATTTTTATAATTTCTAATCACACTAACCTATAAATTACAATAACAAACCAATAATATAGCCTAGGTACAAGTGTTCATGCATTGAAAACGAGCTGTAGAAGCATTTCACTAAGTTTTCAAACGATGTTCGTGACTTTCAAGAGAAAGGGGGCCGGAAGGGTTCTACCTCGCCTATTTTTCAAATTTCTTATTAAAAGAACCTAGAACTTGCACTAACATAACAATTTAGCCTAGTTACAAGTGCTCATGCGTTGATAATGAGCCTTAGAAGCATTTCACTAAGTTCTAAATAGATGTTCGTGATTTTTAAGGGAAAGTGGGACGTAAAGGGTTCTAGATCGCCTATTTTTCAAGTTTCGTATCACACTAACCTATAACTTGCACTAACATACCAATACAGCCTAGTTACAAGTATTCATGCATTGAAAACGAGCCTCAGACGCATTTCACTAAGTTTTCAATCGAGGTTCGTGATTTTCAAGGGAAAGGGGGGCCGAAAACGGTTCTCCCTCACTTATTTTTCAAATTTCTTATCACACTAACCTATAAGTTGCACTACCATACCAATATAGGCTAGTTACAAGTGTTCGTGCATTGAAAACGGGCCTTAGAAGCATTTCACTAAGTTTTAAATTGATGGTCGTGACTTTCAAGGGAAAGGGGGCTGAAAAGGGTTCTACCTCGCCTATTTTTCGAATTTCTTATCAAAAAAACCTAGAACTTGCACTAACATACCAATATAGCCTAGTTACAAGTGTTGATGCATTGATAACGAGCCTTAGACGCATTTCACCTTGTTCTAAATCGATGTTCGTGATTTTTAAGGGAAAGGGGGCCGGAAAGGGTTCTACCTCTCCTATTTTTCAAATTTCTTATCACACTAGCGAATAACTTGCACTAACATACCAATATAGCCTAGTTACATTTGTTTATGCATTGAAAATGAGCCTTAGAAGTATTTCACCAAGTTTTCAATCGATGTTCGTGATTTTCAAGGGAAAGGGGGCCAGAAAGGGTTCTAATTCGCCTATTTTTCAAATTTCTTTTCCAAATAACCTATTACTTGCACTAACATACAAATATAGCATAGTTACATGTGTTCATGCATTGTAAACGAACCTTAGAAGCATTTCGCTAAGTTTTCAATCGATGTTCGTGACTTTCAAGGGAAAGGGGTCGGAAAGGGTTCTACCTCGCCTATTTTTATAATTTCTAATCACACTAACCTATAAATTACAATAACAAACCAATAATATAGCCTAGGTACAAGTGTTCATGCATTGAAAACGAGCTGTAGAAGCATTTCACTAAGTTTTCAAACGATGTTCGTGACTTTCAAGAGAAAGGGGGCCGGAAGGGTTCTACCTCGCCTATTTTTCAAATTTCTTATTAAAAGAACCTAGAACTTGCACTAACATAACAATTTAGCCTAGTTACAAGTGCTCATGCGTTGATAATGAGCCTTAGAAGCATTTCACTAAGTTCTAAATAGATGTTCGTGATTTTTAAGGGAAAGTGGGACGTAAAGGGTTCTAGATCGCCTATTTTTCAAGTTTCGTATCACACTAACCTATAACTTGCACTAACATACCAATACAGCCTAGTTACAAGTATTCATGCATTGAAAACGAGCCTCAGACGCATTTCACTAAGTTTTCAATCGAGGTTCGTGATTTTCAAGGGAAAGGGGGGCCGAAAACGGTTCTCCCTCACTTATTTTTCAAATTTCTTATCACACTAACCTATAAGTTGCACTACCATACCAATATAGGCTAGTTACAAGTGTTCGTGCATTGAAAACGGGCCTTAGAAGCATTTCACTAAGTTTTAAATTGATGGTCGTGACTTTCAAGGGAAAGGGGGCTGAAAAGGGTTCTACCTCGCCTATTTTTCGAATTTCTTATCAAAAAAACCTAGAACTTGCACTAACATACCAATATAGCCTAGTTACAAGTGTTGATGCATTGATAACGAGCCTTAGACGCATTTCACCTTGTTCTAAATCGATGTTCGTGATTTTTAAGGGAAAGGGGGCCGGAAAGGGTTCTACCTCTCCTATTTTTCAAATTTCTTATCACACTAGCGAATAACTTGCACTAACATACCAATATAGCCTAGTTACATTTGTTTATGCATTGAAAATGAGCCTTAGAAGTATTTCACCAAGTTTTCAATCGATGTTCGTGATTTTCAAGGGAAAGGGGGCCAGAAAGGGTTCTAATTCGCCTATTTTTCAAATTTCTTTTCCAAATAACCTATTACTTGCACTAACATACAAATATAGCATAGTTACATGTGTTCATGCATTGTAAACGAACCTTAGAAGCATTTCGCTAAGTTTTCAATCGATGTTCGTGACTTTCAAGGGAAAGGGGTCGGAAAGGGTTCTACCTCGCCTATTTTTATAATTTCTAATCACACTAACCTATAAATTACAATAACAAACCAATAATATAGCCTAGGTACAAGTGTTCATGCATTGAAAACGAGCTGTAGAAGCATTTCACTAAGTTTTCAAACGATGTTCGTGACTTTCAAGAGAAAGGGGGCCGGAAGGGTTCTACCTCGCCTATTTTTCAAATTTCTTATTAAAAGAACCTAGAACTTGCACTAACATAACAATTTAGCCTAGTTACAAGTGCTCATGCGTTGATAATGAGCCTTAGAAGCATTTCACTAAGTTCTAAATAGATGTTCGTGATTTTTAAGGGAAAGTGGGACGTAAAGGGTTCTAGATCGCCTATTTTTCAAGTTTCGTATCACACTAACCTATAACTTGCACTAACATACCAATACAGCCTAGTTACAAGTATTCATGCATTGAAAACGAGCCTCAGACGCATTTCACTAAGTTTTCAATCGAGGTTCGTGATTTTCAAGGGAAAGGGGGGCCGAAAACGGTTCTCCCTCACTTATTTTTCAAATTTCTTATCACACTAACCTATAAGTTGCACTACCATACCAATATAGGCTAGTTACAAGTGTTCGTGCATTGAAAACGGGCCTTAGAAGCATTTCACTAAGTTTTAAATTGATGGTCGTGACTTTCAAGGGAAAGGGGGCTGAAAAGGGTTCTACCTCGCCTATTTTTCGAATTTCTTATCAAAAAAACCTAGAACTTGCACTAACATACCAATATAGCCTAGTTACAAGTGTTGATGCATTGATAACGAGCCTTAGACGCATTTCACCTTGTTCTAAATCGATGTTCGTGATTTTTAAGGGAAAGGGGGCCGGAAAGGGTTCTACCTCTCCTATTTTTCAAATTTCTTATCACACTAGCGAATAACTTGCACTAACATACCAATATAGCCTAGTTACATTTGTTTATGCATTGAAAATGAGCCTTAGAAGTATTTCACCAAGTTTTCAATCGATGTTCGTGATTTTCAAGGGAAAGGGGGCCAGAAAGGGTTCTAATTCGCCTATTTTTCAAATTTCTTTTCCAAATAACCTATTACTTGCACTAACATACAAATATAGCATAGTTACATGTGTTCATGCATTGTAAACGAACCTTAGAAGCATTTCGCTAAGTTTTCAATCGATGTTCGTGACTTTCAAGGGAAAGGGGTCGGAAAGGGTTCTACCTCGCCTATTTTTATAATTTCTAATCACACTAACCTATAAATTACAATAACAAACCAATAATATAGCCTAGGTACAAGTGTTCATGCATTGAAAACGAGCTGTAGAAGCATTTCACTAAGTTTTCAAACGATGTTCGTGACTTTCAAGAGAAAGGGGGCCGGAAGGGTTCTACCTCGCCTATTTTTCAAATTTCTTATTAAAAGAACCTAGAACTTGCACTAACATAACAATTTAGCCTAGTTACAAGTGCTCATGCGTTGATAATGAGCCTTAGAAGCATTTCACTAAGTTCTAAATAGATGTTCGTGATTTTTAAGGGAAAGTGGGACGTAAAGGGTTCTAGATCGCCTATTTTTCAAGTTTCGTATCACACTAACCTATAACTTGCACTAACATACCAATACAGCCTAGTTACAAGTATTCATGCATTGAAAACGAGCCTCAGACGCATTTCACTAAGTTTTCAATCGAGGTTCGTGATTTTCAAGGGAAAGGGGGGCCGAAAACGGTTCTCCCTCACTTATTTTTCAAATTTCTTATCACACTAACCTATAAGTTGCACTACCATACCAATATAGGCTAGTTACAAGTGTTCGTGCATTGAAAACGGGCCTTAGAAGCATTTCACTAAGTTTTAAATTGATGGTCGTGACTTTCAAGGGAAAGGGGGCTGAAAAGGGTTCTACCTCGCCTATTTTTCGAATTTCTTATCAAAAAAACCTAGAACTTGCACTAACATACCAATATAGCCTAGTTACAAGTGTTGATGCATTGATAACGAGCCTTAGACGCATTTCACCTTGTTCTAAATCGATGTTCGTGATTTTTAAGGGAAAGGGGGCCGGAAAGGGTTCTACCTCTCCTATTTTTCAAATTTCTTATCACACTAGCGAATAACTTGCACTAACATACCAATATAGCCTAGTTACATTTGTTTATGCATTGAAAATGAGCCTTAGAAGTATTTCACCAAGTTTTCAATCGATGTTCGTGATTTTCAAGGGAAAGGGGGCCAGAAAGGGTTCTAATTCGCCTATTTTTCAAATTTCTTTTCCAAATAACCTATTACTTGCACTAACATACAAATATAGCATAGTTACATGTGTTCATGCATTGTAAACGAACCTTAGAAGCATTTCGCTAAGTTTTCAATCGATGTTCGTGACTTTCAAGGGAAAGGGGTCGGAAAGGGTTCTACCTCGCCTATTTTTATAATTTCTAATCACACTAACCTATAAATTACAATAACAAACCAATAATATAGCCTAGGTACAAGTGTTCATGCATTGAAAACGAGCTATAGAAGCATTTCACTAAGTTTTCAAACGATGTTCGTGACTTTCAAGAGAAAGGGGGCCGGAAGGGTTCTACCTCGCCTATTTTTCAAATTTCTTATTAAAAGAACCTAGAACTTGCACTAACATAACAATTTAGCCTAGTTACAAGTGCTCATGCGTTGATAATGAGCCTTAGAAGCATTTCACTAAGTTCTAAATAGATGTTCGTGATTTTTAAGGGAAAGTGGGACGTAAAGGGTTCTAGATCGCCTATTTTTCAAGTTTCGTATCACACTAACCTATAACTTGCACTAACATACCAATACAGCCTAGTTACAAGTATTCATGCATTGAAAACGAGCCTCAGACGCATTTCACTAAGTTTTCAATCGAGGTTCGTGATTTTCAAGGGAAAGGGGGGCCGAAAACGGTTCTCCCTCACTTATTTTTCAAATTTCTTATCACACTAACCTATAAGTTGCACTACCATACCAATATAGGCTAGTTACAAGTGTTCGTGCATTGAAAACGGGCCTTAGAAGCATTTCACTAAGTTTTAAATTGATGGTCGTGACTTTCAAGGGAAAGGGGGCTGAAAAGGGTTCTACCTCGCCTATTTTTCGAATTTCTTATCAAAAAAACCTAGAACTTGCACTAACATACCAATATAGCCTAGTTACAAGTGTTGATGCATTGATAACGAGCCTTAGACGCATTTCACCTTGTTCTAAATCGATGTTCGTGATTTTTAAGGGAAAGGGGGCCGGAAAGGGTTCTACCTCTCCTATTTTTCAAATTTCTTATCACACTAGCGAATAACTTGCACTAACATACCAATATAGCCTAGTTACATTTGTTTATGCATTGAAAATGAGCCTTAGAAGTATTTCACCAAGTTTTCAATCGATGTTCGTGATTTTCAAGGGAAAGGGGGCCCAGAAAGGGTTCTAATTCGCCTATTTTTCAAATTTCTTTTCCAAATAACCTATTACTTGCACTAACATACAAATATAGCATAGTTACATGTGTTCATGCATTGTAAACGAACCTTAGAAGCATTTCGCTAAGTTTTCAATCGATGTTCGTGACTTTCAAGGGAAAGGGGTCGGAAAGGGTTCTACCTCGCCTATTTTTATAATTTCTAATCACACTAACCTATAAATTACAATAACAAACCAATAATATAGCCTAGGTACAAGTGTTCATGCATTGAAAACGAGCTGTAGAAGCATTTCACTAAGTTTTCAAACGATGTTCGTGACTTTCAAGAGAAAGGGGGCCGGAAGGGTTCTACCTCGCCTATTTTTCAAATTTCTTATTAAAAGAACCTAGAACTTGCACTAACATAACAATTTAGCCTAGTTACAAGTGCTCATGCGTTGATAATGAGCCTTAGAAGCATTTCACTAAGTTCTAAATAGATGTTCGTGATTTTTAAGGGAAAGTGGGACGTAAAGGGTTCTAGATCGCCTATTTTTCAAGTTTCGTATCACACTAACCTATAACTTGCACTAACATACCAATACAGCCTAGTTACAAGTATTCATGCATTGAAAACGAGCCTCAGACGCATTTCACTAAGTTTTCAATCGAGGTTCGTGATTTTCAAGGGAAAGGGGGGCCGAAAACGGTTCTCCCTCACTTATTTTTCAAATTTCTTATCACACTAACCTATAAGTTGCACTACCATACCAATATAGGCTAGTTACAAGTGTTCGTGCATTGAAAACGGGCCTTAGAAGCATTTCACTAAGTTTTAAATTGATGGTCGTGACTTTCAAGGGAAAGGGGGCTGAAAAGGGTTCTACCTCGCCTATTTTTCGAATTTCTTATCAAAAAAACCTAGAACTTGCACTAACATACCAATATAGCCTAGTTACAAGTGTTGATGCATTGATAACGAGCCTTAGACGCATTTCACCTTGTTCTAAATCGATGTTCGTGATTTTTAAGGGAAAGGGGGCCGGAAAGGGTTCTACCTCTCCTATTTTTCAAATTTCTTATCACACTAGCGAATAACTTGCACTAACATACCAATATAGCCTAGTTACATTTGTTTATGCATTGAAAATGAGCCTTAGAAGTATTTCACCAAGTTTTCAATCGATGTTCGTGATTTTCAAGGGAAAGGGGGCCAGAAAGGGTTCTAATTCGCCTATTTTTCAAATTTCTTTTCCAAATAACCTATTACTTGCACTAACATACAAATATAGCATAGTTACATGTGTTCATGCATTGTAAACGAACCTTAGAAGCATTTCGCTAAGTTTTCAATCGATGTTCGTGACTTTCAAGGGAAAGGGGTCGGAAAGGGTTCTACCTCGCCTATTTTTATAATTTCTAATCACACTAACCTATAAATTACAATAACAAACCAATAATATAGCCTAGGTACAAGTGTTCATGCATTGAAAACGAGCTGTAGAAGCATTTCACTAAGTTTTCAAACGATGTTCGTGACTTTCAAGAGAAAGGGGGCCGGAAGGGTTCTACCTCGCCTATTTTTCAAATTTCTTATTAAAAGAACCTAGAACTTGCACTAACATAACAATTTAGCCTAGTTACAAGTGCTCATGCGTTGATAATGAGCCTTAGAAGCATTTCACTAAGTTCTAAATAGATGTTCGTGATTTTTAAGGGAAAGTGGGACGTAAAGGGTTCTAGATCGCCTATTTTTCAAGTTTCGTATCACACTAACCTATAACTTGCACTAACATACCAATACAGCCTAGTTACAAGTATTCATGCATTGAAAACGAGCCTCAGACGCATTTCACTAAGTTTTCAATCGAGGTTCGTGATTTTCAAGGGAAAGGGGGGCCGAAAACGGTTCTCCCTCACTTATTTTTCAAATTTCTTATCACACTAACCTATAAGTTGCACTACCATACCAATATAGGCTAGTTACAAGTGTTCGTGCATTGAAAACGGGCCTTAGAAGCATTTCACTAAGTTTTAAATTGATGGTCGTGACTTTCAAGGGAAAGGGGGCTGAAAAGGGTTCTACCTCGCCTATTTTTCGAATTTCTTATCAAAAAAACCTAGAACTTGCACTAACATACCAATATAGCCTAGTTACAAGTGTTGATGCATTGATAACGAGCCTTAGACGCATTTCACCTTGTTCTAAATCGATGTTCGTGATTTTTAAGGGAAAGGGGGCCGGAAAGGGTTCTACCTCTCCTATTTTTCAAATTTCTTATCACACTAGCGAATAACTTGCACTAACATACCAATATAGCCTAGTTACATTTGTTTATGCATTGAAAATGAGCCTTAGAAGTATTTCACCAAGTTTTCAATCGATGTTCGTGATTTTCAAGGGAAAGGGGGCCCAGAAAGGGTTCTAATTCGCCTATTTTTCAAATTTCTTTTCCAAATAACCTATTACTTGCACTAACATACAAATATAGCATAGTTACATGTGTTCATGCATTGTAAACGAACCTTAGAAGCATTTCGCTAAGTTTTCAATCGATGTTCGTGACTTTCAAGGGAAAGGGGTCGGAAAGGGTTCTACCTCGCCTATTTTTATAATTTCTAATCACACTAACCTATAAATTACAATAACAAACCAATAATATAGCCTAGGTACAAGTGTTCATGCATTGAAAACGAGCTGTAGAAGCATTTCACTAAGTTTTCAAACGATGTTCGTGACTTTCAAGAGAAAGGGGGCCGGAAGGGTTCTACCTCGCCTATTTTTCAAATTTCTTATTAAAAGAACCTAGAACTTGCACTAACATAACAATTTAGCCTAGTTACAAGTGCTCATGCGTTGATAATGAGCCTTAGAAGCATTTCACTAAGTTCTAAATAGATGTTCGTGATTTTTAAGGGAAAGTGGGACGTAAAGGGTTCTAGATCGCCTATTTTTCAAGTTTCGTATCACACTAACCTATAACTTGCACTAACATACCAATACAGCCTAGTTACAAGTATTCATGCATTGAAAACGAGCCTCAGACGCATTTCACTAAGTTTTCAATCGAGGTTCGTGATTTTCAAGGGAAAGGGGGGCCGAAAACGGTTCTCCCTCACTTATTTTTCAAATTTCTTATCACACTAACCTATAAGTTGCACTACCATACCAATATAGGCTAGTTACAAGTGTTCGTGCATTGAAAACGGGCCTTAGAAGCATTTCACTAAGTTTTAAATTGATGGTCGTGACTTTCAAGGGAAAGGGGGCTGAAAAGGGTTCTACCTCGCCTATTTTTCGAATTTCTTATCAAAAAAACCTAGAACTTGCACTAACATACCAATATAGCCTAGTTACAAGTGTTGATGCATTGATAACGAGCCTTAGACGCATTTCACCTTGTTCTAAATCGATGTTCGTGATTTTTAAGGGAAAGGGGGCCGGAAAGGGTTCTACCTCTCCTATTTTTCAAATTTCTTATCACACTAGCGAATAACTTGCACTAACATACCAATATAGCCTAGTTACATTTGTTTATGCATTGAAAATGAGCCTTAGAAGTATTTCACCAAGTTTTCAATCGATGTTCGTGATTTTCAAGGGAAAGGGGGCCAGAAAGGGTTCTAATTCGCCTATTTTTCAAATTTCTTTTCCAAATAACCTATTACTTGCACTAACATACAAATATAGCATAGTTACATGTGTTCATGCATTGTAAACGAACCTTAGAAGCATTTCGCTAAGTTTTCAATCGATGTTCGTGACTTTCAAGGGAAAGGGGTCGGAAAGGGTTCTACCTCGCCTATTTTTATAATTTCTAATCACACTAACCTATAAATTACAATAACAAACCAATAATATAGCCTAGGTACAAGTGTTCATGCATTGAAAACGAGCTGTAGAAGCATTTCACTAAGTTTTCAAACGATGTTCGTGACTTTCAAGAGAAAGGGGGCCGGAAGGGTTCTACCTCGCCTATTTTTCAAATTTCTTATTAAAAGAACCTAGAACTTGCACTAACATAACAATTTAGCCTAGTTACAAGTGCTCATGCGTTGATAATGAGCCTTAGAAGCATTTCACTAAGTTCTAAATAGATGTTCGTGATTTTTAAGGGAAAGTGGGACGTAAAGGGTTCTAGATCGCCTATTTTTCAAGTTTCGTATCACACTAACCTATAACTTGCACTAACATACCAATACAGCCTAGTTACAAGTATTCATGCATTGAAAACGAGCCTCAGACGCATTTCACTAAGTTTTCAATCGAGGTTCGTGATTTTCAAGGGAAAGGGGGGCCGAAAACGGTTCTCCCTCACTTATTTTTCAAATTTCTTATCACACTAACCTATAAGTTGCACTACCATACCAATATAGGCTAGTTACAAGTGTTCGTGCATTGAAAACGGGCCTTAGAAGCATTTCACTAAGTTTTAAATTGATGGTCGTGACTTTCAAGGGAAAGGGGGCTGAAAAGGGTTCTACCTCGCCTATTTTTCGAATTTCTTATCAAAAAAACCTAGAACTTGCACTAACATACCAATATAGCCTAGTTACAAGTGTTGATGCATTGATAACGAGCCTTAGACGCATTTCACCTTGTTCTAAATCGATGTTCGTGATTTTTAAGGGAAAGGGGGCCGGAAAGGGTTCTACCTCTCCTATTTTTCAAATTTCTTATCACACTAGCGAATAACTTGCACTAACATACCAATATAGCCTAGTTACATTTGTTTATGCATTGAAAATGAGCCTTAGAAGTATTTCACCAAGTTTTCAATCGATGTTCGTGATTTTCAAGGGAAAGGGGGCCAGAAAGGGTTCTAATTCGCCTATTTTTCAAATTTCTTTTCCAAATAACCTATTACTTGCACTAACATACAAATATAGCATAGTTACATGTGTTCATGCATTGTAAACGAACCTTAGAAGCATTTCGCTAAGTTTTCAATCGATGTTCGTGACTTTCAAGGGAAAGGGGTCGGAAAGGGTTCTACCTCGCCTATTTTTATAATTTCTAATCACACTAACCTATAAATTACAATAACAAACCAATAATATAGCCTAGGTACAAGTGTTCATGCATTGAAAACGAGCTGTAGAAGCATTTCACTAAGTTTTCAAACGATGTTCGTGACTTTCAAGAGAAAGGGGGCCGGAAGGGTTCTACCTCGCCTATTTTTCAAATTTCTTATTAAAAGAACCTAGAACTTGCACTAACATAACAATTTAGCCTAGTTACAAGTGCTCATGCGTTGATAATGAGCCTTAGAAGCATTTCACTAAGTTCTAAATAGATGTTCGTGATTTTTAAGGGAAAGTGGGACGTAAAGGGTTCTAGATCGCCTATTTTTCAAGTTTCGTATCACACTAACCTATAACTTGCACTAACATACCAATACAGCCTAGTTACAAGTATTCATGCATTGAAAACGAGCCTCAGACGCATTTCACTAAGTTTTCAATCGAGGTTCGTGATTTTCAAGGGAAAGGGGGGCCGAAAACGGTTCTCCCTCACTTATTTTTCAAATTTCTTATCACACTAACCTATAAGTTGCACTACCATACCAATATAGGCTAGTTACAAGTGTTCGTGCATTGAAAACGGGCCTTAGAAGCATTTCACTAAGTTTTAAATTGATGGTCGTGACTTTCAAGGGAAAGGGGGCTGAAAAGGGTTCTACCTCGCCTATTTTTCGAATTTCTTATCAAAAAAACCTAGAACTTGCACTAACATACCAATATAGCCTAGTTACAAGTGTTGATGCATTGATAACGAGCCTTAGACGCATTTCACCTTGTTCTAAATCGATGTTCGTGATTTTTAAGGGAAAGGGGGCCGGAAAGGGTTCTACCTCTCCTATTTTTCAAATTTCTTATCACACTAGCGAATAACTTGCACTAACATACCAATATAGCCTAGTTACATTTGTTTATGCATTGAAAATGAGCCTTAGAAGTATTTCACCAAGTTTTCAATCGATGTTCGTGATTTTCAAGGGAAAGGGGGCCAGAAAGGGTTCTAATTCGCCTATTTTTCAAATTTCTTTTCCAAATAACCTATTACTTGCACTAACATACAAATATAGCATAGTTACATGTGTTCATGCATTGTAAACGAACCTTAGAAGCATTTCGCTAAGTTTTCAATCGATGTTCGTGACTTTCAAGGGAAAGGGGTCGGAAAGGGTTCTACCTCGCCTATTTTTATAATTTCTAATCACACTAACCTATAAATTACAATAACAAACCAATAATATAGCCTAGGTACAAGTGTTCATGCATTGAAAACGAGCTGTAGAAGCATTTCACTAAGTTTTCAAACGATGTTCGTGACTTTCAAGAGAAAGGGGGCCGGAAGGGTTCTACCTCGCCTATTTTTCAAATTTCTTATTAAAAGAACCTAGAACTTGCACTAACATAACAATTTAGCCTAGTTACAAGTGCTCATGCGTTGATAATGAGCCTTAGAAGCATTTCACTAAGTTCTAAATAGATGTTCGTGATTTTTAAGGGAAAGTGGGACGTAAAGGGTTCTAGATCGCCTATTTTTCAAGTTTCGTATCACACTAACCTATAACTTGCACTAACATACCAATACAGCCTAGTTACAAGTATTCATGCATTGAAAACGAGCCTCAGACGCATTTCACTAAGTTTTCAATCGAGGTTCGTGATTTTCAAGGGAAAGGGGGGCCGAAAACGGTTCTCCCTCACTTATTTTTCAAATTTCTTATCACACTAACCTATAAGTTGCACTACCATACCAATATAGGCTAGTTACAAGTGTTCGTGCATTGAAAACGGGCCTTAGAAGCATTTCACTAAGTTTTAAATTGATGGTCGTGACTTTCAAGGGAAAGGGGGCTGAAAAGGGTTCTACCTCGCCTATTTTTCGAATTTCTTATCAAAAAAACCTAGAACTTGCACTAACATACCAATATAGCCTAGTTACAAGTGTTGATGCATTGATAACGAGCCTTAGACGCATTTCACCTTGTTCTAAATCGATGTTCGTGATTTTTAAGGGAAAGGGGGCCGGAAAGGGTTCTACCTCTCCTATTTTTCAAATTTCTTATCACACTAGCGAATAACTTGCACTAACATACCAATATAGCCTAGTTACATTTGTTTATGCATTGAAAATGAGCCTTAGAAGTATTTCACCAAGTTTTCAATCGATGTTCGTGATTTTCAAGGGAAAGGGGGCCAGAAAGGGTTCTAATTCGCCTATTTTTCAAATTTCTTTTCCAAATAACCTATTACTTGCACTAACATACAAATATAGCATAGTTACATGTGTTCATGCATTGTAAACGAACCTTAGAAGCATTTCGCTAAGTTTTCAATCGATGTTCGTGACTTTCAAGGGAAAGGGGTCGGAAAGGGTTCTACCTCGCCTATTTTTATAATTTCTAATCACACTAACCTATAAATTACAATAACAAACCAATAATATAGCCTAGGTACAAGTGTTCATGCATTGAAAACGAGCTGTAGAAGCATTTCACTAAGTTTTCAAACGATGTTCGTGACTTTCAAGAGAAAGGGGGCCGGAAGGGTTCTACCTCGCCTATTTTTCAAATTTCTTATTAAAAGAACCTAGAACTTGCACTAACATAACAATTTAGCCTAGTTACAAGTGCTCATGCGTTGATAATGAGCCTTAGAAGCATTTCACTAAGTTCTAAATAGATGTTCGTGATTTTTAAGGGAAAGTGGGACGTAAAGGGTTCTAGATCGCCTATTTTTCAAGTTTCGTATCACACTAACCTATAACTTGCACTAACATACCAATACAGCCTAGTTACAAGTATTCATGCATTGAAAACGAGCCTCAGACGCATTTCACTAAGTTTTCAATCGAGGTTCGTGATTTTCAAGGGAAAGGGGGGCCGAAAACGGTTCTCCCTCACTTATTTTTCAAATTTCTTATCACACTAACCTATAAGTTGCACTACCATACCAATATAGGCTAGTTACAAGTGTTCGTGCATTGAAAACGGGCCTTAGAAGCATTTCACTAAGTTTTAAATTGATGGTCGTGACTTTCAAGGGAAAGGGGGCTGAAAAGGGTTCTACCTCGCCTATTTTTCGAATTTCTTATCAAAAAAACCTAGAACTTGCACTAACATACCAATATAGCCTAGTTACAAGTGTTGATGCATTGATAACGAGCCTTAGACGCATTTCACCTTGTTCTAAATCGATGTTCGTGATTTTTAAGGGAAAGGGGGCCGGAAAGGGTTCTACCTCTCCTATTTTTCAAATTTCTTATCACACTAGCGAATAACTTGCACTAACATACCAATATAGCCTAGTTACATTTGTTTATGCATTGAAAATGAGCCTTAGAAGTATTTCACCAAGTTTTCAATCGATGTTCGTGATTTTCAAGGGAAAGGGGGCCCAGAAAGGGTTCTAATTCGTCTATTTTTCAAATTTCTTTTCCAAATAACCTATTACTTGCACTAACATACAAATATAGCATAGTTACATGTGTTCATGCATTGTAAACGAACCTTAGAAGCATTTCGCTAAGTTTTCAATCGATGTTCGTGACTTTCAAGGGAAAGGGGTCGGAAAGGGTTCTACCTCGCCTATTTTTATAATTTCTAATCACACTAACCTATAAATTACAATAACAAACCAATAATATAGCCTAGGTACAAGTGTTCATGCATTGAAAACGAGCTGTAGAAGCATTTCACTAAGTTTTCAAACGATGTTCGTGACTTTCAAGAGAAAGGGGGCCGGAAGGGTTCTACCTCGCCTATTTTTCAAATTTCTTATTAAAAGAACCTAGAACTTGCACTAACATAACAATTTAGCCTAGTTACAAGTGCTCATGCGTTGATAATGAGCCTTAGAAGCATTTCACTAAGTTCTAAATAGATGTTCGTGATTTTTAAGGGAAAGTGGGACGTAAAGGGTTCTAGATCGCCTATTTTTCAAGTTTCGTATCACACTAACCTATAACTTGCACTAACATACCAATACAGCCTAGTTACAAGTATTCATGCATTGAAAACGAGCCTCAGACGCATTTCACTAAGTTTTCAATCGAGGTTCGTGATTTTCAAGGGAAAGGGGGGCCGAAAACGGTTCTCCCTCACTTATTTTTCAAATTTCTTATCACACTAACCTATAAGTTGCACTACCATACCAATATAGGCTAGTTACAAGTGTTCGTGCATTGAAAACGGGCCTTAGAAGCATTTCACTAAGTTTTAAATTGATGGTCGTGACTTTCAAGGGAAAGGGGGCTGAAAAGGGTTCTACCTCGCCTATTTTTCGAATTTCTTATCAAAAAAACCTAGAACTTGCACTAACATACCAATATAGCCTAGTTACAAGTGTTGATGCATTGATAACGAGCCTTAGACGCATTTCACCTTGTTCTAAATCGATGTTCGTGATTTTTAAGGGAAAGGGGGCCGGAAAGGGTTCTACCTCTCCTATTTTTCAAATTTCTTATCACACTAGCGAATAACTTGCACTAACATACCAATATAGCCTAGTTACATTTGTTTATGCATTGAAAATGAGCCTTAGAAGTATTTCACCAAGTTTTCAATCGATGTTCGTGATTTTCAAGGGAAAGGGGGCCCAGAAAGGGTTCTAATTCGTCTATTTTTCAAATTTCTTTTCCAAATAACCTATTACTTGCACTAACATACAAATATAGCATAGTTACATGTGTTCATGCATTGTAAACGAACCTTAGAAGCATTTCGCTAAGTTTTCAATCGATGTTCGTGACTTTCAAGGGAAAGGGGTCGGAAAGGGTTCTACCTCGCCTATTTTTATAATTTCTAATCACACTAACCTATAAATTACAATAACAAACCAATAATATAGCCTAGGTACAAGTGTTCATGCATTGAAAACGAGCTGTAGAAGCATTTCACTAAGTTTTCAAACGATGTTCGTGACTTTCAAGAGAAAGGGGGCCGGAAGGGTTCTACCTCGCCTATTTTTCAAATTTCTTATTAAAAGAACCTAGAACTTGCACTAACATAACAATTTAGCCTAGTTACAAGTGCTCATGCGTTGATAATGAGCCTTAGAAGCATTTCACTAAGTTCTAAATAGATGTTCGTGATTTTTAAGGGAAAGTGGGACGTAAAGGGTTCTAGATCGCCTATTTTTCAAGTTTCGTATCACACTAACCTATAACTTGCACTAACATACCAATACAGCCTAGTTACAAGTATTCATGCATTGAAAACGAGCCTCAGACGCATTTCACTAAGTTTTCAATCGAGGTTCGTGATTTTCAAGGGAAAGGGGGGCCGAAAACGGTTCTCCCTCACTTATTTTTCAAATTTCTTATCACACTAACCTATAAGTTGCACTACCATACCAATATAGGCTAGTTACAAGTGTTCGTGCATTGAAAACGGGCCTTAGAAGCATTTCACTAAGTTTTAAATTGATGGTCGTGACTTTCAAGGGAAAGGGGGCTGAAAAGGGTTCTACCTCGCCTATTTTTCGAATTTCTTATCAAAAAAACCTAGAACTTGCACTAACATACCAATATAGCCTAGTTACAAGTGTTGATGCATTGATAACGAGCCTTAGACGCATTTCACCTTGTTCTAAATCGATGTTCGTGATTTTTAAGGGAAAGGGGGCCGGAAAGGGTTCTACCTCTCCTATTTTTCAAATTTCTTATCACACTAGCGAATAACTTGCACTAACATACCAATATAGCCTAGTTACATTTGTTTATGCATTGAAAATGAGCCTTAGAAGTATTTCACCAAGTTTTCAATCGATGTTCGTGATTTTCAAGGGAAAGGGGGCCAGAAAGGGTTCTAATTCGCCTATTTTTCAAATTTCTTTTCCAAATAACCTATTACTTGCACTAACATACAAATATAGCATAGTTACATGTGTTCATGCATTGTAAACGAACCTTAGAAGCATTTCGCTAAGTTTTCAATCGATGTTCGTGACTTTCAAGGGAAAGGCGTCGGAAAGGGTTCTACCTCGCCTATTTTTATAATTTCTTATCACACTAACCTATAAATTACAATAACAAACCAATAATATAGCCTAGGTACAAGTGTTCATGCATTGAAAACGAGCTGTAGAAGCATTTCACTAAGTTTTCAAACGATGTTCGTGACTTTCAAGAGAAAGGGGGCCGGAAGGGTTCTACCTCGCCTATTTTTCAAATTTCTTATTAAAAGAACCTAGAACTTGCACTAACATAACAATTTAGCCTAGTTACAAGTGCTCATGCGTTGATAATTGACCAAAATGGTCAAAGAACAATTATCCATGGTCTAGATGAAGGCGTTCAAGACGGTGCTATTGAACAAGAGGCTAAGGGATTAGTTCTGTCCAAGTCATTCTTCAATCCTATACACGGTGGTCCAAAGAGTTTCACAACTGGTTATACTTCCCTTAAAGTAGTTAATCTAGTTGAAAATATCTAAGTGTGCCGTTTTCACAAACTTGAAGCCACGCATGATTTAGTTACGTTGGACTGATCATGGGGCGTGAATTAAGGGAGGAATTGACTGATTATTTGTTGGGCGTAAGTTTAGGTTGAAATGGTTGGTTAGTTGAACTGATTGGGCGTAAATTAAGGAGTTAGTTAGCTCGTTGGTTAGTTGAACTGATTGAGCGTAAATTAAGGAGTTAGTTAGCTCATGGCCGGAATAAAGGAGCTTAAGTCAAGGGAGGTTACAAACAAGCTATTTGCACGTTGAAAATGCCGTTTGAAGCTTGCTGAACGTTTTCCTTAATTTAAGCCTAGTTTTTCGTTTAGTTAGTTTCAGTTTATTGTTGTTTAGTTAGTTTCAGTTTATTGTTATAAAGGATTAATTGGACGGTCATATGAGCCTTTTAATCACTTTATAGTTAACATTTTATTTCTGTCTTTTAAATAGGCAAGTAATGGATAATTATTAAAAGGGAATCCTATGATCCCTTATGTAACTGATACACTACTATAAATAGTGTACTGTACGAAAAGGAAAGGCATCCAGAAATTTGCTAAACACTTGTGCTTTTGTTGATTAAACGTGACTTGCAATTAGTCATTTTTAAGGTCCAAATTTGATAATCCAAATTTGAAGAGTACTAGTTTTGGTAGAGTGTTCCCAAACCTAGAACTTATGATGTGATTCTTGATCCGAAAACCAAGTTATCACAAGGATATGTTCTAAGCTTCGTCCTATACAGATAAATCACCAAGAACTAGGCAAGAACTGAGTTTAATTAATTAAGAGTCCACTTAATTAATCAAACCAATGAATGTTTTAACTAAAACACCCAAAACAGCAACCAACTCGCAAGTTAGCCAAAGAAATATTTAGGTAATCCAACCAAAATATCACTCAAAATAAATGTGATTTTTGTATTGCTCAAAATCTGAATGAATGAATGAATTCGTGAATTACATGGAGTATTTATAGCAATCCTTTCCTAAGACTATTAGAACTCTAACTAGAATAAAACTCCTTCTCTTCCTAAGCATATTAGGGTTCTAACTTGAGTAAAACTCCTACTTTTTCTAAACACATTAGAGTTCTAGCTTGAGTAAAAGTCTTCCACTTTGCCTTGATCTCCAAGCAGCCGCCACTTTCAATTTTGAGTAGGAATCCCTCTTGAAATAGGAAACCTAACTTAACCTTGTGCGCCAAGTAACGTTACACGATTCTCCAACTTAATTAACTACGCACACGTACAAAAATAATTAAGAACATAAAGAAACCTAAGGTCTAAACCAAGAAAAACCCTTTCAAGTGAAAGGTAAAAACTTGTAGACCAAAATCTAAGAAAGCTTTTAAAGAAACCTTAAAGAACTATCAAGAAGCTTCAAGAACTCCCAAGAACGCCACCATACAAAGCGTGGCTTTGTCTTGATGCCCCCGATAGTAAGTTTGACCTATTGAGGAAGCTTCCAAGTATAGATTCATGCTTTCTTGACTTTCTTGGAATAATTCTTCAACATGCTCGTCGTTCACATTTATGCACGCATCATCCTCCCCTTCTTCAAAAGAATTTGCCCTCAAATCTTCAATAGCATCATCTGGCAAATACTTCACCAAATCCCCAACATTAAATGTTGCGCTTACACCATATTCTCCCGGCAATTCAAGCTTATATGCATTCTCATTGATCTTCTCAATAATCTTGAACGGCCCCTCACTTCTTGGCATCAATTTATTCTTTCTTTTGCTAGGAAATCTTTCTTTTCTCAAGTGTAGCCACACCAAGTCGCCAACTTCAAAACTTTGTGGCTTTTTGTTCTTGTTAGCTCGTGCTTTGTAGAGTTCATTGACACGTTCAATCCTAGCTCTAACTTGTGCGTGTAGCTTCATCATGTACTTGATCTTAGCCTCGGCATCCTTATGAATTAATTCCCCTTTTGGAATTTCAATCAAATCAATGGGCATTCTTGGATTGACACCATAAACAACTTCAAATGGCGTGTGTTTTGTGGCATAAGTAGGTGATCTATTGTAAGCAAACTCGGCATGAGCAAGCTTAATATCCCAATCTTTTTGCGTTTTGCTCACTAGTCCACGTAAAAGCACACCAAGAGTTCGATTTGTTACCTCCGTTTGTCCGTCCGTTTGCGGGTGATATGATGTACTAAATAACAGCTTCGTTCCCACCAACTTCCATAGTGATTTCCAAAAGAAACTCATGAACTTTGTATCACGATCACTCACAATACTGTTCGGCAACCCATGTAGTCTCACCACTTCCTTGAAATACAATTCCGCCACTTTCATAGCATCGTCCACTTTGTGACAAGGTATGAAATGAGCCATCTTGGAAAATCGATCCACTACAACCATGATTGAGTCCTTTCCTCTTTGAGTCCTTGGCAAACCAACTACGAAATCCATAGACACGTCTTCCCAAGGTGAATCTGGCACGGGCAAGGGCGTATATAAGCCTTGATGAAACGTAGCCTTGGCTTTTTGACATGTTGCACACCTAGAAACTATTGATTGTACATCCGCTAGCATTCTAGGCCAATAAAAATGCTCTTGGAGCATAGTTAATGTTTTCGTTATGCCAAAATGTCCCGCTATCCCTCCACCATGCACTTCTCTTACTATTAATTCTCTAATAGAACACTTAGGCACGCACAAACGATTCCCCTTGAAAAGAAAACCGTCTTGTAAAACATAGGAACCTACGGCCCCCTTGGAACACTCCTCTAGGAGTGTAGAGAAATCCACGTCCCCCTTATAGTACTCCTTGATTAACTCGAAACCAAGTAGTTTACAATTCAATACTCCAAGCAACGTGTGTCTTCTAGATAGTGCATCGGCCACTACATTTGCTTTCCCCTCTTTATACTTTGAAGAAAAATTGAAAGCTTGTAGAAACTCTACCCATTTAGCATGTCTAGGGTTCAATTTTTGTTGACCATGAATGTACTTCAAAGCTTCGTGATCACTATGCAACACAAAGTGATTTGGGCGCAAATAGTGACTCCAATGGTCCAATGCTCGCACAATAGCATAAAACTCCTTGTCATAGGTAGAATAGTTCAATCTAGCACCGTTTAATTTCTCACTAAAATAGGCAATAGGGCGCTTCTTTTGAACCAAAACGGCACCAATCCCCACACCACTAGCGTCGGTTTCTACCTCAAATGGTTGTGAAAAATCCGGCAATGCAAGTACAGGTGCTTCACATAGCTTCCTTTTGACCAAATCAAATGCACGTTGGGCTTCCTTGGTCCACTCGAATTTTCCCTTGTCTTTCTTCAAGCATTCAGTCATAGGTGCAACTATCGTGGAAAAATTCTTCACAAATCTTCTATAAAATGACGCTAGACCATGAAACGATCTAACTTCACTCACATTGGTAGGTACGGGCCAAGTCTTGATAGCTTCAACCTTGGATTGATCCACGGACACACCATCTTTGGATACTACATACCCTAGAAACGTCACGCTAGGAACAAGAAAATAACATTTTTCCAATTTTGCGTACAACTTCTTCTCCCTAAGAACCTCAAAAACGCTTCTCAAATGCATTAGATGATCATTGAAATTTTCAGAATAAATTAATATGTCATCCAAGTAAACAACTACGAACCTTCCAAGAAATGGTTTCAACACCTCGTTCATCAATCTCATAAATGTACTAGGCGCATTGGTTAGACCAAAAGGCATGACTAACCATTCGTACAACCCCACTTTAGTCTTGAAAGCCGTCTTCCATTCATCTCCTTCCGTCATGCGTATTTGATGATAGCCACTCATAAGATCAATCTTGGAAAATAGCTTTGAACCATGCAATTCGTCTAACAAATCATCAAGTCTAGGTATAGGAAATCTATACTTGATGGTTATGTTGTTCACACTCCTACTATCAATGCACATACGCCAACTCCCATCTTTTTTTGGAACTAGCAATGCAGGCACGGCACAGGGGCTCATACTCTCTTTCACGTAGCCTCTTTGCATCAATTCCTCTATTTGACGTTGTATTTCCTTTGTTTCTTCTGGATTACTTCTATATGCTGCCTTGTTAGGTAGTGGAGCTCCCGGAATAAGATCAATTTGATGTTCAATACCACGAATTGGTGGTAATCCCGGTGGTAATTCACTAGGAAAAACATCACAATACTCTTGCAATACCACTTCTAATTCCACGGGCCTCTTTTCTTGTTTACTTTCATTCACTTGCACATTGTTAGCCACCATAATATATACCATATTGTTATTGTTGATCTCTTTCTCCAACTCCTTTTCCCCAATTAAATATGCACCTTTCGAACTAGGGTTAATTCTATGATCAACAAGTGGTTTCAATGCATATGATTTTTCCCCCTTTCCTTTTCGAATTATATACACATTTGTCCTACCATTAAACTTGACAAATCTATCATATTGCCATGGTCTACCCAATAAGATATGACAAGCATCCATGGGGCATACATCACATAAAACTTTATCATGATATTTGCCAATTGAAAAGGTGATTAGGGCTCGCTTCGTTACCTTTACGTCACTAGCATCATTGAGCCAATGTAGCTTGTAAGGTTTTGGGTGATCGGTTGTAGGCCACTCTAATTTGTTGATCAAAGTTGTAGACACCACATTTGTGCAACTTCCCGAGTCTATTATTACGTCACACAATCGATCTTCCACCTTGCACCTTGTTAAAAAGATTTTCTCTCTTTGATTCTCTTCAACGGGCATAGGTTTAGAGTGAAGAGCTCTCCTTAGAACCAAGCTCTTTCCTTGCGTTTCACCATCAACCTCTTCGGCACTACCCTCCTCTTCTTCAAAATCACGTTCTTGCTCGACCACAACCTCCATGTCACTACTTCCCTCACACCTAGCTTTCTCTTCTTCCCATTCTTGAGCCGTCATAGTGCGTTTTGAGTAGCAATTGCTTGCTATATGGCCAACACTCCCACATTTGAAACATTTTCTATCTTCAGTCACCTTCTTGCTAGCTTCGTTTCTGGGTTTGTTATCTTTAGCATACGAATTAGAAGAAGTCCTATCAAAGGTAGGCTTGTCACTAGCCTTTGTGAACGTGCGTGTGAACGGCTTCACACTTGAGGTCTTCTTGGCCTTGAATTGTCTTTCAACCTTAATGGCCGCCTTGCATACTTCTTCAAACGAATAGTATTCGTGCAATTCAATCTTCTCTTGAACATTTTCGTTCAAACCTGCAATAAAACGTGCTATTTTGTGCTCTAGAATTTCTTCTAAATCACACAATAAACATAGTTTCTCAAATTCACACAAATAAGCCTCCACGGATTGATTTCCTTGCTTAAAAGTCTGCATCTTGAGATACACTTCTTGCACGTACTCATGGGGCACAAATTGACGCTTCATATATTTCTGTAATTGTGTCCAAGTAGTGATCTTGGATCGTCCCTCCTTGCGTCTCTTTTTCTTGAGATTATCATACCATAAACTCGCATAACCCGTGAGTTTTAATCAGCAAGTTTGCACCTCTTTCGTTCATCATACTCCTTGTAATCAAAGAGTGTTTCCGCTCTTCTAACCCACTCAAAATATTTTTCGGGGTCTAGCATACTACCATTGAATTCCGGAAAATCTAACCTTATATTTCGGTCATCATCTTTGGCCTTGTTCTTCCGTCTATGCCTTCTAGGTTCATCACTTGAAGATGAATCTTTATGGCGTGATCTACTTGCTTTTCTCCTTTCATATTCATCTTCACTTGAACTAGAACTTGTAACTGATTTGTTCTTCCTTGAAGATGAAGTTTTGTCACGTTCGTCAAGCCTAGCCAATACTTCTTGCAATTGTTGTGACAATCGCTCTATTTGACGATCCCTTCGCAAGTTATGCGCTTGATCAAGGTTCAAACCCCTTGGAATCCCTGGGATTTCTTCGTCACTCATTGCTCCTACACAAACCAGGTTAGTTTATGTAAAAATCTTGATTAAAAGATTGAATCTTGATTGATTCTTGAGGCAAATAAAAACCGATCTCCAGATCGCAACTCCGTGTAACAATCTCAAAAGTTTGAGGTTGCACAGACTTCGTTACGCGTCCGATTGACACGAAATTTTGACACAATGTTGATCTACGTTTTCTGAATCCTCCCACAAAATTTCAGCCAAAAATTCCAAGCCAAACGTCACCAACAGCTCTGATACCACGATGATGTGATTCTTGATCCGAAAACCAAGTTATCACAAGGATATGTTCTAAGCTTCGTCCTATACAGATAAATCACCAAGAACTAGGCAAGAACTGAGTTTAATTAATTAAGAGTCCACTTAATTAATCAAACCAATGAATGTTTTAACTAAAACACCCAAAACAGCAACCAACTCGCAAGTTAGCCAAAGAAATATTTAGGTAATCCAACCAAAATATCACTCAAAATAAATGTGTTTTTTGTATTGCTCAAAATCTGAATGAATGAATGAATTCGTGAATTACATGGAGTATTTATAGCAATCCTTTCCTAAGACTATTAGAACTCTAACTAGAATAAAACTCCTTCTCTTCCTAAGCATATTAGGGTTCTAACTTGAGTAAAACTCCTACTTTTTCTAAACACATTAGAGTTCTAGCTTGAGTAAAAGTCTTCCACTTTGCCTTGATCTCCAAGCAGCCGCCACTTTCAATTTTGAGTAGGAATCCCTCTTGAAATAGGAAACCTAACTTAACCTTGTGCGCCAAGTAACGTTACACGATTCTCCAACTTAATTAACTACGCACACGTACAAAAATAATTAAGAACATAAAGAAACCTAAGGTCTAAACCAAGAAAAACCCTTTCAAGTGAAAGGTAAAAACTTGTAGACCAAAATCTAAGAAAGCTTTTAAAGAAACCTTAAAGAACTATCAAGAAGCTTCAAGAACTCCCAAGAACGCCACCATACAAAGCGTGGCTTTGTCTTGATGCCCCCGATAGTAAGTTTGACCTATTGAGGAAGCTTCCAAGTATAGATTCATGCTTTCTTGACTTTCTTGGAATAATTCTTCAACATGCTCGTCGTTCACATTTATGCACGCATCAACTTACGTAGTGAACGAGTGGGTCGAGTAATCCCTATTTTCTAACTACACCAAGCGAAGGGTGAGCGTTCCCCTTTGTTATATCCGAGGCTAGGGTTGAGTGTTCCCCTATTCTCCCCTCATCAATCACGAAATTCACTAAGACCCCTTAATACGTATTTTGTAACAAGGTTCTCATCTTGCTTACACATCATTTGGCGCGCCAGGTAGGGGGAAATTTTTCAAAAAAACAAAAAAAAAGAAATTTTTCCTAAGGGGTCGTGTACCTACACACCATGGGAGAAAATCAAGACTTAAGGACAGCCTTGGAAGCTCTAAATCGATCCATTGCTAGTCAAGAAAGGTTGGCCGAAACCAATGCCAATCTACAAGGGAATCTTGCTGCCTTGATGGCAAGACTCATGAACGAGCAAGATAGGAGAGATCGAGAGGAAGACCCTCCACCTAGGAGGGAAGATAGGAGTCTCAAAGTGGACGTCCCTTCCTTTGATGGGACCCTTGATCCAGAAAAGTACTTGGAATGGGAGAAATCCTTGGAAAGGTACTTTGAATACAAGGACATCCATGAGGATGTTCAGCGTTTTAAGATTGCCAAAGTCAAACTAAAGGGCTATGGTGATAGTTGGTTACAAGGAGAGCAAAGGGGACGTACCCTTAAGGGGAAAGTTCCTATCTCTACTTGGGACAAACTTAAAAAACGGATGAAAGACCGTTTCATTCCCCATAATTACAAGCAAAGCTAATATGTGAAGTGGAGTACCTTGCAACAAAATGGGGACTCTGTAGAGGATTACATAAAAGAGTTTGATAGGCTTGCTATTGTGTGTGAAGTAACCGAGAATGAAGAACTCAAAATGGGGCGTTTCATATCTGGTTTGGACCAAGAGTTACAAGACAGACTTGAAGGTTACACTAACCTCACGTTTGTGGAAGCTTGCAAGTTAGTGAGTAAATTCGATGCTAAGAGGAAGAAGAAAAAGCCTACTACCATTCCTCAATTGACACGAAAACCTTCTTTTCCTACAAAGGAAAGTTCGTCCTTTAACAAACCGAGCAATCCCCTAAAGAAGGACACAAAGAACGTGAAGCTAGGTGACATTGTGTGTTACAAATGTGGAGGGCGAGGTCATTACAAGAAGGATTGTCCTAATACTAGGGCGTTAACTATGCAAGAGGTTAAGCTCATGGCCACTCAAAACATCAACTGGGATGAGTTTGAGGATGGGGAAGAAGAAGTTGAAGATGATTGTGATGATTGCATTGCCGAGTCAGAGGAGAAGACTAGCCTCGTGATTAGGAGGGCCTTGCAAGCACGTGTGGAAGAGGATGCTGCCCCTCAACGACAACACATTTTCATCACTCGTTGTAAAATTGGTGACGAGGTATGTGATTTAATTATTGATGGGGGAAGTGAGGCTAATACCGTATCTAAGACTCTAGTGTCCAAACTTGGTCTTACGACCACTAATCATCCACAACCTTACAAATTGAGCTGGTTAGACTCTAATGCTAGCACCGGGGTTAGGAAGCAATGTATGGTTTCTTTTTGTATTGGTTCGTATTGTGATTCTATATTATGTGATGTTGTGTCTATGGATGCTTGTCATATTCTACTTGGTAGGCCTTGGCAAACTGATAAAAGATCTATACATGATGGGTATCACAACACTTATACCATAGTCCATGAAGGGAGAAAGAAAAAACTACACCCTTTACCACCCCCACGTTTTTCACCATCACGAACACCACAAAAAGAAGTATCCTTATTGTCTTTTAAAGAATTTGAGAGGGAGTTAGGTGGTGAGGCAGAGTTGTTTATACTATACTCCAAAGAAACCCACGAAAATTTTGTTGTTCGAAATCCTAAGTTAGCCCAATTAATTAAAGATTTTGAGGACGTTTTTCCGGATGAATTACCTAAGGGACTACCACCCATACGAGGAATTGAGCATCAAATTGATCTCATTCCCGGAGCACCCTTGCCAAATAAACCAGCCTATAGATGTAACCCTTTAGAAACTAAGGAGTTACAACGTCAAATTGAAGAACTAATGGGTATGGGTTATGTGCGTGAGTCCATGAGTCCATGTGCCATTCCTGCTTTGTTGGTTCCTAAGAAAAATGGTACTTGGAGAATGTGTATTGATAGTAGAGCCGTTAATAACATTACTATCAAGTACAGGTTTCCAATCCCAAGGCTTGATGACATGCTGGATGAATTGAGTGGTTCCAAGGTCTTCTCAAAGGTAGACTTGAGAAGTGGGTATCATCAAATTCGCATGAGAGAAGGGGATGAATGGAAGACTGCATTCAAAACAAAGCATGGGTTATATGAATGGCTCGTCATGCCATTTGGCCTTACCAATGCCCCTAGCACATTCATGAGGTTAATGAATGAAGTGCTAAGGCCATTCCTTGGCAAGTTTGTGGTAGTATACTTGGATGACATTCTCATCTATTCACGTGATGAAGAATCTCATTTTGATCACCTGATGTAAAATCTAGTGAGAGAACACTAGAATTCACTAGAACAAATGGATCTCAAATTGGACAGAAATGTGTTTTGATTTATATGATGAAATGCGTAGGCTTTAAGTGTGAATTATGCACGAAAATAGGCTAGGAAAGGTATGTAATTTCGTGGATAATATAGACTAAAAGATTAATGTGTTTAGGTTTTTAAAAGGAAAAGAAATGATGTGGTTTTAACAAGAAAATGGACAGACGTTTGTGTGGGATTTTAGAATTGAAAATGGACAGATTTTGATAGAAAGTAGAAGAGAAAAGAAAGGTTAGGAAATAGGGAACACTCACCTATACTCCTAGGATATGTAAAGAAGGAACACTCACTTCTTTACTAGATGCAAATCTCTCAACAAGGAACACTCAACTTGTGGATTGATTTACTGAAATTTGGATGGAAGGAACACTCAACTTCACACTCAAATTCTTCAAGGTAAAACTTGGAAAACACAAGCAACTCAATACATGATATTGCAAGTAAAGATATCAAGATTCAAACTTCATTCATTCATTCCTTTAAACACAAACATACATCTCTTATTTATAGTGAACAAAACCCTAGTAACTCCCCTTTTAAATTTGTCCAAAAAGGTCAAAATAAACTATCCAAAAATGTGTGAGAGTTTTAAGGAATTAATCCTTAATTCATGCTAATAACTAAGGAGAACTTCCATGCACCAAGGTCTTCTTTCCCTTCATTAAACATGCCATTTAGACTAGGAAAATCAGCAAATATCCCTCCTTTGATGCCTTGGACGCACCTAATCAAGAATCCATCCAAAACCTCCCATAATTCCATGTTATTCCCTTATTTATGCCCAAAAGAATCAGCTCAATCAACCCCCTTGCCATAAAAACGCCCAACATTAAGGAACAAATCAATTAACTAAATTAAATCCCTTAATTTAAGGGATTTAAATCTCTTAATTGATTTTGAGAAGAAAATCAGAAAATCTGATTTATTTCCATCCCCTTTTCGACCATATTCAAAAGAATATCTTAAGATATGCAAATCTGATCATACCTTCCTTAAATCAAGCTAAAATCAAATCAGATCAAATCTTTCCCAAATCCCCTAATTTATGTCTTCAATTTACCCATAATTCTCACCAAAAATGCCATCTATTAAAAGGGAATAAAATAAGTCCAAATCTTTCCTTAACTCATGCAAGAATCAAATCAGTCAAGATCTTTCCTTAATTCATGCAAGAATCAAATCTGATTTTTCCAACCCATATCTTTCCCTTATCTCCATGCCTAATTTAGCAACTAAATCTCCCCAATTAACACTTAATTGGACGAAATTTAATCTCCCTAAATTCCCCTAATGGTCCCACACCCAAATCTGGTCAGCTTACTTCCATTTCCATGCAAATTCCAACTTCGCATATCCCCTCCAAGGAAAAAACGTTCCTAATTATTCCTAATTGCCCCTTGATCATGCCATGCATAAAATAGCAACAAATCTTCCCATTTAAATGTCATTCCACCTCAATAAACCCATCAAATCCACACGCCAATCTGATTTTGTTTAACCAATTATTACCCAACTCCTTTAACTAACTAACTAACTACCTTTAATTAATTAACTAGTTTAAAACCAGATTAATTAATTAAAATAAGAAAATATTTTTTTTATTTATTTTACACAAAATTCCTTCAACTCCTTATTCTAGTTTCCCAAGGTGAAAAGACTAGAATACCCTTGCATAGTATTCAACGATCCATGCAACCAAAAATGGACCACCCCATTTTTCCTCAAAGGATTTAGCTAAAAAGATCTCCTTCATGGAGCCATTAGCATTAGATGAAAAATCGGAATTCCCATCACTTATTACCAATGAAGTCCAAAATGGTTCAGATGAAAAATCGACTATTTTGGATTTTACATCATTCCCCTCTTCTTGGAAAAGAGTTGTCCTCAACTCTAGGACTTCAACAAAACAAAGTGTATCACCAATGCCAACTTTGAACTTAGGCCAAATGACCATTCTCAAAGTATCCCAATGACTATTAAGTCCTCCTCCTCTATCCTCCTCCCTATTCAACATTTCATGAATTGCATTTTTGGGAATGCAAAATTCGATCCTCTTGAAAAAGGGAATACACATCCTGTCAATTGGTCTAGGAACTCCACTGTTGCATGATCTCTTGATCTCCAACAGTTCTTCTATAGCAATTTGAAGGGGTGACCAAGAAATGATCTCCAATCTTCTAGGATCTACCTTAATTGTATCACATGGAGTAGACTTCCCAAAAAATCCCAAATCAAGTGTAAGATCACTTGATTCCATGTCAATCTCATTCTCAACAATGTATTTGATGGGTGAAACATCTTTCCCTTGAATGAGTGTCATTTCAACCTCCTTTTGCACCGGGAATACTTGTCTCAACATCAAGCTTTCTTTAAGAAGACACTCTTCCACTTGTTCAATTTCTTCACCCTCGTGAGAATCATAAGATTCTAACGAAATTTCCACATCCTCATGACTCTCTTTAGAATCATCAAATTCTAAAGGAAATTCCATATCATCAAGATCCTCTACTGAACCATAAGACTCTAAAGATACATTTGAATTTTCACCCTCCTTCTCAATATGTACTTGAAATGCATTTTGAAGTACAACATTGTCCTCTTCAGGGTAACAATCCTCAACAACCTCTTCTTCATGTTCCTCATTAGAATCACAAGATTCCAAAGGAAGTGTTTCCTCCTCATTAACCTTCTTAGAATCATGAGATCCTATATAGGTGGTAGCATTTTCGTCTTTCTCCCTTTCACAAGTGTAAGGTTGAGCTACCTTACTTCTAAAATCACTCCTTGACAAAGCACGGGTATTGGGGTTCTTTTTTGTGGTGGTTGAAGTTTTTTGATTGTAGCTTGGAGAATGTTTTTTGTAAGACAATGTGGACTTTAGCAAATTGTCTTCAAAAGAAGTGGTAAGTTTTTGGAAACCAAAATCAAAGAGACTCAATGGCTTGCTTCTCCTCTTTTGATTATCACACTTTGTGGAAAATTTGCAAACATCATCAAGAGGAAAAGAATTATGGACCTTTTCTACAGATTTGTTGGATAAAAATTGGTCCATCATCAACATCATGCTACTGATTTGTTCATTTCTTTTCACAAGTCGTTGATTTTCCTCCAACATTCTAATACTCCTTTGTTCATATGTTTCAAATTTGTTGGGATCCATTTGGGAAAAATGAAATGTATTTCCCCCTTTTCTCCCCCTACCTGACGCGCCAAATGATGTAAAATCTAGTGAGAGAACACTAGAATTCACTAGAACAAATGGATCTCAAATTGGACAGAAATGTGTTTTGATTTATATGATGAAATGCGTAGGCTTTAAGTGTGAATTATGCACGAAAATAGGCTAGGAAAGGTATGTAATTTCGTGGATAATATAGACTAAAAGATTAATGTGTTTAGGTTTTTAAAAGGAAAAGAAATGATGTGGTTTTAACAAGAAAATGGACAGACGTTTGTGTGGGATTTTAGAATTGAAAATGGACAGATTTTGATAGAAAGTAGAAGAGAAAAGAAAGGTTAGGAAATAGGGAACACTCACCTATACTCCTAGGATATGTAAAGAAGGAACACTCACTTCTTTACTAGATGCAAATCTCTCAACAAGGAACACTCAACTTGTGGATTGATTTACTGAAATTTGGATGGAAGGAACACTCAACTTCACACTCAAATTCTTCAAGGTAAAACTTGGAAAACACAAGCAACTCAATACATGATATTGCAAGTAAAGATATCAAGATTCAAACTTCATTCATTCATTCCTTTAAACACAAACATACATCTCTTATTTATAGTGAACAAAACCCTAGTAACTCCCCTTTTAAATTTGTCCAAAAAGGTCAAAATAAACTATCCAAAAATGTGTGAGAGTTTTAAGGAATTAATCCTTAATTCATGCTAATAACTAAGGAGAACTTCCATGCACCAAGGTCTTCTTTCCCTTCATTAAACATGCCATTTAGACTAGGAAAATCAGCAAATATCCCTCCTTTGATGCCTTGGACGCACCTAATCAAGAATCCATCCAAAACCTCCCATAATTCCATGTTATTCCCTTATTTATGCCCAAAAGAATCAGCTCAATCAACCCCCTTGCCATAAAAACGCCCAACATTAAGGAACAAATCAATTAACTAAATTAAATCCCTTAATTTAAGGGATTTAAATCTCTTAATTGATTTTGAGAAGAAAATCAGAAAATCTGATTTATTTCCATCCCCTTTTCGACCATATTCAAAAGAATATCTTAAGATATGCAAATCTGATCATACCTTCCTTAAATCAAGCTAAAATCAAATCAGATCAAATCTTTCCCAAATCCCCTAATTTATGTCTTCAATTTACCCATAATTCTCACCAAAAATGCCATCTATTAAAAGGGAATAAAATAAGTCCAAATCTTTCCTTAACTCATGCAAGAATCAAATCAGTCAAGATCTTTCCTTAATTCATGCAAGAATCAAATCTGATTTTTCCAACCCATATCTTTCCCTTATCTCCATGCCTAATTTAGCAACTAAATCTCCCCAATTAACACTTAATTGGACGAAATTTAATCTCCCTAAATTCCCCTAATGGTCCCACACCCAAATCTGGTCAGCTTACTTCCATTTCCATGCAAATTCCAACTTCGCATATCCCCTCCAAGGAAAAAACGTTCCTAATTATTCCTAATTGCCCCTTGATCATGCCATGCATAAAATAGCAACAAATCTTCCCATTTAAATGTCATTCCACCTCAATAAACCCATCAAATCCACACGCCAATCTGATTTTGTTTAACCAATTATTACCCAACTCCTTTAACTAACTAACTAACTACCTTTAATTAATTAACTAGTTTAAAACCAGATTAATTAATTAAAATAAGAAAATATTTTTTTTATTTATTTTACACAAAATTCCTTCAACTCCTTATTCTAGTTTCCCAAGGTGAAAAGACTAGAATACCCTTGCATAGTATTCAACGATCCATGCAACCAAAAATGGACCACCCCATTTTTCCTCAAAGGATTTAGCTAAAAAGATCTCCTTCATGGAGCCATTAGCATTAGATGAAAAATCGGAATTCCCATCACTTATTACCAATGAAGTCCAAAATGGTTCAGATGAAAAATCGACTATTTTGGATTTTACATCATCACCTTTTTCAAGTATTTTCCGTTTTGAGGAAAGAAAAGCTGTATGGGAAACTAGAAAAATGTGATTTTTTATTATATGAAGTCATGTTTCTTGGCTATATAGTTTCAGGTGATGGCGTAAAGGTGGATCCTAGCAAAATTGAAGCAATTCAATCATGGCCTAGTCCGAGAACGCTCACGGAAGTTCGTTCATTTCATGGACTTGCCTCCTTCTATAGAAGATTCATCAAGAACTTCAGCACACTCATGGCTCCCATCACCGAGTGTACTAAGAAAGGCGTGTTCGAATGGACACCCCAAGCTCAAAGGGCGTTTGAAGAAGTCAAGAAGAAGATGTGCAACACACCCATATTAGCACTTCCGGATTTTTCCAAACCATTTGAGGTTGAATGTGACGCAAGTGGAAAAGGTATTGGTGCCGTATTGATTCAAGGTGGGCGACCCATTGCCTACTTTAGCGAGAAGATGAGTCAAGGCAAGTTGAATTACTCCACCTATGATAAAGAGTTCTATGCTATGGTAAGAGCTCTAGATCATTGGTCACATTATTTGAGGCCACAACCTTTCATATTGCATTCTGATCATGAATCCTTGAGGTTCATACATGGCCAAAAGAAGCTAAATGCGAGGCATGCAAAGTGGGTCGAATTCTTGCAAACATTTAACTTTTCCTCTAAATACAAGAGTAGAAAAGCGAACGTGGTGGCAGATGCCTTGTCTAGGAGGCATAATTTACTTGGAATGGTTGAAGCAAAGGTACTTGGATTCGATTTGATTAAGGAGTACTATCAAGAAGATGATGAATTCAAAGGGATAATTGAAAAATGCGTCCGTGGAGTTTATGATCTGTTTGCATTGCATAATGGCTTTCTTTTCAAAGGGAATAGATTATGTATCCCAAAATGTCCCATTCGAAGTTTGTTGATACATGAAGCTCATGGGGGAGGACTAGCTGGTCACGTGGGTATTCACAAGACAATGGAGCTTCTCCAAGCTCATTTTCATTGGCCGAAAATGTTAGCCACGGTTCATCATGTGGTGCGTCGTTGTTCTACCTGTCAAAGAGCAAAAATGGTGTTTCATAAAGGTCTCTACAAGCCCTTACCAATTCCCGAAAGACCTTGGGAGGATGTTAGTATGGATTTTATTGTAGCTTTGCCAAGAACTCAAAGAGGCAAAGATTCAATAATGGTGGTGGTTGATCGGTTCTCGAAAATGGCTCATTTCATTCCTTGCCATAAAACTGAAGATGCAATAAAAGTGGCTAAGTTATACTTCGAAGAGGTAGTTCGTTTCCATGGGGTGCCACGCACCATTGTGTCAGATCGCGATACTAAGTTCCTAAGTCATTTTTGGAAATCCATATGGCGTTTGATGGGAACTAAGTTATTGTTTTCTACCTCACATCATCCACAAACCGATGGCCAAACGGAGGTGGTGAATAGAATACTTGGTTCGTTGCTTAGGGCTTTGGTAAGCAAAAGTACCAAGGATTGGGATAATAAGCTTGCTCATGCCGAGTTTGCTTATAATAGGACACCTAGTGCTACTACAAAGTACTCTCCTTTTGAAGTAGTATATGGCGTCAATCCTTATGTTCCCATTGATCTTATTGCTTTGCCAAAAGACAAGTTCGTTCATGGTGGGGCAAAAGAACAAGCCGAATTCATGCTAAAGGTCCATAAAGAAGTTCGGAGAAACATTGAAAGGGCGAATGAAATCTACAAGAAACAAGCCAACAAACGAGTAAGAAATGTGAAGTCTTTTGAAGTTGGGGATTTAGTGTGGATTTACATGAGGAAAGAACGTTTTCCTAGCAAAAGGAAGAACAAACTTATGCCAAGAGCCGAGGGACCATTTGAGATCATGGAAAAGATCAATGACAACGCATACAAAGTTGATTTGGGAGGTCAATATGGTGTCTCAAGTACATTCAACGTTGGTGATCTTGCTCCTTACTTTGATGATGACGAATTGAGGGCAATTCCTTTTGAAGAAAGGGAGGATGACCAAAATGGTCAAAGAACAATTATCCATGGTCTAGATGAAGACGTTCAAGACGGTGCTATTGAACAAGAGGCTAAGGGATTAGTTCTATCCAAGTCATTCTTCAATCCTATACACGGTGGTCCAAAGAGTTTCACAACTGGTTATACTTCCCTTAAAGTAGTTAATCTAGTTGAAAATATCTAAGTGTGCCGTTTTCACAAACTTGAAGCCACGCATGATTTAGTTACGTTGGACTGATCATGGGGCGTGAATTAAGGGAGGAATTGACTGATTATTTGTTGGGCGTAAGTTTAGGTTGAAATGGTTGGTTAGTTGAACTGATTGGGCGTAAATTAAGGAGTTAGTTAGCTCGTTGGTTAGTTGAACTGATTGAGCGTAAATTAAGGAGTTAGTTAGCTCATGGCCGGAATAAAGGAGCTTAAGTCAAGGGAGGTTACAAACAAGCTATTTGCACGTTGAAAATGCCGTTTGAAGCTTGCTGAACGTTTTCCTTAATTTAAGCCTAGTTTTTCGTTTAGTTAGTTTCAGTTTATTGATGTTTAGTTAGTTTCAGTTTATTGTTATAAAGGATTAATTGGACGGTCATATGAGCCTTTTAATCACTTTATAGTTAACATTTTATTTCTGTCTTTTAAATAGGCAAGTAATGGATAATTATTAAAAGGGAATCCTATGATCCCTTATGTAACTGATACACTACTATAAATAGTGTACTGTACGAAAAGGAAAGGCATCCAGAATTTTGCTAAACACTTGTGCTTTTGTTGATTAAACGTGACTTGCAATTAGTCATTTTTAAGGTCCAAATTTGATAATCCAAATTTGAAGAGTACTAGTTTTGGTAGAGTGTTCCCAAACCTAGAACTTACGTAGTGAACGAGTGGGTCGAGTAATCCCTATTTTCTAACTACACCAAGCGAAGGGTGAGCGTTCCCCTTTGTTATATCCGAGGCTAGGGTTGAATGTTCCCCTATTCTCCCCTCATCAATCACGAAATTCACTAAGACCCCTTAATACGTATTTTGTAACAAGGTTCTCATCTTGCTTACACATCAATAATGAGCCTTAGAAGCATTTCACTAAGTTCTAAATAGATGTTCGTGATTTTTAAGAGAAAGTGGGACGTAAAGGGTTCTAGATCGCCTATTTTTCAAGTTTCTTATCACACTAACCTATAACTTGCACTAACATACCAATATAGCCTAGTTCCAAGAATTCATGCATTGAAAACGAGCCTTAGATGCATTTCACTAAGTTTTCAATCGAGGTTCGTGATTTTCAAGGGAAAGGGGGGCCGAAAAGGGTTCTCCCTCACTTATTTTTCAAATTTTTTATCACACTAACCTATAAGTTGCACTACCATACCAATATAGGCTAGTTACAAGTGTTCGTGCATTGAAAACGGGCCTTAGAATCATTTCACTAAGTTTTAAATTGATGGTCGTGACTTTCAAGGGAAAGGGGGCTGAAAAGGGTTCTACCTCGCCTATTTTTCGAATTTCTTATCAAAATAACCTAGAACTTGCACTAACATACCAATATAGCCTAGTTACAAGTGTTCATGCATTGATAACGAGCCTTAGACGCATTTCACCTTGTTCTAAATCGATGTTCGTGATTTTTAAGGGAAAGGGGGCCGGAAAGGGTTCTACCTCTCCTATTTTTCAAATTTCTTATCACACTAGCGAATAACTTGCACTAACATACCACTATAGCCTAGTTACATTTGTTTATGCATTGAAAATGAGCCTTAGAAGTATTTCACTAAGTTTTCAATCGATGTTCGTGATTTTCAAGAGAAAGGGGGCCAGAAAGGGTTCTAATTCGCCTATTTTTCAAATTTCTTTTCCAAATAACCTATTACTTGCACTAACATACAAATATAGCATAGTTACATGTGTTCATGCATTGTAAACGAACCTTAGAAGCATTTCGCTATGTTTTCAATCGATGTTCGTGACTTTCAAGGGAAAGGGGTCGGAAAGGGTTCTACCTCGCCTATTTTTATAATTTCTTATCACACTAACCTATAAATTACAATAACAAACCAATAATATAGCCTAGGTTCAAGTGTTCATGCATTGAAAACGAGCTGTAGAAGCATTTCACTAAGTTTTCAAACGATGTTCGTGACTTTCAAGAGAAAGGGGGCCGGAAGGGTTCTACCTCGCCTATTTTTCAAATTTCTTATTAAAAGAACCTAGAACTTGCACTAACATAACAATTTAGCCTAGTTACAAGTGCTCATGCGTTGATAATGAGCCTTAGAAGCATTTCACTAAGTTCTAAATAGATGTTCGTGATTTTTAAGGGAAAGTGGGACGTAAAGGGTTCTAGATCGCCTATTTTTCAAGTTTCTTATCACACTAACCTATAACTTGCACTAACATACCAATATAGCCTAGTTACAAGTATTCATGCATTGAAAACGAGCCTTAGACGTATTTCACTAAGTTTTCAATCGAGGTTCGTGATTTTCAAGGGAAAGGGGGGCCAAAAAGGGTTCTCCCTCACTTAATTTTCAAATTTCCTATCACACTAACCTATAAGTTGCACTACCATACCAATATAGGCTAGTTACAAGTGTTCGTGCATTGAAAATGGGCCTTAGAAGCATTTCACTAAGTTTTAAATTGATGGTCGTGACTTTCAAGGGAAAGGGGGCTGAAAAGGGTTCTACCTCGCCTATTTTTCGAATTTCTTATCAAAATAACCTAGAACTTGCACTAACATACCAATATAGCCTAGTTACAAGTGTTCATGCATTGATAACGAGCCTTAGACGCATTTCACCTTGTTCTAAATCGATGATCGTGATTTTTAAGGGAAAGGGGGCCGGAAAGGGTTCTACCTCTCCTATTTTTCAAATTTCTTATCACACTAGCGAATAACTTGCACTAACATACCAATATAGCCTAGTTACATTTGTTTATGCATTGAAAATGAGCCTTAGAAATATTTCACCAAGTTTTCAATCGATGTTCGTGATTTTCAAGGGAAAGGGGGCCAGAAAGGGTTCTAATTCGCCTATTTTTCAAATTTCTTTTCCAAATAACCTATTACTTGCACTAACATACAAATATAGCATAGTTACATGTGTTCATGCATTGTAAACGAACCTTAGAAGCATTTCGCTAAGTTTTCAATCGATGTTCGTGACTTTCAAGGGAAAGGGGTCGGAAAGGGTTCTACCTCGCCTATTTTTATAGTTTCTTATCACACTAACCTATAAATTACAATAACAAACCAATAATATAGCCTAGGTACAAGTGTTCATGCATTGAAAACGAGCTGTAGAAGCATTTCACTAAGTTTTCAAACGATGTTCGTGACTTTCAAGAGAAAGGGGGCCGGAAGGGTTCTACCTCGCCTATTTTTCAAATTTCTTATTAAAAGAACCTAGAACTTGCACTAACATAACAATTTAGCCTAGTTACAAGTGCTCATGCGTTGATAATGAGCCTTAGAAGCATTTCACTATGTTCTAAATAGATGTTCGTGATTTTTAAGGGAAAGTGGGACGTAAAGGGTTCTAGATCGCCTATTTTTCAAGTTTCTTATCACACTAACCTATAACTTGCACTAACATACCAATATAGCCTAGTTACAAGTATTCATGCATTGAAAACGAGCCTTAGACGTATTTCACTAAGTTTTCAATCGAGGTTCGTGATTTTCAAGGGAAAGGGGGGCCAAAAAGGGTTCTCCCTCACTTAATTTTCAAATTTCCTATCACACTAACCTATAAGTTGCACTACCATACCAATATAGGCTAGTTACAAGTGTTCGTGCATTGAAAATGGGCCTTAGAAGCATTTCACTAAGTTTTAAATTGATGGTCGTGACTTTCAAGGGAAAGGGGGCTGAAAAGGGTTCTACCTCGCCTATTTTTCGAATTTCTTATCAAAATAACCTAGAACTTGCACTAACATACCAATATAGCCTAGTTACAAGTGTTCATGCATTGATAACGAGCCTTAGACGCATTTCACCTTGTTCTAAATCGATGATCGTGATTTTTAAGGGAAAGGGGGCCGGAAAGGGTTCTACCTCTCCTATTTTTCAAATTTCTTATCACACTAGCGAATAACTTGCACTAACATACCAATATAGCCTAGTTACATTTGTTTATGCATTGAAAATGAGCCTTAGAAATATTTCACCAAGTTTTCAATCGATGTTCGTGATTTTCAAGGGAAAGGGGGCCAGAAAGGGTTCTAATTCGCCTATTTTTCAAATTTCTTTTCCAAATAACCTATTACTTGCACTAACATACAAATATAGCATAGTTACATGTGTTCATGCATTGTAAACGAACCTTAGAAGCATTTCGCTAAGTTTTCAATCGATGTTCGTGACTTTCAAGGGAAAGGGGTCGGAAAGGGTTCTACCTCGCCTATTTTTATAATTTCTTATCACACTAACCTATAAATTACAATAACAAACCAATAATATAGCCTAGGTACAAGTGTTCATGCATTGAAAACGAGCTGTAGAAGCATTTCACTAAGTTTTCAAACGATGTTCGTGACTTTCAAGAGAAAGGGGGCCGGAAGGGTTCTACCTCGCCTATTTTTCAAATTTCTTATTAAAAGAACCTAGAACTTGCACTAACATAACAATTTAGCCTAGTTACAAGTGCTCATGCGTTGATAATGAGCCTTAGAAGCATTTCACTATGTTCTAAATAGATGTTCGTGATTTTTAAGGGAAAGTGGGACGTAAAGGGTTCTAGATCGCCTATTTTTCAAATTTCTTATCACACTAACCTATAAGTTGCACTAACATACCAATATAGTCTAGTTACAAGTGTTCATGCATTGATAACGAGCCTTAGACGCATTTCACCTTGTTCTAAATCGATGTTCGTGATTTTTAAGGGAAAGGGGGCCGGAAAGGGTTCTACCTCTCCTATTTTTCAAATTTCTTATCACACTAGCGAATAACTTGCACTAACATACCACTATAGCCTAGTTACATTTGTTTATGCATTGAAAATGAGCCTTAGAAGTATTTCACTAAGTTTTCAATCGATGTTCGTGATTTTCAAGAGAAAGGGGGCCAGAAAGGGTTCTAATTCGCCTATTTTTCAAATTTCTTTTCCAAATAACCTATTACTTGCACTAACATACAAATATAGCATAGTTACATGTGTTCATGCATTGTAAACGAACCTTAGAAGCATTTCGCTATGTTTTCAATCGATGTTCGTGACTTTCAAGGGAAAGGGGTCGGAAAGGGTTCTACCTCGCCTATTTTTATAATTTCTTATCACACTAACCTATAAATTACAATAACAAACCAATAATATAGCCTAGGTTCAAGTGTTCATGCATTGAAAACGAGCTGTAGAAGCATTTCACTAAGTTTTCAAACGATGTTCGTGACTTTCAAGAGAAAGGGGGCCGGAAGGGTTCTACCTCGCCTATTTTTCAAATTTCTTATTAAAAGAACCTAGAACTTGCACTAACATAACAATTTAGCCTAGTTACAAGTGCTCATGCGTTGATAATGAGCCTTAGAAGCATTTCACTAAGTTCTAAATAGATGTTCGTGATTTTTAAGGGAAAGTGGGACGTAAAGGGTTCTAGATCGCCTATTTTTCAAGTTTCTTATCACACTAACCTATAACTTGCACTAACATACCAATATAGCCTAGTTACAAGTATTCATGCATTGAAAACGAGCCTTAGACGTATTTCACTAAGTTTTCAATCGAGGTTCGTGATTTTCAAGGGAAAGGGGGGCCAAAAAGGGTTCTCCCTCACTTAATTTTCAAATTTCCTATCACACTAACCTATAAGTTGCACTACCATACCAATATAGGCTAGTTACAAGTGTTCGTGCATTGAAAATGGGCCTTAGAAGCATTTCACTAAGTTTTAAATTGATGGTCGTGACTTTCAAGGGAAAGGGGGCTGAAAAGGGTTCTACCTCGCCTATTTTTCGAATTTCTTATCAAAATAACCTAGAACTTGCACTAACATACCAATATAGCCTAGTTACAAGTGTTCATGCATTGATAACGAGCCTTAGACGCATTTCACCTTGTTCTAAATCGATGATCGTGATTTTTAAGGGAAAGGGGGCCGGAAAGGGTTCTACCTCTCCTATTTTTCAAATTTCTTATCACACTAGCGAATAACTTGCACTAACATACCAATATAGCCTAGTTACATTTGTTTATGCATTGAAAATGAGCCTTAGAAATATTTCACCAAGTTTTCAATCGATGTTCGTGATTTTCAAGGGAAAGGGGGCCAGAAAGGGTTCTAATTCGCCTATTTTTCAAATTTCTTTTCCAAATAACCTATTACTTGCACTAACATACAAATATAGCATAGTTACATGTGTTCATGCATTGTAAACGAACCTTAGAAGCATTTCGCTAAGTTTTCAATCGATGTTCGTGACTTTCAAGGGAAAGGGGTCGGAAAGGGTTCTACCTCGCCTATTTTTATAATTTCTTATCACACTAACCTATAAATTACAATAACAAACCAATAATATAGCCTAGGTACAAGTGTTCATGCATTGAAAACGAGCTGTAGAAGCATTTCACTAAGTTTTCAAACGATGTTCGTGACTTTCAAGAGAAAGGGGGCCGGAAGGGTTCTACCTCGCCTATTTTTCAAATTTCTTATTAAAAGAACCTAGAACTTGCACTAACATAACAATTTAGCCTAGTTACAAGTGCTCATGCGTTGATAATGAGCCTTAGAAGCATTTCACTATGTTCTAAATAGATGTTCGTGATTTTTAAGGGAAAGTGGGACGTAAAGGGTTCTAGATCGCCTATTTTTCAAGTTTCTTATCACACTAACCTATAACTTGCACTAACATACCAATATAGCCTAGTTACAAGAATTCATGCATTGAAAACGAGCCTTAGACGCATTTCACTAAGTTTTCAATCGAGGTTCGTGATTTTCAAGGGAAAGGGGGCCGAAAAGGGTTCTCCCTCACTTATTTTTCAAATTTCTTATCACACTAACCTATAAGTTGCACTAACATACCAATATAGTCTAGTTACAAGTGTTCGTGCATTGAAAATGGGCCTTAGAAGTATTTCACTAAGTTTTAAATTGATGGTCGTGACTTTCAAGGGAAAGGGGGCTGAAAAGGGTTCTACCTCGCCTATTTTTCGAATTTCTTATCAAAATAACCTAGAACTTGCACTAACATACCAATATAGCCTAGTTACAAGTGTTCATGCATTGATAACGAGCCTTAGACGCATTTCACCTTGTTCTAAATCGATGTTCGTGATTTTTAAGGGAAAGGGGGCCGGAAAGGGTTCTACCTCTCCTATTTTTCAAATTTCTTATCACACTAGCGAATAACTTGCACTAACATACCACTATAGCCTAGTTACATTTGTTTATGCATTGAAAATGAGCCTTAGAAGTATTTCACTAAGTTTTCAATCGATGTTCGTGATTTTCAAGAGAAAGGGGGCCAGAAAGGGTTCTAATTCGCCTATTTTTCAAATTTCTTTTCCAAATAACCTATTACTTGCACTAACATACAAATATAGCATAGTTACATGTGTTCATGCATTGTAAACGAACCTTAGAAGCATTTCGCTATGTTTTCAATCGATGTTCGTGACTTTCAAGGGAAAGGGGTCGGAAAGGGTTCTACCTCGCCTATTTTTATAATTTCTTATCACACTAACCTATAAATTACAATAACAAACCAATAATATAGCCTAGGTTCAAGTGTTCATGCATTGAAAACGAGCTGTAGAAGCATTTCACTAAGTTTTCAAACGATGTTCGTGACTTTCAAGAGAAAGGGGGCCGGAAGGGTTCTACCTCGCCTATTTTTCAAATTTCTTATTAAAAGAACCTAGAACTTGCACTAACATAACAATTTAGCCTAGTTACAAGTGCTCATGCGTTGATAATGAGCCTTAGAAGCATTTCACTAAGTTCTAAATAGATGTTCGTGATTTTTAAGGGAAAGTGGGACGTAAAGGGTTCTAGATCGCCTATTTTTCAAGTTTCTTATCACACTAACCTATAACTTGCACTAACATACCAATATAGCCTAGTTACAAGTATTCATGCATTGAAAACGAGCCTTAGACGTATTTCACTAAGTTTTCAATCGAGGTTCGTGATTTTCAAGGGAAAGGGGGGCCAAAAAGGGTTCTCCCTCACTTAATTTTCAAATTTCCTATCACACTAACCTATAAGTTGCACTACCATACCAATATAGGCTAGTTACAAGTGTTCGTGCATTGAAAATGGGCCTTAGAAGCATTTCACTAAGTTTTAAATTGATGGTCGTGACTTTCAAGGGAAAGGGGGCTGAAAAGGGTTCTACCTCGCCTATTTTTCGAATTTCTTATCAAAATAACCTAGAACTTGCACTAACATACCAATATAGCCTAGTTACAAGTGTTCATGCATTGATAACGAGCCTTAGACGCATTTCACCTTGTTCTAAATCGATGTTCGTGATTTTTAAGGGAAAGGGGGCCGGAAAGGGTTCTACCTCTCCTATTTTTCAAATTTCTTATCACACTAGCGAATAACTTGCACTAACATACCAATATAGCCTAGTTACATTTGTTTATGCATTGAAAATGAGCCTTGGAAATATTTCACCAAGTTTTCAATCGATGTTCGTGATTTTCAAGGGAAAGGGGGCTAGAAAGGGTTCTAATTCGCCTATTTTTCAAATTTCTTTTCCAAATAACCTATTACTTGCACTAACATACAAATATAGCATAGTTACATGTGTTCATGCATTGTAAACGAACCTTAGAAGCATTTCGCTAAGTTTTCAATCGATGTTCGTGACTTTCAAGGGAAAGGGGTCGGAAAGGGTTCTACCTCGCCTATTTTTATAATTTCTTATCACACTAACCTATAAATTACAATAACAAACCAATAATATAGCCTAGGTACAAGTGTTCATGCATTGAAAACGAGCTGTAGAAGCATTTCACTAAGTTTTCAAACGATGTTCGTGACTTTCAAGAGAAAGGGGGCCAGAAGGGTTCTACCTCGCCTATTTTTCAAATTTCTTATTAAAAGAACCTAGAACTTGCACTAACATAACAATTTATCCTAGTTACAAGTGCTCATGCGTTGATAATGAGCCTTAGAAGCATTTCACTATGTTCTAAATAGATGTTCGTGATTTTTAAGGGAAAGTGGGACGTAAAGGGTTCTAGATCGCCTATTTTTCAAGTTTCTTATCACACTAACCTATAACTTGCACTAACATACCAATATAGCCTAGTTACAAGAATTCATGCATTGAAAACGAGCCTTAGACAGATTTCACTAAGTTTTCAATCGAGGTTCGTGATTTTCAAGGGAAAGGGGGCCGAAAAGGGTTCTCCCTCACTTATTTTTCAAATTTCTTATCACACTAACCTATAAGTTGCACTAACATACCAATATAGTCTAGTTACAAGTGTTCGTGCATTGAAAATGGGCCTTAGAAGTATTTCACTAAGTTTTAAATTGATGGTCGTGACTTTCAAGGGAAAGGGGGCTGAAAAGGGTTCTACCTCGCCTATTTTTCAAATTTCTTATCAAAATAACCTAGAACTTGCACTAACATACCAATATAGCCTAGTTACAAGTGTTCATGCATTGATAACGAGCCTTAGACGCATTTCACCTTGTTCTAAATCGATGTTCGTGATTTTTAAGGGAAAGGGGGCCGGAAAGGGTTCTACCTCTCCTATTTTTCAAATTTCTTATCACACTAGCGAATAACTTGCACTAACATACCAATATAGCCTAGTTACATTTGTTTATGCATTGAAAATGAGCCTTAGAAGTATTTCACCAAGTTTTCAATCGATGTTCGTGATTTTCGAGGGAAAGGGGGCCAGAAAGGGTTCTAATTCGCCTATTTTTCAAATTTCTTTTCCAAATAACCTATTACTTTGATGTGTAAGCAAGATGAGAACCTTGTTACAGAATATGTGTTTAAGGGGTCTTAGTGAATTTTCGTGATTGATGAGGGGAGAATAGGGGAACACTCAACCCTAGCCTCGGATATAACAAAGGGGAACACTCACCCTTCGCTTAGTGTAGTTAGGAAATAGGGATTACTCAACCCACTCGTTCACTACGCAAGTTCTAGGTTTGGGAACACTCTACCAAAACTAGTACTCTTCAAATTTGAATTCTCAAATTTGGACCTTAAAGATGACTTATTAGCAAGCCACGTTTAATCAATAATAACACAAGTGTTTAGCAAATTTCTGGATGCATTTCTTTTCGTCCCGTACACTATTTATAGTAGTGTATTCATTACATAAGGAATCATAGGATTCCCTTTTAATACTTATCCATTACTTGCCTATTTAAAGACAGAAATAAAAACTAACTATAAAGTGATTAAAAGGCTCATAGAACCGTCCCATTTAATCCTTTATAACAATAAACTGAAATTAACTAATAACAATAAACTGAAACTAACTAATTAAAACGAAAACTAGGCTTAAATTAAGGAAAACATTCAACAAACTTCCAACGGCATTATCAACGTGCAAAATAACCTCTAACGGCATTATCAGCGTGTCTTTAGCTTGTTTGTAACCTCCCTTGACTTAAGCTCCTTTATTCCAGCCATGAACTAACTAACTCCTTAATTTACGCCTAAGTAGTTCAACTAACCAACTAGTTAACTAATTCGTTGCTTTACGCCCAATCAGTCAACTAACCAACCACGATCAGCTAACTAACACCTTAATTCTCGCCCAATCAGTTCAACGTTACTCCAATTACACACATCATGTGATGCGTGCATCAATGTGAATGACGAGCATGTTGAAGAATTATTCCAAGAAAGTCAAGAAAGCATGAATCTATACTTGGAAGCTTCTTCAATAGGTCAAACTTACTATCGGGGGCATCAAGACAAAGCCACGCTTTGTATGGTGGCGTTCTTGGGAGTTCTTGAAGCTTCTTGATAGTTCTTTAAGGTTCTTTAAAAGCTTTCTTAAATTTTTGTCTACAAGTTTTTACCTTTCACTTGAAAGGGTTTTTCTTGGTTTAGACCCTAGGTTTCTTTATTTTCTTTATGTTCTTGATTATTTTGTACGTGTGAGTAAGTTAGAGTAGTTAGTTAAAGAAACCATGTAATGTTACTTGACGCCCAAGGTTACGTTTCCTATTTCAAGATGGATTCCTATTTCAAGAGGGATTCCTATTCAAGATTGAATTGCAAGGTGGCGGCTGCTTGGAGATCAAGGCAAATTGAAAGAGTTTTACTCAAGCTAGAACTCTAATATGTTTAGGAAAAGTAGGAGTTTTATCAAAACTAGAATTCTAATATGTTTAGGAAAAGTAGGAGTTTTATTCAAGCTAGAATTCTAATATGTTTAGGAAAAGAAAGAGTTTTATTCTAGTTAGAGTTCTAATATCTTTAGGAAAGGATTGCTATAAATACTCCATGTAATTCATGGGATTCATTCATTCACAATTTGAGCAATACAAAACACATATATTTTTGAGTAATATTTTGGTTGGATTGCCTAAATATTTCTTTGGCTAACTTGCGAGTTGGTTGCTGTTTTGGGTGTTTTAGTTAAAACATTCATTGGTTTGATTAATTAAGTGGACTCTTAATTAATTAAACTCAGTTCTTGCCTAGTTCTTGGTGATTTATCTGTATAGGACGAAGCTTAGAACATATCCTTGTGATAACTTGGTTTTCGGATCAAGAATCACATCATCGTGGTATCAGAGCTGTTGGTGACGTTTCGCTTGGAATTTTTGGCTGAAATTTTGTGGGAAGATTCAGAAAACGTATTTCGACATTGTGTCAAAATTTTGTGTCAATTGGATGCGTAACGAAGTCTGTGCAACCTCAAACTTTTGAGATTGTTACACGGAGTTGCGATCTGGAGAACGGTTTTTATTTGCTTCAAGAATCAATCAAGATTCAATCTTTTAATCAAGATTTTTGCATAAACTAACCTGGTTTGTGTAGGAGCAATGAGTGACGAAGAAATCCCAGGGATTCCAAGGGGTTTGAACCTTGATCAAGCGCATAACTGGCGAAGGGATCGTCAAATAGAGCGATTGTCACAACAATTGCAAGAAGTATTGGCTAGGCTTGACGAACGTGACAAAACTTCATCTTCAAGGAAGAACAAATCAGTTGCAAGTTCTAGTTCAAGTGAAGACGAATATGAAAGGAGAAAAGCAAGTAGATCACGCCATAAAGATTCATCTTCAAGTGATGAACCTAGAAGGCATAGACGGAAGAAAAGGGCCAAAGATGATGACCGAAATATAAGGTTAGATTTTCCAGAATTCAATGGTAGTATGCTAGACCCCGAAAAATATTTTGAGTGGGTTAGAAGAGCGGAAACACTCTTTGATTACAAGGAGTATGATGAACGAAAGAGGTGCAAAATTGCTGAATTAAAACTCACGGGTTACGCGAGTTTATGGTATGATAATCTCAAGAAAAAGAGACGCAAGGAGGGACGATCCAAGATCACTACTTGGACACAATTAAAGAAATATATGAAGCGTCAATTTGTGCCCCATGAGTACGTGCAAGAAGTGTATCTCAAGATGCAGACTTTTAAGCAAGGAAATCAATCCGTGGAGGCTTATTTGTGTGAATTTGAGAAACTATGTTTATTGTGTGATTTAGAAGAAATTCTAGAGCACAAAATAGCACGTTTTATTGCAGGTTTGAACGAAAATGTTCAAGAGAAGATTGAATTGCACGAATACTATTCATTTGAAGAAGTATGCAAGGCGGCCATTAAGGTTGAAAGACAAATCAAGGCTAAGAAGACCTCAAGTGTGAAGCCGTTCACACGCACGTTCACAAAGGCTAGTGACAAGCCTACCTTTGATAGGACTTCTTCTAATTCGTATGCTAAAGATAACAAACCCAGAAACGAAGCTAGCAAGAAGGTGACCGAAGATAGAAAATGTTTCAAATGTGGGAGTGTTGGCCATATAGCAAGCAATTGCTACTCAAAACGCACTATGACGACTCAAGAATGGGAAGAAGAGAAAGCTAGGTGCGAGGGAAGTAGTGACATGGAGGTTGTGGTCGAGCAAGAACGTGATTTTGAAGAAGAGGAGGGTAGTGCCGAAGAGGTTGATGGTGAAACGCAAGGAAAGAGCTTGGTTCTAAGGAGAGCTCTTCACTCTAAACCTATGCCCGTTGAAGAGAATCAAAGAGAGAAAATCTTTTTAACAAGGTGCAAGGTGGAAGATCGATTGTGTGACATAATAATAGACTCGGGAAGTTGCACAAATGTGGTGTCTACAACTTTGATCAACAAATTAGAGTGGCCTACAACCGATCACCCAAAACCTTACAAGCTACATTGGCTCAATGATGCTAGTGACGTAAAGGTAACGAAGCGAGCCCTAATCACCTTTTCAATTGGCAAATATCATGATAAAGTTTTATGTGATGTATGCCCCATGGATGCTTGTCATATCTTATTGGGTAGACCATGGCAATATGATAGATTTGTCAAGTTTAATGGTAGGACAAATGTGTATATAATTCGAAAAGGAAAGGGGGAAAAATCATATGCATTGAAACCACTTGTTGATCATAGAATTAACCCTAGTTCGAAAGGTGCATATTTAATTGGGGAAAAGGAGTTGGAGAAAGAGATCAATAATAACAATATAGTATATATTATGGTGGCTAACAATGTGCAAGTGAATGAAAGTAAACAAGAAAAGAGGCCCGTGGAATTAGAAGCGGTATTGCAAGAGTATTGTGATGTTTTTCCTAGTGAATTACCACCAATTCGTGGTATTGAACATCAAATTGATCTTATTCCGGGAGCTCCACTACCTAACAAGGCAACATATAGAAGTAATCCAGAAGAAACAAAGGAAATACAACGTCAAATAGAGGAATTGATGCAAAGAGGCTACGTGAAAGAGAGTATGAGCCCATGTGCCGTGCCTGCATTGCTAGTTCCAAAAAAAGATGGGAGTTGGCGTATGTGCACTGATAGTAGGAGTGTGAACAACATAACCATCAAGTATAGATTTCCTATACCTAGACTTGATGATTTGTTAGACGAATTGCATGGTTCAAAGCTATTTTCCAAGATTGATCTTATGAGTGGCTATCATCAAATATGCATGAGGGAAGGAGATGAATGGAAGACGACTTTCAAGACTAAAGTGGGGTTGTACGAGTGGTTAGTCATGCCTTTTGGTCTAACCAATGCGCCTAGTACATTTATGAGATTGATGAACGAGGTGTTGAAACCATTTCTTGGAAGGTTCGTAGTTGTTTACTTGGATGACATATTAATTTATTCTGAAAATTTCAATGATCATCTAATGCATTTGAGAAGCATTTTTGAGGTTCTTAGGGAGAAGAAGTTGTACGCAAAATTGGAAAAATGTTATTTTCTTGTTCCTAGCGTGACGTTTCTAGGGTATGTAGTATCCAAAGATGGTGTGTCCGTGGATCAATCCAAGGTTGAAGCTATCAAGACTTGGCCCGTACCTACCAATGTGAGTGAAGTTAGATCGTTTCATGGTCTAGCGTCATTTTATAGAAGATTTGTGAAGAATTTTTCCACAATAGTTGCACCTATGACTGAATGCTTGAAGAAAGACAAGGGAAAATTCGAGTGGACCGAGGAAGCCCAACGTGCATTTGATTTGGTCAAAAGGAAGCTATGTGAAGCACCCGTACTTGCATTGCCGGATTTTTCACAACCATTTGAGGTAGAGACCGACGCTAGTGGTGTGGGGATTGGTGCCGTTTTGGTTCAAAAGAAGCGCCCTATTGCCTATTTTAGTGAGAAATTAAACGGTGCTAGATTGAACTATTCTACCTATGACAAGGAGTTCTATGCTATTGTGCGAGCATTGGACCATTGGAGTCACTATTTGCGCCCAAATCACTTTGTGTTGCATAGTGATCACGAAGCTTTGAAGTACATTCATGGTCAACAAAAATTGAACCCTAGACATGCTAAATGGGTAGAGTTTCTACAAGCTTTCAATTTTTCTTCAAAGTATAAAGAGGGGAAAGCAAATGTAGTGGCCGATGCACTATCTAGAAGACACACGTTGCTTGGAGTATTGAATTGTAAACTACTTGGTTTCGAGTTAATCAAGGAGTACTATAAGGGGGACGTGGATTTCTCTACAATCCTAGAGGAGTGTTCCAAGGGGGCCGTAGGTTCCTATGTTTTACAAGACGGTTTTCTTTTCAAGGGGAATCGTTTGTGTGTGCCTAAGTGTTCTATTAGAGAATTAATAGTAAGAGAAGTGCATGGTGGAGGGATAGCGGGACATTTTGGCATAACGAAAACATTAACTATGCTGCAAGAGCATTTTTATTGGCCTAGAATGCTAGCGGATGTACAATCAATAGTTTCTAGGTGTGCAACATGTCAAAAAGCCAAGGCTACGTTTCATCAAGGCTTATATACGCCCTTGCCCGTGCCAGATTCACCTTGGGAAGACGTGTCTATGGATTTTGTAGTTGGTTTGCCAAGGACTCAAAGAGGAAAGGACTCAATCATGGTTGTAGTGGATCGATTTTCCAAGATGGCTCATTTCATACCTTGTCACAAAGTGGACGATGCTATGAAAGTGGCGGAATTGTATTTCAAGGAAGTGGTGAGACTACATGGGTTGCCGAACAGTATTGTGAGTGATCGTGATACAAAGTTCATGAGTTTCTTTTGGAAATCACTATGGAAGTTGGTGGGAACGAAGCTGTTATTTAGTACATCATATCACCCACAAACGGACGGACAAACGGAGGTAACAAATCAAACTCTTGGTGTGCTTTTACGTGGACTAGTGAGCAAAACGCAAAAAGATTGGGATATTAAGCTTGCTCATGCCGAGTTTGCTTACAATAGATCACCTACTTATGCCACAAAACACACGCCATTTGAAGTTGTTTATGGTGTCAATCCAAGAATACCCATTGATTTGATTGAAATTACAAAAGGGGAATTAGTTCATAAGGATGCCGAGGCTAAAATCAAGTACATGATGAAGCTACACGCACAAGTTAGAGCTAGGATTGAACGTGTCAATAAACTCTATAAAGCACGAGCTAACAAGAACAAAAAGCCACAAAGTTTTGAAGTGGACGACTTGGTGTGGTTACACTTGAGAAAAGAAAGATTTCCTAGCAAACGAAAGAATAAATTGATGCCAAGAAGTGAGTGGCCGTTCAAGATTATTGAGAAGATCAATGAGAATGCATATAAGCTTGAATTGCCGGGAGAATATGGTGTAAGCGCAACATTTAATGTTGGAGTTTTGGTGAAGTATTTGCCAGAAGATGCTATTGAAGATTTGAGGGCAAATTCTTTTAAAGAAGGGGAGGATGATGCGTGCATCAATGTGAATGACGAGCATGTTGAAGAATTATTCCAAGAAAGTCAAGAAAGCATGAATCTATACTTGGAAGCTTCTTCAATAGGTCAAACTTACTATCGGGGGCATCAAGACAAAGCCACGCTTTGTATGGTGGCGTTCTTGGGAGTTCTTGAAGCTTCTTGATAGTTCTTTAAGGTTCTTTAAAAGCTTTCTTAAATTTTTGTCTACAAGTTTTTACCTTTCACTTGAAAGGGTTTTTCTTGGTTTAGACCCTAGGTTTCTTTATTTTCTTTATGTTCTTGATTATTTTGTATGTGTGAGTAAGTTAGAGTAGTTAGTTAAAGAAACCATGTAATGTTACTTGACGCCCAAGGTTACGTTTCCTATTTCAAGATGGATTCCTATTTCAAGAGGGATTCCTATTCAAGATTGAATTGCAAGGTGGCGGCTGCTTGGAGATCAAGGCAAATTGAAAGAGTTTTACTCAAGCTAGAACTCTAATATGTTTAGGAAAAGTAGGAGTTTTATCAAAACTAGAATTCTAATATGTTTAGGAAAAGTAGGAGTTTTATTCAAGCTAGAATTCTAATATGTTTAGGAAAAGAAAGAGTTTTATTCTAGTTAGAGTTCTAATATCTTTAGGAAAGGATTGCTATAAATACTCCATGTAATTCATGGGATTCATTCATTCACAATTTGAGCAATACAAAACACATATATTTTTGAGTAATATTTTGGTTGGATTGCCTAAATATTTCTTTGGCTAACTTGCGAGTTGGTTGCTATTTTGGGTGTTTTAGTTAAAACATTCATTGGTTTGATTAATTAAGTGGACTCTTAATTAATTAAACTCAGTTCTTGCCTAGTTCTTGGTGATTTATCTGTATAGGACGAAGCTTAGAACATATCCTTGTGATAACTTGGTTTTCGGATCAAGAATCACATCATCATGCGTGGCATCAAGTCGGCACCATTACTAGATCCCTTCAACTAGATTAACTACTTTAAGGGAAGTATAACCAGTAGTGAAACTTTTTGGACCGTTGTGCATAGGATTGAAGAATGATTTGGACAGAATTAACCCCTTAGCATTTAATTCAATAGCACCGTCTTGACCGTCTTCATCTAAATCATGGATAATTGTTCTTTGACCATTTTGGTCATCCTCCCCTTCTTCAAAAGGAATTGCCCTCAATTCGTCATCATCAAAGTAAGGAGCAAGATCCCCAACGTTGAATGTACTTGAGACACCATATTGACCTCCCAAATCAACTTTGTATGCGTTGTCATTGATCTTTTCCATGATCTCAAATGGTCCCTCGGCTCTTGGCATAAGTTTGTTCTTCCTTTTACTAGGAAAACGTTCTTTCCTCATGTAAATCCACACCAAATCCCCAACTTCAAAAGACTTCACATTTCTCACTTGTTTGTTGGCTTGTTTCTTGTAGATTTCATTCGCCTTTTCAATGTTCCTCCGAACTTCTTTATGGACCTTTATCATGAATTCGGCTTGTTCTTTTGCCCCACCATGAACGAACTTGTCTTTTGGCAAAGCAATAAGATCAATGGGAACATAAGGATTGACGCCATACACTACTTCAAAAGGAGAGTACTTTGTAGTAGCACTAGGTGTCCTATTATAAGCAAACTCGGCATGAGCAAGCTTATTATCCCAATCCTTGGTACTTTTGCTTACCAAAGCCCTAAGCAACGAACCAAGTATTCTATTCACCACCTCCGTTTGGCCATCGGTTTGGGGATGATGCGAGGTAGAAAATAATAGCTTAGTCCCCATCAAACGCCATATGGATTTCCAAAAATGACTTAGGAACTTAGTATCGCGATCTGACACAATGGTGCGTGGCACCCCATGGAAACGAACGACCTCTTCAAAGTATAACTTAGCCACTTTTATTGCATCTTCAGTTTTATGGCAAGGGATGAAATGAGCCATTTTCGAGAACCGATCAACCACCACCATTATTGAATCTTTGCCTCTTTGAGTTCTTGGCAAAGCTACAATAAAATCCATACTAACATCTTCCCAAGGTCTTTCGGGAATTGGTAAGGGCTTGTAGAGACCTTTATGAAACACCATTTTTGCTCTTTGACAGGTAGAACAACGACTCACCACATGATGAACCGTGCTTAACATTTTCGGCCAATAGAAATGAGCTTGGAGAAGCTCCATTGTCTTGTGAATTCCCACGTGACCAGCTAGTCCTCCCCCATGAGCTTCATGTATCAACAAACTTCGAATGGGACATTTTGGGATGCATAATCTATTCCCTTTGAAAAGAAAACCATTATGCAAAGAAAACAGATCATAAACTCCACGGACGCAATTTTCAATTATCCCCTTGAATTCATCATCTTCTTGATAGTACTCCTTAATCAAATCGAATCCAAGTACCTTTGCTTCAACCATTCCAAGCAAATTATGTTTCCTAGACAAGGCATCTGCCACCACATTCGCTTTTCCACTCTTGTATTTAGAGGAAAAATTAAATGTTTGCAAGAATTCGACCCACTTTGCATGCCTTGCGTTCAGCTTCTTTTGGCCATGTATGAATCTCAAGGATTCATGATCAGAATGCAATATGAAAGGTTGTGGCCTCAAATAATGTGACCAATGTTCTAGAGCTCTTACCATAGCATAGAACTCTTTATCATAGGTGGAGTAATTCAACTTGCCTTGACTCATCTTCTCACTAAAGTAGGCAATGGGTCGCCCACCTTGAATCAATACGGCACCAATACCTTTTCCACTTGCGTCACATTCAACCTCAAATGGTTTGGAAAAATCAGGAAGTGCTAATATGGGTGTGTTGCACATCTTCTTCTTGACTTCTTCAAACGCCCTTTGAGCTTGGGGTGTCCATTCGAACACGCCTTTCTTAGTACACTCGGTGATGGGAGCCATGAGTGTGCTGAAGTTCTTGATGAATCTTCTATAGAAAGAAGCAAGTCCATGAAATGAACGAACTTCCGTGAGCGTTTTCGGACTAGGCCATGATTGAATTGCTTCAATTTTGCTAGGATCCACCTTTACGCCATCACCTGAAACTATGTAGCCAAGAAACATGACTTCATATAATAAAAAATCACATTTTTCTAGTTTCCCATACAGCTTTTCTCTTCTCAAGACAGAAAATACTTGAAAAAGGTGATCAAAATGAGATTCTTCATCACGTGAATAGATGAGAATGTCATCCAAATATACTACCACAAACTTGCCAAGAAATGGCCTTAGCACCTCGTTCATTAACCTCATGAATGTGCTAGGGGCATTTGTAAGGCCAAATGGCATGACGAGCCATTCATATAACCCATGCTTTGTCTTGAATGCAGTCTTCCATTCATCCCCTTCTCTCATGCGAATCTGATGATACCCACTTCTCAAGTCTACCTTTGAGAAGACCTTGGAACCACTCAATTCATCCACCATGTCATCAAGCCTTGGGATTGGAAACCTGTACTTGATAGTAATGTTATTAACGGCTCTACTATCAATACACATTCTCCAAGTACCATCTTTTTTAGGAACCAACAAAGCAGGAACGGCACATGGACTCATGGACTCACGCACATAACCCATACCCATTAGTTCTTCAATTTGACGTTGTAACTCCTTAGTTTCTAAAGGGTTACATCTATAGGCTGGTTTATTTGGCAAGGGTGCTCCGGGAATGAGATCAATTTGATGCTCAATTCCTCGTATGGGTGGTAGTCCCTTAGGTAATTCATCCGGAAAAACGTCCTCAAAATCTTTAATTAATTGGGCTAATTTAGGATTTCGAGCAGCAAAATTTTCGTGGGTTTCTTTGGAGTACAGGATAAACAATTCTGCCTCACCATCTAACTCCCTCTCAAATTCTTTGAAAGACAATAAGGATACTTCTTTTTGTGGTGTTTGTGATGGTGAAAAACGTGGGGGTGGTAAAGGGTGTAGTTTTTTCTTCCTCCCTTCATGGACTATTGTATAAGTGTTGTGATACCCATCATGTATAGATCTTTTATCAGTTTGCCAAGGCCTACCAAGTAGAATATGACAAGCATCCATAGACACAACATCACATAATATCGAATCACAATACGCACCAATACAAAAGGAAACCATACATTGCTTCCTAACCCCGGTGCTAGCATTAGAGTCTAACCAACTCAATTTGTAAGGTTGTAGATGATTAGTGGTCGTAAGACCTAGTTTGGATACTAGAGTCTTAGATACGGTATTAGCCTCACTTCCCCCATCAATAATTAGATCACATACCTCGTCACCAATTTTACAACGGGTGATGAAAATGTGTTGTCGTTGAGGGGCAGCATCTTCTTCCACACGTGCTTGCAAGGCCCTCCTAATCACGAGGTTAGTCTTCTCCTCTGATTCGGCAATGCAATCGTCACAATCATCTTCAACTCCTTCTTCTCCATCCTCAAACTCATCCCAATTGATGTTTTGAGTGGCCATGAGCTTAACTTCTTGCATAGTTAACGCCCTAGTATTAGGACAATCCTTCTTGTAATGACCTCGCCCTCCACATTTGTAACACACAATGTCACCTAGCTTCACGTTCCTGGTGTCCTTCTTTATGGGGTTGCTTGGTTTGTTAAAGGACGAATTTTCCTTTGTAGGAAAAGAAGGTTTTCGTGTCAATTGAGGAATGGTAGTTGGCTTCTTCTTCTTTCTCTTAGCATCGAATTTACTTACTAACTTGCAAGCTTCCACAAACGTGAGATTAGTGTAACCTTCAAGTCTGTCTTGTAATTCTTGGTCCAAACCAGATATGAAACGCCCCATTTTGAGCTCTTCATTCTCGGTTACTTCACACACAATAGCAAGCCTATCGAACTCCTTTATGTAATCCTCTACAGAGTCCCCATTTTGTTGCAAGGTACTCCACTTCACATACTGGCTTTGCTTGTAATTGTGGGGGATGAAACGGTCTTTCATCCGTTTTTTGAGTTTGTCCCAAGTAGAGATAGGAACTTTCCCCTTAAGGGTACGTCCCCTTTGCTCTCCTTGTAACCAACTATCACCATAGCCTTTTAGTTTGACTTTGGCAATCTTAAAACGCTGAACATCCTCATGGATGTCCTTGTATTCAAAGTACCTTTCCAAGGATTTCTCCCATTCTAAGTACTTTTCTGGATCAAGGGTCCCATCAAAGGAAGGGACGTCCACTTTGAGACTCCTATCTTCCCTCCTAGGTGGAGGGTCTTCCTCTCGATCTCTCCTATCTTGCTCGTTCATGAGTCTTGCCATCAAGGCAGCAAGATTCCCTTGTAGATTGGCATTGGTTTCGGCCAACCTTTCTTGACTAGCAATGGATCGATTTAGAGCTTCCAAGGCTGTCCTTAGGTCTTGATTTTCTCCCATGGTGTGTAGGTACACGACCCCTTAGGAAAAGTTTCTTTTTTTTTTTTTTTTTTGACAAATTTCCCCCTATCTGGCGCGCCAAATGATGTGTAAGCAAGATGAGAACCTTGTTACAGAATATGTGTTTAAGGGGTCTTAGTGAATTTTCGTGATTGATGAGGGGAGAATAGGGGAACACTCAACCCTAGCCTCGGATATAACAAAGGGGAACACTCACCCTTCGCTTAGTGTAGTTAGGAAATAGGGATTACTCAACCCACTCGTTCACTACGCAAGTTCTAGGTTTGGGAACACTCTACCAAAACTAGTACTCTTCAAATTTGAATTCTCAAATTTGGACCTTAAAGATGACTTATTAGCAAGCCACGTTTAATCAATAATAACACAAGTGTTTAGCAAATTTCTGGATGCATTTCTTTTCGTCCCGTACACTATTTATAGTAGTGTATTCATTACATAAGGAATCATAGGATTCCCTTTTAATACTTATCCATTACTTGCCTATTTAAAGACAGAAATAAAAACTAACTATAAAGTGATTAAAAGGCTCATAGAACCGTCCCATTTAATCCTTTATAACAATAAACTGAAATTAACTAATAACAATAAACTGAAACTAACTAATTAAAACGAAAACTAGGCTTAAATTAAGGAAAACATTCAACAAACTTCCAACGGCATTATCAACGTGCAAAATAACCTCTAACGGCATTATCAGCGTGTCTTTAGCTTGTTTGTAACCTCCCTTGACTTAAGCTCCTTTATTCCAGCCATGAACTAACTAACTCCTTAATTTACGCCTAAGTAGTTCAACTAACCAACTAGTTAACTAATTCGTTGCTTTACGCCCAATCAGTCAACTAACCAACCACGATCAGCTAACTAACACCTTAATTCTCGCCCAATCAGTTCAACGTTACTCCAATTACACACATCATGCGTGGCATCAAGTCGGCACCATTACTAGATCCCTTCAACTAGATTAACTACTTTAAGGGAAGTATAACCAGTAGTGAAACTTTTTGGACCGTTGTGCATAGGATTGAAGAATGATTTGGACAGAATTAACCCCTTAGCATTTAATTCAATAGCACCGTCTTGACCGTCTTCATCTAAATCATGGATAATTGTTCTTTGACCATTTTGGTCATACTTGCACTAACATACAAATATAGCATAGGTACATGTGTTCATGCATTGTAAACGAACCTTAGAAGCATTTCGCTAAGTTTTCAATCGATGTTCGTGACTTTCAAGGGAAAGGGGTCGGAAAGGGTTCTACCTCGCCTATTTTTATAATTTCTTATCACACTGACCTATAAATTACAATAACAAACCAATAATATAGCCTAGGTACAAGTGTTCATGCATTGAATACGAGCTGTAGAAGCATTTCACTAAGTTTTCAAACGATGTTCGTGACTTTCAAGAGAAAGGGGGCCGGAAGGGTTCTACCTCGCCTATTTTTCAAATTTCTTATTAAAAGAGCCTAGAACTTGCACTAACATAACAATATAGCCTAGTTACAAGTGCTCATGCTTTGATAATGAGCCTTAGAAGCATTTCACTAAGTTCTAAATAGATGTTCGTGATTTTTAAGGGAAAGTGGGACGTAAAGGGTTCTAGATCGCCTATTTTTCAAGTTTCTTATCACACTAACCTATAACTTGCACTAACATACCAATATAGCCCAGTTACAAGTATTCATGCATTGAAAACGAGCCTTAGATGCATTTCACTAAGTTTTCAATCGAGGTTCGTGATTTTCAAGGGAAAGGGGGGCCGAAAAGGGTTCTCGCTCACTTATTTTTCAAATTTCTTATCACACTAACCTATAAGTTGCACTAACATACCAATATAGTCTAGTTACAAGTGTTCGTGCATTGAAAATGGGCCTTAGAGGCATTTCACTAAGTTTTAAATTGATGGTCGTGACTTTCAAGGGAAAGGGGGCTGAAAAGGGTTCTACCTCACCTATTTTTCAAATTTCTTATCAAAATAACCTAGAACTGATGTAAAATCCAAAATAGTCGATTTTTCATCTGAACCATTTTGGACTTCATTGGTAATAAGTGATGGGAATTCCGATTTCTCATCTAATGCTAATGGCTCCATAAAGGAGATCTTTTTAGCTAAATCCTTTGAGGAAAAATGGTTCGGTCCATTTTTGGTTGCATGGATCGTTGATTACTATGCAAGGGTATTCTAGTCTTTTCACCTTGGGAAACTAGAATAAGGCGTTGAAGGAATTTTGTGTAAAATAAATAAAAAAAATATTTTCTTATTTTAATTAATTAATCTGGTTTTAAACTAGTTAATTAATTAAAGGTAGTTAGTTAGTTAGTTAGTTAAAGGAGTTGGGTAATAATTGGTTAAATAGAATCAAATTGGCGTGTGGATTTGATGGGTTTGTTGAGGTGGAATGGCATTTAAATGGGAAGATTTGTTGCTATTTTATGCATGGCATGATCAAGGGGCAATTAGGAAAGTAGGGACGTTTTTCCCTTAGAGGTGATATGCTAAGTTGGAATTTGCATGGAAATGGAAGTAAGCTGACCAGATTTGGGTGTGGGACCATTAAGGGGATTTAGGGAGATTAATTTTCGTCCAATTAGGTGTTAATTAGGGAGATTTAGTTGCTAAATTAGGCATGGAGATAAGGGAAATATATGGGTTGGAAAAAATCAGATTTGATTCTTGCATGAATTAAGGAAAGATCTTGACTGATTTAATTCTTGCATGAGTTAAGGAAATATTTGGACTTATTTTATTCCCTTTTAATAGCTGGCATTTTTGGTGAGAATTATGGGTAGATTGAAGCCATAAATTAGAGGATTTGGGAAAGAATTTATCTGATTTGATTTTAGCTTGATTTAAGGAAGGTATGATTAGATTTGCATATCTTAAGATATTCTTTTTAATATGGTCGAAAATGGAATGGATGAATGAATGAAGTTTGAATCTTGATATCTTTACTTGCAATATCATGTATTGAGTTGCTTGTGTTTTTCCAAGTTTTACCTTGAAGAATTTGAGTGTGAAGTTGAGTGTTCCTTCCATCCAAATTTCAGTAAATCAATCCACAAGTTGAGTGTTCCTTGTTGAGAGATTTGCATCTAGTAAAGAAGTGAGTGTTCCTTCTTTACATATCCTAGGAGTATAGGTGAGTGTTCCCTATTTCCTAACCTTTCTTTTCTCTTCTACTTTCTATCAAAATCTGTCCATTTTCAATTCTAAAATGCCACACAAACTTCTGTCCATTTTCTTGTTAAAACCACATCATTTCTTTTCCTTTTAAAAACCTAAACTCATTAATCTTTTAGTCTATATTATCCACGAAATTACATACCTTTCCTAGCCTATTTTCGTGCATAATTCACACTTAAAGCCTACGCATTATTTCATCATATAAATCAAAACACATTTCTGTCCAATTTGAGATCCATTTGTTCTAGTGAATTCTAGTGTTCTCTCACTAGTTTTTACATCATTTGGCGCGCCAGGTAGGGGGAGAAAAGGGGGAGAAAAGGGGGAAATACATTTCATTTTTCTCAAATGGATCCCATCAAATTTGAAACATATGAACAAATGAGTATTAGAATGTTGGAGGAAAATCAACGACTTGTAAAAAGAAATGAACAAATCAGTAGCATGATGTTGATGATGGACCAATTTTTATCCAACAAATCCGTAGAAAAGGTCCATAATTCTTTTCCTTTTGATGATGTTTGCAAATTTTCCACAAAGTGTGATAATCAAAAGAGGAGAAGCAAGCCATTGAGTCTCTTTGATTTTGGTTTCCAAAAACTTACCACTTCTTTTGAAGACAATTTGCTAAAGTCCACATTGTCTTACAAAAAACATTCTCCAAGCTACAATCAAAAAACTTCAACCACCACAAAAAAGAACCCCAATACCCGTGCATTGTCAAGGAGTGATTTTAGAAGTAAGGTAGCTCAACCTTACACTTGTGAAAGGGAGAAAGACGAAAATGCTACCACCTATATAGGATCTCATGATTCTAAGAAGGTTAATGAGGAGGAAAAACTTCCTTTGGAATCTTGTGATTCTAATGAGGAACATGAAGAAGAGGTTGTTGAGGATTGTTACCCTGAAGAGGACAATGTTGTACTTCAAAATGCATTTCAAGTACATATTGAGAAGGAGGGTGAAAATTCAAATGTGTCTTTAGAGTCTTATGGTTCAGTAGAGGATCTTGTTGATATGGAATTTCCTTTAGAATTTGATGATTCTAAAGAGAGTCATGAGGATGTGGAAATTTCGTTAGAATCTTATGATTCTCACTGACCAAAATGGTCAAAGAACAATTATCCATGGTCTAGATGAAGACGTTCAAGACGGTGCTATTGAACAAGAGGCTAAGGGATTAGTTCTGTCCAAGTCATTCTTCAATCCTATACACGGTAGTCCAAAGAGTTTCACAACTGGTTATACTTCCCTTAAAGTAGTTAATCTAGTTGAAAATATCTAAGTGTGCCGTTTTCACAAACTTGAAGCCACGCATGATTTAGTTACGTTGGACTGATCATGGGGCGTGAATTAAGGGAGGAATTGACTGATTATTTGTTGGGCGTAAGTTTAGGTTGAAATGGTTGGTTAGTTGAACTGATTGGGCGTAAATTAAGGAGTTAGTTAGCTCGTTGGTTAGTTGAACTGATTGAGCGTAAATTAAGGAGTTAGTTAGCTCATGGCCGGAATAAAGGAGCTTAAGTCAAGGGAGGTTACAAACAAGCTATTTGCACGTTGAAAATACCGTTTGAAGCTTGCTGAACGTTTTCCTTAATTTAAGCCTAGTTTTTCGTTTAGTTAGTTTCAGTTTATTGTTGTTTAGTTAGTTAGTTTCAGTTTATTGTTATAAAGGATTAATTGGACGGTCATATGAGCCTTTTAATCACTTTATAGTTAGCATTTTATTTCTGTCTTTTAAATAGGCAAGTAATGGATAATTATTAAAAGGGAATCCTATGATCCCTTATGTAACTGATACACTACTATAAATAGTGTACTGTACGAAAAGGAAAGGCATCCAGAAATTTGCTAAACACTTGTGCTTTTGTTGATTAAACGTGACTTGCAATTAGTCATTTTTAAGGTCCAAATTTGATAATCCAAATTTGAAGAGTACTAGTTTTGGTAGAGTGTTCCCAAACCTAGAACTTACGTAGTGAACGAGTGGGTCGAGTAATCCCTATTTTCTAACTACACCAAGCGAAGGGTGAGCGTTCCCCTTTGTTATATCCGAGGCTAGGGTTGAGTGTTCCCCTATTCTCCCCTCATCAATCACGAAATTCACTAAGACCCCTTAATACGTATTTTGTAACAAGGTTCTCATCTTGCTTACACATCATTTGGCGCGTCAGATAGGGGGAAATTTTTCAAAAAAAAAAAAACAAAAAAAAAAAAAAAAAAAAATTTCCTAAGGGGTCGTGTACCTACACACCATGGGAGAAAATCAAGACTTAAGGACAGCCTTGGAAGCTCTAAATCGATCCATTGCTAGTCAAGAAAGGTTGGCCGAAACCAATGCCAATCTACAAGGGAATCTTGCTGCCTTGATGGCAAGACTCATGAACGAGCAAGATAGGAGAGATCGAGAGGAAGACCCTCCACCTAGGAGGGAAGATAGGAGTCTCAAAGTGGACGTCCCTTCCTTTGATGGGACCCTTGATCCAGAAAAGTACTTGGAATGGGAGAAATCCTTGGAAAGGTACTTTGAATACAAGGACATCCATGAGGATGTTCAGCGTTTTAAGATTGCCAAAGTCAAACTAAAGGGCTATGGTGATAGTTGGCTACAAGGAGAGCAAAGGGGACGTACCCTTAAGGGGAAAGTTCCTATCTCTACTTGGGACAAACTTAAAAAACGGATGAAAGACCGTTTCATTCCCCATAATTACAAGCAAAGCCAATATGTGAAGTGGAGTACCTTGCAACAAAATGGGGACTCTGTAGAGGATTACATAAAAGAGTTTGATAGGCTTGCTATTGTGTGTGAAGTAACCGAGAATGAAGAGCTCAAAATGGGGCGTTTCATATCTGGTTTGGACCAAGAGTTACAAGACAGACTTGAAGGTTACACTAACCTCATGTTTGTGGAAGCTTGCAAGTTAGTGAGTAAATTCGATGCTAAGAGGAAGAAGAAGAAGCCTACTACCATTCCTCAATTGACACGAAAACCTTCTTTTCCTACAAAGGAAAGTTCGTCCTTTAACAAACCGAGCAATCCCCTGAAGAAGGACACAAAGAACGTGAAGCTAGGTGACATTGTGTGTTACAAATGTGGTGGGCGAGGTCATTACAAGAAGGATTGTCCTAATACTAGGGCGTTAACTATGCAAGAGGTTAAGCTCATGGCCACTCAAAACATCAACTGGGATGAGTTTGAGGATGGGGAAGAAGAAGTTGAAGATGATTGTGATGATTGCATTGTCGAGTCAGAGGAGAAGACTAGCCTCGTGATTAGGAGGGCCTTGCAAGCACGTGTGGAAGAGGATGCTGCCCCTCAACGACAACACATTTTCATCACCCATTGTAAAATTGGTGACGAGGTATGTGATTTAATTATTGATGGGGGAAGTGAGGCTAATACCGTATCTAAGACTCTAGTATCCAAACTTGGTCTTACGACCACTAATCATCCAAAACCTTACAAATTGAGCTGGTTAGACTCTAATGCTAGCACCGGGGTTAGGAAGCAATGTATGGTTTCTTTTTGTATTGGTTCGTATTGTGATTCTATATTATGTGACGTTGTATCTATGGATGCTTGTCATATTCTACTTGGTAGGCCTTGGCAAACTGATAAAAGATCTATACATGATGGGTATCACAACACTTATACCATAGTCCATGAAGGGAGGAAGAAAAAACTACACCCTTTACCACCCCCACGTTTTTCACCATCACGAACACCACAAAAAGAAGTATCCTTATTGTCTTTTAAAGAATTTGAGAGGGAGTTAGATGGTGAGGCAGAGTTGTTTATACTATACTCCAAAGAAACCCACGAAAATTTTGTTGTTCGAAATCCTAAGTTAGCCCAATTAATTAAAGATTTTGAGGACGTTTTTCCGGATGAATTACCTAAGGGACTACCACCCATACGAGGAATTGAGCATCAAATTGATCTCATTCCCGGAGCACCCTTGCCAAATAAACCAGCCTATAGGTGTAACCCTTTAGAAACTAAGGAGTTACAACGTCAAATTGAAGAACTAATGGGTATGGGTTATGTGCGTGAGTCCATGAGTCCATGTGCCGTTCCTGCTTTGTTGGTTCCTAAGAAAGATGGTACTTGGAGAATGTGTATTGATAGTAGAGCCGTTAATAACATTACTATCAAGTACAGGTTTCCAATCCCAAGGCTTGATGACATGCTGGATGAATTGAGTGGTTCCAAGGTCTTCTCAAAGGTAGACTTGAGAAGTGGGTATCATCAGATTCACATGAGAGAAGGGGATGAATGGAAGAATGCATTCAAAACAAAGCATGGGTTATATGAATGGCTCGTCATGCCATTTGGCCTTACCAATGCCCCTAGCACATTCATGAGGTTAATGAATGAGGTGCTAAGGCCATTTCTTGGCAAGTTTGTGGTAGTATACTTGGATGACATTCTCATCTATTCACGTGATGAAGAATCTCATTTTGATCACCTTTTTCAAGTATTTTCTGTTTTGAGGAAAGAAAAGCTGTATGGGAAACTAGAAAAATGTGATTTTTTATTATATGAAGTCATGTTTCTTGGCTATATAGTTTCAGGTGATGGCGTAAAGGTGGATCCTAGCAAAATTGAAGCAATTCAATCATGGCCTAGTCCGAGAACGCTCACGGAAGTTCGTTCATTTCATGGACTTGCCTCCTTCTATAGAAGATTCATCAAGAACTTCAGCACACTCATGGCTCCCATCACCGAGTGTACTAAGAAAGGCGTGTTCGAATGGACACCCCAAGCTCAAAGGGCGTTTGAAGAAGTCAAGAAGAAGATGTGCAACACACCCATATTAGCACTTCCGGATTTTTCCAAACCATTTGAGGTTGAATGTGACGCAAGTGGAAAAGGTATTGGTGCCGTATTGATTCAAGGTGGGCGACCCATTGCCTACTTTAGTGAGAAGATGAGTCAAGGCAAGTTGAATTACTCCACCTATGATAAAGAGTTCTATGCTATGGTAAGAGCTCTAGATCATTGGTCACATTATTTGAGGCCACAACCTTTCATATTGCATTCTGATCATGAATCCTTGAGGTTCATACATGGCCAAAAGAAGCTAAATGCGAGGCATGCAAAGTGGGTCGAATTCTTGCAAACATTTAACTTTTCCTCTAAATACAAGAGTGGAAAAGCGAATGTGGTGGCAGATGCCTTGTCTAGGAGGCATAATTTACTTGGAATGGTTGAAGCAAAGGTACTTGGATTCGATTTGATTAAGGAGTACTATCAAGAAGATGATGAATTCAAAGGGATAATTGAAAAATGCGTCCGTGGAGTTTATGATCTGTTTTCTTTGCATAATGGCTTTCTTTTCAAAGGGAATAGATTATGTATCCCAAAATGTCCCATTCGAAGTTTGTTGATACATGAAGCTCATGGGGGAGGACTAGCTGGTCACGTGGGTATTCACAAGACAATGGAGCTTCTCCAAGCTCATTTTCATTGGCCGAAAATGTTAGCCACGGTTCATCATGTGGTGCGTCGTTGTTCTACCTGTCAAAGAGCAAAAATGGTGTTTCATAAAGGTCTCTACAAGCCCTTACCAATTCCCGAAAGACCTTGGGAGGATGTTAGTATGGATTTTATTGTAGCTTTGCCAAGAACTCAAAGAGGCAAAGATTCAATAATGGTGGTGGTTGATCGATTCTCGAAAATGGCTCATTTCATTCCTTGCCATAAAACTGAAGATGCAATAAAAGTGGCTAAGTTATACTTCGAAGAGGTAGTTCGTTTCCATGGGGTGCCACGCACCATTGTGTCAGATCGCGATACTAAGTTCCTAAGTCATTTTTGGAAATCCATATGGCGTTTGATGGGAACTAAGTTATTGTTTTCTACCTCACATCATCCACAAACCGATGGCCAAACGGAGGTGGTGAATAGAATACTTGGTTCGTTGCTTAGGGCTTTGGTAAGCAAAAGTACCAAGGATTGGGATAATAAGCTTGCTCATGCCGAGTTTGCTTATAATAGGACACCTAGTGCTACTACAAAGTACTCTCCTTTTGAAGTAGTATATGGCGTCAATCCTTATGTTCCCATTGACCTTATTGCTTTGCCAAAAGACAAGTTCGTTCATGGTGGGGCAAAAGAACAAGCCGAATTCATGCTAAAGGTCCATAAAGAAGTTCGGAGAAACATTGAAAGGGCGAATGAAATCTACAAGAAACAAGCCAACAAACGAGTAAGAAATGTGAAGTCTTTTGAAGTTGGGGATTTAGTGTGGATTTACATGAGGAAAGAACGTTTTCCTAGCAAAAGGAAGAACAAACTTATGCCAAGAGCCGAGGGACCATTTGAGATCATGGAAAAGATCAATGACAACGCATACAAAGTTGATTTGGGAGGTCAATATGGTGTCTCAAGTACATTCAACGTTGGTGATCTTGCTCCTTACTTTGATGATGACGAATTGAGGGCAATTCCTTTTGAAGAAAGGGAGGATGACCAAAATGGTCAAAGAACAATTATCCATGGTCTAGATGAAGACGTTCAAGACGGTGCTATTGAACAAGAGGCTAAGGGATTAGTTCTGTCTAAGTCATTCTTCAATCCTATACACGGTAGTCCAAAGAGTTTCACAACTGGTTATACTTCCCTTAAAGTAGTTAATCTAGTTGAAAATATCTAAGTGTGCCGTTTTCACAAACTTGAAGCCACGCATGATTTAGTTACGTTGGACTGATCATGGGGCGTGAATTAAGGGAGGAATTGACTGATTATTTGTTGGGCGTAAGTTTAGGTTGAAATGGTTGGTTAGTTGAACTGATTGGGCGTAAATTAAGGAGTTAGTTAGCTCGTTGGTTAGTTGAACTGATTGAGCGTAAATTAAGGAGTTAGTTAGCTCATGGCCGGAATAAAGGAGCTTAAGTCAAGGGAGGTTACAAACAAGCTATTTGCACGTTGAAAATACCGTTTGAAGCTTGCTGAACGTTTTCCTTAATTTAAGCCTAGTTTTTCGTTTAGTTAGTTTCAGTTTATTGTTGTTTAGTTAGTTAGTTTCAGTTTATTGTTATAAAGGATTAATTGGACGGTCATATGAGCCTTTTAATCACTTTATAGTTAGCATTTTATTTCTGTCTTTTAAATAGGCAAGTAATGGATAATTATTAAAAGGGAATCCTATGATCCCTTATGTAACTGATACACTACTATAAATAGTGTACTGTACGAAAAGGAAAGGCATCCAGAAATTTGCTAAACACTTGTGCTTTTGTTGATTAAACGTGACTTGCAATTAGTCATTTTTAAGGTCCAAATTTGATAATCCAAATTTGAAGAGTACTAGTTTTGGTAGAGTGTTCCCAAACCTAGAACTTACGTAGTGAACGAGTGGGTCGAGTAATCCCTATTTTCTAACTACACCAAGCGAAGGGTGAGCGTTCCCCTTTGTTATATCCGAGGCTAGGGTTGAATGTTCCCCTATTCTCCCCTCATCAATCACGAAATTCACTAAGACCCCTTAATACGTATTTTGTAACAAGGTTCTCATCTTGCTTACACATCACTCACGAGGGTGAAGAAATTGAACAAGTGGAAGAGTGTCTTCTTAAAGAAAGCTTGATGTTGAGACAAGTATTCCCGGTACAAAAGGAGGTTGAAATGACACTCATTCAAGGGAAAGATGTTTCACCCATCAAATACATTTTTGAGAATGAGATTGACATGGAATCAAGTGATCTTACACTTGATTTGGGATTTTTTGGGAAGTCTACTCCATGTGATACAATTAAGGTAGATCTTAGAAGATTGGAGACCATTTCTTGGTCACCCCTTCAAATTGCTATAGAAGAACTGTTGGAGATCAAGAGATCATGCAATAGTGGAGTTCCTAGACCAATTGATAGGATGTGTATTCCCTTTTTCAAAAGGATCAAATTTTGCATTCCCAAAAATGCAATTCGTAAAATGTTGAATAGGGAGGAGGATAGAGGAGGAGGACTTAATAGTCATTGGGATACTTTGAGAATGGTCATTTGGCCTAAGTTCAAAGTTGGCATTGGTGATACATTTTGTTTTGTTGAAGTCCTAGAGTTGAGGACAACTCTTTTCCAAGAAGAGGGGAATGATGTAAAATCCAAAATAGTCGATTTTTCATCTGAACCATTTTGGACTTCATTGGTAATAAGTGATGGGAATTCCGATTTCTCATCTAATGCTAATGGCTCCATAAAGGAGATCTTTTTAGCTAAATCCTTTGAGGAAAAATGGTTCGGTCCATTTTTGGTTGCATGGATCGTTGATTACTATGCAAGGGTATTCTAGTCTTTTCACCTTGGGAAACTAGAATAAGGCGTTGAAGGAATTTTGTGTAAAATAAATAAAAAAAATATTTTCTTATTTTAATTAATTAATCTGGTTTTAAACTAGTTAATTAATTAAAGGTAGTTAGTTAGTTAGTTAGTTAAAGGAGTTGGGTAATAATTGGTTAAACAGAATCAGATTGGCGTGTGGATTTGATGGGTTTGTTGAGGTGGAATGGCATTTAAATGGGAAGATTTGTTGCTATTTTATGCATGGCATGATCAAGGGGCAATTAGGAAAGTAGGGACGTTTTTCCCTTAGAGGTGATATGCTAAGTTGGAATTTGCATGGAAATGGAAGTAAGCTGACCAGATTTGGGTGTGGGACCATTAAGGGGATTTAGGGAGATTAATTTTCGTCCAATTAGGTGTTAATTAGGGAGATTTAGTTGCTAAATTAGGCATGGAGATAAGGGAAATATATGGGTTGGAAAAAATCAGATTTGATTCTTGCATGAATTAAGGAAAGATCTTGACTGATTTAATTCTTGCATGAGTTAAGGAAATATTTGGACTTATTTTATTCCCTTTTAATAGCTGGCATTTTTGGTGAGAATTATGGGTAGATTGAAGCCATAAATTAGAGGATTTGGGAAAGAATTTATCTGATTTGATTTTAGCTTGATTTAAGGAAGGTATGATTAGATTTGCATATCTTAAGATATTCTTTTTAATATGGTCGAAAATGGAATGGATGAATGAATGAAGTTTGAATCTTGATATCTTTACTTGCAATATCATGTATTGAGTTGCTTGTGTTTTTCCAAGTTTTACCTTGAAGAATTTGAGTGTGAAGTTGAGTGTTCCTTCCATCCAAATTTCAGTAAATCAATCCGCAAGTTGAGTGTTCCTTGTTGAGAGATTTGCATCTAGTAAAGAAGTGAGTGTTCCTTCTTTACATATCCTAGGAGTATAGGTGAGTGTTCCCTATTTCCTAACCTTTCTTTTCTCTTCTACTTTCTATCAAAATCTGTCCATTTTCAATTCTAAAATCCCACACAAACTTCTGTCCATTTTCTTGTTAAAACCACATCATTTCTTTTCCTTTTAAAAACCTAAACTCATTAATCTTTTAGTCTATATTATCCACGAAATTACATACCTTTCCTAGCCTATTTTCGTGCATAATTCACACTTAAAGCCTACGCATTTCATCATATAAATCAAAACACATTTCTGTCCAATTTGAGATCCATTTGTTCTAGTGAATTCTAGTGTTCTCTCACTAGTTTTTACATCAAGAACTTGCACTAACATACCAATATAGCCTAGTTACAAGTGTTCATGCATTGATAACGAGCCTTAGACGCATTTCACCTTGTTCTAAATCGATGTTCGTGCTTTTTGTGGGAAAGGGGGCCGGAAAGGGTTCTACTTCTCCTATTTTTCAAATTTCTTATCACACTAGCGAATAACTTGCACTGACATACCAATATAGCCTAGTTACATTTGTTTATGCATTAAAAATGAGCCTTAGAAGTATTTCACTAAGTTTTCAATCGATGCTCGTGATTTTCAAGGGAAAGGGGGCCAGAAAGGGCTCTAATTCGCCTATTTTTCAAATTTCTTTTCCAAATAACCAACTACTTGCACTAACATACAAATATATCATAGTTACATGTGTTCATGCATTGTAAACAAACCTTAGAAGCATTTCGCTAAGTGTTCAATCGATGTTCGTGACTTTCAAGGGAAAGGGGTCGGAAAGGGTTCTACCTCGCCTATTTTTATAATTTCTTATCACACTGACCTATAAATTACAATAACAAACCAATAATATAGCCTAGGTACAAGTGTTCATGCATTGAAAACGAGCTGTAGAAGCATTTCACTAAGTTTTCAAACGATGTTCGTGACTTTCAAGAGAAAGGGGGCCGGAAGGGTTCTACCTCGCCTATTTTTCAAATTTCTTATTAAAAGAGCCTAGAACTTACACTAACATAACAATATAGCCTAGTTACAAGTGCTCATGCTTTGATAATGAGCCTTAGAAGCATTTCACTAAGTTCTAAATAGATGTTCGTGATTTTTAAGGGAAAGTGGGACGTAAAGGGTTCTAGATCGCCTATTTTTCAAGTTTCTTATCACACTAACCTATAACTTGCACTAACATACCAATATAGCCCAGTTACAAGTATTCATGCATTGAAAACGAGCCTTAGATGCATTTCACTAAGTTTTCAATCGAGGTTCGTGATTTTCAAGGGAAAGGGGGGCCGAAAAGGGTTCTCGCTCACTTATTTTTCAAATTTCTTATCACACTAACCTATAAGTTGCACTAACATACCAATATAGTCTAGTTACAAGTGTTCGTGCATTGAAAACGGGCCTTAGAAGCATTTCACTAAGTTTTAAATTGATGGTCGTGACTTTCAAGGGAAAGGGGGCTGAAAAGGGTTCTACCTCACCTATTTTTCAAATTTCTTATCAAAATAACCTAGAACTTGCACTAACATACCAATATAGCCTAGTTACAAGTGTTCATGCATTGATAACGAGCCTTAGACGCATTTCACCTTGTTCTAAATCGATGTTCGTGCTTTTTATGGCAAAGGGGGCCGGAAAGGGTTCTACCTCTCCTATTTTTCAAATTTCTTATCACACTAGCGAATAACTTGCACTGACATACCAATATAGCCTATTTACATTTGTTTATGCATTGAAAATGAGCCTTAGAAGTATTTCACCATGTTTTCAATCGATGCTCGTGAGTTTCAAGGGAAAGGGGGCCAGAAAGGGCTCTAATTCGCCTATTTTTCAAATTTCTTTTCCAAATAACCTACTACTTTCACTAACATACAAATATAGCATAGTTACATGCGTTCATGCATTGTAAACGAACCTTAGAAGCATTTCGCTAAGTTTTCAATCGATGTTCGTGACTTTCAAGGGAAAGGGGTCGGAAAGGGTTCTACCTCGCCTATTTTTATAATTTCTTATCACACTGACCTATAAATTACAAACAAACCAATAATATAGCCTAGGTACAAGTGTTCATGCATTGAAAACGAGCTGTAGAAGCATTTCACTAAGTTTTCAAACGATGTTCGTGACTTTCAAGAGAAAGGGGGCCGGAAGGGTTCTACCTCGCCTATTTTTCAAATTTCTTACTAAAAGAGCCTAGAACTTGCACTAACATAACAATATAGCCTAGTTACAAGTGCTCATGCGTTGATAATGAGCCTTAGAAGCATTTCACTAAGTTCTAAATAGATGTTCGTGATTTTTAAGGGAAAGTGGGACGTAAAGGGTTCTAGATCGCCTATTTTTCAAGTTTCTTATCACACTAACCTATAACTTGCACTAACATACCAATATAGCCCAGTTACAAGTATTCATGCATTGAAAACGAGCCTTAGATGCATTTCACTAAGTTTTCAATCGAGGTTCGTGATTTTCAAGGGAAAGGGGGGCCGAAAAGGGTTCTCCCTCACTTGTTTTTCAAATTTCTTATCACACTAACCTATAAGCTGCACTAACATACCAATATAGTCTAGTTACAAGTGTTCGTGCATTGAAAACGGGGCTTAGAAGCATTTCACTAAGTTTTAAATTGATGGTCGTGACTTTCAAGGGAAAGGGGGCTGAAAAGGGTTCTGCCTCGCCTATTTTTCAAATTTCTTATCAAAATAACCTAGAACTTGCACTAACATACCAATATAGCCTAGTTACAAGTGTTCATGCATTGATAACGAGCCTTGGACGCATTTCACCTTGTTCTAAATCGATGTTCGTGCTTTTTATGGGAAAGGGGGCCGGAAAGGGTTCTACCTCTCCTATTTTTCAAATTTCTTATCACACTAGCGAATAACTTGCACTGACATACCAATATAGCCTAGTTACATTTGTTTATGCATTGAAAATGAGCCTTAGAAGTATTTCACCAAGTTTTCAATTGATGCTCGTGAGTTTCAAGGGAAAGGGGGCCAGAAAGGGCTCTAATTCGCCTATTTTTCAAATTTCTTTTCCAAATAACCTACTACTTGCACTAACATAGAAGTATAGCATAGTTACATGCGTTCATGCATTGTAAACGAACCTTAGAAGCATTTCGCTAAGTTTTCAATCGATGTTCGTGACTTTCAAGGGAAAGGGGTCGGAAAGGGTTCTACCTCGCCTATTTTTATAATTTCTTATCACACTGACCTATAAATTACAATAACAAACCAATAATATAGCCTAGGTACAAGTGTTCATGCATTGAAAACGAGCTGTAGAAGCATTTCACTAAGTTTTCAAACGATGTTTGTGACTTTCAAGAGAAAGGGGGCCGGAAGGGTTCTACCTCGCCTATTTTTCAAATTTCTTACTAAAAGAGCCTAGAACTTGCACTAACATAACAATATAGCCTAGTTACAAGTGCTCATGCGTTGATAATGAGCCTTAGAAGCATTTCACTAAGTTCTAAATAGATGTTCGTGATTTTTAAGGGAAAGTGGGACGTAAAGGGTTCTAGATCGCCTATTTTTCAAGTTTCTTATCACACTAACCTATAACTTGCACTAACATTCCAATATAGCCTAGTTACAAGTATTCATGCATTGAAAAGGAGCCTTAGATGCATTGCACTAAGTTTTCAATCGAGGTTCGTGATTTTCAAGGGAAAGGGGGGCCGAAAAGGGTTCTCCCTCACTTGTTTTTCAAATTTCTTATCACACTAACCTATAAGCTGCACTAACATACCAATAAAGTCTAGTTTCAAGTGTTCATGCATTGAAAACGGGGCTTAGACGCATTTCACCTTGTTCTAAATCGATGTTCGTGCTTTTTATGGGAAAGGGGGCCGGAAAGGGTTCTACCTCTCCTATTTTTCAAATTTCTTATCACACTAGCGAATAACTTGCACTGACATACCAATATAGCCTAGTTACATTTGTTTATGCATTGAAAATGAGCCTTAGAAGTATTTCACCAAGTTTTCAATGGATGCTCGTGAGTTTCAAGGGAAAGGGGGCCAGAAAGGGCTCTAATTCGCCTATTTTTCAAATTTCTTTTCTAAATAACCTACTACTTGCACTAACATAGAAATATAGCATAGTTACATGCGTTCATGCATTGTAAACGAACCTTAGAAGCATTTCGCTAAGTTTTCAATCGATGTTCGTGACTTTCAAGGGAAAGGGGTCGGAAAGGGTTCTACCTCGCCTATTTTTATAATTTCTTATCACACTGACCTATAAATTACAATAACAAACCAATAATATAGCCTAGGTACAAGTGTTCATGCATTGAAAACGAGCTGTAGAAGCATTTCACTAAGTTTTCAAACGATGTTCGTGACTTTCAAGAGAAAGGGGGCCGGAAGGGTTCTACCTCGCCTATTTTTCAAATTTCTTACTAAAAGAGCCTAGAACTTGCACTAACATAACAATATAGCCTAGTTACAAGTGCTCATGCGTTGATAATGAGCCTTAGAAGCATTTCACTAAGTTCTAAATAGATGTTCGTGATTTTTAAGGGAAAGTGGGACGTAAAGGGTTCTAGATCGCCTATTTTTCAAGTTTCTTATCACACTAACCTATAACTTGCACTAACATACCAATATAGCCCAGTTACAAGTATTCATGCATTGAAAACGAGCCTTAGATGCATTTCACTAAGTTTTCAATCGAGGTTCGTGATTTTCAAGGGAAAGGGGGGCCGAAAAGGGTTCTCCCTCACTTGTTTTTCAAATTTCTTATCACACTAACCTATAAGCTGCACTAACATACCAATATAGTCTAGTTACAAGTGTTCGTGCATTGAAAACGGGGCTTAGAAGCATTTCACTAAGTTTTAAATTGATGGTCGTGACTTTCAAGGGAAAGGGGGCTGAAAAGGGTTCTGCCTCGCCTATTTTTCAAATTTCTTATCAAAATAACCTAGAACTTGCACTAACATACCAATATAGCCTAGTTACAAGTGTTCATGCATTGATAACGAGCCTTGGACGCATTTCACCTTGTTCTAAATCGATGTTCGTGCTTTTTATGGGAAAGGGGGCCGGAAAGGGTTCTACCTCTCCTATTTTTCAAATTTCTTATCACACTAGCGAATAACTTGCACTGACATACCAATATAGCCTAGTTACATTTGTTTATGCATTGAAAATGAGCCTTAGAAGTATTTCACCAAGTTTTCAATTGATGCTCGTGAGTTTCAAGGGAAAGGGGGCCAGAAAGGGCTCTAATTCGCCTATTTTTCAAATTTCTTTTCCAAATAACCTACTACTTGCACTAACATAGAAGTATAGCATAGTTACATGCGTTCATGCATTGTAAACGAACCTTAGAAGCATTTCGCTAAGTTTTCAATCGATGTTCGTGACTTTCAAGGGAAAGGGGTCGGAAAGGGTTCTACCTCGCCTATTTTTATAATTTCTTATCACACTGACCTATAAATTACAATAACAAACCAATAATATAGCCTAGGTACAAGTGTTCATGCATTGAAAACGAGCTGTAGAAGCATTTCACTAAGTTTTCAAACGATGTTTGTGACTTTCAAGAGAAAGGGGGCCGGAAGGGTTCTACCTCGCCTATTTTTCAAATTTCTTACTAAAAGAGCCTAGAACTTGCACTAACATAACAATATAGCCTAGTTACAAGTGCTCATGCGTTGATAATGAGCCTTAGAAGCATTTCACTAAGTTCTAAATAGATGTTCGTGATTTTTAAGGGAAAGTGGGACGTAAAGGGTTCTAGATCGCCTATTTTTCAAGTTTCTTATCACACTAACCTATAACTTGCACTAACATTCCAATATAGCCTAGTTACAAGTATTCATGCATTGAAAAGGAGCCTTAGATGCATTGCACTAAGTTTTCAATCGAGGTTCGTGATTTTCAAGGGAAAGGGGGGCCGAAAAGGGTTCTCCCTCACTTGTTTTTCAAATTTCTTATCACACTAACCTATAAGCTGCACTAACATACCAATAAAGTCTAGTTTCAAGTGTTCATGCATTGAAAACGGGGCTTAGACGCATTTCACCTTGTTCTAAATCGATGTTCGTGCTTTTTATGGGAAAGGGGGCCGGAAAGGGTTCTACCTCTCCTATTTTTCAAATTTCTTATCACACTAGCGAATAACTTGCACTGACATACCAATATAGCCTAGTTACATTTGTTTATGCATTGAAAATGAGCCTTAGAAGTATTTCACCAAGTTTTCAATGGATGCTCGTGAGTTTCAAGGGAAAGGGGGCCAGAAAGGGCTCTAATTCGCCTATTTTTCAAATTTCTTTTCTAAATAACCTACTACTTGCACTAACATAGAAATATAGCATAGTTACATGCGTTCATGCATTGTAAACGAACCTTAGAAGCATTTCGCTAAGTTTTCAATCGATGTTCGTGACTTTCAAGGGAAAGGGGTCGGAAAGGGTTCTACCTCGCCTATTTTTATAATTTCTTATCACACTGACCTATAAATTACAATAACAAACCAATAATATAGCCTAGGTACAAGTGTTCATGCATTGAAAACGAGCTGTAGAAGCATTTCACTAAGTTTTCAAACGATGTTCGTGACTTTCAAGAGAAAGGGGGCCGGAAGGGTTCTACCTCGCCTATTTTTCAAATTTCTTACTAAAAGAGCCTAGAACTTGCACTAACATAACAATATAGCCTAGTTACAAGTGCTCATGCGTTGATAATGAGCCTTAGAAGCATTTCACTAAGTTCTAAATAGATGTTCGTGATTTTTAAGGGAAAGTGGGACGTAAAGGGTTCTAGATCGCCTATTTTTCAAGTTTCTTATCACACTAACCTATAACTTGCACTAACATACCAATATAGCCCAGTTACAAGTATTCATGCATTGAAAACGAGCCTTAGATGCATTTCACTAAGTTTTCAATCGAGGTTCGTGATTTTCAAGGGAAAGGGGGGCCGAAAAGGGTTCTCCCTCACTTGTTTTTCAAATTTCTTATCACACTAACCTATAAGCTGCACTAACATACCAATATAGTCTAGTTACAAGTGTTCGTGCATTGAAAACGGGGCTTAGAAGCATTTCACTAAGTTTTAAATTGATGGTCGTGACTTTCAAGGGAAAGGGGGCTGAAAAGGGTTCTGCCTCGCCTATTTTTCAAATTTCTTATCAAAATAACCTAGAACTTGCACTAACATACCAATATAGCCTAGTTACAAGTGTTCATGCATTGATAACGAGCCTTGGACGCATTTCACCTTGTTCTAAATCGATGTTCGTGCTTTTTATGGGAAAGGGGGCCGGAAAGGGTTCTACCTCTCCTATTTTTCAAATTTCTTATCACACTAGCGAATAACTTGCACTGACATACCAATATAGCCTAGTTACATTTGTTTATGCATTGAAAATGAGCCTTAGAAGTATTTCACCAAGTTTTCAATTGATGCTCGTGAGTTTCAAGGGAAAGGGGGCCAGAAAGGGCTCTAATTCGCCTATTTTTCAAATTTCTTTTCCAAATAACCTACTACTTGCACTAACATAGAAGTATAGCATAGTTACATGCGTTCATGCATTGTAAACGAACCTTAGAAGCATTTCGCTAAGTTTTCAATCGATGTTCGTGACTTTCAAGGGAAAGGGGTCGGAAAGGGTTCTACCTCGCCTATTTTTATAATTTCTTATCACACTGACCTATAAATTACAATAACAAACCAATAATATAGCCTAGGTACAAGTGTTCATGCATTGAAAACGAGCTGTAGAAGCATTTCACTAAGTTTTCAAACGATGTTTGTGACTTTCAAGAGAAAGGGGGCCGGAAGGGTTCTACCTCGCCTATTTTTCAAATTTCTTATTAAAAGAGCCTAGAACTTGCACTAACATAACAATATAGCCTAGTTACAAGTGCTCATGCGTTGATAATGAGCCTTAGAAGCATTTCACTAAGTTCTAAATAGATGTTCGTGATTTTTAAGGGAAAGTGGGACGTAAAGGGTTCTAGATCGCCTATTTTTCAAGTTTCTTATCACACTAACCTATAACTTGCACTAACATTCCAATATAGCCTAGTTACAAGTATTCATGCATTGAAAAGGAGCCTTAGATGCATTGCACTAAGTTTTCAATCGAGGTTCGTGATTTTCAAGGGAAAGGGGGGCCGAAAAGGGTTCTCCCTCACTTGTTTTTCAAATTTCTTATCACACTAACCTATAAGCTGCACTAACATACCAATAAAGTCTAGTTTCAAGTGTTCATGCATTGAAAACGGGGCTTAGACGCATTTCACCTTGTTCTAAATCGATGTTCGTGCTTTTTATGGGAAAGGGGGCCGGAAAGGGTTCTACCTCTCCTATTTTTCAAATTTCTTATCACACTAGCGAATAACTTGCACTGACATACCAATATAGCCTAGTTACATTTGTTTATGCATTGAAAATGAGCCTTAGAAGTATTTCACCAAGTTTTCAATGGATGCTCGTGAGTTTCAAGGGAAAGGGGGCCAGAAAGGGCTCTAATTCGCCTATTTTTCAAATTTCTTTTCTAAATAACCTACTACTTGCACTAACATAGAAATATAGCATAGTTACATGCGTTCATGCATTGTAAACGAACCTTAGAAGCATTTCGCTAAGTTTTCAATCGATGTTCGTGACTTTCAAGGGAAAGGGGTCGGAAAGGGTTCTACCTCGCCTATTTTTATAATTTCTTATCACACTGACCTATAAATTACAATAACAAACCAATAATATAGCCTAGGTACAAGTGTTCATGCATTGAAAACGAGCTGTAGAAGCATTTCACTAAGTTTTCAAACGATGTTCGTGACTTTCAAGAGAAAGGGGGCCGGAAGGGTTCTACCTCGCCTATTTTTCAAATTTCTTACTAAAAGAGCCTAGAACTTGCACTAACATAACAATATAGCCTAGTTACAAGTGCTCATGCGTTGATAATGAGCCTTAGAAGCATTTCACTAAGTTCTAAATAGATGTTCGTGATTTTTAAGGGAAAGTGGGACGTAAAGGGTTCTAGATCGCCTATTTTTCAAGTTTCTTATCACACTAACCTATAACTTGCACTAACATACCAATATAGCCCAGTTACAAGTATTCATGCATTGAAAACGAGCCTTAGATGCATTTCACTAAGTTTTCAATCGAGGTTCGTGATTTTCAAGGGAAAGGGGGGCCGAAAAGGGTTCTCCCTCACTTGTTTTTCAAATTTCTTATCACACTAACCTATAAGCTGCACTAACATACCAATATAGTCTAGTTACAAGTGTTCGTGCATTGAAAACGGGGCTTAGAAGCATTTCACTAAGTTTTAAATTGATGGTCGTGACTTTCAAGGGAAAGGGGGCTGAAAAGGGTTCTGCCTCGCCTATTTTTCAAATTTCTTATCAAAATAACCTAGAACTTGCACTAACATACCAATATAGCCTAGTTACAAGTGTTCATGCATTGATAACGAGCCTTGGACGCATTTCACCTTGTTCTAAATCGATGTTCGTGCTTTTTATGGGAAAGGGGGCCGGAAAGGGTTCTACCTCTCCTATTTTTCAAATTTCTTATCACACTAGCGAATAACTTGCACTGACATACCAATATAGCCTAGTTACATTTGTTTATGCATTGAAAATGAGCCTTAGAAGTATTTCACCAAGTTTTCAATTGATGCTCGTGAGTTTCAAGGGAAAGGGGGCCAGAAAGGGCTCTAATTCGCCTATTTTTCAAATTTCTTTTCCAAATAACCTACTACTTGCACTAACATAGAAGTATAGCATAGTTACATGCGTTCATGCATTGTAAACGAACCTTAGAAGCATTTCGCTAAGTTTTCAATCGATGTTCGTGACTTTCAAGGGAAAGGGGTCGGAAAGGGTTCTACCTCGCCTATTTTTATAATTTCTTATCACACTGACCTATAAATTACAATAACAAACCAATAATATAGCCTAGGTACAAGTGTTCATGCATTGAAAACGAGCTGTAGAAGCATTTCACTAAGTTTTCAAACGATGTTTGTGACTTTCAAGAGAAAGGGGGCCGGAAGGGTTCTACCTCGCCTATTTTTCAAATTTCTTATTAAATGAGCCTAGAACTTGCACTAACATAACAATATAGCCTAGTTACAAGTGCTCATGCGTTGATAATGAGCCTTAGAAGCATTTCACTAAGTTCTAAATAGATGTTCGTGATTTTTAAGGGAAAGTGGGACGTAAAGGGTTCTAGATCGCCTATTTTTCAAGTTTCTTATCACACTAACCTATAACTTGCACTAACATTCCAATATAGCCTAGTTACAAGTATTCATGCATTGAAAAGGAGCCTTAGATGCATTGCACTAAGTTTTCAATCGAGGTTCGTGATTTTCAAGGGAAAGGGGGGCCGAAAAGGGTTCTCCCTCACTTGTTTTTCAAATTTCTTATCACACTAACCTATAAGCTGCACTAACATACCAATAAAGTCTAGTTTCAAGTGTTCATGCATTGAAAACGGGGCTTAGACGCATTTCACCTTGTTCTAAATCGATGTTCGTGCTTTTTATGGGAAAGGGGGCCGGAAAGGGTTCTACCTCTCCTATTTTTCAAATTTCTTATCACACTAGCGAATAACTTGCACTGACATACCAATATAGCCTAGTTACATTTGTTTATGCATTGAAAATGAGCCTTAGAAGTATTTCACCAAGTTTTCAATGGATGCTCGTGAGTTTCAAGGGAAAGGGGGCCAGAAAGGGCTCTAATTCGCCTATTTTTCAAATTTCTTTTCTAAATAACCTACTACTTGCACTAACATAGAAATATAGCATAGTTACATGCGTTCATGCATTGTAAACGAACCTTAGAAGCATTTCGCTAAGTTTTCAATCGATGTTCGTGACTTTCAAGGGAAAGGGGTCGGAAAGGGTTCTACCTCGCCTATTTTTATAATTTCTTATCACACTGACCTATAAATTACAATAACAAACCAATAATATAGCCTAGGTACAAGTGTTCATGCATTGAAAACGAGCTGTAGAAGCATTTCACTAAGTTTTCAAACGATGTTCGTGACTTTCAAGAGAAAGGGGGCCGGAAGGGTTCTACCTCGCCTATTTTTCAAATTTCTTACTAAAAGAGCCTAGAACTTGCACTAACATAACAATATAGCCTAGTTACAAGTGCTCATGCGTTGATAATGAGCCTTAGAAGCATTTCACTAAGTTCTAAATAGATGTTCGTGATTTTTAAGGGAAAGTGGGACGTAAAGGGTTCTAGATCGCCTATTTTTCAAGTTTCTTATCACACTAACCTATAACTTGCACTAACATACCAATATAGCCCAGTTACAAGTATTCATGCATTGAAAACGAGCCTTAGATGCATTTCACTAAGTTTTCAATCGAGGTTCGTGATTTTCAAGGGAAAGGGGGGCCGAAAAGGGTTCTCCCTCACTTGTTTTTCAAATTTCTTATCACACTAACCTATAAGCTGCACTAACATACCAATATAGTCTAGTTACAAGTGTTCGTGCATTGAAAACGGGGCTTAGAAGCATTTCACTAAGTTTTAAATTGATGGTCGTGACTTTCAAGGGAAAGGGGGCTGAAAAGGGTTCTGCCTCGCCTATTTTTCAAATTTCTTATCAAAATAACCTAGAACTTGCACTAACATACCAATATAGCCTAGTTACAAGTGTTCATGCATTGATAACGAGCCTTGGACGCATTTCACCTTGTTCTAAATCGATGTTCGTGCTTTTTATGGGAAAGGGGGCCGGAAAGGGTTCTACCTCTCCTATTTTTCAAATTTCTTATCACACTAGCGAATAACTTGCACTGACATACCAATATAGCCTAGTTACATTTGTTTATGCATTGAAAATGAGCCTTAGAAGTATTTCACCAAGTTTTCAATTGATGCTCGTGAGTTTCAAGGGAAAGGGGGCCAGAAAGGGCTCTAATTCGCCTATTTTTCAAATTTCTTTTCCAAATAACCTACTACTTGCACTAACATAGAAGTATAGCATAGTTACATGCGTTCATGCATTGTAAACGAACCTTAGAAGCATTTCGCTAAGTTTTCAATCGATGTTCGTGACTTTCAAGGGAAAGGGGTCGGAAAGGGTTCTACCTCGCCTATTTTTATAATTTCTTATCACACTGACCTATAAATTACAATAACAAACCAATAATATAGCCTAGGTACAAGTGTTCATGCATTGAAAACGAGCTGTAGAAGCATTTCACTAAGTTTTCAAACGATGTTTGTGACTTTCAAGAGAAAGGGGGCCGGAAGGGTTCTACCTCGCCTATTTTTCAAATTTCTTATTAAATGAGCCTAGAACTTGCACTAACATAACAATATAGCCTAGTTACAAGTGCTCATGCGTTGATAATGAGCCTTAGAAGCATTTCACTAAGTTCTAAATAGATGTTCGTGATTTTTAAGGGAAAGTGGGACGTAAAGGGTTCTAGATCGCCTATTTTTCAAGTTTCTTATCACACTAACCTATAACTTGCACTAACATTCCAATATAGCCTAGTTACAAGTATTCATGCATTGAAAAGGAGCCTTAGATGCATTGCACTAAGTTTTCAATCGAGGTTCGTGATTTTCAAGGGAAAGGGGGGCCGAAAAGGGTTCTCCCTCACTTGTTTTTCAAATTTCTTATCACACTAACCTATAAGCTGCACTAACATACCAATAAAGTCTAGTTTCAAGTGTTCATGCATTGAAAACGGGGCTTAGAAGCATTTCACCTTGTTCTAAATCGATGTTCGTGCTTTTTATGGGAAAGGGGGCCGGAAAGGGTTCTACCTCTCCTATTTTTCAAATTTCTTATCACACTAGCGAATAACTTGCACTGACATACCAATATAGCCTAGTTACATTTGTTTATGCATTGAAAATGAGCCTTAGAAGTATTTCACCAAGTTTTCAATGGATGCTCGTGAGTTTCAAGGGAAAGGGGGCCAGAAAGGGCTCTAATTCGCCTATTTTTCAAATTTCTTTTCTAAATAACCTACTACTTGCACTAACATAGAAATATAGCATAGTTACATGCGTTCATGCATTGTAAACGAACCTTAGAAGCATTTCGCTAAGTTTTCAATCGATGTTCGTGACTTTCAAGGGAAAGGGGTCGGAAAGGGTTCTACCTCGCCTATTATTATAATTTCTTATCACACTGACCTATAAATTACAATAACAAACCAATAATATAGCCTAGGTACAAGTGTTCATGCATTGAAAACGAGCAGTAGAAGCATTTCACTAAGTTTTCAAACGATGTTCGTGACTTTCAAGAGAAAGGGGGCCGGAAGGGTTCTACCTCGCCTATTTTTCAAATTTCTTATTAAAAGAGCCTAGAACTTGCACTAACATAACAATATAGCCTAGTTACAAGTGCTCATGCGTTGATAATGAGCCTTAGAAGCATTTCACTAAGTTCTAAATAGATGTTCGTGATTTTTAAGGGAAAGTGGGACGTAAAGGGTTCTAGATCGCCTATTTTTCAAGTTTCTTATCACACTAACCTATAACTTGCACTAACATACCAATATAGCCCAGTTACAAGTATTCATGCATTGAAAACGAGCCTTAGATGCATTTCACTAAGTTTTCAATCGAGGTTCGTGATTTTCAAGGGAAAGGGGGGCCGAAAAGGGTTCTCCCTCACTTGTTTTTCAAATTTCTTATCACACTAACCTATAATCTGCACTAACATACCAATATAGTCTAGTTACAAGTGTTCGTGCATTGAAAACGGGGCTTAGAAGCATTTCACAAAGTTTTAAATTGATGGTCGTGACTTTCAAGGGAAAGGGGGCTGAAAAGGGTTCTGCCTCGCCTATTTTTCAAATTTCTTATTAAAATAACCTAGAACTTGCACTAACATACCAATATAGCCTAGTTACAAGTGTTCATGCATTGATAACGAGCCTTAGACGCATTTCACCTTGTTCTAAATCGATGTTCGTGCTTTTTATGGGAAAGGGGGCCGGAAAGGGTTCTACCTCTCCTATTTTTCAAATTTCTTATCACACTAGCGAATAACTTGCACTGACATACCAATATAGCCTAGTTACATTTGTTTATGCATTGAAAATGAGCCTTAGAAGTATTTCACCAAGTTTTCAATTGATGCTCGTGAGTTTCAAGGGAAAGGGGGCCAGAAAGGGCTCTAATTCGCCTATTTTTCAAATTTCTTTTCCAAATAACCTACTACTTGCACTAACATAGAAATATAGCATAGTTACATGCGTTCATGCATTGTAAACGAACCTTAGAAGCATTTCGCTAAGTTTTCAATCGATGTTCGTGACTTTCAAGGGAAAGGGGTCGGAAAGGGTTCTACCTCGCCTATTTTTATAATTTCTTATCACACTGACCTATAAATTACAATAACAAACCAATAATATAGCCTAGGTGATGTGATTCTTGATCCGAAAACCAAGTTATCACAAGGATATGTTCTAAGCTTCGTCCTATACAGATAAATCACCAAGAACTAGGCAAGAACTGAGTTTAATTAATTAAGAGTCCACTTAATTAATCAAACCAATGAATGTTTTAACTAAAACACCCAAAACAGCAACCAACTCGCAAGTTAGCCAAAGAAATATTTAGGTAATCCAACCAAAATATCACTCAAAATAAATGTGTTTTTTGTATTGCTCAAAATCTGAATGAATGAATGAATTCGTGAATTACATGGAGTATTTATAGCAATCCTTTCCTAAGACTATTAGAACTCTAACTAGAATAAAACTCCTTCTCTTCCTAAGCATATTAGAGTTCTAACTTGAGTAAAACTCCTACTTTTTCTAAACACATTAGAGTTCTAGCTTGAGTAAAACTCCTACTTTTTCTAAACACATTAGAGTTCTAGCTTGAGTAAAAGTCTTCCACTTTGCCTTGATCTCCAAGCAGCCGCCACTTTCAATTTTGAGTAGGAATCCCTCTTGAAATAGGAAACCTAACTTAACCTTGTGCGCCAAGTAACGTTACACGATTCTCCAACTTAATTAACTACGCACACGTACAAAAATAATTAAGAACATAAAGAAACCTAAGGTCTAAACCAAGAAAAACCCTTTCAAGTGAAAGGTAAAAACTTGTAGACCAAAATCTAAGAAAGCTTTTAAAGAAACCTTAAAGAACTATCAAGAAGCTTCAAGAACTCCCAAGAACGCCACCATACAAAGCGTGGCTTTGTCTTGATGCCCCCGATAGTAAGTTTGACCTATTGAGGAAGCTTCCAAGTATAGATTCATGCTTTCTTGACTTTCTTGGAATAATTCTTCAACATGCTCGTCGTTCACATTTATGCACGCATCATCCTCCCCTTCTTCAAAAGAATTTGCCCTCAAATCTTCAATAGCATCATCTGGCAAATACTTCACCAAATCCCCAACATTAAATGTTGCGCTTACACCATATTCTCCCGGCAATTCAAGCTTATATGCATTCTCATTGATCTTCTCAATAATCTTGAACGGCCCCTCACTTCTTGGCATCAATTTATTCTTTCTTTTGCTAGGAAATCTTTCTTTTCTCAAGTGTAGCCACACCAAGTCGCCAACTTCAAAACTTTGTGGCTTTTTGTTCTTGTTAGCTCGTGCTTTGTAGAGTTCATTGACACGTTCAATCCTAGCTCTAACTTGTGCGAGTAGCTTCATCATGTACTTGATCTTAGCCTCGGCATCCTTATGAATTAATTCCCCTTTTGGAATTTCAATCAAATCAATGGGCATTCTTGGATTGACACCATAAACAACTTCAAATGGCGTGTGTTTTGTGGCATAAGTAGGTGATCTATTGTAAGCAAACTCGGCATGAGCAAGCTTAATATCCCAATCTTTTTGCGTTTTGCTCACTAGTCCACGTAAAAGCACACCAAGAGTTCGATTTGTTACCTCCGTTTGTCCGTCCGTTTGCGGGTGATATGATGTACTAAATAACAGCTTCGTTCCCACCAACTTCCATAGTGATTTCCAAAAGAAACTCATGAACTTTGTATCACGATCACTCACAATACTGTTCGGCAACCCATGTAGTCTCACCACTTCCTTGAAATACAATTCCGCCACTTTCATAGCATCGTCCACTTTGTGACAAGGTATGAAATGAGCCATCTTGGAAAATCGATCCACTACAACCATGATTGAGTCCTTTCCTCTTTGAGTCCTTGGCAAACCAACTACGAAATCCATAGACACGTCTTCCCAAGGTGAATCTGGCACGGGCAAGGGCGTATATAAGCCTTGATGAAACGTAGCCTTGGCTTTTTGACATGTTGCACACCTAGAAACTATTGATTGTACATCCGCTAGCATTCTAGGCCAATAAAAATGCTCTTGGAGCATAGTTAATGTTTTCGTTATGCCAAAATGTCCCGCTATCCCTCCACCATGCACTTCTCTTACTATTAATTCTCTAATAGAACACTTAGGCACGCACAAACGATTCCCCTTGAAAAGAAAACCGTCTTGTAAAACATAGGAACCTACGGCCCCCTTGGAACACTCCTCTAGGAGTGTAGAGAAATCCACGTCCCCCTTATAGTACTCCTTGATTAACTCGAAACCAAGTAGTTTACAATTCAATACTCCAAGCAACGTGTGTCTTCTAGATAGTGCATCGGCCACTACATTTGCTTTCCCCTCTTTATACTTTGAAGAAAAATTGAAAGCTTGTAGAAACTCTACCCATTTAGCATGTCTAGGGTTCAATTTTTGTTGACCATGAATGTACTTCAAAGCTTCGTGATCACTATGCAACACAAAGTGATTTGGGCGCAAATAGTGACTCCAATGGTCCAATGCTCGCACAATAGCATAAAACTCCTTGTCATAGGTAGAATAGTTCAATCTAGCACCGTTTAATTTCTCACTAAAATAGGCAATAGGGCGCTTCTTTTGAACCAAAACGGCACCAATCCCCACACCACTAGCGTCGGTTTCTACCTCAAATGGTTGTGAAAAATCCGGCAATGCAAGTACAGGTGCTTCACATAGCTTCCTTTTGACCAAATCAAATGCACGTTGGGCTTCCTTGGTCCACTCGAATTTTCCCTTGTCTTTCTTCAAGCATTCAGTCATAGGTGCAACTATCGTGGAAAAATTCTTCACAAATCTTCTATAAAATGACGCTAGACCATGAAACGATCTAACTTCACTCACATTGGTAGGTACGGGCCAAGTCTTGATAGCTTCAACCTTGGATTGATCCACGGACACACCATCTTTGGATACTACATACCCTAGAAACGTCACGCTAGGAACAAGAAAATAACATTTTTCCAATTTTGCGTACAACTTCTTCTCCCTAAGAACCTCAAAAACGCTTCTCAAATGCATTAGATGATCATTGAAATTTTCAGAATAAATTAATATGTCATCCAAGTAAACAACTACGAACCTTCCAAGAAATGGTTTCAACACCTCGTTCATCAATCTCATAAATGTACTAGGCGCATTGGTTAGACCAAAAGGCATGACTAACCACTCGTACAACCCCACTTTAGTCTTGAAAGCCGTCTTCCATTCATCTCCTTCCCTCATGCGTATTTGATGATAGCCACTCATAAGATCAATCTTGGAAAATAGCTTTGAACCATGCAATTCGTCTAACAAATCATCAAGTCTAGGTATAGGAAATCTATACTTGATGGTTATGTTGTTCACACTCCTACTATCGATGCACATACGCCAACTCCCATCTTTTTTTGGAACTAGCAATGCAGGCACGGCACAGGGGCTCATACTCTCTTTCACGTAGCCTCTTTGCATCAATTCCTCTATTTGACGTTGTATTTCCTTTGTTTCTTCTGGATTACTTCTATATGCTGCCTTGTTAGGTAGTGGAGCTCCCGGAATAAGATCAATTTGATGTTCAATACCACGAATTGGTGGTAATCCCGGTGGTAATTCACTAGGAAAAACATCACAATACTCTTGCAATACCACTTCTAATTCCACGGGCCTCTTTTCTTGTTTACTTTCATTCACTTGCACATTGTTAGCCACCATAATATATACCATATTGTTATTGTTGATCTCTTTCTCCAACTCCTTTTCCCCAATTAAATATGCACCTTTCGAACTAGGGTTAATTCTATGATCAACAAGTGGTTTCAATGCATATGATTTTTCCCCCTTTCCTTTTCGAATTATATACACATTTGTCCTACCATTAAACTTGACAAATCTATCATATTGCCATGGTCTACCCAATAAGATATGACAAGCATCCATGGGGCATACATCACATAAAACTTTATCATGATATTTGCCAATTGAAAAGGTGATTAGGGCTCGCTTCGTTACCTTTACGTCACTAGCATCATTGAGCCAATGTAGCTTGTAAGGTTTTGGGTGATCGGTTGTAGGCCACTCTAATTTGTTGATCAAAGTTGTAGACACCACATTTGTGCAACTTCCCGAGTCTATTATTACGTCACACAATCGATCTTCCACCTTGCACCTTGTTAAAAAGATTTTCTCTCTTTGATTCTCTTCAACGGGCATAGGTTTAGAGTGAAGAGCTCTCCTTAGAACCAAGCTCTTTCCTTGCGTTTCACCATCAACCTCTTCGGCACTACCCTCCTCTTCTTCAAAATCACGTTCTTGCTCGACCACAACCTCCATGTCACTACTTCCCTCACACCTAGCTTTCTCTTCTTCCCATTCTTGAGCCGTCATAGTGCGTTTTGAGTAGCAATTGCTTGCTATATGGCCAACACTCCCACATTTGAAACATTTTCTATCTTCAGTCACCTTCTTGCTAGCTTCGTTTCTGGGTTTGTTATCTTTAGCATACGAATTAGAAGAAGTCCTATCAAAGGTAGGCTTGTCACTAGCCTTTGTGAACGTGCGTGTGAACGGCTTCACACTTGAGGTCTTCTTGGCCTTGAATTGTCTTTCAACCTTAATGGCCGCCTTGCATACTTCTTCAAACGAATAGTATTCGTGCAATTCAATCTTCTCTTGAACATTTTCGTTCAAACCTGCAATAAAACGTGCTATTTTGTGCTCTAGAATTTCTTCTAAATCACACAATAAACATAGTTTCTCAAATTCACACAAATAAGCCTCCACGGATTGATTTCCTTGCTTAAAAGTCTGCATCTTGAGATACACTTCTTGCACGTACTCATGGGGCACAAATTGACGCTTCATATATTTCTGTAATTGTGTCCAAGTAGTGATCTTGGATCGTCCCTCCTTGCGTCTCTTTTTCTTGAGATTATCATACCATAAACTCGCATAACCCGTGAGTTTTAATTCAGCAAGTTTGCACCTCTTTCGTTCATCATACTCCTTGTAATCAAAGAGTGTTTCCGCTCTTCTAACCCACTCAAAATATTTTTCGGGGTCTAGCATACTACCATTGAATTCCGGAAAATCTAACCTTATATTTCGGTCATCATCTTTGGCTTTGTTCTTCCGTCTATGCCTTCTAGGTTCATCACTTGAAGATGAATCTTTATGGCGTGATCTACTTGCTTTTCTCCTTTCATATTCATCTTCACTTGAACTAGAACTTGTAACTGATTTGTTCTTCCTTGAAGATGAAGTTTTGTCACGTTCGTCAAGCCTAGCCAATACTTCTTGCAATTGTTGTGACAATCGCTCTATTTGACGATCCCTTCGCAAGTTATGCGCTTGATCAAGGTTCAAACCCCTTGGAATCCCTGGGATTTCTTCGTCACTCATTGCTCCTACACAAACCAGGTTAGTTTATGTAAAAATCTTGATTAAAAGATTGAATCTTGATTGATTCTTGAGGCAAATAAAAACCGATCTCCAGATCGCAACTCCGTGTAACAATCTCAAAAGTTTGAGGTTGCACAGACTTCGTTACGCGTCCGATTGACACGAAATTTTGACACAATGTTGATCTACGTTTTCTGAATCCTCCCACAAAATTTCAGCCAAAAATTCCAAGCCAAACGTCACCAACAGCTCTGATACCACGATGATGTGATTCTTGATCCGAAAACCAAGTTATCACAAGGATATGTTCTAAGCTTCGTCCTATACAGATAAATCACCAAGAACTAGGCAAGAACTGAGTTTAATTAATTAAGAGTCCACTTAATTAATCAAACCAATGAATGTTTTAACTAAAACACCCAAAACAGCAACCAACTCGCAAGTTAGCCAAAGAAATATTTAGGTAATCCAACCAAAATATCACTCAAAATAAATGTGTTTTTTGTATTGCTCAAAATCTGAATGAATGAATGAATTCGTGAATTACATGGAGTATTTATAGCAATCCTTTCCTAAGACTATTAGAACTCTAACTAGAATAAAACTCCTTCTCTTCCTAAGCATATTAGAGTTCTAACTTGAGTAAAACTCCTACTTTTTCTAAACACATTAGAGTTCTAGCTTGAGTAAAACTCCTACTTTTTCTAAACACATTAGAGTTCTAGCTTGAGTAAAAGTCTTCCACTTTGCCTTGATCTCCAAGCAGCCGCCACTTTCAATTTTGAGTAGGAATCCCTCTTGAAATAGGAAACCTAACTTAACCTTGTGCGCCAAGTAACGTTACACGATTCTCCAACTTAATTAACTACGCACACGTACAAAAATAATTAAGAACATAAAGAAACCTAAGGTCTAAACCAAGAAAAACCCTTTCAAGTGAAAGGTAAAAACTTGTAGACCAAAATCTAAGAAAGCTTTTAAAGAAACCTTAAAGAACTATCAAGAAGCTTCAAGAACTCCCAAGAACGCCACCATACAAAGCGTGGCTTTGTCTTGATGCCCCCGATAGTAAGTTTGACCTATTGAGGAAGCTTCCAAGTATAGATTCATGCTTTCTTGACTTTCTTGGAATAATTCTTCAACATGCTCGTCGTTCACATTTATGCACGCATCACTAGGTACAAGTGTTCATGCATTGAAAACGAGCTGTAGAAGCATTTCACTAAGTTTTCAAACGATGTTCGTGACTTTCAAGAGAAAGGGGGCCGAAAGGGTTCTACCTCGCCTATTTTTCAAATTTCTTATTAAAAGAGCCTAGAACTTGCACTAACATAACAATATAGCCTAGTTACAAGTGCTCATGCGTTGATAATGAGGCTTAGAAGCATTTCACTAAGTTCTAAATAGATGTTCGTGATTTTTAAGGGAAAGTGGGACGTAAAGGGTTCTAGATCGCCTATTTTTCAAGTTTCTTATCACACTAACCTATAACTTGCACTAACATACCAATATAGCCCAGTTACAAGTATTCATGCATTGAAAACGAGCCTTAGATGCATTTCACTAAGTTTTCAATCGAGGTTCGTGATTTTCAAGGGAAAGGGGGGCCGAAAAGGGTTCTCCCTCACTTGTTTTTCAAATTTCTTATCACACTAACCTATAAGCTGCACTAACATACCAATATAGTCTAGTTACAAGTGTTCGTGCATTGAAAACGGGGCTTAGAAGCATTTCACTAAGTTTTAAATTGATGGTCGTGACTTTCAAGGGAAAGGGGGCTGAAAAGGGTTCTGCCTCGCCTATTTTTCAAATTTCTTATCAAAATAACCTAGAACTTGCACTAACATACCAATATAGCCTAGTTACAAGTGTTCATGCATTGATAACGAGCCTTAGACGCATTTCACCTTGTTCTAAATCAATGTTCGTGCTTTTTATGGGAAAGGGGGCCGGAAAGGGTTCTACCTCTCCTATTTTTCAAATTTCTTATCACACTAGCGAATAACTTGCACTGACATACCAATATGGCCTAGTTACATTTGTTTATGCATTGAAAATGAGCCTTAGAAGTATTTCACCAAGTTTTCAATGGATGCTCGTGAGTTTCAAGGGAAAGGGGGCCAGAAAGGGCTCTAATTCGCCTATTTTTCAAATTTCTTTTCCAAATAACCTACTACTTGCACTAACATAGAAATATAGCATAGTTACATGCGTTCATGCATTGTAAACGAACCTTAGAAGCATTTCGCTAAGTTTTCAATCGATGTTCGTGACTTTCAAGGGAAAGGGGTCGGAAAGGGTTCTACCTCGCCTATTTTTATAATTTCTTATCACACTGACCTATAAATTACAATAACAAACCAATAATATAGCCTAGGTACAAGTGTTCATGCATTGAAAACGAGCTGTAGAAGCATTTCACTAAGTTTTCAAACGATGTTCGTGACTTTCAAGAGAAAGGGGGCCGGAAGGGTTCTACCTCGCCTATTTTTCAAATTTCTTATTAAAAGAGCCTAGAACTTGCACTAACATAACAATATAGCCTAGTTACAAGTGCTCATGCGTTGATAATGAGCCTTAGAAGCATTTCACTAAGTTCTAAATAGATGTTCGTGATTTTTAAGGGAAAGTGGGACGTAAAGGGTTCTAGATCGCCTATTTTTCAAGTTTCTTATCACACTAACCTATAACTTGCACTAACATACCAATATAGCCCAGTTACAAGTATTCATGCATTGAAAACGAGCCTTAGATGCATTTCACTAAGTTTTCAATCGAGGTTCGTGATTTTCAAGGGAAAGGGGGGCCGAAAAGGGTTCTCCCTCACTTGTTTTTCAAATTTCTTATCACACTGACCAAAATGGTCAAAGAACAATTATCCATGATTTAGATGAAGACGGTCAAGACGGTGTTATTGAATTAAATGCTAAGGGGTTAATTCTGTCCAAATCATTCTTCAATCCTATGCACGACGGTCCAAAAAGTTTCACTACTGGTTATACTTCCCTTAAAGTAGTTAATCTAGTTGAAGGGATCTAGTAATGGTGCCGACTTGATGCCATGCATGATGTGTGTAATTGGAGTAACGTTGGACTGATCATGGGGCATGAATTAAGGGAGGAGTTGACTGATTGTTTGTTGGGCGTAAAATTAGTTGATTAGTTGAACTAGTTGGTTAGTGAACTAATTGGGCGAGAATTAAGGTGTTAGTTAGCTGATCGTGGTTGGTTAGTTGACTGATTGGGCGTAAAGCAACGAATTAGTTAACTAGTTGGTTAGTTGAACTACTTAGGCGTAAATTAAGGAGTTAGTTAGTTCATGGCTGGAATAAAGGAGCTTAAGTCAAGGGAGGTTACAAACAAGCTAAAGACACGCTGATAATGCCGTTAGAGGTTATTTTGCACGTTGATAATGCCGTTGGAAGTTTGTTGAATGTTTTCCTTAATTTAAGCCTAGGTTTCGTTTTAATTAGTTAGTTTCAGTTTATTGTTATTAGTTAATTTCAGTTTATTGTTATAAAGGATTAAATGGGACGGTTCTATGAGCCTTTTAATCACTTTATAGTTAGTTTTTATTTCTGTCTTTAAATAGGCAAGTAATGGATAAGTATTAAAAGGGAATCCTATGATTCCTTATGTAATGAATACACTACTATAAATAGTGTACTGGACGAAAAGAAATGTATCCAGAAATTTGCTAAACACTTGTGTTATTATCGATTAAACGTGACTTGCTAATAAGTCATCTTTAAGGTCCAAATTTGAGAATCCAAATTTGAAGAGTACTAGTTTTGGTAGAGTGTTCCCAAACCTAGAACTTGCGTAGTGAACGAGTGGGTTGAGTAATCCCTATTTCCTAACTACACTAAGCGAAGGGTGAGTGTTCCCCTTTGTTATATCCGAGACTAGGGTTGAGTGTTCCCCTATTCTCCCCTCATCAATCACGAAATTCACTAAGACCCCTTAAACACATATTCTGTAACAAGGTTCTCATCTTGCTTACACATCATTTGGCGCGTCAGGTAGGGGGAAATTTGTCAAAAAAAAAAGAAACTTTTCCTAAGGGGTCGTGTACCTACACACCATGGGAGAAAATCAAGACCTAAGGACAGCCTTGGAAGCTCTAAATCGATCCATTGCTAGTCAAGAAAGGTTGGCCGAAACCAATGCCAATCTACAAGGGAATCTTGCTGCCTTGATGGCAAGACTCATGAACGAGCAAGATAGGAGAGATCGAGAGGAAGACCCTCCACCTAGGAGGGAAGATAGGAGTCTCAAAGTGGACGTCCCTTCCTTTGATGGGACCCTTGATCCAGAAAAGTACTTAGAATGGGAGAAATCCTTGGAAAGGTACTTTGAATACAAGGACATCCATGAGGATGTTCAGCGTTTTAAGATTGCCAAAGTCAAACTAAAAGGCTATGGTGATAGTTGGTTACAAGGAGAGCAAAGGGGACGTACCCTTAAGGGGAAGGTTCCTATCTCTACTTGGGACAAACTCAAAAAACGGATGAAAGACCGTTTCATCCCCCACAATTACAAGCAAAGCCAGTATGTGAAGTGGAGTACCTTGCAACAAAATGGGGACTCTGTAGAGGATTACATAAAGGAGTTCGATAGGCTTGCTATTGTGTGTGAAGTAACCGAGAATGAAGAGCTCAAAATGGGGCGTTTCATATCTGGTTTGGACCAAGAATTACAAGACAGACTTGAAGGTTACACTAATCTCACGTTTGTGGAAGCTTGCAAGTTAGTAAGTAAATTCGATGCTAAGAGGAAGAAGAAGAAGCCTACTACCATTCCTCAATTGACACGAAAACCTTCTTTTCCTACAAAGGAAAATTCGTCCTTTAACAAACCAAGCAACCCCATAAAGAAGGACACAAGGAACGTGAAGCTAGGTGACATTGTGTGTTACAAATGTGGAGGGCGAGGTCATTACAAGAAGGATTGTCCTAATACTAGGGCGTTAACTATGCAAGAGGTTAAGCTCATGGCCACTCAAAACATCAATTGGGATGAGTTTGAGGATGGAGAAGAAGAAGTTGAAGATGATTGTGACGATTGCATTGCCGAATCAGAGGAGAAGACTAGCCTCGTGATTAGGAGGGCCTTGCAAGCACGTGTGGAAGAAGATGCTGCCCCTCAACGACAACACATTTTCATCACCCGTTGTAAAATTGGTGACGAGGTATGTGATCTAATTATTGATGGGGGAAGTGAGGCTAATACCGTATCTAAGACTCTAGTATCCAAACTAGGTCTTACGACCACTAATCATCCACAACCTTACAAATTGAGTTGGTTAGACTCTAATGCTAGCACCGGGGTTAGGAAGCAATGTATGGTTTCCTTTTGTATTGGTACATATTGTGATTCGATATTATGTGATGTTGTGTCTATGGATGCTTGTCATATTCTACTTGGTAGGCCTTGGCAAACTGATAAAAGATCTATACATGATGGGTATCACAACACTTATACAATAGTCCATGAAGGGAGGAAGAAAAAACTACACCCTTTACCACCCCCACGTTTTTCACCATCACAAACACCACAAAAAGAAATATCCTTATTGTCTTTTAAAGAATTTGAGAGGGAGTTAGATGGTGAGGCAGAATTGTTTATCCTGTACTCCAAAGAAACCCACGAAAATTTTGTTGCTCGAAATCCTAAATTAGCCCAATTAATTAAAGATTTTGAGGACGTTTTTCCGGATGAATTACCTAAGGGACTACCACCCATACGAGGAATTGAGCATCAAATTGATCTCATTTCCGGAGCACCCTTGCCAAATAAACCAGCCTATAGATGTAACCCTTTAGAAACTAAGGAGTTACAACGTCAAATTGAAGAACTAATGGGTATGGGTTATGTGCGTGAGTCCATGAGTCCATGTGCCGTTCCTGCGTTGTTGGTTCCTAAGAAAGATGGTACTTGGAGAATGTGTATTGATAGTAGAGCCGTGAATAACATTACTATCAAGTACAGGTTTCCAATCCCAAGGCTTGATGACATGTTGGATGAATTGAGTGGTTCCAAGGTCTTCTCAAAGGTAGACTTGAGAAGTGGGTATCATCAGATTCGCATGAGAGAAGGGGATGAATGGAAGACTGCATTCAAGACAAAGCATGGGTTGTATGAATGGCTCGTCATGCCATTTGGCCTTACAAATGCCCCTAGCACATTCATGAGGTTAATGAACGAGGTGCTAAGGCCATTTCTTGGCAAGTTTGTGGTAGTATATTTGGATGACATTCTCATCTATTCACGTGATGAAGAATCTCATTTTGATCACCTTTTTCAAGTATTTTCTGTCTTGAGAAGAGAAAAGCTGTATGGGAAACTAGAAAAATGTGATTTTTTATTATATGAAGTCATGTTTCTTGGCTACATAGTTTCAGGTGATGGCGTAAAGGTGGATCCTAGCAAAATTGAAGCAATTCAATCATGGCCTAGTCCGAAAACGCTCACGGAAGTTCGTTCATTTCATGGACTTGCTTCTTTCTATAGAAGATTCATCAAGAACTTCAGCACACTCATGGCTCCCATCACCGAGTGTACTAAGAAAGGCGTGTTCGAATGGACACCCCAAGCTCAAAGGGCGTTTGAAGAAGTCAAGAAGAAGATGTGCAACACACCCATATTAGCACTTCCTGATTTTTCCAAACCATTTGAGGTTGAATGTGACGCAAGTGGAAAAGGTATTGGTGCCGTATTGATTCAAGGTGGGCGACCCATTGCCTACTTTAGTGAGAAGATGAGTCAAGGCAAGTTGAATTACTCCACCTATGATAAAGAGTTCTATGCTATGGTAAGAGCTCTAGAACATTGGTCACATTATTTGAGGCCACAACCTTTCATATTGCATTCTGATCATGAATCCTTGAGATTCATACATGGCCAAAAGAAGCTGAACGCAAGGCATGCAAAGTGGGTCGAATTCTTGCAAACATTTAATTTTTCCTCTAAATACAAGAGTGGAAAAGCGAATGTGGTGGCAGATGCCTTGTCTAGGAGGCATAATTTGCTTGGAATGGTTGAAGCAAAGGTACTTGGATTCGATTTGATTAAGGAGTACTATCAAGAAGATGATGAATTCAAGGGGATAATTGAAAATTGCGTCCGTGGAGTTTATGATCTGTTTTCTTTGCATAATGGTTTTCTTTTCAAAGGGAATAGATTATGCATCCCAAAATGTCCCATTCGAAGTTTGTTGATACATGAAGCTCATGGGGGAGGACTAGCTGGTCACGTGGGAATTCACAAGACAATGGAGCTTCTCCAAGCTCATTTCTATTGGCCGAAAATGTTAAGCACGGTTCATCATGTGGTGAGTCGTTGTTCTACCTGTCAAAGAGCAAAAATGGTGTTTCATAAAGGTCTCTACAAGCCCTTACCAATTCCCAAAAGACCTTGGGAAGATGTTAGTATGGATTTTATTGTAGCTTTGCCAAGAACTCAAAGAGGCAAAGATTCAATAATGGTGGTGGTTGATCGGTTCTCGAAAATGGCTCATTTCATCCCTTGCCATAAAACTGAAGATACAATAAAAGTGGCTAAGTTATACTTTGAAGAGGTCGTTCGTTTCCATGGAGTGCCACGCACCATTGTGTCAGATCGCGATACTAAGTTCCTAAGTCATTTTTGGAAATCCATATGGCGTTTGATGGGGACTAAACTATTATTTTCTACCTCACATCATCCCCAAACCGATGGCCAAACGGAGGTGGTGAATAGAATACTTGGTTCGTTGCTTAGGGCTTTGGTAAGCAAAAGTACCAAGGATTGGGATAATAAGCTTGCTCATGCCGAGTTTGCTTATAATAGGACACCTAGTGCTACTACAAAGTACTCTCCTTTTGAAATAGTGTATGGCGTCAATCCTTATGTTCCCATTGATCTTATTGCTTTGCCAAAAGACAAGTTCGTTCATGGTGGGGCAAAAGAACAAGCCGAATTCATGATAAAGGTCCATAAAGAAGTTCGGAGGAACATTGAAAAGGCGAATGAAATCTACAAGAAACAAGCCAACAAACGAGTGAGAAATGTGAAGTCTTTTGAAGTTGGGGATTTGGTGTGGATTTACATGAGGAAAGAACGTTTTCCTAGTAAAAGGAAGAACAAACTTATGCCAAGAGCCGAGGGACCATTTGAGATCATGGAAAAGATCAATGACAACGCATACAAAGTTGATTTGGGAGGTCAATATGGTGTCTCAAGTACATTCAACGTTGGGGATCTTGCTCCTTACTTTGATGATGACGAATTGAGGGCAATTCCTTTTGAAGAAGGGGAGGATGACCAAAATGGTCAAAGAACAATTATCCATGATTTAGATGAAGACGGTCAAGACGGTGTTATTGAATTAAATGCTAAGGGGTTAATTCTGTCCAAATCATTCTTCAATCCTATGCACGACGGTCCAAAAAGTTTCACTACTGGTTATACTTCCCTTAAAGTAGTTAATCTAGTTGAAGGGATCTAGTAATGGTGCCGACTTGATGCCATGCATGATGTGTGTAATTGGAGTAACGTTGGACTGATCATGGGGCATGAATTAAGGGAGGAGTTGACTGATTGTTTGTTGGGCGTAAAATTAGTTGATTAGTTGAACTAGTTGGTTAGTGAACTAATTGGGCGAGAATTAAGGTGTTAGTTAGCTGATCGTGGTTGGTTAGTTGACTGATTGGGCGTAAAGCAACGAATTAGTTAACTAGTTGGTTAGTTGAACTACTTAGGCGTAAATTAAGGAGTTAGTTAGTTCATGGCTGGAATAAAGGAGCTTAAGTCAAGGGAGGTTACAAACAAGCTAAAGACACGCTGATAATGCCGTTAGAGGTTATTTTGCACGTTGATAATGCCGTTGGAAGTTTGTTGAATGTTTTCCTTAATTTAAGCCTAGGTTTCGTTTTAATTAGTTAGTTTCAGTTTATTGTTATTAGTTAATTTCAGTTTATTGTTATAAAGGATTAAATGGGACGGTTCTATGAGCCTTTTAATCACTTTATAGTTAGTTTTTATTTCTGTCTTTAAATAGGCAAGTAATGGATAAGTATTAAAAGGGAATCCTATGATTCCTTATGTAATGAATACACTACTATAAATAGTGTACTGGACGAAAAGAAATGTATCCAGAAATTTGCTAAACACTTGTGTTATTATCGATTAAACGTGACTTGCTAATAAGTCATCTTTAAGGTCCAAATTTGAGAATCCAAATTTGAAGAGTACTAGTTTTGGTAGAGTGTTCCCAAACCTAGAACTTGCGTAGTGAACGAGTGGGTTGAGTAATCCCTATTTCCTAACTACACTAAGCGAAGGGTGAGTGTTCCCCTTTGTTATATCCGAGACTAGGGTTGAGTGTTCCCCTATTCTCCCCTCATCAATCACGAAATTCACTAAGACCCCTTAAACACATATTCTGTAACAAGGTTCTCATCTTGCTTACACATCAAGACTTTAAGGGGCGTTTATAGCTGGTTTAAATTCAAAATAAAAGAGCTTAAATGAAGGCTTAAAAAGCGCATTTCAAGGCTACTTTGGAGGACGAATTTGAACAGCAATTTGAAGTCAATTTGCTGAACGATTTGGCGCATTTCAAGGCGACTTTGAAGGAGGAATTTGAACAGCAGTTTGGAGTCAATTTGCTGAACGTTTCTTCCCTTATTTTAAGCTATTCTTCCCTTGTTTTAAGCTTTATTAGTTAGAGAAATAATGAGTTGTTATGGGGATTATGTTGGACGGTTGTGAGCCACTTAATCTACCCTTATTTTCAGCTTTCTGTTTATTGTTTGTTTTAGCTTAGTATGATGTACGAAAAAGCTATAAATAGCGTGCTAATAATCAATGAAAGGCATTCCAGAAATTTGCCCAAAACACACGAGTGTATAATCCGAATTTGGCTTGTGCTAGTCAAGTTTATTTTCCAAATTTGAGAGTTACCTCAATTTGAAGAGTTTGTGTTTTAGTGAGAGTTGCTAAAACTTAAACTTGTAGTTGTCGAATAGGTGAGAGTTCCCTAATCACTACTACGCCCAAACACGTGAGTGAGTGTTCCTCACTGTTATATCCTCAAGTTAAGGGTGAGAGTTCCCCTAAACTTTCTTAACACACATTCCCGATCATTTGTAAACAAGTTTCTCATCTTGCTTACACATCATTTGGCGCGCCAGGTAGGGGGAAAAATTTCCTTAAATTTTTCCAAAGGGGTCGAATACCTACATACCATGGGAGAGAATCAAGACTTGAGGACAGCTTTGGAAGCTCTTAATCGATCCATTGCTAGTCAAGAGAGGTTGGCCGAAACCAACGCCAATCTACAAGGGAACCTTGCTCCCTTGATGGCAAGGCTCATGAACGAGCATGATAGGAGAGATCAAGGCGAAGACCCTCCACCTAGGAGGGAAGATAGGAGTCTCAAAGTGGACGTCCCTTCATTTGATGGGACACTTGATCAAGAAAAATACTTGGAATGGGAGAAATCCTTGGAGAGGTACTTCGACTACAAGGATATTCAAGAGGAATTCCAAAAATACAAGATAGCCAAGGTGAAGTTGAAAGGCTATGGAGATAATTGGCTACAAGGAGAACAAAGGGGGCGTACTCTTAAGGGTAAGGCAACCATTTCTACTTGGAGCAAGTTGAAGAAGAGGATGAGGGATCGTTTTATTCCTCACAATTACAAGCAAAGTCAATACGTGAAGTGGAGCACTTTGCAACAAAATGGAGAATCGGTTGAGGACTACATCAAAGAGTTTGACAGACTTTCTATCGTGTGTGAAATCACGGAGAATGAAGAACTCAAGATGGGACGTTTCGTGGCTGGGTTGGATCAAGAGTTGCAAGACAAACTTGAAGGTTACACCAATTTAACCTTTGCTGAAGCGTGCAAACTTGTAATCAAGTTTGATTCAAGAAGGAAGAAGAAGAAGCCGATTGTCACCCCTCAAGTGACACGAAGACCAACCTTCCCTGTCAAAGATGGTTCTTCTTTTGTTAAAACCAATGATCCACCTAAGAAGGATAAGAAAGATTTCAGAATAAGTGACATTGTTTGTTACAAATGCGGAGGAAGGGGTCACTTTAAGAAAGATTGTCCAAATTCAAGAGCTTTGACCATGCAAGAGGTCAAGCTTATTGCTAACCAAACTATCAATTGGGAGGATTTCGAGGTTGAAGAAGTGGAGGACGTGAATTTTACTGAAGGGGACGAGGAGGAAGAGCAATGTTTCCCCGAAGAAGAGACCAAAACAAATCTGGTTGTGAGGAGGGCGTTACAAGCTCACGTTGAGGAACCCTTAGCACCGCAAAGACAACATGTTTTCATTACCAAGTGCAAGATTAAGGACGAGGTATGTGATTTAATCGTTGATAGTGGTAGTGAGGCAAACACCGTTTCCAAAACCTTGATAACTAGACTTGGTCTTACATCTACAAATCACCCACATCCTTACAAGTTGAGTTGGTTGGACTCTAGTTCTAGCACGGGGGTTAGGAAACAATGCATGGTTAGTTTTTCTATTGGGTCTTATCATGATACTCAACTGTGTGATGTTGTGTCTATGGATGCTTGTCACGTTTTGCTTGGTAGACCTTGGCAAACTGATCGAAAATCTCAACATGATGGGTACCATAACACTTACACTATAACTCACCAAGGAAAACAAAAAAAGTTGCACCCTTTACCACCCCCACGATTTTCACAAAATCCTAAACAATCAAAGGAGGTGTCATTGCTTACTCTTAAGGAATTTGAAAGGGAAATTGATGGTGAGGATGAATTATACTTGTTGTACTCTAAAGAGGTCCATGAAAATTTTGTGAGTCAAAACCCCATATTGGCTCAATTGATTAAGGATTTTGAGGATGTTTTTCCCGATGAATTACCTAAAGGATTACCACCTGTGAGGGGAATTGAACATCAAATTGACCTCATTCCCGGTGCTCCTTTACCTAACAAACCTGCCTATAGGTGTAATCCCTTGGAAACTAAGGAATTGCAACGACAAATTGAGGAGTTGATGAGTATGGGATATGTACGTGAGTCTATGAGTCCGTGTGCTGTTCCTGCTCTTTTGGTCCCTAAAAAGGATGGTACATGGCGTATGTGTATTGATAGTAGGGCTGTTAACAATATTACTATCAAGTACAGGTTTCCAATTCCAAGGCTAGATGACATGCTTGATGAACTGAGCGGCTCGAAGTGGTTTTCAAAGGTTGATTTGAGAAGTGGGTATCATCAAATTCGGATGAGAGAAGGAGATGAATGGAAGACCGCTTTCAAAACCAAGCACGGTTTGTATGAGTGGCTCGTGATGCCATTTGGACTCACCAATGCACCTAGCACTTTCATGAGGTTGATGAACGAGGTGTTGCGGCCTTTCCTTGGAAAGTTCGTGGTGGTGTACCTTGATGACATCCTTATTTATAGCAAAAGTGGGGACGAACATTTGATACATTTATTTAAAGTTTTCACGGTTTTGAGAGAACAAAAATTGTATGGAAAACTTGAAAAATGTAATTTTATGCTATATGAGGTCACTTTTCTTGGTTACATTATTTCAGGAGAAGGTGTGAAAGTTGATCCTAGCAAGATTGAGGCTATTCAATCATGGCCTAGCCCAAAGACACTCACGGAGGTCCGTTCTTTCCATGGATTAGCTTCCTTTTATAGGAGGTTCATTCGCAATTTTAGCACTCTAATGGCCCCTATCACCGAGTGCACAAAGAAGGGCTCATTTGAGTGGACTCCTCAAGCTCAAAGGGCGTTTGAAGTGATCAAAGAGAAGATGTGCAATACACCTGTCCTAGCACTTCCAGATTTTTCAAAACCATTTGAAGTTGAGTGTGATGCAAGCAGAAAGGGGATTGGTGCCGTGTTGATTCAAGAAGGGCATCCTATTGCCTACTTTAGTGAGAAATTGAGCCAAGGCAAGCTGAATTATTCCACCTATGACAAGGAGTTCTATGCAATGGTGCGAGCTTTGGATCATTGGTCGCATTACTTGAGGCCACAACCATTCATACTTCATTCTGACCATGAATCGTTGAGGTTCATCCATGGCCAAAAGAAATTGAATTCGAGGCATGCAAAGTGGGTGGAATTCTTGCAAACATTTAACTTCTCATCAAAGTACAAAAGTGGAAAGGCGAATGTTGTTGCGGATGCCTTATCTCGAAGGCATACTTTACTTGGAGTCGTCGAAGCGAAAGTCCTTGGGTTCGAATTAATAAAAGAGTACTACAAGGAAGATGATGATTTCAGGGGCATTTTGGAGAAATGCGTGAAGGGAAGTTATGATTTATTTTCCTTACAAAATGATTTTCTTTTTAAGGGAAATAGGTTATGCATTCCGAAATGTCCGATTCAAAGCTTGTTGATTCATGAAGTGCATGGAGGAGGTCTAGCAGGCCATTTCGGAGTTCAAAAGACTATGGAGCTTCTTCAAGCTCACTTTTATTGGCCTAACATGCTATCTACTGTCCATCATGTTGTAGCGCGTTGCTCTACTTGTCAAAGGGCAAAGATGGTGTGTTTCACAAAAGTCTTTACAAGCCATTGCCAATTCCGGAGAGACCTTGGGAAGACCTAAGCATGGATTTCATTGTGGCTTTACCTAGAACTCAAAGAGGTAAGGACTCAATCATGGTGGTAGTTGATCGTTTTTCAAAGATGGCTCACTTTATCCCTTGTCATAAAACCGAGGATGCTATGAAGGTGGCAAAATTATATTTTGATGGGATTGTTCGTTTCCATGGATCCCACGCACAATTGTTTCAGATCGAGATACAAAGTTCCAAAGTCATTTTTGGAAGTCTTTGTGGCGTCTTATGGGAACCAAGTTGCTATTTTCTACCTCACATCACCCCCAAACCGATGGCCAAACCGAGGTGGTGAATAGGGTACTAGGTTCTTTGCTTAGAACCTTGGTTAGTAAAAGCACCAAAGATTGGGATGTCAAACTCGCTCATGCCGAGTTTGCTTACAATAGAACTCCTAGCGCTACTACAAAGTATTCTCCTTTTGAAGTAGTCTATGGTTCTAATCCCTATGTTCCAATTGATCTCGTAGCTTTGCCTAAAGACAAATTCGTGCATGGAGGTGCCAAGGAACAAGCCGAGTTCATGGTGAAAATCCACAAAGAAGTGAGGAAGAACATCGAGAAGGCTAATGAAATCTATAAGAAGCAAGCCAACAAGAGAGTCAAAAATGTGAAACGTTTTGAAGTTGGTGACTTAGTATGGATCTACATGAGGAAGGAGAGATTTCCCAATCAAAGGAAGAACAAGCTCATGCCACGAGCCGAGGGTCCATTTGAGATAGTGAAAAAGATCAATGACAATGCCTACAAGGTAGATTTGGGAAGAAAGTACGGCGTCTCAAGCACATTCAATGTGGGGGATCTAGCACCGTACTATAATGATGAAGAATTGAGGGCAATTCCCTTTGAAGAAGGGGAGGATGACCAAAATGGTCAAGGTGCAAATATTCCAATCCAAGAGTCGAACGTTAGGGAGTTGATTTTGTCCAAGTCTCTCCTCAATACTACTCTTAGGGATTTTGGCATGCACGGCCCATATAATTCCTCAAATGGTTGCACCGTATTGAGCGTAACTAATTACCTCAATAATGGGGGAATATAGGTAGACTTTAAGGGGCGTTTATAGCTGGTTTAAATTCAAAATAAAAGAGCTTAAATGAAGGCTTAAAAAGCGCATTTCAAGGCTACTTTGGAGGACGAATTTGAACAGCACTTTGAAGTCAATTTGCTGAACGATTTGGCGCATTTCAAGGCGACTTTGAAGGAGGAATTTGAACAGCAGTTTGGAGTCAATTTGCTGAACGTTTCTTCCCTTATTTTAAGCTATTCTTCCCTTGTTTTAAGCTTTATTAGTTAGAGAAATAATGAGTTGTTATGGGGATTATGTTGGACGATTGTGAGCCACTTAATCTACCCTTATTTTCAACTTTCTGTTTATTGTTTGTTTTAGCTTAGTATGATGTACGAAAAAGCTATAAATAGCGTGCTAATAATCAATGAAAGGCATTCCAGAAATTTGCCCAAAACACACGAGTGTATAATCCGAATTTGGCTTGTGCTAGTCAAGTTTATTTTCCAAATTTGAGAGTTACCTCAATTTGAAGAGTTTGTGTTTTAGTGAGAGTTCCTAAAACTTAAACTTGTAGTTGTCGAATAGGTGAGAGTTCCCTAATCACTACTACGCCCAAACACGTGAGTGAGTGTTCCTCACTGTTATATCCTCAAGTTAAGGGTGAGAGTTCCCCTAAACTTTCTTAACACACATTCCCGATCATTTGTAAACAAGTTTCTCATCTTGCTTACACATCATGTGATAAGAAATTTGAAAAATAGGAGAGGTAGAACCCTTTCCGGCCCCCTTTCCCATAAAAAGCACGAACATCGATTTAGAACAAGGTGAAATGCGTCTAAGGCTCGTTATCAATGCATGAACACTTGTAACTAGGCTATATTGGTATGTTAGTGCAAGTTCTAGGTTATTTTGATAAGAAATTTGAAAAATAGGCGAGGCAGAACCCTTTTCAGCCCCCTTTCCCTTGAAAGTCACGACCATCAATTTAAAACTTAGTGAAATGCTTCTAAGCCCCGTTTTCAATGCACGAACACTTGTAACTAGACTATATTGGTATGTTAGTGCAGATTATAGGTTAGTGTGATAAGAAATTTGAAAAACAAGTGAGGGAGAACCCTTTTCGGCCCCCCTTTCCCTTGAAAATCACGAACCTCGATTGAAAACTTAGTGAAATGCATCTAAGGCTCGTTTTCAATGCATGAATACTTGTAACTGGGCTATATTGGTATGTTAGTGCAAGTTATAGGTTAGTGTGATAAGAAACTGATATGGCAGCAAGTAATCAAATCCAAACTAAAGCCCAAAACATTCCAGAAATCCAAGCTACGGTTCACACCTTGTTTACCCACGGAAAAACCAAGTCTTCAGATGCTAATTTCGTGGGATTCTCTTCCAAAAACACATCAGTTGGTATCAGAGCAAAGACTTTGGAGAATGGCTTCAAGTTCATCCAACTCACCATCTCACGAGGTGATGAAAGACATTCTTGGAAAACTCCAAGAGATGCATGACGAAATGAAAAGGCATGAAACAAGAGTTGATGCCATTGCAGACCTCTGTCTTAGACAAGGCAGAAGAATAGAGGAATTGGAAAATTCCACACCCACCCAAGGGGAATCACAATTTCGTGGTTACTGATGCGTGCATAAATGTGAACGACGAGCATGTTGAAGAATTATTCCAAGAAAGTCAAGAAAGCATGAATCTATACTTGGAAGCTTCCTCAATAGGTCAAACTTACTATCGGGGGCATCAAGACAAAGCCACGCTTTGTATGGTGGCGTTCTTGGGAGTTCTTGAAGCTTCTTGATAGTTCTTTAAGGTTTCTTTAAAAGCTTTCTTAGATTTTGGTCTACAAGTTTTTACCTTTCACTTGAAAGGGTTTTTCTTGGTTTAGACCTTAGGTTTCTTTATGTTCTTAATTATTTTTGTACGTGTGCGTAGTTAATTAAGTTGGAGAATCGTGTAACGTTACTTGGCGCACAAGGTTAAGTTAGGTTTCCTATTTCAAGAGGGATTCCTACTCAAAATTGAAAGTGGCGGCTGCTTGGAGATCAAGGCAAAGTGGAAGACTTTTACTCAAGCTAGAACTCTAATGTGTTTAGAAAAAGTAGGAGTTTTACTCAAGCTAGAACTCTAATGTGTTTAGAAAAAGTAGGAGTTTTACTCAAGTTAGAACTCTAATATGCTTAGGAAGAGAAGGAGTTTTATTCTAGTTAGAGTTCTAATAGTCTTAGGAAAGGATTGCTATAAATACTCCATGTAATTCACGAATTCATTCATTCATTCAGATTTTGAGCAATACAAAAAACACATTTATTTTGAGTGATATTTTGGTTGGATTACCTAAATATTTCTTTGGCTAACTTGCGAGTTGGTTGCTGTTTTGGGTGTTTTAGTTAAAACATTCATTGGTTTGATTAATTAAGTGGACTCTTAATTAATTAAACTCAGTTCTTGCCTAGTTCTTGGTGATTTATCTGTATAGGACGAAGCTTAGAACATATCCTTGTGATAACTTGGTTTTCGGATCAAGAATCACATCATCGTGGTATCAGAGCTGTTGGTGACGTTTGGCTTGGAATTTTTGGCTGAAATTTTGTGGGAGGATTCAGAAAACGTAGATCAACATTGTGTCAAAATTTCGTGTCAATCGGACGCGTAACGAAGTCTGTGCAACCTCAAACTTTTGAGATTGTTACACGGAGTTGCGATCTGGAGATCGGTTTTTATTTGCCTCAAGAATCAATCAAGATTCAATCTTTTAATCAAGATTTTTACATAAACTAACCTGGTTTGTGTAGGAGCAATGAGTGACGAAGAAATCCCAGGGATTCCAAGGGGTTTGAACCTTGATCAAGCGCATAACTTGCGAAGGGATCGTCAAATAGAGCGATTGTCACAACAATTGCAAGAAGTATTGGCTAGGCTTGACGAACGTGACAAAACTTCATCTTCAAGGAAGAACAAATCAGTTACAAGTTCTAGTTCAAGTGAAGATGAATATGAAAGGAGAAAAGCAAGTAGATCACGCCATAAAGATTCATCTTCAAGTGATGAACCTAGAAGGCATAGACGGAAGAACAAGGCCAAAGATGATGACCGAAATATAAGGTTAGATTTTCCGGAATTCAATGGTAGTATGCTAGACCCCGAAAAATATTTTGAGTGGGTTAGAAGAGCGGAAACACTCTTTGATTACAAGGAGTATGATGAACGAAAGAGGTGCAAACTTGCTGAATTAAAACTCACGGGTTATGCGAGTTTATGGTATGATAATCTCAAGAAAAAGAGACGCAAGGAGGGACGATCCAAGATCACTACTTGGACACAATTACAGAAATATATGAAGCGTCAATTTGTGCCCCATGAGTACGTGCAAGAAGTGTATCTCAAGATGCAGACTTTTAAGCAAGGAAATCAATCCGTGGAGGCTTATTTGTGTGAATTTGAGAAACTATGTTTATTGTGTGATTTAGAAGAAATTCTAGAGCACAAAATAGCACGTTTTATTGCAGGTTTGAACGAAAATGTTCAAGAGAAGATTGAATTGCACGAATACTATTCGTTTGAAGAAGTATGCAAGGCGGCCATTAAGGTTGAAAGACAATTCAAGGCCAAGAAGACCTCAAGTGTGAAGCCGTTCACACGCACGTTCACAAAGGCTAGTGACAAGCCTACCTTTGATAGGACTTCTTCTAATTCGTATGCTAAAGATAACAAACCCAGAAACGAAGCTAGCAAGAAGGTGACTGAAGATAGAAAATGTTTCAAATGTGGGAGTGTTGGCCATATAGCAAGCAATTGCTACTCAAAACGCACTATGACGGCTCAAGAATGGGAAGAAGAGAAAGCTAGGTGTGAGGGAAGTAGTGACATGGAGGTTGTGGTCGAGCAAGAACGTGATTTTGAAGAAGAGGAGGGTAGTGCCGAAGAGGTTGATGGTGAAACGCAAGGAAAGAGCTTGGTTCTAAGGAGAGCTCTTCACTCTAAACCTATGCCCGTTGAAGAGAATCAAAGAGAGAAAATCTTTTTAACAAGGTGCAAGGTGGAAGATCGATTGTGTGACGTAATAATAGACTCGGGAAGTTGCACAAATGTGGTGTCTACAACTTTGATCAACAAATTAGAGTGGCCTACAACCGATCACCCAAAACCTTACAAGCTACATTGGCTCAATGATGCTAGTGACGTAAAGGTAACGAAGCGAGCCCTAATCACCTTTTCAATTGGCAAATATCATGATAAAGTTTTATGTGATGTATGCCCCATGGATGCTTGTCATATCTTATTGGGTAGACCATGGCAATATGATAGATTTGTCAAGTTTAATGGTAGGACAAATGTGTATATAATTCGAAAAGGAAAGGGGGAAAAATCATATGCATTGAAACCACTTGTTGATCATAGAATTAACCCTAGTTCGAAAGGTGCATATTTAATTGGGGAAAAGGAGTTGGAGAAAGAGATCAACAATAACAATATGGTATATATTATGGTGGCTAACAATGTGCAAGTGAATGAAAGTAAACAAGAAAAGAGGCCCGTGGAATTAGAAGTGGTATTGCAAGAGTATTGTGATGTTTTTCCTAGTGAATTACCACCGGGATTACCACCAATTCGTGGTATTGAACATCAAATTGATCTTATTCCGAGAGCTCCACTACCTAACAAGGCAGCATATAGAAGTAATCCAGAAGAAACAAAGGAAATACAACGTCAAATAGAGGAATTGATGCAAAGAGGCTACGTGAAAGAGAGTATGAGCCCCTGTGCCGTGCCTGCATTGCTAGTTCCAAAAAAAGATGGGAGTTGGCGTATGTGCATTGATAGTAGGAGTGTGAACAACATAACCATCAAGTATAGATTTCCTATACCTAGACTTGATGATTTGTTAGACGAATTGCATGGTTCAAAGCTATTTTCCAAGATTGATCTTATGAGTGGCTATCATCAAATACGCATGAGGGAAGGAGATGAATGGAAGACGGCTTTCAAGACTAAAGTGGGGTTGTACGAGTGGTTAGTCATGCCTTTTGGTCTAACCAATGCGCCTAGTACATTTATGAGATTGATGAACGAGGTGTTGAAACCATTTCTTGGAAGGTTCGTAGTTGTTTACTTGGATGACATATTAATTTATTCTGAAAATTTCAATGATCATCTAATGCATTTGAGAAGCGTTTTTGAGGTTCTTAGGGAGAAGAAGTTGTACGCAAAATTGGAAAAATGTTATTTTCTTGTTCCTAGCGTGACGTTTCTAGGGTATGTAGTATCCAAAGATGGTGTGTCCGTGGATCAATCCAAGGTTGAAGCTATCAAGACTTGGCCCGTACCTACCAATGTGAGTGAAGTTAGATCGTTTCATGGTCTAGCGTCATTTTATAGAAGATTTGTGAAGAATTTTTCCACGATAGTTGCACCTATGACTGAATGCTTGAAGAAAGACAAGGGAAAATTCGAGTGGACCAAGGAAGCCCAACGTGCATTTGATTTGGTCAAAAGGAAGCTATGTGAAGCACCTGTACTTGCATTGCCGGATTTTTCACAACCATTTGAGGTAGAAACCGACGCTAGTGGTGTGGGGATTGGTGCCGTTTTGGTTCAAAAGAAGCGCCCTATTGCCTATTTTAGTGAGAAATTAAACGGTGCTAGATTGAACTATTCTACCTATGACAAGGAGTTTTATGCTATTGTGCGAGCATTGGACCATTGGAGTCACTATTTGCGCCCAAATCACTTTGTGTTGCATAGTGATCACGAAGCTTTGAAGTACATTCATGGTCAACAAAAATTGAACCCTAGACATGCTAAATGGGTAGAGTTTCTACAAGCTTTCAATTTTTCTTCAAAGTATAAAGAGGGGAAAGCAAATGTAGTGGCCGATGCACTATCTAGAAGACACACGTTGCTTGGAGTATTGAATTGTAAACTACTTGGTTTCGAGTTAATCAAGGAGTACTATAAGGGGGACGTGGATTTCTCTACACTCCTAGAGGAGTGTTCCAAGGGGGCCGTAGGTTCCTATGTTTTACAAGACGGTTTTCTTTTCAAGGGGAATCGTTTGTGCGTGCCTAAGTGTTCTATTAGAGAATTAATAGTAAGAGAAGTGCATGGTGGAGGGATAGCGGGACATTTTGGCATAACGAAAACATTAACTATGCTCCAAGAGCATTTTTATTGGCCTAGAATGCTAGCGGATGTACAATCAATAGTTTCTAGGTGTGCAACATGTCAAAAAGCCAAGGCTACGTTTCATCAAGGCTTATATACGCCCTTGCCCGTGCCAGATTCACCTTGGGAAGACGTGTCTATGGATTTCGTAGTTGGTTTGCCAAGGACTCAAAGAGGAAAGGACTCAATCATGGTTGTAGTGGATCGATTTTCCAAGATGGCTCATTTCATACCTTGTCACAAAGTGGACGATGCTATGAAAGTGGCGGAATTGTATTTCAAGGAAGTGGTGAGACTACATGGGTTGCCGAACAGTATTGTGAGTGATCGTGATACAAAGTTCATGAGTTTCTTTTGGAAATCACTATGGAAGTTGGTGGGAACGAAGCTGTTATTTAGTACATCATATCACCCGCAAACGGACGGACAAACGGAGGTAACAAATCGAACTCTTGGTGTGCTTTTACGTGGACTAGTGAGCAAAACGCAAAAAGATTGGGATATTAAGCTTGCTCATGCCGAGTTTGCTTACAATAGATCACCTACTTATGCCACAAAACACACGCCATTTGAAGTTGTTTATGGTGTCAATCCAAGAATGCCCATTGATTTGATTGAAATTCCAAAAGGGGAATTAATTCATAAGGATGCCGAGGCTAAGATCAAGTACATGATGAAGCTACACGCACAAGTTAGAGCTAGGATTGAACGTGTCAATGAACTCTACAAAGCACGAGCTAACAAGAACAAAAAGCCACAAAGTTTTGAAGTTGGCGACTTGGTGTGGCTACACTTGAGAAAAGAAAGATTTCCTAGCAAAAGAAAGAATAAATTGATGCCAAGAAGTGAGGGGCCGTTCAAGATTATTGAGAAGATCAATGAGAATGCATATAAGCTTGAATTGCCGGGAGAATATGGTGTAAGCGCAACATTTAATGTTGGGGATTTGGTGAAGTATTTGCCAGATGATGCTATTGAAGATTTGAGGGCAAATTCTTTTGAAGAAGGGGAGGATGATGCGTGCATAAATGTGAACGACGAGCATGTTGAAGAATTATTCCAAGAAAGTCAAGAAAGCATGAATCTATACTTGGAAGCTTCCTCAATAGGTCAAACTTACTATCGGGGGCATCAAGACAAAGCCACGCTTTGTATGGTGGCGTTCTTGGGAGTTCTTGAAGCTTCTTGATAGTTCTTTAAGGTTTCTTTAAAAGCTTTCTTAGATTTTGGTCTACAAGTTTTTACCTTTCACTTGAAAGGGTTTTTCTTGGTTTAGACCTTAGGTTTCTTTATGTTCTTAATTATTTTTGTACGTGTGCGTAGTTAATTAAGTTGGAGAATCGTGTAACGTTACTTGGCGCACAAGGTTAAGTTAGGTTTCCTATTTCAAGAGGGATTCCTACTCAAAATTGAAAGTGGCGGCTGCTTGGAGATCAAGGCAAAGTGGAAGACTTTTACTCAAGCTAGAACTCTAATGTGTTTAGAAAAAGTAGGAGTTTTACTCAAGCTAGAACTCTAATGTGTTTAGAAAAAGTAGGAGTTTTACTCAAGTTAGAACTCTAATATGCTTAGGAAGAGAAGGAGTTTTATTCTAGTTAGAGTTCTAATAGTCTTAGGAAAGGATTGCTATAAATACTCCATGTAATTCACGAATTCATTCATTCATTCAGATTTTGAGCAATACAAAAAACACATTTATTTTGAGTGATATTTTGGTTGGATTACCTAAATATTTCTTTGGCTAACTTGCGAGTTGGTTGCTGTTTTGGGTGTTTTAGTTAAAACATTCATTGGTTTGATTAATTAAGTGGACTCTTAATTAATTAAACTCAGTTCTTGCCTAGTTCTTGGTGATTTATCTGTATAGGACGAAGCTTAGAACATATCCTTGTGATAACTTGGTTTTCGGATCAAGAATCACATCAGTTACCAAGAAGATAGAAGTCTCAAACTTGATCTTCCAGAATTCGATGGTTCAAATGATCCAGAAGTTTTTTTTGATTGGGTACGTAGATTGGAGAGTATTTTTGAGTATAAGGAGTATGATGATGCTAGGAGTTGTAAAATGGCAATTCTGAAATTAACCAAACTTGCTGGGCTTTGGTATGACAATCTGAAGGCCAAAAGGAGAAGAGAAGGAAAGGGAAAAATTGAGTCATGGGTAAAACTCAAAAAGAAAATGGAGCAACGTTGGATTCCACGTGAGTATGAGCAAGATCAATATGTAAAATTGACTCGCTTAGCTCAAGGGGAACGAAGTGTTGATGATTATGTGCGAGAATTTGAGAAACTCAGTATGGTATGTGATATGCAAGAAAAAGAACCGCTTAAAATTGCTCGTTTCACGAAGGGGCTGTCTAAGCCAATATCCAATAAGGTGGATCTTCTACCTTATTCATCTTATGAAGACGTTGTGAAGGCTGCCAGAAAAGTTGAGGCACAACACAAGGAAGAAAGGCCAAGGCTTACTTCGAGGCCTCCTTACAAAGCTTTTCCTTCTGTGGGAAAAAGTGAGGTTGCTTCTAAATCCACTTTTACTCCTAACTCATTCAAAAGTTATGGAGGAAAAACGGATTACAAACTGGAAGTTTCCAAGAGGACGTGTTACAAGTGCCACGAAAAAGGGCATATTGCTAGTGAATGCCCGAAAAGAAACACACTCACCATACATGAAGGAGGATATGATTCTGAGGAGAATGAGGAAGAGGAAGAGGAATATGAGGAGTATGGAGCTGAAGAAAACGCCACTCCATTGTGTGGTGTTGTGAGAAGAATCCTTCATTCCGAGCCTCTCAAAGACGTACAACAAAGAGAAAATCTCTTCCATACGAGGTGCAAGGTGCAAGACAGAATTTGCGATGTGATTGTAGACGGTGGATCTTGTACAGATGTGGCTTCTACTGAACTTGTAAGTAAGCTTAAATTACCTACTCGTGAGCATGCTAAACCGTACAAGTTAAATTGGCTAGATAATGACACCGGCTTAAAAGTTAAGAAACAAGCTCTAGTTTCTTTTACTATTGGGAATTTTCATGATGAACGTTGGTGTGATATTCTGCCTATGAGTGCATGTCATATATTGCTGGGCAGACCATGGCAATTTGATAGAAATGCTTTGCATGATGGCGTTTCTAATGTTTACACAGTCACTACTCATGGGGGAAAGAAAATCAGATTACTTCCTTTGCCTCCAAAGGTTGAACCTATGATGGAGAAAAAACCTAATTTTCTGATTTCGAGACATGAGTTTGAACGAGAATGTGCTATGGAAGGAGGAGGGTTTTTCCTTGTTGTTAAACCTGTTGATGATACTATTTCCACTGTGACTAACTCATTACCTTTAAAGAAATTGCTGGAAGAATTTTCTGATGTTTTTCCTAGTGACCTACCGCAAGGCTTACCTCCATTTCGAGGTATTGAACATGCTATTGACCTGATTCCGGGAGCTCAATTGCCAAACAAACCAGCTTACAGATGTAGCCCAGATCAAGCCAAGGAATTGCAAAGGCAGGTAGAAGAACTTATGGAGAAAGGTTATGTGCGTGAAAGCCTTAGCCCCTGTGCTGTTCCTGCTCTTTTAGTGCCTAAGAAAGAGGGAACTTGGAGAATGTGTATTGATAGTCGGTCCATCAATAATATTACTATCAAATACCGCTTTCCTATGCCCAGGCTTCAAGACATGTTTGATGAGTTGAGTGGAGCCCAGATTTTCAGTAAAATTGATTTAAGAAGTGGCTACCATCAAATGCGAATTAGAGAAGGAGATGAATGGAAAACAGCGTTCAAGACTAAACAAGGCTTGTACGAATGGCTGGTCATGCCGTTTGGTCTTTGCAATGCTCCTAGTTCGTTCATGAGACTCATGAATGAGGTATTGCGTCCTTTTCTAAATAAATTCATTGTTGTATATTTAGATGATATTCTGGTATATAGCAAGTCTGTAGATGATCATTTGTTACATTTAAAATCTTTGTTTGAGATTTTAAGGTCTAACAAATTGTATGGGAAGTTAGAGAAGTGTGCTTTCATGTGTAAGCATATTACCTTCCTAGGCTATGTTGTATCTAGTGAAGGAGTACAGGTTGATCCAGAGAAAGTAAAGGCTATTTCAACATGGAAGGTGCCGAAAGATGTGCATGAAGTGAGGAGTTTCCATGGCCTCGCCTCATTTTACAGAATTTTCATCAGGAATTTCTCAACAATCACGGCTCCTTTAACAGAATTATTGAAGAAAGGTGCATTCCAATGGAGTGAAGCTGCTCAAAAAGCCTTCGAAGAGATCAAAGAAAAATTGTGCAATACAACGGTTCTTGCATTACCAGATTTTGATAAACTGTTTGAGGTTGAATGTGATGCAAGTGGCGTGGGTATTGGTGCTGTTCTTATCCAAGGAAAGAGACCCATCTGCTATTTCAGTGAAAAATTAAGTGGAGCAAAGCTTAATTATTCAAATTATGATCGCGAGTTCTATGCCATTGTTCGAGCTCTAGATCATTGGTCTCATTACTTAAGGCCAAAACCGTTTGTTCTACATTCGGATCATGAAGCCTTAAAGTTTATTCATGGACAGCAGAAACTGAATCATCGACATGCTAAATGGGTTGAATTTCTTCAATCTTTCACATTTAGCTCAAGATACAAAGAAGGGAAGAAGAATGTTGTGGCGGATGCATTGTCAAGGAGAAGCTATCTGTTAGCTATGGTTCACACGAAAATTCTTGGGTTTGAACACTTGAAAAGTCACTACGAAAAAGATGAGGAATTTTCAGAAAAATTCAAGAAGCCTACTCAAGATTACACGGTTCAAGATGGATTTTTGTTTAAAGGCAACAAACTTTGTGTGCCTAAGAATGGTGTGCGTGAACTCTTGGTTCGTGAAATCCATGGGGGAGGAATTGCTGGTCATTTTGGAATACACAAGACATTAGAAATGCTTCAAGAACATTTCTATTGGCCTCATATGATCAAGGATGTAACTCACGTGATAGAAAGGTGTTCTACTTGCCAAAAAGCCAAGAGTACTTTTCACAAAGGTCTTTATACCCCATTACCCGTGCCTGATGTTCCATGGGAAGGAGTAAGCATGGATTTTATTGTGGGTCTCCCTAGTACTCAAAGGGGGAAGGACAGTATTATGGTGGTAGTGGACCGTTTTTCAAAAATGGCTCACTTTGTGCCATGCCACAAAACAGATGATGCTTCTAAAGTTGCTGATTTATACTTTAGAGAAATCATTCGTTTGCATGGGGTTCCAAGGTCCATTGTCTCAGATAGGGACACTAAGTTCCTTAGTCATTTCTGGAGAGTATTGTGGAAACTGGTGGGTACTAAGCTCTTATTTAGTACTTCTCATCACCCACAAACGGATGGTCAAACGGAGGTGACGAACAGAACCCTTGGAGCTTTGCTACGTGGTCTAGTGAGTAGAACTCAAAAGGATTGGGATGTTAAGTTGGCCCATGCAGAATTCGCTTATAATCGGTCTCCTTCTTCTACCACTGCTCGTAGTCCTTTTGAAGTGGTGTATGGAATTAATCCTTTGCTGCCCATTGAGCTAATTCCTTTACCTAAAGGAGATTTGATACATGCTGAACCTAAGAAGAGATGGGAAGCATTTCAGAAAACATGCGCCAAAGTCAAAGAAAAGATTGAAATTATGAACAAAGTCTACAAAGACCGTGCAAATAAGAACCGAAGGCAACCTACATTTGCTAAGGGTGACTGGGTTTGGTTACACTTGAGGAAAGAACGTTTTCCTAATCTTAGGAAAAACAAGCTTATGCCCAGATCCGATGGTCCTTTTCAAGTTCTGGAGAAAATTGGAGAAAGTGCTTACAAAATTGATCTACCTAGTGAATTTGGTGGAGTAAGTGCGACCTTCAATGTGGGGGATTTGAGTTCATATCTAGATGATGAAAGTTTGAGGACAAACTTTTTCGAAGAAGGGGAGAATGATATGGCAGCAAGTAATCAAATCCAAACTAAAGCCCAAAACATTCCAGAAATCCAAGCTACGGTTCACACCTTGTTTACCCACGGAAAAACCAAGTCTTCAGATGCTAATTTCGTGGGATTCTCTTCCAAAAATCATTTTGTTTCTTACCTTAAATGGGAAGAGGGAAAATAGGACGAAAAGATCAGAATCACATCATAAGGAAGACTTCTAGCTGAATTGTCAAAACTGACGCAATTCACGCCAGATTGAAAACGCGTTGCATGGCGTTTTTCATGGAAGACTTTTGCTGATTGTTTCAATTATTCAAGCTTTAATTAGGGGTTGTTTTCTGTCAAAATAACCCATAATAGACGCCATTAAGGCCAGAAATAAACAAGTCAATTTCTAGCTTAGGAAGAGCATGATTTTAGGCTTAAATCATGCATTGACTGTCAGCTTTGTTTGAAATCCGTAAAGGGAGTTACAAAGCCTTGATAGTAGCTTATTTTTGCTGTTTTAGGCGTGTGAGATAGGAATTTCAAAGTTCTTGTAAGATTCCTATAAATAGGGCACTTGTTAGTCATTTCAGAACAAGTGTTAAGAAATAAAAATTCTGACTTTCTTTGTGAAATTCTGGTGTTACTTTGTGTTTCACAAAATTATACCTTCTTTGCTTAGTGCTTAGGTTGTATAATCATAATAATCTAGCCTTACTTTGTGTTCGGTCAGATTATAAACCCCAAACACACAAATAGAATCCGTTTCTACATTGAGTGTTATATTGGTTCTTGTGAGACGAACTTGAATCTGATTTATTTTAAATCACTCCAAACGATCCTAATTCAATTAAACACATCCAAAAACACCAAAAACACATCAGAAACTTGAAAAATAGGTGATCTAGAACCCTTTACGTCCCACTTTCCCTTAAAAATCACGAACATCTATTTAGAACTTAGTGAAATGCTTCTAAGGCTCATTATCAACGCATGAGCACTTGTAACTAGGCTATATTGTTATGTTAGTGCAAGTTCTAGGCTCTTTTAATAAGAAATTTGAAAAATAGGCGAGGTAGAACCCTTCCGGCCCCCTTTCTCTTGAAAGTCACGAACATCGTTTGAAAACTTAGTGAAATGCTTCTACAGCTCGTTTTCAATGCATGAACACTTGTACCTAGGCTATATTATTGGTTTGTTATTGTAATTTATAGGTCAGTGTGATAAGAAATTATAAAAATAGGCGAGGTAGAACCCTTTCCGACCCCTTTCCCTTGAAAGTCACGAACATCGATTGAAAACTTAGCGAAATGCTTCTAAGGTTCGTTTACAATGCATGAACGCATGTAACTATGCTATATTTCTATGTTAGTGCAAGTAGTAGGTTATTTGGAAAAGAAATTTGAAAAATAGGCGAATTAGAGCCCTTTCTGGCCCCCTTTCCCTTGAAAATTACGAGCATCGATTGAAAACTTAGTGAAATACTTCTAAGGCTCATTTTCAATGCATAAACAAATGTAACTAGGCTATATTGGTATGTCAGTGCAAGTTATTCGCTAGTGTGATAAGAAATTTGAAAAATAGGAGAAGTAGAACCCTTTCTGGCCCCCTTTCCCATAAAAAGCACGAACATCGATTTAGAACAAGGTGAAATGCGTCTAAGGCTCGTTATCAATGCATGAACACTTGTAACTAGGCTATATTGGTATGTTAGTGCAAGTTCTAGGTTATTTTGATAAGAAATTTGAAAAATAGGCGAGGCAGAACCCTTTTCAGCCCCCTTTCCCTTGAAAGTCACGACCATCAATTTAAAACTTAGTGAAATGCTTCTAAGCCCCGTTTTCAATGCACGAACACTTGTAACTAGACTATATTGGTATGTTAGTGCAGCTTATAGGTTAGTGTGATAAGAAATTTGAAAAACAAGTGAGGGAGAACCCTTTTCGGCCCCCCTTTCCCTTGAAAATCACGAACCTCGATTGAAAACTTAGTGAAATGCATCTAAGGCTCGTTTTCAATGCATGAATACTTGTAACTGGGCTATATTGGTATGTTAGTGCAAGTTATAGGTTAGTGTGATAAGAAACTTGAAAAATAGGCGATCTAGAACCCTTTACGTCCCACTTTCCCTTAAAAATCACGAACATCTATTTAGAACTTAGTGAAATGCTTCTAAGCCTCATTATCAACGCATGAGCACTTGTAACTAGGCTATATTGTTATGTTAGTGCAAGTTCTAGGCTCTTTTAATAAGAAATTTGAAAAATAGGCGAGGTAGAACACTTCCGGCCCCCTTTCTCTTGAAAGTCACGAACATCGTTTGAAAACTTAGTGAAATGCTTCTACAGCTCGTTTTCAATGCATGAACACTTGTACCTAGGCTATATTATTGGTTTGTTATTGTAATTTATAGGTCAGTGTGATAAGAAATTATAAAAATAGGCGAGGTAGAACCCTTTCCGACCCCTTTCCCTTGAAAGTCACGAACATCGATTGAAAACTTAGCGAAATGCTTCTAAGGTTCGTTTACAATGCATGAACGCATGTAACTATGCTATATTTCTATGTTAGTGCAAGTAGTAGGTTATTTGGAAAAGAAATTTGAAAAATAGGCGAATTAGAGCCCTTTCTGGCCCCCTTTCCCTTGAAACTCACGAGCATCCATTGAAAACTTGGTGAAATACTTCTAAGGCTCATTTTCAATGCATAAACAAATGTAACTAGGCTATATTGGTATGTAAGTGCAAGTTATTCGCTAGTGTGATAAGAAATTTGAAAAATAGGAGAGGTAGAACCCTTTCCGGCCCCCTTTCCCATAAAAAGCACGAACATCGATTTAGAACAAGGTGAAATGCGTCTAAGGCTCGTTATCAATGCATGAACACTTGTAACTAGGCTATATTGGTATGTTAGTGCAAGTTCTAGGTTATTTTGATAAGAAATTTGAAAAATAGGCGAGGCAGAACCCTTTTCAGCCCCCTTTCCCTTGAAAGTCACGACCATCAATTTAAAACTTAGTGAAATGCTTCTAAGCCCCGTTTTCAATGCACGAACACTTGTAACTAGACTATATTGGTTTGTTAGTGCAGCTTATAGGTAGTGTGATAAGAAATTTGAAAAACAAGTGAGGGAGAACCCTTTTCGGCCCCCCTTTCCCTTGAAAATCACGAACCTCGATTGAAAACTTAGTGAAATGCATCTAAGGCTCGTTTTCAATGCATGAATACTTGTAACTGGGCTATATTGGTATGTTAGTGCAAGTTATAGGTTAGTGTGATAAGAAACTTGAAAAATAGGCGATCTAGAACCCTTTACGTCCCACTTTCCCTTAAAAATCACGAACATCTATTTAGAACTTAGTGAAATGCTTCTAAGCCTCATTATCAACGCATGAGCACTTGTAACTAGGCTATATTGTTATGTTAGTGCAAGTTCTAGGCTCTTTTAATAAGAAATTTGAAAAATAGGCGAGGTAGAACACTTCCGGCCCCCTTTCTCTTGAAAGTCACGAACATCGTTTGAAAACTTAGTGAAATGCTTCTACAGCTCGTTTTCAATGCATGAACACTTGTACCTAGGCTATATTATTGGTTTGTTATTGTAATTTATAGGTCAGTGTGATAAGAAATTATAAAAATAGGCGAGGTAGAACCCTTTCCGACCCCTTTCCCTTGAAAGTCACGAACATCGATTGAAAACTTAGCGAAATGCTTCTAAGGTTCGTTTACAATGCATGAACGCATGTAACTATGCTATATTTCTATGTTAGTGCAAGTAGTAGGTTATTTGGAAAAGAAATTTGAAAAATAGGCGAATTAGAGCCCTTTCTGGCCCCCTTTCCCTTGAAACTCACGAGCATCCATTGAAAACTTGGTGAAATACTTCTAAGGCTCATTTTCAATGCATAAACAAATGTAACTAGGCTATATTGGTATGTAAGTGCAAGTTATTCGCTAGTGTGATAAGAAATTTGAAAAATAGGAGAGGTAGAACCCTTTCCGGCCCCCTTTCCCATAAAAAGCACGAACATCGATTTAGAACAAGGTGAAATGCGTCTAAGGCTCGTTATCAATGCATGAACACTTGTAACTAGGCTATATTGGTATGTTAGTGCAAGTTCTAGGTTATTTTGATAAGAAATTTGAAAAATAGGCGAGGCAGAACCCTTTTCAGCCCCCTTTCCCTTGAAAGTCACGACCATCAATTTAAAACTTAGTGAAATGCTTCTAAGCCCCGTTTTCAATGCACGAACACTTGTAACTAGACTATATTGGTTTGTTAGTGCAGCTTATAGGTTAGTGTGATAAGAAATTTGAAAAACAAGTGAGGGAGAACCTTTTTCGGCCCCCCTTTCCCTTGAAAATCACGAACCTCGATTGAAAACTTAGTGAAATGCATCTAAGGCTCGTTTTCAATGCATGAATACTTTTAACTGGGCTATATTGGTATGTTAGTGCAAGTTATAGGTTAGTGTGATAAGAAACTTGAAAAATAGGCGATCTAGAACCCTTTACGTCCCACTTTCCCTTAAAAATCACGAACATCTATTTAGAACTTAGTGAAATGCTTCTAAGCCTCATTATCAACGCATGAGCACTTGTAACTAGGCTATATTGTTATGTTAGTGCAAGTTCTAGGCTCTTTTAATAAGAAATTTGAAAAATAGGCGAGGTAGAACACTTCCGGCCCCCTTTCTCTTGAAAGTCACGAACATCGTTTGAAAACTTAGTGAAATGCTTCTACAGCTCGTTTTCAATGCATGAACACTTGTACCTAGGCTATATTATTGGTTTGTTATTGTAATTTATAGGTCAGTGTGATAAGAAATTATAAAAATAGGCGAGGTAGAACCCTTTCCGACCCCTTTCCCTTGAAAGTCACGAACATCGATTGAAAACTTAGCGAAATGCTTCTAAGGTTCATTTACAATGCATGAACGCATGTAACTATGCTATATTTCTATGTTAGTGCAACTAGTAGGTTATTTGGAAAAGAAATTTGAAAAATAGGCGAATTAGAGCCCTTTCTGGCCCCCTTTCCCTTGAAACTCACGAGCATCAATTGAAAACTTGGTGAAATACTTCTAAGGCTCATTTTCAATGCATAAACAAATGTAACTAGGCTATATTGGTATGTCAGTGCAAGTTATTCGCTAGTGTGATAAGAAATTTGAAAAATAGGAGAGGTAGAACCCTTTCCGGCCCCCTTTCCCATAAAAAGCACGAACATCGATTTAGAACAAGGTGAAATGCGTCTAAGGCTCGTTATCAATGCATGAACACTTGTAACTAGGCTATATTGGTATGTTAGTGCAAGTTCTAGGTTATTTTGATAAGAAATTTGAAAAATAGGCGAGGCAGAACCCTTTTCAGCCCCCTTTCCCTTGAAAGTCACGACCATCAATTTAAAACTTAGTGAAATGCTTCTAAGCCCCATTTTCAATGCACGAACACTTGTAACTAGACTATATTGGTATGTTAGTGCAGATTATAGGTTAGTGTGTGATGTGTAAGCAAGATGAGAACCTTGTTACAGAATATGTGTTTAAGGGGTCTTAGTGAATTTCGTGATTGATGAGGGGAGAATAGGGGAACACTCAACCCTAGTCTCGGATATAACAAAGGGGAACACTCACCCTTCGCTTAGTGTAGTTAGGAAATAGGGATTACTCAACCCACTCGTTCACTACGCAAGTTCTAGGTTTGGGAACACTCTACCAAAACTAGTACTCTTCAAATTTGGATTCTCAAATTTGGACCTTAAAGATGACTTATTAGCAAGTCACGTTTAATCGATAATAACACAAGTGTTTAGCAAATTTCTGGATACATTTCTTTTCGTCCAGTACACTATTTATAGTAGTGTATTCATTACATAAGGAATCATAGGATTCCCTTTTAATACTTATCCATTACTTGCCTATTTAAAGACAGAAATAAAAACTAACTATAAAGTGATTAAAAGGCTCATAGAACCGTCCCATTTAATCCTTTATAACAATAAACTGAAATTAACTAATAACAATAAACTGAAACTAACTAATTAAAACAAAACCTAGGCTTAAATTAAGGAAAACATTCAACAAACTTCCAACGGCATTATCAACGTGCAAAATAACCTCTAACGGCATTATCAGCGTGTCTTTAGCTTGTTTGTAACCTCCCTTGACTTAAGCTCCTTTATTCCAGCCATGAACTAACTAACTCCTTAATTTACGCCTAAGTAGTTCAACTAACCAACTAGTTAACTAATTCGTTGCTTTACGCCCAATCAGTCAACTAACCAACCACGATCAGCTAACTAACACCTTAATTCTCGCCCAATTAGTTCACTAACCAACTAGTTCAACTAATCAACTAATTTTACGCCCAACAAACAATCAGTCAACTCCTCCCTTAATTCATGCCCCATGATCAGTCCAACGTTACTCCAATTACACACATCATGCGTGGCATCAAGTCGGCACCATTACTAGATCCCTTCAACTAGATTAACTACTTTAAGGGAAGTATAACCAGTAGTGAAACTTTTTGGACCGTCGTGCATAGGATTGAAGAATGATTTGGACAGAATTAACCCCTTAGCATTTAATTCAATAACACCGTCTTGACCGTCTTCATCTAAATCATGGATAATTGTTCTTTGACCATTTTGGTCAAGTCTGCCTATATTCCCCCATTATTGAGGTAATTAGTTATGCTCAATACGGTGCAACCATTTGAGGACTTATATGGGCCGTGCATGCCAAAATCCCTAAGAGTAGTATTGAGGAGAGACTTGGACAAAATCAACTCCCTAACGTTCGACTCTTGGACTGGAATATTTGCACCTTGACCATTTTGGTCATCACACTAGCGAATAACTTGCACTGACATACCAATATAGCCTAGTTACATTTGTTTATGCATTGAAAATGAGCCTTAGAAGTATTTCACCAAGTTTTCAATTGATGCTCGTGAGTTTCAAGGGAAAGGGGGCTAGAAAGGGCTCTAATTCGCCTATTTTTCAAATTTCTTTTCCAAATAACCTACTACTTGCACTAACATAGAAATATAGCATAGTTACATGCGTTCATGCATTGTAAACGAACCTTAGAAGCATTTCGCTAAGTTTTCAATCGATGTTCGTGACTTTCAAGGGAAAGGGGTCGGAAAGGGTTCTACCTCGCCTATTTTTATAATTTCTTATCACACTCACCTATAAATTACAATAACAAACCAATAATATAGCCTAGGTACAAGTGTTCATGCATTGAAAACGAGCTGTAGAAGCATTTCACTAAGTTTTCAAACGATGTTCGTGACTTTCAAGAGAAAGGGGGCCGGAAGGGTTCTACCTCGCCTATTTTTCAAATTTCTTATTAAAAGAGCCTAGAACTTACACTAACATAACAATATAGCCTAGTTACAAGTGCTCATGCGTTGATAATGAGCCTTAGAAGCATTTCACTAAGTTCTAAATAGATGTTCGTGATTTTTAAGGGAAAGTGGGACGTAAAGGGTTCTAGATCGCCTATTTTTCAAGTTTCTTATCACACTAACCTATAACTTGCACTAACATACCAATAAAGCCCAGTTACAAGTATTCATGCATTGAAAACGAGCCTTAGATGCATTTCACTAAGTTTTCAATCGAGGTTCGTGATTTTCAAGGGAAAGGGGGGCCGAAAAGGGTTCTCCCTCACTTGTTTTTCAAATTTCTTATCACACTAACCTATAAGCTGCACTAACATACCAATATAGTCTAGTTACAAGTGTTCGTGCATTGAAAACGGGGCTTAAAAGCATTTCACTAAGTTTTAAATTGATGGTCGTGACTTTCAAGGGAAAGGGGGCTGAAAAGGGTTCTACCTCGCCTATTTTTCAAATTTCTTATCAAAATAACCTAGAACTTGCACTAACATACCAATATAGCCTAGTTACAAGTGTTCATGCATTGATAACGAGCCTTAGACGCATTTCACCTTGTTCTAAATCGATGTTCGTGCTTTTTATGGGAAAGGGGGCCGGAAAGGGTTCTACCTCTCCTATTTTTTAAATTTCTTATCACACTAGCGAATAACTTGCACTGACATACCAATATAGCCTAGTTACATTTGTTTATGCATTGAAAATGAGCCTTAGAAGAATTTCACTAAGTTTTCAATCGATGCTCGTGATTTTCAAGGGAAAGGGGGCCAAAAAGGGCTCTAATTCGCCTATTTTTCAAATTTCTTTTCCAAATAACCTACTACTTGCACTAACATAGAAATATAGCATAGTTACATGCGTTCATGCATTGTAAACGAACCTTAGAAGCATTTCGCTAAGTTTTCAATCGATGTTCGTGACTTTCAAGGGAAAGGGGTCGGAAAGGGTTCTACCTCGCCTATTTTTATAATTTCTTATCACACTGACCTATAAATTACAATAACAAACCAATAATATAGCCTAGGTACAAGTGTTCATGCATTGAAAACGAGCTGTAGAAGCATTTCACTAAGTTTTCAAACGATGTTCGTGACTTTCAAGAGAAAGGGGGCCGGAAGGGTTCTACCTCGCCTATTTTTCAAATTTCTTATTAAAAGAGCCTAGAACTTACACTAACATAACAATATAGCCTAGTTACAAGTGCTCATGCGTTGATAATGAGCCTTAGAAGCATTTCACTAAGTTCTAAATAGATGTTCGTGATTTTTAAGGGAAAGTGGGACGTAAAGGGTTCTAGATCGCCTATTTTTCAAGTTTCTTATCACACTAACCTATAACTTGCACTAACATACCAATAAAGCCCAGTTACAAGTATTCATGCATTGAAAACGAGCCTTAGATGCATTTCACTAAGTTTTCAATCGAGGTTCGTGATTTTCAAGGGAAAGGGGGGCCGAAAAGGGTTCTCCCTCACTTGTTTTTCAAATTTCTTATCACACTAACCTATAAGCTGCACTAACATACCAATATAGTCTAGTTACAAGTGTTCGTGCATTGAAAACGGGGCTTAAAAGCATTTCACTAAGTTTTAAATTGATGGTCGTGACTTTCAAGGGAAAGGGGGCTGAAAAGGGTTCTACCTCGCCTATTTTTCAAATTTCTTATCAAAATAACCTAGAACTTGCACTAACATACCAATATAGCCTAGTTACAAGTGTTCATGCATTGATAACGAGCCTTAGACGCATTTCACCTTGTTCTAAATCGATGTTCGTGCTTTTTATGGGAAAGGGGGCCGGAAAGGGTTCTACCTCTCCTATTTTTTAAATTTCTTATCACACTAGCGAATAACTTGCACTGACATACCAATATAGCCTAGTTACATTTGTTTATGCATTGAAAATGAGCCTTAGAAGAATTTCACTAAGTTTTCAATCGATGCTCGTGATTTTCAAGGGAAAGGGGGCCAAAAAGGGCTCTAATTCGCCTATTTTTCAAATTTCTTTTCCAAATAACCTACTACTTGCACTAACATAGAAATATAGCATAGTTACATGCGTTCATGCATTGTAAACGAACCTTAGAAGCATTTCGCTAAGTTTTCAATCGATGTTCGTGACTTTCAAGGGAAAGGGGTCGGAAAGGGTTCTACCTCGCCTATTTTTATAATTTCTTATCACACTGACCTATAAATTACAATAACAAACCAATAATATAGCCTAGGTACAAGTGTTCATGCATTGAAAACGAGCTGTAGAAGCATTTCACTAAGTTTTCAAACGATGTTCGTGACTTTCAAGAGAAAGGGGGCCGGAAGGGTTCTACCTCGCCTATTTTTCAAATTTCTTATTAAAAGAGCCTAGAACTTGCACTAACATAACAATATAGCCTAGTTACAAGTGCTCATGCGTTGATAATGAGCCTTAGAAGCATTTCACTAAGTTCTAAATAGATGTTCGTGATTTTTAAGGGAAAGTGGGACGTAAAGGGTTCTAGATCGCCTATTTTTCAAGTTTCTTATCACACTAACCTATAACTTGCACTAACATACCAATAAAGCCCAGTTACAAGTATTCATGCATTGAAAACGAGCCTTAGATGCATTTCACTAAGTTTTCAGTCGAGGTTCGTGATTTTCAAGGGAAAGGGGGGCCGAAAAGGGTTCTCCCTCACTTGTTTTTCAAATTTCTTATCACACTAACCTATAAGCTGCACTAACATACCAATATAGTCTAGTTACAAGTGTTCGTGCATTGAAAACGGGGCTTAGAAGCATTTCACTAAGTTTTAAATTGATGGTCGTGACTTTCAAGGGAAAGGGGGCTAAAAAGGGTTCTACCTCGCCTATTTTTCAAATTTCTTATCAAAATAACCTAGAACTTGCACTAACATACCAATATAGCCTAGTTACAAGTGTTCATGCTGATATGGTAGCAAGCAATAAAGTCCGTAAAGTTCCAGAAGTTCAAACGACGGTCCATGCCTTGTTCATCCACGGAAAGTCCAAGTCCTTGGGTGATAATTTCGTGGGGTTCTCTTCAATTAATCCTTTTGTTTCTTGCCTTAAATGGGAAGAGAGCAAAGGGGAAGTTATGGCCAGTTAAAGGGGAAGGTCAAGAAGAAGTTTTCAAACAGCCAAATTAACGCCACAACTAAAAAGGGGGGGGGGGGGGGGGGGGTCAATGCTTGATTCATGGCGATTTCTGTGGGAGAATAATTATGATTTATTTGCTGTTTATTTTAGTCGTTTAAAGCTTTAATTAGGGAGGTTATTTTCTGTCAAATATGCACGAAATAGCTGCTCAAATAATCAGTCATCTAGTGACTTAGTCAAAGCGTGATTCAAGGCTTGAATCATGCTCAATTTGAATTCAGTTTTTAAATTCTGTTTTGAATTTCAAAACGGAGTTACAAAGCTTTATTGAGGCTTGTTTCTTCTGTTTTAAACGTATAAGATAGGAAGCTAAAGGATTTGTAAAGCTTCCTATAAATAGGGCACTTGCCAATTTATTTGGAACAAGAGTGAAAGAAATAGAACAGAATCTGATTTTCTTTGTGAATTTCGTGTGTTACTTGGTGTTTCACAAACTTATACTCTCTTTGCTTAGTGCTAGTTAGTATAAGCTCTATAATCTAGCCTTACTTCGTGTTTGGTCCAGATTATTTCCCCTACACGCAATTTAGACCCGTTTCTACCTTGCGTGTTTATCTTGTTTCCCTTTGAGACGAATTTGTTTTCTAATTCATCTAATCCACTCCAAAACGATCCTAAACCACAAACAAATCAAACACATTAGTAAACACATCAGTTGGTATCAGAGCAAAGGCTTTGGAGTATGGCTTCGAGTTCATCCAACTCAACATCTCACGAAGCGATGAAAGACATTCTTGGAAAACTCCAGGAAATGCATGACGAAATGAAAAAGCATGAAACACGTATGGATGCCATTGCTGACCTATGCCTTAGACAAGGTAGAAAGTTAGAGGAATTAGAACATTCCAATTCCACACCCACCCATGGGGAATCACAATTTCGTGGTTACCAAGAAGATAGAAGTCTCAAACTTGATCTTCCCGAATTCGATGGTTCTAATGATCCAGAAGTTTTTTTTGATTGGGTACGTAGATTGGAGAGTATCTTTGAGTATAAGGAGTATGATGATGCTAGGAGTTGTAAAATGGTGATTCTGAAGTTAACCAAACTTGCTGGACTTTGGTATGATAATCTGAAGGCCAAAAGGAGAAGAGAAGGAAAGGGTAAGATTGAGTCATGGGTGAAACTCAGAAAAAAGATGGAGCAACGTTGGATTCCACGTGAGTATGAGCAAGATCAATACGTAAAATTGACTCGCCTAGCTCAAGGGGAACGAAGTGTTGATGAATATGTGCGAGAATTTGAGACACTCAGTTTGGTGTGTGATATGCAAGAGAGAGAGCCACTCAAAATTGCGCGTTTTACCAAAGGGTTGTCAAAACCAATTTCTAATAAGGTGGATCTCCTACCTTATTCCACCTATGAAGAAGTTGTGAAAGCTGCCAGAAAGGTTGAGGCACAACACAAAGAAGATAGGCCAAGGCCTACTTCGAGGCCTCCTTACAAAGCTTTTCCTTCCGTAGGAAAGGGTGAAGTTGCTGCCAAATCCATTTTTACTCCTAACTCATTCAAAGGAGGAAAAACAGATTTCAAGCAAGAAGCTTCCAAAAGAACGTGTTACAAATGCCATGAAAGGGGACATATTGCTAGTGAATGTCCAAAACGGAATACACTCACCATTCATGAAGGAGGGTATGATTCCGAAGAAAATGAGGAAGAAGAAGAGGAATATGAGGAATATGGAGCTGAAGAAGACGCCACTCCATTGTGTGGTGTTATGAGGAGGATCCTACATTCTGAACCTCTCAAAGATGTCCAACAAAGAGAGAATCTTTTCCATACCAGATGCAAGGTACGAGACAAGCTTTGTGATGTGATTGTAGATGGTGGTTCTTGTACAGATGTGGCCTCTAAGGAACTTGTAAGTAAACTGAAATTACCTACTCGTGAACATGCTAAGCCTTATAAGTTAAATTGGCTAGATAATGACACCGGTTTAAAGGTTAAGAAACAAGCTCTAGTTTCTTTTATAATTGGAAATTTTTATGATGAACGTTGGTGTGATATTCTGCCTATGAGTGCGTGTCATATTTTGCTTGGTAGACCATGGCAATTTGATAGAAATGCGTTGCATGATGGCGTTTCTAATGTTTATACGGTCACTGCTCATGGAGGAAAGAAAATCAGGTTACTTCCTTTGCCTCCAAAGATTGAACCTATGATGGAGAAGAAACCTAATTTTCTGGTTTCAAAACGTGAGTTTGAGCGTGAGTATGCTATGGAAGGGGAAGGGTTTTTTCTTGTTATTAAACCTGTTGATGATAACCTTTCCAATGTTACTAACTCATTGCCTTTGAAGAAATTGCTAGAGGAATTTTCTGATGTATTTCCTAGTGATTTGCCACAAGGCCTGCCGCCATTTTGAGGTATTGAGCATGCTATTGACTTGATTCCGGGAGCTCAATTGCCTAATAAGCCAGCCTACAGATGTAGTCCCGATCAGGCCAAAGAGTTGCAAAGACAAGTTGAAGAACTTATAGAAAGGGGATATGTGCACGAAAGCCTTAGTCCATGTGCTGTTCCTGCTCTTTTAGTACCTAAGAAAGAGGGAACTTGGAGAATGTGTATTGATAGTCGTTCTATCAATAATATTACTATCAAATACAGATTTCCTATGCCGAGGCTTCAAGACATGTTTGATGAGTTGAGTGGAGCCAAGATTTTCAGTAAAATTGATTTGAGAAGTGGCTATCACCAAATGAGAATTCGTGAAGGTGATGAATGGAAAACAGCTTTTAAGACCAAGCAAGGCTTATACGAATGGCTTGTCATGCCATTTGGTCTTTGCAATGCTCCTAGCTCTTTCATGAGACTCATGAATGAGGTACTGCGTCCTTTTCTCAACAAATTCATTGTTGTATATTTAGATGATATTCTAGTATATAGCAAATCAATAGATGAACATTTGTTACATTTAAAATCTTTATTTGAGGTTTTAAGGACTAACAGATTGTATGGGAAGTTGGAAAAGTGTGCTTTCATGTGTAAGCATATTACTTTCCTAGGATATGTTGTATCTAGTGGAGGAGTACAGGTTGATCCAGAGAAAGTGAAGGCTATTTCAACTTGGAAAGTGCCGAAAGATGTGCATGAAGTGAGGAGCTTTCATGGTCTTGCTTCATTTTACAGAATCTTTATCAAGAATTTCTCAACAATCACAGCTCCTTTGACCGAATTATTGAAGAAAGGTGCGTTCATTTGGAGTGAATCTGCTCAAAAAGCCTTTGAAGAAATCAAAGAGAAATTGTGCAATACAACGGTTCTTGCATTGCCAGATTTTGATAAACTGTTTGAGGTTGAATGTGATGCAAGTGGCGTGGGTATTGGTGCTGTTCTTATTCAAGGAAAGAGACCCATTTGTTATTTCAGCGAAAAATTAAGTGGTGCTAAGCTTAATTATTCGAATTATGATCGTGAGTTCTATGCTATTGTTCGGGCTCTAGATCATTGGTCTCATTACCTAAGGCCAAAACCATTTGTTTTACATTCGGATCATGAAGCCTTGAAATTCATTCATGGACAGCAGAAGCTTAATCACCGACATGCTAAATGGGTTGAATTTCTTCAATCTTTTACATTCAGTTCGAGGTACAAAGAAGGGAAGAAGAATGTTGTGGCTGATGCATTGTCAAGGAGAAGCTATCTATTAGCTATGGTTCATACGAAGATTCTTGGGTTTGAACATTTGAAAAATCACTATGAAGAAGATGAGGATTTTTCTGGAAAATTCAAGAAACCTACTCAAGACTACACGGTTCAAGATGGGTTCTTATTCAAAGGCAACAAACTTTATGTGCCTAAGAATGGTGTGCGTGAACTCTTGGTTCGTGAAATCCATGGGGGAGGAGTTGCTGGTCATTTTGGAATACATAAGACATTAGAAATGCTTCAAGAACATTTCTATTGGCCTCATATGATCAAAGACGTTACTCACATTGTAGAAAGGTGTTCTACTTGTCAAAAATCCAAGAGTACTTTTCACAAGGGTCTTTACACTCCATTACCAGTTCCTGATGTTCCATGGGAAGGAGTAAGCATGGATTTTATTGTGGGTCTCCCTAGGACTCAAAGGGGGAAGGATAGTATCATGGTGGTGGTGGACCGTTTTTCTAAAATGGCTCATTTTATTCCATGTCACAAAACAGATGATGCTTCTAAAGTTGCTGATTTATACTTTAGAGAAATCATTCGTTTACATGGAGTTCCAAGGTCCATTATTTCGGATAGGGATACTAAGTTCCTTAGTCATTTTTGGAGGATTTTGTGGAAATTGGTGGGAACTAAGCTCCTATTTAGTACTTCTCATCATCCATAAACGGATGGTCAAACAGAAGTGACTAATAGAACCCTTGGTGCTTTGTTACGAGGTCTAGTGAGTAGAACTCAAAAGGACTGGGATGTTAAGTTAGCCCATGCTGAATTCGCTTACAATAGGTCTCCTTCTTCTACCACTGCTCGTAGTCCTTTTGAAGTGGTGTATGGGGTTAATCCTTTGCTGCCCATTGAGTTAATTCCCTTGCCTAAAGGAGATTTAATACATGGAGAACCTAAGAAGAGGTGGAAAGCATTTCAGAAAACATGCACCAAAGTCAAAAAGAAGATTGAAGCTATGAACAAAGTCTACAAAGACCGTGCAAATAAGAACCGAAAACAACCTACATTTGCTAAAGGTGACTTGGTTTGGCTACATTTAAGGAAGGAACGTTTTCCTAACCTTAGGAAAAATAAGCTCATGCCTCGATCAGATGGTCCCTTTCAAGTCTTGGAAAAAATTGGGGAAAGCGCTTACAAGATTGATCTACCTAGTGAGTTTGGTGGCGTAAGTGCAACGTTCAATGTGGGAGACTTGAGCCCATATCTAGATGATGAAAGTTTGAGGGCAAACATTTCCGAAGAGGGGGAGAATGATATGGTAGCAAGCAATAAAGTCCATAAAGTTCCAGAAGTTCAAACGACGGTCCATGCCTTGTTCATCCACGGAAAGTCCAAGTCCTTGGGTGATAATTTCGTGGGGTTCTCTTCAATTAATCCTTTTGTTTCTTGCCTTAAATGGGAAGAGAGGAAAGGGGAAGTTATGGCCAGTTAAAGGGGAAGGTCAAAAAGAAGTTTTCAAACAGCCAAATTAACGCCACAGCTAAAAAGGGGGGGGGGGGGGGTCAATGCTTGATTCATGGCGATTTCTGTGGGAGAATAATTATGATTTATTTGCTGTTTATTTTAGTCGTTTAAAGCTTTAATTAGGGAGGTTATTTTCTGTCAAATATGCACGAAATAGCTGCTCAAATAATCAGTCATCTAGTGACTTAGTCAAAGCGTGATTCAAGGCTTGAATCATGCTCAATTTGAATTCAGTTTTTAAATTCTGTTTTGAATTTCAAAACGGAGTTACAAAGCTTTATTGAGGCTTGTTTCTTCTGTTTTAAACGTATAAGATAGGAAGCTAAAGGATTTGTAAAGCTTCCTATAAATAGGGCACTTGCCAATTCATTTGGAATAAGAGTGAAAGAAATAGAACAGAATCTGATTTTCTTTGTGAATTTCGTGTGTTACTTGGTGTTTCACAAACTTATACTCTCTTTGCTTAGTGCTAGTTAGTATAAGCTCTATAATCTAGCCTTACTTCGTGTTTGGTCCAGATTATTTCCCCTACACGCAATTTAGACCCGTTTCTACCTTGCGTGTTTATCTTGTTTCCTTTTGAGACGAATTTGTTTTCTAATTCATCTAATCCACTCCAAAACGATCCTAAACCACAAACAAATCAAACACATCAGTAAACACATCACATGCATTGATAACGAGCCTTAGACGCATTTCACCTTGTTCTAAATCGATGTTCGTGCTTTTTATGGGAAAGGGGGCCGGAAAGGGTTCTACCTCTCCTATTTTTCAAATTTCTTATCACACTAGCGAATAACTTGCACTGACATACCAATATAGCCTAGTTACATTTGTTTATGCATTTAAAATGAGCCATAGAAGTATTTCACCAAGTTTTCAATCGATGCTCGTGATTTTCAAGGGAAAGGGGGCCAGAAAGGGCTCTAATTCGCCTATTTTTCAAATTTCTTTTCCAAATAACCTTCTACTTGCACTAACATACAAATATAGCATAGTTACATGTGTTCATGCATTGTAAACGAACCTTAGAAGCATTTCGCTAAGTTTTCAATCGATGTTCGTGACTTTCAAGGGAAAGGGGTCGGAAAGGGTTCTACCTCGCCTATTTTTATAATTTCTTATCACACTGACCTATAAATTACAATAACAAACCAATAATATAGCCTAGGTACAAGTGTTCATGCATTGAAAACGAGCTGTAGAAGCATTTCACTAAGTTTTCAAACGATGTTCGTGACTTTCACGAGAAAGGGGGCCGGAAGGGTTCTACCTCGCCTATTTTTCAAATTTCTAATTAAAAGAGCCTAGAACTTGCACTAACATAACAATATAGCCTAGTTACAAGTGCTCATGCGTTGATAATGAGCCTTAGAAGCATTTCACTAAGTTCTAAATAGATGTTCGTGATTTTTAAGGGAAAGTGGGACGTAAAGGGTTCTAGATCGCCTATTTTTCAAGTTTCTTATCACACTAACCTATAACTTGCACTAATATACCAATATAGCCCAGTTACAAGTATTCATGCATTGAAAACGAGCCTTAGATGCATTTCAATAAGTTTTCAATCGAGGTTCGTGATTTTCAAGCGAAAGGGGGGCCAAAAAGGGTTCTCCCTCACTTGTTTTTCATATTTCTTATCACACTAACCTATAAGCTGCACTAACATACCAATATAGTCTAGTTACAAGTGTTCGTGCATTGAAAACGGGGCTTAGAAGCATTTCACTAAGTTTTAAATTAATGGTCGTGACTTTCAAGGGAAAGGGGGCTGAAAAGGGTTCTACCTCGCCTATTTTTCAAATTTCTTATCAAAATAACCTAGAACTTGCACTAACATACCAATATAGCCTAGTTACAAGTGTTCATGCATTGATAACGAGCCTTAGACGCATGTCACCTTGTTCTAAATCGATGTTTGTGCTTTTTATGGGAAAGGGGGCCGGAAAGGGTTCTACCTCTCCTATTTTTCAAATTTCTTATCACACTAGCGAATAACTTGCACTAACATACCAATATAGCCTAGTTACATTTGTTTATGCATTTAAAATGAGCCTTAGAAGTATTTCACTAAGTTTTCAATCGATGCTCGTGATTTTCAAGGGAAAGGGGGCCAGAAAGGGCTCTAATTCGCCTATTTTTCAAATTTCTTTTCCAAATAACCTTCTACTTGCACTAACATACAAATATAGCATAGTTACATGTGTTCATGCATTGTAAACGAACCTTAGAAGCATTTCGCTAAGTTTTCAATCGATGTTCGTGACTTTCAAGGGAAAGGGGTCGGAAAGGGTTCTACCTCGCCTATTTTTATAATTTCTTATCACACTGACCTATAAATTACAATAACAAACCAATAATATAGCCTAGGTACAAGTGTTCATGCATTGAAAACGAGCTGTAGAAGCATTTCACTAAGTTTTCAAACGATGTTCGTGACTTTCAAGAGAAAGGGGGCCGGAAGGGTTCTACCTCGCCTATTTTTCAAATTTCTAATTAAAAGAGCCTAGAACTTGCACTAACATAACAATATAGCCTAGTTACAAGTGCTCATGCGTTGATAATGAGCCTTAGAAGCATTTCACTAAGTTCTAAATAGATGTTCGTGATTTTTAAGGGAAAGTGGGACGTAAAGGGTTCTAGATCGCCTATTTTTCAAGTTTCTTATCACACTAACCTATAACTTGCACTAATATACCAATATAGCCCAGTTACAAGTATTCATGCATTGAAAACGAGCCTTAGATGCATTTCAATAAGTTTTCAATCGAGGTTCGTGATTTTCAAGCGAAAGGGGGGCCAAAAAGGGTTCTCCCTCACTTGTTTTTCATATTTCTTATCACACCAACCTATAAGCTGCACTAACATACCAATATAGTCTAGTTCCAAGTGTTCGTGCATTGAAAACGGGGCTTAGAAGCATTTCACTAAGTTTTAAATTGATGGTCGTGACTTTCAAGGGAAAGGGGGCTGAAAAGGGTTCTACCTCGCCTATTTTCCAAATTTCTTATCAAAATAACCTAGAACTTGCACTAACATACCAATATAGCCTAGTTACAAGTGTTCATGCATTGATAACGAGCCTTAGACGCATTTCCCCTTGTTCTAAATCAATGTTCGTGATTTTTAAGGGAAAGGGGGGCGGAAAGGGTTCTACCTCTCCTATTCTTCAAATTTCTTATCACACTAGCGAATAACTTGCACTGACATACCAATATAGCCTAGTTACATTTTTTTATGCATTGAAAATGAGCCTTAGAAGTATTTCACCAAGTTTTCAATCGATGCTCGTGATTTTCAAGGGAAAGGGGGCCAGAAAGGGCTCTAATTCGCCTATTTTTCAAATTTCTTTTCCAAATAACCTACTACTTGCACTAACATACAAATATAGCATAGTTACATGTGTTCATGCATTGTAAACGAACCTTAGAAGCATTTCGCTAAGTTTTCAATCGATGTTCGTGACTTTCAAGGGAAAGGGGTCGTAAAGAGTTCTACCTCGCCTATTTTTATAATTTCTTATCACACTCACCTATAAATTACAATAACAAACCAATAATATAGCCTAGGTACAAGTGTTCATGCATTGAAAACGAGCTGTAGAAGCATTTCACTAAGTTTTCAAACGATGTTCGTTACTTTCAAGAGAAAGGGGGCCGGAAGGGTTCTACCTCGCCTATTTTTCAAATTTCTTATTAAAAGAACCTAGAACTTGCACTAACATAACAATATAGCCTAGTTACAAGTGCTCATGCGTTGATAATGAGCCTTAGAAGCATTTCACTAAGTTCTAAATAGATGTTCGTGATTTTTAAGGGAAAGTGGGACGTAAAGGGTTCTAGATCGCCTATTTTTCAAGTTTCTTATCACACTAACCTATAACTTGCACTAACATACCAATATAGCCCAGTTACAAGTATTCATGCATTGAAAACGAGCCTTAGATGCATTTCAATAAGTTTTCAATCGAGGTTCGTGATTTTCAAGGGAAAAGGGGGGCCGAAAAGGGTTCTCCCTCACTTATTTTTCAAATTTCTTATCACACTAACCTATAAGGTGCACTAACATACCAATATAGTGTAGTTACAAGTGTTCGTGCATTGAAAATGGGCCTTAGAAGCATTTGACTAAGTTTTAAATTGATGGTCGTGACTTTCAAGGGAAAGGGGGCTGAAAAGGGTTCTACCTCGCCTATTTTCCAAATTTCTTATCAAAATAACCTAGAACTTGCACTAACATACCAATATAGCCTAGTTACAAGTGTTCATGCATTGATAACGAGCCTTAGACGCATTTCCCCTTGTTCTAAATCGATGATCGTGATTTTTAAGGGAAAGGGGGCCGGAAAGGGTTCTACCTCTCCTATTTTTCAAATTTCTTATCACACTAGCGAATAACTTGCACTAACATACCAATATAGCCTAGTTACATTTGTTTATGCATTGAAAATGAGCCTTACATGTATTTCACCAAGTTTTCTATTGATGTTCGTGATTTTCAAGGGAAAGGGGGCCAGAAAGGGTTCTAATTCGCCTATTTTTCAAATTTCTTTTCCAAATAACCTATTACTTGCACTAACATACAAATATAGCATAGTTACATGTGTTCATGCATTGTAAACGAACCTTAGAAGCATTTCGCTAAGTTTTCAATCGATGTTCGTGACTTTCAAGGGAAAGGGGTCGGAAAGGGTTCTACCTCGCCTATTTTTATAATTTCTTATCACACTAACCAATAAATTACAATAACAAATCAATAATATAGCCTAGGTACAAGTGTTCATGCATTGAAAACGAGCTGTAGAAGCATTTCTGATGTGATTCTTGATCCGAAAACCAAGTTATCACAAGGATATGTTCTAAGCTTCGTCCTATACAGATAAATCACCAAGAACTAGGCAAGAACTGAGTTTAATTAATTAAGAATCCACCTGATGTGATTCTTGATCCGAAAACCAAGTTATCACAAGGATATGTTCTAAGCTTCGTCCTATACAGATAAATCACCAAGAACTAGGCAAGAACTGAGTTTAATTAATTAAGAGTCCACCTAATTATTCAAACCAATGAATGTTTTAACTAAAACACCCAAAACAGCAACCAACTCGCAAGTTAGCCAAAGAAATATTTAGGTAATCCAACCAAAATATCACTCAAAAAATATATGTGTTTTGTATTGCTCAAATCGTGAATGAATGAATGAATTCGTGAATTACATGGAGTATTTATGGCAATCCTTTCCTAAGACTATTAGAACTCTAACTAGAATAAAACTCCTTCTTTTCCTAAGCATATTAGAGTTCTAACTTGAGTAAAACTCCTACTTTTTCTAAACACATTAGAGTTCTAGCTTGAGTAAAACTCCTACTTTTTCTAAGCATATTAGAGTTCTATCTTGAGTAGGAATCCCTTTGCCTTGATCTCCAAGCAGCCGCCACTTTCAATTTTGAGTAGGAATCCCTCTTGAAATAGGAAACCTAACTTAACCTTGTGCGCCAAGTAACGTTACATGATTCTCCAACTTAATTAACTTAAAGAACTATCAAGAAGCTTCAAGAACTCCCAAGAACGCCACCATACAAAGCGTGGCTTTGTCTTGATGCCCCCGATAGTAAGTTTGACCTATTGAAGAAGCTTCCAAGTATAGATTCATGCTTTCTTGACTTTCTTGGAATAATTCTTCAACATGCTCGTCGTTCACATTGATGCACGCATCATCCTCCCCTTCTTCAAAAGAATTTGCCCTCAAATCTTCAATAGCATCATCTGGCAAATACTTCACCAAATCCCCAACATTAAATGTTGCGCTTACACCATATTCTCCGGGCAATTCAAGCTTATATGCATTCTCATTGATCTTCTCAATAATCTTGAATGGCCCCTCACTTCTTGGCATCAATTTATTCTTTCGTTTGCTAGGAAATCTTTCTTTTCTCAAGTGTAGCCACACCAAGTCGCCAACTTCAAAACTTTGTGGTTTTTTGTTCTTGTTAGCTCGTGCTTTGTAGAGTTCATTGACACGTTCAATCCTAGCTCTAACTTGTGCGTGTAGCTTCATCATGTAATTGATTTTAGCCTCGGCATCTTTATGAATTAATTCCCCTTTTGGAATTTCAATCAAATCAATGGGCATTCTTGGATTGACACCATAAACAACTTCAAATGGCGTGTGTTTTGTGGCATAAGTAGGTGATCTATTGTAAGCAAACTCGGCATGAGCAAGCTTAATATCCCAATCTTTTTGTGTTTTGCTCACTAGTCCACGTAAAAGCACACCAAGAGTTCGATTTGTTACCTCCGTTTGTCCGTCCGCTTGCGGGTGATATGATGTACTAAATAATAGCTTCGTTCCCACCAACTTCCATAGTGATTTCCAAAAGAAACTCATGAACTTTGTATCACGATCACTCACAATACTGTTCGGCAACCCATGTAGTCTCACCACTTCCTTGAAATACAATTCTGCCACTTTCATAGCATCGTCCACTTTGTGACAAGGTATGAAATGAGCCATCTTGGAAAATCGATCCACTACAACCATGATTGAGTCCTTTCCTCTTTGAGTCCTTGGCAAACCAACTACAAAATCCATAGACACGTCTTCCCAAGGTGAATCTGGCACGGGCAAGGGCGTATATAAGCCTTGATGAAACATAGCCTTGGCTTTTTGACATGTTGCACACCTAGAAACTATTGATTGTACATCCGCTAGCATTCTAGGCCAATAAAAATGCTCTTGCAGCATAGTTAATGTTTTCGTTATGCCAAAATGTCCCGCTATCCCTCCACCATGCACTTCTCTTACTATTAATTCTCTAATAGAACACTTAGGCACGCACAAACGATTCCCCTTGAAAAGAAAACCGTCTTGTAAAACATAGGAACCTACGGCCCCCTTGGAACACTCCTCTAGGATTGTAGAGAAATCCACGTCCCCCTTATAGTACTCCTTGATTAACTCGAAACCAAGTAGTTTACAATTCAATACTCCAAGCAACGTGTGTCTTCTAGGTAGTGCATCGGCCACTACATTTGCTTTCCCCTCCTTATACTTTGAAGAAAAATTGAAAGCTTGTAGAAACTCTACCCATTTAGCATGTCTAGGGTTCAATTTTTGTTGACCATGAATGTACTTCAAAGCTTCGTGATCACTATGCAACACAAAGTGATTTGGGCGCAAATAGTGACTCCAATGGTCCAATGCTCGCACAATAGCATAGAACTCCTTGTCATAGGTAGAATAGTTCAATCTAGCACCGTTTAATTTCTCACTAAAATAGGCAATAGGGCGCTTCTTTTGAACCAAAACGACACCAATCCCCACACCACTAGCGTCAGTTTCTACCTCAAATGGTTGTGAAAAATCCGGCAATGCAAGTACGGGTGCTTCACATAGCTTCCTTTTGACCAAATCAAATGCACGTTGGGCTTCCTTGGTCCACTCGAATTTTCCCTTGTCTTTCTTCAAGCATTCAGTCATAGGTGTCTATCGTGGAAAAATTCTTCACAAATCTTCTATAAAATGACGCTAGACCATGAAACGATCTAACTTCACTCACATTGGTAGGTACGGGCCAAGTCTTGATAGCTTCAACCTTGGATTGATCCACGGACACACCATCTTTGGATACTACATACCCTAGAAAAGTCACGCTAGGAACAAGAAAATAACATTTTTCCAATTTTGCGTATAACTTCTTCTCCCTAAGAACCTCAAAAACGCTTCTCAAATGCATTAGATGATCATTGAAATTTTCAGAATAAATTAATATGTCATCCAAGTAAACAACTACGAACCTTCCAAGAAATGGTTTCAACACCTCGTTCATCAATCTCATAAATGTACTAGGCGCATTGGTTAGACCAAAAGGCATGACTAACCACTCGTACAACCCCACTTTAGTCTTGAAAGCCGTCTTCCATTCATCTCCTTCTCTCATGCGTATTTGATGATAGCCACTCATAAGATCAATCTTGGAAAATAGCTTTGAACCATGCAATTCGTCTAACAAATCATCAAGTCTAGGTATAGGAAATCTATACTTGATGGTTATGTTGTTCACACTCCTAATATCAATGCACATACGCCAACTCCCATCTTTTTTTGGAACTAGCAATGCAGGCACGGCACATGGGCTCATACTCTCTTTCACGTAGCCTCTTTGCATCAATTCCTCTATTTGACGTTGTATTTCCTTTGTTTCTTCTGGATTACTTCTATATGCTGCCTTGTTAGGTAGTGGAGCTCCCGGAATAAGATCAATTTTGATGTTCAATACCACGAATTGGTGGTAATCCCGGTGGTAATTCACTAGGAAAAACATCACAATACTCTTGCAATACCGCTTCTAATTCCACGGGCCTCTTTTCTTGTTTACTTTCATTCACTTGCACATTGTTAGCCACCATAATATATACTATATTGTTATTGTTGATCTCTTTCTCCAACTCTTTTTCCGCAATTAAATATGCACCTTTCGAACTAGGGTTAATTCTATGATCAACAAGTGGTTTTAATGCATATGATTTTTCCCCCTTTCCTTTTCGAATTATATACACATTTGTCCTACCATTAAACTTGACAAATCTATCATATTGCCATGGTCTACCCAATAAGATATGACAAGCATCCATGGGGCATACATCACATAAAACTTTATCATGATATTTGCCAATTGAAAAGGTGATTAGGGCTCGCTTCGTTACCTTTACGTCACTAGCATCATTGAGCCAATGTAGCTTGTAAGGTTTTGGGTGATCGGTAGTAGGCCACTCTAATTTGTTAATCAAAGTTGTAGACACCACATTTGTGCAACTTTCCGAGTCTATTATTACGTCACACAATCGATCTTCCACCTTGCACCTTGTTAAAAAGATTTTCTCTCTTTGATTCTCTTCAACGGGCATAGGTTTAGAGTGAAGAGCTCTCCTTAGAACCAAGCTCTTTCCTTGCGTTTCACCATCAACCTCTTCGGCACTACCCTCCTCTTCTTCAAAATCATGTTCTTGCTCGACCACAACCTCCATGTCACTACTTCCCTCGCACCTAGCTTTCTCTTCTTCCCATTCTTGAGCCGTCATAGTGCGTTTTGAGTAGCAATTGCTTGCTATATGGCCAACACTCCCACATTTGAAACATTTTCTATCTTCGGTCACCTTCTTGCTAGCTTCATTTCTGGGTTTGTTATCTTTAGCATACGAATTAGAAGAAGTCCTATCAAAGGTAGGCTTGTCACTAGCCTTTGTGAATGTGCGTGTGAACGGCTTCACACTTGAGGTCTTCTTGGCCTTGAATTGTCTTTCAACCTTAATGGCCGCCTTGCATACTTCTTCAAACGAATAGTATTCGTGCAATTCAATCTTCTCTTGAACATTTTTGTTCAAACCTGCAATAAAACGTGCTATTTTGTGCTCTAGAATTTCTTCTAAATCACACAATAAACATAGTTTCTCAAATTCACACAAATAAGCCTCCACGGATTGATTTCCTTGCTTAAAAGTCTGCATCTTGATATACACTTCTTGCACATACTCATGGGGCACAAATTGACGCTTCATATATTTCTGTAATTGTGTCCAAGTAGTGATCTTGGATCGTCCCTCCTTGCGTCTCTTTTTCTTGAGATTATCATACCATAAACTCGCATAACCCGTGAGTTTTAATTCAGCAAGTTTGCACCTCTTTCATTCATCATACTCCTTGTAATCAAAGAGTGTTTCCGCTCTTCTAACCCACTCAAAATATTTTTCAGGGTCTAGCATACTACCATTGAATTCCGGAAAATCTAACCTTATATTTCGGTCATCATCTCTGGCCTTGTTCTTCCGTCTATGCCTTCTAGGTTCATCACTTGAAGATGAATCTTTATGGCGTGATCTACTTATTTTTCTCCTTTCATATTCATCTTCACTTGAACTAGAACTTGCAACTGATTTGTTCTTCCTTGAAGATGAAGTTTTGTCACGTTTGTCAAGCCTAGCCAATACTTCTTGCAATTGTTGTGACAATCGCTCTATTTGACGATCCCTTCGCAAGTTATGCGCTTGATCAAGGTTCAAACCCCTTGGAATCCCTGGGATTTCTTCGTCACTCATTGCTCCTACACAAACCAGGTTAGTTTATGCAAAAATCTTGATTAAAAGATTGATTCTTGATTGATTCTTGAAGCAAATAAAAACCGTTCTCCAGATCGCAACTCCGTGTAACAATCTCAAAAGTTTGAGGTTGTACAGACTTCATTACGCGTCCGATTGACACGAAATTTTGATACAATGTTGATCTACGTTTTCTGAATCCTCCCACAAAATTCAGCCAAAAATTCCAAGCCAAACGTCACCAACAGCTCTGATACCACGATGATGTGATTCTTGATCCGAAAACCAAGTTATCACAAGGATATGTTCTAAGCTTCGTCCTATACAGATATGATGGAAATCCCAAAATAATTCATGAGTCAAAGGAGGTTTTGTTGACCCGTTATTTTGAGGATGGGCCGGTGGATAATTATTGGGCCCATGGACCATTCATTTCGGGTCATGGTTATTCTAGTATTTCCACTTTGGGAAATTAGAATAATAAAATTAGTGGTGTTTCATGAAAATAAATAATGATTAATTAAGTAATTAAGTTAATTAGAGTAGGGTGAGTTGGCGTGGGTCCTTGTTGACGTGTGGAGAGAGTTGGAGTGATTTTTGTGTGCTGATTTATGTGGGGGTCCAAGGTGATTTTTTGGGGGACATTATGAACGTGATTTTGGGTAAAAAGAGGATTATTTTGCTGAAATAATGGCATGGGAAAGAGGGAATATTAGGGGATTTGGGAAAGATATGATCTGATTTGATTTTAGCTTGATTTAAGGAAGGTATGATCAGATTTGCATATCTTAAGATATTCTTTTGAATATGGTCGAAAATGGGATGGAAATAAATCAGATTTTCTGATTTTCTTCTCAAAATCAATTAAGAGATTTGAATCCCTTAAATTAAGGGATTTAATTTAATTAATTGATTTGTTCCTTAATGTTGGGCGTTTTTATGGCAAGGGGGTTGATTGAGATGATTCTTTTGGGCATAAATAAGGGAATAGCATGGAATTATGGGAGGTTTTGGATGGGTTCTTGACTAGGTGCGTCCAAGGCATTAAAGGAGGGATATTTTCTGATTTTCCTAGTCTAAATGGCATGTTTAATGGAGGGAAAGAAGACCTTGGTGCATGGAAGTTCTCCTTAAGTTATTAGCATGAATTAAGGATTAATTCCTTAAAACTCTCACACATTTTTGGATAGCTTATTTTGGACAAATTTAAGGGGAGTTACTAGGGTTTTGTCCACTATAAATAGGAGATGTATGTTTGTATTTCAAAGGAATGAATGAATGAAAAAAGTTTGAATCTTGATATCTTTACTTGTAATATCATGTATTGAGTTGCTTGTGTTTTCCCAAGTTTTGCTTGAAGAATTTGTGAGAGAAGTGAGAGTTCCTTCTTTGCAAATTTTCTTGAATCTAATCATCCAAGTGAGTGTTCCTTGTGTCTAAGATTCATACTAGTAAAAGAGTGAGTGTTCCTCTTTTACATATCTTGATTGTTAGGTGAGTGTTCCCTACTATCAAAACCCTTTGTTTCTCTTCTACTTCTTATCAAAACCATAATTAAACCTATCCAAAGATCCACATCTATTTCTTTCCTTTTCCACCTAAAACACATATACATTTCTTTCTTAATGTCTAGCCTAAACACATTTCCAAGTCTTTTTCTAAACCCTACGAATCTGTTCTTTTTGTTAACCTATTTGTGATCCATTTTGTCTTGTAATTTCTAGTGTTCTTCATTAGATTTTACATCAAGATAAATCACCAAGAACTAGGCAAGAACTGAGTTTAATTAATTAAGAGTCCACCTAATTAATCAAACCAATGAATGTTTTAACTAAAACACCCAAAACAGCAACCAACTCGCAAGTTAGCCAAAGAAATATTTAGGTAATCCAACCAAAATATCACTCAAAAAATATATGTGTTTTGTATTGCTCAAATCATGAATGAATGAATGAATTCGTGAATTACATGGAGTATTTATAGCAATCCTTTCCTAAGACTATTAGAACTCTAACTAGAATAAAACTCCTTCTTTTCCTAAGCATATTAGAGTTCTAACTTGAGTAAAACTCCTACTTTTTCTAAACACATTAGAGTTCTAGCTTGAGTAAAACTCCTACTTTTTCTAAGCATATTAGAGTTCTAGCTTGAGTAGGAATCCCTTTGCCTTGATCTCCAAGCAGCCGCCTGATGTGTAAGCAAGATGAGGAACTTGTTTACAAATGATCGGGAAGGTGTGTTAAGAAAGTTTAGGGGAACTCTCACCCTTAACTTGAGGATATAACAGTGAGGAACACTCACTCACGTGTTTGGGCGTAGTAGTGATTAGGGAACTCTCACCTATTCGACAACTACAAGTTTAAGTTTTAGGAACTCTCACTAAAACACAAACTCTTCAAATTGAGGTAACTCTCAAATTTGGAAAATAAACTTGACTAGTACAAACCAAATTCGTATCATACACTCGTGTGTTTTTGGCAAAATTCTGGAATACCTTTCATTGATTATTAGCACGCTATTTATAGCTTTTCGTACATCAGACTTAGCTAAAACAAACAATAAAACAGAAAGCTGAAACTAAGGGTAGATTAAGTGGCTCATAACCGTCCAACATAATCCCCATAACAACTCATTATTTCTCTAACTAATAAAGCTTAAAACAAGGGAAGAATAGCTTAAAATAAGGGAAGAAACGTTCAGCACATTGACCCCAATTGCTGTTCAAATTCTTCCTTCAAAGTCGCCTTGAAATGCGCCAAATCGTTTAGCAAATTGACTTCAAATTGCTGTTCAAATTCGTCCTCCAAAGTAGCCTTGAAATGCGCTTTTTAAGCCTTCATTTAAGCTCTTTTATTTCGAAATTAAACCAGCTAGAAACGCCCCTTAAAGTCTGCATTAAATCAACCTATATTCCCCCATTATTGAGGTAACTAGTTACGCTCAATACGGTGCAACCATTTGAGGACTTATATGGGCCGTGCACGTGATGTGAATCTAGGTATTGAAACCTTAATCCACACAAAAGGGATAGAACTAGATATAAAACCCTCTAAAGCTACGCACCAAAGGTTTAAAATCTAGGGCGAAAGTTTAAGAATTGATTAAAGCAAAGCACCCTCAATTCCTACACTTCCTCACGTGAATCTAAAGCTTTAAGCACCAATTCACAACTCTTTGTTACACACAAAGAAAAACAACAAACTCTCTAAGTTTATTGAAGAATATATAGAAAAGAATCTCCAAATCTGATTTTTCCAAGCTTGGGTGCACATCTATTTATACCCATAGCTTGAGAGTTTCAATCATATTATGACTAGGCCTCCTACTTCTAAAAGGACTCCTAATAACCAATAGGATAATGCCACCTATTTATTACATAATCCTACTAAAACTCTAACACTATCTTATCTTAATTAGAATCTTATCCTACCTAAAAAGATAATATTACAATTTAACTACTCTAATCCTATTTTATTTAAAGTAAAACACTAAATATCCAATGCCATGTGTGTAGCCACGTCCATACCCATGCCATGTCACTTGCCATGTCACTTAAGTCGTAATAAAGCACCGATAAGATGTAATAAGCACATCTCATTGTAACAAGCACCTCCCCTTGTCTTAAAATTTTCCTCCTTGGCCAAAATTTTCAATCTTCGAAAATTACTCCAAGATTTTAGCTTTTGATCAAGGCCTTCCATCAATCATCACCTCCATGGCTTCCACACATTATAGAATCATAAAATCTGAAAATGGAAAGTTCAAAACACACCTATGCCTAAAATGAGAAAAACCCTATCAAATGAAATGGGAGAAAACTCATAGGCAAAACCAACTTATTCCCTATGTCCACCAATCCTCATTTACATTTGCATGTTATCATGCACATGCAAATGTTCCCCTTTGATGGCTAGAAGATTCGTGTCTCCATAAGCCAACAACTCTCCCATGGTAGCATTCTTCTTTAAAGCTTCAACCAATCCTTCGAATTTGGCATCCTCTATCATATCATCCTCCTCTTCTTCAAAAGAGTTTGTCCTCAAACTTCGAAGTTGATCATCAGGCACATAAGGTGCTAAGTCGCCTATATTGAATGTGGCATGAACTCCATAGTCTCTAGGCAACTGAAGCTTATATGCATAATCACCCACCTTACTGATGATTTTGAATGGACCATCACACCTAGGCATAAGCTTGTTCTTACGTCGATTAGGAAATCTTTCCTTCCTTAAGTGTAACCAAACCAAGTCTCCCTCCTTGTAAGTATGTTGAGTCTTGTGTTTGTTAGCTCTAGCCTTATAGATATCATTGACCTTCTCAATTCTTGCTCTCACTTGGGTGTGAAGCTTTTGCATATAGTCAACCTTGGCCTTCGCATCCTTCTCTAATTCCCTTCCATCCACCAATAACACTCCCTTGCCATTATCTTTGTTAGAACGAGTTTTTAGAGCCATAAAAGGCTTCAAAGCAAATGCTTTGGCTTGTGCGTTCTTCCTCACAACATATATGTTTGTCCTTCCATCAAACTTTACAAATCTGTCATATTGCCAAGGTTTTCCCAAGAGAATATGACACGCATCCATGGGACAAACATCACAAAGCACTTGATCTTCATAATTGCCAATTTTGAACGAAATCAATGCTTGTTTACTAACCTTTACGTCACTTGACTTGCTAAGCCAATGGAGCTTATATGGTTGAGGATGGATTTGAGTAGGCACTCCAACTTGTCCACCAAGAGTGTAGAAACCACGTTAGTGCAGCTCCCTGAATCTATAATCACATCACATAGTCTTCCATGGACATTGCATCTTGTGAGGAAGATTTTCTCCCTTTGGCTCTCCTCTAATGGTAAGGACTTGGATTGCAATGCCCTTCGCAATACTAGGCTAGATCCCCTAGTTTCTGGCATCACCTCCTCCACATCCTCCTCTAGGACTTCAAAAGATGTGTTACCTTCTTCCTCTTCAAGCTCATGCTCCTCTTCTTCAAAGGTTTCATCTTCCTCCCAAGTCCGAGTAGTAGCAATCCTAGCATGGGGACAATCCCTTTGGATATGGCCTTGTCCCTTACATTTGAAGCAAGTTCGTTGATCTCCCATAGGGGGCCTCAAACTTCCTCCCTTATCTCTCCCAAAAGGTTGTGGCTTTATGGATTTCTCGTGATTAGGCTTCACATTAGACATCTCACGCACCCCTTTAGCTTCAAATGATCGAAAGATCCCTCTAGGTTTACGTGTTTGCCTTTCAACCCTAGTTGCTATTGTACACACCTCATCAAAGCTCCAATAGGGTTGTAATTCCACCTTTTCCTTGATTGGGTCATTTAACCCAGCCACAAAACGAGCCACCTTGTGGTCTTCTTTCTCCTCTAGCCCACACACCATGGCTAGATTTTTGAATTCCATCAAGTATTCCTCCACAGACCTCCTTTCTTGCTTCAAAGTATGCATTTTTATAAAATTGTTTTGTTCAAAGTCTTGAGGAACAAACCTTTTTTGCATGTACTTCTTTAGTTTTGTCCAAAATGAGATCTTGGAACGCCCCTCCTTTCTCCTCTTCTTTTGCAAACCTTCAAGCCACAAACTTGCATAAGAAGTGAGTTTGAGTTCAGCAACCTTAAAGGATCTATGATCATCATAGTCCTTGTATCTGAAAATTCGTTCAACTCTACGGATCCAATCTAGGAATTTGTCTGGGTCCAAACTGCCATTGAACTCAGGGATTTCAAGTCTCAAGCTTTGATCCTCTTTCCCTCTTAAACTCTTTCTCCTACGCCCTTTATATGATTCCTCATCATCTCCTGAAGAGGATGGGTCCCTCTTGCTAGGCCTCCTTGAGCTTCTAACACTGGATTCACCATCACTTTCGCTAGAGTTAGATTCATGAGAAGAGAGTTTACCTTTGCTTGAGGACTTTTCCTTCTTCCCCACGATTTGCAACAGCTCATTCATATGTTCCTTCAGTTCCTTCAACTCGCGTTCCATGCACAAGGCTTTGGCTTCTTGAAAGGTTAAACCTTTTTTGAAGCCTGGTGGCATCTCGTGTGCATCATCACCACTGGAATCCATATTGCTTGAGTATTCTTCGAATCCTCTCAACGAGAGCACCAAAAGTTGATGTGAATCTAGGTATTAAAACCTTAATCCACACAAAAGGGATAGAACTAGATATAAAACCCTCTAAAGCTACGCACCAAAGGTTTAAAATCTAGGGCGAAAGTTTAAGAATTGATTAAAGCAAAGCACCCTCAATTCCTACACTTCCTCACGTGAATCTAAAGCTTTAAGCACCAATTCACAACTCTTTGTTACACACAAAGAAAAACAACAAACTCTCTAAGTTTATTGAAGAATATATAGAAAAGAATCTCCAAATCTGATTTTTCCAAGCTTGGGTGCACATCTATTTATACCCATAGCTTGAGAGTTTCAATCATATTATGACTAGGCCTCCTACTTCTAAAAGGACTCCTAATAACCAATAGGATAATGCCACCTATTTATTACATAATCCTACTAAAACTCTAACACTATCTTATCTTAATTAGAATCTTATCCTACCTAAAAAGATAATATTACAATTTAACAACTCTAATCCTATTTTATTTAAAGTAAAACACTAAATATCCAATGCCATGTGTGTAGCCACGTCCATACCCATGCCATGTCACTTGCCATGTCACTTAAGTCGTAATAAAGCACCGATAAGATGTAATAAGCACATCTCATTGTAACAAGCACCTCCCCTTGTCTTAAAATTTTCCTCCTTGGCCAAAATTTTCAATCTTCGAAAATTACTCCAAGATTTTAGCTTTTGATCAAGGCCTTCCATCAATCATCACCTCCATGGCTTCCACACATTATAGAATCATAAAATCTGAAAATGGAAAGTTCAAAACACACCTATGCCTAAAATGAGAAAAACCCTATCAAATGAAATGGGAGAAAACTCATAGGCAAAACCAACTTATTCCCTATGTCCACCAATCCTCATTTACATTTGCATGTTATCATGCACATGCAAATGTTCCCCTTTGATGGCTAGAAGATTCGTGTCTCCATAAGCCAACAACTCTCCCATGGTAGCATTCTTCTTTAAAGCTTCAACCAATCCTTCGAATTTGGCATCCTCTATCATATCAGCACGCCAAAATCCCTAAGAGTAGTATTGAGGAGAGACTTGGACAAAATCAACTCCCTAACGTTCGACTCTTGGACTGGAATATTCGCACCTTGACCATTCTGGTCATCCTCCCCTTCTTCAAAGGGAATTGCCCTCAATTCTTCATCGTTATAGTACGGTGCTAGATCCCCCACATTGAATGTGCTTGAGACGCCGTACTTTCTTCCCAAATCTACCTTGTAGGCATTGTCATTGATCTTTTTCACTATCTCAAATGGACCCTCGGCTCGTGGCATGAGCTTGTTCTTCCTTTGATTGGGAAATCTCTCCTTCCTCATGTAGATCCATACTAAGTCACCAACTTCAAAACGTTTCACATTTTTGACTCTCTTGTTGGCTTGCTTTTTATAGATTTCATTAGCCTTCTCGATGTTCTTCCTCACTTCTTTGTGGATTTTCACCATGAACTCGGCTTGTTCCTTGGCACCTCCATGCACGAACTTATCTTGAGGCAAAGCTATGAGATCAATTGGAACATAGGGATTAGAACCATAGACTACTTCAAAAGGAGAATACTTTATAGTAGCGCTAGGAGTTCTATTGTAAGCAAACTCGGCATGAGCGAGTTTAACATCCCAATCTTTGGTGCTCTTACTAACCAAGGTTCTAAGCAAAGAACCTAGTACCCTATTCACCACCTCGGTTTGGCCATCGGTTTGGGGGTGATGTGAGGTAGAAAACAGCAACTTTGTTCCCATAAGACACCACAAAGACTTCCAAAAATGACTTTGGAACTTTGTATCCCAATCTGAAACAATGGTGCGTGGGACTCCATGGAAACGAACAATCCCATCAAAATATAGTTTTGCCACCTTCATAGCATCCTCGGTTTTATGACAAGGGATAAAGTGAGCCATCTTTGAAAAACGATCAACTACCACCATGATTGAGTCCTTACCTCTTTGAGTTCTAGGTAAAGCCACAATGAAATCCATGCTTATGTCTTCCCAAGGTCTCTCCGGAATTGGCAATGGCTTGTAAAGACCTTTGTGAAACACCATCTTTGCCCTTTGACAAGTAGAGCAACGCGCTACAACATGGTGAACAGTAGATAGCATGTTAGGCCAATAAAAGTGAGCTTGAAGAAGCTCCATAGTTTTTTGAACTCCGAAATGGCCTGCTAGACCTCCTCCATGCGCTTCATGAATCAACATGCTTCGAATTGGACATTTAGGAATGCATAACCTATTTCCCTTAAAAAGAAAATCATTTTGTAAGGAAAATAATTCATAACTTCCCTTCACGCATTTCTCCAAAATGACCTTGAAATCATCATCTTCCTTTTAGTATTCTTTTATTAATTCGAACCCAAGAACTTTCGCCTCGACGACTCCAAGTAAAGTATGCCTTCGAGATAAGGCATCCGCAACAACATTCGCCTTTCCACTTTTGTACTTTGATGAGAAGTTAAATGTTTGCAAGAATTCCACCCACTTTGCATGTCTCGAATTCAACTTCTTTTGGCCATGGATGAATCTCAAAGATTCATGGTCAGAATGAAGTATGAATGGTTGTGGTCTCAAGTAATGCGACCAATGATCCAAAGCTCGCACCATTGCATAGAATTCCTTGTCATAGGTGGAATAATTCAGCTTGCCTTGGCTCAATTTCTCACTAAAGTAGGCAATAGGACGCCCCTCTTGAATCAACACGGCACCAATCCCCTTTCCGCTTGCATCACACTCAACTTCAAATGGTTTTGAAAAATCTGGAAGTGCTAGGATAGGTGTATTGCACATTCTCTCTTTGATTACTTCAAACGCCTTTTAAGCTTGAGGAGTCCACTCAAATGAGCCCTTCTTTGTGCACTCGGTGATAGGAGCCATTAGAGTGCTAAAATTGCGAATGAACCTCCTATAAAAGGAAGCTAATCCATGGAAAGAACGGACCTCCGTGAGTGTCTTTGGGCTAGGCCATGATTGAATAGCCTCAATCTTGCTAGGATCAACTTTCACACCTTCTCCTGAAATAATGTAACCAAGAAAAGTGACCTCATATAGCATAAAATTACATTTTTCAAGTTTTCCATACAATTTTTGTTCTCTCAAAACCGTGAAAACTTTAAATAAATGTATCAAATGTTCGTCCCCACTTTTGCTATAAATAAGGATATCATCAAGGTACACCACCACGAACTTTCCAAGGAAAGGTCGCAACACCTCGTTCATCAACCTCATGAAAGTGCTAGGTGCGTTGGTGAGTCCAAATGGCATCACGAGCCACTCATACAAACCATGCTTGGTTTTGAAAGCGGTCTTCCATTCATCTCCTTCTCTCATCCGAATTTGATGATAACCACTCCTCAAATCAACCTTTGAAAACCACTTCGAGCCGCTCAGTTCATCAAGCATGTCATCTAGCCTTGGAATTGGAAACCTGTACTTGATAGTAATATTGTTAACAGCCCTACTATCAATACACATACGCCATGTACCATCCATTTTAGGGACCAAAAGAGCAGGAACAGCACACGGACTCATAGACTCACGTACATACCCCATACTCATCAACTCCTCAATTTGTCGTTGCAATTCCTTAGTTTTCAAGGGATTACACCTATAGGCAGGTTTGTTAGGTAAAGGAGCACCGGGAATGAGGTCAATCTGATGTTCAATTCCCCTCTGATGTGAATCTAGGTATTGAAACCTTAATCCACACAAAAGGGATAGAACTAGATAGAAAACCCTCTAAAGCTACGCACCAAAGGTTTAAAATCTAGGGCGAAAGTTTAAGAATTGATTAAAGCAAAGCACCCTCAATTCCTACACTTCCTCACGTGAATCTAAAGCTTTAAGCACCAATTCACAACTCTTTGTTACACACAAAGAAAAACAACAAACTCTCTAAGTTTATTGAAGAATATATAGAAAAGAATCTCCAAATCTGATTTTTCCAAGCTTGGGTGCACATCTATTTATACCCATAGCTTGAGAGTTTCAATCATATTATGACTAGGCCTCCTACTTCTAAAAGGACTCCTAATAACCAATAGGATAATGCCACCTATTTATTACATAATCCTACTAAAACTCTAACACTATCTTATCTTAATTAGAATCTTATCCTACCTAAAAAGATAATATTACAAATTAACTACTCTAATCCTATTTTATTTAAAGTAAAACACTAAATATCCAATCCCATGTGTGTAGCCACGTCCATACCCATGCCATGTCACTTGCCATGTCACTTAAGTCGTAATAAAGCACCGATAAGATGTAATAAGCACATCTCAATGTAACAAGCACCTCCCCTTGTCTTAAAATTTTCCTCCTTGGTCAAAATTTTCAATCTTCGAAAATTACTCCAAGATTTTAGCTTTTGATCAAGGCCTTCCATCAATCATCACCTCCATGGCTTCCACAATTATAGAATCATAAAACCTGAAAATGGAAAGTTCAAAAACACACCTATGCCTAAAATGAGAAAAACCCTATCAAATGAAATGGGAGAAAACTCATAGGCAAAACCAACTTATTCCCCATGTCCACCTATCCTCATTTACATTTGCATGTTATCATGCACATGCAAATGTTCCCCTTTGATGCACCTAGAAGATTCGTGTCTCCATAAGCTAACAACTCTCCCATGGTAGCATTCTTCTTTAAAGCTTCAACCAATCCTTCGAATTTTGCATCCTCTATCATATCACCCTCAAAGGTGGTAGCCCTTTAGGTAACTCATCGGGAAAAACATCTTCAAAATCCTTAATTAATTGAGCCAATTTGGGGTTTTGACTCACAAAATTCTCGTGGACCTCTTTAGAGTACAACAAGTATAATTCATCCTTACCATCAATTTCCCTTTCAAATTCCTTAAAGGTAAGCAATGACACCTCCTTTGATTGTTTAGGATTTTGTGAAAATCGTGGGGGTGGTAAAGGGTGCAACTTTTTTTGTTTTCCTTGGTGAGTTATAGTGTAAGTGTTATGGTACCCATCATGTTGAGATTTTCGATCAGTTTGCCAAGGTCTACCAAGCAAAACGTGACAAGCATCCATAGACACAACATCACACAGTTGAGTATCATGATAAGACCCAATAGAAAAACTAACCATGCATTGTTTCCTAACCCCCGTGCTAGAACTAGAGTCCAACCAACTCAACTTGTAAGGATGTGGGTGATTTGTAGTTGTAAGACCAAGTCTAGTTATCAAGGTTTTGGAAACTGTGTTTGCCTCACTACCACTATCAACGATTAAATCACATACCTCGTCTTTAATCTTGCACTTGGTAATGAAAACATGTTGTCTTTGCGATGCTAAGGGTTCCTCAACGTGAGCTTGCAACGCCGTCCTCACAACCAGATTTGTTTTGGTCTCTTCTTCGGAGAAACATTGCTCTTCCTCCTCGTCCCCTTCAGTAGAATTCACGTCCTCCACTTCTTCAACCTCGAAATCCTCCCAATTGATAGTTTGGTTAGCAATAAGCTTTACCTCTTGCATGGTCAAAGCTCTTGAATTTGGACAATCCTTCTTAAAGTGACCCCTTCCTCCGCACTTGTAACAAACAATGTCACTTATTTTGAAATCTTTCTTGTCCTTCTTAGGTGGATCGTTGGCTTTGACAAAAGAAGAACCATCCTTGACAGGGAAGGTTGGTCTTCGTGTCACTTGAGGGGTGACATTCGGCTTCTTCTTCTTCCTTTTCGAATCAAACTTGATCACAAGTTTGCAAGCTTCAGCAAAGGTTAAATTGGTGTAACCTTCAAGTTTGTCTTGCAACTCTGGATCCAACCCAGCCACGAAACATCCCATCTTGAGTTCTTCATTCTCCGTGATTTCACACACGATAGAAAGTCTGTCAAACTCTTTGATGTAGTCCTCAACCGATTCTCCATTTTGTTGCAAAGTGCTCCACTTCACATATTGACCTTGCTTGTAATTGTGAGGAATAAAACGATCCCTCATCCTCTTCTTCAACTTGCTCCAAGTAGCAATGGTTGCCTTACCCTTAAGAGTACACCCCCTTTGCTCTCCTTGTAGCCAATTATCTCCATAGCCTTTCAACTTCACCTTGGCTATCTTGTATTTTTGGAACTCCTCTTGAATATCCTTGTAGTCGAAGTACCTCTCCAAGGATTTCTCCCATTCCAAGTACTTTTCTGGATCAAGTGTCCCATCAAAGGAAGGGACGTCCACTTTGAGACTCCTATCTTCCCTCCTAGGTGGAGGGTCTTCGCCTTGATCTCTCCTATCATGCTCGTTCATGAGCCTTGCCATCAAGGCAGCAAGGTTCCCTTGTAGATTGGTGTTGGTTTCGGCCAACCTCTCTTGACTAGCAATGGATCGATTAAGAGCTTCCAAAGCTGTCCTCAAGTCTTGATTCTCTCCCATGGTTTATAGGTATTCGACCCCTTTGGAAAAATTTAAGGAAATTTCCCCCCTACCTGGCGCGCCAAATGATGTGTAAGCAAGATGAGGAACTTGTTTACAAATGATCGGGAAGGTGTGTTGATGTGTAAGCAAGATGAGAACCTTGTTACAAAATACGTATTAAGGGGTCTTAGTGAATTTCGTGATTGATGAGGGGAGAATAGGGGAACACTCAACCCTAGCCTCGGATATAACAAAGGGGAACGCTCACCCTTCGCTTGGTGTAGTTAGAAAATAGGGATTACTCGACCCACTCGTTCACTACGTAAGTTCTAGGTTTGGGAACACTCTACCAAAACTAGTACTCTTCAAATTTGGATTATCAAATTTGGACCTTAAAAATGACTAATTGCAAGTCACGTTTAATCAACAAAAGCACAAGTGTTTAGCAAATTTCTGGATGCCTTTCCTTTTCGTACAGTACACTATTTATAGTAGTGTATCAGTTACATAAGGGATCATAGGATTCCCTTTTAATAATTATCCATTACTTGCCTATTTAAAAGACAGAAATAAAATGTTAACTATAAAGTGATTAAAAGGCTCATATGACCGTCCAATTAATCCTTTATAACAATAAACTAAAACTAACTAAACAACAATAAACTGAAACTAACTAAACGATAAACTAGGCTTAAATTAAGGAAAACGTTCAGCAAGCTTCAAACGGCATTTTCAACGTGCAAATAGCTTGTTTGTAACCTCCCTTGACTTAAGCTCCTTTATTCCGGCCATGAGCTAACTAACTCCTTAATTTACGCTCAATCAGTTCAACTAACCAACGAGCTAACTAACTCCTTAATTTACGCCCAATCAGTTCAACTAACCAACCATTTCAACCTAAACTTACGCCCAACAAATAATCAGTCAATTCCTCCCTTAATTCACGCCCCATGATCAGTCCAACGTAACTAAATCATGCGTGGCTTCAAGTTTGTGAAAACGGCACACTTAGATATTTTCAACTAGATTAACTACTTTAAGGGAAGTATAACCAGTTGTGAAACTCTTTGGACCACCGTGTATAGGATTGAAGAATGACTTGGACAGAACTAATCCCTTAGCCTCTTGTTCAATAGCACCGTCTTGAACGTCTTCATCTAGACCATGGATAATTGTTGTTTGACCATTTTGGTCATCCTCCCTTTCTTCAAAAGGAATTGCCCTCAATTCGTCATCATCAAAGTAAGGAGCAAGATCACCAACGTTGAATGTACTTGAGACACCATATTGACCTCCCAAATCAACTTTGTATGCGTTGTCATTGATCTTTTCCATGATCTCAAATGGTCCCTCGGCTCTTGGCATAAGTTTGTTCTTCCTTTTGCTAGGGAAACGTTCTTTCCTCATGTAAATCCACACTAAATCCCCAACTTCAAAAGACTTCACATTTCTTACTCGTTTGTTGGCTTGTTTCTTGTAGATTTCATTCGCCCTTTCAATGTTTCTCCGAACTTCTTTATGGACCTTTAGCATGAATTCGGCTTGTTCTTTTGCCCCACCATGAACGAACTTGTCTTTTGGCAAAGCAATAAGATCAATGGGAACATAAGGATTGACGCCATATACTACTTCAAAAGGAGAGTACTTTGTAGTAGCACTAGGTGTCCTATTATAAGCAAACTCGGCATGAGCAAGCTTATTATCCCAATCCTTGGTACTTTTGCTTACCAAAGCCCTAAGCAACGAACCAAGTATTCTATTCACCACCTCCGTTTGGCCATCGGTTTGTGGATGATGTGAGGTAGAAAACAATAACTTAGTTCCCATCAAACGCCATATGGATTTCCAAAAATGACTTAGGAACTTAGTATCGCGATCTGACACAATGGTGCGTGGCACCCCATGGAAACGAACTACCTCTTCGAAGTATAACTTAGCCACTTTTATTGCATCTTCAGTTTTATGGCAAGGAATGAAATGAGCCATTTTCGAGAACCGATCAACCACCACCATTATTGAATCTTTGCCTCTTTGAGTTCTTGGCAAAGCTACAATAAAATCCATACTAACATCCTCCCAAGGTCTTTCGGGAATTGGTAAGGGCTTGTAGAGACCTTTATGAAACACCATTTTTGCTCTTTGACAGGTAGAACAACGACGCACCACATGATGAACCGTGGCTAACATTTTCGGCCAATGAAAATGAGCTTGGAGAAGCTCCATTGTCTTGTGAATACCCACGTGACCAGCTAGTCCTCCCCCATGAGCTTCATGTATCAACAAACTTCGAATGGGACATTTTGGGATACATAATCTATTCCCTTTGAAAAGAAAGCCATTATGCAATGAAAACAGATCATAAACTCCACGGACGCATTTTTCAATTATCCCTTTGAATTCATCATCTTCTTGATAGTACTCCTTAATCAAATCGAATCCAAGTACCTTTGCTTCAACCATTCCAAGTAAATTATGCCTCCTAGACAAGGCATCTGCCACCACATTCGCTTTTCCACTCTTGTATTTAGAGGAAAAGTTAAATGTTTGCAAGAATTCGACCCACTTTGCATGCCTCGCATTTAGCTTCTTTTGGCCATGTATGAACCTCAAGGATTCATGATCAGAATGCAATATGAAAGGTTGTGGCCTCAAATAATGTGACCAATGATCTAGAGCTCTTACCATAGCATAGAACTCTTTATCATAGGTGGAGTAATTCAACTTGCCTTGACTCATCTTCTCACTAAAGTAGGCAATGGGTCGCCCACCTTGAATCAATACGGCACCAATACCTTTTCCACTTGCGTCACATTCAACCTCAAATGGTTTGGAAAAATCCGGAAGTGCTAATATGGGTGTGTTGCACATCTTCTTCTTGACTTCTTCAAACGCCCTTTGAGCTTGGGGTGTCCATTCGAACACGCCTTTCTTAGTACACTCGGTGATGGGAGCCATGAGTGTGCTGAAGTTCTTGATGAATCTTCTATAGAAGGAGGCAAGTCCATGAAATGAACGAACTTCCGTGAGCGTTCTCGGACTAGGCCATGATTGAATTGCTTCAATTTTGCTAGGATCCACCTTTACGCCATCACCTGAAACTATATAGCCAAGAAACATGACTTCATATAATAAAAAATCACATTTTTCTAGTTTCCCATACAGCTTTTCTTTCCTTAAAACGGAAAATACTTGAAAAAGGTGATCAAAATGAGATTCTTCATCACGTGAATAGATGAGAATGTCATCCAAGTATACTACCACAAACTTGCCAAGGAATGGCCTTAGCACTTCATTCATTAACCTCATGAATGTGCTAGGGGCATTGGTAAGGCCAAATGGCATGACGAGCCATTCATATAACCCATGCTTTGTTTTGAATGCAGTCTTCCATTCATCCCCTTCTCTCATGCGAATCTGATGATACCCACTTCTCAAGTCTACCTTTGAGAAGACCTTGGAACCACTCAATTCATCCAGCATGTCATCAAGCCTTGGGATTGGAAACCTGTACTTGATAGTAATGTTATTAACGGCTCTACTATCAATACACATTCTCCAAGTACCATCTTTCTTAGGAACCAACAAAGCAGGAACGGCACATGGACTCATGGACTCACGCACATAACCCATACCCATTAGTTCTTCAATTTGACGTTGTAACTCCTTAGTTTCTAAAGGGTTACATCTATAGGCTGGTTTATTTGGCAAGGGTGCTCCGGGAATGAGATCAATTTGATGCTCAATTCCTCGTATGGGTGGTAGTCCCTTAGGTAATTCATCCGGAAAAACGTCCTCAAAATCTTTAATTAATTGGGCTAACTTAGGATTTCGAACAACAAAATTTTCGTGGGTTTCTTTGGAGTATAGTATAAACAACTCTGCCTCACCATCTAACTCCCTCTCAAATTCTTTAAAAGACAATAAGGATACTTCTTTTTGTGGTGTTCGTGATGGTGAAAAACGTGGGGGTGGTAAAGGGTGTAGTTTTTTCTTTCTCCCTTCATGGACTATGGTATAAGTGTTGTGATACCCATCATGTATAGATCTTTTATCAGTTTGCCAAGGCCTACCAAGTAGAATATGACAAGCATCCATAGACACAACATCACATAATATAGAATCACAATACGAACCAATACAAAAAGAAACCATACATTGCTTCCTAACCCCGGTGCTAGCATTAGAGTCTAACCAGCTCAATTTGTAAGGTTGTGGATGATTAGTGGTCGTAAGACCAAGTTTGGACACTAGAGTCTTAGATACGGTATTAGCCTCACTTCCCCCATCAATAATTAAATCACATACCTCGTCACCAATTTTACAACGGGTGATGAAAATGTGTTGTCGTTGAGGGGCAGCATCCTCTTCCACACGTGCTTGCAAGGCCCTCCTAATCACGAGGCTAGTCTTCTCCTCTGACTCGGCAATGCAATCATCACAATCATCTTCAACTTCTTCTTCCCCATCCTCAAACTCATCCCAGTTGATGTTTTGAGTGGCCATGAGCTTAACCTCTTGCATAGTTAACGCCCTAGTATTAGGACAATCCTTCTTGTAATGACCTCGCCCTCCACATTTGTAACACACAATGTCACCTAGCTTCACGTTCTTTGTGTCCTTCTTTAGGGGATTGCTCGGTTTGTTAAAGGACGAACTTTCCTTTGTAGGAAAAGAAGGTTTTCGTGTCAATTGAGGAATGGTAGTAGGCTTTTTCTTCTTCCTCTTAGCATCGAATTTACTCACTAACTTGCAAGCTTCCACAAACGTGAGGTTAGTGTAACCTTCAAGTCTGTCTTGTAACTCTTGGTCCAAACCAGATATGAAACGCCCCATTTTGAGTTCTTCATTCTCGGTTACTTCACACACAATAGCAAGCCTATCAAACTCTTTTATGTAATCCTCTACAGAGTCCCCATTTTGTTGCAAGGTACTCCACTTCACATATTGGCTTTGCTTGTAATTATGGGGAATGAAACGGTCTTTCATCCGTTTTTTAAGTTTGTCCCAAGTAGAGATAGGAACTTTCCCCTTAAGGGTACGTCCCCTTTGCTCTCCTTGTAACCAACTATCACCATAGCCCTTTAGTTTGACTTTGGCAATCTTAAAACGCTGAACATCCTCATGGATGTCCTTGTATTCAAAGTACCTTTCCAAGGATTTCTCCCATTCCAAGTACTTTTCTGGATCAAGGGTCCCATCAAAGGAAGGGACGTCCACTTTGAGACTCCTATCTTCCCTCCTAGGTGGAGGGTCTTCCTCTCGATCTCTCCTATCTTGCTCGTTCATGAGTCTTGCCATCAAGGCAGCAAGATTCCCTTGTAGATTGGCATTGGTTTCGGCCAACCTTTCTTGACTAGCAATGGATCGATTTAGAGCTTCCAAGGCTGTCCTTAAGTCTTGATTTTCTCCCATGGTGTGTAGGTACACGACCCCTTAGGAAAAATTTCTTTTTTTTTGTTTTTTTGAAAAATTTCCCCCTACCTGGCGCGCCAAATGATGTGTAAGCAAGATGAGAACCTTGTTACAAAATACGTATTAAGGGGTCTTAGTGAATTTCGTGATTGATGAGGGGAGAATAGGGGAACACTCAACCCTAGCCTCGGATATAACAAAGGGGAACGCTCACCCTTCGCTTGGTGTAGTTAGAAAATAGGGATTACTCGACCCACTCGTTCACTACGTAAGTTCTAGGTTTGGGAACACTCTACCAAAACTAGTACTCTTCAAATTTGGATTATCAAATTTGAACCTTAAAAATGACTAATTGCAAGTCACGTTTAATCAACAAAAGCACAAGTGTTATAGCAAATTTCTGGATGCCTTTCCTTTTCGTACAGTACACTATTTATAGTAGTGTATCAGTTACATAAGGGATCATAGGATTCCCTTTTAATAATTATCCATTACTTGCCTATTTAAAAGACAGAAATAAAATGTTAACTATAAAGTGATTAAAAGGCTCATATGACCGTCCAATTAATCCTTTATAACAATAAACTGAAACTAACTAACTAAACAACAATAAACTGAAACTAACTAAACAACAATAAACTGAAACTAACTAAACGAAAAACTAGGCTTAAATTAAGGAAAACGTTCAGCAAGCTTCAAACGGCATTTTCAACGTGCAAATAGCTTGTTTGTAACCTCCCTTGACTTAAGCTCCTTTATTCCGGCCATGAGCTAACTAACTCCTTAATTTATGCTCAATCAGTTCAACTAACCAACGAGCTAACTAACTCCTTAATTTACGCCCAATCAGTTCAACTAACCAACCATTTCAACCTAAACTTACGCCCAACAAATAATCAGTCAATTCCTCCCTTAATTCACGCCCCATGATCAGTCCAACGTAACTAAATCATGCGTGGCTTCAAGTTTGTGAAAACGGCACACTTAGATATTTTCAACTAGATTAACTACTTTAAGGGAAGTATAACCAGTTGTGAAACTCTTTGGACCACCGTGTATAGGATTGAAGAATGACTTGGACAGAACTAATCCCTTAGCCTCTTGTTCAATAGCACCGTCTTGAACGTCTTCATCTAGACCATGGATAATTGTTCTTTGACCATTTTGGTCATCATGCATTGAAAACGAGCCTTAGAAGCATTTCTCAAACTTTTGGGATGATATTCGTGATTTTCAAGGTAAAGGGGGTCGGAAAGGGTTCTACCTCTTCTATTTTTCAAATTTCTTATCATAATAAACTATAACTTGCACTAACATACCAATATAGCCTGGTTACAAGTTTTTAATCGATGTTCGTGACTTTCTAGGCAAAGGGGGCCGAAAAGGGTTCTACCTCGCCTTTTTTTCAAATTTCTTATCAAAATAACCTAGAACTTGCACTAACATAGCAATATAGCCTAGTTACAAGTGTTCATGCATTGAAAACGAGCCTTAGAAGCATTTCACTAAGTTCTAAGTCGATGTTCGTGATTTTCAAGGGAAAGGGGGCCGAAAAGGGTTCTACCTCGCCTATTTTTCAAATTTCTTATCAAAATAACCTATCACTTGCACTAACATACCAATATAGAATAGTTACAAGTGTTCATACATTGAAAACGAGCCTTAGAAGCATTTCACTAAGTTCTAAGTCGATGTTCGTGATTTTCAAGGGAAAGTGGGCCGAAAAGGGTTCTACCTCGCCTTTTTTTCAAATTTCTTATCAAAATAACCTAGAACTTGCACTAACATAGCAATATAGCCTAGTTACAAGTGTTCATGCATTGAAAACGAGCCTTAGAAGCATTTCACTAAGTTCTAAATCGATGTTCGTGATATTAAAGGGAAAGGGGGCCGGAATGGTTTCTACCTCGCCCATTTTTAAAATTTCTAATCACAATAACCTATAACTTACACTAACATACCAATATAGCCTAGTTACAAAAGTTTATGCATTAAAAACGAGCCTTAGAAGCATTTCACTAAGTTCTAAATCGATGTTCGTGATTTTCAAGGGAAAGGGGGCCGAAAAGGATTCTACCTCGCCTATTTTTCAAATTTCTTATCAAAAAAACCTATAACTTGCACTAATATACCAATATGACCTAGTTAGAAGTGTTCATGCATTGAAAACGAGCCTTAGAAGCATTTCTCAAACTTTTGGGATGATATTCGTGATTTTCAAGGTAAAGGGGGTCGGAAAGGGTTCTACCTCTTCTATTTTTCAAATTTCTTATCATAATAAACTATAACTTGCACTAACATACCAATATAGCCTGGTTACAAGTTTTTAATCGATGTTCGTGACTTTCTAGGCAAAGGGGGCCGAAAAGGGTTCTACCTCGCCTTTTTTTCAAATTTCTTATCAAAATAACCTAGAACTTGCACTAACATAGCAATATAGCCTAGTTACAAGTGTTCATGCATTGAAAACGAGCCTTAGAAGCATTTCACTAAGTTCTAAGTCGATGTTCGTGATTTTCAAGGGAAAGGGGGCCGAAAAGGGTTCTACCTCGCCTATTTTTCAAATTTCTTATCAAAATAACCTATCACTTGCACTAACATACCAATATAGAATAGTTACAAGTGTTCATACATTGAAAACGAGCCTTAGAAGCATTTCACTAAGTTCTAAGTCGATGTTCGTGATTTTCAAGGGAAAGTGGGCCGAAAAGGGTTCTACCTCGCCTTTTTTTCAAATTTCTTATCAAAATAACCTAGAACTTGCACTAACATAGCAATATAGCCTAGTTACAAGTGTTCATGCATTGAAAACGAGCCTTAGAAGCATTTCACTAAGTTCTAAATCGATGTTCGTGATATTAAAGGGAAAGGGGGCCGGAATGGTTTCTACCTCGCCCATTTTTAAAATTTCTAATCACAATAACCTATAACTTACACTAACATACCAATATAGCCTAGTTACAAAAGTTTATGCATTAAAAACGAGCCTTAGAAGCATTTCACTAAGTTCTAAATCGATGTTCGTGATTTTCAAGGGAAAGGGGGCCGAAAAGGATTCTACCTCGCCTATTTTTCAAATTTCTTATCAAAAAAACCTATAACTTGCACTAATATACCAATATGACCTAGTTAGAAGTGTTCATGCATTGAAAACGAGCCTTAGAAGCATTTCTCAAACTTTTGGGATGATATTCGTGATTTTCAAGGTAAAGGGGGTCGGAAAGGGTTCTACCTCTTCTATTTTTCAAATTTCTTATCATAATAAACTATAACTTGCACTAACATACCAATATAGCCTGGTTACAAGTTTTTAATCGATGTTCGTGACTTTCTAGGCAAAGGGGGCCGAAAAGGGTTCTACCTCGCCTTTTTTTCAAATTTCTTATCAAAATAACCTAGAACTTGCACTAACATAGCAATATAGCCTAGTTACAAGTGTTCATGCATTGAAAACGAGCCTTAGAAGCATTTCACTAAGTTCTAAGTCGATGTTCGTGATTTTCAAGGGAAAGGGGGCCGAAAAGGGTTCTACCTCGCCTATTTTTCAAATTTCTTATCAAAATAACCTATCACTTGCACTAACATACCAATATAGAATAGTTACAAGTGTTCATACATTGAAAACGAGCCTTAGAAGCATTTCACTAAGTTCTAAGTCGATGTTCGTGATTTTCAAGGGAAAGTGGGCCGAAAAGGGTTCTACCTCGCCTTTTTTTCAAATTTCTTATCAAAATAACCTAGAACTTGCACTAACATAGCAATATAGCCTAGTTACAAGTGTTCATGCATTGAAAACGAGCCTTAGAAGCATTTCACTAAGTTCTAAATCGATGTTCGTGATATTAAAGGGAAAGGGGGCCGGAATGGTTTCTACCTCGCCCATTTTTAAAATTTCTAATCACAATAACCTATAACTTACACTAACATACCAATATAGCCTAGTTACAAAAGTTTATGCATTAAAAACGAGCCTTAGAAGCATTTCACTAAGTTCTAAATCGATGTTCGTGATTTTCAAGGGAAAGGGGGCCGAAAAGGATTCTACCTCGCCTATTTTTCAAATTTCTTATCAAAAAAACCTATAACTTGCACTAATATACCAATATGACCTAGTTAGAAGTGTTCATGCATTGAAAACGAGCCTTAGAAGCATTTCTCAAACTTTTGGGATGATATTCGTGATTTTCAAGGTAAAGGGGGTCGGAAAGGGTTCTACCTCTTCTATTTTTCAAATTTCTTATCATAATAAACTATAACTTGCACTAACATACCAATATAGCCTGGTTACAAGTTTTTAATCGATGTTCGTGACTTTCTAGGCAAAGGGGGCCGAAAAGGGTTCTACCTCGCCTTTTTTTCAAATTTCTTATCAAAATAACCTAGAACTTGCACTAACATAGCAATATAGCCTAGTTACAAGTGTTCATGCATTGAAAACGAGCCTTAGAAGCATTTCACTAAGTTCTAAGTCGATGTTCGTGATTTTCAAGGGAAAGGGGGCCGAAAAGGGTTCTACCTCGCCTATTTTTCAAATTTCTTATCAAAATAACCTATCACTTGCACTAACATACCAATATAGAATAGTTACAAGTGTTCATACATTGAAAACGAGCCTTAGAAGCATTTCACTAAGTTCTAAGTCGATGTTCGTGATTTTCAAGGGAAAGTGGGCCGAAAAGGGTTCTACCTCGCCTTTTTTTCAAATTTCTTATCAAAATAACCTAGAACTTGCACTAACATAGCAATATAGCCTAGTTACAAGTGTTCATGCATTGAAAACGAGCCTTAGAAGCATTTCACTAAGTTCTAAATCGATGTTCGTGATATTAAAGGGAAAGGGGGCCGGAATGGTTTCTACCTCGCCCATTTTTAAAATTTCTAATCACAATAACCTATAACTTACACTAACATACCAATATAGCCTAGTTACAAAAGTTTATGCATTAAAAACGAGCCTTAGAAGCATTTCACTAAGTTCTAAATCGATGTTCGTGATTTTCAAGGGAAAGGGGGCCGAAAAGGATTCTACCTCGCCTATTTTTCAAATTTCTTATCAAAAAAACCTATAACTTGCACTAATATACCAATATGACCTAGTTAGAAGTGTTCATGCATTGAAAACGAGCCTTAGAAGCATTTCTCAAACTTTTGGGATGATATTCGTGATTTTCAAGGTAAAGGGGGTCGGAAAGGGTTCTACCTCTTCTATTTTTCAAATTTCTTATCATAATAAACTATAACTTGCACTAACATACCAATATAGCCTGGTTACAAGTTTTTAATCGATGTTCGTGACTTTCTAGGCAAAGGGGGCCGAAAAGGGTTCTACCTCGCCTTTTTTTCAAATTTCTTATCAAAATAACCTAGAACTTGCACTAACATAGCAATATAGCCTAGTTACAAGTGTTCATGCATTGAAAACGAGCCTTAGAAGCATTTCACTAAGTTCTAAGTCGATGTTCGTGATTTTCAAGGGAAAGGGGGCCGAAAAGGGTTCTACCTCGCCTATTTTTCAAATTTCTTATCAAAATAACCTATCACTTGCGCTAACATACCAATATAGAATAGTTACAAGTGTTCATACATTGAAAACGAGCCTTAGAAGCATTTCACTAAGTTCTAAGTCGATGTTCGTGATTTTCAAGGGAAAGTGGGCCGAAAAGGGTTCTACCTCGCCTTTTTTTCAAATTTCTTATCAAAATAACCTAGAACTTGCACTAACATAGCAATATAGCCTAGTTACAAGTGTTCATGCATTGAAAACGAGCCTTAGAAGCATTTCACTAAGTTCTAAGTCGATGTTCGTGATTTTCAAGGGAAAGGGGGCCGAAAAGGGTTCTACCTCGCCTTTTTTTCAAATTTCTTATCAAAATAACCTAGAACTTGCACTAACATAGCAATATAGCCTAGTTACAAGTGTTCATGCATTGAAAACGAGCCTTAGAAGCATTTCACTAAGTTCTAAGTCGATGTTCGTGATTTTCAAGGGAAAGGGGGCCGAAAAGGGTTCTACCTCGCCTATTTTTCAAATTTCTTATCAAAATAACCTATCACTTGCACTAACATACCAATATAGAATAGTTACAAGTGTTCATACATTGAAAACGAGCCTTAGAAGCATTTCACTAAGTTCTAAGTCGATGTTCGTGATTTTCAAGGGAAAGTGGGCCGAAAAGGGTTCTACCTCGCCTTTTTTTCAAATTTCTTATCAAAATAACCTAGAACTTGCACTAACATAGCAATATAGCCTAGTTACAAGTGTTCATGCATTGAAAACGAGCCTTAGAAGCATTTCACTAAGTTCTAAATCGATGTTCGTGATATTAAAGGGAAAGGGGGCCGGAATGGTTTCTACCTCGCCCATTTTTAAAATTTCTAATCACAATAACCTATAACTTACACTAACATACCAATATAGCCTAGTTACAAAAGTTTATGCATTAAAAACGAGCCTTAGAAGCATTTCACTAAGTTCTAAATCGATGTTCGTGATTTTCAAGGGAAAGGGGGCCGAAAAGGATTCTACCTCGCCTATTTTTCAAATTTCTTATCAAAAAAACCTATAACTTGCACTAATATACCAATATGACCTAGTTAGAAGTGTTCATGCATTGAAAACGAGCCTTAGAAGCATTTCTCAAACTTTTGGGATGATATTCGTGATTTTCAAGGTAAAGGGGGTCGGAAAGGGTTCTACCTCTTCTATTTTTCAAATTTCTTATCATAATAAACTATAACTTGCACTAACATACCAATATAGCCTGGTTACAAGTTTTTAATCGATGTTCGTGACTTTCTAGGCAAAGGGGGCCGAAAAGGGTTCTACCTCGCCTTTTTTTCAAATTTCTTATCAAAATAACCTAGAACTTGCACTAACATAGCAATATAGCCTAGTTACAAGTGTTCATGCATTGAAAACGAGCCTTAGAAGCATTTCACTAAGTTCTAAGTCGATGTTCGTGATTTTCAAGGGAAAGGGGGCCGAAAAGGGTTCTACCTCGCCTATTTTTCAAATTTCTTATCAAAATAACCTATCACTTGCACTAACATACCAATATAGAATAGTTACAAGTGTTCATACATTGAAAACGAGCCTTAGAAGCATTTCACTAAGTTCTAAGTCGATGTTCGTGATTTTCAAGGGAAAGTGGGCCGAAAAGGGTTCTACCTCGCCTTTTTTTCAAATTTCTTATCAAAATAACCTAGAACTTGCACTAACATAGCAATATAGCCTAGTTACAAGTGTTCATGCATTGAAAACGAGCCTTAGAAGCATTTCACTAAGTTCTAAATCGATGTTCGTGATATTAAAGGGAAAGGGGGCCGGAATGGTTTCTACCTCGCCCATTTTTAAAATTTCTAATCACAATAACCTATAACTTACACTAACATACCAATATAGCCTAGTTACAAAAGTTTATGCATTAAAAACGAGCCTTAGAAGCATTTCACTAAGTTCTAAATCGATGTTCGTGATTTTCAAGGGAAAGGGGGCCGAAAAGGATTCTACCTCGCCTATTTTTCAAATTTCTTATCAAAAAAACCTATAACTTGCACTAATATACCAATATGACCTAGTTAGAAGTGTTCATGCATTGAAAACGAGCCTTAGAAGCATTTCTCAAACTTTTGGGATGATATTCGTGATTTTCAAGGTAAAGGGGGTCGGAAAGGGTTCTACCTCTTCTATTTTTCAAATTTCTTATCATAATAAACTATAACTTGCACTAACATACCAATATAGCCTGGTTACAAGTTTTTAATCGATGTTCGTGACTTTCTAGGCAAAGGGGGCCGAAAAGGGTTCTACCTCGCCTTTTTTTCAAATTTCTTATCAAAATAACCTAGAACTTGCACTAACATAGCAATATAGCCTAGTTACAAGTGTTCATGCATTGAAAACGAGCCTTAGAAGCATTTCACTAAGTTCTAAGTCGATGTTCGTGATTTTCAAGGGAAAGGGGGCCGAAAAGGGTTCTACCTCGCCTATTTTTCAAATTTCTTATCAAAATAACCTATCACTTGCACTAACATACCAATATAGAATAGTTACAAGTGTTCATACATTGAAAACGAGCCTTAGAAGCATTTCACTAAGTTCTAAGTCGATGTTCGTGATTTTCAAGGGAAAGTGGGCCGAAAAGGGTTCTACCTCGCCTTTTTTTCAAATTTCTTATCAAAATAACCTAGAACTTGCACTAACATAGCAATATAGCCTAGTTACAAGTGTTCATGCATTGAAAACGAGCCTTAGAAGCATTTCACTAAGTTCTAAATCGATGTTCGTGATATTAAAGGGAAAGGGGGCCGGAATGGTTTCTACCTCGCCCATTTTTAAAATTTCTAATCACAATAACCTATAACTTACACTAACATACCAATATAGCCTAGTTACAAAAGTTTATGCATTAAAAACGAGCCTTAGAAGCATTTCACTAAGTTCTAAATCGATGTTCGTGATTTTCAAGGGAAAGGGGGCCGAAAAGGATTCTACCTCGCCTATTTTTCAAATTTCTTATCAAAAAAACCTATAACTTGCACTAATATACCAATATGACCTAGTTAGAAGTGTTCATGCATTGAAAACGAGCCTTAGAAGCATTTCTCAAACTTTTGGGATGATATTCGTGATTTTCAAGGTAAAGGGGGTCGGAAAGGGTTCTACCTCTTCTATTTTTCAAATTTCTTATCATAATAAACTATAACTTGCACTAACATACCAATATAGCCTGGTTACAAGTTTTTAATCGATGTTCGTGACTTTCTAGGCAAAGGGGGCCGAAAAGGGTTCTACCTCGCCTTTTTTTCAAATTTCTTATCAAAATAACCTAGAACTTGCACTAACATAGCAATATAGCCTAGTTACAAGTGTTCATGCATTGAAAACGAGCCTTAGAAGCATTTCACTAAGTTCTAAGTCGATGTTCGTGATTTTCAAGGGAAAGGGGGCCGAAAAGGGTTCTACCTCGCCTATTTTTCAAATTTCTTATCAAAATAACCTATCACTTGCACTAACATACCAATATAGAATAGTTACAAGTGTTCATACATTGAAAACGAGCCTTAGAAGCATTTCACTAAGTTCTAAGTCGATGTTCGTGATTTTCAAGGGAAAGTGGGCCGAAAAGGGTTCTACCTCGCCTTTTTTTCAAATTTCTTATCAAAATAACCTAGAACTTGCACTAACATAGCAATATAGCCTAGTTACAAGTGTTCATGCATTGAAAACGAGCCTTAGAAGCATTTCACTAAGTTCTAAATCGATGTTCGTGATATTAAAGGGAAAGGGGGCCGGAATGGTTTCTACCTCGCCCATTTTTAAAATTTCTAATCACAATAACCTATAACTTACACTAACATACCAATATAGCCTAGTTACAAAAGTTTATGCATTAAAAACGAGCCTTAGAAGCATTTCACTAAGTTCTAAATCGATGTTCGTGATTTTCAAGGGAAAGGGGGCCGAAAAGGATTCTACCTCGCCTATTTTTCAAATTTCTTATCAAAAAAACCTATAACTTGCACTAATATACCAATATGACCTAGTTAGAAGTGTTCATGCATTGAAAACGAGCCTTAGAAGCATTTCTCAAACTTTTGGGATGATATTCGTGATTTTCAAGGTAAAGGGGGTCGGAAAGGGTTCTACCTCTTCTATTTTTCAAATTTCTTATCATAATAAACTATAACTTGCACTAACATACCAATATAGCCTGGTTACAAGTTTTTAATCGATGTTCGTGACTTTCTAGGCAAAGGGGGCCGAAAAGGGTTCTACCTCGCCTTTTTTTCAAATTTCTTATCAAAATAACCTAGAACTTGCACTAACATAGCAATATAGCCTAGTTACAAGTGTTCATGCATTGAAAACGAGCCTTAGAAGCATTTCACTAAGTTCTAAGTCGATGTTCGTGATTTTCAAGGGAAAGGGGGCCGAAAAGGGTTCTACCTCGCCTATTTTTCAAATTTCTTATCAAAATAACCTATCACTTGCGCTAACATACCAATATAGAATAGTTACAAGTGTTCATACATTGAAAACGAGCCTTAGAAGCATTTCACTAAGTTCTAAGTCGATGTTCGTGATTTTCAAGGGAAAGTGGGCCGAAAAGGGTTCTACCTCGCCTTTTTTTCAAATTTCTTATCAAAATAACCTAGAACTTGCACTAACATAGCAATATAGCCTAGTTACAAGTGTTCATGCATTGAAAACGAGCCTTAGAAGCATTTCACTAAGTTCTAAGTCGATGTTCGTGATTTTCAAGGGAAAGGGGGCCGAAAAGGGTTCTACCTCGCCTTTTTTTCAAATTTCTTATCAAAATAACCTAGAACTTGCACTAACATAGCAATATAGCCTAGTTACAAGTGTTCATGCATTGAAAACGAGCCTTAGAAGCATTTCACTAAGTTCTAAATCGATGTTCGTGATATTAAAGGGAAAGGGGGCCGGAATGGTTTCTACCTCGCCCATTTTTAAAATTTCTAATCACAATAACCTATAACTTACACTAACATACCAATATAGCCTAGTTACAAAAGTTTATGCATTAAAAATGAGCCTTAGAAGCATTTCACTAAGTTCTAAATCGATGTTCGTGATTTTCAAGGGAAAGGGGGCCGAAAAGGATTCTACCTCGCCTATTTTTCAAATTTCTTATCAAAAAAACCTATAACTTGCACTAATATACCAATATGACCTAGTTAGAAGTGTTCATGCATTGAAAACGAGCCTTAGAAGCATTTCTCAAAGTTTTGGGATGATATTCGTGATTTTCAAGGTAAAGGGGGTCGGAAAGGGTTCTACCTCTTCTATTTTTCAAATTTCTTATCATAATAAATTATAACTTGCATTAACATACCAATATAGCCTGGTTACAAGTTTTTAATCGATGTTCGTGACTTTCTAGGCAAAGGGGGCCGAAAAGGGTTCTACCTCGCCTTTTTTTCAAATTTCTTATCAAAATAACCTAGAACTTGCACTAACATAGCAATATAGCCTAGTTATAAGTGTTCATGCATTGAAAACGAGCCTGAGAAGCATTTCACTAAGTTCTAAGTCGATGTTCGTGATTTTCAAGGGAAAAGGGGTCGAAAAGTGTTCTACCTCGCCTTTTTTTCAAATTTATTATCAAAATAACCTAGAACTTGCACTATGATACCAATATAGCTAAGTTACAAGTGTTCATCAATTGAAAACGAGCCTTATAAGCTTTTTTCTAAGTTTTGGGATGATGTTCGTGATTTTCAAGGGAAAGGTGGTCGGAAAGGCTTCTACCTCGCCTATTTTTATAATTTCTTATCAATTAAACCTATAACTTGCACTATTATACCAATATAGCCTAGTTACAAGTGTTCTTGCATTGAAAACGAGCCTTACATGTTTTTCACCAAGTTTTGGGACGATGTTCATGATTTTCAAGGGAAAAAGCGTCGGAAAAGGTTCTACCTCGCCTATTTTTCAAATTTCTTATCAAAATGATATGTAAGTTGATTAGGATCGTTTTGGAGTGGTTTAGATGAATTAGAATCAAGTTCGTCACAAAAGAAAACAAGATAAACACTCAATGTAGAAGCGGGTTCTAATTTGCGTGTAAGGGGGATAAACTTGACCAAACACAAAGTAAGACTAGTTTATCAAGCTTATACTAACTAAGCACTAAGCAAAGAAAGTATAAGTTCGTGAAACACAAAGTAACACAAGAATTTCACAAAGAAAAATCAGTTTTTTTTTTTCCACACTTGCCTAAAACGACTGGCAAGTGTTCTATTTATAGGAAACTTTACAAGCCTTAAAGGAACTCTTCAACTTCCTATCTTACATGCCTAAAACAGAAGAAAACAAGCTTCAATAAAAGCTTTGTAACTCCTTTTACGTGCTTAAAAACAAAACTGAAAACTAGGCAGGATTCAAGCCTAGAATCACGCCTTTACTAGGCCACGAAAATGGCCGTTTATTTTAGGCCTTAATGGCAGCTATTACATGCATTGTTTAAAATCTACGCACCAAAGGTTTAAAATCTAGGGCGAAAGTTTAAGAATTGATTAAAGCAAAGCACCCTCAATTCCTACACTTCCTCACGTGAATCTAAAGCTTTAAGCACCAATTCACAACTCTTTGTTACACACAAAGAAAAACAACAAACTCTCTAAGTTTATTGAAGAATATATAGAAAAGAATCTCCAAATCTGATTTTTCCAAGCTTGGGTGCACATCTATTTATACCCATAGCTTGAGAGTTTCAATCATATTATGACTAGGCCTCCTACTTCTAAAAGGACTCCTAATAACCAATAGGATAATGCCACCTATTTATTACATAATCCTGCCAAAACTCTAACACTATCTTATCTTAATTAGAATCTTATCCTATCTAAAAAGATAATATTACAAATTAACTACTCTAATCCTATTTTATTTAAAGTAAAACACTAAATATCCAATCCCATGTGTGTAGCCACGTCCATACCCATACCATGTCACTTGCCATGTCACTTAAGTCGTAATAAAGCACCGATAAGATGTAATAAGCACATCTCAATGTAACAAGCACCTCCCCTTGTCTTAAAATTTTCCTCCTTGGTCAAAATTTTCAATCTTCAAAAATTACTCCAAGATTTTAGCTTTTGATCAAGGCCTTCCATCAATCATCACCTCCATGGCTTCCACACATTATAGAATCATAAAACCTGAAAAAGGAAAGTTTGAAAACACACCTATGCCTAAAATGAGAAAAACCCTATCAAATGAAATGGGAGAAAACTCATAGGCAAAACCAACTTATTCCCCATGTCCACCAATCCTCATTCACATTTGCATGTTATCATGCACATGCAAATGTTCCCCTTTGATGCACCTAGAAGATTCGTGTCTCCATAAGCCAACAACTCTCCCATGGTAACATCCTTCTTTGAAGCTTCAATCAACCCTTCGAAGTTGATATCCTCTATCATATCAGAAAACGTTCCTTCCTTAAATGTAACCAAACCAAGTCACCTTTAGCAAATGTAGGTTGTTTTCGGTTCTTATTGGCACGGTCTTTGTAGACTTTGTTCATAGCTTCAATCTTCTCTTTGACTTTGGTGCATGTTTTCTGAAATGCTTCCCACCTCCTCTTAGGTTCACCATGTATCAAATCTCCTTTAGGCAAGGGAATAATTCAATGGGCAGCAAAGGATTAACCCCATACACCACTTCAAAAGGACTACGAGTAGTGGTAGAAGAAGGAGACCTATTGTACGCAAATTCAGCATGGGCTAACTTAACATCCCAATCCTTTTGAGTTCTACTCACTAGACCTCGTAACAAAGCACCAAGGGTTCTATTAGTCACTTCTGTTTGGCCATCCGTTTGTGGATGATGAGAAGTACTAAATAGGAGCTTAGTCCCCACCAATTTCCACAAGATTCTCCAAAAATGACTAAGGAACTTAGTATCCCTATCCGAAACAATGGACCTTGGAACCCCATGTAAACGAATGATTTCTCTAAAGTATAAATCAGCAACTTTAGAAGCATCATCTGTTTTGTGGCATGGAATAAAATGAGCCATTTTAGAAAAATGGTCCACCACCACCATGATACTATCTTTCCCCCTTTGAGTCCTAGGGAGACCCACAATAAAATCCATGCTCACTCCTTCCCATGGAACATCAGGAACGGGTAATGGAGTGTAAAGACCTTTGTGAAAAATACTCTTGGATTTTTGACAAGTAGAACACCTTTCCACAATGTGAGTTACGTCCTTGATCATATGAGGCCAATAGAAATGTTCTTGAAGCATTTCTAATGTCTTATGTATCCCAAAATAACCAGCAATTCCTCCCCCATGGATTTCACGAACCAAGAGTTCACGCACACCATTCTTAGGCACACAAAGTTTGTTGCCTTTGAACAAGAACCCATCTTGAACCGTGTAGTCTTGAGTAGGTTTCTTGAATTTTCCAGAAAAATCCTCATCTTCTTCATAGTGATTTTTCAAGTGTTCAAACCCAAGAATCTTCGTATGAACCATAGCTAATAGATAGCTTCTCCTTGATAATGCATCTGCTACAACATTCTTCTTCCCTTCTTTGTACCTCGAACTGAATGTAAAAGATTGAAGAAATTCAACCCATTTAGCATGTCGGTGATTAAGCTTTTGTTGTCCATGAATAAATTTCAAGGCTTTATGATCCGAATGTAAAACAAACGGTTTTGGCCTTAGGTAATGAGACCAGTGATCTAGAGCCCGAACAATAGCATAGAACTCACGATCATAATTTGAATAATTAAGCTTAGCACCACTTAATTTTTCGCTGAAATAACAAATGGGTCTCTTTCCTTGAATAAGAACAGCACCAATACCCACGACACTTGCATCACATTCAACCTCAAACAGTTTATCAAAATCTGGCAATGCAAGAACCGTTGTATTGCATAATTTTTCCTTGATTTCTTCAAAGGCTCTTTGAGCAGATTCACTCCAATGGAATGCACCTTTCTTCAATAATTCGGTCAAAGGAGCTGTGATTGTTGAGAAATTCTTGATAAAAATTCTGTAAAATGAGGCAAGACCATGAAAACTCCTCACTTCATGCACATCTTTCGGCAATTTCCAAGTTGAAATAGCCTTCACCTTTTCTGGATCAACCTGTACTCCTTCACTAGATACAACATAGCCTAGGAAAGTAATATGATTACACATAAAAGCACACTTTTCTAACTTCCCATACAATCTGTTAGTCCTCAAAACCTCAAATAAAGATTTTAAATGTAACAAATGATCTTCTATGGATTTGCTATATACTAGAATATCATCTAAATATACAACAATGAATTTGTTGAGAAAAGGACACAATACCTCATTCATGAGTCTCATGAAAGAGCTAGGAGCATTACAAAGACCAAATGGCATGACAAGCCATTCGTATAAGCCTTGCTTAGTCTTAAAAGCTGTCTTCCGTTCATCACCTTCACGGATTCGCATTTGGTGATAGCCACTTCTTAAATCAATTTTACTGAAAATCTTGGCTCCACTCAACTCATCAAACATGTCTTGAAGCCTTGGCATAGGAAATCTGTATTTGATAGTAATGTTATTGATGGAACGACTATCAATACACATTCTCCAAGTTCCCTCTTTCTTAGGTACTAAAAGAGCAAGAACAGCACATGGGCTAAGGCTTTCACGCACATAACCCCTCTCTATGAGTTCTTCTACTTGTCTTTGCAACTCTTTGGCCTGATCGGGACTACACCTGTAGGCTGGCTTATTAGGCAATTGAGCTCCCAGGATCAAGTCAATAGCATGTTCAATACCTCGAAATGGAGGTAGGCCTTGTGGCAAATCACTAGGAAATACATCAGAAAATTCCTCTAGCAATTTCTTCAAAGGCAATGAGTTAGTAACATTGGAAAAGGTATCATCAACAGGTTTAACAACAAGAAAAAACCCTCCCCCTTCCATAGCACATTCGCGCTCAAACTCACGTGTTGAAACCAGAAAATTAGGCTTCTTCTCCATCATAGGTTCAACCTTTGGAGGCAAAGGAAGTAACCTGATTTTCTTTCCCCCATGAGCAGTGACCGTATAAACATTAGAAACGCCATCATGCAACGCATTCCTATCAAATTGCCATGGTCTACCAAGCAAGATATGGCACGCACTCATAGGCAGAATATCACACCAATGTTCATCATGAAAATTTCCAATTGTAAAAGAAACTAGAGCTTGTTTCTTAACCTTTAAACCCGTATCATTATCTAGCCAATTTAACTTGTATGGTTTAGCATGCTCACGAGTGGGTAATTTAAGCTTACTTACAAGTTCCGTAGAGGCCACATCTGTACAAGAACCACCGTCTATAATCACATCACAAATCTTGTCTCGTACCTTGCATCTTGTATGGAAAAGATTCTCTCTTTGTTGCACATCTTTGAGAGGTTCAGAATGTAGGATCCTTCTCATAACACCACACAATGGAGTGGCGTCTTCTTCAGCTCCATATTCCTCATATTCCTCCTCCTCTTCCTCATTTTCCTCGGAATCATACCCTCCTTCATGAATGGTGAGTGTGTTCCGTTTTGGACATTCACTAGCAATATGTCCCTTTTCATGGCACTTGTAACACGTTCTCTTGGAAACTTCTTGCTTGAAATCCGTTTTTCCTCCTTTGAATGAGTTAGGAGTAAAAGTGGATTTGGCAGCAACCTCACCTTTTCCTACGGAAGGAAAAGCTTTGTAAGGAGGCCTCGAAGTAGGCCTTGGCCTATCTTCTTTGTGTTGTGCCTCAACCTTTCTAGCAGCCTTAACAACTTCTTCATAGGTGGAATAAGGTAGGAGATCCACCTTATTACATATTGGCTTTGACAACCCTTTAGTGAAACGCGCAATTTTGAGTGGTTCTCTCTCTTGCATATCACACACCAAACTGAGTTTCTCAAATTCTCGCACATAATCATCAACACTTCATTCTCCTTGAGCTAGGCGAGTCAATTTCACATATTGATCTTGCTCATACTCACGTGGAACCCAACGTTGCTCCATCTTCTTTCTGAGTTTCACCCATGACTCAATCTTACCCTTTCCTTCTCTTCTCCTTTTGGCCTTCAGATTATCATACCAAAGTCCAGCAAGTTTGGTTAACTTAAGAATCGCCATTTTACAACTCCTAGTATCATCATACTCCTTATACTCAAAGATACTCTCCAATCTACATACCCAATCAAAAAAAACTTCTGGATCGTTAGATCCATCGAATTCGGGAAGATCTAGTTTGAGACTTCTATCTTCTTGGTAACCACGAAATTGTGATTCCCCTTGGGTGGGTGTGGAATTTGAATTTTCTAATTCCTCCAACCTTCTACCTTGTCTAAGCCATAGGTCAGCAATGGCATCCATCCTTGTTTCATGCTTTTTCATTTCGTCATGCATTTCTTGGAGTTTTCCAAGAATGTCTTTCATCACTTCGTGAGATGTTGAGTTGGATGAACTCGAAGCCATACTCCAAAACCTTTGCTCTGATACCAACTGATGTGTTTGTGGATTAGGATCGTTTTGGAGTAGATTAGGTGAATTAGACTCAAGTTCGTCATAAGAGAAAATAAGATAAACACTCAATGTAGAATCGGGTTCTAAATTGTGTGTAAGGGAATAAACTGGACCAAACACGAAGTAAGGCTAGATTATTGAGCTTATACTAACTAGCACTAAGCAAAGAAGGTATAAGTTTGTGAAACACAAAGTAACACACGAAATTCACAAAGAAAATCAGATTCTATTATTTTCTTGCACTCTTGCCCAAACGAATTGGCAAGTGTCCTATTTATAGGAAGCTTTACAAATCTTAAAGGGACCCTTTAGCTTCCTATCTTACACGAATAAAACAGAAGAAACAAGCCTCAATAAAGCTTTGTAACTCCTTTGACGTAATTCAAAACAGAATTAAAAACTGAGCATGATTCAAGCCTTGAATCACGCTTTAACTAAGTCATAAAAATGACTGATTATTTGAGGCCTTAATGCGTGCATGTTTGACAGAAAATAACCTCCTAATTAAATGCTTTAAATGAATAAAACAAACAGCAAATAAATCATAATTATTTCCCCACAAAAATCGCCCTGAATCAAGCTGACGTTAAATTGTGCTGTTTGAAACTTCTTGTGCTGTTTGAAAATCTTCTTGACCGTATCCTTAACTGGCCATTACGTCCCCTTTGCTCTCTTCCCATTTAAGGCAAGAAACAAAAGGATTAATTGAAGAGAATCCCACGAAATTATCACCCAAGGACTTGGATTTTTCGTGGATGAACAAGGTATGGACCGTACCTTGAACTTCTGGAACTTTAGCTTGGACTTGATTGCTTGCTGCCATATCACTTACAAGCATTTCACCAAGTTTAGGGACGATGTTCGTGATTTTCAAGGGAAAGGGGTCAAAAAGGGTTCTACCTCGCCTATTTTTCATATTTCTTATCAAAATAACCTATAACTTGTACTAACATACCAATATAGCCTAGTTACAAGTGTTTACGCATTGAAAAAGAAACTTAGAAGCATTTTACTAAGTTTTGGGACGATGTTCGTGATTTTCAAGGGAAAGGTGAACAAAAAGAGTTCAACCTCGCCTATTTTTCAAATTTCTTTTCAAACTAACCTATAAATTACACTAACATACCAATATAGACTATTTAAAAGTGTTCATGCATTGAAATCGAGGCTTAGAAGCATTTCACTAAGTTTTGGGACGATGTTCGTGATTTTCAAGAGAAAGAGGAACGGAAAGGGTTCTATCTCGCGTATTTTTCAAATTTCTTATCACACTAACCTATAACTTCCACTAAAATACCAATATAGTCTAGTTACAAGTGTTCATGCATTGAAAATGAGTCTTAGAAGCATTTCACCAAGTTTTTGGATGATGCTCGTGATTTTCAAGGTCAAGGGTGCCGAAAAGCTTTCTACCTCGCCTATTTTTCAAATTTCTTATCAAACAAACCTATAACTTTCACTAACATACCAAAATACCCTAGTTACAAGTTTTAATGCATTGAAAACGAGCCTTAAAATTATTTCACTAAATTTTTGGACGAAGTTCGTGATTTTCAAGGGAAAGGGGGCCGGAAAAGGTTCCACCTCGCCTATTTTTCAAATTTCTTACCAAAATAACCTAGAATTTGCACTAACATACCAATATAGCCTAGTTACAAGTGTTCGTGCATTGAAAACGGGCTTGGGGACAATCCCATTAGATATAGCCTTGTCCCTTACATTTGAAGCAAGTTCGTTGATCTCCCATAGGGGGCCTCGAACTTCCTCCCTTATCTCTCCCAAAAGATTGTGGCTTTATGGATTTCTCGAGATTAGGCTTCACATTAGACATCTCACGCACCCCTTTAGCTTCAAATGATCGAAAGATCCCTCTAGGTTTACGTGTTTGCCTTTCAACCCTAGTTGCTATTGTACACACCTCATCAAAGCTCCAATAGGGTTGTAATTCCACCTTTTCCTTGATTGGGTCATTTAACCCAGCCACAAAACGAGCCACCTTGTGGTCTTCTTTCTCCTCTAGCCCACACACCATGGCTAGATTTTCGAATTCCATCAAGTATTCCTCCATAGACCTCCTTTCTTGCTTCAAAGTATGCATTTTTATAAAATTGTTTTGTTCAAAGTCTTGAGGAACAAACCTTTTTTGCATGTACTTCTTTAGTTTTGTCCAAGATGAGATCTTGGAACGCCCCTCCTTTCTCCTCTTCTTTTGCAAACCTTCAAGCCACAAACTTGCATAAGAAGTGAGTTTGAGTTCAGCAACCTTAAAGGATCTATGATCATCATAGTCCTTATATCTGAAAATTCGTTCAACTCTACGGATCCAATCTAGGAATTTGTCTGGGTCCAAACTGCCATTGAACTCAGGGATTTCAAGTCTCAAGCTTTGATTCTCTTTCCCCCTTAAACTCTTTCTCCTATGCCCTTTATATGATTCCTTATCATCACCTGAAGAGGATGGGTCCCTCTTGCTAGGCCTCCTTGAGCTTCTAACACTAGATTCACCATCACTTTCGCTAGAGTTAGATTCATGCGAAGAGAGTTTACCTTTGCTTGAGGACTTTTCCTTCTTCCCCACGATTTGCAACAGCTCGTTCATACGTTCCTTCAGTTCCTTCAACTCGCGTTCTATGCACAAGGCTTTGGCTTCTTGCAAGGTCAAACCTTTTTTGAAGCCTGGTGGCATCTCGTGTGCATCATCACCACTATAATCCATATTGCTTGAGTATGCTTTGAATTCTCTCAACGAAAGCACCAAAAGTTGATGTGAATCTAGGTATTGAAACCTTAATCCACACAAAAGGGATAGAACTAGATAGAAAACCCTCTAAAGCTACACACCAAAGGTTTAAAATCTAGGGCGAAAGTTTAAGAATTGATTAAAGCAAAGCACCCTCAATTCCTACACTTCCTCACGTGAATCTAAAGCTTTAAGCACCAATTCACAACTCTTTGTTACACACAAAGAAAAACAACAAACTCTCTAAGTTTATTGAAGAATATATAGAAAAGAATCTCCAAATCTGATTTTTCCAAGCTTGGGTGCTGATGTGTAAGCAAGATGGGAACCTTGTTACAAAATACGTGTTAAGGGGTCTTAGTAAATTTCGTGATTGATGAGGGGAGAATAGGGGAACACTCAACCCTAGCCTCGGATATAACAAAGGGGAACACTCACCCTTCGTTTAGTGTAGTTAGGAAATAGGGATTACTCAACCCACTCGTTTACTACGGAAGTTCTAGATTTGGGAACACTCTACCAAAGCTAGTACTCTTCAAATTTGGATTATCAAATTTGGACCTTAAAAATGACTAATTGTAAGTCACGTTTAATCAATAAAAGCACAAGTGTTTAGCAAATTTCTGGATGCATTTCTTTTCGTTCAGTACACTATTTATAGTAGTGTATTCGTTACATAAGGAATCATAGGATTCCCTTTTGATAATTATCCATTACTTGCCTATTTAAAGACAGAAATAAAATGCTAACTATAAAGTGATTAAAAGGCTCATATGACCGTCCAATTAATCCTCTATAACAATAAACTGAAACTAACTAACAACAATAAACTGAAACTAACTAACTAAACGTAAAACTAGGCTTAAATTAAGGAAAACGTTCAATAAGCTTCAAACGGCATTATCAACGTGCAAATGGCTTCAAACGGCATTATCAGCGTGTAATTAGCTTGTTTGTAACCTCCCTTGACTTAAGCTCCTTTATTCCAGTCATGAACTAACTAACTCCTTAAATTACGCCTAAGTAGTTCAACTAACCGACTAGCTAACTAATTCCTTGATTTACGCCCAATCAGTTCAACTAACCAACCATTTCAGCAAGCTTGCGCCATGATCAGCTAACTAACTCCTAAACTTACGCCCTACACATAATCAGTCAATTCCTCCCTTAATTCACGCCCCATGATCAGTCCAACGTAACTAAATCATGCGTGGCATCAAGTCGGCACCTTTGCTAGATCCCTTCAACTAGATTAACTACTTTAAGGGAAGTATAACCAGTTGTGAAACTCTTTGGACCACCGTGCATAGGATTGAAGAATGATTTGGACAGAATTAACCCCTTAGCATTTAATTCAATAACACCGTCTTGACCGTCTTCATCTAGACCATGGATAATTGTTTCTTGACCATTTTGGTCATCCTCCCCTTCTTCAAAAGGAATTGCCCTCAATTCGTCATCATCGAAGTAAGGAGCAAGATCACCAACGTTGAATGTACTTGAGACACCATATTGACCTCCCAAATCAACTTTGTATGCGTTGTCATTGATCTTTTCCATGATCTCAAATGGTCCCTCGGCTCTTGGCATAAGTTTGTTTTTCCTTTTGCTAGGAAAACGTTCTTTCCTCATGTAAATCCACACCAAATCCCCAACTTCAAAAGATTTCACATTTCTCACTCGTTTGTTGGCTTGTTTCTTGTAGATTTCATTCGCCTTTTCAATGTTCCTCCGAACTTCTTTATGGATCTTTAGCATGAATTCGGCTTGCTCTTTTGCCCCACCATGAACGAACTTGTCTTTTGGCAAAGCAATAAGATCAATGGGAACATAAGGATTGACGCCATAGACTACTTCAAAAGGAGAGTACTTTGTAGTAGCACTAGGTGTCCTATTATAAGCAAACTCGGCATGAGCAAGCTTATTATCCCAATCCTTGGTACTTTTGCTTACCAAAGCCCTAAGCAACGAACCAAGTGTTCTATTCACCACCTCCGTTTGGCCATCGGTTTGTGGATGATGTGAGGTAGAGAACAATAACTTAGTTCCCATCAAACGCCATATGGATTTCCAAAAATGACTTAGGAACTTAGTATCGCGATCTGACACAATGGTGCGTGGCACCCCATGGAAACGAACTACCTCTTCAAAGTATAACTTAGCCACTTTTATTGCATCTTCAGTTTTATGGCAAGGAATGAAATGAGCCATTTTCGAGAACCGATCAACCACCACCATTATTGAATCTTTGCCTCTTTGAGTTCTTGGCAAAGCTACAATAAAATCCATACTAACATCTTCCCAAGGTCTTTCGGGGATTGGTAAGGGCTTGTAGAGACCTTTATGAAACACCATTTGATGTGATTCTTGATCCGAAAACCAAGTTATCACAAGGATATGTTCTAAGCTTCGTCCTATACAGATAAATCACCAAGAACTAGGCAAGAACTGAGTTTAATTAATTAAGAGTCCACTTAATTAATCAAACCAATGAATGTTTTAACTAAAACACCCAAAACAGCAACCAACTCGCAAGTTAGCCAAAGAAATATTTAGGTAATCCAACCAAAATATCACTCAAAATAAATGTGTTTTTTGTATTGCTCAAAATCTGAATGAATGAATGAATTCGTGAATTACATGGAGTATTTATAGCAATCCTTTCCTAAGACTATTAGAACTCTAACTAGAATAAAACTCCTTCTCTTCCTAAGCATATTAGAGTTCTAACTTGAGTAAAACTCCTACTTTTTCTAAACACATTAGAGTTCTAGCTTGAGTAAAACTCCTACTTTTTCTAAACACATTAGAGTTCTAGCTTGAGTAAAAGTCTTCCACTTTGCCTTGATCTCCAAGCAGCCGCCACTTTCAATTTTGAGTAGGAATCCCTCTTGAAATAGGAAACCTAACTTAACCTTGTGCGCCAAGTAACGTTACACGATTCTCCAACTTAATTAACTACGCACACGTACAAAAATAATTAAGAACATAAAGAAACCTAAGGTCTAAACCAAGAAAAACCCTTTCAAGTGAAAGGTAAAAACTTGTAGACCAAAATCTAAGAAAGCTTTTAAAGAAACCTTAAAGAACTATCAAGAAGCTTCAAGAACTCCCAAGAACGCCACCATACAAAGCGTGGCTTTGTCTTGATGCCCCCGATAGTAAGTTTGACCTATTGAGGAAGCTTCCAAGTATAGATTCATGCTTTCTTGACTTTCTTGGAATAATTCTTCAACATGCTCGTCGTTCACATTTATGCACGCATCATCCTCCCCTTCTTCAAAAGAATTTGCCCTCAAATCTTCAATAGCATCATCTGGCAAATACTTCACCAAATCCCCAACATTAAATGTTGCGCTTACACCATATTCTCCCGGCAATTCAAGCTTATATGCATTCTCATTGATCTTCTCAATAATCTTGAACGGCCCCTCACTTCTTGGCATCAATTTATTCTTTCTTTTGCTAGGAAATCTTTCTTTTCTCAAGTGTAGCCACACCAAGTCGCCAACTTCAAAACTTTGTGGCTTTTTGTTCTTGTTAGCTCGTGCTTTGTAGAGTTCATTGACACGTTCAATCCTAGCTCTAACTTGTGCGTGTAGCTTCATCATGTACTTGATCTTAGCCTCGGCATCCTTATGAATTAATTCCCCTTTTGGAATTTCAATCAAATCAATGGGCATTCTTGGATTGACACCATAAACAACTTCAAATGGCGTGTGTTTTGTGGCATAAGTAGGTGATCTATTGTAAGCAAACTCGGCATGAGCAAGCTTAATATCCCAATCTTTTTGCGTTTTGCTCACTAGTCCACGTAAAAGCACACCAAGAGTTCGATTTGTTACCTCCGTTTGTCCGTCCGTTTGCGGGTGATATGATGTACTAAATAACAGCTTCGTTCCCACCAACTTCCATAGTGATTTCCAAAAGAAACTCATGAACTTTGTATCACGATCACTCACAATACTGTTCGGCAACCCATGTAGTCTCACCACTTCCTTGAAATACAATTCCGCCACTTTCATAGCATCGTCCACTTTGTGACAAGGTATGAAATGAGCCATCTTGGAAAATCGATCCACTACAACCATGATTGAGTCCTTTCCTCTTTGAGTCCTTGGCAAACCAACTACGAAATCCATAGACACGTCTTCCCAAGGTGAATCTGGCACGGGCAAGGGCGTATATAAGCCTTGATGAAACGTAGCCTTGGCTTTTTGACATGTTGCACACCTAGAAACTATTGATTGTACATCCGCTAGCATTCTAGGCCAATAAAAATGCTCTTGGAGCATAGTTAATGTTTTCGTTATGCCAAAATGTCCCGCTATCCCTCCACCATGCACTTCTCTTACTATTAATTCTCTAATAGAACACTTAGGCACGCACAAACGATTCCCCTTGAAAAGAAAACCGTCTTGTAAAACATAGGAACCTACGGCCCCCTTGGAACACTCCTCTAGGAGTGTAGAGAAATCCACGTCCCCCTTATAGTACTCCTTGATTAACTCGAAACCAAGTAGTTTACAATTCAATACTCCAAGCAACGTGTGTCTTCTAGATAGTGCATCGGCCACTACATTTGCTTTCCCCTCTTTATACTTTGAAGAAAAATTGAAAGCTTGTAGAAACTCTACCCATTTAGCATGTCTAGGGTTCAATTTTTGTTGACCATGAATGTACTTCAAAGCTTCGTGATCACTATGCAACACAAAGTGATTTGGGCGCAAATAGTGACTCCAATGGTCCAATGCTCGCACAATAGCATAAAACTCCTTGTCATAGGTAGAATAGTTCAATCTAGCACCGTTTAATTTCTCACTAAAATAGGCAATAGGGCGCTTCTTTTGAACCAAAACGGCACCAATCCCCACACCACTAGCGTCGGTTTCTACCTCAAATGGTTGTGAAAAATCCGGCAATGCAAGTACAGGTGCTTCACATAGCTTCCTTTTGACCAAATCAAATGCACGTTGGGCTTCCTTGGTCCACTCGAATTTTCCCTTGTCTTTCTTCAAGCATTCAGTCATAGGTGCAACTATCGTGGAAAAATTCTTCACAAATCTTCTATAAAATGACGCTAGACCATGAAACGATCTAACTTCACTCACATTGGTAGGTACGGGCCAAGTCTTGATAGCTTCAACCTTGGATTGATCCACGGACACACCATCTTTGGATACTACATACCCTAGAAACGTCACGCTAGGAACAAGAAAATAACATTTTTCCAATTTTGCGTACAACTTCTTCTCCCTAAGAACCTCAAAAACGCTTCTCAAATGCATTAGATGATCATTGAAATTTTCAGAATAAATTAATATGTCATCCAAGTAAACAACTACGAACCTTCCAAGAAATGGTTTCAACACCTCGTTCATCAATCTCATAAATGTACTAGGCGCATTGGTTAGACCAAAAGGCATGACTAACCACTCGTACAACCCCACTTTAGTCTTGAAAGCCGTCTTCCATTCATCTCCTTCCCTCATGCGTATTTGATGATAGCCACTCATAAGATCAATCTTGGAAAATAGCTTTGAACCATGCAATTCGTCTAACAAATCATCAAGTCTAGGTATAGGAAATCTATACTTGATGGTTATGTTGTTCACACTCCTACTATCAATGCACATACGCCAACTCCCATCTTTTTTTGGAACTAGCAATGCAGGCACGGCACAGGGGCTCATACTCTCTTTCACGTAGCCTCTTTGCATCAATTCCTCTATTTGACGTTGTATTTCCTTTGTTTCTTCTGGATTACTTCTATATGCTGCCTTGTTAGGTAGTGGAGCTCTCGGAATAAGATCAATTTGATGTTCAATACCACGAATTGGTGGTAATCCCGGTGGTAATTCACTAGGAAAAACATCACAATACTCTTGCAATACCACTTCTAATTCCACGGGCCTCTTTTCTTGTTTACTTTCATTCACTTGCACATTGTTAGCCACCATAATATATACCATATTGTTATTGTTGATCTCTTTCTCCAACTCCTTTTCCCCAATTAAATATGCACCTTTCGAACTAGGGTTAATTCTATGATCAACAAGTGGTTTCAATGCATATGATTTTTTCCCCCTTTCCTTTTCGAATTATATACACATTTGTCCTACCATTAAACTTGACAAATCTATCATATTGCCATGGTCTACCCAATAAGATATGACAAGCATCCATGGGGCATACATCACATAAAACTTTATCATGATATTTGCCAATTGAAAAGGTGATTAGGGCTCGCTTCGTTACCTTTACGTCACTAGCATCATTGAGCCAATGTAGCTTGTAAGGTTTTGGGTGATCGGTTGTAGGCCACTCTAATTTGTTGATCAAAGTTGTAGACACCACATTTGTGCAACTTCCCGAGTCTATTATTACGTCACACAATCGATCTTCCACCTTGCACCTTGTTAAAAAGATTTTCTCTCTTTGATTCTCTTCAACGGGCATAGGTTTAGAGTGAAGAGCTCTCCTTAGAACCAAGCTCTTTCCTTGCGTTTCACCATCAACCTCTTCGGCACTACCCTCCTCTTCTTCAAAATCACGTTCTTGCTCGACCACAACCTCCATGTCACTACTTCCCTCACACCTAGCTTTCTCTTCTTCCCATTCTTGAGCCGTCATAGTGCGTTTTGAGTAGCAATTGCTTGCTATATGGCCAACACTCCCACATTTGAAACATTTTCTATCTTCAGTCACCTTCTTGCTAGCTTCGTTTCTGGGTTTGTTATCTTTAGCATACGAATTAGAAGAAGTCCTATCAAAGGTAGGCTTGTCACTAGCCTTTGTGAACGTGCGTGTGAACGGCTTCACACTTGAGGTCTTCTTGGCCTTGAATTGTCTTTCAACCTTAATGGCCGCCTTGCATACTTCTTCAAACGAATAGTATTCGTGCAATTCAATCTTCTCTTGAACATTTTCGTTCAAACCTGCAATAAAACGTGCTATTTTGTGCTCTAGAATTTCTTCTAAATCACACAATAAACATAGTTTCTCAAATTCACACAAATAAGCCTCCACGGATTGATTTCCTTGCTTAAAAGTCTGCATCTTGAGATACACTTCTTGCACGTACTCATGGGGCACAAATTGACGCTTCATATATTTCTGTAATTGTGTCCAAGTAGTGATCTTGGATCGTCCCTCCTTGCGTCTCTTTTTCTTGAGATTATCATACCATAAACTCGCATAACCCGTGAGTTTTAATTCAGCAAGTTTGCACCTCTTTCGTTCATCATACTCCTTGTAATCAAAGAGTGTTTCCGCTCTTCTAACCCACTCAAAATATTTTTCGGGGTCTAGCATACTACCATTGAATTCCGGAAAATCTAACCTTATATTTCGGTCATCATCTTTGGCCTTGTTCTTCCGTCTATGCCTTCTAGGTTCATCACTTGAAGATGAATCTTTATGGCGTGATCTACTTGCTTTTCTCCTTTCATATTCATCTTCACTTGAACTAGAACTTGTAACTGATTTGTTCTTCCTTGAAGATGAAGTTTTGTCACGTTCGTCAAGCCTAGCCAATACTTCTTGCAATTGTTGTGACAATCGCTCTATTTGACGATCCCTTCGCAAGTTATGCGCTTGATCAAGGTTCAAACCCCTTGGAATCCCTGGGATTTCTTCGTCACTCATTGCTCCTACACAAACCAGGTTAGTTTATGTAAAAATCTTGATTAAAAGATTGAATCTTGATTGATTCTTGAGGCAAATAAAAACCGATCTCCAGATCGCAACTCCGTGTAACAATCTCAAAAGTTTGAGGTTGCACAGACTTCGTTACGCGTCCGATTGACACGAAATTTTGACACAATGTTGATCTACGTTTTCTGAATCCTCCCACAAAATTTCAGCCAAAAATTCCAAGCCAAACGTCACCAACAGCTCTGATACCACGATGATGTGATTCTTGATCCGAAAACCAAGTTATCACAAGGATATGTTCTAAGCTTCGTCCTATACAGATAAATCACCAAGAACTAGGCAAGAACTGAGTTTAATTAATTAAGAGTCCACTTAATTAATCAAACCAATGAATGTTTTAACTAAAACACCCAAAACAGCAACCAACTCGCAAGTTAGCCAAAGAAATATTTAGGTAATCCAACCAAAATATCACTCAAAATAAATGTGTTTTTTGTATTGCTCAAAATCTGAATGAATGAATGAATTCGTGAATTACATGGAGTATTTATAGCAATCCTTTCCTAAGACTATTAGAACTCTAACTAGAATAAAACTCCTTCTCTTCCTAAGCATATTAGAGTTCTAACTTGAGTAAAACTCCTACTTTTTCTAAACACATTAGAGTTCTAGCTTGAGTAAAACTCCTACTTTTTCTAAACACATTAGAGTTCTAGCTTGAGTAAAAGTCTTCCACTTTGCCTTGATCTCCAAGCAGCCGCCACTTTCAATTTTGAGTAGGAATCCCTCTTGAAATAGGAAACCTAACTTAACCTTGTGCGCCAAGTAACGTTACACGATTCTCCAACTTAATTAACTACGCACACGTACAAAAATAATTAAGAACATAAAGAAACCTAAGGTCTAAACCAAGAAAAACCCTTTCAAGTGAAAGGTAAAAACTTGTAGACCAAAATCTAAGAAAGCTTTTAAAGAAACCTTAAAGAACTATCAAGAAGCTTCAAGAACTCCCAAGAACGCCACCATACAAAGCGTGGCTTTGTCTTGATGCCCCCGATAGTAAGTTTGACCTATTGAGGAAGCTTCCAAGTATAGATTCATGCTTTCTTGACTTTCTTGGAATAATTCTTCAACATGCTCGTCGTTCACATTTATGCACGCATCACCATTTTTGCTCTTTGACAGGTAGAACAACGACTCACCACATGATGAACCGTGGCTAACATTTTCGGCCAATAAAAATGAGCTTGGAGAAGCTCCATTGTCTTGTGAATACCCACGTGACCAGCTAATCCTCCCCCATGAGCTTCATGTATCAACAAACTTCGAATGGGACATTTTGGGATGCATAATCTATTCCCTTTGAAAAGAAAACCATTATGCAAAGAAAACAGATCATAAACTCCACGGACGCATTTTTCAATTATCCCTTTGAATTCATCATCTTCTTGATAGTACTCCTTAATCAAATCGAATCCAAGTACCTTTGCTTCAACCATTCCAAGTAAATTATGCCTCCTAGACAAGGCATCTGCCACCACATTCGCTTTTCCACTCTTGTATTTAGAGGAAAAGTTAAATGTTTGCAAGAATTCGACCCACTTTGCATGCCTCGCATTCAGCTTCTTTTGGCCATGTATGAACCTCAAGGATTCATGATCAGAATGCAATATGAAAGGTTGTGGCCTCAAATAATGTGACCAATGATCTAGAGCTCTTACCATAGCATAGAACTCTTTATCATAGGTGGAGTAATTCAACTTGCCTTGACTCATCTTCTCACTGAAGTAGGCAATGGGTCGCCCACCTTGAATCAATACGGCACCAATACCTTTTCCACTTGCGTCACATTCAACCTCAAATGGTTTGGAAAAATCCGGAAGTGCTAATATGGGTGTGTTGCACATCTTCTTCTTGACTTCTTCAAACGCCCTTTGAGCTTGGGGTGTCCATTCGAACACGCCTTTCTTAGTACACTCGGTGATGGGAGCCATGAGTGTGCTGAAGTTCTTGATGAATCTTCTATAGAAAGAAGCAAGTCCATGAAATGAACGAACTTCCGTAAGCGTTCTCGGACTAGGCCAAGATTGAATCGCTTCGATTTTGCTATGATCCACCTTTACGCCATCACCTGAAACTATATAGCCAAGAAACATGACTTCATATAATAAAAAATCACATTTTTCTAGTTTCCCATACAGTTTTTCTTTCCTTAAAACAGAAAATACTTGAAAAAGGTGATCAAAATGAGATTCTTCATCACGGGAATAGATGAGAATGTCATCCAAGTATACTACCACAAACTTGCCAAGAAATGGCCTTAGCACCTCATTCATTAACCTCATGAATGTGCTAGGGGCATTGGTAAGGCCAAATGGCATGACGAGCCACTCATATAACCATGCTTTGTCTTGAATGCAGTCTTCCATTCATCCCCTTCTCTCATGCGAATCTGATGATACCCACTTCTCAAGTCTACCTTTGAGAAGACCTTGGAACCACTCAATTCATCCAGCATATCATCAAGCCTTGGGATTGGAAACCTGTACTTGATAGTAATGTTATTAACGGCTCTACTATCAATACACATTCTCCAAGTACCATCTTTCTTAGGAACCAACAAAGCAGGAACGGCACATGGACTCATGGACTCACGCACATAACCCATACCCATTAGTTCTTCAATTTGACGTTGTAACTCCTTAGTTTCTAAAGGGTTACATCTATAGGCTGGTTTATTTGGCAAGGGTGCTCCGGGAATGAGATCAATTTGATGCTCAATTCCTCGTATGGGTGGTAGTCCCTTAGGTAATTCATCCGGAAAAACGTCCTCAAAATCTTTAATTAATTGGGCTAATTTAGGATTTCGAGCAACAAAATTTTCGTGGGTTTCTTTGGAGTATAGTATAAACAACTCTGCCTCACCACCTAACTCCCTCTCAAATTCTTTGAAAGACAATAAGGATACTTCTTTTTGTGGGGTACGTGATGGTGAAAAACGTGGGGGTGGTAAAGGGTGTAGTTTTTTCTTCCTCCCTTCATGGACTATTGTATAAGTGTTGTGATATCCATCATGTATAGATCTTTTATCAGTTTGCCAAGGCCTACCAAGTAGGATGTGACAAGCATCCATGGACACAACATCACATAATATAGAATCACAATACGCACCAATACAAAAAGAAACCATACATTGCTTCCTAACCCCGGTGCTAGCATTAGAGTCTAACCAACTCAATTTGTAAGGTTGTGGATGATTAGTGGTCGTAAGACCTAGTTTGGATACTAGAGTCTTAGATACGGTATTAGCCTCACTTCCCCCATCAATAATTAAATCACATACCTCGTCACCAATTTTACAACGGGTGATGAAAATGTGTTGTCGTTGAGGGGCAGCATCCTCTTCCACACGTGCTTGCAAGGCCCTCCTAATCACGAGGCTAGTCTTCTCCTCTGACTCGGCAATGCAATCATCACAATCATCTTCAACTTCTTCTTCCCCATCCTCAAACTCATCCCAGTTGATGTTTTGAGTGGCCATGAGCTTGACCTCTTGCATAGTTAACGCCCTAGTATTAGGACAATCCTTCTTGTAATGACCTCGCCCTCCGCATTTGTAACATACAATGTCACCTAGCTTCACGTTCCTTGTATCCTTCTTTAGGGGATTGCTTGGTTTGTTAAAGGACGAACTTTCCTTTGTAGGAAAAGAAGGTTTTCGTGTCAATTGAGGAATGGTAGTAGGCTTCTTCTTCTTCCTCTTAGCATCGAATTTACTCACTAACTTGCAAGCTTCCACAAACGTGAGGTTAGTGTAACCTTCAAGTCTGTCTTGTAATTCTTGGTCCAAACCAGATATGAAACGCCCCATTTTGAGCTCTTCATTCTCGGTTACTTCACACACAATAGCAAGCCTATCAAACTCCTTTATGTAATCCTCTACAGAGTCCCCATTTTGTTGCAAGGTACTCCACTTCACATATTGGCTTTGCTTGTAATTGTGGGGGATGAAACGGTCTTTCATCCGCTTTTTAAGTTTGTCCCAAGTAGAGATAGGAACTTTCCCCTTAAGGGTGCGTCCCCTTTGCTCTCCTTGTAGCCAACTATCACCATAGCCCTTTAGTTTGACTTTGGCAATCTTAAAACGCTGAACATCCTCATGGATGTCCTTGTACTCAAAGTACCTTTCCAAGGTTTTCTCCCATTCTAAGTACTTTTCTGGATCAAGGGTCCCATCAAAGGAAGGGACGTCCACTTTGAGACTCCTATCTTCCCTCCTAGGTGGAGGGTCTTCCTCTCGATCTCTCCTATCTTGCTCGTTCATGAGTCTTGCCATCAAGGCAGCAAGATTCCCTTGTAGATTGGCATTAGTTTCGGCCAACCTTTCTTGACTAGCAATGGATCGATTTAGAGCTTCCAAGGCTGTCCTTAAGTCTTGATTTTCCCCCATGGTGTGTAGGTACACGACCCCTTAGGAAAAGTTTCTTTGTTTTTTTTTTTTTTGAAAAATTTCCCCCTATCTGGCGCGCCAAATGATGTGTAAGCAAGATGGAAACCTTGTTACAAAATACGTGTTAAGGGGTCTTAGTAAATTTCGTGATTGATGAGGGGAGAATAGGGGAACACTCAACCCTAGCCTCGGATATAACAAAGGGGAACACTCACCCTTCGTTTAGTGTAGTTAGGAAATAGGGATTACTCAACCCACTCGTTTACTACGGAAGTTCTAGATTTGGGAACACTCTACCAAAGCTAGTACTCTTCAAATTTGGATTATCAAATTTGGACCTTAAAAATGACTAATTGTAAGTCACGTTTAATCAATAAAAGCACAAGTGTTTAGCAAATTTCTGGATGCATTTCTTTTCGTTCAGTACACTATTTATAGTAGTGTATTCGTTACATAAGGAATCATAGGATTCCCTTTTGATAATTATCCATTACTTGCCTATTTAAAGACAGAAATAAAATGCTAACTATAAAGTGATTAAAAGGCTCATATGACCGTCCAATTAATCCTCTATAACAATAAACTGAAACTAACTAACAACAATAAACTGAAACTAACTAACTAAACGTAAAACTAGGCTTAAATTAAGGAAAACGTTCAATAAGCTTCAAACGGCATTATCAACGTGCAAATGGCTTCAAACGGCATTATCAGCGTGTAATTAGCTTGTTTGTAACCTCCCTTGACTTAAGCTCCTTTATTCCAGTCATGAACTAACTAACTCCTTAAATTACGCCTAAGTAGTTCAACTAACCGACTAGCTAACTAATTCCTTGATTTACGCCCAATCAGTTCAACTAACCAACCATTTCAGCAAGCTTGCGCCATGATCAGCTAACTAACTCCTAAACTTACGCCCTACACATAATCAGTCAATTCCTCCCTTAATTCACGCCCCATGATCAGTCCAACGTAACTAAATCATGCGTGGCATCAAGTCGGCACCTTTGCTAGATCCCTTCAACTAGATTAACTACTTTAAGGGAAGTATAACCAGTTGTGAAACTCTTTGGACCACCGTGCATAGGATTGAAGAATGATTTGGACAGAATTAACCCCTTAGCATTTAATTCAATAACACCGTCTTGACCGTCTTCATCTAGACCATGGATAATTGTTTCTTGACCATTTTGGTCAGGTGCACATCTATTTATACCCATAGCTTGAGAGTTTCAATCATATTATGACTAGGCCTCCTACTTCTAAAAGGACTCCTAATAACCAATAGGATAATGCCACCTATTTATTACATAATCCTACTAAAACTCTAACACTATCTTATCTTAATTAGAATCTTATCCTACCTAAAAAGATAATATTACAAATTAACTACTCTAATCCTATTTTATTTAAAGTAAAACACTAAATATCCAATCCCATGTGTGTAGCCACGTCCATACCCATGCCATGTCACTTGCCATGTCACTTAAGTCGTAATAAAGCACCGATAAGATGTAATAAGCACATCTCAATGTAACAAGCACCTCCCCTTGTCTTAAAATTTTCCTCCTTGGTCAAAATTTTCAATCTTCGAAAATTACTCCAAGATTTTAGCTTTTGATCAAGGCCTTCCATCAATCATCACCTCCATGGCTTCCACAATTATAGAATCATAAAACCTGAAAATGGAAAGTTCAAAAACACACCTATGCCTAAAATGAGAAAAACCCTATCAAATGAAATGGGAGAAAACTCATAGGCAAAACCAACTTATTCCCCATGTCCACCTATCCTCATTTACATTTGCATGTTATCATGCACATGCAAATGTTCCCCTTTGATGCACCTAGAAGATTCGTGTCTCCATAAGCCAACAACTCTCCCATGGTAGCATTCTTCTTTAAAGCTTCAACCAATCCTTCGAATTTTGCATCCTCTATCATATCACCCTCAAAGGTGGTAGCCCTTTAGGTAACTCGTCGGGAAAAACATCTTCAAAATCCTTAATCAATTGAGCCAATTTGGGGTTTTGACTCACAAAATTCTCGTGGACCTCTTTAGAGTACAACAAGTGTAATTCATCCTTACCATCAATTTCCCTTTCAAATTCCTTAAAGGTAAGCAATGACACCTCCTTTGATTGTTTAGGATTTTGTGAAAATCGTGGGGGTGGTAAAGGGTGCAACTTTTTTTGTTTTCCTTGGTGAGTTATAGTGTAAGTGTTATGGTACCCATCATGTTGAGATTTTCGATCAGTTTGCCAAGGTCTACCAAGCAAAACGTGACAAGCATCCATAGACACAACATCACACAGTTGAGTATCATGATAAGACCCAATAGAAAAACTAACCATGCATTGTTTCCTAACCCCCGTGCTAGAACTAGAGTCCAACCAACTCGACTTGTAAGGATGTGGGTGATTTGTAGTTGTAAGACCAAGTCTAGTTATCAAGGTTTTGGAAACTGTGTTTGCCTCACTACCACTATCAATGATTAAATCACATACCTCATCTTTAATCTTGCACTTGGTAATGAAAACATGTTGTCTTTGCGGTGCTAAGGGTTCCTCAACGTGAGCTTGCAACGCCGTCCTCACAACCAGATTTGTTTTGGTCTCTTCTTCGGAGAAACATTGCTCTTCCTCCTCGTCCCCTTCAGTAGAATTCACGTCCTCCACTTCTTCAACCTCGAAATCCTCCCAATTGATAGTTTGGTTAGCAATAAGCTTTACCTCTTGCATGGTCAAAGCTCTTGAATTTGGACAATCCTTCTTAAAGTGACCCCTTCCTCCGCACTTGTAACAAACAATGTCACTTATTTTGAAATCTTTCTTGTCCTTCTTAGGTGGATCGTTGGCTTTGACAAAAGAAGAACCATCCTTGACAGGGAAGGTTGGTCTTCGTGTCACTTGAGGGGTGACATTCGGCTTCTTCTTCTTCCTTTTCGAATCAAACTTGATCACAAGTTTGCAAGCTTCAGCAAAGGTTAAATTGGTGTAACCTTCAAGTTTATCTTGCAACTCTGGATCCAACCCAGCCACGAAACGTCCCATCTTGAGTTCTTCATTCTCCGTGATTTCACACACGATAGAAAGTCTGTCAAACTCTTTGATGTAGTCCTCAACCGATTCTCCATTTTGTTGCAAAGTGCTCCACTTCACATATTGACCTTGCTTGTAATTGTGAGGAATAAAACGATCCCTCATCCTCTTCTTCAACTTGCTCCAAGTAGAAATGGTTGCCTTACCCTTAAGAGTACGCCCCCTTTGTTCTCCTTGTAGCCAATTATCTCCATAGCCTTTCAACTTCACCTTGGCTATCTTGTATTTTTGGAACTCCTCTTGAATGTCCTTGTAATCGAAGTACCTCTCCAAGGATTTCTCCCATTCCAAGTACTTTTCTGGTCAATACGTCCTCTTTGCTCTCTTCCCATTTAAGGCAAGAAACAAAAGGATTAATTGAAGAGAATCCCACGAAATTATCACCCAAGGACTTGGACTTTCCGTGGATGAACAAGGCATGGACCGTCGTTTGAACTTCTGGAACTTTACGGACTTTATTGCTTGCTACCATATCATTCACCATCACTTTCGCTAGAGTTATATTCATGAGAAGAGAGTTTACCTTTGCTTGAGGACTTTTCCTTCTTCCCCACGATTTGCAACAGCTCATTCATACGTTCCTTCAGTTCCTTCAACTCGCGTTCCATGCACAAGGCTTTGGCTTCTTGTAAGGTTAAACCTTTTTTGAAGCCTGGTGGCATCTCGTGTGCATCATCACCACTGGAATCCATATTGCTTGAGTATTCTTCGAATCCTCTCAACGAAAGCACCAAAAGTTGATGTTGACCAAAATGGTCAAAGAACAATTATCCATGATTTAGATGAAGACGGTCAAGACGGTGCTATTGAATTAAATGCTAAGGGGTTAATTCTGTCCAAATCATTCTTCAATCCTATGCACAACGGTCCAAAAAGTTTCACTACTGGTTATACTTCCCTTAAAGTAGTTAATCTAGTTGAAGGGATCTAGTAATGGTGCCGACTTGATGCCACGCATGATGTGTGTAATTGGAGTAACGTTGGACTGATCATGGGGCATGAATTAAGGGAGGAGTTGACTGATTGTTTGTTGGGCGTAAAATTAGTTGATTAGTTGAACTAGTTGGTTAGTGAACTGATTGGGCGAGAATTAAGGTGTTAGTTAGCTGATCGTGGTTGGTTAGTTGACTGATTGGGCGTAAAGCAACGAATTAGTTAACTAGTTGGTTAGTTGAACTACTTAGGCGTAAATTAAGGAGTTAGTTAGTTCATGGCTGGAATAAAGGAGCTTAAGTCAAGGGAGGTTACAAACAAGCTAAAGACACGCTGATAATGCCGTTAGAGGTTATTTTGCACGTTGATAATGCCGTTGGAAGTTTGTTGAATGTTTTCCTTAATTTAAGCCTAGTTTTCGTTTTAATTAGTTAGTTTCAGTTTATTGTTATTAGTTAATTTCAGTTTATTGTTATAAAGGATTAAATGGGACGGTTCTATGAGCCTTTTAATCACTTTATAGTTAGTTTTTATTTCTGTCTTTAAATAGGCAAGTAATGGATAAGTATTAAAAGGGAATCCTATGATTCCTTATGTAATGAATACACTACTATAAATAGTGTACGGGACGAAAAGAAATGCATCCAGAAATTTGCTAAACACTTGTGTTATTATTGATTAAACGTGGCTTGCTAATAAGTCATCTTTAAGGTCCAAATTTGAGAATTCAAATTTGAAGAGTACTAGTTTTGGTAGAGTGTTCCCAAACCTAGAACTTGCGTAGTGAACGAGTGGGTTGAGTAATCCCTATTTCCTAACTACACTAAGCGAAGGGTGAGTGTTCCCCTTTGTTATATCCGAGGCTAGGGTTGAGTGTTCCCCTATTCTCCCCTCATCAATCACGAAAATTCACTAAGACCCCTTAAACACATATTCTGTAACAAGGTTCTCATCTTGCTTACACATCATTTGGCGCGTCAGGTAGGGGGAAATTTGTCAAAAAAAAAAAAAAAGAAACTTTTCCTAAGGGGTCGTGTACCTACACACCATGGGAGAAAATCAAGACCTAAGGACAGCCTTGGAAGCTCTAAATCGATCCATTGCTAGTCAAGAAAGGTTGGCCGAAACCAATGCCAATCTACAAGGGAATCTTGCTGCCTTGATGGCAAGACTCATGAACGAGCAAGATAGGAGAGATCGAGAGGAAGACCCTCCACCTAGGAGGGAAGATAGGAGTCTCAAAGTGGACGTCCCTTCCTTTGATGGGACCCTTGATCCAGAAAAGTACTTAGAATGGGAGAAATCCTTGGAAAGGTACTTTGAATACAAGGACATCCATGAGGATGTTCAGCGTTTTAAGATTGCCAAAGTCAAACTAAAAGGCTATGGTGATAGTTGGTTACAAGGAGAGCAAAGGGGACGTACCCTTAAGGGGAAAGTTCCTATCTCTACTTGGGACAAACTCAAAAAACGGATGAAAGACCGTTTCATCCCCCACAATTACAAGCAAAGCCAGTATGTGAAGTGGAGTACCTTGCAACAAAATGGGGACTCTGTAGAGGATTACATAAAGGAGTTCGATAGGCTTGCTATTGTGTGTGAAGTAACCGAGAATGAAGAGCTCAAAATGGGGCGTTTCATATCTGGTTTGGACCAAGAATTACAAGACAGACTTGAAGGTTACACTAATCTCACGTTTGTGGAAGCTTGCAAGTTAGTAAGTAAATTCGATGCTAAGAGAAAGAAGAAGAAGCCGACTACCATTCCTCAATTGACACGAAAACCTTCTTTTCCTACAAAGGAAAATTCGTCCTTTAACAAACCAAGCAACCCCATAAAGAAGGACACCAGGAACGTGAAGCTAGGTGACATTGTGTGTTACAAATGTGGAGGGCGAGGTCATTACAAGAAGGATTGTCCTAATACTAGGGCGTTAACTATGCAAGAAGTTAAGCTCATGGCCACTCAAAACATCAATTGGGATGAGTTTGAGGATGGAGAAGAAGGAGTTGAAGATGATTGTGACGATTGCATTGCCGAATCAGAGGAGAAGACTAACCTCGTGATTAGGAGGGCCTTGCAAGCACGTGTGGAAGAAGATGCTGCCCCTCAACGACAACACATTTTCATCACCCGTTGTAAAATTGGTGACGAGGTATGTGATCTAATTATTGATGGGGGAAGTGAGGCTAATACCGTATCTAAGACTCTAGTATCCAAACTAGGTCTTACGACCACTAATCATCCACAACCTTACAAATTGAGTTGGTTAGACTCTAATGCTAGCACTGGGGTTAGGAAGCAATGTATGGTTTCCTTTTGTATTGGTGCGTATTGTGATTCGATATTATGTGATGTTGTGTCTATGGATGCTTGTCATATTCTACTTGGTAGGCCTTGGCAAACTGATAAAAGATCTATACATGATGGGTATCACAACACTTATACAATAGTCCATGAAGGGAGGAAGAAAAAACTACACCCTTTACCACCCCCACGTTTTTCACCATCACAAACACCACAAAAAGAAGTATCCTTATTGTCTTTCAAAGAATTTGAGAGGGAGTTAGATGGTGAGGTAGAATTGTTTATCCTGTACTCCAAAGAAACCCACGAAAATTTTGCTGCTCGAAATCCTAAATTAGCCCAATTAATTAAAGATTTTGAGGACGTTTTTCCGGATGAATTACCTAAGGGACTACCACCCATACGAGGAATTGAGCATCAAATTGATCTCATTCCCGGAGCACCCTTGCCAAATAAACCAGCCTATAGATGTAACCCTTTAGAAACTAAGGAGTTACAACGTCAAATTGAAGAACTAATGGGTATGGGTTATGTGCGTGAGTCCATGAGTCCATGTGCCGTTCCTGCTTTGTTGGTTCCTAAAAAAGATGGTACTTGGAGAATGTGTATTGATAGTAGAGCCGTTAATAACATTACTATCAAGTACAGGTTTCCAATCCCAAGGCTTGATGACATGCTGGATGAATTGAGTGGTTCCAAGGTCTTCTCAAAGGTAGACTTGAGAAGTGGGTATCATCAGATTCGCATGAGAGAAGGGGATGAATGGAAGACTGCATTCAAGACAAAGCATGGGTTATATGAATGGCTCGTCATGCCATTTGGCCTTACAAATGCCCCTAGCACATTCATGAGGTTAATGAACGAGGTGCTAAGGCCATTTCTTGGCAAGTTTGTGGTAGTATATTTGGATGACATTCTCATCTATTCACGTGATGAAGAATCTCATTTTGATCACCTTTTTCAAGTATTTTCTGTCTTGAGAAGAGAAAAGCTGTATGGGAAACTAGAAAAATGTGATTTTTTATTATATGAAGTCATGTTTCTTGGCTACATAGTTTCAGGTGATGGCGTAAAGGTGGATCCTAGCAAAATTGAAGCAATTCAATCATGGCCTAGTCCGAAAACGCTCACGGAAGTTCGTTCATTTCATGGACTTGCTTCTTTCTATAGAAGATTCATCAAGAACTTCAGCACACTCATGGCTCCCATCACCGAGTGTACTAAGAAAGGCGTGTTCGAATGGACACCCCAAGCTCAAAGGGCGTTTGAAGAAGTCAAGAAGAAGATGTGCAACACACCCATATTAGCACTTCCTGATTTTTCCAAACCATTTGAGGTTGAATGTGACGCAAGTGGAAAAGGTATTGGTGCCGTATTGATTCAAGGTGGGCGACCCATTGCCTACTTTAGTGAGAAGATGAGTCAAGGCAAGTTGAATTACTCCACCTATGATAAAGAGTTCTATGCTATGGTAAGAGCTCTAGAACATTGGTCACATTATTTGAGGCCACAACCTTTCATATTGCATTCTGATCATGAATCCTTGAGATTCATACATGGCCAAAAGAAGCTGAACGCAAGGCATGCAAAGTGGGTCGAATTCTTGCAAACATTTAATTTTTCCTCTAAATACAAGAGTGGAAAAGCGAATGTGGTGGTAGATGCCTTGTCTAGGAAACATAATTTGCTTGGAATGGTTGAAGCAAAGGTACTTGGATTCGATTTGATTAAGGAGTACTATCAAGAAGATGATGAATTCAAGGGGATAATTGAAAATTGCGTCCGTGGAGTTTATGATCTGTTTTCTTTGCATAATGGTTTTCTTTTCAAAGGGAATAGATTATGCATCCCAAAATGTCCCATTCGAAGTTTGTTGATACATGAAGCTCATGGGGGAGGACTAGCTGGTCACGTGGGAATTCACAAGACAATGGAGCTTCTCCAAGCTCATTTCTATTGGCCGAAAATGTTAAGCACGGTTCATCATGTGGTGAGTCGTTGTTCTACCTGTCAAAGAGCAAAAATGGTATTTCATAAAGGTCTCTACAAGCCCTTACCAATTCCCGAAAGACCTTGGGAAGATGTTAGTATGGATTTTATTGTAGCTTTGCCAAGAACTCAAAGAGGCAAAGATTCAATAATGGTGGTGGTTGATCGGTTCTCGAAAATGGCTCATTTCATCCCTTGCCATAAAACTAAAGATGTAATAAAAGTGGCTAAGTTATACTTTGAAGAGGTCGTTCGTTTCCATGGGGTGCCACGCACCATTGTGTCAGATCGCGATACTAAGTTCCTAAGTCATTTTTGGAAATCCATATGGCGTTCGATGGGGACTAAGCTATTATTTTCTACCTCGCATCATCCCCAAACCGATGGCCAAACGGAGGTGGTGAATAGAATACTTGGTTCGTTGCTTAGGGCTTTGGTAAGCAAAAGTACCAAGGATTGGGATAATAAGCTTGCTCATGCCGAGTTTGCTTATAATAGGACACCTAGTGCTACTACAAAGTACTCTCCTTTTGAAGTAGTGTATGGCGTCAATCCTTATGTTCCCATTGATCTTATTGCTTTGCCAAAAGACAAGTTCGTTCATGGTGGGGCAAAAGAACAAGCCGAATTCATGATAAAGATCCATAAAGAAGTTCGGAGGAACATTGAAAAGGCGAATGAAATCTACAAGAAACAAGCCAACAAACAAGTGAGAAATGTGAAGTCTTTTGAAGTTGGGGATTTGGTGTGGATTTACATGAGGAAAGAACGTTTTCCTAGTAAAAGGAAGAACAAACTTATGCCAAGAGCCGAGGGACCATTTGAGATCATGGAAAAGATCAATGACAACGCATACAAAGTTGATTTGGGAGGTCAATATGGTGTCTCAAGTACATTCAACGTTGGGGATCTTGCTCCTTACTTTGATGATGACGAATTGAGGGCAATTCCTTTTGAAGAAGGGGAGGATGACCAAAATGGTCAAAGAACAATTATCCATGATTTAGATGAAGACGGTCAAGACGGTGCTATTGAATTAAATGCTAAGGGGTTAATTCTGTCCAAATCATTCTTCAATCCTATGCACAACGGTCCAAAAAGTTTCACTACTGGTTATACTTCCCTTAAAGTAGTTAATCTAGTTGAAGGGATCTAGTAATGGTGCCGACTTGATGCCACGCATGATGTGTGTAATTGGAGTAACGTTGGACTGATCATGGGGCATGAATTAAGGGAGGAGTTGACTGATTGTTTGTTGGGCGTAAAATTAGTTGATTAGTTGAACTAGTTGGTTAGTGAACTGATTGGGCGAGAATTAAGGTGTTAGTTAGCTGATCGTGGTTGGTTAGTTGACTGATTGGGCGTAAAGCAACGAATTAGTTAACTAGTTGGTTAGTTGAACTACTTAGGCGTAAATTAAGGAGTTAGTTAGTTCATGGCTGGAATAAAGGAGCTTAAGTCAAGGGAGGTTACAAACAAGCTAAAGACACGCTGATAATGCCGTTAGAGGTTATTTTGCACGTTGATAATGCCGTTGGAAGTTTGTTGAATGTTTTCCTTAATTTAAGCCTAGTTTTCGTTTTAATTAGTTAGTTTCAGTTTATTGTTATTAGTTAATTTCAGTTTATTGTTATAAAGGATTAAATGGGACGGTTCTATGAGCCTTTTAATCACTTTATAGTTAGTTTTTATTTCTGTCTTTAAATAGGCAAGTAATGGATAAGTATTAAAAGGGAATCCTATGATTCCTTATGTAATGAATACACTACTATAAATAGTGTACGGGACGAAAAGAAATGCATCCAGAAATTTGCTAAACACTTGTGTTATTATTGATTAAACGTGGCTTGCTAATAAGTCATCTTTAAGGTCCAAATTTGAGAATTCAAATTTGAAGAGTACTAGTTTTGGTAGAGTGTTCCCAAACCTAGAACTTGCGTAATGAACGAGTGGGTTGAGTAATCCCTATTTCCTAACTACACTAAGCAAAGGGTGAGTGTTCCCCTTTGTTATATCCGAGGCTAGGGTTGAGTGTTCCCCTATTCTCCCCTCATCAATCACGAAAATTCACTAAGACCCCTTAAACACATATTCTGTAACAAGGTTCTCATCTTGCTTACACATCAGATGTGAATCTAGGTATTGAAACCTTAATCCACACAAAAGGGATAGAACTAGATAGAAAACCCTCTAAAGCTACGCACCAAAGGTTTAAAATCTAGGGCGAAAGTTTAAGAATTGATTAAAGCAAAGCACCCTCAATTCCTACACTTCCTCACGTGAATCTAAAGCTTTAAGCACCAATTCACAACTCTTTGTTACACACAAAGAAAAACAACAAACTCTCTAAGTTTATTGAAGAATATATAGAAAAGAATCTCCAAATCTGATTTTTCCAAGCTTGGGTGCACATCTATTTATACCCATAGCTTGAGAGTTTCAATCATATTATGACTAGGCCTCCTACTTCTAAAAGGACTCCTAATAACCAATAGGATAATGCCACCTATTTATTGCATAATCCTACCAAAACTCTAACACTATCTTATCTTAATTAGAATCTTATCCTATCTAAAAAGATAATATTACAATTTAACTACTCTAATCCTATTTTATTTAAAGTAAAACACTAAATATCCAATGCCATGTGTGTAGCCACGTCCATACCCATGCCACGTCACTTGCCATGTCACTTAAGTCGTAATAAAGCACCGATAAGATGTAATAAGCACATCTCAATGTAACAAGCACCTCCCCTTGTCTTAAAATTTTCCTCCTTGGTCAAAATTTTCAATCTTCGAAAATTACTCCAAGATTTTAGCTTTTGATCAAGGCCTTCCATCAATCATCACCTCCATGGCTTCCACACATTATAGAATCATAAAATCTGAAAATGGAAAGTTCAAAACACACCTATGCCTAAAATGAGAAAAACCCTATCAAATGAAATGGGAGAAAACTCATAGGCAAAACCAACTTATTCCCTATGTCCACCAATCCTCATTTACATTTGCAAGTTATCATGCACATGCAAATGTTCCCCTTTGATGGCTAGAAGATTCGTGTCTCCATAAGCCAACAACTCTCCCATGGTAGCATTCTTCTTTAAAGCTTCAACCAATCCTTCGAATTTGGCATCCTCTATCATATCACCTATTTTTCAAATTTCTTTTCCAAATAACCTATTACTTGCACTAACATACAAATATAGCATAGTTACATGTGTTCATGCATTCTAAACGAACCTTACAAGCATTTCGCTAAGTTTTCAATCGATGTTCGTGACTTTCAAGGGAAAGGGGTCGGAAAGGGTTCTACCTCGCCTATTTTTATAATTTCTTATCACACTAACCTATAAATTACAATAACAAACCAATAATATAGCCTAGGTACAAGTGTTCATGCATTGAAAACGAGCTGTAGAAGCATTTCACTAAGTTTTCAAACGATGTTCGTGACTTTCAAGAGAAAGGGGGCCGGAAGGGTTCTACGTCGCCTATTTTTCAAATTTCTTATTAAAAGAACCTAGAACTTGCACTAACATAACAATTTAGCCCAGTTACAAGTGCTCATGCGTTGATAATGAGCCTTAGAAGCATTTCACTAAGTTCTAAATAGATGTTCGTGATTTTTAAGGGAAACTGGGACGTAAAGGGTTCTAGATCGCCTATTTTTCAAGTTTCTTATCACACTAACCTATAACTTACACTAACATACCAATACAGCCTAGTTACAAGTATTCATGCATTGAAAACGAGCCTCAGACGCATTTCACTAAGTTTTCAATCGAGGTTCGTGATTTTCAAGGGAAAGGGGGGCCGAAAAGGGTTCTCCCTCACTTATTTTTCAAATTTCTTATCACACTAACCTATAAGTTGCACTAACATACCAATATAGGCTAGTTACAAGTGTTCGTGCATTGAAAACGGGCCTTAGAAGCATTTCACTAAGGTTTAAATTGATGGTCGTGACTTTCAAGGGAAAGGGGGCTGAAAAGGGTTCTACCTCGACCTATTTTTCGAATTTCTTATCAAAATAACCTAGAACTTGCACTAACATACCAATATAGCCTAGTTACAAGTGTTCATGTATTGATAACGAGCCTTAGACGCATTTCACCTTGTTCTAAATCGATGTTCGTGATTTTTAAGGGAAAGGGGGCCGGAAAGGGTTCTACCTCTCCTATTTTTCAAATTTCTTATCACACTAGTGAATAACTTGCACTAACATACCAATATAGCCTAGTTACATTTGTTTATGCATTGAAAATGAGCCTTAGAAGTATTTCACTAAGTTTTCAATCGATGTTTGTGATTTTCAAGGGAAAGGGGGCCAGAAAGGGTTCTAATTCGCCTATTTTTCAAATTTCTTTTCCAAATAACCTATTACTTGCACTAACATACAAATATAGCATAGTTACATGTGTTCATGCATTCTAAACGAACCTTACAAGCATTTCGCTAAGTTTTCAATCGATGTTCGTGACTTTCAAGGGAAAGGGGTCGGAAAGGGTTCTTCCTCGCCTATTTTTATAATTTCTTATCACACTAACCTATAAATTACAATAACAAACCAATAATATAGCCTAGGTACAAGTGTTCATGCATTGAAAATGAGCTGTAGAAGCATTTCACTAAGTTTTCAAACGATGTTCGTGACTTTCAAGAGAAAGGGGGCCGGAAGGGTTCTACCTCGCCTATTTTTCAAATTTCTTATTAAAAGAACCTAGAACTTGCACTAACATAACAATTTAGCCCAGTTACAAGTGCTCATGCGTTGATAATGAGCCTTAGAAGCATTTCACTAAGTTCTAAATAGATGTTCGTGATTTTTAAGGGAAACTGGGACGTAAAGGGTTCTAGATCGCCTATTTTTCAAGTTTCTTATCACACTAACCTATAACTTACACTAACATACCAATACAGCCTAGTTACAAGTATTCATGCATTGAAAACGAGCCTCAGACGCATTTCACTAAGTTTTCAATCGAGGTTCGTGATTTTCAAGGGAAAGGGGGGCCGAAAAGGGTTCTCCCTCACTTATTTTTCAAATTTCTTATCACACTAACCTATAAGTTGCACTAACATACCAATATAGGCTAGTTACAAGTGTTCGTGCATTGAAAACGGGCCTTAGAAGCATTTCACTAAGGTTTAAATTGATGGTCGTGACTTTCAAGGGAAAGGGGGCTGAAAAGGGTTCTACCTCGACCTATTTTTCGAATTTCTTATCAAAATAACCTAGAACTTGCACTAACATACCAATATAGCCTAGTTACAAGTGTTCATGTATTGATAACGAGCCTTAGACGCATTTCACCTTGTTCTAAATCGATGTTCGTGATTTTTAAGGGAAAGGGGGCCGGAAAGGGTTCTACCTCTCCTATTTTTCAAATTTCTTATCACACTAGTGAATAACTTGCACTAACATACCAATATAGCCTAGTTACATTTGTTTATGCATTGAAAATGAGCCTTAGAAGTATTTCACTAAGTTTTCAATCGATGTTTGTGATTTTCAAGGGAAAGGGGGCCAGAAAGGGTTCTAATTCGCCTATTTTTCAAATTTCTTTTCCAAATAACCTATTACTTGCACTAACATACAAATATAGCATAGTTACATGTGTTCATGCATTATAAATGAACCTTACAAGCATTTCGCTAAGTTTTCAATCGATGTTCGTGACTTTCAAGGGAAAGGGGTCGGAAAGGGTTCTTCCTCGCCTATTTTTATAATTTCTTATCACACTAACCTATAAATTACAATAACAAACCAATAATATAGCCTAGGTACAAGTGTTCATGCATTGAAAATGAGCTGTAGAAGCATTTCACTAAGTTTTCAAACGATGTTCGTGACATTCAAGAGAAAGGGGGCCGGAAGGGTTCTACCTCGCCTATTTTTCAAATTTCTTATTAAAAGAACCTAGAACTTGCACTAACATAACAATTTATCCCAGTTACAAGTGCTCATGCGTTGATAATGAGCCTTAGAAGCATTTCACTAAGTTCTAAATAGATGTTCGTGATTTTTAAGGGAAAGTGGGACGTAAAGGGTTCTAGATCGCCTATTTTTCAAGTTTCGTATCACACTAACCTATAACTTGCACTAACATACCAATACAGCCTAGTTACAAGTATTCATGCATTGAAAACGAGCCTCAGACGCATTTCACTAAGTTTTCAATCGAGGTTCGTGATTTTCAAGGGAAAGGGGGGCCGAAAACGGTTCTCCCTCACTTATTTTTCAAATTTCTTATCACACTAACCTATAAGTTGCACTACCATACCAATATAGGCTAGTTACAAGTGTTCGTGCATTGAAAACGGGCCTTAGAAGCATTTCACTAAGTTTTAAATTGATGGTCGTGACTTTCAAGGGAAAGGGGGCTGAAAAGGGTTCTACCTCGCCTATTTTTCGAATTTCTTATCAAAAAAACCTAGAACTTGCACTAACATACCAATATAGCCTAGTTACAAGTGTTGATGCATTGATAACGAGCCTTAGACGCATTTCACCTTGTTCTAAATCGATGTTCGTGATTTTTAAGGGAAAGGGGGCCGGAAAGGGTTCTACCTCTCCTATTTTTCAAATTTCTTATCACACTAGCGAATAACTTGCACTAACATACCAATATAGCCTAGTTACATTTGTTTATGCATTGAAAATGAGCCTTAGAAGTATTTCACCAAGTTTTCAATCGATGTTCGTGATTTTCAAGGGAAAGGGGGCCCAGAAAGGGTTCTAATTCGCCTATTTTTCAAATTTCTTTTCCAAATAACCTATTACTTGCACTAACATACAAATATAGCATAGTTACATGTGTTCATGCATTGTAAACGAACCTTAGAAGCATTTCGCTAAGTTTTCAATCGATGTTCGTGACTTTCAAGGGAAAGGGGTCGGAAAGGGTTCTACCTCGCCTATTTTTATAATTTCTAATCACACTAACCTATAAATTACAATAACAAACCAATAATATAGCCTAGGTACAAGTGTTCATGCATTGAAAACGAGCTGTAGAAGCATTTCACTAAGTTTTCAAACGATGTTCGTGACTTTCAAGAGAAAGGGGGCCGGAAGGGTTCTACCTCGCCTATTTTTCAAATTTCTTATTAAAAGAACCTAGAACTTGCACTAACATAACAATTTAGCCTAGTTACAAGTGCTCATGCGTTGATAATGAGCCTTAGAAGCATTTCACTAAGTTCTAAATAGATGTTCGTGATTTTTAAGGGAAAGTGGGACGTAAAGGGTTCTAGATCGCCTATTTTTCAAGTTTCGTATCACACTAACCTATAACTTGCACTAACATACCAATACAGCCTAGTTACAAGTATTCATGCATTGAAAACGAGCCTCAGACGCATTTCATTAAGTTTTCAATCGAGGTTCGTGATTTTCAAGGGAAAGGGGGGCCGAAAACGGTTCTCCCTCACTTATTTTTCAAATTTCTTATCACACTAACCTATAAGTTGCACTACCATACCAATATAGGCTAGTTACAAGTGTTCGTGCATTGAAAACGGGCCTTAGAAGCATTTCACTAAGTTTTAAATTGATGGTCGTGACTTTCAAGGGAAAGGGGGCTGAAAAGGGTTCTACCTCGCCTATTTTTCGAATTTCTTATCAAAAAAACCTAGAACTTGCACTAACATACCAATATAGCCTAGTTACAAGTGTTGATGCATTGATAACGAGCCTTAGACGCATTTCACCTTGTTCTAAATCGATGTTCGTGATTTTTAAGGGAAAGGGGGCCGGAAAGGGTTCTACCTCTCCTATTTTTCAAATTTCTTATCACACTAGCGAATAACTTGCACTAACATACCAATATAGCCTAGTTACATTTGTTTATGCATTGAAAATGAGCCTTAGAAGTATTTCACCAAGTTTTCAATCAATGTTCGTGATTTTCAAGGGAAAGGGGGCCCAGAAAGGGTTCTAATTCGCCTATTTTTCAAATTTCTTTTCCAAATAACCTATTACTTGCACTAACATACAAATATAGCATAGTTACATGTGTTCATGCATTGTAAACGAACCTTAGAAGCATTTCGCTAAGTTTTCAATCGATGTTCGTGACTTTCAAGGGAAAGGGGTCGGAAAGGGTTCTACCTCGCCTATTTTTATAATTTCTAATCACACTAACCTATAAATTACAATAACAAACCAATAATATAGCCTAGGTACAAGTGTTCATGCATTGAAAACGAGCTGTAGAAGCATTTCACTAAGTTTTCAAACGATGTTCGTGACTTTCAAGAGAAAGGGGGCCGGAAGGGTTCTACCTCGCCTATTTTTCAAATTTCTTATTAAAAGAACCTAGAACTTGCACTAACATAACAATTTAGCCTAGTTACAAGTGCTCATGCGTTGATAATGAGCCTTAGAAGCATTTCACTAAGTTCTAAATAGATGTTCGTGATTTTTAAGGGAAAGTGGGACGTAAAGGGTTCTAGATCGCCTATTTTTCAAGTTTCGTATCACACTAACCTATAACTTGCACTCACATACCAATACAGCCTAGTTACAAGTATTCATGCATTGAAAACGAGCCTCAGACGCATTTCACTAAGTTTTCAATCGAGGTTCGTGATTTTCATGGGAAAGGGGGGCCGAAAACGGTTCTCCCTCACTTATTTTTCAAATTTCTTATCACACTAACCTATAAGTTGCACTACCATACCAATATAGGCTAGTTACAAGTGTTCGTGCATTGAAAACGGGCCTTAGAAGCATTTCACTAAGTTTTAAATTGATGGTCGTGACTTTCAAGGGAAAGGGGGCTGAAAAGGGTTCTACCTCGCCTATTTTTCGAATTTCTTATCAAAAAAACCTAGAACTTGCACTAACATACCAATATAGCCTAGTTATAAGTGTTGATGCATTGATAACGAGCCTTAGACGCATTTCACCTTGTTCTAAATCGATGTTCGTGATTTTTAAGGGAAAGGGGGCCGGAAAGGGTTCTACCTCTCCTATTTTTCAAATTTCTTATCACACTAGCGAATAACTTGCACTAACATACCAATATAGCCTAGTTACATTTGTTTATGCATTGAAAATGAGCCTTAGAAGTATTTCACCAAGTTTTCAATCGATGTTCGTGATTTTCAAGGGAAAGGGGGCCCAGAAAGGGTTCTAATTCGCCTATTTTTCAAATTTCTTTTCCAAATAACCTATTACTTGCACTAACATACAAATATAGCATAGTTACATGTGTTCATGCATTGTAAACGAACCTTAGAAGCATTTCGCTAAGTTTTCAATCGATGTTCGTGACTTTCAAGGGAAAGGGGTCGGAAAGGGTTCTACCTCGCCTATTTTTATAATTTCTAATCACACTAACCTATAAATTACAATAACAAACCAATAATATAGCCTAGGTACAAGTGTTCATGCATTGAAAACGAGCTGTAGAAGCATTTCACTATGTTTTCAAACGATGTTCGTGACTTTCAAGAGAAAGGGGGCCGGAAGGGTTCTACCTCGCCTATTTTTCAAATTTCTTATTAAAAGAACCTAGAACTTGCACTAACATAACAATTTAGCCTAGTTACAAGTGCTCATGCGTTGATAATGAGCCTTAGAAGCATTTCACTAAGTTCTAAATAGATGTTCGTGATTTTTAAGGGAAAGTGGGACGTAAAGGGTTCTAGATCGCCTTTTTTTTAAGTTTCGTATCACACTAATGATGTGATTCTTGATCCGAAAACCAAGTTATCACAAGGATATGTTCTAAGCTTCGTCCTATACAGATAAATCACCAAGAACTAGGCAAGAACTGAGTTTAATTAATTAAGAGTCCACTTAATTAATCAAACCAATGAATGTTTTAACTAAAACACCCAAAACAGCAACCAACTCGCAAGTTAGCCAAAGAAATATTTAGGTAATCCAACCAAAATATCACTCAAAATAAATGTGTTTTTTGTATTGCTCAAAATCTGAATGAATGAATGAATTCGTGAATTACATGGAGTATTTATAGCAATCCTTTCCTAAGACTATTAGAACTCTAACTAGAATAAAACTCCTTCTCTTCCTAAGCATATTAGAGTTCTAACTTGAGTAAAACTCCTACTTTTTCTAAACACATTAGAGTTCTAGCTTGAGTAAAACTCCTACTTTTTCTAAACACATTAGAGTTCTAGCTTGAGTAAAAGTCTTCCACTTTGCCTTGATCTCCAAGCAGCCGCCACTTTCAATTTTGAGTAGGAATCCCTCTTGAAATAGGAAACCTAACTTAACCTTGTGCGCCAAGTAACGTTACACGATTCTCCAACTTAATTAACTACGCACACGTACAAAAATAATTAAGAACATAAAGAAACCTAAGGTCTAAAACAAGAAAAACCCTTTCAAGTGAAAGGTAAAAACTTGTAGACCAAAATCTAAGAAAGCTTTTAAAGAAACCTTAAAGAACTATCAAGAAGCTTCAAGAACTCCCAAGAACGCCACCATACAAAGCGTGGCTTTGTCTTGATGCCCCCGATAGTAAGTTTGACCTATTGAGGAAGCTTCCAAGTATAGATTCATGCTTTCTTGACTTTCTTGGAATAATTCTTCAACATGCTCGTCGTTCACATTTATGCACGCATCATCCTCCCCTTCTTCAAAAGAATTTGCCCTCAAATCTTCAATAGCATCATCTGGCAAATACTTCACCAAATCCCCAACATTAAATGTTGCGCTTACACCATATTCTCCCGGCAATTCAAGCTTATATGCATTCTCATTGATCTTCTCAATAATCTTGAACGGCCCCTCACTTCTTGGCATCAATTTATTCTTTCTTTTGCTAGGAAATCTTTCTTTTCTCAAGTGTAGCCACACCAAGTCGCCAACTTCAAAACTTTGTGGCTTTTTGTTCTTGTTAGCTCGTGCTTTGTAGAGTTCATTGACACGTTCAATCCTAGCTCTAACTTGTGCGTGTAGCTTCATCATGTACTTGATCTTAGCCTCGGCATCCTTATGAATTAATTCCCCTTTTGGAATTTCAATCAAATCAATGGGCATTCTTGGATTGACACCATAAACAACTTCAAATGGCGTGTGTTTTGTGGCATAAGTAGGTGATCTATTGTAAGCAAACTCGGCATGAGCAAGCTTAATATCCCAATCTTTTTGCGTTTTGCTCACTAGTCCACGTAAAAGCACACCAAGAGTTCGATTTGTTACCTCCGTTTGTCCGTCCGTTTGCGGGTGATATGATGTACTAAATAACAGCTTCGTTCCCACCAACTTCCATAGTGATTTCCAAAAGAAACTCATGAACTTTGTATCACGATCACTCACAATACTGTTCGGCAACCCATGTAGTCTCACCACTTCCTTGAAATACAATTCCGCCACTTTCATAGCATCGTCCACTTTGTGACAAGGTATGAAATGAGCCATCTTGGAAAATCGATCCACTACAACCATGATTGAGTCCTTTCCTCTTTGAGTCCTTGGCAAACCAACTACGAAATCCATAGACACGTCTTCCCAAGGTGAATCTGGCACGGGCAAGGGCGTATATAAGCCTTGATGAAACGTAGCCTTGGCTTTTTGACATGTTGCACACCTAGAAACTATTGATTGTACATCCGCTAGCATTCTAGGCCAATAAAAATGCTCTTGGAGCATAGTTAATGTTTTCGTTATGCCAAAATGTCCCGCTATCCCTCCACCATGCACTTCTCTTACTATTAATTCTCTAATAGAACACTTAGGCACGCACAAACGATTCCCCTTGAAAAGAAAACCGTCTTGTAAAACATAGGAACCTACGGCCCCCTTGGAACACTCCTCTAGGAGTGTAGAGAAATCCACGTCCCCCTTATAGTACTCCTTGATTAACTCGAAACCAAGTAGTTTACAATTCAATACTCCAAGCAACGTGTGTCTTCTAGATAGTGCATCGGCCACTACATTTGCTTTCCCCTCTTTATACTTTGAAGAAAAATTGAAAGCTTGTAGAAACTCTACCCATTTAGCATGTCTAGGGTTCAATTTTTGTTGACCATGAATGTACTTCAAAGCTTCGTGATCACTATGCAACACAAAGTGATTTGGGCGCAAATAGTGACTCCAATGGTCCAATGCTCGCACAATAGCATAAAACTCCTTGTCATAGGTAGAATAGTTCAATCTAGCACCGTTTAATTTCTCACTAAAATAGGCAATAGGGCGCTTCTTTTGAACCAAAACGGCACCAATCCCCACACCACTAGCGTCGGTTTCTACCTCAAATGGTTGTGAAAAATCCGGCAATGCAAGTACGGGTGCTTCACATAGCTTCCTTTTGACCAAATCAAATGCACGTTGGGCTTCCTTGGTCCACTCGAATTTTCCCTTGTCTTTCTTCAAGCATTCAGTCATAGGTGCAACTATCGTGGAAAAATTCTTCACAAATCTTCTATAAAATGACGCTAGACCATGAAACGATCTAACTTCACTCACATTGGTAGGTACGGGCCAAGTCTTGATAGCTTCAACCTTGGATTGATCCACGGACACACCATCTTTGGATACTACATACCCTAGAAACGTCACGCTAGGAACAAGAAAATAACATTTTTCCAATTTTGCGTACAACTTCTTCTCCCTAAGAACCTCAAAAACGCTTCTCAAATGCATTAGATGATCATTGAAATTTTCAGAATAAATTAATATGTCATCCAAGTAAACAACTACGAACCTTCCAAGAAATGGTTTCAACACCTCGTTCATCAATCTCATAAATGTACTAGGCGCATTGGTTAGACCAAAAGGCATGACTAACCACTCGTACAACCCCACTTTAGTCTTGAAAGCCGTCTTCCATTCATCTCCTTCCCTCATGCGTATTTGATGATAGCCACTCATAAGATCAATCTTGGAAAATAGCTTTGAACCATGCAATTCGTCTAACAAATCATCAAGTCTAGGTATAGGAAATCTATACTTGATGGTTATGTTGTTCACGCTCCTACTATCAATGCACATACGCCAACTCCCATCTTTTTTTGGAACTAGCAATGCAGGCACGGCACAGGGGCTCATTGATATGGCAGCAAGTAATCAAATCCAAACTAAAGCCCAAAACATTCCAGAAATCCAAGCTACGGTTCACACCTTGTTTACCCACGGAAAAACCAAGTCTTCAGATGCTAATTTCGTGGGATTCTCTTCCAAAAATCATTTTGTTTCTTACCTTAAATGGGAAGAGGGAAAATAGGACGAAAAGATCAGAATCACATCATAAGGAAGACTTCTAGCTGAATTGTCAAAACTGACGCAATTCACGCCAGATTGAAAACGCGTTGCATGGCGTTTTTCATGGAAGACTTTTGCTGATTGTTTCAATTATTCAAGCTTTAATTAGGGGTTGTTTTCTGTCAAAATAACCCATAATAGACGCCATTAAGGCCAGAAATAAACAAGTCAATTTCTAGCTTAGGAAGAGCATGATTTTAGGCTTAAATCATGCATTGACTGTCAGCTTTGTTTGAAATCCGTAAAGGGAGTTACAAAGCCTTGATAGTAGCTTATTTTTGCTGTTTTAGGCGTGTGAGATAGGAATTTCAAAGTTCTTGTAAGATTCCTATAAATAGGGCACTTGTTAGTCATTTCAGAACAAGTGTTAAGAAATAAAAATTCTGACTTTCTTTGTGAAATTCTGGTGTTACTTTGTGTTTCACAAAATTATACCTTCTTTGCTTAGTGCTTAGGTTGTATAATCATAATAATCTAGCCTTACTTTGTGTTCGGTCAGATTATAAACCCCAAACACACAAATAGAATCCGTTTCTACATTGAGTGTTATATTGGTTCTTGTGAGACGAACTTGAATCTGATTTATTTTAAATCACTCCAAACGATCCTAATTCAATTAAACACATCCAAAAACACATCAGTTGGTATCAGAGCAAAGACTTTGGAGAATGGCTTCAAGTTCATCCAACTCACCATCTCACGAGGTGATGAAAGACATTCTTGGAAAACTCCAAGAGATGCATGACGAAATGAAAAGGCATGAAACAAGAGTTGATGCCATTGCAGACCTCTGTCTTAGACAAGGCAGAAGAATAGAGGAATTGGAAAATTCCACACCCACCCAAGGGGAATCACAATTTCGTGGTTACCAAGAAGATAGAAGTCTCAAACTTGATCTTCCAGAATTCGATGGTTCAAATGATCCAGAAGTTTTTTTTGATTGGGTACGTAGATTGGAGAGTATTTTTGAGTATAAGGAGTATGATGATGCTAGGAGTTGTAAAATGGCAATTCTGAAATTAACCAAACTTGCTGGGCTTTGGTATGACAATCTGAAGGCCAAAAGGAGAAGAGAAGGAAAGGGAAAAATTGAGTCATGGGTAAAACTCAAAAAGAAAATGGAGCAACGTTGGATTCCACGTGAGTATGAGCAAGATCAATATGTAAAATTGACTCGCTTAGCTCAAGGGGAACGAAGTGTTGATGATTATGTGCGAGAATTTGAGAAACTCAGTATGGTATGTGATATGCAAGAAAAAGAACCGCTTAAAATTGCTCGTTTCACGAAGGGGCTGTCTAAGCCAATATCCAATAAGGTGGATCTTCTACCTTATTCATCTTATGAAGACGTTGTGAAGGCTGCCAGAAAAGTTGAGGCACAACACAAGGAAGAAAGGCCAAGGCTTACTTCGAGGCCTCCTTACAAAGCTTTTCCTTCTGTGGGAAAAAGTGAGGTTGCTTCTAAATCCACTTTTACTCCTAACTCATTCAAAAGTTATGGAGGAAAAACGGATTACAAACTGGAAGTTTCCAAGAGGACGTGTTACAAGTGCCACGAAAAAGGGCATATTGCTAGTGAATGCCCGAAAAGAAACACACTCACCATACATGAAGGAGGATATGATTCTGAGGAGAATGAGGAAGAGGAAGAGGAATATGAGGAGTATGGAGCTGAAGAAAACGCCACTCCATTGTGTGGTGTTGTGAGAAGAATCCTTCATTCCGAGCCTCTCAAAGACGTACAACAAAGAGAAAATCTCTTCCATACGAGGTGCAAGGTGCAAGACAGAATTTGCGATGTGATTGTAGACGGTGGATCTTGTACAGATGTGGCTTCTACTGAACTTGTAAGTAAGCTTAAATTACCTACTCGTGAGCATGCTAAACCGTACAAGTTAAATTGGCTAGATAATGACACCGGCTTAAAAGTTAAGAAACAAGCTCTAGTTTCTTTTACTATTGGGAATTTTCATGATGAACGTTGGTGTGATATTCTGCCTATGAGTGCATGTCATATATTGCTGGGCAGACCATGGCAATTTGATAGAAATGCTTTGCATGATGGCGTTTCTAATGTTTACACAGTCACTACTCATGGGGGAAAGAAAATCAGATTACTTCCTTTGCCTCCAAAGGTTGAACCTATGATGGAGAAAAAACCTAATTTTCTGATTTCGAGACATAAGTTTGAACGAGAATGTGCTATGGAAGGAGGAGGGTTTTTCCTTGTTGTTAAACCTGTTGATGATACTATTTCCACTGTGACTAACTCATTACCTTTAAAGAAATTGCTGGAAGAATTTTCTGATGTTTTTCCTAGTGACCTACCGCAAGGCTTACCTCCATTTCGAGGTATTGAACATGCTATTGACCTGATTCCGGGAGCTCAATTGCCAAACAAACCAGCTTACAGATGTAGCCCAGATCAAGCCAAGGAATTGCAAAGGCAGGTAGAAGAACTTATGGAGAAAGGTTATGTGCGTGAAAGCCTTAGCCCCTGTGCTGTTCCTGCTCTTTTAGTGCCTAAGAAAGAGGGAACTTGGAGAATGTGTATTGATAGTCGGTCCATCAATAATATTACTATCAAATACCGCTTTCCTATGCCCAGGCTTCAAGACATGTTTGATGAGTTGAGTGGAGCCCAGATTTTCAGTAAAATTGATTTAAGAAGTGGCTACCATCAAATGCGAATTAGAGAAGGAGATGAATGGAAAACAGCGTTCAAGACTAAACAAGGCTTGTACGAATGGCTGGTCATGCCGTTTGGTCTTTGCAATGCTCCTAGTTCGTTCATGAGACTCATGAATGAGGTATTGCGTCCTTTTCTAAATAAATTCATTGTTGTATATTTAGATGATATTCTGGTATATAGCAAGTCTGTAGATGATCATTTGTTACATTTAAAATCTTTGTTTGAGATTTTAAGGTCTAACAAATTGTATGGGAAGTTAGAGAAGTGTGCTTTCATGTGTAAGCATATTACCTTCCTAGGCTATGTTGTATCTAGTGAAGGAGTACAGGTTGATCCAGAGAAAGTAAAGGCTATTTCAACATGGAAGGTGCCGAAAGATGTGCATGAAGTGAGGAGTTTCCATGGCCTCGCCTCATTTTACAGAATTTTCATCAGGAATTTCTCAACAATCACGGCTCCTTTAACAGAATTATTGAAGAAAGGTGCATTCCAATGGAGTGAAGCTGCTCAAAAAGCCTTCGAAGAGATCAAAGAAAAATTGTGCAATACAACGGTTCTTGCATTACCAGATTTTGATAAACTGTTTGAGGTTGAATGTGATGCAAGTGGCGTGGGTATTGGTGCTGTTCTTATCCAAGGAAAGAGACCCATCTGCTATTTCAGTGAAAAATTAAGTGGAGCAAAGCTTAATTATTCAAATTATGATCGCGAGTTCTATGCCATTGTTCGAGCTCTAGATCATTGGTCTCATTACTTAAGGCCAAAACCGTTTGTTCTACATTCGGATCATGAAGCCTTAAAGTTTATTCATGGACAGCAGAAACTGAATCATCGACATGCTAAATGGGTTGAATTTCTTCAATCTTTCACATTTAGCTCAAGATACAAAGAAGGGAAGAAGAATGTTGTGGCGGATGCATTGTCAAGGAGAAGCTATCTGTTAGCTATGGTTCACACGAAAATTCTTGGGTTTGAACACTTGAAAAGTCACTACGAAAAAGATGAGGAATTTTCAGAAAAATTCAAGAAGCCTACTCAAGATTACACGGTTCAAGATGGATTTTTGTTTAAAGGCAACAAACTTTGTGTGCCTAAGAATGGTGTGCGTGAACTCTTGGTTCGTGAAATCCATGGGGGAGGAATTGCTGGTCATTTTGGAATACACAAGACATTAGAAATGCTTCAAGAACATTTCTATTGGCCTCATATGATCAAGGATGTAACTCACGTGATAGAAAGGTGTTCTACTTGCCAAAAAGCCAAGAGTACTTTTCACAAAGGTCTTTATACCCCATTACCCGTGCCTGATGTTCCATGGGAAGGAGTAAGCATGGATTTTATTGTGGGTCTCCCTAGTACTCAAAGGGGGAAGGACAGTATTATGGTGGTAGTGGACCGTTTTTCAAAAATGGCTCACTTTGTGCCATGCCACAAAACAGATGATGCTTCTAAAGTTGCTGATTTATACTTTAGAGAAATCATTCGTTTGCATGGGGTTCCAAGGTCCATTGTCTCAGATAGGGACACTAAGTTCCTTAGTCATTTCTGGAGAGTATTGTGGAAACTGGTGGGTACTAAGCTCTTATTTAGTACTTCTCATCACCCACAAACGGATGGTCAAACGGAGGTGACGAACAGAACCCTTGGAGCTTTGCTACGTGGTCTAGTGAGTAGAACTCAAAAGGATTGGGATGTTAAGTTGGCCCATGCAGAATTCGCTTATAATCGGTCTCCTTCTTCTACCACTGCTCGTAGTCCTTTTGAAGTGGTGTATGGAATTAATCCTTTGCTGCCCATTGAGCTAATTCCTTTACCTAAAGGAGATTTGATACATGCTGAACCTAAGAAGAGATGGGAAGCATTTCAGAAAACATGCGCCAAAGTCAAAGAAAAGATTGAAATTATGAACAAAGTCTACAAAGACCGTGCAAATAAGAACCGAAGGCAACCTACATTTGCTAAGGGTGACTGGGTTTGGTTACACTTGAGGAAAGAACGTTTTCCTAATCTTAGGAAAAACAAGCTTATGCCCAGATCCGATGGTCCTTTTCAAGTTCTGGAGAAAATTGGAGAAAGTGCTTACAAAATTGATCTACCTAGTGAATTTGGTGGAGTAAGTGCGACCTTCAATGTGGGGGATTTGAGTTCATATCTAGATGATGAAAGTTTGAGGACAAACTTTTTCGAAGAAGGGGAGAATGATATGGCAGCAAGTAATCAAATCCAAACTAAAGCCCAAAACATTCCAGAAATCCAAGCTACGGTTCACACCTTGTTTACCCACGGAAAAACCAAGTCTTCAGATGCTAATTTCGTGGGATTCTCTTCCAAAAATCATTTTGTTTCTTACCTTAAATGGGAAGAGGGAAAATAGGACGAAAAGATCAGAATCACATCATAAGGAAGACTTCTAGCTGAATTGTCAAAACTGACGCAATTCACGCCAGATTGAAAACGCGTTGCATGGCGTTTTTCATGGAAGACTTTTGCTGATTGTTTCAATTATTCAAGCTTTAATTAGGGGTTGTTTTCTGTCAAAATAACCCATAATAGACGCCATTAAGGCCAGAAATAAACAAGTCAATTTCTAGCTTAGGAAGAGCATGATTTTAGGCTTAAATCATGCATTGACTGTCAGCTTTGTTTGAAATCCGTAAAGGGAGTTACAAAGCCTTGATAGTAGCTTATTTTTGCTGTTTTAGGCGTGTGAGATAGGAATTTCAAAGTTCTTGTAAGATTCCTATAAATAGGGCACTTGTTAGTCATTTCAGAACAAGTGTTAAGAAATAAAAATTCTGACTTTCTTTGTGAAATTCTGGTGTTACTTTGTGTTTCACAAAATTATACCTTCTTTGCTTAGTGCTTAGGTTGTATAATCATAATAATCTAGCCTTACTTTGTGTTCGGTCAGATTATAAACCCCAAACACACAAATAGAATCCGTTTCTACATTGAGTGTTATATTGGTTCTTGTGAGACGAACTTGAATCTGATTTATTTTAAATCACTCCAAACGATCCTAATTCAATTAAACACATCCAAAAACACATCACTCATACTCTCTTTCACGTAGCCTCTTTGCATCAATTCCTCTATTTGACGTTGTATTTCCTTTGTTTCTTCTGGATTACTTCTATATGCTGCCTTGTTAGGTAGTGGAGCTCCCGGAATAAGATCAATTTGATGTTCAATACCACGAATTAGTGGTAATCCTGGTGGTAATTCACTAGGAAAAACATCACAATACTCTTGCAATACCACTTCTAATTCCACGGGCCTCTTTTCTTGTTTACTTTCATTCACTTGCACATTGTTAGCCACCATAATATATACCATATTGTTATTGTTGATCTCTTTCTCCAACTCCTTTTCCCCAATTAAATATGCACCTTTCGAACTAGGGTTAATTCTATGATCAACAAGTGGTTTCAATGCATATGATTTTTCCCCCTTTCCTTTTCGAATTATATACACATTTGTCCTACCATTAAACTTGACAAATCTATCATATTGCCATGGTCTACCTAATAAGATATGACAAGCATCCATGGGGCATACATCACATAAAACTTTATCATGATATTTGCCAATTGAAAAGGTGATTAGGGCTCGCTTCGTTACCTTTACGTCACTAGCATCATTGAGCCAATGTAGCTTGTAAGGTTTTGGGTGATCGGTTGTAGGCCACTCTAATTTGTTGATCAAAGTTGTAGACACCACATTTGTGCAACTTCCCGAGTCTATTATTACGTCACACAATCGATCTTCCACCTTGCACCTTGTTAAAAAGATTTTCTCTCTTTGATTCTCTTCAACGGGCATAGGTTTAGAGTGAAGAGCTCTCCTTAGAACCAAGCTCTTTCCTTGCGTTTCACCATCAACCTCTTCGGCACTACCCTCCTCTTCTTCAAAATCACGTTCTTGCTCGACCACAACCTCCATGTCACTACTTCCCTCGCACCTAGCTTTCTCTTCTTCCCATTCTTGAGCCGTCATAGTGCGTTTTGAGTAGCAATTGCTTGCTATATGGCCAACACTCCCACATTTGAAACATTTTCTATCTTCAGTCACCTTCTTGCTAGCTTCGTTTCTGGGTTTGTTATCTTTAGCATACGAATTAGAAGAAGTCCTATCAAAGGTAGGCTTGTCACTAGCCTTTGTGAACGTGCGTGTGAACGGCTTCACACTTGAGGTCTTCTTGGCCTTGAATTGTCTTTCAACCTTAATGGCCGCCTTGCATACTTCTTCAAACGAATAGTATTCGTGCAATTCAATCTTCTCTTGAACATTTTCGTTCAAACCTGCAATAAAACGTGCTATTTTGTGCTCTAGAATTTCTTCTAAATCACACAATAAACATAGTTTCTCAAATTCACACAAATAAGCCTCCACGGATTGATTTCCTTGCTTAAAAGTCTGCATCTTGAGATACACTTCTTGCACGTACTCATGGGGCACAAATTGACGCTTCATATATTTCTGTAATTGTGTCCAAGTAGTGATCTTGGATCGTCCCTCCTTGCGTCTCTTTTTCTTGAGATTATCATACCATAAACTCGCATAACCCGTGAGTTTTAATTCAGCAAGTTTGCACCTCTTTCGTTCATCATACTCCTTGTAATCAAAGAGTGTTTCCGCTCTTCTAACCCACTCAAAATATTTTTCGGGGTCTAGCATACTACCATTGAATTCCGGAAAATCTAACCTTATATTCCGGTCATCATCTTTGGCCTTGTTCTTCCGTCTATGCCTTCTAGGTTCATCACTTGAAGATGAATCTTTATGGCGTGATCTACTTGCTTTTCTCCTTTCATATTCATCTTCACTTGAACTAGAACTTGTAACTGATTTGTTCTTCCTTGAAGATGAAGTTTTGTCACGTTCGTCAAGCCTAGCCAATACTTCTTGCAATTGTTGTGACAATCGCTCTATTTGACGATCCCTTCGCAAGTTATGCGCTTGATCAAGGTTCAAACCCCTTGGAATCCCTGGGATTTCTTCGTCACTCATTGCTCCTACACAAACCAGGTTAGTTTATGTAAAAATCTTGATTAAAAGATTGAATCTTGATTGATTCTTGAGGCAAATAAAAACCGATCTCCAGATCGCAACTCCGTGTAACAATCTCAAAAGTTTGAGGTTGCACAGACTTCGTTACGCGTCCGATTGACACGAAATTTTGACACAATGTTGATCTACGTTTTCTAAATCCTCCCACAAAATTTCAGCCAAAAATTCCAAGCCAAACGTCACCAACAGCTCTGATACCACGATGATGTGATTCTTGATCCGAAAACCAAGTTATCACAAGGATATGTTCTAAGCTTCGTCCTATACAGATAAATCACCAAGAACTAGGCAAGAACTGAGTTTAATTAATTAAGAGTCCACTTAATTAATCAAACCAATGAATGTTTTAACTAAAACACCCAAAACAGCAACCAACTCGCAAGTTAGCCAAAGAAATATTTAGGTAATCCAACCAAAATATCACTCAAAATAAATGTGTTTTTTGTATTGCTCAAAATCTGAATGAATGAATGAATTCGTGAATTACATGGAGTATTTATAGCAATCCTTTCCTAAGACTATTAGAACTCTAACTAGAATAAAACTCCTTCTCTTCCTAAGCATATTAGAGTTCTAACTTGAGTAAAACTCCTACTTTTTCTAAACACATTAGAGTTCTAGCTTGAGTAAAACTCCTACTTTTTCTAAACACATTAGAGTTCTAGCTTGAGTAAAAGTCTTCCACTTTGCCTTGATCTCCAAGCAGCCGCCACTTTCAATTTTGAGTAGGAATCCCTCTTGAAATAGGAAACCTAACTTAACCTTGTGCGCCAAGTAATGTTACACGATTCTCCAACTTAATTAACTACGCACACGTACAAAAATAATTAAGAACATAAAGAAACCTAAGGTCTAAAACAAGAAAAACCCTTTCAAGTGAAAGGTAAAAACTTGTAGACCAAAATCTAAGAAAGCTTTTAAAGAAACCTTAAAGAACTATCAAGAAGCTTCAAGAACTCCCAAGAACGCCACCATACAAAGCGTGGCTTTGTCTTGATGCCCCCGATAGTAAGTTTGACCTATTAAGGAAGCTTCCAAGTATAGATTCATGCTTTCTTGACTTTCTTGGAATAATTCTTCAACATGCTCGTCGTTCACATTTATGCACGCATCAACTAACCTATAACTTGCACTAACATACCAATACAGCCTAGTTACAAGTATTCATGCATTGAAAACGAGCCTCAGACGCATTTCACTAAGTTTTCAATCGAGGTTCGTGATTTTCAAGGGAAAGGGGGGCCGAAAACGGTTCTCCCTCACTTATTTTTCAAATTTCTTATCACACTAACCTATAAGTTGCACTACCATACCAATATAGGCTAGTTACAAGTGTTCGTGCATTGAAAACGGGCCTTAGAAGCATTTCACTAAGTTTTAAATTGATGGTCGTGACTTTCAAGGGAAAGGGGGCTGAAAAGGGTTCTACCTCGCCTATTTTTCGAATTTCTTATCAAAAAAACCTAGAACTTGCACTAACATACCAATATAGCCTAGTTACAAGTGTTGATGCATTGATAACGAGCCTTAGACGCATTTCACCTTGTTCTAAATCGATGTTCGTGATTTTTAAGGGAAAGGGGGCCGGAAAGGGTTCTACCTCTCCTATTTTTCAAATTTCTTATCACACTAGCGAATAACTTGCACTAACATACCAATATAGCCTAGTTACATTTGTTTATGCATTGAAAATGAGCCTTAGAAGTATTTCACCAAGTTTTCAATCGATGTTCGTGATTTTCAAGGGAAAGGGGGCCAGAAAGGGTTCTAATTCGCCTATTTTTCAAATTTCTTTTCCAAATAACCTATTACTTGCACTAACATACAAATATAGCATAGTTACATGTGTTCATGCATTGTAAACGAACCTTAGAAGCATTTCGCTAAGTTTTCAATCGATGTTCGTGACTTTCAAGGGAAAGGGGTCGGAAAGGGTTCTACCTCGCCTATTTTTATAATTTCTAATCACACTAACCTATAAATTACAATAACAAACCAATAATATAGCCTAGGTACAAGTGTTCATGCATTGAAAACGAGCTGTAGAAGCATTTCACTAAGTTTTCAAACGATGTTCGTGACTTTCAAGAGAAAGGGGGCCGGAAGGGTTCTACCTCGCCTATTTTTCAAATTTCTTATTAAAAGAACCTAGAACTTGCACTAACATAACAATTTAGCCTAGTTACAAGTGCTCATGCGTTGATAATGAGCCTTAGAAGCATTTCACTAAGTTCTAAATAGATGTTCGTGATTTTTAAGGGAAAGTGGGACGTAAAGGGTTCTAGATCGCCTATTTTTCAAGTTTCGTATCACACTAACCTATAACTTGCACTAACATACCAATACAGCCTAGTTACAAGTATTCATGCATTGAAAACGAGCCTCAGACGCATTTCACTAAGTTTTCAATCGAGGTTCGTGATTTTCAAGGGAAAGGGGGGCCGAAAACGGTTCTCCCTCACTTATTTTTCAAGTTTCTTATCACACTAACCTATAAGTTGCACTACCATACCAATATAGGCTAGTTACAAGTGTTCGTGCATTGAAAACGGGCCTTAGAAGCATTTCACTAAGTTTTAAATTGATGGTCGTGACTTTCAAGGGAAAGGGGGCTGAAAAGGGTTCTACCTCGCCTATTTTTCGAATTTCTTATCAAAAAAACCTAGAACTTGCACTAACATACCAATATAGCCTAGTTACAAGTGTTGATGCATTGATAACGAGCCTTAGACGCATTTCACCTTGTTCTAAATCGATGTTCGTGATTTTTAAGGGAAAGGGGGCCGGAAAGGGTTCTACCTCTCCTACTTTTCAAATTTCTTATCACACTAGCGAATAACTTGCACTAACATACCAATATAGCCTAGTTACATTTGTTTATGCATTGAAAATGAGCCTTAGAAGTATTTCACCAAGTTTTCAATCGATGTTCGTGATTTTCAAGGGAAAGGGGGCCCAGAAAGGGTTCTAATTCGCCTATTTTTCAAATTTCTTTTCCAAATAACCTATTACTTGCACTAACATACAAATATAGCATAGTTACATGTGTTCATGCATTGTAAACGAACCTTAGAAGCATTTCGCTAAGTTTTCAATCGATGTTCGTGACTTTCAAGGGAAAGGGGTCGGAAAGGGTTCTACCTCGCCTATTTTTATAATTTCTAATCACACTAACCTATAAATTACAATAACAAACCAATAATATAGCCTAGGTACAAGTGTTCATGCATTGAAAACGAGCTGTAGAAGCATTTCACTAAGTTTTCAAACGATGTTCGTGACTTTCAAGAGAAAGGGGGCCGGAAGGGTTCTACCTCGCCTATTTTTCAAATTTCTTATTAAAAGAACCTAGAACTTGCACTAACATAACAATTTAGCCTAGTTACAAGTGCTCATGCGTTGATAATGAGCCTTAGAAGCATTTCACTAAGTTCTAAATAGATGTTCGTGATTTTTAAGGGAAAGTGGGACGTAAAGGGTTCTAGATCGCCTATTTTTCAAGTTTCGTATCACACTAACCTATAACTTGCACTAACATACCAATACAGCCTAGTTACAAGTATTCATGCATTGAAAACGAGCCTCAGACGCATTTCACTAAGTTTTCAATCGAGGTTCGTGATTTTCAAGGGAAAGGGGGGCCGAAAACGGTTCTCCCTCACTTATTTTTCAAGTTTCTTATCACACTAACCTATAAGTTGCACTACCATACCAATATAGGCTAGTTACAAGTGTTCGTGCATTGAAAACGGGCCTTAGAAGCATTTCACTAAGTTTTAAATTGATGGTCGTGACTTTCAAGGGAAAGGGGGCTGAAAAGGGTTCTACCTCGCCTATTTTTCGAATTTCTTATCAAAAAAACCTAGAACTTGCACTAACATACCAATATAGCCTAGTTACAAGTGTTGATGCATTGATAACGAGCCTTAGACGCATTTCACCTTGTTCTAAATCGATGTTCGTGATTTTTAAGGGAAAGGGGGCCGGAAAGGGTTCTACCTCTCCTACTTTTCAAATTTCTTATCACACTAGCGAATAACTTGCACTAACATACCAATATAGCCTAGTTACATTTGTTTATGCATTGAAAATGAGCCTTAGAAGTATTTCACCAAGTTTTCAATCGATGTTCGTGATTTTCAAGGGAAAGGGGGCCCAGAAAGGGTTCTAATTCGCCTATTTTTCAAATTTCTTTTCCAAATAACCTATTACTTGCACTAACATACAAATATAGCATAGTTACATGTGTTCATGCATTGTAAACGAACCTTAGAAGCATTTCGCTAAGTTTTCAATCGATGTTCGTGACTTTCAAGGGAAAGGGGTCGGAAAGGGTTCTACCTCGCCTATTTTTATAATTTCTAATCACACTAACCTATAAATTACAATAACAAACCAATAATATAGCCTAGGTACAAGTGTTCATGCATTGAAAACGAGCTGTAGAAGCATTTCACTAAGTTTTCAAACGATGTTCGTGACTTTCAAGAGAAAGGGGGCCGGAAGGGTTCTACCTCGCCTATTTTTCAAATTTCTTATTAAAAGAACCTAGAACTTGCACTAACATAACAATTTAGCCTAGTTACAAGTGCTCATGCGTTGATAATGAGCCTTAGAAGCATTTCACTAAGTTCTAAATAGATGTTCGTGATTTTTAAGGGAAAGTGGGACGTAAAGGGTTCTGGATCGCCTATTTTTCAAGTTTCGTATCACACTAACCTATAACTTGCACTAACATACCAATACAGCCTAGTTACAAGTATTCATGCATTGAAAACGAGCCTCAGACGCATTTCACTAAGTTTTCAATCGAGGTTCGTGATTTTCAAGGGAAAGGGGGGCCGAAAACGGTTCTCCCTCACTTATTTTTCAAGTTTCTTATCACACTAACCTATAAGTTGCACTACCATACCAATATAGGCTAGTTACAAGTGTTCGTGCATTGAAAACGGGCCTTAGAAGCATTTCACTAAGTTTTAAATTGATGGTCGTGACTTTCAAGGGAAAGGGGGCTGAAAAGGGTTCTACCTCGCCTATTTTTCGAATTTCTTATCAAAAAAACCTAGAACTTGCACTAACATACCAATATAGCCTAGTTACAAGTGTTGATGCATTGATAACGAGCCTTAGACGCATTTCACCTTGTTCTAAATCGATGTTCGTGATTTTTAAGGGAAAGGGGGCCGGAAAGGGTTCTACCTCTCCTATTTTTCAAATTTCTTATCACACTAGCGAATAACTTGCACTAACATACCAATATAGCCTAGTTACATTTGTTTATGCATTGAAAATGAGCCTTAGAAGTATTTCACCAAGTTTTCAATCGATGTTCGTGATTTTCAAGGGAAAGGGGGCCCAGAAAGGGTTCTAATTCGCCTATTTTTCAAATTTCTTTTCCAAATAACCTATTACTTGCACTAACATACAAATATAGCATAGTTACATGTGTTCATGCATTGTAAACGAACCTTAGAAGCATTTCGCTAAGTTTTCAATCGATGTTCGTGACTTTCAAGGGAAAGGGGTCGGAAAGGGTTCTACCTCGCCTATTTTTATAATTTCTAATCACACTAACCTATAAATTACAATAACAAACCAATAATATAGCCTAGGTACAAGTGTTCATGCATTGAAAACGAGCTGTAGAAGCATTTCACTAAGTTTTCAAACGATGTTCGTGACTTTCAAGAGAAAGGGGGCCGGAAGGGTTCTACCTCGCCTATTTTTCAAATTTCTTATTAAAAGAACCTAGAACTTGCACTAACATAACAATTTAGCCTAGTTACAAGTGCTCATGCGTTGATAATGAGCCTTAGAAGCATTTCACTAAGTTCTAAATAGATGTTCGTGATTTTTAAGGGAAAGTGGGACGTAAAGGGTTCTAGATCGCCTATTTTTCAAGTTTCGTATCACACTAACCTATAACTTGCACTAACATACCAATACAGCCTAGTTACAAGTATTCATGCATTGAAAACGAGCCTCAGACGCATTTCACTAAGTTTTCAATCGAGGTTCGTGATTTTCAAGGGAAAGGGGGGCCGAAAACGGTTCTCCCTCACTTATTTTTCAAGTTTCTTATCACACTAACCTATAAGTTGCACTACCATACCAATATAGGCTAGTTACAAGTGTTCGTGCATTGAAAACGGGCCTTAGAAGCATTTCACTAAGTTTTAAATTGATGGTCGTGACTTTCAAGGGAAAGGGGGCTGAAAAGGGTTCTACCTCGCCTATTTTTCGAATTTCTTATCAAAAAAACCTAGAACTTGCACTAACATACCAATATAGCCTAGTTACAAGTGTTGATGCATTGATAACGAGCCTTAGACGCATTTCACCTTGTTCTAAATCGATGTTCGTGATTTTTAAGGGAAAGGGGGCCGGAAAGGGTTCTACCTCTCCTATTTTTCAAATTTCTTATCACACTAGCGAATAACTTGCACTAACATACCAATATAGCCTAGTTACATTTGTTTATGCATTGAAAATGAGCCTTAGAAGTATTTCACCAAGTTTTCAATCGATGTTCGTGATTTTCAAGGGAAAGGGGGCCCAGAAAGGGTTCTAATTCGCCTATTTTTCAAATTTCTTTTCCAAATAACCTATTACTTGCACTAACATACAAATATAGCATAGTTACATGTGTTCATGCATTGTAAACGAACCTTAGAAGCATTTCGCTAAGTTTTCAATCGATGTTCGTGACTTTCAAGGGAAAGGGGTCGGAAAGGGTTCTACCTCGCCTATTTTTATAATTTCTAATCACACTAACCTATAAATTACAATAACAAACCAATAATATAGCCTAGGTACAAGTGTTCATGCATTGAAAACGAGCTGTAGAAGCATTTCACTAAGTTTTCAAACGATGTTCGTGACTTTCAAGAGAAAGGGGGCCGGAAGGGTTCTACCTCGCCTATTTTTCAAATTTCTTATTAAAAGAACCTAGAACTTGCACTAACATAACAATTTAGCCTAGTTACAAGTGCTCATGCGTTGATAATGAGCCTTAGAAGCATTTCACTAAGTTCTAAATAGATGTTCGTGATTTTTAAGGGAAAGTGGGACGTAAAGGGTTCTAGATCGCCTATTTTTCAAGTTTCGTATCACACTAACCTATAACTTGCACTAACATACCAATACAGCCTAGTTACAAGTATTCATGCATTGAAAACGAGCCTCAGACGCATTTCACTAAGTTTTCAATCGAGGTTCGTGATTTTCAAGGGAAAGGGGGGCCGAAAACGGTTCTCCCTCACTTATTTTTCAAGTTTCTTATCACACTAACCTATAAGTTACACTACCATACCAATATAGGCTAGTTACAAGTGTTCGTGCATTGAAAACGGGCCTTAGAAGCATTTCACTAAGTTTTAAATTGATGGTCGTGACTTTCAAGGGAAAGGGGGCTGAAAAGGGTTCTACCTCGCCTATTTTTCGAATTTCTTATCAAAAAAACCTAGAACTTGCACTAACATACCAATATAGCCTAGTTACAAGTGTTGATGCATTGATAACGAGCCTTAGACGCATTTCACCTTGTTCTAAATCGATGTTCGTGATTTTTAAGGGAAAGGGGGCCGGAAAGGGTTCTACCTCTCCTATTTTTCAAATTTCTTATCACACTAGCGAATAACTTGCACTAACATACCAATATAGCCTAGTTACATTTGTTTATGCATTGAAAATGAGCCTTAGAAGTATTTCACCAAGTTTTCAATCGATGTTCGTGATTTTCAAGGGAAAGGGGGCCCAGAAAGGGTTCTAATTCGCCTATTTTTCAAATTTCTTTTCCAAATAACCTATTACTTGCACTAACATACAAATATAGCATAGTTACATGTGTTCATGCATTGTAAACGAACCTTAGAAGCATTTCGCTAAGTTTTCAATCGATGTTCGTGACTTTCAAGGGAAAGGGGTCGGAAAGGGTTCTACCTCGCCTATTTTTATAATTTCTAATCACACTAACCTATAAATTACAATAACAAACCAATAATATAGCCTAGGTACAAGTGTTCATGCATTGAAAACGAGCTGTAGAAGCATTTCACTAAGTTTTCAAACGATGTTCGTGACTTTCAAGAGAAAGGGGGCCGGAAGGGTTCTACCTCGCCTATTTTTCAAATTTCTTATTAAAAGAACCTAGAACTTGCACTAACATAACAATTTAGCCTAGTTACAAGTGCTCATGCGTTGATAATGAGCCTTAGAAGCATTTCACTAAGTTCTAAATAGATGTTCGTGATTTTTAAGGGAAAGTGGGACGTAAAGGGTTCTAGATCGCCTATTTTTCAAGTTTCGTATCACACTAACCTATAACTTGCACTAACATACCAATACAGCCTAGTTACAAGTATTCATGCATTGAAAACGAGCCTCAGACGCATTTCACTAAGTTTTCAATCGAGGTTCGTGATTTTCAAGGGAAAGGGGGGCCGAAAACGGTTCTCCCTCACTTATTTTTCAAGTTTCTTATCACACTAACCTATAAGTTGCACTACCATACCAATATAGGCTAGTTACAAGTGTTCGTGCATTGAAAACGGGCCTTAGAAGCATTTCACTAAGTTTTAAATTGATGGTCGTGACTTTCAAGGGAAAGGGGGCTGAAAAGGGTTCTACCTCGCCTATTTTTCGAATTTCTTATCAAAAAAACCTAGAACTTGCACTAACATACCAATATAGCCTAGTTACAAGTGTTGATGCATTGATAACGAGCCTTAGACGCATTTCACCTTGTTCTAAATCGATGTTCGTGATTTTTAAGGGAAAGGGGGCCGGAAAGGGTTCTACCTCTCCTATTTTTCAAATTTCTTATCACACTAGCGAATAACTTGCACTAACATACCAATATAGCCTAGTTACATTTGTTTATGCATTGAAAATGAGCCTTAGAAGTATTTCACCAAGTTTTCAATCGATGTTCGTGATTTTCAAGGGAAAGGGGGCCCAGAAAGGGTTCTAATTCGCCTATTTTTCAAATTTCTTTTCCAAATAACCTATTACTTGCACTAACATACAAATATAGCATAGTTACATGTGTTCATGCATTGTAAACGAACCTTAGAAGCATTTCGCTAAGTTTTCAATCGATGTTCGTGACTTTCAAGGGAAAGGGGTCGGAAAGGGTTCTACCTCGCCTATTTTTATAATTTCTAATCACACTAACCTATAAATTACAATAACAAACCAATAATATAGCCTAGGTACAAGTGTTCATGCATTGAAAACGAGCTGTAGAAGCATTTCACTAAGTTTTCAAACGATGTTCGTGACTTTCAAGAGAAAGGGGGCCGGAAGGGTTCTACCTCGCCTATTTTTCAAATTTCTTATTAAAAGAACCTAGAACTTGCACTAACATAACAATTTAGCCTAGTTACAAGTGCTCATGCGTTGATAATGAGCCTTAGAAGCATTTCACTAAGTTCTAAATAGATGTTCGTGATTTTTAAGGGAAAGTGGGACGTAAAGGGTTCTAGATCGCCTATTTTTCAAGTTTCGTATCACACTAACCTATAACTTGCACTAACATACCAATACAGCCTAGTTACAAGTATTCATGCATTGAAAACGAGCCTCAGACGCATTTCACTAAGTTTTCAATCGAGGTTCGTGATTTTCAAGGGAAAGGGGGGCCGAAAACGGTTCTCCCTCACTTATTTTTCAAGTTTCTTATCACACTAACCTATAAGTTGCACTACCATACCAATATAGGCTAGTTACAAGTGTTCGTGCATTAAAAACGGGCCTTAGAAGCATTTCACTAAGTTTTAAATTGATGGTCGTGACTTTCAAGGGAAAGGGGGCTGAAAAGGGTTCTACCTCGCCTATTTTTCGAATTTCTTATCAAAAAAACCTAGAACTTGCACTAACATACCAATATAGCCTAGTTACAAGTGTTGATGCATTGATAACGAGCCTTAGACGCATTTCACCTTGTTCTAAATCGATGTTCGTGATTTTTAAGGGAAAGGGGGCCGGAAAGGGTTCTACCTCTCCTATTTTTCAAATTTCTTATCACACTAGCGAATAACTTGCACTAACATACCAATATAGCCTAGTTACATTTGTTTATGCATTGAAAATGAGCCTTAGAAGTATTTCACCAAGTTTTCAATCGATGTTCGTGATTTTCAAGGGAAAGGGGGCCCAGAAAGGGTTCTAATTCGCCTATTTTTCAAATTTCTTTTCCAAATAACCTATTACTTGCACTAACATACAAATATAGCATAGTTACATGTGTTCATGCATTGTAAACGAACCTTAGAAGCATTTCGCTAAGTTTTCAATCGATGTTCGTGACTTTCAAGGGAAAGGGGTCGGAAAGGGTTCTACCTCGCCTATTTTTATAATTTCTAATCACACTAACCTATAAATTACAATAACAAACCAATAATATAGCCTAGGTACAAGTGTTCATGCATTGAAAACGAGCTGTAGAAGCATTTCACTAAGTTTTCAAACGATGTTCGTGACTTTCAAGAGAAAGGGGGCCGGAAGGGTTCTACCTCGCCTATTTTTCAAATTTCTTATTAAAAGAACCTAGAACTTGCACTAACATAACAATTTAGCCTAGTTACAAGTGCTCATGCGTTGATAATGAGCCTTAGAAGCATTTCACTAAGTTCTAAATAGATGTTCGTGATTTTTAAGGGAAAGTGGGACGTAAAGGGTTCTAGATCGCCTATTTTTCAAGTTTCGTATCACACTAACCTATAACTTGCACTAACATACCAATACAGCCTAGTTACAAGTATTCATGCATTGAAAACGAGCCTCAGACGCATTTCACTAAGTTTTCAATCGAGGTTCGTGATTTTCAAGGGAAAGGGGGGCCGAAAACGGTTCTCCCTCACTTATTTTTCAAGTTTCTTATCACACTAACCTATAAGTTGCACTACCATACCAATATAGGCTAGTTACAAGTGTTCGTGCATTGAAAACGGGCCTTAGAAGCATTTCACTAAGTTTTAAATTGATGGTCGTGACTTTCAAGGGAAAGGGGGCTGAAAAGGGTTCTACCTCGCCTATTTTTCGAATTTCTTATCAAAAAAACCTAGAACTTGCACTAACATACCAATATAGCCTAGTTACAAGTGTTGATGCATTGATAACGAGCCTTAGACGCATTTCACCTTGTTCTAAATCGATGTTCGTGATTTTTAAGGGAAAGGGGGCCGGAAAGGGTTCTACCTCTCCTATTTTTCAAATTTCTTATCACACTAGCGAATAACTTGCACTAACATACCAATATAGCCTAGTTACATTTGTTTATGCATTGAAAATGAGCCTTAGAAGTATTTCACCAAGTTTTCAATCGATGTTCGTGATTTTCAAGGGAAAGGGGGCCCAGAAAGGGTTCTAATTCGCCTATTTTTCAAATTTCTTTTCCAAATAACCTATTACTTGCACTAACATACAAATATAGCATAGTTACATGTGTTCATGCATTGTAAACGAACCTTAGAAGCATTTCGCTAAGTTTTCAATCGATGTTCGTGACTTTCAAGGGAAAGGGGTCGGAAAGGGTTCTACCTCGCCTATTTTTATAATTTCTAATCACACTAACCTATAAATTACAATAACAAACCAATAATATAGCCTAGGTACAAGTGTTCATGCATTGAAAACGAGCTGTAGAAGCATTTCACTAAGTTTTCAAACGATGTTCGTGACTTTCAAGAGAAAGGGGGCCGGAAGGGTTCTACCTCGCCTATTTTTCAAATTTCTTATTAAAAGAACCTAGAACTTGCACTAACATAACAATTTAGCCTAGTTACAAGTGCTCATGCGTTGATAATGAGCCTTAGAAGCATTTCACTAAGTTCTAAATAGATGTTCGTGATTTTTAAGGGAAAGTGGGACGTAAAGGGTTCTAGATCGCCTATTTTTCAAGTTTCGTATCACACTAACCTATAACTTGCACTAACATACCAATACAGCCTAGTTACAAGTATTCATGCATTGAAAACGAGCCTCAGACGCATTTCACTAAGTTTTCAATCGAGGTTCGTGATTTTCAAGGGAAAGGGGGGCCGAAAACGGTTCTCCCTCACTTATTTTTCAAGTTTCTTATCACACTAACCTATAAGTTGCACTACCATACCAATATAGGCTAGTTACAAGTGTTCGTGCATTGAAAACGGGCCTTAGAAGCATTTCACTAAGTTTTAAATTGATGGTCGTGACTTTCAAGGGAAAGGGGGCTGAAAAGGGTTCTACCTCGCCTATTTTTCGAATTTCTTATCAAAAAAACCTAGAACTTGCACTAACATACCAATATAGCCTAGTTACAAGTGTTGATGCATTGATAACGAGCCTTAGACGCATTTCACCTTGTTCTAAATCGATGTTCGTGATTTTTAAGGGAAAGGGGGCCGGAAAGGGTTCTACCTCTCCTATTTTTCAAATTTCTTATCACACTAGCGAATAACTTGCACTAACATACCAATATAGCCTAGTTACATTTGTTTATGCATTGAAAATGAGCCTTAGAAGTATTTCACCAAGTTTTCAATCGATGTTCGTGATTTTCAAGGGAAAGGGGGCCCAGAAAGGGTTCTAATTCGCCTATTTTTCAAATTTCTTTTCCAAATAACCTATTACTTGCACTAACATACAAATATAGCATAGTTACATGTGTTCATGCATTGTAAACGAACCTTAGAAGCATTTCGCTAAGTTTTCAATCGATGTTCGTGACTTTCAAGGGAAAGGGGTCGGAAAGGGTTCTACCTCGCCTATTTTTATAATTTCTAATCACACTAACCTATAAATTACAATAACAAACCAATAATATAGCCTAGGTACAAGTGTTCATGCATTGAAAACGAGCTGTAGAAGCATTTCACTAAGTTTTCAAACGATGTTCGTGACTTTCAAGAGAAAGGGGGCCGGAAGGGTTCTACCTCGCCTATTTTTCAAATTTCTTATTAAAAGAACCTAGAACTTGCACTAACATAACAATTTAGCCTAGTTACAAGTGCTCATGCGTTGATAATGAGCCTTAGAAGCATTTCACTAAGTTCTAAATAGATGTTCGTGATTTTTAAGGGAAAGTGGGACGTAAAGGGTTCTAGATCGCCTATTTTTCAAGTTTCGTATCACACTAACCTATAACTTGCACTAACATACCAATACAGCCTAGTTACAAGTATTCATGCATTGAAAACGAGCCTCAGACGCATTTCACTAAGTTTTCAATCGAGGTTCGTGATTTTCAAGGGAAAGGGGGGCCGAAAACGGTTCTCCCTCACTTATTTTTCAAGTTTCTTATCACACTAACCTATAAGTTGCACTACCATACCAATATAGGCTAGTTACAAGTGTTCGTGCATTGAAAACGGGCCTTAGAAGCATTTCACTAAGTTTTAAATTGATGGTCGTGACTTTCAAGGGAAAGGGGGCTGAAAAGGGTTCTACCTCGCCTATTTTTCGAATTTCTTATCAAAAAAACCTAGAACTTGCACTAACATACCAATATAGCCTAGTTACAAGTGTTGATGCATTGATAACGAGCCTTAGACGCATTTCACCTTGTTCTAAATCGATGTTCGTGATTTTTAAGGGAAAGGGGGCCGGAAAGGGTTCTACCTCTCCTATTTTTCAAATTTCTTATCACACTAGCGAATAACTTGCACTAACATACCAATATAGCCTAGTTACATTTGTTTATGCATTGAAAATGAGCCTTAGAAGTATTTCACCAAGTTTTCAATCGATGTTCGTGATTTTCAAGGGAAAGGGGGCCCAGAAAGGGTTCTAATTCGCCTATTTTTCAAATTTCTTTTCCAAATAACCTATTACTTGCACTAACATACAAATATAGCATAGTTACATGTGTTCATGCATTGTAAACGAACCTTAGAAGCATTTCGCTAAGTTTTCAATCGATGTTCGTGACTTTCAAGGGAAAGGGGTCGGAAAGGGTTCTACCTCGCCTATTTTTATAATTTCTAATCACACTAACCTATAAATTACAATAACAAACCAATAATATAGCCTAGGTACAAGTGTTCATGCATTGAAAACGAGCTGTAGAAGCATTTCACTAAGTTTTCAAACGATGTTCGTGACTTTCAAGAGAAAGGGGGCCGGAAGGGTTCTACCTCACCTATTTTTCAAATTTCTTATTAAAAGAACCTAGAACTTGCACTAACATAACAATTTAGCCTAGTTACAAGTGCTCATGCGTTGATAATGAGCCTTAGAAGCATTTCACTAAGTTCTAAATAGATGTTCGTGATTTTTAAGGGAAAGTGGGACGTAAAGGGTTCTAGATCGCCTATTTTTCAAGTTTCGTATCACACTAACCTATAACTTGCACTAACATACCAATACAGCCTAGTTACAAGTATTCATGCATTGAAAACGAGCCTCAGACGCATTTCACTAAGTTTTCAATCGAGGTTCGTGATTTTCAAGGGAAAGGGGGGCCGAAAACGGTTCTCCCTCACTTATTTTTCAAATTTCTTATCACACTAACCTATAAGTTGCACTACCATACCAATATAGGCTAGTTACAAGTGTTCGTGCATTGAAAACGGGCCTTAGAAGCATTTCACTAAGTTTTAAATTGATGGTCGTGACTTTCAAGGGAAAGGGGGCTGAAAAGGGTTCTACCTCGCCTATTTTTCGAATTTCTTATCAAAAAAACCTAGAACTTGCACTAACATACCAATATAGCCTAGTTACAAGTGTTGATGCATTGATAACGAGCCTTAGACGCATTTCACCTTGTTCTAAATCGATGTTCGTGATTTTTAAGGGAAAGGGGGCCGGAAAGGGTTCTACCTCTCCTATTTTTCAAATTTCTTATCACACTAGCGAATAACTTGCACTAACATACCAATATAGCCTAGTTACATTTGTTTATGCATTGAAAATGAGCCTTAGAAGTATTTCACCAAGTTTTCAATCGATGTTCGTGATTTTCAAGGGAAAGGGGGCCCAGAAAGGGTTCTAATTCGCCTATTTTTCAAATTTCTTTTCCAAATAACCTATTACTTGCACTAACATACAAATATAGCATAGTTACATGTGTTCATGCATTGTAAACGAACCTTAGAAGCATTTCGCTAAGTTTTCAATCGATGTTCGTGACTTTCAAGGGAAAGGGGTCGGAAAGGGTTCTACCTCGCCTATTTTTATAATTTCTAATCACACTAACCTATAAATTACAATAACAAACCAATAATATAGCCTAGGTACAAGTGTTCATGCATTGAAAACGAGCTGTAGAAGCATTTCACTAAGTTTTCAAACGATGTTCGTGACTTTCAAGAGAAAGGGGGCCGGAAGGGTTCTACCTCACCTATTTTTCAAATTTCTTATTAAAAGAACCTAGAACTTGCACTAACATAACAATTTAGCCTAGTTACAAGTGCTCATGCGTTGATAATGAGCCTTAGAAGCATTTCACTAAGTTCTAAATAGATGTTCGTGATTTTTAAGGGAAAGTGGGACGTAAAGGGTTCTAGATCGCCTATTTTTCAAGTTTCGTATCACACTAACCTATAACTTGCACTAACATACCAATACAGCCTAGTTACAAGTATTCATGCATTGAAAACGAGCCTCAGACGCATTTCACTAAGTTTTCAATCGAGGTTCGTGATTTTCAAGGGAAAGGGGGGCCGAAAACGGTTCTCCCTCACTTATTTTTCAAATTTCTTATCACACTAACCTATAAGTTGCACTACCATACCAATATAGGCTAGTTACAAGTGTTCGTGCATTGAAAACGGGCCTTAGAAGCATTTCACTAAGTTTTAAATTGATGGTCGTGACTTTCAAGGGAAAGGGGGCTGAAAAGGGTTCTACCTCGCCTATTTTTCGAATTTCTTATCAAAAAAACCTAGAACTTGCACTAACATACCAATATAGCCTAGTTACAAGTGTTGATGCATTGATAACGAGCCTTAGACGCATTTCACCTTGTTCTAAATCGATGTTCGTGATTTTTAAGGGAAAGGGGGCCGGAAAGGGTTCTACCTCTCCTATTTTTCAAATTTCTTATCACACTAGCGAATAACTTGCACTAACATACCAATATAGCCTAGTTACATTTGTTTATGCATTGAAAATGAGCCTTAGAAGTATTTCACCAAGTTTTCAATCGATGTTCGTGATTTTCAAGGGAAAGGGGGCCCAGAAAGGGTTCTAATTCGCCTATTTTTCAAATTTCTTTTCCAAATAACCTATTACTTGCACTAACATACAAATATAGCATAGTTACATGTGTTCATGCATTGTAAACGAACCTTAGAAGCATTTCGCTAAGTTTTCAATCGATGTTCGTGACTTTCAAGGGAAAGGGGTCGGAAAGGGTTCTACCTCGCCTATTTTTATAATTTCTAATCACACTAACCTATAAATTACAATAACAAACCAATAATATAGCCTAGGTACAAGTGTTCATGCATTGAAAACGAGCTGTAGAAGCATTTCACTAAGTTTTCAAACGATGTTCGTGACTTTCAAGAGAAAGGGGGCCGGAAGGGTTCTACCTCGCCTATTTTTCAAATTTCTTATTAAAAGAACCTAGAACTTGCACTAACATAACAATTTAGCCTAGTTACAAGTGCTCATGCGTTGATAATGAGCCTTAGAAGCATTTCACTAAGTTCTAAATAGATGTTCGTGATTTTTAAGGGAAAGTGGGACGTAAAGGGTTCTAGATCGCCTATTTTTCAAGTTTCGTATCACACTAACCTATAACTTGCACTAACATACCAATACAGCCTAGTTACAAGTATTCATGCATTGAAAACGAGCCTCAGACGCATTTCACTAAGTTTTCAATCGAGGTTCGTGATTTTCAAGGGAAAGGGGGGCCGAAAACGGTTCTCCCTCACTTATTTTTCAAATTTCTTATCACACTAACCTATAAGTTGCACTACCATACCAATATAGGCTAGTTACAAGTGTTCGTGCATTGAAAACGGGCCTTAGAAGCATTTCACTAAGTTTTAAATTGATGGTCGTGACTTTCAAGGGAAAGGGGGCTGAAAAGGGTTCTACCTCGCCTATTTTTCGAATTTCTTATCAAAAAAACCTAGAACTTGCACTAACATACCAATATAGCCTAGTTACAAGTGTTGATGCATTGATAACGAGCCTTAGACGCATTTCACCTTGTTCTAAATCGATGTTCGTGATTTTTAAGGGAAAGGGGGCCGGAAAGGGTTCTACCTCTCCTATTTTTCAAATTTCTTATCACACTAGCGAATAACTTGCACTAACATACCAATATAGCCTAGTTACATTTGTTTATGCATTGAAAATGAGCCTTAGAAGTATTTCACCAAGTTTTCAATCGATGTTCGTGATTTTCAAGGGAAAGGGGGCCCAGAAAGGGTTCTAATTCGCCTATTTTTCAAATTTCTTTTCCAAATAACCTATTACTTGCACTAACATACAAATATAGCATAGTTACATGTGTTCATGCATTGTAAACGAACCTTAGAAGCATTTCGCTAAGTTTTCAATCGATGTTCGTGACTTTCAAGGGAAAGGGGTCGGAAAGGGTTCTACCTCGCCTATTTTTATAATTTCTAATCACACTAACCTATAAATTACAATAACAAACCAATAATATAGCCTAGGTACAAGTGTTCATGCATTGAAAACGAGCTGTAGAAGCATTTCACTAAGTTTTCAAACGATGTTCGTGACTTTCAAGAGAAAGGGGGCCGGAAGGGTTCTACCTCGCCTATTTTTCAAATTTCTTATTAAAAGAACCTAGAACTTGCACTAACATAACAATTTAGCCTAGTTACAAGTGCTCATGCGTTGATAATGAGCCTTAGAAGCATTTCACTAAGTTCTAAATAGATGTTCGTGATTTTTAAGGGAAAGTGGGACGTAAAGGGTTCTAGATCGCCTATTTTTCAAGTTTCGTATCACACTAACCTATAACTTGCACTAACATACCAATACAGCCTAGTTACAAGTATTCATGCATTGAAAACGAGCCTCAGACGCATTTCACTAAGTTTTCAATCGAGGTTCGTGATTTTCAAGGGAAAGGGGGGCCGAAAACGGTTCTCCCTCACTTATTTTTCAAATTTCTTATCACACTAACCTATAAGTTGCACTACCATACCAATATAGGCTAGTTACAAGTGTTCGTGCATTGAAAACGGGCCTTAGAAGCATTTCACTAAGTTTTAAATTGATGGTCGTGACTTTCAAGGGAAAGGGGGCTGAAAAGGGTTCTACCTCGCCTATTTTTCGAATTTCTTATCAAAAAAACCTAGAACTTTCACTAACATACCAATATAGCCTAGTTACAAGTGTTGATGCATTGATAACGAGCCTTAGACGCATTTCACCTTGTTCTAAATCGATGTTCGTGATTTTTAAGGGAAAGGGGGCCGGAAAGGGTTCTACCTCTCCTATGTTTCAAATTTCTTATCACACTAGCGAATAACTTGCACTAACATACCAATATAGCCTAGTTACATTTGTTTATGCATTGAAAATGAGCCTTAGAAGTATTTCACCAAGTTTTCAATCGATGTTCGTGATTTTCAAGGGAAAGGGGGCCAGAAAGGGTTCTAATTCGCCTATTTTTCAAATTTCTTTTCCAAATAACCTATTACTTGCACTAACATACAAATATAGCATAGTTACATGTGTTCATGCATTGTAAACGAACCTTAGAAGCATTTCGCTAAGTTTTCAATCGATGTTCGTGACTTTCAAGGGAAAGGGGTCGGAAAGGGTTCTACCTCGCCTATTTTTATAATTTCTAATCACACTAACCTATAAATTACAATAACAAACCAATAATATAGCCTAGGTACAAGTGTTCATGCATTGAAAACGAGCTGTAGAAGCATTTCACTAAGTTTTCAAACGATGTTCGTGACTTTCAAGAGAAAGGGGGCCGGAAGGGTTCTACCTCGCCTATTTTTCAAATTTCTTATTAAAAGAACCTAGAACTTGCACTAACATAACAATTTAGCCTAGTTACAAGTGCTCATGCGTTGATAATGAGCCTTAGAAGCATTTCACTAAGTTCTAAATAGATGTTCGTGATTTTTAAGGGAAAGTGGGACGTAAAGGGTTCTAGATCGCCTATTTTTCAAGTTTCGTATCACACTAACCTATAACTTGCACTAACATACCAATACAGCCTAGTTACAAGTATTCATGCATTGAAAACGAGCCTCAGACGCATTTCACTAAGTTTTCAATCGAGGTTCGTGATTTTCAAGGGAAAGGGGGGCCGAAAACGGTTCTCCCTCACTTATTTTTCAAATTTCTTATCACACTAACCTATAAGTTGCACTACCATACCAATATAGGCTAGTTACAAGTGTTCGTGCATTGAAAACGGGCCTTAGAAGCATTTCACTAAGTTTTAAATTGATGGTCGTGACTTTCAAGGGAAAGGGGGCTGAAAAGGGTTCTACCTCGCCTATTTTTCGAATTTCTTATCAAAAAAACCTAGAACTTGCACTAACATACCAATATAGCCTAGTTACAAGTGTTGATGCATTGATAACGAGCCTTAGACGCATTTCACCTTGTTCTAAATCGATGTTCGTGATTTTTAAGGGAAAGGGGGCCGGAAAGGGTTCTACCTCTCCTATTTTTCAAATTTCTTATCACACTAGCGAATAACTTGCACTAACATACCAATATAGCCTAGTTACATTTGTTTATGCATTGAAAATGAGCCTTAGAAGTATTTCACCAAGTTTTCAATCGATGTTCGTGATTTTCAAGGGAAAGGGGGCCCAGAAAGGGTTCTAATTCGCCTATTTTTCAAATTTCTTTTCCAAATAACCTATTACTTGCACTAACATACAAATATAGCATAGTTACATGTGTTCATGCATTGTAAACGAACCTTAGAAGCATTTCGCTAAGTTTTCAATCGATGTTCGTGACTTTCAAGGGAAAGGGGTCGGAAAGGGTTCTACCTCGCCTATTTTTATAATTTCTAATCACACTAACCTATAAATTACAATAACAAACCAATAATATAGCCTAGGTACAAGTGTTCATGCATTGAAAACGAGCTGTAGAAGCATTTCACTAAGTTTTCAAACGATGTTCGTGACTTTCAAGAGAAAGGGGGCCGGAAGGGTTCTACCTCGCCTATTTTTCAAATTTCTTATTAAAAGAACCTAGAACTTGCACTAACATAACAATTTAGCCTAGTTACAAGTGCTCATGCGTTGATAATGAGCCTTAGAAGCATTTCACTAAGTTCTAAATAGATGTTCGTGATTTTTAAGGGAAAGTGGGACGTAAAGGGTTCTAGATCGCCTATTTTTCAAGTTTCGTATCACACTAACCTATAACTTGCACTAACATACCAATACAGCCTAGTTACAAGTATTCATGCATTGAAAACGAGCCTCAGACGCATTTCACTAAGTTTTCAATCGAGGTTCGTGATTTTCAAGGGAAAGGGGGGCCGAAAACGGTTCTCCCTCACTTATTTTTCAAATTTCTTATCACACTAACCTATAAGTTGCACTACCATACCAATATAGGCTAGTTACAAGTGTTCGTGCATTGAAAACGGGCCTTAGAAGCATTTCACTAAGTTTTAAATTGATGGTCGTGACTTTCAAGGGAAAGGGGGCTGAAAAGGGTTCTACCTCGCCTATTTTTCGAATTTCTTATCAAAAAAACCTAGAACTTGCACTAACATACCAATATAGCCTAGTTACAAGTGTTGATGCATTGATAACGAGCCTTAGACGCATTTCACCTTGTTCTAAATCGATGTTCGTGATTTTTAAGGGAAAGGGGGCCGGAAAGGGTTCTACCTCTCCTATTTTTCAAATTTCTTATCACACTAGCGAATAACTTGCACTAACATACCAATATAGCCTAGTTACATTTGTTTATGCATTGAAAATGAGCCTTAGAAGTATTTCACCAAGTTTTCAATCGATGTTCGTGATTTTCAAGGGAAAGGGGGCCCAGAAAGGGTTCTAATTCGCCTATTTTTCAAATTTCTTTTCCAAATAACCTATTACTTGCACTAACATACAAATATAGCATAGTTACATGTGTTCATGCATTGTAAACGAACCTTAGAAGCATTTCGCTAAGTTTTCAATCGATGTTCGTGACTTTCAAGGGAAAGGGGTCGGAAAGGGTTCTACCTCGCCTATTTTTATAATTTCTAATCACACTAACCTATAAATTACAATAACAAACCAATAATATAGCCTAGGTACAAGTGTTCATGCATTGAAAACGAGCTGTAGAAGCATTTCACTAAGTTTTCAAACGATGTTCGTGACTTTCAAGAGAAAGGGGGCCGGAAGGGTTCTACCTCGCCTATTTTTCAAATTTCTTATTAAAAGAACCTAGAACTTGCACTAACATAACAATTTAGCCTAGTTACAAGTGCTCATGCGTTGATAATGAGCCTTAGAAGCATTTCACTAAGTTCTAAATAGATGTTCGTGATTTTTAAGGGAAAGTGGGACGTAAAGGGTTCTAGATCGCCTATTTTTCAAGTTTCGTATCACACTAACCTATAACTTGCACTAACATACCAATACAGCCTAGTTACAAGTATTCATGCATTGAAAACGAGCCTCAGACGCATTTCACTAAGTTTTCAATCGAGGTTCGTGATTTTCAAGGGAAAGGGGGGCCGAAAACGGTTCTCCCTCACTTATTTTTCAAATTTCTTATCACACTAACCTATAAGTTGCACTACCATACCAATATAGGCTAGTTACAAGTGTTCGTGCATTGAAAACGGGCCTTAGAAGCATTTCACTAAGTTTTAAATTGATGGTCGTGACTTTCAAGGGAAAGGGGGCTGAAAAGGGTTCTACCTCGCCTATTTTTCGAATTTCTTATCAAAAAAACCTAGAACTTGCACTAACATACCAATATAGCCTAGTTACAAGTGTTGATGCATTGATAACGAGCCTTAGACGCATTTCACCTTGTTCTAAATCGATGTTCGTGATTTTTAAGGGAAAGGGGGCCGGAAAGGGTTCTACCTCTCCTATTTTTCAAATTTCTTATCACACTAGCGAATAACTTGCACTAACATACCAATATAGCCTAGTTACATTTGTTTATGCATTGAAAATGAGCCTTAGAAGTATTTCACCAAGTTTTCAATCGATGTTCGTGATTTTCAAGGGAAAGGGGGCCAGAAAGGGTTCTAATTCGCCTATTTTTCAAATTTCTTTTCCAAATAACCTATTACTTGCACTAACATACAAATATAGCATAGTTACATGTGTTCATGCATTGTAAACGAACCTTAGAAGCATTTCGCTAAGTTTTCAATCGATGTTCGTGACTTTCAAGGGAAAGGGGTCGGAAAGGGTTCTACCTCGCCTATTTTTATAATTTCTAATCACACTAACCTATAAATTACAATAACAAACCAATAATATAGCCTAGGTACAAGTGTTCATGCATTGAAAACGAGCTGTAGAAGCATTTCACTAAGTTTTCAAACGATGTTCGTGACTTTCAAGAGAAAGGGGGCCGGAAGGGTTCTACCTCGCCTATTTTTCAAATTTCTTATTAAAAGAACCTAGAACTTGCACTAACATAACAATTTAGCCTAGTTACAAGTGCTCATGCGTTGATAATGAGCCTTAGAAGCATTTCACTAAGTTCTAAATAGATGTTCGTGATTTTTAAGGGAAAGTGGGACGTAAAGGGTTCTAGATCGCCTATTTTTCAAGTTTCGTATCACACTAACCTATAACTTGCACTAACATACCAATACAGCCTAGTTACAAGTATTCATGCATTGAAAACGAGCCTCAGACGCATTTCACTAAGTTTTCAATCGAGGTTCGTGATTTTCAAGGGAAAGGGGGGCCGAAAACGGTTCTCCCTCACTTATTTTTCAAATTTCTTATCACACTAACCTATAAGTTGCACTACCATACCAATATAGGCTAGTTACAAGTGTTCGTGCATTGAAAACGGGCCTTAGAAGCATTTCACTAAGTTTTAAATTGATGGTCGTGACTTTCAAGGGAAAGGGGGCTGAAAAGGGTTCTACCTCGCCTATTTTTCGAATTTCTTATCAAAAAAACCTAGAACTTGCACTAACATACCAATATAGCCTAGTTACAAGTGTTGATGCATTGATAACGAGCCTTAGACGCATTTCACCTTGTTCTAAATCGATGTTCGTGATTTTTAAGGGAAAGGGGGCCGGAAAGGGTTCTACCTCTCCTATTTTTCAAATTTCTTATCACACTAGCGAATAACTTGCACTAACATACCAATATAGCCTAGTTACATTTGTTTATGCATTGAAAATGAGCCTTAGAAGTATTTCACCAAGTTTTCAATCGATGTTCGTGATTTTCAAGGGAAAGGGGGCCAGAAAGGGTTCTAATTCGCCTATTTTTCAAATTTCTTTTCCAAATAACCTATTACTTGCACTAACATACAAATATAGCATAGTTACATGTGTTCATGCATTGTAAACGAACCTTAGAAGCATTTCGCTAAGTTTTCAATCGATGTTCGTGACTTTCAAGGGAAAGGGGTCGGAAAGGGTTCTACCTCGCCTATTTTTATAATTTCTAATCACACTAACCTATAAATTACAATAACAAACCAATAATATAGCCTAGGTACAAGTGTTCATGCATTGAAAACGAGCTGTAGAAGCATTTCACTAAGTTTTCAAACGATGTTCGTGACTTTCAAGAGAAAGGGGGCCGGAAGGGTTCTACCTCGCCTATTTTTCAAATTTCTTATTAAAAGAACCTAGAACTTGCACTAACATAACAATTTAGCCTAGTTACAAGTGCTCATGCGTTGATAATGAGCCTTAGAAGCATTTCACTAAGTTCTAAATAGATGTTCGTGATTTTTAAGGGAAAGTGGGACGTAAAGGGTTCTAGATCGCCTATTTTTCAAGTTTCGTATCACACTAACCTATAACTTGCACTAACATACCAATACAGCCTAGTTACAAGTATTCATGCATTGAAAACGAGCCTCAGACGCATTTCACTAAGTTTTCAATCGAGGTTCGTGATTTTCAAGGGAAAGGGGGGCCGAAAACGGTTCTCCCTCACTTATTTTTCAAATTTCTTATCACACTAACCTATAAGTTGCACTACCATACCAATATAGGCTAGTTACAAGTGTTCGTGCATTGAAAACGGGCCTTAGAAGCATTTCACTAAGTTTTAAATTGATGGTCGTGACTTTCAAGGGAAAGGGGGCTGAAAAGGGTTCTACCTCGCCTATTTTTCGAATTTCTTATCAAAAAAACCTAGAACTTGCACTAACATACCAATATAGCCTAGTTACAAGTGTTGATGCATTGATAACGAGCCTTAGACGCATTTCACCTTGTTCTAAATCGATGTTCGTGATTTTTAAGGGAAAGGGGGCCGGAAAGGGTTCTACCTCTCCTATTTTTCAAATTTCTTATCACACTAGCGAATAACTTGCACTAACATACCAATATAGCCTAGTTACATTTGTTTATGCATTGAAAATGAGCCTTAGAAGTATTTCACCAAGTTTTCAATCGATGTTCGTGATTTTCAAGGGAAAGGGGGCCAGAAAGGGTTCTAATTCGCCTATTTTTCAAATTTCTTTTCCAAATAACCTATTACTTGCACTAACATACAAATATAGCATAGTTACATGTGTTCATGCATTGTAAACGAACCTTAGAAGCATTTCGCTAAGTTTTCAATCGATGTTCGTGACTTTCAAGGGAAAGGGGTCGGAAAGGGTTCTACCTCGCCTATTTTTATAATTTCTAATCACACTAACCTATAAATTACAATAACAAACCAATAATATAGCCTAGGTACAAGTGTTCATGCATTGAAAACGAGCTGTAGAAGCATTTCACTAAGTTTTCAAACGATGTTCGTGACTTTCAAGAGAAAGGGGGCCGGAAGGGTTCTACCTCGCCTATTTTTCAAATTTCTTATTAAAAGAACCTAGAACTTGCACTAACATAACAATTTAGCCTAGTTACAAGTGCTCATGCGTTGATAATGAGCCTTAGAAGCATTTCACTAAGTTCTAAATAGATGTTCGTGATTTTTAAGGGAAAGTGGGACGTAAAGGGTTCTAGATCGCCTATTTTTCAAGTTTCGTATCACACTAACCTATAACTTGCACTAACATACCAATACAGCCTAGTTACAAGTATTCATGCATTGAAAACGAGCCTCAGACGCATTTCACTAAGTTTTCAATCGAGGTTCGTGATTTTCAAGGGAAAGGGGGGCCGAAAACGGTTCTCCCTCACTTATTTTTCAAATTTCTTATCACACTAACCTATAAGTTGCACTACCATACCAATATAGGCTAGTTACAAGTGTTCGTGCATTGAAAACGGGCCTTAGAAGCATTTCACTAAGTTTTAAATTGATGGTCGTGACTTTCAAGGGAAAGGGGGCTGAAAAGGGTTCTACCTCGCCTATTTTTCGAATTTCTTATCAAAAAAACCTAGAACTTGCACTAACATACCAATATAGCCTAGTTACAAGTGTTGATGCATTGATAACGAGCCTTAGACGCATTTCACCTTGTTCTAAATCGATGTTCGTGATTTTTAAGGGAAAGGGGGCCGGAAAGGGTTCTACCTCTCCTATTTTTCAAATTTCTTATCACACTAGCGAATAACTTGCACTAACATACCAATATAGCCTAGTTACATTTGTTTATGCATTGAAAATGAGCCTTAGAAGTATTTCACCAAGTTTTCAATCGATGTTCGTGATTTTCAAGGGAAAGGGGGCCAGAAAGGGTTCTAATTCGCCTATTTTTCAAATTTCTTTTCCAAATAACCTATTACTTGCACTAACATACAAATATAGCATAGTTACATGTGTTCATGCATTGTAAACGAACCTTAGAAGCATTTCGCTAAGTTTTCAATCGATGTTCGTGACTTTCAAGGGAAAGGGGTCGGAAAGGGTTCTACCTCGCCTATTTTTATAATTTCTAATCACACTAACCTATAAATTACAATAACAAACCAATAATATAGCCTAGGTACAAGTGTTCATGCATTGAAAACGAGCTGTAGAAGCATTTCACTAAGTTTTCAAACGATGTTCGTGACTTTCAAGAGAAAGGGGGCCGGAAGGGTTCTACCTCGCCTATTTTTCAAATTTCTTATTAAAAGAACCTAGAACTTGCACTAACATAACAATTTAGCCTAGTTACAAGTGCTCATGCGTTGATAATGAGCCTTAGAAGCATTTCACTAAGTTCTAAATAGATGTTCGTGATTTTTAAGGGAAAGTGGGACGTAAAGGGTTCTAGATCGCCTATTTTTCAAGTTTCGTATCACACTAACCTATAACTTGCACTAACATACCAATACAGCCTAGTTACAAGTATTCATGCATTGAAAACGAGCCTCAGACGCATTTCACTAAGTTTTCAATCGAGGTTCGTGATTTTCAAGGGAAAGGGGGGCCGAAAACGGTTCTCCCTCACTTATTTTTCAAATTTCTTATCACACTAACCTATAAGTTGCACTACCATACCAATATAGGCTAGTTACAAGTGTTCGTGCATTGAAAACGGGCCTTAGAAGCATTTCACTAAGTTTTAAATTGATGGTCGTGACTTTCAAGGGAAAGGGGGCTGAAAAGGGTTCTACCTCGCCTATTTTTCGAATTTCTTATCAAAAAAACCTAGAACTTGCACTAACATACCAATATAGCCTAGTTACAAGTGTTGATGCATTGATAACGAGCCTTAGACGCATTTCACCTTGTTCTAAATCGATGTTCGTGATTTTTAAGGGAAAGGGGGCCGGAAAGGGTTCTACCTCTCCTATTTTTCAAATTTCTTATCACACTAGCGAATAACTTGCACTAACATACCAATATAGCCTAGTTACATTTGTTTATGCATTGAAAATGAGCCTTAGAAGTATTTCACCAAGTTTTCAATCGATGTTCGTGATTTTCAAGGGAAAGGGGGCCAGAAAGGGTTCTAATTCGCCTATTTTTCAAATTTCTTTTCCAAATAACCTATTACTTGCACTAACATACAAATATAGCATAGTTACATGTGTTCATGCATTGTAAACGAACCTTAGAAGCATTTCGCTAAGTTTTCAATCGATGTTCGTGACTTTCAAGGGAAAGGGGTCGGAAAGGGTTCTACCTCGCCTATTTTTATAATTTCTAATCACACTAACCTATAAATTACAATAACAAACCAATAATATAGCCTAGGTACAAGTGTTCATGCATTGAAAACGAGCTGTAGAAGCATTTCACTAAGTTTTCAAACGATGTTCGTGACTTTCAAGAGAAAGGGGGCCGGAAGGGTTCTACCTCGCCTATTTTTCAAATTTCTTATTAAAAGAACCTAGAACTTGCACTAACATAACAATTTAGCCTAGTTACAAGTGCTCATGCGTTGATAATGAGCCTTAGAAGCATTTCACTAAGTTCTAAATAGATGTTCGTGATTTTTAAGGGAAAGTGGGACGTAAAGGGTTCTAGATCGCCTATTTTTCAAGTTTCGTATCACACTAACCTATAACTTGCACTAACATACCAATACAGCCTAGTTACAAGTATTCATGCATTGAAAACGAGCCTCAGACGCATTTCACTAAGTTTTCAATCGAGGTTCGTGATTTTCAAGGGAAAGGGGGGCCGAAAACGGTTCTCCCTCACTTATTTTTCAAATTTCTTATCACACTAACCTATAAGTTGCACTACCATACCAATATAGGCTAGTTACAAGTGTTCGTGCATTGAAAACGGGCCTTAGAAGCATTTCACTAAGTTTTAAATTGATGGTCGTGACTTTCAAGGGAAAGGGGGCTGAAAAGGGTTCTACCACGCCTATTTTTCGAATTTCTTATCAAAAAAACCTAGAACTTGCACTAACATACCAATATAGCCTAGTTACAAGTGTTGATGCATTGATAACGAGCCTTAGACGCATTTCACCTTGTTCTAAATCGATGTTCGTGATTTTTAAGGGAAAGGGGGCCGGAAAGGGTTCTACCTCTCCTATTTTTCAAATTTCTTATCACACTAGCGAATAACTTGCACTAACATACCAATATAGCCTAGTTACATTTGTTTATGCATTGAAAATGAGCCTTAGAAGTATTTCACCAAGTTTTCAATCGATGTTCGTGATTTTCAAGGGAAAGGGGGCCAGAAAGGGTTCTAATTCGCCTATTTTTCAAATTTCTTTTCCAAATAACCTATTACTTGCACTAACATACAAATATAGCATAGTTACATGTGTTCATGCATTGTAAACGAACCTTAGAAGCATTTCGCTAAGTTTTCAATCGATGTTCGTGACTTTCAAGGGAAAGGGGTCGGAAAGGGTTCTACCTCGCCTATTTTTATAATTTCTAATCACACTAACCTATAAATTACAATAACAAACCAATAATATAGCCTAGGTACAAGTGTTCATGCATTGAAAACGAGCTGTAGAAGCATTTCACTAAGTTTTCAAACGATGTTCGTGACTTTCAAGAGAAAGGGGGCCGGAAGGGTTCTACCTCGCCTATTTTTCAAATTTCTTATTAAAAGAACCTAGAACTTGCACTAACATAACAATTTAGCCTAGTTACAAGTGCTCATGCGTTGATAATGAGCCTTAGAAGCATTTCACTAAGTTCTAAATAGATGTTCGTGATTTTTAAGGGAAAGTGGGACGTAAAGGGTTCTAGATCGCCTATTTTTCAAGTTTCGTATCACACTAACCTATAACTTGCACTAACATACCAATACAGCCTAGTTACAAGTATTCATGCATTGAAAACGAGCCTCAGACGCATTTCACTAAGTTTTCAATCGAGGTTCGTGATTTTCAAGGGAAAGGGGGGCCGAAAACGGTTCTCCCTCACTTATTTTTCAAATTTCTTATCACACTAACCTATAAGTTGCACTACCATACCAATATAGGCTAGTTACAAGTGTTCGTGCATTGAAAACGGGCCTTAGAAGCATTTCACTAAGTTTTAAATTGATGGTCGTGACTTTCAAGGGAAAGGGGGCTGAAAAGGGTTCTACCTCGCCTATTTTTCGAATTTCTTATCAAAAAAACCTAGAACTTGCACTAACATACCAATATAGCCTAGTTACAAGTGTTGATGCATTGATAACGAGCCTTAGACGCATTTCACCTTGTTCTAAATCGATGTTCGTGATTTTTAAGGGAAAGGGGGCCGGAAAGGGTTCTACCTCTCCTATTTTTCAAATTTCTTATCACACTAGCGAATAACTTGCACTAACATACCAATATAGCCTAGTTACATTTGTTTATGCATTGAAAATGAGCCTTAGAAGTATTTCACCAAGTTTTCAATCGATGTTCGTGATTTTCAAGGGAAAGGGGGCCAGAAAGGGTTCTAATTCGCCTATTTTTCAAATTTCTTTTCCAAATAACCTATTACTTGCACTAACATACAAATATAGCATAGTTACATGTGTTCATGCATTGTAAACGAACCTTAGAAGCATTTCGCTAAGTTTTCAATCGATGTTCGTGACTTTCAAGGGAAAGGGGTCGGAAAGGGTTCTACCTCGCCTATTTTTATAATTTCTAATCACACTAACCTATAAATTACAATAACAAACCAATAATATAGCCTAGGTACAAGTGTTCATGCATTGAAAACGAGCTGTAGAAGCATTTCACTAAGTTTTCAAACGATGTTCGTGACTTTCAAGAGAAAGGGGGCCGGAAGGGTTCTACCTCGCCTATTTTTCAAATTTCTTATTAAAAGAACCTAGAACTTGCACTAACATAACAATTTAGCCTAGTTACAAGTGCTCATGCGTTGATAATGAGCCTTAGAAGCATTTCACTAAGTTCTAAATAGATGTTCGTGATTTTTAAGGGAAAGTGGGACGTAAAGGGTTCTAGATCGCCTATTTTTCAAGTTTCGTATCACACTAACCTATAACTTGCACTAACATACCAATACAGCCTAGTTACAAGTATTCATGCATTGAAAACGAGCCTCAGACGCATTTCACTAAGTTTTCAATCGAGGTTCGTGATTTTCAAGGGAAAGGGGGGCCGAAAACGGTTCTCCCTCACTTATTTTTCAAATTTCTTATCACACTAACCTATAAGTTGCACTACCATACCAATATAGGCTAGTTACAAGTGTTCGTGCATTGAAAACGGGCCTTAGAAGCATTTCACTAAGTTTTAAATTGATGGTCGTGACTTTCAAGGGAAAGGGGGCTGAAAAGGGTTCTACCTCGCCTATTTTTCGAATTTCTTATCAAAAAAACCTAGAACTTGCACTAACATACCAATATAGCCTAGTTACAAGTGTTGATGCATTGATAACGAGCCTTAGACGCATTTCACCTTGTTCTAAATCGATGTTCGTGATTTTTAAGGGAAAGGGGGCCGGAAAGGGTTCTACCTCTCCTATTTTTCAAATTTCTTATCACACTAGCGAATAACTTGCACTAACATACCAATATAGCCTAGTTACATTTGTTTATGCATTGAAAATGAGCCTTAGAAGTATTTCACCAAGTTTTCAATCGATGTTCGTGATTTTCAAGGGAAAGGGGGCCAGAAAGGGTTCTAATTCGCCTATTTTTCAAATTTCTTTTCCAAATAACCTATTACTTGCACTAACATACAAATATAGCATAGTTACATGTGTTCATGCATTGTAAACGAACCTTAGAAGCATTTCGCTAAGTTTTCAATCGATGTTCGTGACTTTCAAGGGAAAGGGGTCGGAAAGGGTTCTACCTCGCCTATTTTTATAATTTCTAATCACACTAACCTATAAATTACAATAACAAACCAATAATATAGCCTAGGTACAAGTGTTCATGCATTGAAAACGAGCTGTAGAAGCATTTCACTAAGTTTTCAAACGATGTTCGTGACTTTCAAGAGAAAGGGGGCCGGAAGGGTTCTACCTCGCCTATTTTTCAAATTTCTTATTAAAAGAACCTAGAACTTGCACTAACATAACAATTTAGCCTAGTTACAAGTGCTCATGCGTTGATAATGAGCCTTAGAAGCATTTCACTAAGTTCTAAATAGATGTTCGTGATTTTTAAGGGAAAGTGGGACGTAAAGGGTTCTAGATCGCCTATTTTTCAAGTTTCGTATCACACTAACCTATAACTTGCACTAACATACCAATACAGCCTAGTTACAAGTATTCATGCATTGAAAACGAGCCTCAGACGCATTTCACTAAGTTTTCAATCGAGGTTCGTGATTTTCAAGGGAAAGGGGGGCCGAAAACGGTTCTCCCTCACTTATTTTTCAAATTTCTTATCACACTAACCTATAAGTTGCACTACCATACCAATATAGGCTAGTTACAAGTGTTCGTGCATTGAAAACGGGCCTTAGAAGCATTTCACTAAGTTTTAAATTGATGGTCGTGACTTTCAAGGGAAAGGGGGCTGAAAAGGGTTCTACCTCGCCTATTTTTCGAATTTCTTATCAAAAAAACCTAGAACTTGCACTAACCTACCAATATAGCCTAGTTACAAGTGTTGATGCATTGATAACGAGCCTTAGACGCATTTCACCTTGTTCTAAATCGATGTTCGTGATTTTTAAGGGAAAGGGGGCCGGAAAGGGTTCTACCTCTCCTATTTTTCAAATTTCTTATCACACTAGCGAATAACTTGCACTAACATACCAATATAGCCTAGTTACATTTGTTTATGCATTGAAAATGAGCCTTAGAAGTATTTCACCAAGTTTTCAATCGATGTTCGTGATTTTCAAGGGAAAGGGGGCCCAGAAAGGGTTCTAATTCGCCTATTTTTCAAATTTCTTTTCCAAATAACCTATTACTTGCACTAACATACAAATATAGCATAGTTACATGTGTTCATGCATTGTAAACGAACCTTAGAAGCATTTCGCTAAGTTTTCAATCGATGTTCGTGACTTTCAAGGGAAAGGGGTCGGAAAGGGTTCTACCTCGCCTATTTTTATAATTTCTAATCACACTAACCTATAAATTACAATAACAAACCAATAATATAGCCTAGGTACAAGTGTTCATGCATTGAAAACGAGCTGTAGAAGCATTTCACTAAGTTTTCAAACGATGTTCGTGACTTTCAAGAGAAAGGGGGCCGGAAGGGTTCTACCTCGCCTATTTTTCAAATTTCTTATTAAAAGAACCTAGAACTTGCACTAACATAACAATTTAGCCTAGTTACAAGTGCTCATGCGTTGATAATGAGCCTTAGAAGCATTTCACTAAGTTCTAAATAGATGTTCGTGATTTTTAAGGGAAAGTGGGACGTAAAGGGTTCTAGATCGCCTATTTTTCAAGTTTCGTATCACACTAACCTATAACTTGCACTAACATACCAATACAGCCTAGTTACAAGTATTCATGCATTGAAAACGAGCCTCAGACGCATTTCACTAAGTTTTCAATCGAGGTTCGTGATTTTCAAGGGAAAGGGGGGCCGAAAACGGTTCTCCCTCACTTATTTTTCAAATTTCTTATCACACTAACCTATAAGTTGCACTACCATACCAATATAGGCTAGTTACAAGTGTTCGTGCATTGAAAACGGGCCTTAGAAGCATTTCACTAAGTTTTAAATTGATGGTCGTGACTTTCAAGGGAAAGGGGGCTGAAAAGGGTTCTACCTCGCCTATTTTTCGAATTTCTTATCAAAAAAACCTAGAACTTGCACTAACATACCAATATAGCCTAGTTACAAGTGTTGATGCATTGATAACGAGCCTTAGACGCATTTCACCTTGTTCTAAATCGATGTTCGTGATTTTTAAGGGAAAGGGGGCCGGAAAGGGTTCTACCTCTCCTATTTTTCAAATTTCTTATCACACTAGCGAATAACTTGCACTAACATACCAATATAGCCTAGTTACATTTGTTTATGCATTGAAAATGAGCCTTAGAAGTATTTCACCAAGTTTTCAATCGATGTTCGTGATTTTCAAGGGAAAGGGGGCCAGAAAGGGTTCTAATTCGCCTATTTTTCAAATTTCTTTTCCAAATAACCTATTACTTGCACTAACATACAAATATAGCATAGTTACATGTGTTCATGCATTGTAAACGAACCTTAGAAGCATTTCGCTAAGTTTTCAATCGATGTTCGTGACTTTCAAGGGAAAGGGGTCGGAAAGGGTTCTACCTCGCCTATTTTTATAATTTCTAATCACACTAACCTATAAATTACAATAACAAACCAATAATATAGCCTAGGTACAAGTGTTCATGCATTGAAAACGAGCTGTAGAAGCATTTCACTAAGTTTTCAAACGATGTTCGTGACTTTCAAGAGAAAGGGGGCCGGAAGGGTTCTACCTCGCCTATTTTTCAAATTTCTTATTAAAAGAACCTAGAACTTGCACTAACATAACAATTTAGCCTAGTTACAAGTGCTCATGCGTTGATAATGAGCCTTAGAAGCATTTCACTAAGTTCTAAATAGATGTTCGTGATTTTTAAGGGAAAGTGGGACGTAAAGGGTTCTAGATCGCCTATTTTTCAAGTTTCGTATCACACTAACCTATAACTTGCACTAACATACCAATACAGCCTAGTTACAAGTATTCATGCATTGAAAACGAGCCTCAGACGCATTTCACTAAGTTTTCAATCGAGGTTCGTGATTTTCAAGGGAAAGGGGGGCCGAAAACGGTTCTCCCTCACTTATTTTTCAAATTTCTTATCACACTAACCTATAAGTTGCACTACCATACCAATATAGGCTAGTTACAAGTGTTCGTGCATTGAAAACGGGCCTTAGAAGCATTTCACTAAGTTTTAAATTGATGGTCGTGACTTTCAAGGGAAAGGGGGCTGAAAAGGGTTCTACCTCGCCTATTTTTCGAATTTCTTATCAAAAAAACCTAGAACTTGCACTAACCTACCAATATAGCCTAGTTACAAGTGTTGATGCATTGATAACGAGCCTTAGACGCATTTCACCTTGTTCTAAATCGATGTTCGTGATTTTTAAGGGAAAGGGGGCCGGAAAGGGTTCTACCTCTCCTATTTTTCAAATTTCTTATCACACTAGCGAATAACTTGCACTAACATACCAATATAGCCTAGTTACATTTGTTTATGCATTGAAAATGAGCCTTAGAAGTATTTCACCAAGTTTTCAATCGATGTTCGTGATTTTCAAGGGAAAGGGGGCCCAGAAAGGGTTCTAATTCGCCTATTTTTCAAATTTCTTTTCCAAATAACCTATTACTTGCACTAACATACAAATATAGCATAGTTACATGTGTTCATGCATTGTAAACGAACCTTAGAAGCATTTCGCTAAGTTTTCAATCGATGTTCGTGACTTTCAAGGGAAAGGGGTCGGAAAGGGTTCTACCTCGCCTATTTTTATAATTTCTAATCACACTAACCTATAAATTACAATAACAAACCAATAATATAGCCTAGGTACAAGTGTTCATGCATTGAAAACGAGCTGTAGAAGCATTTCACTAAGTTTTCAAACGATGTTCGTGACTTTCAAGAGAAAGGGGGCCGGAAGGGTTCTACCTCGCCTATTTTTCAAATTTCTTATTAAAAGAACCTAGAACTTGCACTAACATAACAATTTAGCCTAGTTACAAGTGCTCATGCGTTGATAATGAGCCTTAGAAGCATTTCACTAAGTTCTAAATAGATGTTCGTGATTTTTAAGGGAAAGTGGGACGTAAAGGGTTCTAGATCGCCTATTTTTCAAGTTTCGTATCACACTAACCTATAACTTGCACTAACATACCAATACAGCCTAGTTACAAGTATTCATGCATTGAAAACGAGCCTCAGACGCATTTCACTAAGTTTTCAATCGAGGTTCGTGATTTTCAAGGGAAAGGGGGGCCGAAAACGGTTCTCCCTCACTTATTTTTCAAATTTCTTATCACACTAACCTATAAGTTGCACTACCATACCAATATAGGCTAGTTACAAGTGTTCGTGCATTGAAAACGGGCCTTAGAAGCATTTCACTAAGTTTTAAATTGATGGTCGTGACTTTCAAGGGAAAGGGGGCTGAAAAGGGTTCTACCTCGCCTATTTTTCGAATTTCTTATCAAAAAAACCTAGAACTTGCACTAACATACCAATATAGCCTAGTTACAAGTGTTGATGCATTGATAACGAGCCTTAGACGCATTTCACCTTGTTCTAAATCGATGTTCGTGATTTTTAAGGGAAAGGGGGCCGGAAAGGGTTCTACCTCTCCTATTTTTCAAATTTCTTATCACACTAGCGAATAACTTGCACTAACATACCAATATAGCCTAGTTACATTTGTTTATGCATTGAAAATGAGCCTTAGAAGTATTTCACCAAGTTTTCAATCGATGTTCGTGATTTTCAAGGGAAAGGGGGCCCAGAAAGGGTTCTAATTCGCCTATTTTTCAAATTTCTTTTCCAAATAACCTATTACTTGCACTAACATACAAATATAGCATAGTTACATGTGTTCATGCATTGTAAACGAACCTTAGAAGCATTTCGCTAAGTTTTCAATCGATGTTCGTGACTTTCAAGGGAAAGGGGTCGGAAAGGGTTCTACCTCGCCTATTTTTATAATTTCTAATCACACTAACCTATAAATTACAATAACAAACCAATAATATAGCCTAGGTACAAGTGTTCATGCATTGAAAACGAGCTGTAGAAGCATTTCACTAAGTTTTCAAACGATGTTCGTGACTTTCAAGAGAAAGGGGGCCGGAAGGGTTCTACCTCGCCTATTTTTCAAATTTCTTATTAAAAGAACCTAGAACTTGCACTAACATAACAATTTAGCCTAGTTACAAGTGCTCATGCGTTGATAATGAGCCTTAGAAGCATTTCACTAAGTTCTAAATAGATGTTCGTGATTTTTAAGGGAAAGTGGGACGTAAAGGGTTCTAGATCGCCTATTTTTCAAGTTTCGTATCACACTAACCTATAACTTGCACTAACATACCAATACAGCCTAGTTACAAGTATTCATGCATTGAAAACGAGCCTCAGACGCATTTCACTAAGTTTTCAATCGAGGTTCGTGATTTTCAAGGGAAAGGGGGGCCGAAAACGGTTCTCCCTCACTTATTTTTCAAATTTCTTATCACACTAACCTATAAGTTGCACTACCATACCAATATAGGCTAGTTACAAGTGTTCGTGCATTGAAAACGGGCCTTAGAAGCATTTCACTAAGTTTTAAATTGATGGTCGTGACTTTCAAGGGAAAGGGGGCTGAAAAGGGTTCTACCTCGCCTATTTTTCGAATTTCTTATCAAAAAAACCTAGAACTTGCACTAACCTACCAATATAGCCTAGTTACAAGTGTTGATGCATTGATAACGAGCCTTAGACGCATTTCACCTTGTTCTAAATCGATGTTCGTGATTTTTAAGGGAAAGGGGGCCGGAAAGGGTTCTACCTCTCCTATTTTTCAAATTTCTTATCACACTAGCGAATAACTTGCACTAACATACCAATATAGCCTAGTTACATTTGTTTATGCATTGAAAATGAGCCTTAGAAGTATTTCACCAAGTTTTCAATCGATGTTCGTGATTTTCAAGGGAAAGGGGGCCCAGAAAGGGTTCTAATTCGCCTATTTTTCAAATTTCTTTTCCAAATAACCTATTACTTGCACTAACATACAAATATAGCATAGTTACATGTGTTCATGCATTGTAAACGAACCTTAGAAGCATTTCGCTAAGTTTTCAATCGATGTTCGTGACTTTCAAGGGAAAGGGGTCGGAAAGGGTTCTACCTCGCCTATTTTTATAATTTCTAATCACACTAACCTATAAATTACAATAACAAACCAATAATATAGCCTAGGTACAAGTGTTCATGCATTGAAAACGAGCTGTAGAAGCATTTCACTAAGTTTTCAAACGATGTTCGTGACTTTCAAGAGAAAGGGGGCCGGAAGGGTTCTACCTCGCCTATTTTTCAAATTTCTTATTAAAAGAACCTAGAACTTGCACTAACATAACAATTTAGCCTAGTTACAAGTGCTCATGCGTTGATAATGAGCCTTAGAAGCATTTCACTAAGTTCTAAATAGATGTTCGTGATTTTTAAGGGAAAGTGGGACGTAAAGGGTTCTAGATCGCCTATTTTTCAAGTTTCGTATCACACTAACCTATAACTTGCACTAACATACCAATACAGCCTAGTTACAAGTATTCATGCATTGAAAACGAGCCTCAGACGCATTTCACTAAGTTTTCAATCGAGGTTCGTGATTTTCAAGGGAAAGGGGGGCCGAAAACGGTTCTCCCTCACTTATTTTTCAAATTTCTTATCACACTAACCTATAAGTTGCACTACCATACCAATATAGGCTAGTTACAAGTGTTCGTGCATTGAAAACGGGCCTTAGAAGCATTTCACTAAGTTTTAAATTGATGGTCGTGACTTTCAAGGGAAAGGGGGCTGAAAAGGGTTCTACCTCGCCTATTTTTCGAATTTCTTATCAAAAAAACCTAGAACTTGCACTAACATACCAATATAGCCTAGTTACAAGTGTTGATGCATTGATAACGAGCCTTAGACGCATTTCACCTTGTTCTAAATCGATGTTCGTGATTTTTAAGGGAAAGGGGGCCGGAAAGGGTTCTACCTCTCCTATTTTTCAAATTTCTTATCACACTAGCGAATAACTTGCACTAACATACCAATATAGCCTAGTTACATTTGTTTATGCATTGAAAATGAGCCTTAGAAGTATTTCACCAAGTTTTCAATCGATGTTCGTGATTTTCAAGGGAAAGGGGGCCCAGAAAGGGTTCTAATTCGCCTATTTTTCAAATTTCTTTTCCAAATAACCTATTACTTGCACTAACATACAAATATAGCATAGTTACATGTGTTCATGCATTGTAAACGAACCTTAGAAGCATTTCGCTAAGTTTTCAATCGATGTTCGTGACTTTCAAGGGAAAGGGGTCGGAAAGGGTTCTACCTCGCCTATTTTTATAATTTCTAATCACACTAACCTATAAATTACAATAACAAACCAATAATATAGCCTAGGTACAAGTGTTCATGCATTGAAAACGAGCTGTAGAAGCATTTCACTAAGTTTTCAAACGATGTTCGTGACTTTCAAGAGAAAGGGGGCCGGAAGGGTTCTACCTCGCCTATTTTTCAAATTTCTTATTAAAAGAACCTAGAACTTGCACTAACATAACAATTTAGCCTAGTTACAAGTGCTCATGCGTTGATAATGAGCCTTAGAAGCATTTCACTAAGTTCTAAATAGATGTTCGTGATTTTTAAGGGAAAGTGGGACGTAAAGGGTTCTAGATCGCCTATTTTTCAAGTTTCGTATCACACTAACCTATAACTTGCACTAACATACCAATACAGCCTAGTTACAAGTATTCATGCATTGAAAACGAGCCTCAGACGCATTTCACTAAGTTTTCAATCGAGGTTCGTGATTTTCAAGGGAAAGGGGGGCCGAAAACGGTTCTCCCTCACTTATTTTTCAAATTTCTTATCACACTAACCTATAAGTTGCACTACCATACCAATATAGGCTAGTTACAAGTGTTCGTGCATTGAAAACGGGCCTTAGAAGCATTTCACTAAGTTTTAAATTGATGGTCGTGACTTTCAAGGGAAAGGGGGCTGAAAAGGGTTCTACCTCGCCTATTTTTCGAATTTCTTATCAAAAAAACCTAGAACTTGCACTAACATACCAATATAGCCTAGTTACAAGTGTTGATGCATTGATAACGAGCCTTAGACGCATTTCACCTTGTTCTAAATCGATGTTCGTGATTTTTAAGGGAAAGGGGGCCGGAAAGGGTTCTACCTCTCCTATTTTTCAAATTTCTTATCACACTAGCGAATAACTTGCACTAACATACCAATATAGCCTAGTTACATTTGTTTATGCATTGAAAATGAGCCTTAGAAGTATTTCACCAAGTTTTCAATCGATGTTCGTGATTTTCAAGGGAAAGGGGGCCCAGAAAGGGTTCTAATTCGCCTATTTTTCAAATTTCTTTTCCAAATAACCTATTACTTGCACTAACATACAAATATAGCATAGTTACATGTGTTCATGCATTGTAAACGAACCTTAGAAGCATTTCGCTAAGTTTTCAATCGATGTTCGTGACTTTCAAGGGAAAGGGGTCGGAAAGGGTTCTACCTCGCCTATTTTTATAATTTCTAATCACACTAACCTATAAATTACAATAACAAACCAATAATATAGCCTAGGTACAAGTGTTCATGCATTGAAAACGAGCTGTAGAAGCATTTCACTAAGTTTTCAAACGATGTTCGTGACTTTCAAGAGAAAGGGGGCCGGAAGGGTTCTACCTCGCCTATTTTTCAAATTTCTTATTAAAAGAACCTAGAACTTGCACTAACATAACAATTTAGCCTAGTTACAAGTGCTCATGCGTTGATAATGAGCCTTAGAAGCATTTCACTAAGTTCTAAATAGATGTTCGTGATTTTTAAGGGAAAGTGGGACGTAAAGGGTTCTAGATCGCCTATTTTTCAAGTTTCGTATCACACTAACCTATAACTTGCACTAACATACCAATACAGCCTAGTTACAAGTATTCATGCATTGAAAACGAGCCTCAGACGCATTTCACTAAGTTTTCAATCGAGGTTCGTGATTTTCAAGGGAAAGGGGGGCCGAAAACGGTTCTCCCTCACTTATTTTTCAAATTTCTTATCACACTAACCTATAAGTTGCACTACCATACCAATATAGGCTAGTTACAAGTGTTCGTGCATTGAAAACGGGCCTTAGAAGCATTTCACTAAGTTTTAAATTGATGGTCGTGACTTTCAAGGGAAAGGGGGCTGAAAAGGGTTCTACCTCGCCTATTTTTCGAATTTCTTATCAAAAAAACCTAGAACTTGCACTAACATACCAATATAGCCTAGTTACAAGTGTTGATGCATTGATAACGAGCCTTAGACGCATTTCACCTTGTTCTAAATCGATGTTCGTGATTTTTAAGGGAAAGGGGGCCGGAAAGGGTTCTACCTCTCCTATTTTTCAAATTTCTTATCACACTAGCGAATAACTTGCACTAACATACCAATATAGCCTAGTTACATTTGTTTATGCATTGAAAATGAGCCTTAGAAGTATTTCACCAAGTTTTCAATCGATGTTCGTGATTTTCAAGGGAAAGGGGGCCCAGAAAGGGTTCTAATTCGCCTATTTTTCAAATTTCTTTTCCAAATAACCTATTACTTGCACTAACATACAAATATAGCATAGTTACATGTGTTCATGCATTGTAAACGAACCTTAGAAGCATTTCGCTAAGTTTTCAATCGATGTTCGTGACTTTCAAGGGAAAGGGGTCGGAAAGGGTTCTACCTCGCCTATTTTTATAATTTCTAATCACACTAACCTATAAATTACAATAACAAACCAATAATATAGCCTAGGTACAAGTGTTCATGCATTGAAAACGAGCTGTAGAAGCATTTCACTAAGTTTTCAAACGATGTTCGTGACTTTCAAGAGAAAGGGGGCCGGAAGGGTTCTACCTCGCCTATTTTTCAAATTTCTTATTAAAAGAACCTAGAACTTGCACTAACATAACAATTTAGCCTAGTTACAAGTGCTCATGCGTTGATAATGAGCCTTAGAAGCATTTCACTAAGTTCTAAATAGATGTTCGTGATTTTTAAGGGAAAGTGGGACGTAAAGGGTTCTAGATCGCCTATTTTTCAAGTTTCGTATCACACTAACCTATAACTTGCACTAACATACCAATACAGCCTAGTTACAAGTATTCATGCATTGAAAACGAGCCTCAGACGCATTTCACTAAGTTTTCAATCGAGGTTCGTGATTTTCAAGGGAAAGGGGGGCCGAAAACGGTTCTCCCTCACTTATTTTTCAAATTTCTTATCACACTAACCTATAAGTTGCACTACCATACCAATATAGGCTAGTTACAAGTGTTCGTGCATTGAAAACGGGCCTTAGAAGCATTTCACTAAGTTTTAAATTGATGGTCGTGACTTTCAAGGGAAAGGGGGCTGAAAAGGGTTCTACCTCGCCTATTTTTCGAATTTCTTATCAAAAAAACCTAGAACTTGCACTAACATACCAATATAGCCTAGTTACAAGTGTTGATGCATTGATAACGAGCCTTAGACGCATTTCACCTTGTTCTAAATCGATGTTCGTGATTTTTAAGGGAAAGGGGGCCGGAAAGGGTTCTACCTCTCCTATTTTTCAAATTTCTTATCACACTAGCGAATAACTTGCACTAACATACCAATATAGCCTAGTTACATTTGTTTATGCATTGAAAATGAGCCTTAGAAGTATTTCACCAAGTTTTCAATCGATGTTCGTGATTTTCAAGGGAAAGGGGGCCCAGAAAGGGTTCTAATTCGCCTATTTTTCAAATTTCTTTTCCAAATAACCTATTACTTGCACTAACATACAAATATAGCATAGTTACATGTGTTCATGCATTGTAAACGAACCTTAGAAGCATTTCGCTAAGTTTTCAATCGATGTTCGTGACTTTCAAGGGAAAGGGGTCGGAAAGGGTTCTACCTCGCCTATTTTTATAATTTCTAATCACACTAACCTATAAATTACAATAACAAACCAATAATATAGCCTAGGTACAAGTGTTCATGCATTGAAAACGAGCTGTAGAAGCATTTCACTAAGTTTTCAAACGATGTTCGTGACTTTCAAGAGAAAGGGGGCCGGAAGGGTTCTACCTCGCCTATTTTTCAAATTTCTTATTAAAAGAACCTAGAACTTGCACTAACATAACAATTTAGCCTAGTTACAAGTGCTCATGCGTTGATAATGAGCCTTAGAAGCATTTCACTAAGTTCTAAATAGATGTTCGTGATTTTTAAGGGAAAGTGGGACGTAAAGGGTTCTAGATCGCCTATTTTTCAAGTTTCGTATCACACTAACCTATAACTTGCACTAACATACCAATACAGCCTAGTTACAAGTATTCATGCATTGAAAACGAGCCTCAGACGCATTTCACTAAGTTTTCAATCGAGGTTCGTGATTTTCAAGGGAAAGGGGGGCCGAAAACGGTTCTCCCTCACTTATTTTTCAAATTTCTTATCACACTAACCTATAAGTTGCACTACCATACCAATATAGGCTAGTTACAAGTGTTCGTGCATTGAAAACGGGCCTTAGAAGCATTTCACTAAGTTTTAAATTGATGGTCGTGACTTTCAAGGGAAAGGGGGCTGAAAAGGGTTCTACCTCGCCTATTTTTCGAATTTCTTATCAAAAAAACCTAGAACTTGCACTAACATACCAATATAGCCTAGTTACAAGTGTTGATGCATTGATAACGAGCCTTAGACGCATTTCACCTTGTTCTAAATCGATGTTCGTGATTTTTAAGGGAAAGGGGGCCGGAAAGGGTTCTACCTCTCCTATTTTTCAAATTTCTTATCACACTAGCGAATAACTTGCACTAACATACCAATATAGCCTAGTTACATTTGTTTATGCATTGAAAATGAGCCTTAGAAGTATTTCACCAAGTTTTCAATCGATGTTCGTGATTTTCAAGGGAAAGGGGGCCCAGAAAGGGTTCTAATTCGCCTATTTTTCAAATTTCTTTTCCAAATAACCTATTACTTGCACTAACATACAAATATAGCATAGTTACATGTGTTCATGCATTGTAAACGAACCTTAGAAGCATTTCGCTAAGTTTTCAATCGATGTTCGTGACTTTCAAGGGAAAGGGGTCGGAAAGGGTTCTACCTCGCCTATTTTTATAATTTCTAATCACACTAACCTATAAATTACAATAACAAACCAATAATATAGCCTAGGTACAAGTGTTCATGCATTGAAAACGAGCTGTAGAAGCATTTCACTAAGTTTTCAAACGATGTTCGTGACTTTCAAGAGAAAGGGGGCCGGAAGGGTTCTACCTCGCCTATTTTTCAAATTTCTTATTAAAAGAACCTAGAACTTGCACTAACATAACAATTTAGCCTAGTTACAAGTGCTCATGCGTTGATAATGAGCCTTAGAAGCATTTCACTAAGTTCTAAATAGATGTTCGTGATTTTTAAGGGAAAGTGGGACGTAAAGGGTTCTAGATCGCCTATTTTTCAAGTTTCGTATCACACTAACCTATAACTTGCACTAACATACCAATACAGCCTAGTTACAAGTATTCATGCATTGAAAACGAGCCTCAGACGCATTTCACTAAGTTTTCAATCGAGGTTCGTGATTTTCAAGGGAAAGGGGGGCCGAAAACGGTTCTCCCTCACTTATTTTTCAAATTTCTTATCACACTAACCTATAAGTTGCACTACCATACCAATATAGGCTAGTTACAAGTGTTCGTGCATTGAAAACGGGCCTTAGAAGCATTTCACTAAGTTTTAAATTGATGGTCGTGACTTTCAAGGGAAAGGGGGCTGAAAAGGGTTCTACCTCGCCTATTTTTCGAATTTCTTATCAAAAAAACCTAGAACTTGCACTAACATACCAATATAGCCTAGTTACAAGTGTTGATGCATTGATAACGAGCCTTAGACGCATTTCACCTTGTTCTAAATCGATGTTCGTGATTTTTAAGGGAAAGGGGGCCGGAAAGGGTTCTACCTCTCCTATTTTTCAAATTTCTTATCACACTAGCGAATAACTTGCACTAACATACCAATATAGCCTAGTTACATTTGTTTATGCATTGAAAATGAGCCTTAGAAGTATTTCACCAAGTTTTCAATCGATGTTCGTGATTTTCAAGGGAAAGGGGGCCCAGAAAGGGTTCTAATTCGCCTATTTTTCAAATTTCTTTTCCAAATAACCTATTACTTGCACTAACATACAAATATAGCATAGTTACATGTGTTCATGCATTGTAAACGAACCTTAGAAGCATTTCGCTAAGTTTTCAATCGATGTTCGTGACTTTCAAGGGAAAGGGGTCGGAAAGGGTTCTACCTCGCCTATTTTTATAATTTCTAATCACACTAACCTATAAATTACAATAACAAACCAATAATATAGCCTAGGTACAAGTGTTCATGCATTGAAAACGAGCTGTAGAAGCATTTCACTAAGTTTTCAAACGATGTTCGTGACTTTCAAGAGAAAGGGGGCCGGAAGGGTTCTACCTCGCCTATTTTTCAAATTTCTTATTAAAAGAACCTAGAACTTGCACTAACATAACAATTTAGCCTAGTTACAAGTGCTCATGCGTTGATAATGAGCCTTAGAAGCATTTCACTAAGTTCTAAATAGATGTTCGTGATTTTTAAGGGAAAGTGGGACGTAAAGGGTTCTAGATCGCCTATTTTTCAAGTTTCGTATCACACTAACCTATAACTTGCACTAACATACCAATACAGCCTAGTTACAAGTATTCATGCATTGAAAACGAGCCTCAGACGCATTTCACTAAGTTTTCAATCGAGGTTCGTGATTTTCAAGGGAAAGGGGGGCCGAAAACGGTTCTCCCTCACTTATTTTTCAAATTTCTTATCACACTAACCTATAAGTTGCACTACCATACCAATATAGGCTAGTTACAAGTGTTCGTGCATTGAAAACGGGCCTTAGAAGCATTTCACTAAGTTTTAAATTGATGGTCGTGACTTTCAAGGGAAAGGGGGCTGAAAAGGGTTCTACCTCGCCTATTTTTCGAATTTCTTATCAAAAAAACCTAGAACTTGCACTAACATACCAATATAGCCTAGTTACAAGTGTTGATGCATTGATAACGAGCCTTAGACGCATTTCACCTTGTTCTAAATCGATGTTCGTGATTTTTAAGGGAAAGGGGGCCGGAAAGGGTTCTACCTCTCCTATTTTTCAAATTTCTTATCACACTAGCGAATAACTTGCACTAACATACCAATATAGCCTAGTTACATTTGTTTATGCATTGAAAATGAGCCTTAGAAGTATTTCACCAAGTTTTCAATCGATGTTCGTGATTTTCAAGGGAAAGGGGGCCCAGAAAGGGTTCTAATTCGCCTATTTTTCAAATTTCTTTTCCAAATAACCTATTACTTGCACTAACATACAAATATAGCATAGTTACATGTGTTCATGCATTGTAAACGAACCTTAGAAGCATTTCGCTAAGTTTTCAATCGATGTTCGTGACTTTCAAGGGAAAGGGGTCGGAAAGGGTTCTACCTCGCCTATTTTTATAATTTCTAATCACACTAACCTATAAATTACAATAACAAACCAATAATATAGCCTAGGTACAAGTGTTCATGCATTGAAAACGAGCTGTAGAAGCATTTCACTAAGTTTTCAAACGATGTTCGTGACTTTCAAGAGAAAGGGGGCCGGAAGGGTTCTACCTCGCCTATTTTTCAAATTTCTTATTAAAAGAACCTAGAACTTGCACTAACATAACAATTTAGCCTAGTTACAAGTGCTCATGCGTTGATAATGAGCCTTAGAAGCATTTCACTAAGTTCTAAATAGATGTTCGTGATTTTTAAGGGAAAGTGGGACGTAAAGGGTTCTAGATCGCCTATTTTTCAAGTTTCGTATCACACTAACCTATAACTTGCACTAACATACCAATACAGCCTAGTTACAAGTATTCATGCATTGAAAACGAGCCTCAGACGCATTTCACTAAGTTTTCAATCGAGGTTCGTGATTTTCAAGGGAAAGGGGGGCCGAAAACGGTTCTCCCTCACTTATTTTTCAAATTTCTTATCACACTAACCTATAAGTTGCACTACCATACCAATATAGGCTAGTTACAAGTGTTCGTGCATTGAAAACGGGCCTTAGAAGCATTTCACTAAGTTTTAAATTGATGGTCGTGACTTTCAAGGGAAAGGGGGCTGAAAAGGGTTCTACCTCGCCTATTTTTCGAATTTCTTATCAAAAAAACCTAGAACTTGCACTAACATACCAATATAGCCTAGTTACAAGTGTTGATGCATTGATAACGAGCCTTAGACGCATTTCACCTTGTTCTAAATCGATGTTCGTGATTTTTAAGGGAAAGGGGGCCGGAAAGGGTTCTACCTCTCCTATTTTTCAAATTTCTTATCACACTAGCGAATAACTTGCACTAACATACCAATATAGCCTAGTTACATTTGTTTATGCATTGAAAATGAGCCTTAGAAGTATTTCACCAAGTTTTCAATCGATGTTCGTGATTTTCAAGGGAAAGGGGGCCCAGAAAGGGTTCTAATTCGCCTATTTTTCAAATTTCTTTTCCAAATAACCTATTACTTGCACTAACATACAAATATAGCATAGTTACATGTGTTCATGCATTGTAAACGAACCTTAGAAGCATTTCGCTAAGTTTTCAATCGATGTTCGTGACTTTCAAGGGAAAGGGGTCGGAAAGGGTTCTACCTCGCCTATTTTTATAATTTCTAATCACACTAACCTATAAATTACAATAACAAACCAATAATATAGCCTAGGTACAAGTGTTCATGCATTGAAAACGAGCTGTAGAAGCATTTCACTAAGTTTTCAAACGATGTTCGTGACTTTCAAGAGAAAGGGGGCCGGAAGGGTTCTACCTCGCCTATTTTTCAAATTTCTTATTAAAAGAACCTAGAACTTGCACTAACATAACAATTTAGCCTAGTTACAAGTGCTCATGCGTTGATAATGAGCCTTAGAAGCATTTCACTAAGTTCTAAATAGATGTTCGTGATTTTTAAGGGAAAGTGGGACGTAAAGGGTTCTAGATCGCCTATTTTTCAAGTTTCGTATCACACTAACCTATAACTTGCACTAACATACCAATACAGCCTAGTTACAAGTATTCATGCATTGAAAACGAGCCTCAGACGCATTTCACTAAGTTTTCAATCGAGGTTCGTGATTTTCAAGGGAAAGGGGGGCCGAAAACGGTTCTCCCTCACTTATTTTTCAAATTTCTTATCACACTAACCTATAAGTTGCACTACCATACCAATATAGGCTAGTTACAAGTGTTCGTGCATTGAAAACGGGCCTTAGAAGCATTTCACTAAGTTTTAAATTGATGGTCGTGACTTTCAAGGGAAAGGGGGCTGAAAAGGGTTCTACCTCGCCTATTTTTCGAATTTCTTATCAAAAAAACCTAGAACTTGCACTAACATACCAATATAGCCTAGTTACAAGTGTTGATGCATTGATAACGAGCCTTAGACGCATTTCACCTTGTTCTAAATCGATGTTCGTGATTTTTAAGGGAAAGGGGGCCGGAAAGGGTTCTACCTCTCCTATTTTTCAAATTTCTTATCACACTAGCGAATAACTTGCACTAACATACCAATATAGCCTAGTTACATTTGTTTATGCATTGAAAATGAGCCTTAGAAGTATTTCACCAAGTTTTCAATCGATGTTCGTGATTTTCAAGGGAAAGGGGGCCCAGAAAGGGTTCTAATTCGCCTATTTTTCAAATTTCTTTTCCAAATAACCTATTACTTGCACTAACATACAAATATAGCATAGTTACATGTGTTCATGCATTGTAAACGAACCTTAGAAGCATTTCGCTAAGTTTTCAATCGATGTTCGTGACTTTCAAGGGAAAGGGGTCGGAAAGGGTTCTACCTCGCCTATTTTTATAATTTCTAATCACACTAACCTATAAATTACAATAACAAACCAATAATATAGCCTAGGTACAAGTGTTCATGCATTGAAAACGAGCTGTAGAAGCATTTCACTAAGTTTTCAAACGATGTTCGTGACTTTCAAGAGAAAGGGGGCCGGAAGGGTTCTACCTCGCCTATTTTTCAAATTTCTTATTAAAAGAACCTAGAACTTGCACTAACATAACAATTTAGCCTAGTTACAAGTGCTCATGCGTTGATAATGAGCCTTAGAAGCATTTCACTAAGTTCTAAATAGATGTTCGTGATTTTTAAGGGAAAGTGGGACGTAAAGGGTTCTAGATCGCCTATTTTTCAAGTTTCGTATCACACTAACCTATAACTTGCACTAACATACCAATACAGCCTAGTTACAAGTATTCATGCATTGAAAACGAGCCTCAGACGCATTTCACTAAGTTTTCAATCGAGGTTCGTGATTTTCAAGGGAAAGGGGGGCCGAAAACGGTTCTCCCTCACTTATTTTTCAAATTTCTTATCACACTAACCTATAAGTTGCACTACCATACCAATATAGGCTAGTTACAAGTGTTCGTGCATTGAAAACGGGCCTTAGAAGCATTTCACTAAGTTTTAAATTGATGGTCGTGACTTTCAAGGGAAAGGGGGCTGAAAAGGGTTCTACCTCGCCTATTTTTCGAATTTCTTATCAAAAAAACCTAGAACTTGCACTAACATACCAATATAGCCTAGTTACAAGTGTTGATGCATTGATAACGAGCCTTAGACGCATTTCACCTTGTTCTAAATCGATGTTCGTGATTTTTAAGGGAAAGGGGGCCGGAAAGGGTTCTACCTCTCCTATTTTTCAAATTTCTTATCACACTAGCGAATAACTTGCACTAACATACCAATATAGCCTAGTTACATTTGTTTATGCATTGAAAATGAGCCTTAGAAGTATTTCACCAAGTTTTCAATCGATGTTCGTGATTTTCAAGGGAAAGGGGGCCCAGAAAGGGTTCTAATTCGCCTATTTTTCAAATTTCTTTTCCAAATAACCTATTACTTGCACTAACATACAAATATAGCATAGTTACATGTGTTCATGCATTGTAAACGAACCTTAGAAGCATTTCGCTAAGTTTTCAATCGATGTTCGTGACTTTCAAGGGAAAGGGGTCGGAAAGGGTTCTACCTCGCCTATTTTTATAATTTCTAATCACACTAACCTATAAATTACAATAACAAACCAATAATATAGCCTAGGTACAAGTGTTCATGCATTGAAAACGAGCTGTAGAAGCATTTCACTAAGTTTTCAAACGATGTTCGTGACTTTCAAGAGAAAGGGGGCCGGAAGGGTTCTACCTCGCCTATTTTTCAAATTTCTTATTAAAAGAACCTAGAACTTGCACTAACATAACAATTTAGCCTAGTTACAAGTGCTCATGCGTTGATAATGAGCCTTAGAAGCATTTCACTAAGTTCTAAATAGATGTTCGTGATTTTTAAGGGAAAGTGGGACGTAAAGGGTTCTAGATCGCCTATTTTTCAAGTTTCGTATCACACTAACCTATAACTTGCACTAACATACCAATACAGCCTAGTTACAAGTATTCATGCATTGAAAACGAGCCTCAGACGCATTTCACTAAGTTTTCAATCGAGGTTCGTGATTTTCAAGGGAAAGGGGGGCCGAAAACGGTTCTCCCTCACTTATTTTTCAAATTTCTTATCACACTAACCTATAAGTTGCACTACCATACCAATATAGGCTAGTTACAAGTGTTCGTGCATTGAAAACGGGCCTTAGAAGCATTTCACTAAGTTTTAAATTGATGGTCGTGACTTTCAAGGGAAAGGGGGCTGAAAAGGGTTCTACCTCGCCTATTTTTCGAATTTCTTATCAAAAAAACCTAGAACTTGCACTAACATACCAATATAGCCTAGTTACAAGTGTTGATGCATTGATAACGAGCCTTAGACGCATTTCACCTTGTTCTAAATCGATGTTCGTGATTTTTAAGGGAAAGGGGGCCGGAAAGGGTTCTACCTCTCCTATTTTTCAAATTTCTTATCACACTAGCGAATAACTTGCACTAACATACCAATATAGCCTAGTTACATTTGTTTATGCATTGAAAATGAGCCTTAGAAGTATTTCACCAAGTTTTCAATCGATGTTCGTGATTTTCAAGGGAAAGGGGGCCCAGAAAGGGTTCTAATTCGCCTATTTTTCAAATTTCTTTTCCAAATAACCTATTACTTGCACTAACATACAAATATAGCATAGTTACATGTGTTCATGCATTGTAAACGAACCTTAGAAGCATTTCGCTAAGTTTTCAATCGATGTTCGTGACTTTCAAGGGAAAGGGGTCGGAAAGGGTTCTACCTCGCCTATTTTTATAATTTCTAATCACACTAACCTATAAATTACAATAACAAACCAATAATATAGCCTAGGTACAAGTGTTCATGCATTGAAAACGAGCTGTAGAAGCATTTCACTAAGTTTTCAAACGATGTTCGTGACTTTCAAGAGAAAGGGGGCCGGAAGGGTTCTACCTCGCCTATTTTTCAAATTTCTTATTAAAAGAACCTAGAACTTGCACTAACATAACAATTTAGCCTAGTTACAAGTGCTCATGCGTTGATAATGAGCCTTAGAAGCATTTCACTAAGTTCTAAATAGATGTTCGTGATTTTTAAGGGAAAGTGGGACGTAAAGGGTTCTAGATCGCCTATTTTTCAAGTTTCGTATCACACTAACCTATAACTTGCACTAACATACCAATACAGCCTAGTTACAAGTATTCATGCATTGAAAACGAGCCTCAGACGCATTTCACTAAGTTTTCAATCGAGGTTCGTGATTTTCAAGGGAAAGGGGGGCCGAAAACGGTTCTCCCTCACTTATTTTTCAAATTTCTTATCACACTAACCTATAAGTTGCACTACCATACCAATATAGGCTAGTTACAAGTGTTCGTGCATTGAAAACGGGCCTTAGAAGCATTTCACTAAGTTTTAAATTGATGGTCGTGACTTTCAAGGGAAAGGGGGCTGAAAAGGGTTCTACCTCGCCTATTTTTCGAATTTCTTATCAAAAAAACCTAGAACTTGCACTAACATACCAATATAGCCTAGTTACAAGTGTTGATGCATTGATAACGAGCCTTAGACGCATTTCACCTTGTTCTAAATCGATGTTCGTGATTTTTAAGGGAAAGGGGGCCGGAAAGGGTTCTACCTCTCCTATTTTTCAAATTTCTTATCACACTAGCGAATAACTTGCACTAACATACCAATATAGCCTAGTTACATTTGTTTATGCATTGAAAATGAGCCTTAGAAGTATTTCACCAAGTTTTCAATCGATGTTCGTGATTTTCAAGGGAAAGGGGGCCCAGAAAGGGTTCTAATTCGCCTATTTTTCAAATTTCTTTTCCAAATAACCTATTACTTGCACTAACATACAAATATAGCATAGTTACATGTGTTCATGCATTGTAAACGAACCTTAGAAGCATTTCGCTAAGTTTTCAATCGATGTTCGTGACTTTCAAGGGAAAGGGGTCGGAAAGGGTTCTACCTCGCCTATTTTTATAATTTCTAATCACACTAACCTATAAATTACAATAACAAACCAATAATATAGCCTAGGTACAAGTGTTCATGCATTGAAAACGAGCTGTAGAAGCATTTCACTAAGTTTTCAAACGATGTTCGTGACTTTCAAGAGAAAGGGGGCCGGAAGGGTTCTACCTCGCCTATTTTTCAAATTTCTTATTAAAAGAACCTAGAACTTGCACTAACATAACAATTTAGCCTAGTTACAAGTGCTCATGCGTTGATAATGAGCCTTAGAAGCATTTCACTAAGTTCTAAATAGATGTTCGTGATTTTTAAGGGAAAGTGGGACGTAAAGGGTTCTAGATCGCCTATTTTTCAAGTTTCGTATCACACTAACCTATAACTTGCACTAACATACCAATACAGCCTAGTTACAAGTATTCATGCATTGAAAACGAGCCTCAGACGCATTTCACTAAGTTTTCAATCGAGGTTCGTGATTTTCAAGGGAAAGGGGGGCCGAAAACGGTTCTCCCTCACTTATTTTTCAAATTTCTTATCACACTAACCTATAAGTTGCACTACCATACCAATATAGGCTAGTTACAAGTGTTCGTGCATTGAAAACGGGCCTTAGAAGCATTTCACTAAGTTTTAAATTGATGGTCGTGACTTTCAAGGGAAAGGGGGCTGAAAAGGGTTCTACCTCGCCTATTTTTCGAATTTCTTATCAAAAAAACCTAGAACTTGCACTAACATACCAATATAGCCTAGTTACAAGTGTTGATGCATTGATAACGAGCCTTAGACGCATTTCACCTTGTTCTAAATCGATGTTCGTGATTTTTAAGGGAAAGGGGGCCGGAAAGGGTTCTACCTCTCCTATTTTTCAAATTTCTTATCACACTAGCGAATAACTTGCACTAACATACCAATATAGCCTAGTTACATTTGTTTATGCATTGAAAATGAGCCTTAGAAGTATTTCACCAAGTTTTCAATCGATGTTCGTGATTTTCAAGGGAAAGGGGGCCCAGAAAGGGTTCTAATTCGCCTATTTTTCAAATTTCTTTTCCAAATAACCTATTACTTGCACTAACATACAAATATAGCATAGTTACATGTGTTCATGCATTGTAAACGAACCTTAGAAGCATTTCGCTAAGTTTTCAATCGATGTTCGTGACTTTCAAGGGAAAGGGGTCGGAAAGGGTTCTACCTCGCCTATTTTTATAATTTCTAATCACACTAACCTATAAATTACAATAACAAACCAATAATATAGCCTAGGTACAAGTGTTCATGCATTGAAAACGAGCTGTAGAAGCATTTCACTAAGTTTTCAAACGATGTTCGTGACTTTCAAGAGAAAGGGGGCCGGAAGGGTTCTACCTCGCCTATTTTTCAAATTTCTTATTAAAAGAACCTAGAACTTGCACTAACATAACAATTTAGCCTAGTTACAAGTGCTCATGCGTTGATAATGAGCCTTAGAAGCATTTCACTAAGTTCTAAATAGATGTTCGTGATTTTTAAGGGAAAGTGGGACGTAAAGGGTTCTAGATCGCCTATTTTTCAAGTTTCGTATCACACTAACCTATAACTTGCACTAACATACCAATACAGCCTAGTTACAAGTATTCATGCATTGAAAACGAGCCTCAGACGCATTTCACTAAGTTTTCAATCGAGGTTCGTGATTTTCAAGGGAAAGGGGGGCCGAAAACGGTTCTCCCTCACTTATTTTTCAAATTTCTTATCACACTAACCTATAAGTTGCACTACCATACCAATATAGGCTAGTTACAAGTGTTCGTGCATTGAAAACGGGCCTTAGAAGCATTTCACTAAGTTTTAAATTGATGGTCGTGACTTTCAAGGGAAAGGGGGCTGAAAAGGGTTCTACCTCGCCTATTTTTCGAATTTCTTATCAAAAAAACCTAGAACTTGCACTAACATACCAATATAGCCTAGTTACAAGTGTTGATGCATTGATAACGAGCCTTAGACGCATTTCACCTTGTTCTAAATCGATGTTCGTGATTTTTAAGGGAAAGGGGGCCGGAAAGGGTTCTACCTCTCCTATTTTTCAAATTTCTTATCACACTAGCGAATAACTTGCACTAACATACCAATATAGCCTAGTTACATTTGTTTATGCATTGAAAATGAGCCTTAGAAGTATTTCACCAAGTTTTCAATCGATGTTCGTGATTTTCAAGGGAAAGGGGGCCCAGAAAGGGTTCTAATTCGCCTATTTTTCAAATTTCTTTTCCAAATAACCTATTACTTGCACTAACATACAAATATAGCATAGTTACATGTGTTCATGCATTGTAAACGAACCTTAGAAGCATTTCGCTAAGTTTTCAATCGATGTTCGTGACTTTCAAGGGAAAGGGGTCGGAAAGGGTTCTACCTCGCCTATTTTTATAATTTCTAATCACACTAACCTATAAATTACAATAACAAACCAATAATATAGCCTAGGTACAAGTGTTCATGCATTGAAAACGAGCTGTAGAAGCATTTCACTAAGTTTTCAACGTGACTTTCAAGAGAAAGGGGGCCGGAAGGGTTCTACCTCGCCTATTTTTCAAATTTCTTATTAAAAGAACCTAGAACTTGCACTAACATAACAATTTAGCCTAGTTACAAGTGCTCATGCGTTGATAATGAGCCTTAGAAGCATTTCACTAAGTTCTAAATAGATGTTCGTGATTTTTAAGGGAAAGTGGGACGTAAAGGGTTCTAGATCGCCTATTTTTCAAGTTTCGTATCACACTAACCTATAACTTGCACTAACATACCAATACAGCCTAGTTACAAGTATTCATGCATTGAAAACGAGCCTCAGACGCATTTCACTAAGTTTTCAATCGAGGTTCGTGATTTTCAAGGGAAAGGGGGGCCGAAAACGGTTCTCCCTCACTTATTTTTCAAATTTCTTATCACACTAACCTATAAGTTGCACTACCATACCAATATAGGCTAGTTACAAGTGTTCGTGCATTGAAAACGGGCCTTAGAAGCATTTCACTAAGTTTTAAATTGATGGTCGTGACTTTCAAGGGAAAGGGGGCTGAAAAGGGTTCTACCTCGCCTATTTTTCGAATTTCTTATCAAAAAAACCTAGAACTTGCACTAACATACCAATATAGCCTAGTTACAAGTGTTGATGCATTGATAACGAGCCTTAGACGCATTTCACCTTGTTCTAAATCGATGTTCGTGATTTTTAAGGGAAAGGGGGCCGGAAAGGGTTCTACCTCTCCTATTTTTCAAATTTCTTATCACACTAGCGAATAACTTGCACTAACATACCAATATAGCCTAGTTACATTTGTTTATGCATTGAAAATGAGCCTTAGAAGTATTTCACCAAGTTTTCAATCGATGTTCGTGATTTTCAAGGGAAAGGGGGCCCAGAAAGGGTTCTAATTCGCCTATTTTTCAAATTTCTTTTCCAAATAACCTATTACTTGCACTAACATACAAATATAGCATAGTTACATGTGTTCATGCATTGTAAACGAACCTTAGAAGCATTTCGCTAAGTTTTCAATCGATGTTCGTGACTTTCAAGGGAAAGGGGTCGGAAAGGGTTCTACCTCGCCTATTTTTATAATTTCTAATCACACTAACCTATAAATTACAATAACAAACCAATAATATAGCCTAGGTACAAGTGTTCATGCATTGAAAACGAGCTGTAGAAGCATTTCACTAAGTTTTCAAACGATGTTCGTGACTTTCAAGAGAAAGGGGGCCGGAAGGGTTCTACCTCGCCTATTTTTCAAATTTCTTATTAAAAGAACCTAGAACTTGCACTAACATAACAATTTAGCCTAGTTACAAGTGCTCATGCGTTGATAATGAGCCTTAGAAGCATTTCACTAAGTTCTAAATAGATGTTCGTGATTTTTAAGGGAAAGTGGGACGTAAAGGGTTCTAGATCGCCTATTTTTCAAGTTTCGTATCACACTAACCTATAACTTGCACTAACATACCAATACAGCCTAGTTACAAGTATTCATGCATTGAAAACGAGCCTCAGACGCATTTCACTAAGTTTTCAATCGAGGTTCGTGATTTTCAAGGGAAAGGGGGGCCGAAAACGGTTCTCCCTCACTTATTTTTCAAATTTCTTATCACACTAACCTATAAGTTGCACTACCATACCAATATAGGCTAGTTACAAGTGTTCGTGCATTGAAAACGGGCCTTAGAAGCATTTCACTAAGTTTTAAATTGATGGTCGTGACTTTCAAGGGAAAGGGGGCTGAAAAGGGTTCTACCTCGCCTATTTTTCGAATTTCTTATCAAAAAAACCTAGAACTTGCACTAACATACCAATATAGCCTAGTTACAAGTGTTGATGCATTGATAACGAGCCTTAGACGCATTTCACCTTGTTCTAAATCGATGTTCGTGATTTTTAAGGGAAAGGGGGCCGGAAAGGGTTCTACCTCTCCTATTTTTCAAATTTCTTATCACACTAGCGAATAACTTGCACTAACATACCAATATAGCCTAGTTACATTTGTTTATGCATTGAAAATGAGCCTTAGAAGTATTTCACCAAGTTTTCAATCGATGTTCGTGATTTTCAAGGGAAAGGGGGCCAGAAAGGGTTCTAATTCGCCTATTTTTCAAATTTCTTTTCCAAATAACCTATTACTTGCACTAACATACAAATATAGCATAGTTACATGTGTTCATGCATTGTAAACGAACCTTAGAAGCATTTCGCTAAGTTTTCAATCGATGTTCGTGACTTTCAAGGGAAAGGGGTCGGAAAGGGTTCTACCTCGCCTATTTTTATAATTTCTAATCACACTAACCTATAAATTACAATAACAAACCAATAATATAGCCTAGGTACAAGTGTTCATGCATTGAAAACGAGCTGTAGAAGCATTTCACTAAGTTTTCAAACGATGTTCGTGACTTTCAAGAGAAAGGGGGCCGGAAGGGTTCTACCTCGCCTATTTTTCAAATTTCTTATTAAAAGAACCTAGAACTTGCACTAACATAACAATTTAGCCTAGTTACAAGTGCTCATGCGTTGATAATGAGCCTTAGAAGCATTTCACTAAGTTCTAAATAGATGTTCGTGATTTTTAAGGGAAAGTGGGACGTAAAGGGTTCTAGATCGCCTATTTTTCAAGTTTCGTATCACACTAACCTATAACTTGCACTAACATACCAATACAGCCTAGTTACAAGTATTCATGCATTGAAAACGAGCCTCAGACGCATTTCACTAAGTTTTCAATCGAGGTTCGTGATTTTCAAGGGAAAGGGGGGCCGAAAACGGTTCTCCCTCACTTATTTTTCAAATTTCTTATCACACTAACCTATAAGTTGCACTACCATACCAATATAGGCTAGTTACAAGTGTTCGTGCATTGAAAACGGGCCTTAGAAGCATTTCACTAAGTTTTAAATTGATGGTCGTGACTTTCAAGGGAAAGGGGGCTGAAAAGGGTTCTACCTCGCCTATTTTTCGAATTTCTTATCAAAAAAACCTAGAACTTGCACTAACATACCAATATAGCCTAGTTACAAGTGTTGATGCATTGATAACGAGCCTTAGACGCATTTCACCTTGTTCTAAATCGATGTTCGTGATTTTTAAGGGAAAGGGGGCCGGAAAGGGTTCTACCTCTCCTATTTTTCAAATTTCTTATCACACTAGCGAATAACTTGCACTAACATACCAATATAGCCTAGTTACATTTGTTTATGCATTGAAAATGAGCCTTAGAAGTATTTCACCAAGTTTTCAATCGATGTTCGTGATTTTCAAGGGAAAGGGGGCCAGAAAGGGTTCTAATTCGCCTATTTTTCAAATTTCTTTTCCAAATAACCTATTACTTGCACTAACATACAAATATAGCATAGTTACATGTGTTCATGCATTGTAAACGAACCTTAGAAGCATTTCGCTAAGTTTTCAATCGATGTTCGTGACTTTCAAGGGAAAGGGGTCGGAAAGGGTTCTACCTCGCCTATTTTTATAATTTCTAATCACACTAACCTATAAATTACAATAACAAACCAATAATATAGCCTAGGTACAAGTGTTCATGCATTGAAAACGAGCTGTAGAAGCATTTCACTAAGTTTTCAAACGATGTTCGTGACTTTCAAGAGAAAGGGGGCCGGAAGGGTTCTACCTCGCCTATTTTTCAAATTTCTTATTAAAAGAACCTAGAACTTGCACTAACATAACAATTTAGCCTAGTTACAAGTGCTCATGCGTTGATAATGAGCCTTAGAAGCATTTCACTAAGTTCTAAATAGATGTTCGTGATTTTTAAGGGAAAGTGGGACGTAAAGGGTTCTAGATCGCCTATTTTTCAAGTTTCGTATCACACTAACCTATAACTTGCACTAACATACCAATACAGCCTAGTTACAAGTATTCATGCATTGAAAACGAGCCTCAGACGCATTTCACTAAGTTTTCAATCGAGGTTCGTGATTTTCAAGGGAAAGGGGGGCCGAAAACGGTTCTCCCTCACTTATTTTTCAAATTTCTTATCACACTAACCTATAAGTTGCACTACCATACCAATATAGGCTAGTTACAAGTGTTCGTGCATTGAAAACGGGCCTTAGAAGCATTTCACTAAGTTTTAAATTGATGGTCGTGACTTTCAAGGGAAAGGGGGCTGAAAAGGGTTCTACCTCGCCTATTTTTCGAATTTCTTATCAAAAAAACCTAGAACTTGCACTAACATACCAATATAGCCTAGTTACAAGTGTTGATGCATTGATAACGAGCCTTAGACGCATTTCACCTTGTTCTAAATCGATGTTCGTGATTTTTAAGGGAAAGGGGGCCGGAAAGGGTTCTACCTCTCCTATTTTTCAAATTTCTTATCACACTAGCGAATAACTTGCACTAACATACCAATATAGCCTAGTTACATTTGTTTATGCATTGAAAATGAGCCTTAGAAGTATTTCACCAAGTTTTCAATCGATGTTCGTGATTTTCAAGGGAAAGGGGGCCAGAAAGGGTTCTAATTCGCCTATTTTTCAAATTTCTTTTCCAAATAACCTATTACTTGCACTAACATACAAATATAGCATAGTTACATGTGTTCATGCATTGTAAACGAACCTTAGAAGCATTTCGCTAAGTTTTCAATCGATGTTCGTGACTTTCAAGGGAAAGGGGTCGGAAAGGGTTCTACCTCGCCTATTTTTATAATTTCTAATCACACTAACCTATAAATTACAATAACAAACCAATAATATAGCCTAGGTACAAGTGTTCATGCATTGAAAACGAGCTGTAGAAGCATTTCACTAAGTTTTCAAACGATGTTCGTGACTTTCAAGAGAAAGGGGGCCGGAAGGGTTCTACCTCGCCTATTTTTCAAATTTCTTATTAAAAGAACCTAGAACTTGCACTAACATAACAATTTAGCCTAGTTACAAGTGCTCATGCGTTGATAATGAGCCTTAGAAGCATTTCACTAAGTTCTAAATAGATGTTCGTGATTTTTAAGGGAAAGTGGGACGTAAAGGGTTCTAGATCGCCTATTTTTCAAGTTTCGTATCACACTAACCTATAACTTGCACTAACATACCAATACAGCCTAGTTACAAGTATTCATGCATTGAAAACGAGCCTCAGACGCATTTCACTAAGTTTTCAATCGAGGTTCGTGATTTTCAAGGGAAAGGGGGGCCGAAAACGGTTCTCCCTCACTTATTTTTCAAATTTCTTATCACACTAACCTATAAGTTGCACTACCATACCAATATAGGCTAGTTACAAGTGTTCGTGCATTGAAAACGGGCCTTAGAAGCATTTCACTAAGTTTTAAATTGATGGTCGTGACTTTCAAGGGAAAGGGGGCTGAAAAGGTGATGTGATTCTTGATCCGAAAACCAAGTTATCACAAGGATATGTTCTAAGCTTCGTCCTATACAGATAAATCACCAAGAACTAGGCAAGAACTGAGTTTTAATTAATTAAGAGTCCACTTAATTAATCAAACCAATGAATGTTTTAACTAAAACACCCAAAACAGCAACCAACTCGCAAGTTAGCCAAAGAAATATTTAGGTAATCCAACCAAAATATCACTCAAAATAAATGTGTTTTTTGTATTGCTCAAAATCTGAATGAATGAATGAATTCGTGAATTACATGGAGTATTTATAGCAATCCTTTCCTAAGACTATTAGAACTCTAACTAGAATAAAACTCCTTCTCTTCCTAAGCATATTAGGGTTCTAACTTGAGTAAAACTCCTACTTTTTCTAAACACATTAGAGTTCTAGCTTGAGTAAAACTCCTACTTTTTCTAAACACATTAGAGTTCTAGCTTGAGTAAAAGTCTTCCACTTTGCCTTGATCTCCAAGCAGCCGCCACTTTCAATTTTGAGTAGGAATCCCTCTTGAAATAGGAAACCTAACTTAACCTTGTGCGCCAAGTAACGTTACACGATTCTCCAACTTAATTAACTACGCACACGTACAAAAATAATTAAGAACATAAAGAAACCTAAGGTCTAAACCAAGAAAAACCCTTTCAAGTGAAAGGTAAAAACTTGTAGACCAAAATCTAAGAAAGCTTTTAAAGAAACCTTAAAGAACTATCAAGAAGCTTCAAGAACTCCCAAGAACGCCACCATACAAAGCGTGGCTTTGTCTTGATGCCCCCGATAGTAAGTTTGACCTATTGAGGAAGCTTCCAAGTATAGATTCATGCTTTCTTGACTTTCTTGGAATAATTCTTCAACATGCTCGTCGTTCACATTTATGCACGCATCATCCTCCCCTTCTTCAAAAGAATTTGCCCTCAAATCTTCAATAGCATCATCTGGCAAATACTTCACCAAATCCCCAACATTAAATGTTGCGCTTACACCATATTCTCCCGGCAATTCAAGCTTATATGCATTCTCATTGATCTTCTCAATAATCTTGAACGGCCCCTCACTTCTTGGCATCAATTTATTCTTTCTTTTGCTAGGAAATCTTTCTTTTCTCAAGTGTAGCCACACCAAGTCGCCAACTTCAAAACTTTGTGGCTTTTTGTTCTTGTTAGCTCGTGCTTTGTAGAGTTCATTGACACGTTCAATCCTAGCTCTAACTTGTGCGTGTAGCTTCATCATGTACTTGATCTTAGCCTCGGCATCCTTATGAATTAATTCCCCTTTTGGAATTTCAATCAAATCAATGGGCATTCTTGGATTGACACCATAAACAACTTCAAATGGCGTGTGTTTTGTGGCATAAGTAGGTGATCTATTGTAAGCAAACTCGGCATGAGCAAGCTTAATATCCCAATCTTTTTGCGTTTTGCTCACTAGTCCACGTAAAAGCACACCAAGAGTTCGATTTGTTACCTCCGTTTGTCCGTCCGTTTGCGGGTGATATGATGTACTAAATAACAGCTTCGTTCCCACCAACTTCCATAGTGATTTCCAAAAGAAACTCATGAACTTTGTATCACGATCACTCACAATACTGTTCGGCAACCCATGTAGTCTCACCACTTCCTTGAAATACAATTCCGCCACTTTCATAGCATCGTCCACTTTGTGACAAGGTATGAAATGAGCCATCTTGGAAAATCGATCCACTACAACCATGATTGAGTCCTTTCCTCTTTGAGTCCTTGGCAAACCAACTACGAAATCCATAGACACGTCTTCCCAAGGTGAATCTGGCACGGGCAAGGGCGTATATAAGCCTTGATGAAACGTAGCCTTGGCTTTTTGACATGTTGCACACCTAGAAACTATTGATTGTACATCCGCTAGCATTCTAGGCCAATAAAAATGCTCTTGGAGCATAGTTAATGTTTTCGTTATGCCAAAATGTCCCGCTATCCCTCCACCATGCACTTCTCTTACTATTAATTCTCTAATAGAACACTTAGGCACGCACAAACGATTCCCCTTGAAAAGAAAACCGTCTTGTAAAACATAGGAACCTACGGCCCCCTTGGAACACTCCTCTAGGAGTGTAGAGAAATCCACGTCCCCCTTATAGTACTCCTTGATTAACTCGAAACCAAGTAGTTTACAATTCAATACTCCAAGCAACGTGTGTCTTCTAGATAGTGCATCGGCCACTACATTTGCTTTCCCCTCTTTATACTTTGAAGAAAAATTGAAAGCTTGTAGAAACTCTACCCATTTAGCATGTCTAGGGTTCAATTTTTGTTGACCATGAATGTACTTCAAAGCTTCGTGATCACTATGCAACACAAAGTGATTTGGGCGCAAATAGTGACTCCAATGGTCCAATGCTCGCACAATAGCATAAAACTCCTTGTCATAGGTAGAATAGTTCAATCTAGCACCGTTTAATTTCTCACTAAAATAGGCAATAGGGCGCTTCTTTTGAACCAAAACGGCACCAATCCCCACACCACTAGCGTCGGTTTCTACCTCAAATGGTTGTGAAAAATCCGGCAATGCAAGTACAGGTGCTTCACATAGCTTCCTTTTGACCAAATCAAATGCACGTTGGGCTTCCTTGGTCCACTCGAATTTTCCCTTGTCTTTCTTCAAGCATTCAGTCATAGGTGCAACTATCGTGGAAAAATTCTTCACAAATCTTCTATAAAATGACGCTAGACCATGAAACGATCTAACTTCACTCACATTGGTAGGTACGGGCCAAGTCTTGATAGCTTCAACCTTGGATTGATCCACGGACACACCATCTTTGGATACTACATACCCTAGAAACGTCACGCTAGGAACAAGAAAATAACATTTTTCCAATTTTGCGTACAACTTCTTCTCCCTAAGAACCTCAAAAACGCTTCTCAAATGCATTAGATGATCATTGAAATTTTCAGAATAAATTAATATGTCATCCAAGTAAACAACTACGAACCTTCCAAGAAATGGTTTCAACACCTCGTTCATCAATCTCATAAATGTACTAGGCGCATTGGTTAGACCAAAAGGCATGACTAACCACTCGTACAACCCCACTTTAGTCTTGAAAGCCGTCTTCCATTCATCTCCTTCCCTCATGCGTATTTGATGATAGCCACTCATAAGATCAATCTTGGAAAATAGCTTTGAACCATGCAATTCGTCTAACAAATCATCAAGTCTAGGTATAGGAAATCTATACTTGATGGTTATGTTGTTCACACTCCTACTATCAATGCACATACGCCAACTCCCATCTTTTTTTGGAACTAGCAATGCAGGCACGGCACAGGGGCTCATACTCTCTTTCACGTAGCCTCTTTGCATCAATTCCTCTATTTGACGTTGTATTTCCTTTGTTTCTTCTGGATTACTTCTATATGCTGCCTTGTTAGGTAGTGGAGCTCCCGGAATAAGATCAATTTGATGTTCAATACCACGAATTGGTGGTAATCCCGGTGGTAATTCACTAGGAAAAACATCACAATACTCTTGCAATACCACTTCTAATTCCACGGGCCTCTTTTCTTGTTTACTTTCATTCACTTGCACATTGTTAGCCACCATAATATATACCATATTGTTATTGTTGATCTCTTTCTCCAACTCCTTTTCCCCAATTAAATATGCACCTTTCGAACTAGGGTTAATTCTATGATCAACAAGTGGTTTCAATGCATATGATTTTTCCCCCTTTCCTTTTCGAATTATATACACATTTGTCCTACCATTAAACTTGACAAATCTATCATATTGCCATGGTCTACCCAATAAGATATGACAAGCATCCATGGGGCATACATCACATAAAACTTTATCATGATATTTGCCAATTGAAAAGGTGATTAGGGCTCGCTTCGTTACCTTTACGTCACTAGCATCATTGAGCCAATGTAGCTTGTAAGGTTTTGGGTGATCGGTTGTAGGCCACTCTAATTTGTTGATCAAAGTTGTAGACACCACATTTGTGCAACTTCCCGAGTCTATTATTACGTCACACAATCGATCTTCCACCTTGCACCTTGTTAAAAAGATTTTCTCTCTTTGATTCTCTTCAACGGGCATAGGTTTAGAGTGAAGAGCTCTCCTTAGAACCAAGCTCTTTCCTTGCGTTTCACCATCAACCTCTTCGGCACTACCCTCCTCTTCTTCAAAATCACGTTCTTGCTCGACCACAACCTCCATGTCACTACTTCCCTCACACCTAGCTTTCTCTTCTTCCCATTCTTGAGCCGTCATAGTGCGTTTTGAGTAGCAATTGCTTGCTATATGGCCAACACTCCCACATTTGAAACATTTTCTATCTTCAGTCACCTTCTTGCTAGCTTCGTTTCTGGGTTTGTTATCTTTAGCATACGAATTAGAAGAAGTCCTATCAAAGGTAGGCTTGTCACTAGCCTTTGTGAACGTGCGTGTGAACGGCTTCACACTTGAGGTCTTCTTGGCCTTGAATTGTCTTTCAACCTTAATGGCCGCCTTGCATACTTCTTCAAACGAATAGTATTCGTGCAATTCAATCTTCTCTTGAACATTTTCGTTCAAACCTGCAATAAAACGTGCTATTTTGTGCTCTAGAATTTCTTCTAAATCACACAATAAACATAGTTTCTCAAATTCACACAAATAAGCCTCCACGGATTGATTTCCTTGCTTAAAAGTCTGCATCTTGAGATACACTTCTTGCACGTACTCATGGGGCACAAATTGACGCTTCATATATTTCTGTAATTGTGTCCAAGTAGTGATCTTGGATCGTCCCTCCTTGCGTCTCTTTTTCTTGAGATTATCATACCATAAACTCGCATAACCCGTGAGTTTTAATTCAGCAAGTTTGCACCTCTTTCGTTCATCATACTCCTTGTAATCAAAGAGTGTTTCCGCTCTTCTAACCCACTCAAAATATTTTTCGGGGTCTAGCATACTACCATTGAATTCCGGAAAATCTAACCTTATATTTCGGTCATCATCTTTGGCCTTGTTCTTCCGTCTATGCCTTCTAGGTTCATCACTTGAAGATGAATCTTTATGGCGTGATCTACTTGCTTTTCTCCTTTCATATTCATCTTCACTTGAACTAGAACTTGTAACTGATTTGTTCTTCCTTGAAGATGAAGTTTTGTCACGTTCGTCAAGCCTAGCCAATACTTCTTGCAATTGTTGTGACAATCGCTCTATTTGACGATCCCTTCGCAAGTTATGCGCTTGATCAAGGTTCAAACCCCTTGGAATCCCTGGGATTTCTTCGTCACTCATTGCTCCTACACAAACCAGGTTAGTTTATGTAAAAATCTTGATTAAAAGATTGAATCTTGATTGATTCTTGAGGCAAATAAAAACCGATCTCCAGATCGCAACTCCGTGTAACAATCTCAAAAGTTTGAGGTTGCACAGACTTCGTTACGCGTCCGATTGACACGAAATTTTGACACAATGTTGATCTACGTTTTCTGAATCCTCCCACAAAATTTCAGCCAAAAATTCCAAGCCAAACGTCACCAACAGCTCTGATACCACGATGATGTGATTCTTGATCCGAAAACCAAGTTATCACAAGGATATGTTCTAAGCTTCGTCCTATACAGATAAATCACCAAGAACTAGGCAAGAACTGAGTTTTAATTAATTAAGAGTCCACTTAATTAATCAAACCAATGAATGTTTTAACTAAAACACCCAAAACAGCAACCAACTCGCAAGTTAGCCAAAGAAATATTTAGGTAATCCAACCAAAATATCACTCAAAATAAATGTGTTTTTTGTATTGCTCAAAATCTGAATGAATGAATGAATTCGTGAATTACATGGAGTATTTATAGCAATCCTTTCCTAAGACTATTAGAACTCTAACTAGAATAAAACTCCTTCTCTTCCTAAGCATATTAGGGTTCTAACTTGAGTAAAACTCCTACTTTTTCTAAACACATTAGAGTTCTAGCTTGAGTAAAACTCCTACTTTTTCTAAACACATTAGAGTTCTAGCTTGAGTAAAAGTCTTCCACTTTGCCTTGATCTCCAAGCAGCCGCCACTTTCAATTTTGAGTAGGAATCCCTCTTGAAATAGGAAACCTAACTTAACCTTGTGCGCCAAGTAACGTTACACGATTCTCCAACTTAATTAACTACGCACACGTACAAAAATAATTAAGAACATAAAGAAACCTAAGGTCTAAACCAAGAAAAACCCTTTCAAGTGAAAGGTAAAAACTTGTAGACCAAAATCTAAGAAAGCTTTTAAAGAAACCTTAAAGAACTATCAAGAAGCTTCAAGAACTCCCAAGAACGCCACCATACAAAGCGTGGCTTTGTCTTGATGCCCCCGATAGTAAGTTTGACCTATTGAGGAAGCTTCCAAGTATAGATTCATGCTTTCTTGACTTTCTTGGAATAATTCTTCAACATGCTCGTCGTTCACATTTATGCACGCATCAAAAGGGTTCTACCTCGCCTATTTTTCGAATTTCTTATCAAAAAAACCTAGAACTTGCACTAACATACCAATATAGCCTAGTTACAAGTGTTGATGCATTGATAACGAGCCTTAGACGCATTTCACCTTGTTCTAAATCGATGTTCGTGATTTTTAAGGGAAAGGGGGCCGGAAAGGGTTCTACCTCTCCTATTTTTCAAATTTCTTATCACACTAGCGAATAACTTGCACTAACATACCAATATAGCCTAGTTACATTTGTTTATGCATTGAAAATGAGCCTTAGAAGTATTTCACCAAGTTTTCAATCGATGTTCGTGATTTTCAAGGGAAAGGGGGCCAGAAAGGGTTCTAATTCGCCTATTTTTCAAATTTCTTTTCCAAATAACCTATTACTTGCACTAACATACAAATATAGCATAGTTACATGTGTTCATGCATTGTAAACGAACCTTAGAAGCATTTCGCTAAGTTTTCAATCGATGTTCGTGACTTTCAAGGGAAAGGGGTCGGAAAGGGTTCTACCTCGCCTATTTTTATAATTTCTAATCACACTAACCTATAAATTACAATAACAAACCAATAATATAGCCTAGGTACAAGTGTTCATGCATTGAAAACGAGCTGTAGAAGCATTTCACTAAGTTTTCAAACGATGTTCGTGACTTTCAAGAGAAAGGGGGCCGGAAGGGTTCTACCTCGCCTATTTTTCAAATTTCTTATTAAAAGAACCTAGAACTTGCACTAACATAACAATTTAGCCTAGTTACAAGTGCTCATGCGTTGATAATGAGCCTTAGAAGCATTTCACTAAGTTCTAAATAGATGTTCGTGATTTTTAAGGGAAAGTGGGACGTAAAGGGTTCTAGATCGCCTATTTTTCAAGTTTCGTATCACACTAACCTATAACTTGCACTAACATACCAATACAGCCTAGTTACAAGTATTCATGCATTGAAAACGAGCCTCAGACGCATTTCACTAAGTTTTCAATCGAGGTTCGTGATTTTCAAGGGAAAGGGGGGCCGAAAACGGTTCTCCCTCACTTATTTTTCAAATTTCTTATCACACTAACCTATAAGTTGCACTACCATACCAATATAGGCTAGTTACAAGTGTTCGTGCATTGAAAACGGGCCTTAGAAGCATTTCACTAAGTTTTAAATTGATGGTCGTGACTTTCAAGGGAAAGGGGGCTGAAAAGGGTTCTACCTCGCCTATTTTTCGAATTTCTTATCAAAAAAACCTAGAACTTGCACTAACATACCAATATAGCCTAGTTACAAGTGTTGATGCATTGATAACGAGCCTTAGACGCATTTCACCTTGTTCTAAATCGATGTTCGTGATTTTTAAGGGAAAGGGGGCCGGAAAGGGTTCTACCTCTCCTATTTTTCAAATTTCTTATCACACTAGCGAATAACTTGCACTAACATACCAATATAGCCTAGTTACATTTGTTTATGCATTGAAAATGAGCCTTAGAAGTATTTCACCAAGTTTTCAATCGATGTTCGTGATTTTCAAGGGAAAGGGGGCCAGAAAGGGTTCTAATTCGCCTATTTTTCAAATTTCTTTTCCAAATAACCTATTACTTGCACTAACATACAAATATAGCATAGTTACATGTGTTCATGCATTGTAAACGAACCTTAGAAGCATTTCGCTAAGTTTTCAATCGATGTTCGTGACTTTCAAGGGAAAGGGGTCGGAAAGGGTTCTACCTCGCCTATTTTTATAATTTCTAATCACACTAACCTATAAATTACAATAACAAACCAATAATATAGCCTAGGTACAAGTGTTCATGCATTGAAAACGAGCTGTAGAAGCATTTCACTAAGTTTTCAAACGATGTTCGTGACTTTCAAGAGAAAGGGGGCCGGAAGGGTTCTACCTCGCCTATTTTTCAAATTTCTTATTAAAAGAACCTAGAACTTGCACTAACATAACAATTTAGCCTAGTTACAAGTGCTCATGCGTTGATAATGAGCCTTAGAAGCATTTCACTAAGTTCTAAATAGATGTTCGTGATTTTTAAGGGAAAGTGGGACGTAAAGGGTTCTAGATCGCCTATTTTTCAAGTTTCGTATCACACTAACCTATAACTTGCACTAACATACCAATACAGCCTAGTTACAAGTATTCATGCATTGAAAACGAGCCTCAGACGCATTTCACTAAGTTTTCAATCGAGGTTCGTGATTTTCAAGGGAAAGGGGGGCCGAAAACGGTTCTCCCTCACTTATTTTTCAAATTTCTTATCACACTAACCTATAAGTTGCACTACCATACCAATATAGGCTAGTTACAAGTGTTCGTGCATTGAAAACGGGCCTTAGAAGCATTTCACTAAGTTTTAAATTGATGGTCGTGACTTTCAAGGGAAAGGGGGCTGAAAAGGGTTCTACCTCGCCTATTTTTCGAATTTCTTATCAAAAAAACCTAGAACTTGCACTAACATACCAATATAGCCTAGTTACAAGTGTTGATGCATTGATAACGAGCCTTAGACGCATTTCACCTTGTTCTAAATCGATGTTCGTGATTTTTAAGGGAAAGGGGGCCGGAAAGGGTTCTACCTCTCCTATTTTTCAAATTTCTTATCACACTAGCGAATAACTTGCACTAACATACCAATATAGCCTAGTTACATTTGTTTATGCATTGAAAATGAGCCTTAGAAGTATTTCACCAAGTTTTCAATCGATGTTCGTGATTTTCAAGGGAAAGGGGGCCAGAAAGGGTTCTAATTCGCCTATTTTTCAAATTTCTTTTCCAAATAACCTATTACTTGCACTAACATACAAATATAGCATAGTTACATGTGTTCATGCATTGTAAACGAACCTTAGAAGCATTTCGCTAAGTTTTCAATCGATGTTCGTGACTTTCAAGGGAAAGGGGTCGGAAAGGGTTCTACCTCGCCTATTTTTATAATTTCTAATCACACTAACCTATAAATTACAATAACAAACCAATAATATAGCCTAGGTACAAGTGTTCATGCATTGAAAACGAGCTGTAGAAGCATTTCACTAAGTTTTCAAACGATGTTCGTGACTTTCAAGAGAAAGGGGGCCGGAAGGGTTCTACCTCGCCTATTTTTCAAATTTCTTATTAAAAGAACCTAGAACTTGCACTAACATAACAATTTAGCCTAGTTACAAGTGCTCATGCGTTGATAATGAGCCTTAGAAGCATTTCACTAAGTTCTAAATAGATGTTCGTGATTTTTAAGGGAAAGTGGGACGTAAAGGGTTCTAGATCGCCTATTTTTCAAGTTTCGTATCACACTAACCTATAACTTGCACTAACATACCAATACAGCCTAGTTACAAGTATTCATGCATTGAAAACGAGCCTCAGACGCATTTCACTAAGTTTTCAATCGAGGTTCGTGATTTTCAAGGGAAAGGGGGGCCGAAAACGGTTCTCCCTCACTTATTTTTCAAATTTCTTATCACACTAACCTATAAGTTGCACTACCATACCAATATAGGCTAGTTACAAGTGTTCGTGCATTGAAAACGGGCCTTAGAAGCATTTCACTAAGTTTTAAATTGATGGTCGTGACTTTCAAGGGAAAGGGGGCTGAAAAGGGTTCTACCTCGCCTATTTTTCGAATTTCTTATCAAAAAAACCTAGAACTTGCACTAACATACCAATATAGCCTAGTTACAAGTGTTGATGCATTGATAACGAGCCTTAGACGCATTTCACCTTGTTCTAAATCGATGTTCGTGATTTTTAAGGGAAAGGGGGCCGGAAAGGGTTCTACCTCTCCTATTTTTCAAATTTCTTATCACACTAGCGAATAACTTGCACTAACATACCAATATAGCCTAGTTACATTTGTTTATGCATTGAAAATGAGCCTTAGAAGTATTTCACCAAGTTTTCAATCGATGTTCGTGATTTTCAAGGGAAAGGGGGCCAGAAAGGGTTCTAATTCGCCTATTTTTCAAATTTCTTTTCCAAATAACCTATTACTTGCACTAACATACAAATATAGCATAGTTACATGTGTTCATGCATTGTAAACGAACCTTAGAAGCATTTCGCTAAGTTTTCAATCGATGTTCGTGACTTTCAAGGGAAAGGGGTCGGAAAGGGTTCTACCTCGCCTATTTTTATAATTTCTAATCACACTAACCTATAAATTACAATAACAAACCAATAATATAGCCTAGGTACAAGTGTTCATGCATTGAAAACGAGCTGTAGAAGCATTTCACTAAGTTTTCAAACGATGTTCGTGACTTTCAAGAGAAAGGGGGCCGGAAGGGTTCTACCTCGCCTATTTTTCAAATTTCTTATTAAAAGAACCTAGAACTTGCACTAACATAACAATTTAGCCTAGTTACAAGTGCTCATGCGTTGATAATGAGCCTTAGAAGCATTTCACTAAGTTCTAAATAGATGTTCGTGATTTTTAAGGGAAAGTGGGACGTAAAGGGTTCTAGATCGCCTATTTTTCAAGTTTCGTATCACACTAACCTATAACTTGCACTAACATACCAATACAGCCTAGTTACAAGTATTCATGCATTGAAAACGAGCCTCAGACGCATTTCACTAAGTTTTCAATCGAGGTTCGTGATTTTCAAGGGAAAGGGGGGCCGAAAACGGTTCTCCCTCACTTATTTTTCAAATTTCTTATCACACTAACCTATAAGTTGCACTACCATACCAATATAGGCTAGTTACAAGTGTTCGTGCATTGAAAACGGGCCTTAGAAGCATTTCACTAAGTTTTAAATTGATGGTCGTGACTTTCAAGGGAAAGGGGGCTGAAAAGGGTTCTACCTCGCCTATTTTTCGAATTTCTTATCAAAAAAACCTAGAACTTGCACTAACATACCAATATAGCCTAGTTACAAGTGTTGATGCATTGATAACGAGCCTTAGACGCATTTCACCTTGTTCTAAATCGATGTTCGTGATTTTTAAGGGAAAGGGGGCCGGAAAGGGTTCTACCTCTCCTATTTTTCAAATTTCTTATCACACTAGCGAATAACTTGCACTAACATACCAATATAGCCTAGTTACATTTGTTTATGCATTGAAAATGAGCCTTAGAAGTATTTCACCAAGTTTTCAATCGATGTTCGTGATTTTCAAGGGAAAGGGGGCCAGAAAGGGTTCTAATTCGCCTATTTTTCAAATTTCTTTTCCAAATAACCTATTACTTGCACTAACATACAAATATAGCATAGTTACATGTGTTCATGCATTGTAAACGAACCTTAGAAGCATTTCGCTAAGTTTTCAATCGATGTTCGTGACTTTCAAGGGAAAGGGGTCGGAAAGGGTTCTACCTCGCCTATTTTTATAATTTCTAATCACACTAACCTATAAATTACAATAACAAACCAATAATATAGCCTAGGTACAAGTGTTCATGCATTGAAAACGAGCTGTAGAAGCATTTCACTAAGTTTTCAAACGATGTTCGTGACTTTCAAGAGAAAGGGGGCCGGAAGGGTTCTACCTCGCCTATTTTTCAAATTTCTTATTAAAAGAACCTAGAACTTGCACTAACATAACAATTTAGCCTAGTTACAAGTGCTCATGCGTTGATAATGAGCCTTAGAAGCATTTCACTAAGTTCTAAATAGATGTTCGTGATTTTTAAGGGAAAGTGGGACGTAAAGGGTTCTAGATCGCCTATTTTTCAAGTTTCGTATCACACTAACCTATAACTTGCACTAACATACCAATACAGCCTAGTTACAAGTATTCATGCATTGAAAACGAGCCTCAGACGCATTTCACTAAGTTTTCAATCGAGGTTCGTGATTTTCAAGGGAAAGGGGGGCCGAAAACGGTTCTCCCTCACTTATTTTTCAAATTTCTTATCACACTAACCTATAAGTTGCACTACCATACCAATATAGGCTAGTTACAAGTGTTCGTGCATTGAAAACGGGCCTTAGAAGCATTTCACTAAGTTTTAAATTGATGGTCGTGACTTTCAAGGGAAAGGGGGCTGAAAAGGGTTCTACCTCGCCTATTTTTCGAATTTCTTATCAAAAAAACCTAGAACTTGCACTAACATACCAATATAGCCTAGTTACAAGTGTTGATGCATTGATAACGAGCCTTAGACGCATTTCACCTTGTTCTAAATCGATGTTCGTGATTTTTAAGGGAAAGGGGGCCGGAAAGGGTTCTACCTCTCCTATTTTTCAAATTTCTTATCACACTAGCGAATAACTTGCACTAACATACCAATATAGCCTAGTTACATTTGTTTATGCATTGAAAATGAGCCTTAGAAGTATTTCACCAAGTTTTCAATCGATGTTCGTGATTTTCAAGGGAAAGGGGGCCAGAAAGGGTTCTAATTCGCCTATTTTTCAAATTTCTTTTCCAAATAACCTATTACTTGCACTAACATACAAATATAGCATAGTTACATGTGTTCATGCATTGTAAACGAACCTTAGAAGCATTTCGCTAAGTTTTCAATCGATGTTCGTGACTTTCAAGGGAAAGGGGTCGGAAAGGGTTCTACCTCGCCTATTTTTATAATTTCTAATCACACTAACCTATAAATTACAATAACAAACCAATAATATAGCCTAGGTACAAGTGTTCATGCATTGAAAACGAGCTGTAGAAGCATTTCACTAAGTTTTCAAACGATGTTCGTGACTTTCAAGAGAAAGGGGGCCGGAAGGGTTCTACCTCGCCTATTTTTCAAATTTCTTATTAAAAGAACCTAGAACTTGCACTAACATAACAATTTAGCCTAGTTACAAGTGCTCATGCGTTGATAATGAGCCTTAGAAGCATTTCACTAAGTTCTAAATAGATGTTCGTGATTTTTAAGGGAAAGTGGGACGTAAAGGGTTCTAGATCGCCTATTTTTCAAGTTTCGTATCACACTAACCTATAACTTGCACTAACATACCAATACAGCCTAGTTACAAGTATTCATGCATTGAAAACGAGCCTCAGACGCATTTCACTAAGTTTTCAATCGAGGTTCGTGATTTTCAAGGGAAAGGGGGGCCGAAAACGGTTCTCCCTCACTTATTTTTCAAATTTCTTATCACACTAACCTATAAGTTGCACTACCATACCAATATAGGCTAGTTACAAGTGTTCGTGCATTGAAAACGGGCCTTAGAAGCATTTCACTAAGTTTTAAATTGATGGTCGTGACTTTCAAGGGAAAGGGGGCTGAAAAGGGTTCTACCTCGCCTATTTTTCGAATTTCTTATCAAAAAAACCTAGAACTTGCACTAACATACCAATATAGCCTAGTTACAAGTGTTGATGCATTGATAACGAGCCTTAGACGCATTTCACCTTGTTCTAAATCGATGTTCGTGATTTTTAAGGGAAAGGGGGCCGGAAAGGGTTCTACCTCTCCTATTTTTCAAATTTCTTATCACACTAGCGAATAACTTGCACTAACATACCAATATAGCCTAGTTACATTTGTTTATGCATTGAAAATGAGCCTTAGAAGTATTTCACCAAGTTTTCAATCGATGTTCGTGATTTTCAAGGGAAAGGGGGCCAGAAAGGGTTCTAATTCGCCTATTTTTCAAATTTCTTTTCCAAATAACCTATTACTTGCACTAACATACAAATATAGCATAGTTACATGTGTTCATGCATTGTAAACGAACCTTAGAAGCATTTCGCTAAGTTTTCAATCGATGTTCGTGACTTTCAAGGGAAAGGGGTCGGAAAGGGTTCTACCTCGCCTATTTTTATAATTTCTAATCACACTAACCTATAAATTACAATAACAAACCAATAATATAGCCTAGGTACAAGTGTTCATGCATTGAAAACGAGCTGTAGAAGCATTTCACTAAGTTTTCAAACGATGTTCGTGACTTTCAAGAGAAAGGGGGCCGGAAGGGTTCTACCTCGCCTATTTTTCAAATTTCTTATTAAAAGAACCTAGAACTTGCACTAACATAACAATTTAGCCTAGTTACAAGTGCTCATGCGTTGATAATGAGCCTTAGAAGCATTTCACTAAGTTCTAAATAGATGTTCGTGATTTTTAAGGGAAAGTGGGACGTAAAGGGTTCTAGATCGCCTATTTTTCAAGTTTCGTATCACACTAACCTATAACTTGCACTAACATACCAATACAGCCTAGTTACAAGTATTCATGCATTGAAAACGAGCCTCAGACGCATTTCACTAAGTTTTCAATCGAGGTTCGTGATTTTCAAGGGAAAGGGGGGCCGAAAACGGTTCTCCCTCACTTATTTTTCAAATTTCTTATCACACTAACCTATAAGTTGCACTACCATACCAATATAGGCTAGTTACAAGTGTTCGTGCATTGAAAACGGGCCTTAGAAGCATTTCACTAAGTTTTAAATTGATGGTCGTGACTTTCAAGGGAAAGGGGGCTGAAAAGGGTTCTACCTCGCCTATTTTTCGAATTTCTTATCAAAAAAACCTAGAACTTGCACTAACATACCAATATAGCCTAGTTACAAGTGTTGATGCATTGATAACGAGCCTTAGACGCATTTCACCTTGTTCTAAATCGATGTTCGTGATTTTTAAGGGAAAGGGGGCCGGAAAGGGTTCTACCTCTCCTATTTTTCAAATTTCTTATCACACTAGCGAATAACTTGCACTAACATACCAATATAGCCTAGTTACATTTGTTTATGCATTGAAAATGAGCCTTAGAAGTATTTCACCAAGTTTTCAATCGATGTTCGTGATTTTCAAGGGAAAGGGGGCCAGAAAGGGTTCTAATTCGCCTATTTTTCAAATTTCTTTTCCAAATAACCTATTACTTGCACTAACATACAAATATAGCATAGTTACATGTGTTCATGCATTGTAAACGAACCTTAGAAGCATTTCGCTAAGTTTTCAATCGATGTTCGTGACTTTCAAGGGAAAGGGGTCGGAAAGGGTTCTACCTCGCCTATTTTTATAATTTCTAATCACACTAACCTATAAATTACAATAACAAACCAATAATATAGCCTAGGTACAAGTGTTCATGCATTGAAAACGAGCTGTAGAAGCATTTCACTAAGTTTTCAAACGATGTTCGTGACTTTCAAGAGAAAGGGGGCCGGAAGGGTTCTACCTCGCCTATTTTTCAAATTTCTTATTAAAAGAACCTAGAACTTGCACTAACATAACAATTTAGCCTAGTTACAAGTGCTCATGCGTTGATAATGAGCCTTAGAAGCATTTCACTAAGTTCTAAATAGATGTTCGTGATTTTTAAGGGAAAGTGGGACGTAAAGGGTTCTAGATCGCCTATTTTTCAAGTTTCGTATCACACTAACCTATAACTTGCACTAACATACCAATACAGCCTAGTTACAAGTATTCATGCATTGAAAACGAGCCTCAGACGCATTTCACTAAGTTTTCAATCGAGGTTCGTGATTTTCAAGGGAAAGGGGGGCCGAAAACGGTTCTCCCTCACTTATTTTTCAAATTTCTTATCACACTAACCTATAAGTTGCACTACCATACCAATATAGGCTAGTTACAAGTGTTCGTGCATTGAAAACGGGCCTTAGAAGCATTTCACTAAGTTTTAAATTGATGGTCGTGACTTTCAAGGGAAAGGGGGCTGAAAAGGGTTCTACCTCGCCTATTTTTCGAATTTCTTATCAAAAAAACCTAGAACTTGCACTAACATACCAATATAGCCTAGTTACAAGTGTTGATGCATTGATAACGAGCCTTAGACGCATTTCACCTTGTTCTAAATCGATGTTCGTGATTTTTAAGGGAAAGGGGGCCGGAAAGGGTTCTACCTCTCCTATTTTTCAAATTTCTTATCACACTAGCGAATAACTTGCACTAACATACCAATATAGCCTAGTTACATTTGTTTATGCATTGAAAATGAGCCTTAGAAGTATTTCACCAAGTTTTCAATCGATGTTCGTGATTTTCAAGGGAAAGGGGGCCAGAAAGGGTTCTAATTCGCCTATTTTTCAAATTTCTTTTCCAAATAACCTATTACTTGCACTAACATACAAATATAGCATAGTTACATGTGTTCATGCATTGTAAACGAACCTTAGAAGCATTTCGCTAAGTTTTCAATCGATGTTCGTGACTTTCAAGGGAAAGGGGTCGGAAAGGGTTCTACCTCGCCTATTTTTATAATTTCTAATCACACTAACCTATAAATTACAATAACAAACCAATAATATAGCCTAGGTACAAGTGTTCATGCATTGAAAACGAGCTGTAGAAGCATTTCACTAAGTTTTCAAACGATGTTCGTGACTTTCAAGAGAAAGGGGGCCGGAAGGGTTCTACCTCGCCTATTTTTCAAATTTCTTATTAAAAGAACCTAGAACTTGCACTAACATAACAATTTAGCCTAGTTACAAGTGCTCATGCGTTGATAATGAGCCTTAGAAGCATTTCACTAAGTTCTAAATAGATGTTCGTGATTTTTAAGGGAAAGTGGGACGTAAAGGGTTCTAGATCGCCTATTTTTCAAGTTTCGTATCACACTAACCTATAACTTGCACTAACATACCAATACAGCCTAGTTACAAGTATTCATGCATTGAAAACGAGCCTCAGACGCATTTCACTAAGTTTTCAATCGAGGTTCGTGATTTTCAAGGGAAAGGGGGGCCGAAAACGGTTCTCCCTCACTTATTTTTCAAATTTCTTATCACACTAACCTATAAGTTGCACTACCATACCAATATAGGCTAGTTACAAGTGTTCGTGCATTGAAAACGGGCCTTAGAAGCATTTCACTAAGTTTTAAATTGATGGTCGTGACTTTCAAGGGAAAGGGGGCTGAAAAGGGTTCTACCTCGCCTATTTTTCGAATTTCTTATCAAAAAAACCTAGAACTTGCACTAACATACCAATATAGCCTAGTTACAAGTGTTGATGCATTGATAACGAGCCTTAGACGCATTTCACCTTGTTCTAAATCGATGTTCGTGATTTTTAAGGGAAAGGGGGCCGGAAAGGGTTCTACCTCTCCTATTTTTCAAATTTCTTATCACACTAGCGAATAACTTGCACTAACATACCAATATAGCCTAGTTACATTTGTTTATGCATTGAAAATGAGCCTTAGAAGTATTTCACCAAGTTTTCAATCGATGTTCGTGATTTTCAAGGGAAAGGGGGCCAGAAAGGGTTCTAATTCGCCTATTTTTCAAATTTCTTTTCCAAATAACCTATTACTTGCACTAACATACAAATATAGCATAGTTACATGTGTTCATGCATTGTAAACGAACCTTAGAAGCATTTCGCTAAGTTTTCAATCGATGTTCGTGACTTTCAAGGGAAAGGGGTCGGAAAGGGTTCTACCTCGCCTATTTTTATAATTTCTAATCACACTAACCTATAAATTACAATAACAAACCAATAATATAGCCTAGGTACAAGTGTTCATGCATTGAAAACGAGCTGTAGAAGCATTTCACTAAGTTTTCAAACGATGTTCGTGACTTTCAAGAGAAAGGGGGCCGGAAGGGTTCTACCTCGCCTATTTTTCAAATTTCTTATTAAAAGAACCTAGAACTTGCACTAACATAACAATTTAGCCTAGTTACAAGTGCTCATGCGTTGATAATGAGCCTTAGAAGCATTTCACTAAGTTCTAAATAGATGTTCGTGATTTTTAAGGGAAAGTGGGACGTAAAGGGTTCTAGATCGCCTATTTTTCAAGTTTCGTATCACACTAACCTATAACTTGCACTAACATACCAATACAGCCTAGTTACAAGTATTCATGCATTGAAAACGAGCCTCAGACGCATTTCACTAAGTTTTCAATCGAGGTTCGTGATTTTCAAGGGAAAGGGGGGCCGAAAACGGTTCTCCCTCACTTATTTTTCAAATTTCTTATCACACTAACCTATAAGTTGCACTACCATACCAATATAGGCTAGTTACAAGTGTTCGTGCATTGAAAACGGGCCTTAGAAGCATTTCACTAAGTTTTAAATTGATGGTCGTGACTTTCAAGGGAAAGGGGGCTGAAAAGGGTTCTACCTCGCCTATTTTTCGAATTTCTTATCAAAAAAACCTAGAACTTGCACTAACATACCAATATAGCCTAGTTACAAGTGTTGATGCATTGATAACGAGCCTTAGACGCATTTCACCTTGTTCTAAATCGATGTTCGTGATTTTTAAGGGAAAGGGGGCCGGAAAGGGTTCTACCTCTCCTATTTTTCAAATTTCTTATCACACTAGCGAATAACTTGCACTAACATACCAATATAGCCTAGTTACATTTGTTTATGCATTGAAAATGAGCCTTAGAAGTATTTCACCAAGTTTTCAATCGATGTTCGTGATTTTCAAGGGAAAGGGGGCCAGAAAGGGTTCTAATTCGCCTATTTTTCAAATTTCTTTTCCAAATAACCTATTACTTGCACTAACATACAAATATAGCATAGTTACATGTGTTCATGCATTGTAAACGAACCTTAGAAGCATTTCGCTAAGTTTTCAATCGATGTTCGTGACTTTCAAGGGAAAGGGGTCGGAAAGGGTTCTACCTCGCCTATTTTTATAATTTCTAATCACACTAACCTATAAATTACAATAACAAACCAATAATATAGCCTAGGTACAAGTGTTCATGCATTGAAAACGAGCTGTAGAAGCATTTCACTAAGTTTTCAAACGATGTTCGTGACTTTCAAGAGAAAGGGGGCCGGAAGGGTTCTACCTCGCCTATTTTTCAAATTTCTTATTAAAAGAACCTAGAACTTGCACTAACATAACAATTTAGCCTAGTTACAAGTGCTCATGCGTTGATAATGAGCCTTAGAAGCATTTCACTAAGTTCTAAATAGATGTTCGTGATTTTTAAGGGAAAGTGGGACGTAAAGGGTTCTAGATCGCCTATTTTTCAAGTTTCGTATCACACTAACCTATAACTTGCACTAACATACCAATACAGCCTAGTTACAAGTATTCATGCATTGAAAACGAGCCTCAGACGCATTTCACTAAGTTTTCAATCGAGGTTCGTGATTTTCAAGGGAAAGGGGGGCCGAAAACGGTTCTCCCTCACTTATTTTTCAAATTTCTTATCACACTAACCTATAAGTTGCACTACCATACCAATATAGGCTAGTTACAAGTGTTCGTGCATTGAAAACGGGCCTTAGAAGCATTTCACTAAGTTTTAAATTGATGGTCGTGACTTTCAAGGGAAAGGGGGCTGAAAAGGGTTCTACCTCGCCTATTTTTCGAATTTCTTATCAAAAAAACCTAGAACTTGCACTAACATACCAATATAGCCTAGTTACAAGTGTTGATGCATTGATAACGAGCCTTAGACGCATTTCACCTTGTTCTAAATCGATGTTCGTGATTTTTAAGGGAAAGGGGGCCGGAAAGGGTTCTACCTCTCCTATTTTTCAAATTTCTTATCACACTAGCGAATAACTTGCACTAACATACCAATATAGCCTAGTTACATTTGTTTATGCATTGAAAATGAGCCTTAGAAGTATTTCACCAAGTTTTCAATCGATGTTCGTGATTTTCAAGGGAAAGGGGGCCAGAAAGGGTTCTAATTCGCCTATTTTTCAAATTTCTTTTCCAAATAACCTATTACTTGCACTAACATACAAATATAGCATAGTTACATGTGTTCATGCATTGTAAACGAACCTTAGAAGCATTTCGCTAAGTTTTCAATCGATGTTCGTGACTTTCAAGGGAAAGGGGTCGGAAAGGGTTCTACCTCGCCTATTTTTATAATTTCTAATCACACTAACCTATAAATTACAATAACAAACCAATAATATAGCCTAGGTACAAGTGTTCATGCATTGAAAACGAGCTGTAGAAGCATTTCACTAAGTTTTCAAACGATGTTCGTGACTTTCAAGAGAAAGGGGGCCGGAAGGGTTCTACCTCGCCTATTTTTCAAATTTCTTATTAAAAGAACCTAGAACTTGCACTAACATAACAATTTAGCCTAGTTACAAGTGCTCATGCGTTGATAATGAGCCTTAGAAGCATTTCACTAAGTTCTAAATAGATGTTCGTGATTTTTAAGGGAAAGTGGGACGTAAAGGGTTCTAGATCGCCTATTTTTCAAGTTTCGTATCACACTAACCTATAACTTGCACTAACATACCAATACAGCCTAGTTACAAGTATTCATGCATTGAAAACGAGCCTCAGACGCATTTCACTAAGTTTTCAATCGAGGTTCGTGATTTTCAAGGGAAAGGGGGGCCGAAAACGGTTCTCCCTCACTTATTTTTCAAATTTCTTATCACACTAACCTATAAGTTGCACTACCATACCAATATAGGCTAGTTACAAGTGTTCGTGCATTGAAAACGGGCCTTAGAAGCATTTCACTAAGTTTTAAATTGATGGTCGTGACTTTCAAGGGAAAGGGGGCTGAAAAGGGTTCTACCTCGCCTATTTTTCGAATTTCTTATCAAAAAAACCTAGAACTTGCACTAACATACCAATATAGCCTAGTTACAAGTGTTGATGCATTGATAACGAGCCTTAGACGCATTTCACCTTGTTCTAAATCGATGTTCGTGATTTTTAAGGGAAAGGGGGCCGGAAAGGGTTCTACCTCTCCTATTTTTCAAATTTCTTATCACACTAGCGAATAACTTGCACTAACATACCAATATAGCCTAGTTACATTTGTTTATGCATTGAAAATGAGCCTTAGAAGTATTTCACCAAGTTTTCAATCGATGTTCGTGATTTTCAAGGGAAAGGGGGCCAGAAAGGGTTCTAATTCGCCTATTTTTCAAATTTCTTTTCCAAATAACCTATTACTTGCACTAACATACAAATATAGCATAGTTACATGTGTTCATGCATTGTAAACGAACCTTAGAAGCATTTCGCTAAGTTTTCAATCGATGTTCGTGACTTTCAAGGGAAAGGGGTCGGAAAGGGTTCTACCTCGCCTATTTTTATAATTTCTAATCACACTAACCTATAAATTACAATAACAAACCAATAATATAGCCTAGGTACAAGTGTTCATGCATTGAAAACGAGCTGTAGAAGCATTTCACTAAGTTTTCAAACGATGTTCGTGACTTTCAAGAGAAAGGGGGCCGGAAGGGTTCTACCTCGCCTATTTTTCAAATTTCTTATTAAAAGAACCTAGAACTTGCACTAACATAACAATTTAGCCTAGTTACAAGTGCTCATGCGTTGATAATGAGCCTTAGAAGCATTTCACTAAGTTCTAAATAGATGTTCGTGATTTTTAAGGGAAAGTGGGACGTAAAGGGTTCTAGATCGCCTATTTTTCAAGTTTCGTATCACACTAACCTATAACTTGCACTAACATACCAATACAGCCTAGTTACAAGTATTCATGCATTGAAAACGAGCCTCAGACGCATTTCACTAAGTTTTCAATCGAGGTTCGTGATTTTCAAGGGAAAGGGGGGCCGAAAACGGTTCTCCCTCACTTATTTTTCAAATTTCTTATCACACTAACCTATAAGTTGCACTACCATACCAATATAGGCTAGTTACAAGTGTTCGTGCATTGAAAACGGGCCTTAGAAGCATTTCACTAAGTTTTAAATTGATGGTCGTGACTTTCAAGGGAAAGGGGGCTGAAAAGGGTTCTACCTCGCCTATTTTTCGAATTTCTTATCAAAAAAACCTAGAACTTGCACTAACATACCAATATAGCCTAGTTACAAGTGTTGATGCATTGATAACGAGCCTTAGACGCATTTCACCTTGTTCTAAATCGATGTTCGTGATTTTTAAGGGAAAGGGGGCCGGAAAGGGTTCTACCTCTCCTATTTTTCAAATTTCTTATCACACTAGCGAATAACTTGCACTAACATACCAATATAGCCTAGTTACATTTGTTTATGCATTGAAAATGAGCCTTAGAAGTATTTCACCAAGTTTTCAATCGATGTTCGTGATTTTCAAGGGAAAGGGGGCCAGAAAGGGTTCTAATTCGCCTATTTTTCAAATTTCTTTTCCAAATAACCTATTACTTGCACTAACATACAAATATAGCATAGTTACATGTGTTCATGCATTGTAAACGAACCTTAGAAGCATTTCGCTAAGTTTTCAATCGATGTTCGTGACTTTCAAGGGAAAGGGGTCGGAAAGGGTTCTACCTCGCCTATTTTTATAATTTCTAATCACACTAACCTATAAATTACAATAACAAACCAATAATATAGCCTAGGTACAAGTGTTCATGCATTGAAAACGAGCTGTAGAAGCATTTCACTAAGTTTTCAAACGATGTTCGTGACTTTCAAGAGAAAGGGGGCCGGAAGGGTTCTACCTCGCCTATTTTTCAAATTTCTTATTAAAAGAACCTAGAACTTGCACTAACATAACAATTTAGCCTAGTTACAAGTGCTCATGCGTTGATAATGAGCCTTAGAAGCATTTCACTAAGTTCTAAATAGATGTTCGTGATTTTTAAGGGAAAGTGGGACGTAAAGGGTTCTAGATCGCCTATTTTTCAAGTTTCGTATCACACTAACCTATAACTTGCACTAACATACCAATACAGCCTAGTTACAAGTATTCATGCATTGAAAACGAGCCTCAGACGCATTTCACTAAGTTTTCAATCGAGGTTCGTGATTTTCAAGGGAAAGGGGGGCCGAAAACGGTTCTCCCTCACTTATTTTTCAAATTTCTTATCACACTAACCTATAAGTTGCACTACCATACCAATATAGGCTAGTTACAAGTGTTCGTGCATTGAAAACGGGCCTTAGAAGCATTTCACTAAGTTTTAAATTGATGGTCGTGACTTTCAAGGGAAAGGGGGCTGAAAAGGGTTCTACCTCGCCTATTTTTCGAATTTCTTATCAAAAAAACCTAGAACTTGCACTAACATACCAATATAGCCTAGTTACAAGTGTTGATGCATTGATAACGAGCCTTAGACGCATTTCACCTTGTTCTAAATCGATGTTCGTGATTTTTAAGGGAAAGGGGGCCGGAAAGGGTTCTACCTCTCCTATTTTTCAAATTTCTTATCACACTAGCGAATAACTTGCACTAACATACCAATATAGCCTAGTTACATTTGTTTATGCATTGAAAATGAGCCTTAGAAGTATTGCACCAAGTTTTCAATCGATGTTCGTGATTTTCAAGGGAAAGGGGGCCAGAAAGGGTTCTAATTCGCCTATTTTTCAAATTTCTTTTCCAAATAACCTATTACTTGCACTAACATACAAATATAGCATAGTTACATGTGTTCATGCATTGTAAACGAACCTTAGAAGCATTTCGCTAAGTTTTCAATCGATGTTCGTGACTTTCAAGGGAAAGGGGTCGGAAAGGGTTCTACCTCGCCTATTTTTATAATTTCTAATCACACTAACCTATAAATTACAATAACAAACCAATAATATAGCCTAGGTACAAGTGTTCATGCATTGAAAACGAGCTGTAGAAGCATTTCACTAAGTTTTCAAACGATGTTCGTGACTTTCAAGAGAAAGGGGGCCGGAAGGGTTCTACCTCGCCTATTTTTCAAATTTCTTATTAAAAGAACCTAGAACTTGCACTAACATAACAATTTAGCCTAGTTACAAGTGCTCATGCGTTGATAATGAGCCTTAGAAGCATTTCACTAAGTTCTAAATAGATGTTCGTGATTTTTAAGGGAAAGTGGGACGTAAAGGGTTCTAGATCGCCTATTTTTCAAGTTTCGTATCACACTAACCTATAACTTGCACTAACATACCAATACAGCCTAGTTACAAGTATTCATGCATTGAAAACGAGCCTCAGACGCATTTCACTAAGTTTTCAATCGAGGTTCGTGATTTTCAAGGGAAAGGGGGGCCGAAAACGGTTCTCCCTCACTTATTTTTCAAATTTCTTATCACACTAACCTATAAGTTGCACTACCATACCAATATAGGCTAGTTACAAGTGTTCGTGCATTGAAAACGGGCCTTAGAAGCATTTCACTAAGTTTTAAATTGATGGTCGTGACTTTCAAGGGAAAGGGGGCTGAAAAGGGTTCTACCTCGCCTATTTTTCGAATTTCTTATCAAAAAAACCTAGAACTTGCACTAACATACCAATATAGCCTAGTTACAAGTGTTGATGCATTGATAACGAGCCTTAGACGCATTTCACCTTGTTCTAAATCGATGTTCGTGATTTTTAAGGGAAAGGGGGCCGGAAAGGGTTCTACCTCTCCTATTTTTCAAATTTCTTATCACACTAGCGAATAACTTGCACTAACATACCAATATAGCCTAGTTACATTTGTTTATGCATTGAAAATGAGCCTTAGAAGTATTTCACCAAGTTTTCAATCGATGTTCGTGATTTTCAAGGGAAAGGGGGCCAGAAAGGGTTCTAATTCGCCTATTTTTCAAATTTCTTTTCCAAATAACCTATTACTTGCACTAACATACAAATATAGCATAGTTACATGTGTTCATGCATTGTAAACGAACCTTAGAAGCATTTCGCTAAGTTTTCAATCGATGTTCGTGACTTTCAAGGGAAAGGGGTCGGAAAGGGTTCTACCTCGCCTATTTTTATAATTTCTAATCACACTAACCTATAAATTACAATAACAAACCAATAATATAGCCTAGGTACAAGTGTTCATGCATTGAAAACGAGCTGTAGAAGCATTTCACTAAGTTTTCAAACGATGTTCGTGACTTTCAAGAGAAAGGGGGCCGGAAGGGTTCTACCTCGCCTATTTTTCAAATTTCTTATTAAAAGAACCTAGAACTTGCACTAACATAACAATTTAGCCTAGTTACAAGTGCTCATGCGTTGATAATGAGCCTTAGAAGCATTTCACTAAGTTCTAAATAGATGTTCGTGATTTTTAAGGGAAAGTGGGACGTAAAGGGTTCTAGATCGCCTATTTTTCAAGTTTCGTATCACACTAACCTATAACTTGCACTAACATACCAATACAGCCTAGTTACAAGTATTCATGCATTGAAAACGAGCCTCAGACGCATTTCACTAAGTTTTCAATCGAGGTTCGTGATTTTCAAGGGAAAGGGGGGCCGAAAACGGTTCTCCCTCACTTATTTTTCAAATTTCTTATCACACTAACCTATAAGTTGCACTACCATACCAATATAGGCTAGTTACAAGTGTTCGTGCATTGAAAACGGGCCTTAGAAGCATTTCACTAAGTTTTAAATTGATGGTCGTGACTTTCAAGGGAAAGGGGGCTGAAAAGGGTTCTACCTCGCCTATTTTTCGAATTTCTTATCAAAAAAACCTAGAACTTGCACTAACATACCAATATAGCCTAGTTACAAGTGTTGATGCATTGATAACGAGCCTTAGACGCATTTCACCTTGTTCTAAATCGATGTTCGTGATTTTTAAGGGAAAGGGGGCCGGAAAGGGTTCTACCTCTCCTATTTTTCAAATTTCTTATCACACTAGCGAATAACTTGCACTAACATACCAATATAGCCTAGTTACATTTGTTTATGCATTGAAAATGAGCCTTAGAAGTATTTCACCAAGTTTTCAATCGATGTTCGTGATTTTCAAGGGAAAGGGGGCCAGAAAGGGTTCTAATTCGCCTATTTTTCAAATTTCTTTTCCAAATAACCTATTACTTGCACTAACATACAAATATAGCATAGTTACATGTGTTCATGCATTGTAAACGAACCTTAGAAGCATTTCGCTAAGTTTTCAATCGATGTTCGTGACTTTCAAGGGAAAGGGGTCGGAAAGGGTTCTACCTCGCCTATTTTTATAATTTCTAATCACACTAACCTATAAATTACAATAACAAACCAATAATATAGCCTAGGTACAAGTGTTCATGCATTGAAAACGAGCTGTAGAAGCATTTCACTAAGTTTTCAAACGATGTTCGTGACTTTCAAGAGAAAGGGGGCCGGAAGGGTTCTACCTCGCCTATTTTTCAAATTTCTTATTAAAAGAACCTAGAACTTGCACTAACATAACAATTTAGCCTAGTTACAAGTGCTCATGCGTTGATAATGAGCCTTAGAAGCATTTCACTAAGTTCTAAATAGATGTTCGTGATTTTTAAGGGAAAGTGGGACGTAAAGGGTTCTAGATCGCCTATTTTTCAAGTTTCGTATCACACTAACCTATAACTTGCACTAACATACCAATACAGCCTAGTTACAAGTATTCATGCATTGAAAACGAGCCTCAGACGCATTTCACTAAGTTTTCAATCGAGGTTCGTGATTTTCAAGGGAAAGGGGGGCCGAAAACGGTTCTCCCTCACTTATTTTTCAAATTTCTTATCACACTAACCTATAAGTTGCACTACCATACCAATATAGGCTAGTTACAAGTGTTCGTGCATTGAAAACGGGCCTTAGAAGCATTTCACTAAGTTTTAAATTGATGGTCGTGACTTTCAAGGGAAAGGGGGCTGAAAAGGGTTCTACCTCGCCTATTTTTCGAATTTCTTATCAAAAAAACCTAGAACTTGCACTAACATACCAATATAGCCTAGTTACAAGTGTTGATGCATTGATAACGAGCCTTAGACGCATTTCACCTTGTTCTAAATCGATGTTCGTGATTTTTAAGGGAAAGGGGGCCGGAAAGGGTTCTACCTCTCCTATTTTTCAAATTTCTTATCACACTAGCGAATAACTTGCACTAACATACCAATATAGCCTAGTTACATTTGTTTATGCATTGAAAATGAGCCTTAGAAGTATTTCACCAAGTTTTCAATCGATGTTCGTGATTTTCAAGGGAAAGGGGGCCAGAAAGGGTTCTAATTCGCCTATTTTTCAAATTTCTTTTCCAAATAACCTATTACTTGCACTAACATACAAATATAGCATAGTTACATGTGTTCATGCATTGTAAACGAACCTTAGAAGCATTTCGCTAAGTTTTCAATCGATGTTCGTGACTTTCAAGGGAAAGGGGTCGGAAAGGGTTCTACCTCGCCTATTTTTATAATTTCTAATCACACTAACCTATAAATTACAATAACAAACCAATAATATAGCCTAGGTACAAGTGTTCATGCATTGAAAACGAGCTGTAGAAGCATTTCACTAAGTTTTCAAACGATGTTCGTGACTTTCAAGAGAAAGGGGGCCGGAAGGGTTCTACCTCGCCTATTTTTCAAATTTCTTATTAAAAGAACCTAGAACTTGCACTAACATAACAATTTAGCCTAGTTACAAGTGCTCATGCGTTGATAATGAGCCTTAGAAGCATTTCACTAAGTTCTAAATAGATGTTCGTGATTTTTAAGGGAAAGTGGGACGTAAAGGGTTCTAGATCGCCTATTTTTCAAGTTTCGTATCACACTAACCTATAACTTGCACTAACATACCAATACAGCCTAGTTACAAGTATTCATGCATTGAAAACGAGCCTCAGACGCATTTCACTAAGTTTTCAATCGAGGTTCGTGATTTTCAAGGGAAAGGGGGGCCGAAAACGGTTCTCCCTCACTTATTTTTCAAATTTCTTATCACACTAACCTATAAGTTGCACTACCATACCAATATAGGCTAGTTACAAGTGTTCGTGCATTGAAAACGGGCCTTAGAAGCATTTCACTAAGTTTTAAATTGATGGTCGTGACTTTCAAGGGAAAGGGGGCTGAAAAGGGTTCTACCTCGCCTATTTTTCGAATTTCTTATCAAAAAAACCTAGAACTTGCACTAACATACCAATATAGCCTAGTTACAAGTGTTGATGCATTGATAACGAGCCTTAGACGCATTTCACCTTGTTCTAAATCGATGTTCGTGATTTTTAAGGGAAAGGGGGCCGGAAAGGGTTCTACCTCTCCTATTTTTCAAATTTCTTATCACACTAGCGAATAACTTGCACTAACATACCAATATAGCCTAGTTACATTTGTTTATGCATTGAAAATGAGCCTTAGAAGTATTTCACCAAGTTTTCAATCGATGTTCGTGATTTTCAAGGGAAAGGGGGCCAGAAAGGGTTCTAATTCGCCTATTTTTCAAATTTCTTTTCCAAATAACCTATTACTTGCACTAACATACAAATATAGCATAGTTACATGTGTTCATGCATTGTAAACGAACCTTAGAAGCATTTCGCTAAGTTTTCAATCGATGTTCGTGACTTTCAAGGGAAAGGGGTCGGAAAGGGTTCTACCTCGCCTATTTTTATAATTTCTAATCACACTAACCTATAAATTACAATAACAAACCAATAATATAGCCTAGGTACAAGTGTTCATGCATTGAAAACGAGCTGTAGAAGCATTTCACTAAGTTTTCAAACGATGTTCGTGACTTTCAAGAGAAAGGGGGCCGGAAGGGTTCTACCTCGCCTATTTTTCAAATTTCTTATTAAAAGAACCTAGAACTTGCACTAACATAACAATTTAGCCTAGTTACAAGTGCTCATGCGTTGATAATGAGCCTTAGAAGCATTTCACTAAGTTCTAAATAGATGTTCGTGATTTTTAAGGGAAAGTGGGACGTAAAGGGTTCTAGATCGCCTATTTTTCAAGTTTCGTATCACACTAACCTATAACTTGCACTAACATACCAATACAGCCTAGTTACAAGTATTCATGCATTGAAAACGAGCCTCAGACGCATTTCACTAAGTTTTCAATCGAGGTTCGTGATTTTCAAGGGAAAGGGGGGCCGAAAACGGTTCTCCCTCACTTATTTTTCAAATTTCTTATCACACTAACCTATAAGTTGCACTACCATACCAATATAGGCTAGTTACAAGTGTTCGTGCATTGAAAACGGGCCTTAGAAGCATTTCACTAAGTTTTAAATTGATGGTCGTGACTTTCAAGGGAAAGGGGGCTGAAAAGGGTTCTACCTCGCCTATTTTTCGAATTTCTTATCAAAAAAACCTAGAACTTGCACTAACATACCAATATAGCCTAGTTACAAGTGTTGATGCATTGATAACGAGCCTTAGACGCATTTCACCTTGTTCTAAATCGATGTTCGTGATTTTTAAGGGAAAGGGGGCCGGAAAGGGTTCTACCTCTCCTATTTTTCAAATTTCTTATCACACTAGCGAATAACTTGCACTAACATACCAATATAGCCTAGTTACATTTGTTTATGCATTGAAAATGAGCCTTAGAAGTATTTCACCAAGTTTTCAATCGATGTTCGTGATTTTCAAGGGAAAGGGGGCCAGAAAGGGTTCTAATTCGCCTATTTTTCAAATTTCTTTTCCAAATAACCTATTACTTGCACTAACATACAAATATAGCATAGTTACATGTGTTCATGCATTGTAAACGAACCTTAGAAGCATTTCGCTAAGTTTTCAATCGATGTTCGTGACTTTCAAGGGAAAGGGGTCGGAAAGGGTTCTACCTCGCCTATTTTTATAATTTCTAATCACACTAACCTATAAATTACAATAACAAACCAATAATATAGCCTAGGTACAAGTGTTCATGCATTGAAAACGAGCTGTAGAAGCATTTCACTAAGTTTTCAAACGATGTTCGTGACTTTCAAGAGAAAGGGGGCCGGAAGGGTTCTACCTCGCCTATTTTTCAAATTTCTTATTAAAAGAACCTAGAACTTGCACTAACATAACAATTTAGCCTAGTTACAAGTGCTCATGCGTTGATAATGAGCCTTAGAAGCATTTCACTAAGTTCTAAATAGATGTTCGTGATTTTTAAGGGAAAGTGGGACGTAAAGGGTTCTAGATCGCCTATTTTTCAAGTTTCGTATCACACTAACCTATAACTTGCACTAACATACCAATACAGCCTAGTTACAAGTATTCATGCATTGAAAACGAGCCTCAGACGCATTTCACTAAGTTTTCAATCGAGGTTCGTGATTTTCAAGGGAAAGGGGGGCCGAAAACGGTTCTCCCTCACTTATTTTTCAAATTTCTTATCACACTAACCTATAAGTTGCACTACCATACCAATATAGGCTAGTTACAAGTGTTCGTGCATTGAAAACGGGCCTTAGAAGCATTTCACTAAGTTTTAAATTGATGGTCGTGACTTTCAAGGGAAAGGGGGCTGAAAAGGGTTCTACCTCGCCTATTTTTCGAATTTCTTATCAAAAAAACCTAGAACTTGCACTAACATACCAATATAGCCTAGTTACAAGTGTTGATGCATTGATAACGAGCCTTAGACGCATTTCACCTTGTTCTAAATCGATGTTCGTGATTTTTAAGGGAAAGGGGGCCGGAAAGGGTTCTACCTCTCCTATTTTTCAAATTTCTTATCACACTAGCGAATAACTTGCACTAACATACCAATATAGCCTAGTTACATTTGTTTATGCATTGAAAATGAGCCTTAGAAGTATTTCACCAAGTTTTCAATCGATGTTCGTGATTTTCAAGGGAAAGGGGGCCAGAAAGGGTTCTAATTCGCCTATTTTTCAAATTTCTTTTCCAAATAACCTATTACTTGCACTAACATACAAATATAGCATAGTTACATGTGTTCATGCATTGTAAACGAACCTTAGAAGCATTTCGCTAAGTTTTCAATCGATGTTCGTGACTTTCAAGGGAAAGGGGTCGGAAAGGGTTCTACCTCGCCTATTTTTATAATTTCTAATCACACTAACCTATAAATTACAATAACAAACCAATAATATAGCCTAGGTACAAGTGTTCATGCATTGAAAACGAGCTGTAGAAGCATTTCACTAAGTTTTCAAACGATGTTCGTGACTTTCAAGAGAAAGGGGGCCGGAAGGGTTCTACCTCGCCTATTTTTCAAATTTCTTATTAAAAGAACCTAGAACTTGCACTAACATAACAATTTAGCCTAGTTACAAGTGCTCATGCGTTGATAATGAGCCTTAGAAGCATTTCACTAAGTTCTAAATAGATGTTCGTGATTTTTAAGGGAAAGTGGGACGTAAAGGGTTCTAGATCGCCTATTTTTCAAGTTTCGTATCACACTAACCTATAACTTGCACTAACATACCAATACAGCCTAGTTACAAGTATTCATGCATTGAAAACGAGCCTCAGACGCATTTCACTAAGTTTTCAATCGAGGTTCGTGATTTTCAAGGGAAAGGGGGGCCGAAAACGGTTCTCCCTCACTTATTTTTCAAATTTCTTATCACACTAACCTATAAGTTGCACTACCATACCAATATAGGCTAGTTACAAGTGTTCGTGCATTGAAAACGGGCCTTAGAAGCATTTCACTAAGTTTTAAATTGATGGTCGTGACTTTCAAGGGAAAGGGGGCTGAAAAGGGTTCTACCTCGCCTATTTTTCGAATTTCTTATCAAAAAAACCTAGAACTTGCACTAACATACCAATATAGCCTAGTTACAAGTGTTGATGCATTGATAACGAGCCTTAGACGCATTTCACCTTGTTCTAAATCGATGTTCGTGATTTTTAAGGGAAAGGGGGCCGGAAAGGGTTCTACCTCTCCTATTTTTCAAATTTCTTATCACACTAGCGAATAACTTGCACTAACATACCAATATAGCCTAGTTACATTTGTTTATGCATTGAAAATGAGCCTTAGAAGTATTTCACCAAGTTTTCAATCGATGTTCGTGATTTTCAAGGGAAAGGGGGCCAGAAAGGGTTCTAATTCGCCTATTTTTCAAATTTCTTTTCCAAATAACCTATTACTTGCACTAACATACAAATATAGCATAGTTACATGTGTTCATGCATTGTAAACGAACCTTAGAAGCATTTCGCTAAGTTTTCAATCGATGTTCGTGACTTTCAAGGGAAAGGGGTCGGAAAGGGTTCTACCTCGCCTATTTTTATAATTTCTAATCACACTAACCTATAAATTACAATAACAAACCAATAATATAGCCTAGGTACAAGTGTTCATGCATTGAAAACGAGCTGTAGAAGCATTTCACTAAGTTTTCAAACGATGTTCGTGACTTTCAAGAGAAAGGGGGCCGGAAGGGTTCTACCTCGCCTATTTTTCAAATTTCTTATTAAAAGAACCTAGAACTTGCACTAACATAACAATTTAGCCTAGTTACAAGTGCTCATGCGTTGATAATGAGCCTTAGAAGCATTTCACTAAGTTCTAAATAGATGTTCGTGATTTTTAAGGGAAAGTGGGACGTAAAGGGTTCTAGATCGCCTATTTTTCAAGTTTCGTATCACACTAACCTATAACTTGCACTAACATACCAATACAGCCTAGTTACAAGTATTCATGCATTGAAAACGAGCCTCAGACGCATTTCACTAAGTTTTCAATCGAGGTTCGTGATTTTCAAGGGAAAGGGGGGCCGAAAACGGTTCTCCCTCACTTATTTTTCAAATTTCTTATCACACTAACCTATAAGTTGCACTACCATACCAATATAGGCTAGTTACAAGTGTTCGTGCATTGAAAACGGGCCTTAGAAGCATTTCACTAAGTTTTAAATTGATGGTCGTGACTTTCAAGGGAAAGGGGGCTGAAAAGGGTTCTACCTCGCCTATTTTTCGAATTTCTTATCAAAAAAACCTAGAACTTGCACTAACATACCAATATAGCCTAGTTACAAGTGTTGATGCATTGATAACGAGCCTTAGACGCATTTCACCTTGTTCTAAATCGATGTTCGTGATTTTTAAGGGAAAGGGGGCCGGAAAGGGTTCTACCTCTCCTATTTTTCAAATTTCTTATCACACTAGCGAATAACTTGCACTAACATACCAATATAGCCTAGTTACATTTGTTTATGCATTGAAAATGAGCCTTAGAAGTATTTCACCAAGTTTTCAATCGATGTTCGTGATTTTCAAGGGAAAGGGGGCCAGAAAGGGTTCTAATTCGCCTATTTTTCAAATTTCTTTTCCAAATAACCTATTACTTGCACTAACATACAAATATAGCATAGTTACATGTGTTCATGCATTGTAAACGAACCTTAGAAGCATTTCGCTAAGTTTTCAATCGATGTTCGTGACTTTCAAGGGAAAGGGGTCGGAAAGGGTTCTACCTCGCCTATTTTTATAATTTCTAATCACACTAACCTATAAATTACAATAACAAACCAATAATATAGCCTAGGTACAAGTGTTCATGCATTGAAAACGAGCTGTAGAAGCATTTCACTAAGTTTTCAAACGATGTTCGTGACTTTCAAGAGAAAGGGGGCCGGAAGGGTTCTACCTCGCCTATTTTTCAAATTTCTTATTAAAAGAACCTAGAACTTGCACTAACATAACAATTTAGCCTAGTTACAAGTGCTCATGCGTTGATAATGAGCCTTAGAAGCATTTCACTAAGTTCTAAATAGATGTTCGTGATTTTTAAGGGAAAGTGGGACGTAAAGGGTTCTAGATCGCCTATTTTTCAAGTTTCGTATCACACTAACCTATAACTTGCACTAACATACCAATACAGCCTAGTTACAAGTATTCATGCATTGAAAACGAGCCTCAGACGCATTTCACTAAGTTTTCAATCGAGGTTCGTGATTTTCAAGGGAAAGGGGGGCCGAAAACGGTTCTCCCTCACTTATTTTTCAAATTTCTTATCACACTAACCTATAAGTTGCACTACCATACCAATATAGGCTAGTTACAAGTGTTCGTGCATTGAAAACGGGCCTTAGAAGCATTTCACTAAGTTTTAAATTGATGGTCGTGACTTTGAAGGGAAAGGGGGCTGAAAAGGGTTCTACCTCGCCTATTTTTCGAATTTCTTATCAAAAAAACCTAGAACTTGCACTAACATACCAATATAGCCTAGTTACAAGTGTTGATGCATTGATAACGAGCCTTAGACGCATTTCACCTTGTTCTAAATCGATGTTCGTGATTTTTAAGGGAAAGGGGGCCGGAAAGGGTTCTACCTCTCCTATTTTTCAAATTTCTTATCACACTAGCGAATAACTTGCACTAACATACCAATATAGCCTAGTTACATTTGTTTATGCATTGAAAATGAGCCTTAGAAGTATTTCACCAAGTTTTCAATCGATGTTCGTGATTTTCAAGGGAAAGGGGGCCAGAAAGGGTTCTAATTCGCCTATTTTTCAAATTTCTTTTCCAAATAACCTATTACTTGCACTAACATACAAATATAGCATAGTTACATGTGTTCATGCATTGTAAACGAACCTTAGAAGCATTTCGCTAAGTTTTCAATCGATGTTCGTGACTTTCAAGGGAAAGGGGTCGGAAAGGGTTCTACCTCGCCTATTTTTATAATTTCTAATCACACTAACCTATAAATTACAATAACAAACCAATAATATAGCCTAGGTACAAGTGTTCATGCATTGAAAACGAGCTGTAGAAGCATTTCACTAAGTTTTCAAACGATGTTCGTGACTTTCAAGAGAAAGGGGGCCGGAAGGGTTCTACCTCGCCTATTTTTCAAATTTCTTATTAAAAGAACCTAGAACTTGCACTAACATAACAATTTAGCCTAGTTACAAGTGCTCATGCGTTGATAATGAGCCTTAGAAGCATTTCACTAAGTTCTAAATAGATGTTCGTGATTTTTAAGGGAAAGTGGGACGTAAAGGGTTCTAGATCGCCTATTTTTCAAGTTTCGTATCACACTAACCTATAACTTGCACTAACATACCAATACAGCCTAGTTACAAGTATTCATGCATTGAAAACGAGCCTCAGACGCATTTCACTAAGTTTTCAATCGAGGTTCGTGATTTTCAAGGGAAAGGGGGGCCGAAAACGGTTCTCCCTCACTTATTTTTCAAATTTCTTATCACACTAACCTATAAGTTGCACTACCATACCAATATAGGCTAGTTACAAGTGTTCGTGCATTGAAAACGGGCCTTAGAAGCATTTCACTAAGTTTTAAATTGATGGTCGTGACTTTCAAGGGAAAGGGGGCTGAAAAGGGTTCTACCTCGCCTATTTTTCGAATTTCTTATCAAAAAAACCTAGAACTTGCACTAACATACCAATATAGCCTAGTTACAAGTGTTGATGCATTGATAACGAGCCTTAGACGCATTTCACCTTGTTCTAAATCGATGTTCGTGATTTTTAAGGGAAAGGGGGCCGGAAAGGGTTCTACCTCTCCTATTTTTCAAATTTCTTATCACACTAGCGAATAACTTGCACTAACATACCAATATAGCCTAGTTACATTTGTTTATGCATTGAAAATGAGCCTTAGAAGTATTTCACCAAGTTTTCAATCGATGTTCGTGATTTTCAAGGGAAAGGGGGCCAGAAAGGGTTCTAATTCGCCTATTTTTCAAATTTCTTTTCCAAATAACCTATTACTTGCACTAACATACAAATATAGCATAGTTACATGTGTTCATGCATTGTAAACGAACCTTAGAAGCATTTCGCTAAGTTTTCAATCGATGTTCGTGACTTTCAAGGGAAAGGGGTCGGAAAGGGTTCTACCTCGCCTATTTTTATAATTTCTAATCACACTAACCTATAAATTACAATAACAAACCAATAATATAGCCTAGGTACAAGTGTTCATGCATTGAAAACGAGCTGTAGAAGCATTTCACTAAGTTTTCAAACGATGTTCGTGACTTTCAAGAGAAAGGGGGCCGGAAGGGTTCTACCTCGCCTATTTTTCAAATTTCTTATTAAAAGAACCTAGAACTTGCACTAACATAACAATTTAGCCTAGTTACAAGTGCTCATGCGTTGATAATGAGCCTTAGAAGCATTTCACTAAGTTCTAAATAGATGTTCGTGATTTTTAAGGGAAAGTGGGACGTAAAGGGTTCTAGATCGCCTATTTTTCAAGTTTCGTATCACACTAACCTATAACTTGCACTAACATACCAATACAGCCTAGTTACAAGTATTCATGCATTGAAAACGAGCCTCAGACGCATTTCACTAAGTTTTCAATCGAGGTTCGTGATTTTCAAGGGAAAGGGGGGCCGAAAACGGTTCTCCCTCACTTATTTTTCAAATTTCTTATCACACTAACCTATAAGTTGCACTACCATACCAATATAGGCTAGTTACAAGTGTTCGTGCATTGAAAACGGGCCTTAGAAGCATTTCACTAAGTTTTAAATTGATGGTCGTGACTTTCAAGGGAAAGGGGGCTGAAAAGGGTTCTACCTCGCCTATTTTTCGAATTTCTTATCAAAAAAACCTAGAACTTGCACTAACATACCAATATAGCCTAGTTACAAGTGTTGATGCATTGATAACGAGCCTTAGACGCATTTCACCTTGTTCTAAATCGATGTTCGTGATTTTTAAGGGAAAGGGGGCCGGAAAGGGTTCTACCTCTCCTATTTTTCAAATTTCTTATCACACTAGCGAATAACTTGCACTAACATACCAATATAGCCTAGTTACATTTGTTTATGCATTGAAAATGAGCCTTAGAAGTATTTCACCAAGTTTTCAATCGATGTTCGTGATTTTCAAGGGAAAGGGGGCCAGAAAGGGTTCTAATTCGCCTATTTTTCAAATTTCTTTTCCAAATAACCTATTACTTGCACTAACATACAAATATAGCATAGTTACATGTGTTCATGCATTGTAAACGAACCTTAGAAGCATTTCGCTAAGTTTTCAATCGATGTTCGTGACTTTCAAGGGAAAGGGGTCGGAAAGGGTTCTACCTCGCCTATTTTTATAATTTCTAATCACACTAACCTATAAATTACAATAACAAACCAATAATATAGCCTAGGTACAAGTGTTCATGCATTGAAAACGAGCTGTAGAAGCATTTCACTAAGTTTTCAAACGATGTTCGTGACTTTCAAGAGAAAGGGGGCCGGAAGGGTTCTACCTCGCCTATTTTTCAAATTTCTTATTAAAAGAACCTAGAACTTGCACTAACATAACAATTTAGCCTAGTTACAAGTGCTCATGCGTTGATAATGAGCCTTAGAAGCATTTCACTAAGTTCTAAATAGATGTTCGTGATTTTTAAGGGAAAGTGGGACGTAAAGGGTTCTAGATCGCCTATTTTTCAAGTTTCGTATCACACTAACCTATAACTTGCACTAACATACCAATACAGCCTAGTTACAAGTATTCATGCATTGAAAACGAGCCTCAGACGCATTTCACTAAGTTTTCAATCGAGGTTCGTGATTTTCAAGGGAAAGGGGGGCCGAAAACGGTTCTCCCTCACTTATTTTTCAAATTTCTTATCACACTAACCTATAAGTTGCACTACCATACCAATATAGGCTAGTTACAAGTGTTCGTGCATTGAAAACGGGCCTTAGAAGCATTTCACTAAGTTTTAAATTGATGGTCGTGACTTTCAAGGGAAAGGGGGCTGAAAAGGGTTCTACCTCGCCTATTTTTCGAATTTCTTATCAAAAAAACCTAGAACTTGCACTAACATACCAATATAGCCTAGTTACAAGTGTTGATGCATTGATAACGAGCCTTAGACGCATTTCACCTTGTTCTAAATCGATGTTCGTGATTTTTAAGGGAAAGGGGGCCGGAAAGGGTTCTACCTCTCCTATTTTTCAAATTTCTTATCACACTAGCGAATAACTTGCACTAACATACCAATATAGCCTAGTTACATTTGTTTATGCATTGAAAATGAGCCTTAGAAGTATTTCACCAAGTTTTCAATCGATGTTCGTGATTTTCAAGGGAAAGGGGGCCAGAAAGGGTTCTAATTCGCCTATTTTTCAAATTTCTTTTCCAAATAACCTATTACTTGCACTAACATACAAATATAGCATAGTTACATGTGTTCATGCATTGTAAACGAACCTTAGAAGCATTTCGCTAAGTTTTCAATCGATGTTCGTGACTTTCAAGGGAAAGGGGTCGGAAAGGGTTCTACCTCGCCTATTTTTATAATTTCTAATCACACTAACCTATAAATTACAATAACAAACCAATAATATAGCCTAGGTACAAGTGTTCATGCATTGAAAACGAGCTGTAGAAGCATTTCACTAAGTTTTCAAACGATGTTCGTGACTTTCAAGAGAAAGGGGGCCGGAAGGGTTCTACCTCGCCTATTTTTCAAATTTCTTATTAAAAGAACCTAGAACTTGCACTAACATAACAATTTAGCCTAGTTACAAGTGCTCATGCGTTGATAATGAGCCTTAGAAGCATTTCACTAAGTTCTAAATAGATGTTCGTGATTTTTAAGGGAAAGTGGGACGTAAAGGGTTCTAGATCGCCTATTTTTCAAGTTTCGTATCACACTAACCTATAACTTGCACTAACATACCAATACAGCCTAGTTACAAGTATTCATGCATTGAAAACGAGCCTCAGACGCATTTCACTAAGTTTTCAATCGAGGTTCGTGATTTTCAAGGGAAAGGGGGGCCGAAAACGGTTCTCCCTCACTTATTTTTCAAATTTCTTATCACACTAACCTATAAGTTGCACTACCATACCAATATAGGCTAGTTACAAGTGTTCGTGCATTGAAAACGGGCCTTAGAAGCATTTCACTAAGTTTTAAATTGATGGTCGTGACTTTCAAGGGAAAGGGGGCTGAAAAGGGTTCTACCTCGCCTATTTTTCGAATTTCTTATCAAAAAAACCTAGAACTTGCACTAACATACCAATATAGCCTAGTTACAAGTGTTGATGCATTGATAACGAGCCTTAGACGCATTTCACCTTGTTCTAAATCGATGTTCGTGATTTTTAAGGGAAAGGGGGCCGGAAAGGGTTCTACCTCTCCTATTTTTCAAATTTCTTATCACACTAGCGAATAACTTGCACTAACATACCAATATAGCCTAGTTACATTTGTTTATGCATTGAAAATGAGCCTTAGAAGTATTTCACCAAGTTTTCAATCGATGTTCGTGATTTTCAAGGGAAAGGGGGCCCAGAAAGGGTTCTAATTCGCCTATTTTTCAAATTTCTTTTCCAAATAACCTATTACTTGCACTAACATACAAATATAGCATAGTTACATGTGTTCATGCATTGTAAACGAACCTTAGAAGCATTTCGCTAAGTTTTCAATCGATGTTCGTGACTTTCAAGGGAAAGGGGTCGGAAAGGGTTCTACCTCGCCTATTTTTATAATTTCTAATCACACTAACCTATAAATTACAATAACAAACCAATAATATAGCCTAGGTACAAGTGTTCATGCATTGAAAACGAGCTGTAGAAGCATTTCACTAAGTTTTCAAACGATGTTCGTGACTTTCAAGAGAAAGGGGGCCGGAAGGGTTCTACCTCGCCTATTTTTCAAATTTCTTATTAAAAGAACCTAGAACTTGCACTAACATAACAATTTAGCCTAGTTACAAGTGCTCATGCGTTGATAATGAGCCTTAGAAGCATTTCACTAAGTTCTAAATAGATGTTCGTGATTTTTAAGGGAAAGTGGGACGTAAAGGGTTCTAGATCGCCTATTTTTCAAGTTTCGTATCACACTAACCTATAACTTGCACTAACATACCAATACAGCCTAGTTACAAGTATTCATGCATTGAAAACGAGCCTCAGACGCATTTCACTAAGTTTTCAATCGAGGTTCGTGATTTTCAAGGGAAAGGGGGGCCGAAAACGGTTCTCCCTCACTTATTTTTCAAATTTCTTATCACACTAACCTATAAGTTGCACTACCATACCAATATAGGCTAGTTACAAGTGTTCGTGCATTGAAAACGGGCCTTAGAAGCATTTCACTAAGTTTTAAATTGATGGTCGTGACTTTCAAGGGAAAGGGGGCTGAAAAGGGTTCTACCTCGCCTATTTTTCGAATTTCTTATCAAAAAAACCTAGAACTTGCACTAACATACCAATATAGCCTAGTTACAAGTGTTGATGCATTGATAACGAGCCTTAGACGCATTTCACCTTGTTCTAAATCGATGTTCGTGATTTTTAAGGGAAAGGGGGCCGGAAAGGGTTCTACCTCTCCTATTTTTCAAATTTCTTATCACACTAGCGAATAACTTGCACTAACATACCAATATAGCCTAGTTACATTTGTTTATGCATTGAAAATGAGCCTTAGAAGTATTTCACCAAGTTTTCAATCGATGTTCGTGATTTTCAAGGGAAAGGGGGCCAGAAAGGGTTCTAATTCGCCTATTTTTCAAATTTCTTTTCCAAATAACCTATTACTTGCACTAACATACAAATATAGCATAGTTACATGTGTTCATGCATTGTAAACGAACCTTAGAAGCATTTCGCTAAGTTTTCAATCGATGTTCGTGACTTTCAAGGGAAAGGGGTCGGAAAGGGTTCTACCTCGCCTATTTTTATAATTTCTAATCACACTAACCTATAAATTACAATAACAAACCAATAATATAGCCTAGGTACAAGTGTTCATGCATTGAAAACGAGCTGTAGAAGCATTTCACTAAGTTTTCAAACGATGTTCGTGACTTTCAAGAGAAAGGGGGCCGGAAGGGTTCTACCTCGCCTATTTTTCAAATTTCTTATTAAAAGAACCTAGAACTTGCACTAACATAACAATTTAGCCTAGTTACAAGTGCTCATGCGTTGATAATGAGCCTTAGAAGCATTTCACTAAGTTCTAAATAGATGTTCGTGATTTTTAAGGGAAAGTGGGACGTAAAGGGTTCTAGATCGCCTATTTTTCAAGTTTCGTATCACACTAACCTATAACTTGCACTAACATACCAATACAGCCTAGTTACAAGTATTCATGCATTGAAAACGAGCCTCAGACGCATTTCACTAAGTTTTCAATCGAGGTTCGTGATTTTCAAGGGAAAGGGGGGCCGAAAACGGTTCTCCCTCACTTATTTTTCAAATTTCTTATCACACTAACCTATAAGTTGCACTACCATACCAATATAGGCTAGTTACAAGTGTTCGTGCATTGAAAACGGGCCTTAGAAGCATTTCACTAAGTTTTAAATTGATGGTCGTGACTTTCAAGGGAAAGGGGGCTGAAAAGGGTTCTACCTCGCCTATTTTTCGAATTTCTTATCAAAAAAACCTAGAACTTGCACTAACATACCAATATAGCCTAGTTACAAGTGTTGATGCATTGATAACGAGCCTTAGACGCATTTCACCTTGTTCTAAATCGATGTTCGTGATTTTTAAGGGAAAGGGGGCCGGAAAGGGTTCTACCTCTCCTATTTTTCAAATTTCTTATCACACTAGCGAATAACTTGCACTAACATACCAATATAGCCTAGTTACATTTGTTTATGCATTGAAAATGAGCCTTAGAAGTATTTCACCAAGTTTTCAATCGATGTTCGTGATTTTCAAGGGAAAGGGGGCCCAGAAAGGGTTCTAATTCGCCTATTTTTCAAATTTCTTTTCCAAATAACCTATTACTTGCACTAACATACAAATATAGCATAGTTACATGTGTTCATGCATTGTAAACGAACCTTAGAAGCATTTCGCTAAGTTTTCAATCGATGTTCGTGACTTTCAAGGGAAAGGGGTCGGAAAGGGTTCTACCTCGCCTATTTTTATAATTTCTAATCACACTAACCTATAAATTACAATAACAAACCAATAATATAGCCTAGGTACAAGTGTTCATGCATTGAAAACGAGCTGTAGAAGCATTTCACTAAGTTTTCAAACGATGTTCGTGACTTTCAAGAGAAAGGGGGCCGGAAGGGTTCTACCTCGCCTATTTTTCAAATTTCTTATTAAAAGAACCTAGAACTTGCACTAACATAACAATTTAGCCTAGTTACAAGTGCTCATGCGTTGATAATGAGCCTTAGAAGCATTTCACTAAGTTCTAAATAGATGTTCGTGATTTTTAAGGGAAAGTGGGACGTAAAGGGTTCTAGATCGCCTATTTTTCAAGTTTCGTATCACACTAACCTATAACTTGCACTAACATACCAATACAGCCTAGTTACAAGTATTCATGCATTGAAAACGAGCCTCAGACGCATTTCACTAAGTTTTCAATCGAGGTTCGTGATTTTCAAGGGAAAGGGGGGCCGAAAACGGTTCTCCCTCACTTATTTTTCAAATTTCTTATCACACTAACCTATAAGTTGCACTACCATACCAATATAGGCTAGTTACAAGTGTTCGTGCATTGAAAACGGGCCTTAGAAGCATTTCACTAAGTTTTAAATTGATGGTCGTGACTTTGAAGGGAAAGGGGGCTGAAAAGGGTTCTACCTCGCCTATTTTTCGAATTTCTTATCAAAAAAACCTAGAACTTGCACTAACATACCAATATAGCCTAGTTACAAGTGTTGATGCATTGATAACGAGCCTTAGACGCATTTCACCTTGTTCTAAATCGATGTTCGTGATTTTTAAGGGAAAGGGGGCCGGAAAGGGTTCTACCTCTCCTATTTTTCAAATTTCTTATCACACTAGCGAATAACTTGCACTAACATACCAATATAGCCTAGTTACATTTGTTTATGCATTGAAAATGAGCCTTAGAAGTATTTCACCAAGTTTTCAATCGATGTTCGTGATTTTCAAGGGAAAGGGGGCCCAGAAAGGGTTCTAATTCGCCTATTTTTCAAATTTCTTTTCCAAATAACCTATTACTTGCACTAACATACAAATATAGCATAGTTACATGTGTTCATGCATTGTAAACGAACCTTAGAAGCATTTCGCTAAGTTTTCAATCGATGTTCGTGACTTTCAAGGGAAAGGGGTCGGAAAGGGTTCTACCTCGCCTATTTTTATAATTTCTAATCACACTAACCTATAAATTACAATAACAAACCAATAATATAGCCTAGGTACAAGTGTTCATGCATTGAAAACGAGCTGTAGAAGCATTTCACTAAGTTTTCAAACGATGTTCGTGACTTTCAAGAGAAAGGGGGCCGGAAGGGTTCTACCTCGCCTATTTTTCAAATTTCTTATTAAAAGAACCTAGAACTTGCACTAACATAACAATTTAGCCTAGTTACAAGTGCTCATGCGTTGATAATGAGCCTTAGAAGCATTTCACTAAGTTCTAAATAGATGTTCGTGATTTTTAAGGGAAAGTGGGACGTAAAGGGTTCTAGATCGCCTATTTTTCAAGTTTCGTATCACACTAACCTATAACTTGCACTAACATACCAATACAGCCTAGTTACAAGTATTCATGCATTGAAAACGAGCCTCAGACGCATTTCACTAAGTTTTCAATCGAGGTTCGTGATTTTCAAGGGAAAGGGGGGCCGAAAACGGTTCTCCCTCACTTATTTTTCAAATTTCTTATCACACTAACCTATAAGTTGCACTACCATACCAATATAGGCTAGTTACAAGTGTTCGTGCATTGAAAACGGGCCTTAGAAGCATTTCACTAAGTTTTAAATTGATGGTCGTGACTTTGAAGGGAAAGGGGGCTGAAAAGGGTTCTACCTCGCCTATTTTTCGAATTTCTTATCAAAAAAACCTAGAACTTGCACTAACATACCAATATAGCCTAGTTACAAGTGTTGATGCATTGATAACGAGCCTTAGACGCATTTCACCTTGTTCTAAATCGATGTTCGTGATTTTTAAGGGAAAGGGGGCCGGAAAGGGTTCTACCTCTCCTATTTTTCAAATTTCTTATCACACTAGCGAATAACTTGCACTAACATACCAATATAGCCTAGTTACATTTGTTTATGCATTGAAAATGAGCCTTAGAAGTATTTCACCAAGTTTTCAATCGATGTTCGTGATTTTCAAGGGAAAGGGGGCCCAGAAAGGGTTCTAATTCGCCTATTTTTCAAATTTCTTTTCCAAATAACCTATTACTTGCACTAACATACAAATATAGCATAGTTACATGTGTTCATGCATTGTAAACGAACCTTAGAAGCATTTTGCTAAGTTTTCAATCGATGTTCGTGACTTTCAAGGGAAAGGGGTCGGAAAGGGTTCTACCTCGCCTATTTTTATAATTTCTAATCACACTAACCTATAAATTACAATAACAAACCAATAATATAGCCTAGGTACAAGTGTTCATGCATTGAAAACGAGCTGTAGAAGCATTTCACTAAGTTTTCAAACGATGTTCGTGACTTTCAAGAGAAAGGGGGCCGGAAGGGTTCTACCTCGCCTATTTTTCAAATTTCTTATTAAAAGAACCTAGAACTTGCACTAACATAACAATTTAGCCTAGTTACAAGTGCTCATGCGTTGATAATTGACCAAAATGGTCAAAGAACAATTATCCATGATTTAGATGAAGACGGTCAAGACGGTGCTATTGAATTAAATGCTAAGGGGTTAATTCTGTCCAAATCATTCTTCAATCCTATGCACAACGGTCCAAAAAGTTTCACTACTGGTTATACTTCCCTTAAAGTAGTTAATCTAGTTGAAGGGATCTAGTAATGGTGCCGACTTGATGCCACGCATGATGTGTGTAATTGGAGTAACGTTGGACTGATCATGGGGCATGAATTAAGGGAGGAGTTGACTGATTGTTTGTTGGGCGTAAAATTAGTTGATTAGTTGAACTAGTTGGTTAGTGAACTGATTGGGCGAGAATTAAGGTGTTAGTTAGCTGATCGTGGTTGGTTAGTTGACTGATTGGGCGTAAAGCAACGAATTAGTTAACTAGTTGGTTAGTTGAACTACTTAGGCGTAAATTAAGGAGTTAGTTAGTTCATGGCTGGAATAAAGGAGCTTAAGTCAAGGGAGGTTACAAACAAGCTAAAGACACGCTGATAATGCCGTTAGAGGTTATTTTGCACGTTGATAATGCCGTTGGAAGTTTGTTGAATGTTTTCCTTAATTTAAGCCTAGTTTTCGTTTTAATTAGTTAGTTTCAGTTTATTGTTATTAGTTAATTTCAGTTTATTGTTATAAAGGATTAAATGGGACGGTTCTATGAGCCTTTTAATCACTTTATAGTTAGTTTTTATTTCTGTCTTTAAATAGGCAAGTAATGGATAAGTATTAAAAGGGAATCATATGATTCCTTATGTAATGAATACACTACTATAAATAGTGTACGGGACGAAAAGAAATGCATCCAGAAATTTGCTAAACACTTGTGTTATTATTGATTAAACGTGGCTTGCTAATAAGTCATCTTTAAGGTCCAAATTTGAGAATTCAAATTTGAAGAGTACTAGTTTTGGTAGAGTGTTCCCAAACCTAGAACTTGCGTAGTGAACGAGTGGGTTGAGTAATCCCTATTTCCTAACTACACTAAGCGAAGGGTGAGTGTTCCCCTTTGTTATATCCGAGGCTAGGGTTGAGTGTTCCCCTATTCTCCCCTCATCAATCACGAAAATTCACTAAGACCCCTTAAACACATATTCTGTAACAAGGTTCTCATCTTGCTTACACATCATTTGGCGCGTCAGGTAGGGGGAAATTTGTCAAAAAAAAAAAAAAAAGAAACTTTTCCTAAGGGGTCGTGTACCTACACACCATGGGAGAAAATCAAGACCTAAGGACAGCCTTGGAAGCTCTAAATCGATCCATTGCTAGTCAAGAAAGGTTGGCCGAAACCAATGCTAATCTACAAGGGAATCTTGCTGCCTTGATGGCAAGACTCATGAACGAGCAAGATAGGAGAGATCGAGAGGAAGACCCTCCACCTAGGAGGGAAGATAGGAGTCTCAAAGTGGACGTCCCTTCCTTTGATGGGACCCTTGATCCAGAAAAGTACTTAGAATGGGAGAAATCCTTGGAAAGGTACTTTGAATACAAGGACATCCATGAGGATGTTCAGCGTTTTAAGATTGCCAAAGTCAAACTAAAAGGCTATGGTGATAGTTGGTTACAAGGAGAGCAAAGGGGACGTACCCTTAAGGGGAAAGTTCCTATCTCTACTTGGGACAAACTCAAAAAACGGATGAAAGACCGTTTCATCCCCCACAATTACAAGCAAAGCCAGTATGTGAAGTGGAGTACCTTGCAACAAAATGGGGACTCTGTAGAGGATTACATAAAGGAGTTCGATAGGCTTGCTATTGTGTGTGAAGTAACCGAGAATGAAGAGCTCAAAATGGGGCGTTTCATATCTGGTTTGGACCAAGAATTACAAGACAGACTTGAAGGTTACACTAATCTCACGTTTGTGGAAGCTTGCAAGTTAGTAAGTAAATTCGATGCTAAGAGAAAGAAGAAGAAGCCGACTACCATTCCTCAATTGACACGAAAACCTTCTTTTCCTACAAAGGAAAATTCGTCCTTTAACAAACCAAGCAACCCCATAAAGAAGGACACCAGGAACGTGAAGCTAGGTGACATTGTGTGTTACAAATGTGGAGGGCGAGGTCATTACAAGAAGGATTGTCCTAATACTAGGGCGTTAACTATGCAAGAAGTTAAGCTCATGGCCACTCAAAACATCAATTGGGATGAGTTTGAGGATGGAGAAGAAGGAGTTGAAGATGATTGTGACGATTGCATTGCCGAATCAGAGGAGAAGACTAACCTCGTGATTAGGAGGGCCTTGCAAGCACGTGTGGAAGAAGATGCTGCCCCTCAACGACAACACATTTTCATCACCCGTTGTAAAATTGGTGACGAGGTATGTGATCTAATTATTGATGGGGGAAGTGAGGCTAATACCGTATCTAAGACTCTAGTATCCAAACTAGGTCTTACGACCACTAATCATCCACAACCTTACAAATTGAGTTGGTTAGACTCTAATGCTAGCACCGGGGTTAGGAAGCAATGTATGGTTTCCTTTTGTATTGGTGCGTATTGTGATTCGATATTATGTGATGTTGTGTCTATGGATGCTTGTCATATTCTACTTGGTAGGCCTTGGCAAACTGATAAAAGATCTATACATGATGGGTATCACAACACTTATACAATAGTCCATGAAGGGAGGAAGAAAAAACTACACCCTTTACCACCCCCACGTTTTTCACCATCACAAACACCACAAAAAGAAGTATCCTTATTGTCTTTCAAAGAATTTGAGAGGGAGTTAGATGGTGAGGCAGAATTGTTTATCCTGTACTCCAAAGAAACCCACGAAAATTTTGCTGCTCGAAATCCTAAATTAGCCCAATTAATTAAAGATTTTGAGGACGTTTTTCCGGATGAATTACCTAAGGGACTACCACCCATACGAGGAATTGAGCATCAAATTGATCTCATTCCCGGAGCACCCTTGCCAAATAAACCAGCCTATAGATGTAACCCTTTAGAAACTAAGGAGTTACAACGTCAAATTGAAGAACTAATGGGTATGGGTTATGTGCGTGAGTCCATGAGTCCATGTGCCGTTCCTGCTTTGTTGGTTCCTAAAAAAGATGGTACTTGGAGAATGTGTATTGATAGTAGAGCCGTTAATAACATTACTATCAAGTACAGGTTTCCAATCCCAAGGCTTGATGACATGCTGGATGAATTGAGTGGTTCCAAGGTCTTCTCAAAGGTAGACTTGAGAAGTGGGTATCATCAGATTCGCATGAGAGAAGGGGATGAATGGAAGACTGCATTCAAGACAAAGCATGGGTTATATGAATGGCTCGTCATGCCATTTGGCCTTACAAATGCCCCTAGCACATTCATGAGGTTAATGAACGAGGTGCTAAGGCCATTTCTTGGCAAGTTTGTGGTAGTATATTTGGATGACATTCTCATCTATTCACGTGATGAAGAATCTCATTTTGATCACCTTTTTCAAGTATTTTCTGTCTTGAGAAGAGAAAAGCTGTATGGGAAACTAGAAAAATGTGATTTTTTATTATATGAAGTCATGTTTCTTGGCTACATAGTTTCAGGTGATGGCGTAAAGGTGGATCCTAGCAAAATTGAAGCAATTCAATCATGGCCTAGTCCGAAAACGCTCACGGAAGTTCGTTCATTTCATGGACTTGCTTCTTTCTATAGAAGATTCATCAAGAACTTCAGCACACTCATGGCTCCCATCACCGAGTGTACTAAGAAAGGCGTGTTCGAATGGACACCCCAAGCTCAAAGGGCGTTTGAAGAAGTCAAGAAGAAGATGTGCAACACACCCATATTAGCACTTCCTGATTTTTCCAAACCATTTGAGGTTGAATGTGACGCAAGTGGAAAAGGTATTGGTGCCGTATTGATTCAAGGTGGGCGACCCATTGCCTACTTTAGTGAGAAGATGAGTCAAGGCAAGTTGAATTACTCCACCTATGATAAAGAGTTCTATGCTATGGTAAGAGCTCTAGAACATTGGTCACATTATTTGAGGCCACAACCTTTCATATTGCATTCTGATCATGAATCCTTGAGATTCATACATGGCCAAAAGAAGCTGAACGCAAGGCATGCAAAGTGGGTCGAATTCTTGCAAACATTTAATTTTTCCTCTAAATACAAGAGTGGAAAAGCGAATGTGGTGGCAGATGCCTTGTCTAGGAAACATAATTTGCTTGGAATGGTTGAAGCAAAGGTACTTGGATTCGATTTGATTAAGGAGTACTATCAAGAAGATGATGAATTCAAGGGGATAATTGAAAATTGCGTCCGTGGAGTTTATGATCTGTTTTCTTTGCATAATGGTTTTCTTTTCAAAGGGAATAGATTATGCATCCCAAAATGTCCCATTCGAAGTTTGTTGATACATGAAGCTCATGGGGGAGGACTAGCTGGTCACGTGGGATTTCACAAGACAATGGAGCTTCTCCAAGCTCATTTCTATTGGCCGAAAATGTTAAGCACGGTTCATCATGTGGTGAGTCGTTGTTCTACCTGTCAAAGAGCAAAAATGGTGTTTCATAAAGGTCTCTACAAGCCCTTACCAATTCCCGAAAGACCTTGGGAAGATGTTAGTATGGATTTTATTGTAGCTTTGCCAAGAACTCAAAGAGGCAAAGATTCAATAATGGTGGTGGTTGATCGGTTCTCGAAAATGGCTCATTTCATCCCTTGCCATAAAACTGAAGATGCAATAAAAGTGGCTAAGTTATACTTTGAAGAGGTCGTTCGTTTCCATGGGGTGCCACGCACCATTGTGTCAGATCGCGATACTAAGTTCCTAAGTCATTTTTGGAAATCCATATGGCGTTTGATGGGGACTAAGCTATTATTTTCTACCTCGCATCATCCCCAAACCGATGGCCAAACGGAGGTGGTGAATAGAATACTTGGTTCGTTGCTTAGGGCTTTGGTAAGCAAAAGTACCAAGGATTGGGATAATAAGCTTGCTCATGCCGAGTTTGCTTATAATAGGACACCTAGTGCTACTACAAAGTACTCTCCTTTTGAAGTAGTGTATGGCGTCAATCCTTATGTTCCCATTGATCTTATTGCTTTGCCAAAAGACAAGTTCGTTCATGGTGGGGCAAAAGAACAAGCCGAATTCATGATAAAGGTCCATAAAGAAGTTCGGAGGAACATTGAAAAGGCGAATGAAATCTACAAGAAACAAGCCAACAAACAAGTGAGAAATGTGAAGTCTTTTGAAGTTGGGGATTTGGTGTGGATTTACATGAGGAAAGAACGTTTTCCTAGTAAAAGGAAGAACAAACTTATGCCAAGAGCCGAGGGACCATTTGAGATCATGGAAAAGATCAATGACAACGCATACAAAGTTGATTTGGGAGGTCAATATGGTGTCTCAAGTACATTCAACGTTGGGGATCTTGCTCCTTACTTTGATGATGACGAATTGAGGGCAATTCCTTTTGAAGAAGGGGAGGATGACCAAAATGGTCAAAGAACAATTATCCATGATTTAGATGAAGACGGTCAAGACGGTGCTATTGAATTAAATGCTAAGGGGTTAATTCTGTCCAAATCATTCTTCAATCCTATGCACAACGGTCCAAAAAGTTTCACTACTGGTTATACTTCCCTTAAAGTAGTTAATCTAGTTGAAGGGATCTAGTAATGGTGCCGACTTGATGCCACGCATGATGTGTGTAATTGGAGTAACGTTGGACTGATCATGGGGCATGAATTAAGGGAGGAGTTGACTGATTGTTTGTTGGGCGTAAAATTAGTTGATTAGTTGAACTAGTTGGTTAGTGAACTGATTGGGCGAGAATTAAGGTGTTAGTTAGCTGATCGTGGTTGGTTAGTTGACTGATTGGGCGTAAAGCAACGAATTAGTTAACTAGTTGGTTAGTTGAACTACTTAGGCGTAAATTAAGGAGTTAGTTAGTTCATGGCTGGAATAAAGGAGCTTAAGTCAAGGGAGGTTACAAACAAGCTAAAGACACGCTGATAATGCCGTTAGAGGTTATTTTGCACGTTGATAATGCCGTTGGAAGTTTGTTGAATGTTTTCCTTAATTTAAGCCTAGTTTTCGTTTTAATTAGTTAGTTTCAGTTTATTGTTATTAGTTAATTTCAGTTTATTGTTATAAAGGATTAAATGGGACGGTTCTATGAGCCTTTTAATCACTTTATAGTTAGTTTTTATTTCTGTCTTTAAATAGGCAAGTAATGGATAAGTATTAAAAGGGAATCCTATGATTCCTTATGTAATGAATACACTACTATAAATAGTGTACGGGACGAAAAGAAATGCATCCAGAAATTTGCTAAACACTTGTGTTATTATTGATTAAACGTGGCTTGCTAATAAGTCATCTTTAAGGTCCAAATTTGAGAATTCAAATTTGAAGAGTACTAGTTTTGGTAGAGTGTTCCCAAACCTAGAACTTGCGTAGTGAACGAGTGGGTTGAGTAATCCCTATTTCCTAACTACACTAAGCGAAGGGTGAGTGTTCCCCTTTGTTATATCCGAGGCTAGGGTTGAGTGTTCCCCTATTCTCCCCTCATCAATCACGAAAATTCACTAAGACCCCTTAAACACATATTCTGTAACAAGGTTCTCATCTTGCTTACACATCAATAATGAGCCTTAGAAGCATTTCACTAAGTTCTAAATAGATGTTCGTGATTTTTAAGGGAAAGTGGGACGTAAAGGGTTCTAGATCGCCTATTTTTCAAGTTTCGTATCACACTAACCTATAACTTGCACTAACATACCAATACAGCCTAGTTACAAGTATTCATGCATTGAAAACGAGCCTCAGACGCATTTCACTAAGTTTTCAATCGAGGTTCGTGATTTTCAAGGGAAAGGGGGGCCGAAAACGGTTCTCCCTCACTTATTTTTCAAATTTCTTATCACAATAACCTATAAGTTACACTACCATACCAATATAGGCTAGTTACAAGTGTTCGTGCATTGAAAACGGGCCTTAGAAGCATTTCACTAAGTTTTAAATTGATGGTCGTGACTTTCAAGGGAAAGGGGGCTGAAAAGGGTTCTACCTCGCCTATTTTTCGAATTTCTTATCAAAAAAACCTAGAACTTGCACTAACATACCAATATAGCCTAGTTACAAGTGTTGATGCATTGATAACGAGCCTTAGACGCATTTCACCTTGTTCTAAATCGATGTTCGTGATTTTTAAGGGAAAGGGGGCCGGAAAGGGTTCTACCTCTCCTATTTTTCAAATTTCTTATCACACTAGCGAATAACTTGCACTAACATACCAATATAGCCTAGTTACATTTGTTTATGCATTGAAAATGAGCCTTAGAAGTATTTCACCAAGTTTTCAATCGATGTTCGTGATTTTCAAGGGAAAGGGGGCCAGAAAGGGTTCTAATTCGCCTATTTTTCAAATTTCTTTTCCAAATAACCTATTACTTGCACTAACATACAAATATAGCATAGTTACATGTGTTCATGCATTGTAAACGAACCTTAGAAGCATTTCGCTAAGTTTTCAATCGATGTTCATGACTTTCAAGGGAAAGGGGTCGGAAAGGGTTCTACCTCGCCTATTTTTATAATTTCTAATCACACTAACCTATAAATTACAATAACAAACCAATAATATAGCCTAGGTACAAGTGTTCATGCATTGAAAACGAGCTGTAGAAGCATTTCACTAAGTTTTCAAACGATGTTCGTGACTTTCAAGAGAAAGGGGGCCGGAAGGGTTCTACCTCGCCTATTTTTCAAATTTCTTATTAAAAGAACCTAGAACTTGCACTAACATAACAATTTAGCCTAGTTACAAGTGCTCATGCGTTGATAATGAGCCTTAGAAGCATTTCACTAAGTTCTAAATAGATGTTCGTGATTTTTAAGGGAAAGTGGGACGTAAAGGGTTCTAGATCGCCTATTTTTCAAGTTTCGTATCACACTAACCTATAACTTGCACTAACATACCAATACAGCCTAGTTACAAGTATTCATGCATTGAAAACGAGCCTCAGACGCATTTCACTAAGTTTTCAATCGAGGTTCGTGATTTTCAAGGGAAAGGGGGGCCGAAAACGGTTCTCCCTCACTTATTTTTCAAATTTCTTATCACACTAACCTATAAGTTGCACTACCATACCAATATAGGCTAGTTACAAGTGTTCGTGCATTGAAAACGGGCCTTAGAAGCATTTCACTAAGTTTTAAATTGATGGTCGTGACTTTCAAGGGAAAGGGGGCTGAAAAGGGTTCTACCTCGCCTATTTTTCGAATTTCTTATCAAAAAAACCTAGAACTTGCACTAACATACCAATATAGCCTAGTTACAAGTGTTGATGCATTGATAACGAGCCTTAGACGCATTTCACCTTGTTCTAAATCGATGTTCGTGATTTTTAAGGGAAAGGGGGCCGGAAAGGGTTCTACCTCTCCTATTTTTCAAATTTCTTATCACACTAGCGAATAACTTGCACTAACATACCAATATAGCCTAGTTACATTTGTTTATGCATTGAAAATGAGCCTTAGAAGTATTTCACCAAGTTTTCAATCGATGTTCGTGATTTTCAAGGGAAAGGGGGCCAGAAAGGGTTCTAATTCGCCTATTTTTCAAATTTCTTTTCCAAATAACCTATTACTTGCACTAACATACAAATATAGCATAGTTACATGTGTTCATGCATTGTAAACGAACCTTAGAAGCATTTCGCTAAGTTTTCAATCGATGTTCGTGACTTTCAAGGGAAAGGGGTCGGAAAGGGTTCTACCTCGCCTATTTTTATAATTTCTAATCACACTAACCTATAAATTACAATAACAAACCAATAATATAGCCTAGGTACAAGTGTTCATGCATTGAAAACGAGCTGTAGAAGCATTTCACTAAGTTTTCAAACGATGTTCGTGACTTTCAAGAGAAAGGGGGTCGGAAGGGTTCTACCTCGCCTATTTTTCAAATTTCTTATTAAAAGAACCTAGAACTTGCACTAACATAACAATTTAGCCTAGTTACAAGTGCTCATGCGTTGATAATGAGCCTTAGAAGCATTTCACTAAGTTCTAAATAGATGTTCGTGATTTTTAAGAGAAAGTGGGACGTAAAGGGTTCTAGATCGCCTATTTTTCAAGTTTCGTATCACACTAACCTATAACTTGCACTAACATACCAATACAGCCTAGTTACAAGTATTCATGCATTGAAAACGAGCCTCAGACGCATTTCACTAAGTTTTCAATCGAGGTTCGTGATTTTCAAGGGAAAGGGGGGCCGAAAACGGTTCTCCCTCACTTATTTTTCAAATTTCTTATCACACTAACCTATAAGTTGCACTACCATACCAATATAGGCTAGTTACAAGTGTTCGTGCATTGAAAACGGGCCTTAGAAGCATTTCACTAAGTTTTAAATTGATGGTCGTGACTTTCAAGGGAAAGGGGGCTGAAAAGGGTTCTACCTCGCCTATTTTTCGAATTTCTTATCAAAAAAACCTAGAACTTGCACTAACATACCAATATAGCCTAGTTACAAGTGTTGATGCATTGATAACGAGCCTTAGACGCATTTCACCTTGTTCTAAATCGATGTTCGTGATTTTTAAGGGAAAGGGGGCCGGAAAGGGTTCTACCTCTCCTATTTTTCAAATTTCTTATCACACTAGCGAATAACTTGCACTAACATACCAATATAGCCTAGTTACATTTGTTTATGCATTGAAAATGAGCCTTAGAAGTATTTCACCAAGTTTTCAATCGATGTTCGTGATTTTCAAGGGAAAGGGGGCCAGAAAGGGTTCTAATTCGCCTATTTTTCAAATTTCTTTTCCAAATAACCTATTACTTGCACTAACATACAAATATAGCATAGTTACATGTGTTCATGCATTGTAAACGAACCTTAGAAGCATTTCGCTAAGTTTTCAATCGATGTTCGTGACTTTCAAGGGAAAGGGGTCGGAAAGGGTTCTACCTCGCCTATTTTTATAATTTCTAATCACACTAACCTATAAATTACAATAACAAACCAATAATATAGCCTAGGTACAAGTGTTCATGCATTGAAAACGAGCTGTAGAAGCATTTCACTAAGTTTTCAAACGATGTTCGTGACTTTCAAGAGAAAGGGGGCCGGAAGGGTTCTACCTCGCCTATTTTTCAAATTTCTTATTAAAAGAACCTAGAACTTGCACTAACATAACAATTTAGCCTAGTTACAAGTGCTCATGCGTTGATAATGAGCCTTAGAAGCATTTCACTAAGTTCTAAATAGATGTTCGTGATTTTTAAGGGAAAGTGGGACGTAAAGGGTTCTAGATCGCCTATTTTTCAAGTTTCGTATCACACTAACCTATAACTTGCACTAACATACCAATACAGCCTAGTTATAAGTATTCATGCATTGAAAACGAGCCTCAGACGCATTTCACTAAGTTTTCAATCGAGGTTCGTGATTTTCAAGGGAAAGGGGGGCCGAAAACGGTTCTCCCTCACTTATTTTTCAAATTTCTTATCACACTAACCTATAAGTTGCACTACCATACCAATATAGGCTAGTTACAAGTGTTCGTGCATTGAAAACGGGCCTTAGAAGCATTTCACTAAGTTTTAAATTGATGGTCGTGACTTTCAAGGGAAAGGGGGCTGAAAAGGGTTCTACCTCGCCTATTTTTCGAATTTCTTATCAAAAAAACCTAGAACTTGCACTAACATACCAATATAGCCTAGTTACAAGTGTTGATGCATTGATAACGAGCCTTAGACGCATTTCACCTTGTTCTAAATCGATGTTCGTGATTTTTAAGGGAAAGGGGGCCGGAAAGGGTTCTACCTCTCCTATTTTTCAAATTTCTTATCACACTAGCGAATAACTTGCACTAACATACCAATATAGCCTAGTTACATTTGTTTATGCATTGAAAATGAGCCTTAGAAGTATTTCACCAAGTTTTCAATCGATGTTCGTGATTTTCAAGGGAAAGGGGGCCAGAAAGGGTTCTAATTCGCCTATTTTTCAAATTTCTTTTCCAAATAACCTATTACTTGCACTAACATACAAATATAGCATAGTTACATGTGTTCATGCATTGTAAACGAACCTTAGAAGCATTTCGCTAAGTTTTCAATCGATGTTCGTGACTTTCAAGGGAAAGGGGTCGGAAAGGGTTCTACCTCGCCTATTTTTATAATTTCTAATCACACTAACCTATAAATTACAATAACAAACCAATAATATAGCCTAGGTACAAGTGTTCATGCATTGAAAACGAGCTGTAGAAGCATTTCACTAAGTTTTCAAACGATGTTCGTGACTTTCAAGAGAAAGGGGGTCGGAAGGGTTCTACCTCGCCTATTTTTCAAATTTCTTATTAAAAGAACCTAGAACTTGCACTAACATAACAATTTAGCCTAGTTACAAGTGCTCATGCGTTGATAATGAGCCTTAGAAGCATTTCACTAAGTTCTAAATAGATGTTCGTGATTTTTAAGGGAAAGTGGGACGTAAAGGGTTCTAGATCGCCTATTTTTCAAGTTTCGTATCACACTAACCTATAACTTGCACTAACATACCAATACAGCCTAGTTACAAGTATTCATGCATTGAAAACGAGCCTCAGACGCATTTCACTAAGTTTTCAATCGAGGTTCGTGATTTTCAAGGGAAAGGGGGGCCGAAAACGGTTCTCCCTCACTTATTTTTCAAATTTCTTATCACACTAACCTATAAGTTGCACTACCATACCAATATAGGCTAGTTACAAGTGTTCGTGCATTGAAAACGGGCCTTAGAAGCATTTCACTAAGTTTTAAATTGATGGTCGTGACTTTCAAGGGAAAGGGGGCTGAAAAGGGTTCTACCTCGCCTATTTTTCGAATTTCTTATCAAAAAAACCTAGAACTTGCACTAACATACCAATATAGCCTAGTTACAAGTGTTGATGCATTGATAACGAGCCTTAGACGCATTTCACCTTGTTCTAAATCGATGTTCGTGATTTTTAAGGGAAAGGGGGCCGGAAAGGGTTCTACCTCTCCTATTTTTCAAATTTCTTATCACACTAGCGAATAACTTGCACTAACATACCAATATAGCCTAGTTACATTTGTTTATGCATTGAAAATGAGCCTTAGAAGTATTTCACCAAGTTTTCAATCGATGTTCGTGATTTTCAAGGGAAAGGGGGCCAGAAAGGGTTCTAATTCGCCTATTTTTCAAATTTCTTTTCCAAATAACCTATTACTTGCACTAACATACAAATATAGCATAGTTACATGTGTTCATGCATTGTAAACGAACCTTAGAAGCATTTCGCTAAGTTTTCAATCGATGTTCGTGACTTTCAAGGGAAAGGGGTCGGAAAGGGTTCTACCTCGCCTATTTTTATAATTTCTAATCACACTAACCTATAAATTACAATAACAAACCAATAATATAGCCTAGGTACAAGTGTTCATGCATTGAAAACGAGCTGTAGAAGCATTTCACTAAGTTTTCAAACGATGTTCGTGACTTTCAAGAGAAAGGGGGCCGGAAGGGTTCTACCTCGCCTATTTTTCAAATTTCTTATTAAAAGAACCTAGAACTTGCACTAACATAACAATTTAGCCTAGTTACAAGTGCTCATGCGTTGATAATGAGCCTTAGAAGCATTTCACTAAGTTCTAAATAGATGTTCGTGATTTTTAAGGGAAAGTGGGACGTAAAGGGTTCTAGATCGCCTATTTTTCAAGTTTCGTATCACACTAACCTATAACTTGCACTAACATACCAATACAGCCTAGTTATAAGTATTCATGCATTGAAAACGAGCCTCAGACGCATTTCACTAAGTTTTCAATCGAGGTTCGTGATTTTCAAGGGAAAGGGGGGCCGAAAACGGTTCTCCCTCACTTATTTTTCAAATTTCTTATCACACTAACCTATAAGTTGCACTACCATACCAATATAGGCTAGTTACAAGTGTTCGTGCATTGAAAACGGGCCTTAGAAGCATTTCACTAAGTTTTAAATTGATGGTCGTGACTTTCAAGGGAAAGGGGGCTGAAAAGGGTTCTACCTCGCCTATTTTTCGAATTTCTTATCAAAAAAACCTAGAACTTGCACTAACATACCAATATAGCCTAGTTACAAGTGTTGATGCATTGATAACGAGCCTTAGACGCATTTCACCTTGTTCTAAATCGATGTTCGTGATTTTTAAGGGAAAGGGGGCCGGAAAGGGTTCTACCTCTCCTATTTTTCAAATTTCTTATCACACTAGCGAATAACTTGCACTAACATACCAATATAGCCTAGTTACATTTGTTTATGCATTGAAAATGAGCCTTAGAAGTATTTCACCAAGTTTTCAATCGATGTTCGTGATTTTCAAGGGAAAGGGGGCCAGAAAGGGTTCTAATTCGCCTATTTTTCAAATTTCTTTTCCAAATAACCTATTACTTGCACTAACATACAAATATAGCATAGTTACATGTGTTCATGCATTGTAAACGAACCTTAGAAGCATTTCGCTAAGTTTTCAATCGATGTTCGTGACTTTCAAGGGAAAGGGGTCGGAAAGGGTTCTACCTCGCCTATTTTTATAATTTCTAATCACACTAACCTATAAATTACAATAACAAACCAATAATATAGCCTAGGTACAAGTGTTCATGCATTGAAAACGAGCTGTAGAAGCATTTCACTAAGTTTTCAAACGATGTTCGTGACTTTCAAGAGAAAGGGGGCCGGAAGGGTTCTACCTCGCCTATTTTTCAAATTTCTTATTAAAAGAACCTAGAACTTGCACTAACATAACAATTTAGCCTAGTTACAAGTGCTCATGCGTTGATAATGAGCCTTAGAAGCATTTCACTAAGTTCTAAATAGATGTTCGTGATTTTTAAGGGAAAGTGGGACGTAAAGGGTTCTAGATCGCCTATTTTTCAAGTTTCGTATCACACTAACCTATAACTTGCACTAACATACCAATACAGCCTAGTTATAAGTATTCATGCATTGAAAACGAGCCTCAGACGCATTTCACTAAGTTTTCAATCGAGGTTCGTGATTTTCAAGGGAAAGGGGGGCCGAAAACGGTTCTCCCTCACTTATTTTTCAAATTTCTTATCACACTAACCTATAAGTTGCACTACCATACCAATATAGGCTAGTTACAAGTGTTCGTGCATTGAAAACGGGCCTTAGAAGCATTTCACTAAGTTTTAAATTGATGGTCGTGACTTTCAAGGGAAAGGGGGCTGAAAAGGGTTCTACCTCGCCTATTTTTCGAATTTCTTATCAAAAAAACCTAGAACTTGCACTAACATACCAATATAGCCTAGTTACAAGTGTTGATGCATTGATAACGAGCCTTAGACGCATTTCACCTTGTTCTAAATCGATGTTCGTGATTTTAAGGGAAAGGGGGCCGGAAAGGGTTCTACCTCTCCTATTTTTCAAATTTCTTATCACACTAGCGAATAACTTGCACTAACATACCAATATAGCCTAGTTACATTTGTTTATGCATTGAAAATGAGCCTTAGAAGTATTTCACCAAGTTTTCAATCGATGTTCGTGATTTTCAAGGGAAAGGGGGCCAGAAAGGGTTCTAATTCGCCTATTTTTCAAATTTCTTTTCCAAATAACCTATTACTTGCACTAACATACAAATATAGCATAGTTACATGTGTTCATGCATTGTAAACGAACCTTAGAAGCATTTCGCTAAGTTTTCAATCGATGTTCGTGACTTTCAAGGGAAAGGGGTCGGAAAGGGTTCTACCTCGCCTATTTTTATAATTTCTAATCACACTAACCTATAAATTACAATAACAAACCAATAATATAGCCTAGGTACAAGTGTTCATGCATTGAAAACGAGCTGTAGAAGCATTTCACTAAGTTTTCAAACGATGTTCGTGACTTTCAAGAGAAAGGGGGCCGGAAGGGTTCTACCTCGCCTATTTTTCAAATTTCTTATTAAAAGAACCTAGAACTTGCACTAACATAACAATTTAGCCTAGTTACAAGTGCTCATGCGTTGATAATGAGCCTTAGAAGCATTTCACTAAGTTCTAAATAGATGTTCGTGATTTTTAAGGGAAAGTGGGACGTAAAGGGTTCTAGATCGCCTATTTTTCAAGTTTCGTATCACACTAACCTATAACTTGCACTAACATACCAATACAGCCTAGTTACAAGTATTCATGCATTGAAAACGAGCCTCAGACGCATTTCACTAAGTTTTCAATCGAGGTTCGTGATTTTCAAGGGAAAGGGGGGCCGAAAACGGTTCTCCCTCACTTATTTTTCAAATTTCTTATCACACTAACCTATAAGTTGCACTACCATACCAATATAGGCTAGTTACAAGTGTTCGTGCATTGAAAACGGGCCTTAGAAGCATTTCACTAAGTTTTAAATTGATGGTCGTGACTTTCAAGGGAAAGGGGGCTGAAAAGGGTTCTACCTCGCCTATTTTTCGAATTTCTTATCAAAAAAACCTAGAACTTGCACTAACATACCAATATAGCCTAGTTACAAGTGTTGATGCATTGATAACGAGCCTTAGACGCATTTCACCTTGTTCTAAATCGATGTTCGTGATTTTTAAGGGAAAGGGGGCCGGAAAGGGTTCTACCTCTCCTATTTTTCAAATTTCTTATCACACTAGCGAATAACTTGCACTAACATACCAATATAGCCTAGTTACATTTGTTTATGCATTGAAAATGAGCCTTAGAAGTATTTCACCAAGTTTTCAATCGATGTTCGTGATTTTCAAGGGAAAGGGGGCCAGAAAGGGTTCTAATTCGCCTATTTTTCAAATTTCTTTTCCAAATAACCTATTACTTGCACTAACATACAAATATAGCATAGTTACATGTGTTCATGCATTGTAAACGAACCTTAGAAGCATTTCGCTAAGTTTTCAATCGATGTTCGTGACTTTCAAGGGAAAGGGGTCGGAAAGGGTTCTACCTCGCCTATTTTTATAATTTCTAATCACACTAACCTATAAATTACAATAACAAACCAATAATATAGCCTAGGTACAAGTGTTCATGCATTGAAAACGAGCTGTAGAAGCATTTCACTAAGTTTTCAAACGATGTTCGTGACTTTCAAGAGAAAGGGGGTCGGAAGGGTTCTACCTCGCCTATTTTTCAAATTTCTTATTAAAAGAACCTAGAACTTGCACTAACATAACAATTTAGCCTAGTTACAAGTGCTCATGCGTTGATAATGAGCCTTAGAAGCATTTCACTAAGTTCTAAATAGATGTTCGTGATTTTTAAGGGAAAGTGGGACGTAAAGGGTTCTAGATCGCCTATTTTTCAAGTTTCGTATCACACTAACCTATAACTTGCACTAACATACCAATACAGCCTAGTTACAAGTATTCATGCATTGAAAACGAGCCTCAGACGCATTTCACTAAGTTTTCAATCGAGGTTCGTGATTTTCAAGGGAAAGGGGGGCCGAAAACGGTTCTCCCTCACTTATTTTTCAAATTTCTTATCACACTAACCTATAAGTTGCACTACCATACCAATATAGGCTAGTTACAAGTGTTCGTGCATTGAAAACGGGCCTTAGAAGCATTTCACTAAGTTTTAAATTGATGGTCGTGACTTTCAAGGGAAAGGGGGCTGAAAAGGGTTCTACCTCGCCTATTTTTCGAATTTCTTATCAAAAAAACCTAGAACTTGCACTAACATACCAATATAGCCTAGTTACAAGTGTTGATGCATTGATAACGAGCCTTAGACGCATTTCACCTTGTTCTAAATCGATGTTCGTGATTTTTAAGGGAAAGGGGGCCGGAAAGGGTTCTACCTCTCCTATTTTTCAAATTTCTTATCACACTAGCGAATAACTTGCACTAACATACCAATATAGCCTAGTTACATTTGTTTATGCATTGAAAATGAGCCTTAGAAGTATTTCACCAAGTTTTCAATCGATGTTCGTGATTTTCAAGGGAAAGGGGGCCAGAAAGGGTTCTAATTCGCCTATTTTTCAAATTTCTTTTCCAAATAACCTATTACTTGCACTAACATACAAATATAGCATAGTTACATGTGTTCATGCATTGTAAACGAACCTTAGAAGCATTTCGCTAAGTTTTCAATCGATGTTCGTGACTTTCAAGGGAAAGGGGTCGGAAAGGGTTCTACCTCGCCTATTTTTATAATTTCTAATCACACTAACCTATAAATTACAATAACAAACCAATAATATAGCCTAGGTACAAGTGTTCATGCATTGAAAACGAGCTGTAGAAGCATTTCACTAAGTTTTCAAACGATGTTCGTGACTTTCAAGAGAAAGGGGGCCGGAAGGGTTCTACCTCGCCTATTTTTCAAATTTCTTATTAAAAGAACCTAGAACTTGCACTAACATAACAATTTAGCCTAGTTACAAGTGCTCATGCGTTGATAATGAGCCTTAGAAGCATTTCACTAAGTTCTAAATAGATGTTCGTGATTTTTAAGGGAAAGTGGGACGTAAAGGGTTCTAGATCGCCTATTTTTCAAGTTTCGTATCACACTAACCTATAACTTGCACTAACATACCAATACAGCCTAGTTATAAGTATTCATGCATTGAAAACGAGCCTCAGACGCATTTCACTAAGTTTTCAATCGAGGTTCGTGATTTTCAAGGGAAAGGGGGGCCGAAAACGGTTCTCCCTCACTTATTTTTCAAATTTCTTATCACACTAACCTATAAGTTGCACTACCATACCAATATAGGCTAGTTACAAGTGTTCGTGCATTGAAAACGGGCCTTAGAAGCATTTCACTAAGTTTTAAATTGATGGTCGTGACTTTCAAGGGAAAGGGGGCTGAAAAGGGTTCTACCTCGCCTATTTTTCGAATTTCTTATCAAAAAAACCTAGAACTTGCACTAACATACCAATATAGCCTAGTTACAAGTGTTGATGCATTGATAACGAGCCTTAGACGCATTTCACCTTGTTCTAAATCGATGTTCGTGATTTTTAAGGGAAAGGGGGCCGGAAAGGGTTCTACCTCTCCTATTTTTCAAATTTCTTATCACACTAGCGAATAACTTGCACTAACATACCAATATAGCCTAGTTACATTTGTTTATGCATTGAAAATGAGCCTTAGAAGTATTTCACCAAGTTTTCAATCGATGTTCGTGATTTTCAAGGGAAAGGGGGCCAGAAAGGGTTCTAATTCGCCTATTTTTCAAATTTCTTTTCCAAATAACCTATTACTTGCACTAACATACAAATATAGCATAGTTACATGTGTTCATGCATTGTAAACGAACCTTAGAAGCATTTCGCTAAGTTTTCAATCGATGTTCGTGACTTTCAAGGGAAAGGGGTCGGAAAGGGTTCTACCTCGCCTATTTTTATAATTTCTAATCACACTAACCTATAAATTACAATAACAAACCAATAATATAGCCTAGGTACAAGTGTTCATGCATTGAAAACGAGCTGTAGAAGCATTTCACTAAGTTTTCAAACGATGTTCGTGACTTTCAAGAGAAAGGGGGCCGGAAGGGTTCTACCTCGCCTATTTTTCAAATTTCTTATTAAAAGAACCTAGAACTTGCACTAACATAACAATTTAGCCTAGTTACAAGTGCTCATGCGTTGATAATGAGCCTTAGAAGCATTTCACTAAGTTCTAAATAGATGTTCGTGATTTTTAAGGGAAAGTGGGACGTAAAGGGTTCTAGATCGCCTATTTTTCAAGTTTCGTATCACACTAACCTATAACTTGCACTAACATACCAATACAGCCTAGTTATAAGTATTCATGCATTGAAAACGAGCCTCAGACGCATTTCACTAAGTTTTCAATCGAGGTTCGTGATTTTCAAGGGAAAGGGGGGCCGAAAACGGTTCTCCCTCACTTATTTTTCAAATTTCTTATCACACTAACCTATAAGTTGCACTACCATACCAATATAGGCTAGTTACAAGTGTTCGTGCATTGAAAACGGGCCTTAGAAGCATTTCACTAAGTTTTAAATTGATGGTCGTGACTTTCAAGGGAAAGGGGGCTGAAAAGGGTTCTACCTCGCCTATTTTTCGAATTTCTTATCAAAAAAACCTAGAACTTGCACTAACATACCAATATAGCCTAGTTACAAGTGTTGATGCATTGATAACGAGCCTTAGACGCATTTCACCTTGTTCTAAATCGATGTTCGTGATTTTAAGGGAAAGGGGGCCGGAAAGGGTTCTACCTCTCCTATTTTTCAAATTTCTTATCACACTAGCGAATAACTTGCACTAACATACCAATATAGCCTAGTTACATTTGTTTATGCATTGAAAATGAGCCTTAGAAGTATTTCACCAAGTTTTCAATCGATGTTCGTGATTTTCAAGGGAAAGGGGGCCAGAAAGGGTTCTAATTCGCCTATTTTTCAAATTTCTTTTCCAAATAACCTATTACTTGCACTAACATACAAATATAGCATAGTTACATGTGTTCATGCATTGTAAACGAACCTTAGAAGCATTTCGCTAAGTTTTCAATCGATGTTCGTGACTTTCAAGGGAAAGGGGTCGGAAAGGGTTCTACCTCGCCTATTTTTATAATTTCTAATCACACTAACCTATAAATTACAATAACAAACCAATAATATAGCCTAGGTACAAGTGTTCATGCATTGAAAACGAGCTGTAGAAGCATTTCACTAAGTTTTCAAACGATGTTCGTGACTTTCAAGAGAAAGGGGGCCGGAAGGGTTCTACCTCGCCTATTTTTCAAATTTCTTATTAAAAGAACCTAGAACTTGCACTAACATAACAATTTAGCCTAGTTACAAGTGCTCATGCGTTGATAATGAGCCTTAGAAGCATTTCACTAAGTTCTAAATAGATGTTCGTGATTTTTAAGGGAAAGTGGGACGTAAAGGGTTCTAGATCGCCTATTTTTCAAGTTTCGTATCACACTAACCTATAACTTGCACTAACATACCAATACAGCCTAGTTACAAGTATTCATGCATTGAAAACGAGCCTCAGACGCATTTCACTAAGTTTTCAATCGAGGTTCGTGATTTTCAAGGGAAAGGGGGGCCGAAAACGGTTCTCCCTCACTTATTTTTCAAATTTCTTATCACACTAACCTATAAGTTGCACTACCATACCAATATAGGCTAGTTACAAGTGTTCGTGCATTGAAAACGGGCCTTAGAAGCATTTCACTAAGTTTTAAATTGATGGTCGTGACTTTCAAGGGAAAGGGGGCTGAAAAGGGTTCTACCTCGCCTATTTTTCGAATTTCTTATCAAAAAAACCTAGAACTTGCACTAACATACCAATATAGCCTAGTTACAAGTGTTGATGCATTGATAACGAGCCTTAGACGCATTTCACCTTGTTCTAAATCGATGTTCGTGATTTTTAAGGGAAAGGGGGCCGGAAAGGGTTCTACCTCTCCTATTTTTCAAATTTCTTATCACACTAGCGAATAACTTGCACTAACATACCAATATAGCCTAGTTACATTTGTTTATGCATTGAAAATGAGCCTTAGAAGTATTTCACCAAGTTTTCAATCGATGTTCGTGATTTTCAAGGGAAAGGGGGCCAGAAAGGGTTCTAATTCGCCTATTTTTCAAATTTCTTTTCCAAATAACCTATTACTTGCACTAACATACAAATATAGCATAGTTACATGTGTTCATGCATTGTAAACGAACCTTAGAAGCATTTCGCTAAGTTTTCAATCGATGTTCGTGACTTTCAAGGGAAAGGGTTCTACCTCGCCTATTTTTATAATTTCTAATCACACTAACCTATAAATTACAATAACAAACCAATAATATAGCCTAGGTACAAGTGTTCATGCATTGAAAACGAGCTGTAGAAGCATTTCACTAAGTTTTCAAACGATGTTCGTGACTTTCAAGAGAAAGGGGGCCGGAAGGGTTCTACCTCGCCTATTTTTCAAATTTCTTATTAAAAGAACCTAGAACTTGCACTAACATAACAATTTAGCCTAGTTACAAGTGCTCATGCGTTGATAATGAGCCTTAGAAGCATTTCACTAAGTTCTAAATAGATGTTCGTGATTTTTAAGGGAAAGTGGGACGTAAAGGGTTCTAGATCGCCTATTTTTCAAGTTTCGTATCACACTAACCTATAACTTGCACTAACATACCAATACAGCCTAGTTATAAGTATTCATGCATTGAAAACGAGCCTCAGACGCATTTCACTAAGTTTTCAATCGAGGTTCGTGATTTTCAAGGGAAAGGGGGGCCGAAAACGGTTCTCCCTCACTTATTTTTCAAATTTCTTATCACACTAACCTATAAGTTGCACTACCATACCAATATAGGCTAGTTACAAGTGTTCGTGCATTGAAAACGGGCCTTAGAAGCATTTCACTAAGTTTTAAATTGATGGTCGTGACTTTCAAGGGAAAGGGGGCTGAAAAGGGTTCTACCTCGCCTATTTTTCGAATTTCTTATCAAAAAAACCTAGAACTTGCACTAACATACCAATATAGCCTAGTTACAAGTGTTGATGCATTGATAACGAGCCTTAGACGCATTTCACCTTGTTCTAAATCGATGTTCGTGATTTTTAAGGGAAAGGGGGCCGGAAAGGGTTCTACCTCTCCTATTTTTCAAATTTCTTATCACACTAGCGAATAACTTGCACTAACATACCAATATAGCCTAGTTACATTTGTTTATGCATTGAAAATGAGCCTTAGAAGTATTTCACCAAGTTTTCAATCGATGTTCGTGATTTTCAAGGGAAAGGGGGCCAGAAAGGGTTCTAATTCGCCTATTTTTCAAATTTCTTTTCCAAATAACCTATTACTTGCACTAACATACAAATATAGCATAGTTACATGTGTTCATGCATTGTAAACGAACCTTAGAAGCATTTCGCTAAGTTTTCAATCGATGTTCGTGACTTTCAAGGGAAAGGGGTCGGAAAGGGTTCTACCTCGCCTATTTTTATAATTTCTAATCACACTAACCTATAAATTACAATAACAAACCAATAATATAGCCTAGGTACAAGTGTTCATGCATTGAAAACGAGCTGTAGAAGCATTTCACTAAGTTTTCAAACGATGTTCGTGACTTTCAAGAGAAAGGGGGCCGGAAGGGTTCTACCTCGCCTATTTTTCAAATTTCTTATTAAAAGAACCTAGAACTTGCACTAACATAACAATTTAGCCTAGTTACAAGTGCTCATGCGTTGATAATGAGCCTTAGAAGCATTTCACTAAGTTCTAAATAGATGTTCGTGATTTTTAAGGGAAAGTGGGACGTAAAGGGTTCTAGATCGCCTATTTTTCAAGTTTCGTATCACACTAACCTATAACTTGCACTAACATACCAATACAGCCTAGTTACAAGTATTCATGCATTGAAAACGAGCCTCAGACGCATTTCACTAAGTTTTCAATCGAGGTTCGTGATTTTCAAGGGAAAGGGGGGCCGAAAACGGTTCTCCCTCACTTATTTTTCAAATTTCTTATCACACTAACCTATAAGTTGCACTACCATACCAATATAGGCTAGTTACAAGTGTTCGTGCATTGAAAACGGGCCTTAGAAGCATTTCACTAAGTTTTAAATTGATGGTCGTGACTTTCAAGGGAAAGGGGGCTGAAAAGGGTTCTACCTCGCCTATTTTTCGAATTTCTTATCAAAAAAACCTAGAACTTGCACTAACATACCAATATAGCCTAGTTACAAGTGTTGATGCATTGATAACGAGCCTTAGACGCATTTCACCTTGTTCTAAATCGATGTTCGTGATTTTTAAGGGAAAGGGGGCCGGAAAGGGTTCTACCTCTCCTATTTTTCAAATTTCTTATCACACTAGCGAATAACTTGCACTAACATACCAATATAGCCTAGTTACATTTGTTTATGCATTGAAAATGAGCCTTAGAAGTATTTCACCAAGTTTTCAATCGATGTTCGTGATTTTCAAGGGAAAGGGGGCCAGAAAGGGTTCTAATTCGCCTATTTTTCAAATTTCTTTTCCAAATAACCTATTACTTGCACTAACATACAAATATAGCATAGTTACATGTGTTCATGCATTGTAAACGAACCTTAGAAGCATTTCGCTAAGTTTTCAATCGATGTTCGTGACTTTCAAGGGAAAGGGGTCGGAAAGGGTTCTACCTCGCCTATTTTTATAATTTCTAATCACACTAACCTATAAATTACAATAACAAACCAATAATATAGCCTAGGTACAAGTGTTCATGCATTGAAAACGAGCTGTAGAAGCATTTCACTAAGTTTTCAAACGATGTTCGTGACTTTCAAGAGAAAGGGGGCCGGAAGGGTTCTACCTCGCCTATTTTTCAAATTTCTTATTAAAAGAACCTAGAACTTGCACTAACATAACAATTTAGCCTAGTTACAAGTGCTCATGCGTTGATAATGAGCCTTAGAAGCATTTCACTAAGTTCTAAATAGATGTTCGTGATTTTTAAGGGAAAGTGGGACGTAAAGGGTTCTAGATCGCCTATTTTTCAAGTTTCGTATCACACTAACCTATAACTTGCACTAACATACCAATACAGCCTAGTTATAAGTATTCATGCATTGAAAACGAGCCTCAGACGCATTTCACTAAGTTTTCAATCGAGGTTCGTGATTTTCAAGGGAAAGGGGGGCCGAAAACGGTTCTCCCTCACTTATTTTTCAAATTTCTTATCACACTAACCTATAAGTTGCACTACCATACCAATATAGGCTAGTTACAAGTGTTCGTGCATTGAAAACGGGCCTTAGAAGCATTTCACTAAGTTTTAAATTGATGGTCGTGACTTTCAAGGGAAAGGGGGCTGAAAAGGGTTCTACCTCGCCTATTTTTCGAATTTCTTATCAAAAAAACCTAGAACTTGCACTAACATACCAATATAGCCTAGTTACAAGTGTTGATGCATTGATAACGAGCCTTAGACGCATTTCACCTTGTTCTAAATCGATGTTCGTGATTTTTAAGGGAAAGGGGGCCGGAAAGGGTTCTACCTCTCCTATTTTTCAAATTTCTTATCACACTAGCGAATAACTTGCACTAACATACCAATATAGCCTAGTTACATTTGTTTATGCATTGAAAATGAGCCTTAGAAGTATTTCACCAAGTTTTCAATCGATGTTCGTGATTTTCAAGGGAAAGGGGGCCAGAAAGGGTTCTAATTCGCCTATTTTTCAAATTTCTTTTCCAAATAACCTATTACTTGCACTAACATACAAATATAGCATAGTTACATGTGTTCATGCATTGTAAACGAACCTTAGAAGCATTTCGCTAAGTTTTCAATCGATGTTCGTGACTTTCAAGGGAAAGGGGTCGGAAAGGGTTCTACCTCGCCTATTTTTATAATTTCTAATCACACTAACCTATAAATTACAATAACAAACCAATAATATAGCCTAGGTACAAGTGTTCATGCATTGAAAACGAGCTGTAGAAGCATTTCACTAAGTTTTCAAACGATGTTCGTGACTTTCAAGAGAAAGGGGGCCGGAAGGGTTCTACCTCGCCTATTTTTCAAATTTCTTATTAAAAGAACCTAGAACTTGCACTAACATAACAATTTAGCCTAGTTACAAGTGCTCATGCGTTGATAATGAGCCTTAGAAGCATTTCACTAAGTTCTAAATAGATGTTCGTGATTTTTAAGGGAAAGTGGGACGTAAAGGGTTCTAGATCGCCTATTTTTCAAGTTTCGTATCACACTAACCTATAACTTGCACTAACATACCAATACAGCCTAGTTATAAGTATTCATGCATTGAAAACGAGCCTCAGACGCATTTCACTAAGTTTTCAATCGAGGTTCGTGATTTTCAAGGGAAAGGGGGGCCGAAAACGGTTCTCCCTCACTTATTTTTCAAATTTCTTATCACACTAACCTATAAGTTGCACTACCATACCAATATAGGCTAGTTACAAGTGTTCGTGCATTGAAAACGGGCCTTAGAAGCATTTCACTAAGTTTTAAATTGATGGTCGTGACTTTCAAGGGAAAGGGGGCTGAAAAGGGTTCTACCTCGCCTATTTTTCGAATTTCTTATCAAAAAAACCTAGAACTTGCACTAACATACCAATATAGCCTAGTTACAAGTGTTGATGCATTGATAACGAGCCTTAGACGCATTTCACCTTGTTCTAAATCGATGTTCGTGATTTTTAAGGGAAAGGGGGCCGGAAAGGGTTCTACCTCTCCTATTTTTCAAATTTCTTATCACACTAGCGAATAACTTGCACTAACATACCAATATAGCCTAGTTACATTTGTTTATGCATTGAAAATGAGCCTTAGAAGTATTTCACCAAGTTTTCAATCGATGTTCGTGATTTTCAAGGGAAAGGGGGCCAGAAAGGGTTCTAATTCGCCTATTTTTCAAATTTCTTTTCCAAATAACCTATTACTTGCACTAACATACAAATATAGCATAGTTACATGTGTTCATGCATTGTAAACGAACCTTAGAAGCATTTCGCTAAGTTTTCAATCGATGTTCGTGACTTTCAAGGGAAAGGGGTCGGAAAGGGTTCTACCTCGCGTATTTTTATAATTTCTAATCACACTAACCTATAAATTACAATAACAAACCAATAATATAGCCTAGGTACAAGTGTTCATGCATTGAAAACGAGCTGTAGAAGCATTTCACTAAGTTTTCAAACGATGTTCGTGACTTTCAAGAGAAAGGGGGCCGGAAGGGTTCTACCTCGCCTATTTTTCAAATTTCTTATTAAAAGAACCTAGAACTTGCACTAACATAACAATTTAGCCTAGTTACAAGTGCTCATGCGTTGATAATGAGCCTTAGAAGCATTTCACTAAGTTCTAAATAGATGTTCGTGATTTTTAAGGGAAAGTGGGACGTAAAGGGTTCTAGATCGCCTATTTTTCAAGTTTCGTATCACACTAACCTATAACTTGCACTAACATACCAATACAGCCTAGTTACAAGTATTCATGCATTGAAAACGAGCCTCAGACGCATTTCACTAAGTTTTCAATCGAGGTTCGTGATTTTCAAGGGAAAGGGGGGCCGAAAACGGTTCTCCCTCACTTATTTTTCAAATTTCTTATCACACTAACCTATAAGTTGCACTACCATACCAATATAGGCTAGTTACAAGTGTTCGTGCATTGAAAACGGGCCTTAGAAGCATTTCACTAAGTTTTAAATTGATGGTCGTGACTTTCAAGGGAAAGGGGGCTGAAAAGGGTTCTACCTCGCCTATTTTTCGAATTTCTTATCAAAAAAACCTAGAACTTGCACTAACATACCAATATAGCCTAGTTACAAGTGTTGATGCATTGATAACGAGCCTTAGACGCATTTCACCTTGTTCTAAATCGATGTTCGTGATTTTTAAGGGAAAGGGGGCCGGAAAGGGTTCTACCTCTCCTATTTTTCAAATTTCTTATCACACTAGCGAATAACTTGCACTAACATACCAATATAGCCTAGTTACATTTGTTTATGCATTGAAAATGAGCCTTAGAAGTATTTCACCAAGTTTTCAATCGATGTTCGTGATTTTCAAGGGAAAGGGGGCCAGAAAGGGTTCTAATTCGCCTATTTTTCAAATTTCTTTTCCAAATAACCTATTACTTGCACTAACATACAAATATAGCATAGTTACATGTGTTCATGCATTGTAAACGAACCTTAGAAGCATTTCGCTAAGTTTTCAATCGATGTTCGTGACTTTCAAGGGAAAGGGGTCGGAAAGGGTTCTACCTCGCGTATTTTTATAATTTCTAATCACACTAACCTATAAATTACAATAACAAACCAATAATATAGCCTAGGTACAAGTGTTCATGCATTGAAAACGAGCTGTAGAAGCATTTCACTAAGTTTTCAAACGATGTTCGTGACTTTCAAGAGAAAGGGGGCCGGAAGGGTTCTACCTCGCCTATTTTTCAAATTTCTTATTAAAAGAACCTAGAACTTGCACTAACATAACAATTTAGCCTAGTTACAAGTGCTCATGCGTTGATAATGAGCCTTAGAAGCATTTCACTAAGTTCTAAATAGATGTTCGTGATTTTTAAGGGAAAGTGGGACGTAAAGGGTTCTAGATCGCCTATTTTTCAAGTTTCGTATCACACTAACCTATAACTTGCACTAACATACCAATACAGCCTAGTTACAAGTATTCATGCATTGAAAACGAGCCTCAGACGCATTTCACTAAGTTTTCAATCGAGGTTCGTGATTTTCAAGGGAAAGGGGGGCCGAAAACGGTTCTCCCTCACTTATTTTTCAAATTTCTTATCACACTAACCTATAAGTTGCACTACCATACCAATATAGGCTAGTTACAAGTGTTCGTGCATTGAAAACGGGCCTTAGAAGCATTTCACTAAGTTTTAAATTGATGGTCGTGACTTTCAAGGGAAAGGGGGCTGAAAAGGGTTCTACCTCGCCTATTTTTCGAATTTCTTATCAAAAAAACCTAGAACTTGCACTAACATACCAATATAGCCTAGTTACAAGTGTTGATGCATTGATAACGAGCCTTAGACGCATTTCACCTTGTTCTAAATCGATGTTCGTGATTTTTAAGGGAAAGGGGGCCGGAAAGGGTTCTACCTCTCCTATTTTTCAAATTTCTTATCACACTAGCGAATAACTTGCACTAACATACCAATATAGCCTAGTTACATTTGTTTATGCATTGAAAATGAGCCTTAGAAGTATTTCACCAAGTTTTCAATCGATGTTCGTGATTTTCAAGGGAAAGGGGGCCAGAAAGGGTTCTAATTCGCCTATTTTTCAAATTTCTTTTCCAAATAACCTATTACTTGCACTAACATACAAATATAGCATAGTTACATGTGTTCATGCATTGTAAACGAACCTTAGAAGCATTTCGCTAAGTTTTCAATCGATGTTCGTGACTTTCAAGGGAAAGGGGTCGGAAAGGGTTCTACCTCGCGTATTTTTATAATTTCTAATCACACTAACCTATAAATTACAATAACAAACCAATAATATAGCCTAGGTACAAGTGTTCATGCATTGAAAACGAGCTGTAGAAGCATTTCACTAAGTTTTCAAACGATGTTCGTGACTTTCAAGAGAAAGGGGGCCGGAAGGGTTCTACCTCGCCTATTTTTCAAATTTCTTATTAAAAGAACCTAGAACTTGCACTAACATAACAATTTAGCCTAGTTACAAGTGCTCATGCGTTGATAATGAGCCTTAGAAGCATTTCACTAAGTTCTAAATAGATGTTCGTGATTTTTAAGGGAAAGTGGGACGTAAAGGGTTCTAGATCGCCTATTTTTCAAGTTTCGTATCACACTAACCTATAACTTGCACTAACATACCAATACAGCCTAGTTACAAGTATTCATGCATTGAAAACGAGCCTCAGACGCATTTCACTAAGTTTTCAATCGAGGTTCGTGATTTTCAAGGGAAAGGGGGGCCGAAAACGGTTCTCCCTCACTTATTTTTCAAATTTCTTATCACACTAACCTATAAGTTGCACTACCATACCAATATAGGCTAGTTACAAGTGTTCGTGCATTGAAAACGGGCCTTAGAAGCATTTCACTAAGTTTTAAATTGATGGTCGTGACTTTCAAGGGAAAGGGGGCTGAAAAGGGTTCTACCTCGCCTATTTTTCGAATTTCTTATCAAAAAAACCTAGAACTTGCACTAACATACCAATATAGCCTAGTTACAAGTGTTGATGCATTGATAACGAGCCTTAGACGCATTTCACCTTGTTCTAAATCGATGTTCGTGATTTTTAAGGGAAAGGGGGCCGGAAAGGGTTCTACCTCTCCTATTTTTCAAATTTCTTATCACACTAGCGAATAACTTGCACTAACATACCAATATAGCCTAGTTACATTTGTTTATGCATTGAAAATGAGCCTTAGAAGTATTTCACCAAGTTTTCAATCGATGTTCGTGATTTTCAAGGGAAAGGGGGCCAGAAAGGGTTCTAATTCGCCTATTTTTCAAATTTCTTTTCCAAATAACCTATTACTTGCACTAACATACAAATATAGCATAGTTACATGTGTTCATGCATTGTAAACGAACCTTAGAAGCATTTCGCTAAGTTTTCAATCGATGTTCGTGACTTTCAAGGGAAAGGGGTCGGAAAGGGTTCTACCTCGCCTATTTTTATAATTTCTAATCACACTAACCTATAAATTACAATAACAAACCAATAATATAGCCTAGGTACAAGTGTTCATGCATTGAAAACGAGCTGTAGAAGCATTTCACTAAGTTTTCAAACGATGTTCGTGACTTTCAAGAGAAAGGGGGCCGGAAGGGTTCTACCTCGCCTATTTTTCAAATTTCTTATTAAAAGAACCTAGAACTTGCACTAACATAACAATTTAGCCTAGTTACAAGTGCTCATGCGTTGATAATGAGCCTTAGAAGCATTTCACTAAGTTCTAAATAGATGTTCGTGATTTTTAAGGGAAAGTGGGACGTAAAGGGTTCTAGATCGCCTATTTTTCAAGTTTCGTATCACACTAACCTATAACTTGCACTAACATACCAATACAGCCTAGTTATAAGTATTCATGCATTGAAAACGAGCCTCAGACGCATTTCACTAAGTTTTCAATCGAGGTTCGTGATTTTCAAGGGAAAGGGGGGCCGAAAACGGTTCTCCCTCACTTATTTTTCAAATTTCTTATCACACTAACCTATAAGTTGCACTACCATACCAATATAGGCTAGTTACAAGTGTTCGTGCATTGAAAACGGGCCTTAGAAGCATTTCACTAAGTTTTAAATTGATGGTCGTGACTTTCAAGGGAAAGGGGGCTGAAAAGGGTTCTACCTCGCCTATTTTTCGAATTTCTTATCAAAAAAACCTAGAACTTGCACTAACATACCAATATAGCCTAGTTACAAGTGTTGATGCATTGATAACGAGCCTTAGACGCATTTCACCTTGTTCTAAATCGATGTTCGTGATTTTTAAGGGAAAGGGGGCCGGAAAGGGTTCTACCTCTCCTATTTTTCAAATTTTTTATCACACTAGCGAATAACTTGCACTAACATACCAATATAGCCTAGTTACATTTGTTTATGCATTGAAAATGAGCCTTAGAAGTATTTCACCAAGTTTTCAATCGATGTTCGTGATTTTCAAGGGAAAGGGGGCCCAGAAAGGGTTCTAATTCGCCTATTTTTCAAATTTCTTTTCCAAATAACCTATTACTTGCACTAACATACAAATATAGCATAGTTACATGTGTTCATGCATTGTAAACGAACCTTAGAAGCATTTCGCTAAGTTTTCAATCGATGTTCGTGACTTTCAAGGGAAAGGGGTCGGAAAGGGTTCTACCTCGCCTATTTTTATAATTTCTAATCACACTAACCTATAAATTACAATAACAAACCAATAATATAGCCTAGGTACAAGTGTTCATGCATTGAAAACGAGCTGTAGAAGCATTTCACTAAGTTTTCAAACGATGTTCGTGACTTTCAAGAGAAAGGGGGCCGGAAGGGTTCTACCTCGCCTATTTTTCAAATTTCTTATTAAAAGAACCTAGAACTTGCACTAACATAACAATTTAGCCTAGTTACAAGTGCTCATGCGTTGATAATGAGCCTTAGAAGCATTTCACTAAGTTCTAAATAGATGTTCGTGATTTTTAAGGGAAAGTGGGACGTAAAGGGTTCTAGATCGCCTATTTTTCAAGTTTCGTATCACACTAACCTATAACTTGCACTAACATACCAATACAGCCTAGTTACAAGTATTCATGCATTGAAAACGAGCCTCAGACGCATTTCACTAAGTTTTCAATCGAGGTTCGTGATTTTCAAGGGAAAGGGGGGCCGAAAACGGTTCTCCCTCACTTATTTTTCAAATTTCTTATCACACTAACCTATAAGTTGCACTACCATACCAATATAGGCTAGTTACAAGTGTTCGTGCATTGAAAACGGGCCTTAGAAGCATTTCACTAAGTTTTAAATTGATGGTCGTGACTTTCAAGGGAAAGGGGGCTGAAAAGGGTTCTACCTCGCCTATTTTTCGAATTTCTTATCAAAAAAACCTAGAACTTGCACTAACATACCAATATAGCCTAGTTACAAGTGTTGATGCATTGATAACGAGCCTTAGACGCATTTCACCTTGTTCTAAATCGATGTTCGTGATTTTTAAGGGAAAGGGGGCCGGAAAGGGTTCTACCTCTCCTATTTTTCAAATTTCTTATCACACTAGCGAATAACTTGCACTAACATACCAATATAGCCTAGTTACATTTGTTTATGCATTGAAAATGAGCCTTAGAAGTATTTCACCAAGTTTTCAATCGATGTTCGTGATTTTCAAGGGAAAGGGGGCCCAGAAAGGGTTCTAATTCGCCTATTTTTCAAATTTCTTTTCCAAATAACCTATTACTTGCACTAACATACAAATATAGCATAGTTACATGTGTTCATGCATTGTAAACGAACCTTAGAAGCATTTCGCTAAGTTTTCAATCGATGTTCGTGACTTTCAAGGGAAAGGGGTCGGAAAGGGTTCTACCTCGCCTATTTTTATAATTTCTAATCACACTAACCTATAAATTACAATAACAAACCAATAATATAGCCTAGGTACAAGTGTTCATGCATTGAAAACGAGCTGTAGAAGCATTTCACTAAGTTTTCAAACGATGTTCGTGACTTTCAAGAGAAAGGGGGCCGGAAGGGTTCTACCTCGCCTATTTTTCAAATTTCTTATTAAAAGAACCTAGAACTTGCACTAACATAACAATTTAGCCTAGTTACAAGTGCTCATGCGTTGATAATGAGCCTTAGAAGCATTTCACTAAGTTCTAAATAGATGTTCGTGATTTTTAAGGGAAAGTGGGACGTAAAGGGTTCTAGATCGCCTATTTTTCAAGTTTCGTATCACACTAACCTATAACTTGCACTAACATACCAATACAGCCTAGTTACAAGTATTCATGCATTGAAAACGAGCCTCAGACGCATTTCACTAAGTTTTCAATCGAGGTTCGTGATTTTCAAGGGAAAGGGGGGCCGAAAACGGTTCTCCCTCACTTATTTTTCAAATTTCTTATCACACTAACCTATAAGTTGCACTACCATACCAATATAGGCTAGTTACAAGTGTTCGTGCATTGAAAACGGGCCTTAGAAGCATTTCACTAAGTTTTAAATTGATGGTCGTGACTTTCAAGGGAAAGGGGGCTGAAAAGGGTTCTACCTCGCCTATTTTTCGAATTTCTTATCAAAAAAACCTAGAACTTGCACTAACATACCAATATAGCCTAGTTACAAGTGTTGATGCATTGATAACGAGCCTTAGACGCATTTCACCTTGTTCTAAATCGATGTTCGTGATTTTTAAGGGAAAGGGGGCCGGAAAGGGTTCTACCTCTCCTATTTTTCAAATTTCTTATCACACTAGCGAATAACTTGCACTAACATACCAATATAGCCTAGTTACATTTGTTTATGCATTGAAAATGAGCCTTAGAAGTATTTCACCAAGTTTTCAATCGATGTTCGTGATTTTCAAGGGAAAGGGGGCCCAGAAAGGGTTCTAATTCGCCTATTTTTCAAATTTCTTTTCCAAATAACCTATTACTTGCACTAACATACAAATATAGCATAGTTACATGTGTTCATGCATTGTAAACGAACCTTAGAAGCATTTCGCTAAGTTTTCAATCGATGTTCGTGACTTTCAAGGGAAAGGGGTCGGAAAGGGTTCTACCTCGCCTATTTTTATAATTTCTAATCACACTAACCTATAAATTACAATAACAAACCAATAATATAGCCTAGGTACAAGTGTTCATGCATTGAAAACGAGCTGTAGAAGCATTTCACTAAGTTTTCAAACGATGTTCGTGACTTTCAAGAGAAAGGGGGCCGGAAGGGTTCTACCTCGCCTATTTTTCAAATTTCTTATTAAAAGAACCTAGAACTTGCACTAACATAACAATTTAGCCTAGTTACAAGTGCTCATGCGTTGATAATGAGCCTTAGAAGCATTTCACTAAGTTCTAAATAGATGTTCGTGATTTTTAAGGGAAAGTGGGACGTAAAGGGTTCTAGATCGCCTATTTTTCAAGTTTCGTATCACACTAACCTATAACTTGCACTAACATACCAATACAGCCTAGTTACAAGTATTCATGCATTGAAAACGAGCCTCAGACGCATTTCACTAAGTTTTCAATCGAGGTTCGTGATTTTCAAGGGAAAGGGGGGCCGAAAACGGTTCTCCCTCACTTATTTTTCAAATTTATTATCACACTAACCTATAAGTTGCACTACCATACCAATATAGGCTAGTTACAAGTGTTCGTGCATTGAAAACGGGCCTTAGAAGCATTTCACTAAGTTTTAAATTGATGGTCGTGACTTTCAAGGGAAAGGGGGCTGAAAAGGGTTCTACCTCGCCTATTTTTCGAATTTCTTATCAAAAAAACCTAGAACTTGCACTAACATACCAATATAGCCTAGTTACAAGTGTTGATGCATTGATAACGAGCCTTAGACGCATTTCACCTTGTTCTAAATCGATGTTCGTGATTTTTAAGGGAAAGGGGGCCGGAAAGGGTTCTACCTCTCCTATTTTTCAAATTTCTTATCACACTAGCGAATAACTTGAACTAACATACCAATATAGCCTAGTTACATTTGTTTATGCATTGAAAATGAGCCTTAGAAGTATTTCACCAAGTTTTCAATCGATGTTCGTGATTTTCAAGGGAAAGGGGGCCAGAAAGGGTTCTAATTCGCCTATTTTTCAAATTTCTTTTCCAAATAACCTATTACTTGCACTAACATACAAATATAGCATAGTTACATGTGTTCATGCATTGTAAACGAACCTTAGAAGCATTTCGCTAAGTTTTCAATCGATGTTCGTGACTTTCAAGGGAAAGGGGTCGGAAAGGGTTCTACCTCGCCTATTTTTATAATTTCTTATCACACTAACCTATAAATTACAATAACAAACCAATAATATAGCCTAGGTTCAAGTGTTCATGCATTGAAAACGAGCTGTAGAAGCATTTCACTAAGTTTTCAAACGATGTTCGTGACTTTCAAGAGAAAGGGGGCCGGAAGGGTTCTACCTCGCCTATTTTTCAAATTTCTTATTAAAAGAACCTAGAACTTGCACTAACATAACAATTTAGCCTAGTTACAAGTGCTCATGCGTTGATAATGAGCCTTAGAAGCATTTCACTAAGTTCTAAATAGATGTTCGTGATTTTTAAGGGAAAGTGGGACGTAAAGGGTTCTCCCTCACTTAATTTTCAAATTTCCTATCACACTAACCTATAAGTTGCACTAACATACCAATATAGGCTAGTTACAAGTATTCATGCATTGAAAACGAGCCTTAGACGCATTTCACTAAGTTTTCAATCGAGGTTCGTGATTTTTAAGGGAAAGGGGGGCCGAAAAGGGTTCTCCCTCACTTAATTTTCAAATTTCCTATCACACTAACCTATAAGTTACACTACCATACCAATATAGGCTAGTTACAAGTGTTCGTGCATTGAAAATGGGCCTTAGAAGCATTTCACTAAGTTTTAAATTGATGGTCGTGACTTTCAAGGGAAAGAGGGCTGAAAAGGGTTCTACCTCGCCTATTTTTCGAATTTCTTATCAAAATAACCTAGAACTTGCACTAACATACCAATATAGCCTAGTTACAAGTGTTGATGCATTGATAACGAGCCTTAGACGCATTTCACCTTGTTCTTAATCGATGTTCGTGATTTTTAAGGGAAAGGGGGCCGGAAAGGGTTCTACCTCTCCTATTTTTCAAATTTCTTATCACACTAGCGAATAACTTGCACTAACATACCAATATAGCCTAGTTACATTTGTTTATGCATTGAAAATGAGCCTTAGAAGTATTTCACCAAGTTTTCAATCGATGTTCGTGATTTTCAAGGGAAAGGGGGCCAGAAAGGGTTCTAATTCGCCTATTTTTCAAATTTCTTTTCCAAATAACCTATTACTTGCACTAACATACAAATATAGCATAGTTACATGTGTTCATGCATTGTAAACGAACCTTAGAAGCATTTCGCTAAGTTTTCAATCGATGTTCGTGACTTTCAAGGGAAAGGCGTCGGAAAGGGTTCTACCTCGCCTATTTTTATAATTTCTTATCACACTAACCTATAAATTACAATAACAAACCAATAATATAGCCTAGGTACAAGTGTTCATGCATTGAAAACGAGCTGTAGAAGCATTTCACTAAGTTTTCAAACGATGTTCGTGACTTTCAAGAGAAAGGGGGCCGGAAGGGTTCTACCTCGCCTATTTTTCAAATTTCTTATTAAAAGAACCTAGAACTTGCACTAACATAACAATTTAGCCTAGTTACAAGTGCTCATGCGTTGATAATTGACCAAAATGGTCAAAGAACAATTATCCATGGTCTAGATGAAGGCGTTCAAGACGGTGCTATTGAACAAGAGGCTAAGGGATTAGTTCTGTCCAAGTCATTCTTCAATCCTATACACGGTGGTCCAAAGAGTTTCACAACTGGTTATACTTCCCTTAAAGTAGTTAATCTAGTTGAAAATATCTAAGTGTGCCGTTTTCACAAACTTGAAGCCACGCATGATTTAGTTACGTTGGACTGATCATGGGGCGTGAATTAAGGGAGGAATTGACTGATTATTTGTTGGGCGTAAGTTTAGGTTGAAATGGTTGGTTAGTTGAACTGATTGGGCGTAAATTAAGGAGTTAGTTAGCTCGTTGGTTAGTTGAACTGATTGAGCGTAAATTAAGGAGTTAGTTAGCTCATGGCCGGAATAAAGGAGCTTAAGTCAAGGGAGGTTACAAACAAGCTATTTGCACGTTGAAAATGCCGTTTGAAGCTTGCTGAACGTTTTCCTTAATTTAAGCCTAGTTTTTCGTTTAGTTAGTTTCAGTTTATTGTTGTTTAGTTAGTTTCAGTTTATTGTTATAAAGGATTAATTGGACGGTCATATGAGCCTTTTAATCACTTTATAGTTAACATTTTATTTCTGTCTTTTAAATAGGCAAGTAATGGATAATTATTAAAAGGGAATCCTATGATCCCTTATGTAACTGATACACTACTATAAATAGTGTACTGTACGAAAAGGAAAGGCATCCAGAAATTTGCTAAACACTTGTGCTTTTGTTGATTAAACGTGACTTGCAATTAGTCATTTTTAAGGTCCAAATTTGATAATCCAAATTTGAAGAGTACTAGTTTTGGTAGAGTGTTCCCAAACCTAGAACTTACGTAGTGAACGAGTGGGTCGAGTAATCCCTATTTTCTAACTACACCAAGCGAAGGGTGAGCGTTCCCCTTTGTTATATCCGAGGCTAGGGTTGAGTGTTCCCCTATTCTCCCCTCATCAATCACGAAATTCACTAAGACCCCTTAATACGTATTTTGTAACAAGGTTCTCATCTTGCTTACACATCATTTGGCGCGCCAGGTAGGGGGAAATTTTTCAAAAAAACAAAAAAAAAGAAATTTTTCCTAAGGGGTCGTGTACCTACACACCATGGGAGAAAATCAAGACTTAAGGACAGCCTTGGAAGCTCTAAATCGATCCATTGCTAGTCAAGAAAGGTTGGCCGAAACCAATGCCAATCTACAAGGGAATCTTGCTGCCTTGATGGCAAGACTCATGAACGAGCAAGATAGGAGAGATCGAGAGGAAGACCCTCCACCTAGGAGGGAAGATAGGAGTCTCAAAGTGGACGTCCCTTCCTTTGATGGGACCCTTGATCCAGAAAAGTACTTGGAATGGGAGAAATCCTTGGAAAGGTACTTTGAATACAAGGACATCCATGAGGATGTTCAGCGTTTTAAGATTGCCAAAGTCAAACTAAAGGGCTATGGTGATAGTTGGTTACAAGGAGAGCAAAGGGGACGTACCCTTAAGGGGAAAGTTCCTATCTCTACTTGGGACAAACTTAAAAAACGGATGAAAGACCGTTTCATTCCCCATAATTACAAGCAAAGCTAATATGTGAAGTGGAGTACCTTGCAACAAAATGGGGACTCTGTAGAGGATTACATAAAAGAGTTTGATAGGCTTGCTATTGTGTGTGAAGTAACCGAGAATGAAGAACTCAAAATGGGGCGTTTCATATCTGGTTTGGACCAAGAGTTACAAGACAGACTTGAAGGTTACACTAACCTCACGTTTGTGGAAGCTTGCAAGTTAGTGAGTAAATTCGATGCTAAGAGGAAGAAGAAAAAGCCTACTACCATTCCTCAATTGACACGAAAACCTTCTTTTCCTACAAAGGAAAGTTCGTCCTTTAACAAACCGAGCAATCCCCTAAAGAAGGACACAAAGAACGTGAAGCTAGGTGACATTGTGTGTTACAAATGTGGAGGGCGAGGTCATTACAAGAAGGATTGTCCTAATACTAGGGCGTTAACTATGCAAGAGGTTAAGCTCATGGCCACTCAAAACATCAACTGGGATGAGTTTGAGGATGGGGAAGAAGAAGTTGAAGATGATTGTGATGATTGCATTGCCGAGTCAGAGGAGAAGACTAGCCTCGTGATTAGGAGGGCCTTGCAAGCACGTGTGGAAGAGGATGCTGCCCCTCAACGACAACACATTTTCATCACCCGTTGTAAAATTGGTGACGAGGTATGTGATTTAATTATTGATGGGGGAAGTGAGGCTAATACCGTATCTAAGACTCTAGTGTCCAAACTTGGTCTTACGACCACTAATCATCCACAACCTTACAAATTGAGCTGGTTAGACTCTAATGCTAGCACCGGGGTTAGGAAGCAATGTATGGTTTCTTTTTGTATTGGTTCGTATTGTGATTCTATATTATGTGATGTTGTGTCTATGGATGCTTGTCATATTCTACTTGGTAGGCCTTGGCAAACTGATAAAAGATCTATACATGATGGGTATCACAACACTTATACCATAGTCCATGAAGGGAGAAAGAAAAAACTACACCCTTTACCACCCCCACGTTTTTCACCATCACGAACACCACAAAAAGAAGTATCCTTATTGTCTTTTAAAGAATTTGAGAGGGAGTTAGGTGGTGAGGCAGAGTTGTTTATACTATACTCCAAAGAAACCCACGAAAATTTTGTTGTTCGAAATCCTAAGTTAGCCCAATTAATTAAAGATTTTGAGGACGTTTTTCCGGATGAATTACCTAAGGGACTACCACCCATACGAGGAATTGAGCATCAAATTGATCTCATTCCCGGAGCACCCTTGCCAAATAAACCAGCCTATAGATGTAACCCTTTAGAAACTAAGGAGTTACAACGTCAAATTGAAGAACTAATGGGTATGGGTTATGTGCGTGAGTCCATGAGTCCATGTGCCATTCCTGCTTTGTTGGTTCCTAAGAAAGATGGTACTTGGAGAATGTGTATTGATAGTAGAGCCGTTAATAACATTACTATCAAGTACAGGTTTCCAATCCCAAGGCTTGATGACATGCTGGATGAATTGAGTGGTTCCAAGGTCTTCTCAAAGGTAGACTTGAGAAGTGGGTATCATCAAATTCGCATGAGAGAAGGGGATGAATGGAAGACTGCATTCAAAACAAAGCATGGGTTATATGAATGGCTCGTCATGCCATTTGGCCTTACCAATGCCCCTAGCACATTCATGAGGTTAATGAATGAAGTGCTAAGGCCATTCCTTGGCAAGTTTGTGGTAGTATACTTGGATGACATTCTCATCTATTCACGTGATGAAGAATCTCATTTTGATCACCTTTTTCAAGTATTTTCCGTTTTGAGGAAAGAAAAGCTGTATGGGAAACTAGAAAAATGTGATTTTTTATTATATGAAGTCATGTTTCTTGGCTATATAGTTTCAGGTGATGGCGTAAAGGTGGATCCTAGCAAAATTGAAGCAATTCAATCATGGCCTAGTCCGAGAACGCTCACGGAAGTTCGTTCATTTCATGGACTTGCCTCCTTCTATAGAAGATTCATCAAGAACTTCAGCACACTCATGGCTCCCATCACCGAGTGTACTAAGAAAGGCGTGTTCGAATGGACACCCCAAGCTCAAAGGGCGTTTGAAGAAGTCAAGAAGAAGATGTGCAACACACCCATATTAGCACTTCCGGATTTTTCCAAACCATTTGAGGTTGAATGTGACGCAAGTGGAAAAGGTATTGGTGCCGTATTGATTCAAGGTGGGCGACCCATTGCCTACTTTAGCGAGAAGATGAGTCAAGGCAAGTTGAATTACTCCACCTATGATAAAGAGTTCTATGCTATGGTAAGAGCTCTAGATCATTGGTCACATTATTTGAGGCCACAACCTTTCATATTGCATTCTGATCATGAATCCTTGAGGTTCATACATGGCCAAAAGAAGCTAAATGCGAGGCATGCAAAGTGGGTCGAATTCTTGCAAACATTTAACTTTTCCTCTAAATACAAGAGTGGAAAAGCGAACGTGGTGGCAGATGCCTTGTCTAGGAGGCATAATTTACTTGGAATGGTTGAAGCAAAGGTACTTGGATTCGATTTGATTAAGGAGTACTATCAAGAAGATGATGAATTCAAAGGGATAATTGAAAAATGCGTCCGTGGAGTTTATGATCTGTTTGCATTGCATAATGGCTTTCTTTTCAAAGGGAATAGATTATGTATCCCAAAATGTCCCATTCGAAGTTTGTTGATACATGAAGCTCATGGGGGAGGACTAGCTGGTCACGTGGGTATTCACAAGACAATGGAGCTTCTCCAAGCTCATTTTCATTGGCCGAAAATGTTAGCCACGGTTCATCATGTGGTGCGTCGTTGTTCTACCTGTCAAAGAGCAAAAATGGTGTTTCATAAAGGTCTCTACAAGCCCTTACCAATTCCCGAAAGACCTTGGGAGGATGTTAGTATGGATTTTATTGTAGCTTTGCCAAGAACTCAAAGAGGCAAAGATTCAATAATGGTGGTGGTTGATCGGTTCTCGAAAATGGCTCATTTCATTCCTTGCCATAAAACTGAAGATGCAATAAAAGTGGCTAAGTTATACTTCGAAGAGGTAGTTCGTTTCCATGGGGTGCCACGCACCATTGTGTCAGATCGCGATACTAAGTTCCTAAGTCATTTTTGGAAATCCATATGGCGTTTGATGGGAACTAAGTTATTGTTTTCTACCTCACATCATCCACAAACCGATGGCCAAACGGAGGTGGTGAATAGAATACTTGGTTCGTTGCTTAGGGCTTTGGTAAGCAAAAGTACCAAGGATTGGGATAATAAGCTTGCTCATGCCGAGTTTGCTTATAATAGGACACCTAGTGCTACTACAAAGTACTCTCCTTTTGAAGTAGTATATGGCGTCAATCCTTATGTTCCCATTGATCTTATTGCTTTGCCAAAAGACAAGTTCGTTCATGGTGGGGCAAAAGAACAAGCCGAATTCATGCTAAAGGTCCATAAAGAAGTTCGGAGAAACATTGAAAGGGCGAATGAAATCTACAAGAAACAAGCCAACAAACGAGTAAGAAATGTGAAGTCTTTTGAAGTTGGGGATTTAGTGTGGATTTACATGAGGAAAGAACGTTTTCCTAGCAAAAGGAAGAACAAACTTATGCCAAGAGCCGAGGGACCATTTGAGATCATGGAAAAGATCAATGACAACGCATACAAAGTTGATTTGGGAGGTCAATATGGTGTCTCAAGTACATTCAACGTTGGTGATCTTGCTCCTTACTTTGATGATGACGAATTGAGGGCAATTCCTTTTGAAGAAAGGGAGGATGACCAAAATGGTCAAAGAACAATTATCCATGGTCTAGATGAAGACGTTCAAGACGGTGCTATTGAACAAGAGGCTAAGGGATTAGTTCTGTCCAAGTCATTCTTCAATCCTATACACGGTGGTCCAAAGAGTTTCACAACTGGTTATACTTCCCTTAAAGTAGTTAATCTAGTTGAAAATATCTAAGTGTGCCGTTTTCACAAACTTGAAGCCACGCATGATTTAGTTACGTTGGACTGATCATGGGGCGTGAATTAAGGGAGGAATTGACTGATTATTTGTTGGGCGTAAGTTTAGGTTGAAATGGTTGGTTAGTTGAACTGATTGGGCGTAAATTAAGGAGTTAGTTAGCTCGTTGGTTAGTTGAACTGATTGAGCGTAAATTAAGGAGTTAGTTAGCTCATGGCCGGAATAAAGGAGCTTAAGTCAAGGGAGGTTACAAACAAGCTATTTGCACGTTGAAAATGCCGTTTGAAGCTTGCTGAACGTTTTCCTTAATTTAAGCCTAGTTTTTCGTTTAGTTAGTTTCAGTTTATTGTTGTTTAGTTAGTTTCAGTTTATTGTTATAAAGGATTAATTGGACGGTCATATGAGCCTTTTAATCACTTTATAGTTAACATTTTATTTCTGTCTTTTAAATAGGCAAGTAATGGATAATTATTAAAAGGGAATCCTATGATCCCTTATGTAACTGATACACTACTATAAATAGTGTACTGTACGAAAAGGAAAGGCATCCAGAAATTTGCTAAACACTTGTGCTTTTGTTGATTAAACGTGACTTGCAATTAGTCATTTTTAAGGTCCAAATTTGATAATCCAAATTTGAAGAGTACTAGTTTTGGTAGAGTGTTCCCAAACCTAGAACTTACGTAGTGAACGAGTGGGTCGAGTAATCCCTATTTTCTAACTACACCAAGCGAAGGGTGAGCGTTCCCCTTTGTTATATCCGAGGCTAGGGTTGAATGTTCCCCTATTCTCCCCTCATCAATCACGAAATTCACTAAGACCCCTTAATACGTATTTTTTAACAAGGTTCTCATCTTGCTTACACATCAATAATGAGCCTTAGAAGCATTTCACTAAGTTCTAAATAGATGTTCGTGATTTTTAAGGGAAAGTGGGACGTAAAGGGTTCTAGATCGCCTATTTTTCAAGTTTCTTATCACACTAACCTATAACTTGCACTAACATACCAATATAGCCTAGTTACAAGAATTCATGCATTGAAAACGAGCCTTAGATGCATTTCACTAAGTTTTCAATCGAGGTTCGTGATTTTCAAGGGAAAGGGGGGCCGAAAAGGGTTCTCCCTCACTTATTTTTCAAATTTTTTATCACACTAACCTATAAGTTGCACTACCATACCAATATAGGCTAGTTACAAGTGTTCGTGCATTGAAAACGGGCCTTAGAATCATTTCACTAAGTTTTAAATTGATGGTCGTGACTTTCAAGGGAAAGGGGGCTGAAAAGGGTTCTACCTCGCCTATTTTTCGAATTTCTTATCAAAATAACCTAGAACTTGCACTAACATACCAATATAGCCTAGTTACAAGTGTTCATGCATTGATAACGAGCCTTAGACGCATTTCACCTTGTTCTAAATCGATGTTCGTGATTTTTAAGGGAAAGGGGGCCGGAAAGGGTTCTACCTCTCCTATTTTTCAAATTTCTTATCACACTAGCGAATAACTTGCACTAACATACCACTATAGCCTAGTTACATTTGTTTATGCATTGAAAATGAGCCTTAGAAGTATTTCACTAAGTTTTCAATCGATGTTCGTGATTTTCAAGAGAAAGGGGGCCAGAAAGGGTTCTAATTCGCCTATTTTTCAAATTTCTTTTCCAAATAACCTATTACTTGCACTAACATACAAATATAGCATAGTTACATGTGTTCATGCATTGTAAACGAACCTTAGAAGCATTTCGCTATGTTTTCAATCGATGTTCGTGACTTTCAAGGGAAAGGGGTCGGAAAGGGTTCTACCTCGCCTATTTTTATAATTTCTTATCACACTAACCTATAAATTACAATAACAAACCAATAATATAGCCTAGGTTCAAGTGTTCATGCATTGAAAACGAGCTGTAGAAGCATTTCACTAAGTTTTCAAATGATGTTCGTGACTTTCAAGAGAAAGGGGGCCGGAAGGGTTCTACCTCGCCTATTTTTCAAATTTCTTATTAAAAGAACCTAGAACTTGCACTAACATAACAATTTAGCCTAGTTACAAGTGCTCATGCGTTGATAATGAGCCTTAGAAGCATTTCACTAAGTTCTAAATAGATGTTCGTGATTTTTAAGGGAAAGTGGGACGTAAAGGGTTCTAGATCGCCTATTTTTCAAGTTTCTTATCACACTAACCTATAACTTGCACTAACATACCAATATAGCCTAGTTACAAGTATTCATGCATTGAAAACGAGCCTTAGACGTATTTCACTAAGTTTTCAATCGAGGTTCGTGATTTTCAAGGGAAAGGGGGGCCAAAAAGGGTTCTCCCTCACTTAATTTTCAAATTTCCTATCACACTAACCTATAAGTTGCACTACCATACCAATATAGGCTAGTTACAAGTGTTCGTGCATTGAAAATGGGCCTTAGAAGCATTTCACTAAGTTTTAAATTGATGGTCGTGACTTTCAAGGGAAAGGGGGCTGAAAAGGGTTCTACCTCGCCTATTTTTCGAATTTCTTATCAAAATAACCTAGAACTTGCACTAACATACCAATATAGCCTAGTTACAAGTGTTCATGCATTGATAACGAGCCTTAGACGCATTTCACCTTGTTCTAAATCGATGTTCGTGATTTTTAAGGGAAAGAGGGCCGGAAAGGGTTCTACCTCTCCTATTTTTCAAATTTCTTATCACACTAGCGAATAACTTGCACTAACATACCAATATAGCCTAGTTACATTTGTTTATGCATTGAAAATGAGCCTTAGAAATATTTCACCAAGTTTTCAATCGATGTTCGTGATTTTCAAGGGAAAGGGGGCCAGAAAGGGTTCTAATTCGCCTATTTTTCAAATTTCTTTTCCAAATAACCTATTACTTGCACTAACATACAAATATAGCATAGTTACATGTGTTCATGCATTGTAAACGAACCTTAGAAGCATTTCGCTAAGTTTTCAATCGATGTTCGTGACTTTCAAGGGAAAGGGGTCGGAAAGGGTTCTACCTCGCCTATTTTTATAATTTCTAATCACACTAACCTATAAATTACAATAACAAACCAATAATATAGCCTAGGTACAAGTGTTCATGCATTGAAAACGAGCTGTAGAAGCATTTCACTAAGTTTTCAAACGATGTTCGTGACTTTCAAGAGAAAGGGGGCCGGAAGGGTTCTACCTCGCCTATTTTTCAAATTTCTTATTAAAAGAACCTAGAACTTGCACTAACATAACAATTTAGCCTAGTTACAAGTGCTCATGCGTTGATAATGAGCCTTAGAAGCATTTCACTAAGTTCTAAATAGATGTTCGTGATTTTTAAGGGAAAGTGGGACGTAAAGGGTTCTAGATCGCCTATTTTTCAAGTTTCTTATCACACTAACCTATAACTTGCACTAACATACCAATATAGCCTAGTTACAAGTATTCATGCATTGAAAACGAGCCTTAGACGTATTTCACTAAGTTTTCAATCGAGGTTCGTGATTTTCAAGGGAAAGGGGGGCCAAAAAGGGTTCTCCCTCACTTAATTTTCAAATTTCCTATCACACTAACCTATAAGTTGCACTACCATACCAATATAGGCTAGTTACAAGTGTTCGTGCATTGAAAATGGGCCTTAGAAGCATTTCACTAAGTTTTAAATTGATGGTCGTGACTTTCAAGGGAAAGGGGGCTGAAAAGGGTTCTACCTCGCCTATTTTTCGAATTTCTTATCAAAATAACCTAGAACTTGCACTAACATACCAATATAGCCTAGTTACAAGTGTTCATGCATTGATAACGAGCCTTAGACGCATTTCACCTTGTTCTAAATCGATGTTCGTGATTTTTAAGGGAAAGAGGGCCGGAAAGGGTTCTACCTCTCCTATTTTTCAAATTTCTTATCACACTAGCGAATAACTTGCACTAACATACCAATATAGCCTAGTTACATTTGTTTATGCATTGAAAATGAGCCTTAGAAATATTTCACCAAGTTTTCAATCGATGTTCGTGATTTTCAAGGGAAAGGGGGCCAGAAAGGGTTCTAATTCGCCTATTTTTCAAATTTCTTTTCCAAATAACCTATTACTTGCACTAACATACAAATATAGCATAGTTACATGTGTTCATGCATTGTAAAGGAACCTTAGAAGCATTTCGCTAAGTTTTCAATCGATGTTCGTGACTTTCAAGGGAAAGGGGTCGGAAAGGGTTCTACCTCGCCTATTTTTATAATTTCTTATCACACTAACCTATAAATTACAATAACAAACCAATAATATAGCCTAGGTACAAGTGTTCATGCATTGAAAACGAGCTGTAGAAGCATTTCACTAAGTTTTCAAACGATGTTCGTGACTTTCAAGAGAAAGGGGGCCGGAAGGGTTCTACCTCGCCTATTTTTCAAATTTCTTATTAAAAGAACCTAGAACTTGCACTAACATAACAATTTAGCCTAGTTACAAGTGCTCATGCGTTGATAATGAGCCTTAGAAGCATTTCACTATGTTCTAAATAGATGTTCGTGATTTTTAAGGGAAAGTGGGACGTAAAGGGTTCTAGATCGCCTATTTTTCAAGTTTCTTATCACACTAACCTATAACTTGCACTAACATACCAATATAGCCTAGTTACAAGAATTCATGCATTGAAAACGAGCCTTAGACGCATTTCACTAAGTTTTCAATCGAGGTTCGTGATTTTCAAGGGAAAGGGGGCCGAAAAGGGTTCTCCCTCACTTATTTTTCAAATTTCTTATCACACTAACCTATAAGTTGCACTAACATACCAATATAGTCTAGTTACAAGTGTTCGTGCATTGAAAATGGGCCTTAGAAGTATTTCACTAAGTTTTAAATTGATGGTCGTGACTTTCAAGGGAAAGGGGGCTGAAAAGGGTTCTACCTCGCCTATTTTTCAAATTTCTTATCAAAATAACCTAGAACTTGCACTAACATACCAATATAGCCTAGTTACAAGTGTTCATGCATTGATAACGAGCCTTAGATGCATTTCACCTTGTTCTAAATCGATGTTCGTGATTTTTAAGGGAAAGGGGGCCGGAAAGGGTTCTACCTCTCCTATTTTTCAAATTTCTTATCACACTAGCGAATAACTTGCACTAACATACCACTATAGCCTAGTTACATTTGTTTATGCATTGAAAATGAGCCTTAGAAGTATTTCACTAAGTTTTCAATCGATGTTCGTGATTTTCAAGAGAAAGGGGGCCAGAAAGGGTTCTAATTCGCCTATTTTTCAAATTTCTTTTCCAAATAACCTATTACTTGCACTAACATACAAATATAGCATAGTTACATGTGTTCATGCATTGTAAACGAACCTTAGAAGCATTTCGCTATGTTTTCAATCGATGTTCGTGACTTTCAAGGGAAAGGGGTCGGAAAGGGTTCTACCTCGCCTATTTTTATAATTTCTTATCACACTAACCTATAAATTACAATAACAAACCAATAATATAGCCTAGGTTCAAGTGTTCATGCATTGAAAACGAGCTGTAGAAGCATTTCACTAAGTTTTCAAACGATGTTCGTGACTTTCAAGAGAAAGGGGGCCGGAAGGGTTCTACCTCGCCTATTTTTCAAATTTCTTATTAAAAGAACCTAGAACTTGCACTAACATAACAATTTAGCCTAGTTACAAGTGCTCATGCGTTGATAATGAGCCTTAGAAGCATTTCACTAAGTTCTAAATAGATGTTCGTGATTTTTAAGGGAAAGTGGGACGTAAAGGGTTCTAGATCGCCTATTTTTCAAGTTTCTTATCACACTAACCTATAACTTGCACTAACATACCAATATAGCCTAGTTACAAGTATTCATGCATTGAAAACGAGCCTTAGACGTATTTCACTAAGTTTTCAATCGAGGTTCGTGATTTTCAAGGGAAAGGGGGGCCAAAAAGGGTTCTCCCTCACTTAATTTTCAAATTTCCTATCACACTAACCTATAAGTTGCACTACCATACCAATATAGGCTAGTTACAAGTGTTCGTGCATTGAAAATGGGCCTTAGAAGCATTTCACTAAGTTTTAAATTGATGGTCGTGACTTTCAAGGGAAAGGGGGCTGAAAAGGGTTCTACCTCGCCTATTTTTCGAATTTCTTATCAAAATAACCTAGAACTTGCACTAACATACCAATATAGCCTAGTTACAAGTGTTCATGCATTGATAACGAGCCTTAGACGCATTTCACCTTGTTCTAAATCGATGTTCGTGATTTTTAAGGGAAAGGGGGCCGGAAAGGGTTCTACCTCTCCTATTTTTCAAATTTCTTATCACACTAGCGAATAACTTGCACTAACATACCAATATAGCCTAGTTACATTTGTTTATGCATTGAAAATGAGCCTTGGAAATATTTCACCAAGTTTTCAATCGATGTTCGTGATTTTCAAGGGAAAGGGGGCTAGAAAGGGTTCTAATTCGCCTATTTTTCAAATTTCTTTTCCAAATAACCTATTACTTGCACTAACATACAAATATAGCATAGTTACATGTGTTCATGCATTGTAAACGAACCTTAGAAGCATTTCGCTAAGTTTTCAATCGATGTTCGTGACTTTCAAGGGAAAGGGGTCGGAAAGGGTTCTACCTCGCCTATTTTTATAATTTCTTATCACACTAACCTATAAATTACAATAACAAACCAATAATATAGCCTAGGTACAAGTGTTCATGCATTGAAAACGAGCTGTAGAAGCATTTCACTAAGTTTTCAAACGATGTTCGTGACTTTCAAGAGAAAGGGGGCCAGAAGGGTTCTACCTCGCCTATTTTTCAAATTTCTTATTAAAAGAACCTAGAACTTGCACTAACATAACAATTTATCCTAGTTACAAGTGCTCATGCGTTGATAATGAGCCTTAGAAGCATTTCACTATGTTCTAAATAGATGTTCGTGATTTTTAAGGGAAAGTGGGACGTAAAGGGTTCTAGATCGCCTATTTTTCAAGTTTCTTATCACACTAACCTATAACTTGCACTAACATACCAATATAGCCTAGTTACAAGAATTCATGCATTGAAAACGAGCCTTAGACGCATTTCACTAAGTTTTCAATCGAGGTTCGTGATTTTCAAGGGAAAGGGGGCCGAAAAGGGTTCTCCCTCACTTATTTTTCAAATTTCTTATCACACTAACCTATAAGTTGCACTAACATACCAATATAGTCTAGTTACAAGTGTTCGTGCATTGAAAATGGGCCTTAGAAGTATTTCACTAAGTTTTAAATTGATGGTCGTGACTTTCAAGGGAAAGGGGGCTGAAAAGGGTTCTACCTCGCCTATTTTTCAAATTTCTTATCAAAATAACCTAGAACTTGCACTAACATACCAATATAGCCTAGTTACAAGTGTTCATGCATTGATAACGAGCCTTAGATGCATTTCACCTTGTTCTAAATCGATGTTCGTGATTTTTAAGGGAAAGGGGGCCGGAAAGGGTTCTACCTCTCCTATTTTTCAAATTTCTTATCACACTAGCGAATAACTTGCACTAACATACCAATATAGCCTAGTTACATTTGTTTATGCATTGAAAATGAGCCTTAGAAGTATTTCACCAAGTTTTCAATCGATGTTCGTGATTTTCAAGGGAAAGGGGGCCAGAAAGGGTTCTAATTCGCCTATTTTTCAAATTTCTTTTCCAAATAACCTATTACTTTGATGTGTAAGCAAGATGAGAACCTTGTTACAGAATATGTGTTTAAGGGGTCTTAGTGAATTTTCGTGATTGATGAGGGGAGAATAGGGGAACACTCAACCCTAGCCTCGGATATAACAAAGGGGAACACTCACCCTTCGCTTAGTGTAGTTAGGAAATAGGGATTACTCAACCCACTCGTTCACTACGCAAGTTCTAGGTTTGGGAACACTCTACCAAAACTAGTACTCTTCAAATTTGAATTCTCAAATTTGGACCTTAAAGATGACTTATTAGCAAGCCACGTTTAATCAATAATAACACAAGTGTTTAGCAAATTTCTGGATGCATTTCTTTTCGTCCCGTACACTATTTATAGTAGTGTATTCATTACATAAGGAATCATAGGATTCCCTTTTAATACTTATCCATTACTTGCCTATTTAAAGACAGAAATAAAAACTAACTATAAAGTGATTAAAAGGCTCATAGAACCGTCCCATTTAATCCTTTATAACAATAAACTGAAATTAACTAATAACAATAAACTGAAACTAACTAATTAAAACGAAAACTAGGCTTAAATTAAGGAAAACATTCAACAAACTTCCAACGGCATTATCAACGTGCAAAATAACCTCTAACGGCATTATCAGCGTGTCTTTAGCTTGTTTGTAACCTCCCTTGACTTAAGCTCCTTTATTCCAGCCATGAACTAACTAACTCCTTAATTTACGCCTAAGTAGTTCAACTAACCAACTAGTTAACTAATTCGTTGCTTTACGCCCAATCAGTCAACTAACCAACCACGATCAGCTAACTAACACCTTAATTCTCGCCCAATCAGTTCAACGTTACTCCAATTACACACATCATGCGTGGCATCAAGTCGGCACCATTACTAGATCCCTTCAACTAGATTAACTACTTTAAGGGAAGTATAACCAGTAGTGAAACTTTTTGGACCGTTGTGCATAGGATTGAAGAATGATTTGGACAGAATTAACCCCTTAGCATTTAATTCAATAGCACCGTCTTGACCGTCTTCATCTAAATCATGGATAATTGTTCTTTGACCATTTTGGTCATCCTCCCCTTCTTCAAAAGGAATTGCCCTCAATTCGTCATCATCAAAGTAAGGAGCAAGATCCCCAACGTTGAATGTACTTGAGACACCATATTGACCTCCCAAATCAACTTTGTATGCGTTGTCATTGATCTTTTCCATGATCTCAAATGGTCCCTCGGCTCTTGGCATAAGTTTGTTCTTCCTTTTACTAGGAAAACGTTCTTTCCTCATGTAAATCCACACCAAATCCCCAACTTCAAAAGACTTCACATTTCTCACTTGTTTGTTGGCTTGTTTCTTGTAGATTTCATTCGCCTTTTCAATGTTCCTCCGAACTTCTTTATGGACCTTTATCATGAATTCGGCTTGTTCTTTTGCCCCACCATGAACGAACTTGTCTTTTGGCAAAGCAATAAGATCAATGGGAACATAAGGATTGACGCCATACACTACTTCAAAAGGAGAGTACTTTGTAGTAGCACTAGGTGTCCTATTATAAGCAAACTCGGCATGAGCAAGCTTATTATCCCAATCCTTGGTACTTTTGCTTACCAAAGCCCTAAGCAACGAACCAAGTATTCTATTCACCACCTCCGTTTGGCCATCGTGATGTGTTTTTGGATGTGTTTAATTGAATTAGGATCGTTTGGAGTGATTTAAAATAAATCAGATTCAAGTTCGTCTCACAAGAACCAATATAACACTCAATGTAGAAACGGATTCTATTTGTGTGTTTGGGGTTTATAATCTGACCGAACACAAAGTAAGGCTAGATTATTATGATTATACAACCTAAGCACTAAGCAAAGAAGGTATAATTTTGTGAAACACAAAGTAACACCAGAATTTCACAAAGAAAGTCAGAATTTTTATTTCTTAACACTTGTTCTGAAATGACTAACAAGTGCCCTATTTATAGGAATCTTACAAGAACTTTGAAATTCCTATCTCACACGCCTAAAACAGCAAAAATAAGCTACTATCAAGGCTTTGTAACTCCCTTTACGGATTTCAAACAAAGCTGACAGTCAATGCATGATTTAAGCCTAAAATCATGCTCTTCCTAAGCTAGAAATTGACTTGTTTATTTCTGGCCTTAATGGCGTCTATTATGGGTTATTTTGACAGAAAACAACCCCTAATTAAAGCTTGAATAATTGAAACAATCAGCAAAAGTCTTCCATGAAAAACGCCATGCAACGCGTTTTCAATCTGGCGTGAATTGCGTCAGTTTTGACAATTCAGCTAGAAGTCTTCCTTATGATGTGATTCTGATCTTTTCGTCCTATTTTCCCTCTTCCCATTTAAGGTAAGAAACAAAATGATTTTTGGAAGAGAATCCCACGAAATTAGCATCTGAAGACTTGGTTTTTCCGTGGGTAAACAAGGTGTGAACCGTAGCTTGGATTTCTGGAATGTTTTGGGCTTTAGTTTGGATTTGATTACTTGCTGCCATATCATTCTCCCCTTCTTCGAAAAAGTTTGTCCTCAAACTTTCATCATCTAGATATGAACTCAAATCCCCCACATTGAAGGTCGCACTTACTCCACCAAATTCACTAGGTAGATCAATTTTGTAAGCACTTTCTCCAATTTTCTCCAGAACTTGAAAAGGACCATCGGATCTGGGCATAAGCTTGTTTTTCCTAAGATTAGGAAAACGTTCTTTCCTCAAGTGTAACCAAACCCAGTCACCCTTAGCAAATGTAGGTTGCCTTCGGTTCTTATTTGCACGGTCTTTGTAGACTTTGTTCATAATTTCAATCTTTTCTTTGACTTTGGCGCATGTTTTCTGAAATGCTTCCCATCTCTTCTTAGGTTCAGCATGTATCAAATCTCCTTTAGGTAAAGGAATTAGCTCAATGGGCAGCAAAGGATTAATTCCATACACCACTTCAAAAGGACTACGAGCAGTGGTAGAAGAAGGAGACCGATTATAAGCGAATTCTGCATGGGCCAACTTAACATCCCAATCCTTTTGAGTTCTACTCACTAGACCACGTAGCAAAGCTCCAAGGGTTCTGTTCGTCACCTCCGTTTGACCATCCGTTTGTGGGTGATGAGAAGTACTAAATAAGAGCTTAGTACCCACCAGTTTCCACAATACTCTCCAGAAATGACTAAGGAACTTAGTGTCCCTATCTGAGACAATGGACCTTGGAACCCCATGCAAACGAATGATTTCTCTAAAGTATAAATCAGCAACTTTAGAAGCATCATCTGTTTTGTGGCATGGCACAAAGTGAGCCATTTTTGAAAAACGGTCCACTACCACCATAATACTGTCCTTCCCCCTTTGAGTACTAGGGAGACCCACAATAAAATCCATGCTTACTCCTTCCCATGGAACATCAGGCACGGGTAATGGGGTATAAAGACCTTTGTGAAAAGTACTCTTGGCTTTTTGGCAAGTAGAACACCTTTCTATCACGTGAGTTACATCCTTGATCATATGAGGCCAATAGAAATGTTCTTGAAGCATTTCTAATGTCTTGTGTATTCCAAAATGACCAGCAATTCCTCCCCCATGGATTTCACGAACCAAGAGTTCACGCACACCATTCTTAGGCACACAAAGTTTGTTGCCTTTAAACAAAAATCCATCTTGAACCGTGTAATCTTGAGTAGGCTTCTTGAATTTTTCTGAAAATTCCTCATCTTTTTCGTAGTGACTTTTCAAGTGTTCAAACCCAAGAATTTTCGTGTGAACCATAGCTAACAGATAGCTTCTCCTTGACAATGCATCCGCCACAACATTCTTCTTCCCTTCTTTGTATCTTGAGCTAAATGTGAAAGATTGAAGAAATTCAACCCATTTAGCATGTCGATGATTCAGTTTCTGCTGTCCATGAATAAACTTTAAGGCTTCATGATCCGAATGTAGAACAAACGGTTTTGGCCTTAAGTAATGAGACCAATGATCTAGAGCTCGAACAATGGCATAGAACTCGCGATCATAATTTGAATAATTAAGCTTTGCTCCACTTAATTTTTCACTGAAATAGCAGATGGGTCTCTTTCCTTGGATAAGAACAGCACCAATACCCACGCCACTTGCATCACATTCAACCTCAAACAGTTTATCAAAATCTGGTAATGCAAGAACCGTTGTATTGCACAATTTTTCTTTGATCTCTTCGAAGGCTTTTTGAGCAGCTTCACTCCATTGGAATGCACCTTTCTTCAATAATTCTGTTAAAGGAGCCGTGATTGTTGAGAAATTCCTGATGAAAATTCTGTAAAATGAGGCGAGGCCATGGAAACTCCTCACTTCATGCACATCTTTCGGCACCTTCCATGTTGAAATAGCCTTTACTTTCTCTGGATCAACCTGTACTCCTTCACTAGATACAACATAGCCTAGGAAGGTAATATGCTTACACATGAAAGCACACTTCTCTAACTTCCCATACAATTTGTTAGACCTTAAAATCTCAAACAAAGATTTTAAATGTAACAAATGATCATCTACAGACTTGCTATATACCAGAATATCATCTAAATATACAACAATGAATTTATTTAGAAAAGGACGCAATACCTCATTCATGAGTCTCATGAACGAACTAGGAGCATTGCAAAGACCAAACGGCATGACCAGCCATTCGTACAAGCCTTGTTTAGTCTTGAACGCTGTTTTCCATTCATCTCCTTCTCTAATTCGCATTTGATGGTAGCCACTTCTTAAATCAATTTTACTGAAAATCTGGGCTCCACTCAACTCATCAAACATGTCTTGAAGCCTGGGCATAGGAAAGCGGTATTTGATAGTAATATTATTGATGGACCGACTATCAATACACATTCTCCAAGTTCCCTCTTTCTTAGGCACTAAAAGAGCAGGAACAGCACAGGGGCTAAGGCTTTCACGCACATAACCTTTCTCCATAAGTTCTTCTACCTGCCTTTGCAATTCCTTGGCTTGATCTGGGCTACATCTGTAAGCTGGTTTGTTTGGCAATTGAGCTCCCGGAATCAGGTCAATAGCATGTTCAATACCTCGAAATGGAGGTAAGCCTTGCGGTAGGTCACTAGGAAAAACATCAGAAAATTCTTCCAGCAATTTCTTTAAAGGTAATGAGTTAGTCACAGTGGAAATAGTATCATCAACAGGTTTAACAACAAGGAAAAACCCTCCTCCTTCCATAGCACATTCTCGTTCAAACTCATGTCTCGAAATCAGAAAATTAGGTTTTTTCTCCATCATAGGTTCAACCTTTGGAGGCAAAGGAAGTAATCTGATTTTCTTTCCCCCATGAGTAGTGACTGTGTAAACATTAGAAACGCCATCATGCAAAGCATTTCTATCAAATTGCCATGGTCTGCCCAGCAATATATGACATGCACTCATAGGCAGAATATCACACCAACGTTCATCATGAAAATTCCCAATAGTAAAAGAAACTAGAGCTTGTTTCTTAACTTTTAAGCCGGTGTCATTATCTAGCCAATTTAACTTGTACGGTTTAGCATGCTCACGAGTAGGTAATTTAAGCTTACTTACAAGTTCAGTAGAAGCCACATCTGTACAAGATCCACCGTCTACAATCACATCGCAAATTCTGTCTTGCACCTTGCACCTCGTATGGAAGAGATTTTCTCTTTGTTGTACGTCTTTGAGAGGCTCGGAATGAAGGATTCTTCTCACAACACCACACAATGGAGTGGCGTTTTCTTCAGCTCCATACTCCTCATATTCCTCTTCCTCTTCCTCATTCTCCTCAGAATCATATCCTCCTTCATGTATGGTGAGTGTGTTTCTTTTCGGGCATTCACTAGCAATATGCCCTTTTTCGTGGCACTTGTAACACGTCCTCTTGGAAACTTCCAGTTTGTAATCCGTTTTTCCTCCATAACTTTTGAATGAGTTAGGAGTAAAAGTGGATTTAGAAGCAACCTCACTTTTTCCCACAGAAGGAAAAGCTTTGTAAGGAGGCCTCGAAGTAAGCCTTGGCCTTTCTTCCTTGTGTTGTGCCTCAACTTTTCTGGCAGCCTTCACAACGTCTTCATAAGATGAATAAGGTAGAAGATCCACCTTATTGGATATTGGCTTAGACAGCCCCTTCGTGAAACGAGCAATTTTAAGCGGTTCTTTTTCTTGCATATCACATACCATACTGAGTTTCTCAAATTCTCGCACATAATCATCAACACTTCGTTCCCCTTGAGCTAAGCGAGTCAATTTTACATATTGATCTTGCTCATACTCACGTGGAATCCAACGTTGCTCCATTTTCTTTTTGAGTTTTACCCATGACTCAATTTTTCCCTTTCCTTCTCTTCTCCTTTTGGCCTTCAGATTGTCATACCAAAGCCCAGCAAGTTTGGTTAATTTCAGAATTGCCATTTTACAACTCCTAGCATCATCATACTCCTTATACTCAAAAATACTCTCCAATCTACGTACCCAATCAAAAAAAACTTCTGGATCATTTGAACCATCGAATTCTGGAAGATCAAGTTTGAGACTTCTATCTTCTTGGTAACCACGAAATTGTGATTCCCCTTGGGTGGGTGTGGAATTTTCCAATTCCTCTATTCTTCTGCCTTGTCTAAGACAGAGGTCTGCAATGGCATCAACTCTTGTTTCATGCCTTTTCATTTCGTCATGCATCTCTTGGAGTTTTCCAAGAATGTCTTTCATCACCTCGTGAGATGGTGAGTTGGATGAACTTGAAGCCATTCTCCAAAGTCTTTGCTCTGATACCAACTGATGTGTTTTTGGATGTGTTTAATTGAATTAGGATCGTTTGGAGTGATTTAAAATAAATCAGATTCAAGTTCGTCTCACAAGAACCAATATAACACTCAATGTAGAAACGGATTCTATTTGTGTGTTTGGGGTTTATAATCTGACCGAACACAAAGTAAGGCTAGATTATTATGATTATACAACCTAAGCACTAAGCAAAGAAGGTATAATTTTGTGAAACACAAAGTAACACCAGAATTTCACAAAGAAAGTCAGAATTTTTATTTCTTAACACTTGTTCTGAAATGACTAACAAGTGCCCTATTTATAGGAATCTTACAAGAACTTTGAAATTCCTATCTCACACGCCTAAAACAGCAAAAATAAGCTACTATCAAGGCTTTGTAACTCCCTTTACGGATTTCAAACAAAGCTGACAGTCAATGCATGATTTAAGCCTAAAATCATGCTCTTCCTAAGCTAGAAATTGACTTGTTTATTTCTGGCCTTAATGGCGTCTATTATGGGTTATTTTGACAGAAAACAACCCCTAATTAAAGCTTGAATAATTGAAACAATCAGCAAAAGTCTTCCATGAAAAACGCCATGCAACGCGTTTTCAATCTGGCGTGAATTGCGTCAGTTTTGACAATTCAGCTAGAAGTCTTCCTTATGATGTGATTCTGATCTTTTCGTCCTATTTTCCCTCTTCCCATTTAAGGTAAGAAACAAAATGATTTTTGGAAGAGAATCCCACGAAATTAGCATCTGAAGACTTGGTTTTTCCGTGGGTAAACAAGGTGTGAACCGTAGCTTGGATTTCTGGAATGTTTTGGGCTTTAGTTTGGATTTGATTACTTGCTGCCATATCACATCGGTTTGGGGATGATGCGAGGTAGAAAATAATAGCTTAGTCCCCATCAAACGCCATATGGATTTCCAAAAATGACTTAGGAACTTAGTATCGCGATCTGACACAATGGTGCGTGGCACCCCATGGAAACGAACGACCTCTTCAAAGTATAACTTAGCCACTTTTATTGCATCTTCAGTTTTATGGCAAGGGATGAAATGAGCCATTTTCGAGAACCGATCAACCACCACCATTATTGAATCTTTGCCTCTTTGAGTTCTTGGCAAAGCTACAATAAAATCCATACTAACATCTTCCCAAGGTCTTTCGGGAATTGGTAAGGGCTTGTAGAGACCTTTATGAAACACCATTTTTGCTCTTTGACAGGTAGAACAACGACTCACCACATGATGAACCATGCTTAACATTTTCGGCCAATAGAAATGAGCTTGGAGAAGCTCCATTGTCTTGTGAATTCCCACGTGACCAGCTAGTCCTCCCCCATGAGCTTCATGTATCAACAAACTTCGAATGGGACATTTTGGGATGCATAATCTATTCCCTTTGAAAAGAAAACCATTATGCAAAGAAAACAGATCATAAACTCCACGGACGCAATTTTCAATTATCCCCTTGAATTCATCATCTTCTTGATAGTACTCCTTAATCAAATCGAATCCAAGTACCTTTGCTTCAACCATTCCAAGCAAATTATGTTTCCTAGACAAGGCATCTGCCACCACATTCGCTTTTCCACTCTTGTATTTAGAGGAAAAATTAAATGTTTGCAAGAATTCGACCCACTTTGCATGCCTTGCGTTCAGCTTCTTTTGGCCATGTATGAATCTCAAGGATTCATGATCAGAATGCAATATGAAAGGTTGTGGCCTCAAATAATGTGACCAATGTTCTAGAGCTCTTACCATAGCATAGAACTCTTTATCATAGGTGGAGTAATTCAACTTGCCTTGACTCATCTTCTCACTAAAGTAGGCAATGGGTCGCCCACCTTGAATCAATACGGCACCAATACCTTTTCCACTTGCGTCACATTCAACCTCAAATGGTTTGGAAAAATCAGGGTGTGCTAATATGGGTGTGTTGCACATCTTCTTCTTGACTTCTTCAAACACCCTTTGAGCTTGGGGTGTCCATTCGAACACGCCTTTCTTAGTACACTCGGTGATGGGAGCCATGAGTGTGCTGAAGTTCTTGATGAATCTTCTATAGAAAGAAGCAAGTCCATGAAATGAACGAACTTCCGTGAGCGTTTTCGGACTAGGCCATGATTGAATTGCTTCAATTTTGCTAGGATCCACCTTTACGCCATCACCTGAAACTATGTAGCCAAGAAACATGACTTCATATAATAAAAAATCACATTTTTCTAGTTTCCCATACAGCTTTTCTCTTCTCAAGACAGAAAATACTTGAAAAAGGTGATCAAAATGAGATTCTTCATCACGTGAATAGATGAGAATGTCATCCAAATATACTACCACAAACTTGCCAAGAAATGGCCTTAGCACCTCGTTCATTAACCTCATGAATGTGCTAGGGGCATTTGTAAGGCCAAATGGCATGACGAGCCATTCATATAACCCATGCTTTGTCTTGAATGCAGTCTTCCATTCATCCCCTTCTCTCATGCGAATCTGATGATACCCACTTCTCAAGTCTACCTTTGAGAAGACCTTGGAACCACTCAATTCATCCACCATGTCATCAAGCCTTGGGATTGGAAACCTGTACTTGATAGTAATGTTATTAACGGCTCTACTATCAATACACATTCTCCAAGTACCATCTTTTTTAGGAACCAACAAAGCAGGAACGGCACATGGACTCATGGACTCACGCACATAACCCATACCCATTAGTTCTTCAATTTGACGTTGTAACTCCTTAGTTTCTAAGGGGTTACATCTATAGGCTGGTTTATTTGGCAAGGGTGCTCCGGGAATGAGATCAATTTGATGCTCAATTCCTCGTATGGGTGGTAGTCCCTTAGGTAATTCATCCGGAAAAACGTCCTCAAAATCTTTAATTAATTGGGCTAATTTAGGATTTCGAGCAGCAAAATTTTCGTGGGTTTCTTTGGAGTACAGGATAAACAATTCTGCCTCACCATCTAACTCCCTCTCAAATTCTTTGAAAGACAATAAGGATACTTCTTTTTGTGGTGTTTGTGATGGTGAAAAACGTGGGGGTGGTAAAGGGTGTAGTTTTTTCTTCCTCCCTTCATGGACTATTGTATAAGTGTTGTGATACCCATCATGTATAGATCTTTTATCAGTTTGCCAAGGCCTACCAAGTAGAATATGACAAGCATCCATAGACACAACATCACATAATATCGAATCACAATACGCACCAATACAAAAGGAAACCATACATTGCTTCCTAACCCCGGTGCTAGCATTAGAGTCTAACCAACTCAATTTGTAAGGTTGTGGATGATTAGTGGTCGTAAGACCTAGTTTGGATACTAGAGTCTTAGATACGGTATTAGCCTCACTTCCCCCATCAATAATTAGATCACATACCTCGTCACCAATTTTACAACGGGTGATGAAAATGTGTTGTCGTTGAGGGGCAGCATCTTCTTCCACACGTGCTTGCAAGGCCCTCCTAATCACGAGGTTAGTCTTCTCCTCTGATTCGGCAATGCAATCGTCACAATCATCTTCAACTCCTTCTTCTCCATCCTCAAACTCATCCCAATTGATGTTTTGAGTGGCCATGAGCTTAACTTCTTGCATAGTTAACGCCCTAGTATTAGGACAATCCTTCTTGTAATGACCTCGCCCTCCACATTTGTAACACACAATGTCACCTAGCTTCACGTTCCTGGTGTCCTTCTTTATGGGGTTGCTTGGTTTGTTAAAGGACGAATTTTCCTTTGTAGGAAAAGAAGGTTTTCGTGTCAATTGAGGAATGGTAGTTGGCTTCTTCTTCTTTCTCTTAGCATCGAATTTACTTACTAACTTGCAAGCTTCCACAAACGTGAGATTAGTGTAACCTTCAAGTCTGTCTTGTAATTCTTGGTCCAAACCAGATATGAAACGCCCCATTTTGAGCTCTTCATTCTCGGTTACTTCACACACAATAGCAAGCCTATCGAACTCCTTTATGTAATCCTCTACAGAGTCCCCATTTTGTTGCAAGGTACTCCACTTCACATACTGGCTTTGCTTGTAATTGTGGGGGATGAAACGGTCTTTCATCCGTTTTTTGAGTTTGTCCCAAGTAGAGATAGGAACTTTCCCCTTAAGGGTACGTCCCCTTTGCTCTCCTTGTAACCAACTATCACCATAGCCTTTTAGTTTGACTTTGGCAATCTTAAAACGCTGAACATCCTCATGGATGTCCTTGTATTCAAAGTACCTTTCCAAGGATTTCTCCCATTCTAAGTACTTTTCTGGATCAAGGGTCCCATCAAAGGAAGGGACGTCCACTTTGAGACTCCTATCTTCCCTCCTAGGTGGAGGGTCTTCCTCTCGATCTCTCCTATCTTGCTCGTTCATGAGTCTTGCCATCAAGGCAGCAAGATTCCCTTGTAGATTGGCATTGGTTTCGGCCAACCTTTCTTGACTAGCAATGGATCGATTTAGAGCTTCCAAGGCTGTCCTTAGGTCTTGATTTTCTCCCATGGTGTGTAGGTACACGACCCCTTAGGAAAAGTTTCTTTTTTTTTTTTTTTTTTGACAAATTTCCCCCTATCTGGCGCGCCAAATGATGTGTAAGCAAGATGAGAACCTTGTTACAGAATATGTGTTTAAGGGGTCTTAGTGAATTTTCGTGATTGATGAGGGGAGAATAGGGGAACACTCAACCCTAGCCTCGGATATAACAAAGGGGAACACTCACCCTTCGCTTAGTGTAGTTAGGAAATAGGGATTACTCAACCCACTCGTTCACTACGCAAGTTCTAGGTTTGGGAACACTCTACCAAAACTAGTACTCTTCAAATTTGAATTCTCAAATTTGGACCTTAAAGATGACTTATTAGCAAGCCACGTTTAATCAATAATAACACAAGTGTTTAGCAAATTTCTGGATGCATTTCTTTTCGTCCCGTACACTATTTATAGTAGTGTATTCATTACATAAGGAATCATAGGATTCCCTTTTAATACTTATCCATTACTTGCCTATTTAAAGACAGAAATAAAAACTAACTATAAAGTGATTAAAAGGCTCATAGAACCGTCCCATTTAATCCTTTATAACAATAAACTGAAATTAACTAATAACAATAAACTGAAACTAACTAATTAAAACGAAAACTAGGCTTAAATTAAGGAAAACATTCAACAAACTTCCAACGGCATTATCAACGTGCAAAATAACCTCTAACGGCATTATCAGCGTGTCTTTAGCTTGTTTGTAACCTCCCTTGACTTAAGCTCCTTTATTCCAGCCATGAACTAACTAACTCCTTAATTTACGCCTAAGTAGTTCAACTAACCAACTAGTTAACTAATTCGTTGCTTTACGCCCAATCAGTCAACTAACCAACCACGATCAGCTAACTAACACCTTAATTCTCGCCCAATCAGTTCAACGTTACTCCAATTACACACATCATGCGTGGCATCAAGTCGGCACCATTACTAGATCCCTTCAACTAGATTAACTACTTTAAGGGAAGTATAACCAGTAGTGAAACTTTTTGGACCGTTGTGCATAGGATTGAAGAATGATTTGGACAGAATTAACCCCTTAGCATTTAATTCAATAGCACCGTCTTGACCGTCTTCATCTAAATCATGGATAATTGTTCTTTGACCATTTTGGTCATACTTGCACTAACATACAAATATAGCATAGGTACATGTGTTCATGCATTGTAAACGAACCTTAGAAGCATTTCGCTAAGTTTTCAATCGATGTTCGTGACTTTCAAGGGAAAGGGGTCGGAAAGGGTTCTACCTCGCCTATTTTTATAATTTCTTATCACACTGACCTATAAATTACAATAACAAACCAATAATATAGCCTAGGTACAAGTGTTCATGCATTGAATACGAGCTGTAGAAGCATTTCACTAAGTTTTCAAACGATGTTCGTGACTTTCAAGAGAAAGGGGGCCGGAAGGGTTCTACCTCGCCTATTTTTCAAATTTCTTATTAAAAGAGCCTAGAACTTGCACTAACATAACAATATAGCCTAGTTACAAGTGCTCATGCTTTGATAATGAGCCTTAGAAGCATTTCACTAAGTTCTAAATAGATGTTCGTGATTTTTAAGGGAAAGTGGGACGTAAAGGGTTCTAGATCGCCTATTTTTCAAGTTTCTTATCACACTAACCTATAACTTGCACTAACATACCAATATAGCCCAGTTACAAGTATTCATGCATTGAAAACGAGCCTTAGATGCATTTCACTAAGTTTTCAATCGAGGTTCGTGATTTTCAAGGGAAAGGGGGGCCGAAAAGGGTTCTCGCTCACTTATTTTTCAAATTTCTTATCACACTAACCTATAAGTTGCACTAACATACCAATATAGTCTAGTTACAAGTGTTCGTGCATTGAAAATGGGCCTTAGAGGCATTTCACTAAGTTTTAAATTGATGGTCGTGACTTTCAAGGGAAAGGGGGCTGAAAAGGGTTCTACCTCACCTATTTTTCAAATTTCTTATCAAAATAACCTAGAACTGATGTAAAATCCAAAATAGTCGATTTTTCATCTGAACCATTTTGGACTTCATTGGTAATAAGTGATGGGAATTCCGATTTCTCATCTAATGCTAATGGCTCCATAAAGGAGATCTTTTTAGCTAAATCCTTTGAGGAAAAATGGTTTGGTCCATTTTTGGTTGCATGGATCGTTGATTACTATGCAAGGGTATTCTAGTCTTTTCACCTTGGGAAACTAGAATAAGGCGTTGAAGGAATTTTGTGTAAAATAAATAAAAAAAATATTTTCTTATTTTAATTAATTAATCTGGTTTTAAACTAGTTAATTAATTAAAGGTAGTTAGTTAGTTAGTTAGTTAAAGGAGTTGGGTAATAATTGGTTAAACAGAATCAAATTGGCGTGTGGATTTGATGGGTTTGTTGAGGTGGAATGGCATTTAAATGGGAAGATTTGTTGCTATTTTATGCATGGCATGATCAAGGGGCAATTAGGAAAGTAGGGACGTTTTTCCCTTAGAGGTGATATGCTAAGTTGGAATTTGCATGGAAATGGAAGTAAGCTGACCAGATTTGGGTGTGGGACCATTAAGGGGATTTAGGGAGATTAATTTTCGTCCAATTAGGTGTTAATTAGGGAGATTTAGTTGCTAAATTAGGCATGGAGATAAGGGAAATATATGGGTTGGAAAAAATCAGATTTGATTCTTGCATGAATTAAGGAAAGATCTTGACTGATTTAATTCTTGCATGAGTTAAGGAAATATTTGGACTTATTTTATTCCCTTTTAATAGCTGGCATTTTTGGTGAGAATTATGGGTAGATTGAAGCCATAAATTAGAGGATTTGGGAAAGAATTTATCTGATTTGATTTTAGCTTGATTTAAGGAAGGTATGATTAGATTTGCATATCTTAAGATATTCTTTTTAATATGGTCGAAAATGGAATGGATGAATGAATGAAGTTTGAATCTTGATATCTTTACTTGCAATATCATGTATTGAGTTGCTTGTGTTTTTCCAAGTTTTACCTTGAAGAATTTGAGTGTGAAGTTGAGTGTTCCTTCCATCCAAATTTCAGTAAATCAATCCACAAGTTGAGTGTTCCTTGTTGAGAGATTTGCATCTAGTAAAGAAGTGAGTGTTCCTTCTTTACATATCCTAGGAGTATAGGTGAGTGTTCCCTATTTCCTAACCTTTCTTTTCTCTTCTACTTTCTATCAAAATCTGTCCATTTTCAATTCTAAAATGCCACACAAACTTCTGTCCATTTTCTTGTTAAAACCACATCATTTCTTTTCCTTTTAAAAACCTAAACTCATTAATCTTTTAGTCTATATTATCCACGAAATTACATACCTTTCCTAGCCTATTTTCGTGCATAATTCACACTTAAAGCCTACGCATTATTTCATCATATAAATCAAAACACATTTCTGTCCAATTTGAGATCCATTTGTTCTAGTGAATTCTAGTGTTCTCTCACTAGTTTTTACATCATTTGGCGCGCCAGGTAGGGGGAGAAAAGGGGGAGAAAAGGGGGAAATACATTTCATTTTTCTCAAATGGATCCCATCAAATTTGAAACATATGAACAAATGAGTATTAGAATGTTGGAGGAAAATCAACGACTTGTAAAAAGAAATGAACAAATCAGTAGCATGATGTTGATGATGGACCAATTTTTATCCAACAAATCCGTAGAAAAGGTCCATAATTCTTTTCCTTTTGATGATGTTTGCAAATTTTCCACAAAGTGTGATAATCAAAAGAGGAGAAGCAAGCCATTGAGTCTCTTTGATTTTGGTTTCCAAAAACTTACCACTTCTTTTGAAGACAATTTGCTAAAGTCCACATTGTCTTACAAAAAACATTCTCCAAGCTACAATCAAAAAACTTCAACCACCACAAAAAAGAACCCCAATACCCGTGCATTGTCAAGGAGTGATTTTAGAAGTAAGGTAGCTCAACCTTACACTTGTGAAAGGGAGAAAGACGAAAATGCTACCACCTATATAGGATCTCATGATTCTAAGAAGGTTAATGAGGAGGAAAAACTTCCTTTGGAATCTTGTGATTCTAATGAGGAACATGAAGAAGAGGTTGTTGAGGATTGTTACCCTGAAGAGGACAATGTTGTACTTCAAAATGCATTTCAAGTACATATTGAGAAGGAGGGTGAAAATTCAAATGTGTCTTTAGAGTCTTATGGTTCAGTAGAGGATCTTGTTGATATGGAATTTCCTTTAGAATTTGATGATTCTAAAGAGAGTCATGAGGATGTGGAAATTTCGTTAGAATCTTATGATTCTCACTGACCAAAATGGTCAAAGAACAATTATCCATGGTCTAGATGAAGACGTTCAAGACGGTGCTATTGAACAAGAGGCTAAGGGATTAGTTCTGTCCAAGTCATTCTTCAATCCTATACACGGTAGTCCAAAGAGTTTCACAACTGGTTATACTTCCCTTAAAGTAGTTAATCTAGTTGAAAATATCTAAGTGTGCCGTTTTCACAAACTTGAAGCCACGCATGATTTAGTTACGTTGGACTGATCATGGGGCGTGAATTAAGGGAGGAATTGACTGATTATTTGTTGGGCGTAAGTTTAGGTTGAAATGGTTGGTTAGTTGAACTGATTGGGCGTAAATTAAGGAGTTAGTTAGCTCGTTGGTTAGTTGAACTGATTGAGCGTAAATTAAGGAGTTAGTTAGCTCATGGCCGGAATAAAGGAGCTTAAGTCAAGGGAGGTTACAAACAAGCTATTTGCACGTTGAAAATACCGTTTGAAGCTTGCTGAACGTTTTCCTTAATTTAAGCCTAGTTTTTCGTTTAGTTAGTTTCAGTTTATTGTTGTTTAGTTAGTTAGTTTCAGTTTATTGTTATAAAGGATTAATTGGACGGTCATATGAGCCTTTTAATCACTTTATAGTTAGCATTTTATTTCTGTCTTTTAAATAGGCAAGTAATGGATAATTATTAAAAGGGAATCCTATGATCCCTTATGTAACTGATACACTACTATAAATAGTGTACTGTACGAAAAGGAAAGGCATCCAGAAATTTGCTAAACACTTGTGCTTTTGTTGATTAAACGTGACTTGCAATTAGTCATTTTTAAGGTCCAAATTTGATAATCCAAATTTGAAGAGTACTAGTTTTGGTAGAGTGTTCCCAAACCTAGAACTTACGTAGTGAACGAGTGGGTCGAGTAATCCCTATTTTCTAACTACACCAAGCGAAGGGTGAGCGTTCCCCTTTGTTATATCCGAGGCTAGGGTTGAGTGTTCCCCTATTCTCCCCTCATCAATCACGAAATTCACTAAGACCCCTTAATACGTATTTTGTAACAAGGTTCTCATCTTGCTTACACATCATTTGGCGCGTCAGATAGGGGGAAATTTTTCAAAAAAAAAAAAACAAAAAAAAAAAAAAAAAAAAAATTTCCTAAGGGGTCGTGTACCTACACACCATGGGAGAAAATCAAGACTTAAGGACAGCCTTGGAAGCTCTAAATCGATCCATTGCTAGTCAAGAAAGGTTGGCCGAAACCAATGCCAATCTACAAGGGAATCTTGCTGCCTTGATGGCAAGACTCATGAACGAGCAAGATAGGAGAGATCGAGAGGAAGACCCTCCACCTAGGAGGGAAGATAGGAGTCTCAAAGTGGACGTCCCTTCCTTTGATGGGACCCTTGATCCAGAAAAGTACTTGGAATGGGAGAAATCCTTGGAAAGGTACTTTGAATACAAGGACATCCATGAGGATGTTCAGCGTTTTAAGATTGCCAAAGTCAAACTAAAGGGCTATGGTGATAGTTGGCTACAAGGAGAGCAAAGGGGACGTACCCTTAAGGGGAAAGTTCCTATCTCTACTTGGGACAAACTTAAAAAACGGATGAAAGACCGTTTCATTCCCCATAATTACAAGCAAAGCCAATATGTGAAGTGGAGTACCTTGCAACAAAATGGGGACTCTGTAGAGGATTACATAAAAGAGTTTGATAGGCTTGCTATTGTGTGTGAAGTAACCGAGAATGAAGACCTCAAAATGGGGCGTTTCATATCTGGTTTGGACCAAGAGTTACAAGACAGACTTGAAGGTTACACTAACCTCACGTTTGTGGAAGCTTGCAAGTTAGTGAGTAAATTCGATGCTAAGAGGAAGAAGAAGAAGCCTACTACCATTCCTCAATTGACACGAAAACCTTCTTTTCCTACAAAGGAAAGTTCGTCCTTTAACAAACCGAGCAATCCCCTGAAGAAGGACACAAAGAACGTGAAGCTAGGTGACATTGTGTGTTACAAATGTGGAGGGCGAGGTCATTACAAGAAGGATTGTCCTAATACTAGGGCGTTAACTATGCAAGAGGTTAAGCTCATGGCCACTCAAAACATCAACTGGGATGAGTTTGAGGATGGGGAAGAAGAAGTTGAAGATGATTGTGATGATTGCATTGTCGAGTCAGAGGAGAAGACTAGCCTCGTGATTAGGAGGGCCTTGCAAGCACGTGTGGAAGAGGATGCTGCCCCTCAACGACAACACATTTTCATCACCCATTGTAAAATTGGTGACGAGGTATGTGATTTAATTATTGATGGGGGAAGTGAGGCTAATACCGTATCTAAGACTCTAGTATCCAAACTTGGTCTTACGACCACTAATCATCCAAAACCTTACAAATTGAGCTGGTTAGACTCTAATGCTAGCACCGGGGTTAGGAAGCAATGTATGGTTTCTTTTTGTATTGGTTCGTATTGTGATTCTATATTATGTGACGTTGTATCTATGGATGCTTGTCATATTCTACTTGGTAGGCCTTGGCAAACTCATAAAAGATCTATACATGATGGGTATCACAACACTTATACCATAGTCCATGAAGGGAGGAAGAAAAAACTACACCCTTTACCACCCCCACGTTTTTCACCATCACGAACACCACAAAAAGAAGTATCCTTATTGTCTTTTAAAGAATTTGAGAGGGAGTTAGATGGTGAGGCAGAGTTGTTTATACTATACTCCAAAGAAACCCACGAAAATTTTGTTGTTCGAAATCCTAAGTTAGCCCAATTAATTAAAGATTTTGAGGACGTTTTTCCGGATGAATTACCTAAGGGACTACCACCCATACGAGGAATTGAGCATCAAATTGATCTCATTCCCGGAGCACCCTTGCCAAATAAACCAGCCTATAGGTGTAACCCTTTAGAAACTAAGGAGTTACAACGTCAAATTGAAGAACTAATGGGTATGGGTTATGTGCGTGAGTCCATGAGTCCATGTGCCGTTCCTGCTTTGTTGGTTCCTAAGAAAGATGGTACTTGGAGAATGTGTATTGATAGTAGAGCCGTTAATAACATTACTATCAAGTACAGGTTTCCAATCCCAAGGCTTGATGACATGCTGGATGAATTGAGTGGTTCCAAGGTCTTCTCAAAGGTAGACTTGAGAAGTGGGTATCATCAGATTCACATGAGAGAAGGGGATGAATGGAAGAATGCATTCAAAACAAAGCATGGGTTATATGAATGGCTCGTCATGCCATTTGGCCTTACCAATGCCCCTAGCACATTCATGAGGTTAATGAATGAGGTGCTAAGGCCATTTCTTGGCAAGTTTGTGGTAGTATACTTGGATGACATTCTCATCTATTCACGTGATGAAGAATCTCATTTTGATCACCTTTTTCAAGTATTTTCTGTTTTGAGGAAAGAAAAGTTGTATGGGAAACTAGAAAAATGTGATTTTTTATTATATGAAGTCATGTTTCTTGGCTATATAGTTTCAGGTGATGGCGTAAAGGTGGATCCTAGCAAAATTGAAGCAATTCAATCATGGCCTAGTCCGAGAACGCTCACGGAAGTTCGTTCATTTCATGGACTTGCCTCCTTCTATAGAAGATTCATCAAGAACTTCAGCACACTCATGGCTCCCATCACCGAGTGTACTAAGAAAGGCGTGTTCGAATGGACACCCCAAGCTCAAAGGGCGTTTGAAGAAGTCAAGAAGAAGATGTGCAACACACCCATATTAGCACTTCCGGATTTTTCCAAACCATTTGAGGTTGAATGTGACGCAAGTGGAAAAGGTATTGGTGCCGTATTGATTCAAGGTGGGCGACCCATTGCCTACTTTAGTGAGAAGATGAGTCAAGGCAAGTTGAATTACTCCACCTATGATAAAGAGTTCTATGCTATGGTAAGAGCTCTAGATCATTGGTCACATTATTTGAGGCCACAACCTTTCATATTGCATTCTGATCATGAATCCTTGAGGTTCATACATGGCCAAAAGAAGCTAAATGCGAGGCATGCAAAGTGGGTCGAATTCTTGCAAACATTCAACTTTTCCTCTAAATACAAGAGTGGAAAAGCGAATGTGGTGGCAGATGCCTTGTCTAGGAGGCATAATTTACTTGGAATGGTTGAAGCAAAGGTACTTGGATTCGATTTGATTAAGGAGTACTATCAAGAAGATGATGAATTCAAAGGGATAATTGAAAAATGCGTCCGTGGAGTTTATGATCTGTTTTCTTTGCATAATGGCTTTCTTTTCAAAGGGAATAGATTATGTATCCCAAAATGTCCCATTCGAAGTTTGTTGATACATGAAGCTCATGGGGGAGGACTAGCTGGTCACGTGGGTATTCACAAGACAATGGAGCTTCTCCAAGCTCATTTTCATTGGCCGAAAATGTTAGCCACGGTTCATCATGTGGTGCGTCGTTGTTCTACCTGTCAAAGAGCAAAAATGGTGTTTCATAAAGGTCTCTACAAGCCCTTACCAATTCCCGAAAGACCTTGGGAGGATGTTAGTATGGATTTTATTGTAGCTTTGCCAAGAACTCAAAGAGGCAAAGATTCAATAATGGTGGTGGTTGATCGATTCTCGAAAATGGCTCATTTCATTCCTTGCCATAAAACTGAAGATGCAATAAAAGTGGCTAAGTTATACTTCGAAGAGGTAGTTCGTTTCCATGGGGTGCCACGCACCATTGTGTCAGATCGCGATACTAAGTTCCTAAGTCATTTTTGGAAATCCATATGGCGTTTGATGGGAACTAAGTTATTGTTTTCTACCTCACATCATCCACAAACCGATGGCCAAACGGAGGTGGTGAATAGAATACTTGGTTCGTTGCTTAGGGCTTTGGTAAGCAAAAGTACCAAGGATTGGGATAATAAGCTTGCTCATGCCGAGTTTGCTTATAATAGGACACCTAGTGCTACTACAAAGTACTCTCCTTTTGAAGTAGTATATGGCGTCAATCCTTATGTTCCCATTGACCTTATTGCTTTGCCAAAAGACAAGTTCGTTCATGGTGGGGCAAAAGAACAAGCTGAATTCATGCTAAAGGTCCATAAAGAAGTTCGGAGAAACATTGAAAGGGCGAATGAAATCTACAAGAAACAAGCCAACAAACGAGTAAGAAATGTGAAGTCTTTTGAAGTTGGGGATTTAGTGTGGATTTACATGAGGAAAGAACGTTTTCCTAGCAAAAGGAAGAACAAACTTATGCCAAGAGCCGAGGGACCATTTGAGATCATGGAAAAGATCAATGACAACGCATACAAAGTTGATTTGGGAGGTCAATATGGTGTCTCAAGTACATTCAACGTTGGTGATCTTGCTCCTTACTTTGATGATGACGAATTGAGGGCAATTCCTTTTGAAGAAAGGGAGGATGACCAAAATGGTCAAAGAACAATTATCCATGGTCTAGATGAAGACGTTCAAGACGGTGCTATTGAACAAGAGGCTAAGGGATTAGTTCTGTCCAAGTCATTCTTCAATCCTATACACGGTAGTCCAAAGAGTTTCACAACTGGTTATACTTCCCTTAAAGTAGTTAATCTAGTTGAAAATATCTAAGTGTGCCGTTTTCACAAACTTGAAGCCACGCATGATTTAGTTACGTTGGACTGATCATGGGGCGTGAATTAAGGGAGGAATTGACTGATTATTTGTTGGGCGTAAGTTTAGGTTGAAATGGTTGGTTAGTTGAACTGATTGGGCGTAAATTAAGGAGTTAGTTAGCTCGTTGGTTAGTTGAACTGATTGAGCGTAAATTAAGGAGTTAGTTAGCTCATGGCCGGAATAAAGGAGCTTAAGTCAAGGGAGGTTACAAACAAGCTATTTGCACGTTGAAAATACCGTTTGAAGCTTGCTGAACGTTTTCCTTAATTTAAGCCTAGTTTTTCGTTTAGTTAGTTTCAGTTTATTGTTGTTTAGTTAGTTAGTTTCAGTTTATTGTTATAAAGGATTAATTGGACGGTCATATGAGCCTTTTAATCACTTTATAGTTAGCATTTTATTTCTGTCTTTTAAATAGGCAAGTAATGGATAATTATTAAAAGGGAATCCTATGATCCCTTATGTAACTGATACACTACTATAAATAGTGTACTGTACGAAAAGGAAAGGCATCCAGAAATTTGCTAAACACTTGTGCTTTTGTTGATTAAACGTGACTTGCAATTAGTCATTTTTAAGGTCCAAATTTGATAATCCAAATTTGAAGAGTACTAGTTTTGGTAGAGTGTTCCCAAACCTAGAACTTACGTAGTGAACGAGTGGGTCGAGTAATCCCTATTTTCTAACTACACCAAGCGAAGGGTGAGCGTTCCCCTTTGTTATATCCGAGGCTAGGGTTGAATGTTCCCCTATTCTCCCCTCATCAATCACGAAATTCACTAAGACCCCTTAATACGTATTTTGTAACAAGGTTCTCATCTTGCTTACACATCACTCACGAGGGTGAAGAAATTGAACAAGTGGAAGAGTGTCTTCTTAAAGAAAGCTTGATGTTGAGACAAGTATTCCCGGTACAAAAGGAGGTTGAAATGACACTCATTCAAGGGAAAGATGTTTCACCCATCAAATACATTTTTGAGAATGAGATTGACATGGAATCAAGTGATCTTACACTTGATTTGGGATTTTTTGGGAAGTCTACTCCATGTGATACAATTAAGGTAGATCTTAGAAGATTGGAGACCATTTCTTGGTCACCCCTTCAAATTGCTATAGAAGAACTGTTGGAGATCAAGAGATCATGCAATAGTGGAGTTCCTAGACCAATTGATAGGATGTGTATTCCCTTTTTCAAAAGGATCAAATTTTGCATTCCCAAAAATGCAATTCGTAAAATGTTGAATAGGGAGGAGGATAGAGGAGGAGGACTTAATAGTCATTGGGATACTTTGAGAATGGTCATTTGGCCTAAGTTCAAAGTTGGCATTGGTGATACATTTTGTTTTGTTGAAGTCCTAGAGTTGAGGACAACTCTTTTCCAAGAAGAGGGGAATGATGTAAAATCCAAAATAGTCGATTTTTCATCTGAACCATTTTGGACTTCATTGGTAATAAGTGATGGGAATTCCAATTTCTCATCTAATGCTAATGGCTCCATAAAGGAGATCTTTTTAGCTAAATCCTTTGAGGAAAAATGGTTCGGTCCATTTTTGGTTGCATGGATCGTTGATTACTATGCAAGGGTATTCTAGTCTTTTCACCTTGGGAAACTAGAATAAGGCGTTGAAGGAATTTTGTGTAAAATAAATAAAAAAAATATTTTCTTATTTTAATTAATTAATCTGGTTTTAAACTAGTTAATTAATTAAAGGTAGTTAGTTAGTTAGTTAGTTAAAGGAGTTGGGTAATAATTGGTTAAACAGAATCAGATTGGCGTGTGGATTTGATGGGTTTGTTGAGGTGGAATGGCATTTAAATGGGAAGATTTGTTGCTATTTTATGCATGGCATGATCAAGGGGCAATTAGGAAAGTAGGGACGTTTTTCCCTTAGAGGTGATATGCTAAGTTGGAATTTGCATGGAAATGGAAGTAAGCTGACCAGATTTGGGTGTGGGACCATTAAGGGGATTTAGGGAGATTAATTTTCGTCCAATTAGGTGTTAATTAGGGAGATTTAGTTGCTAAATTAGGCATGGAGATAAGGGAAATATATGGGTTGGAAAAAATCAGATTTGATTCTTGCATGAATTAAGGAAAGATCTTGACTGATTTAATTCTTGCATGAGTTAAGGAAATATTTGGACTTATTTTATTCCCTTTTAATAGCTGGCATTTTTGGTGAGAATTATGGGTAGATTGAAGCCATAAATTAGAGGATTTGGGAAAGAATTTATCTGATTTGATTTTAGCTTGATTTAAGGAAGGTATGATTAGATTTGCATATCTTAAGATATTCTTTTTAATATGGTCGAAAATGGAATGGATGAATGAATGAAGTTTGAATCTTGATATCTTTACTTGCAATATCATGTATTGAGTTGCTTGTGTTTTTCCAAGTTTTACCTTGAAGAATTTGAGTGTGAAGTTGAGTGTTCCTTCCATCCAAATTTCAGTAAATCAATCCGCAAGTTGAGTGTTCCTTGTTGAGAGATTTGCATCTAGTAAAGAAGTGAGTGTTCCTTCTTTACATATCCTAGGAGTATAGGTGAGTGTTCCCTATTTCCTAACCTTTCTTTTCTCTTCTACTTTCTATCAAAATCTGTCCATTTTCAATTCTAAAATCCCACACAAACTTCTGTCCATTTTCTTGTTAAAACCACATCATTTCTTTTCCTTTTAAAAACCTAAACTCATTAATCTTTTAGTCTATATTATCCACGAAATTACATACCTTTCCTAGCCTATTTTCGTGCATAATTCACACTTAAAGCCTACGCATTTCATCATATAAATCAAAACACATTTCTGTCCAATTTGAGATCCATTTGTTCTAGTGAATTCTAGTGTTCTCTCACTAGTTTTTACATCAAGAACTTGCACTAACATACCAATATAGCCTAGTTACAAGTGTTCATGCATTGATAACGAGCCTTAGACGCATTTCACCTTGTTCTAAATCGATGTTCGTGCTTTTTGTGGGAAAGGGGGCCGGAAAGGGTTCTACTTCTCCTATTTTTCAAATTTCTTATCACACTAGCGAATAACTTGCACTGACATACCAATATAGCCTAGTTACATTTGTTTATGCATTAAAAATGAGCCTTACAAGTATTTCACTAAGTTTTCAATCGATGCTCGTGATTTTCAAGGGAAAGGGGGCCAGAAAGGGCTGTAATTCGCCTATTTTTCAAATTTCTTTTCCAAATAACCAACTACTTGCACTAACATACAAATATATCATAGTTACATGTGTTCATGCATTGTAAACAAACCTTAGAAGCATTTCGCTAAGTGTTCAATCGATGTTCGTGACTTTCAAGGGAAAGGGGTCGGAAAGGGTTCTACCTCGCCTATTTTTATAATTTCTTATCACACTGACCTATAAATTACAATAACAAACCAATAATATAGCCTAGGTACAAGTGTTCATGCATTGAAAACGAGCTGTAGAAGCATTTCACTAAGTTTTCAAACGATGTTCGTGACTTTCAAGAGAAAGGGGGCCGGAAGGGTTCTACCTCGCCTATTTTTCAAATTTCTTATTAAAAGAGCCTAGAACTTACACTAACATAACAATATAGCCTAGTTACAAGTGCTCATGCTTTGATAATGAGCCTTAGAAGCATTTCACTAAGTTCTAAATAGATGTTCGTGATTTTTAAGGGAAAGTGGGACGTAAAGGGTTCTAGATCGCCTATTTTTCAAGTTTCTTATCACACTAACCTATAACTTGCACTAACATACCAATATAGCCCAGTTACAAGTATTCATGCATTGAAAACGAGCCTTAGATGCATTTCACTAAGTTTTCAATCGAGGTTCGTGATTTTCAAGGGAAAGGGGGGCCGAAAAGGGTTCTCGCTCACTTATTTTTCAAATTTCTTATCACACTAACCTATAAGTTGCACTAACATACCAATATAGTCTAGTTACAAGTGTTCGTGCATTGAAAACGGGCCTTAGAAGCATTTCACTAAGTTTTAAATTGATGGTCGTGACTTTCAAGGGAAAGGGGGCTGAAAAGGGTTCTACCTCACCTATTTTTCAAATTTCTTATCAAAATAACCTAGAACTTGCACTAACATACCAATATAGCCTAGTTACAAGTGTTCATGCATTGATAACGAGCCTTAGACGCATTTCACCTTGTTCTAAATCGATGTTCGTGCTTTTTATGGGAAAGGGGGCCAGAAAGGGTTCTACTTCTCCTATTTTTCAAATTTCTTATCACACTAGCGAATAACTTGCACTGACATACCAATATAGCCTAGTTACATTTGTTTATGCATTGAAAATGAGCCTTAGAAGTATTTCACTAAGTTTTCAATCGATGCTCGTAATTTTCAAGGGAAAGGGGGCCAGAAAGGGCACTAATTCGCCAATTTTTCAAATTTCTTTTCCAAATAACCAACTACTTGCACTAACATACAAATATATCATAGTTACATGTGTTCATGCATTGTAAACGAACCTTAGAAGCATTTCGCTAAGTGTTCAATCGATGTTCGTGACTTTCAAGGGAAAGGGGTCGGAAAGGGTTCTACCTCGCCTATTTTTATAATTTCTTATCACACTGACCTATAAATTACAATAACAAACCAATAATATAGCCTAGGTACAAGTGTTCATGCATTGAAAACGAGCTGTAGAAGCATTTCACTAAGTTTTCAAACGATGTTCGTGACTTTCAAGAGAAAGGGGGCCGGAAGGGTTCTACCTCGCCTATTTTTCAAATTTCTTATTAAAAGAGCCTAGAACTTGCACTAACATAACAATATAGCCTAGTTACAAGTGCTCATGCGTTGATAATGAGCCTTAGAAGCATTTCACTAAGTTCTAAATAGATGTTCGTGATTTTGAAGGGAAAGTGGGACGTAAAGGGTTCTAGATCGCCTATTTTTAAAGTTTCTTATCACACTAACCTATAACTTGCACTAACATACCAATATAGCCCAGTTACAAGTATTCATGCATTGAAAATGAGCCTTAGATGCATTTCACTAAGTTTTCAATCGAGGTTCGTGATTTTCAAGGGAAAGGGGGGCCGAAAAGGGTTCTCCCTCACTTGTTTTTCAAATTTCTTATCACACTAACCTATAAGCTGCACTAACATACCAATATAGTCTAGTTTCAAGTGTTCGTGCATTGAAAATGGGCCTTAGAAGCATTTCACTAAGTTTTAAATTGATGGTCGTGACTTTCAAGGGAAAGGGGGCTGAAAAGGGTTCTACCTCGCCTTTTTTTTAAATTTCTTATCAAAATAACCTAGAACTTGCACTAACATACCAATATAGCCTAGTTACAAGTGTTCATGCATTGATAACGAGCCTTAGACGCATTTCACCTTGTTCTAAATCGATGTTCGTGCTTTTTATGGGATAGGGGGCCGGAAAGGGTTCTACCTCTTCTATTTTTCAAATTTCTTATCCCACTAGCGAATAACTTGCATTGACATACCAATATAGCCTAGTTACATTTGTTTATGCATTGAAAATGAGCCTTAGAAGTATTTCACCAAGTTTTCAATCGATGCTCGTGAGTTTCAAGGGAAAGGGGGCCAGAAAGGGCTCTAATTCGCCTATTTTTCAAATTTCTTTTCCAAATAACCTACTACTTGCACTAACATACAAATATAGCATAGGTACATGTGTTCATGCATTGTAAACGAACCTTAGAAGCATTTCGCTAAGTTTTCAATCGATGTTCGTGACTTTCAAGGGAAAGGGGTCGGAAAGGGTTCTACCTCGCCTATTTTTATAATTTCTTATCACACTGACCTATAAATTACAATAACAAACCAATAATATAGCCTAGGTACAAGTGTTCATGCATTGAAAACAAGCTGTAGAAGCATTTCTGATGCGTGCATCAATATGAACGACGAGCATGTTGAAGAATTATTCCAAGAAAGTCAAGAAAGCATGAATCTATACTTGGACGCTTCTTCAATAGGTCAAACTTACTATCGGGGGCATCAAGACAAAGCCACGCTTTGTATGGTGGCGTTCTTGGGAGTTCTTGAAGCTTCTTGATAGTTCTTTAAGGTTTCTTTAAAAGCTTTCTTAGATTTTGGTCTACAAGTTTTTACCTTTCACTTGAAAGGGTTTTTCTTGGTTTAGACCTTAGGTTTCTTTATGTTCTTAATTATTTTTGTACGTGTGCGTAGTTAATTAAGTTGGAGAATCGTGTAACGTTACTTGGCGCACAAGGTTAAGTTAGGTTTCCTATTTCAAGAGGGATTCCTACTCAAAATTGAAAGTGGCGGCTGCTTGGAGATCAAGGCAAAGGGATTCCTACTCAAGCTAGAACTCTAATATGCTTAGAAAAAAGTAGGAGTTTTACTCAAGCTAGAACTCTAATGTGTTTAGAAAAAGTAGGAGTTTTACTCAAGTTAGAACTCTAATATGCTTAGGAAAAGAAGGAGTTTTATTCTAGTTAGAGTTCTAATAGTCTTAGGAAAGGATTGCTATAAATACTCCATGTAATTCACGAATTCATTCATTCATTCACGATTTGAGCAATATAAAACACATATATTTTTGAGTGATATTTTGGTTGGATTGCCTAAATATTTCTTTGGCTAACTTGCGAGTTGGTTGCTGTTTTGGGTGTTTTAGTTAAAACATTCATTGGTTTGATTAATTAGGTGGACTCTTAATTAATTAAACTCAGTTCTTGCCTAGTTCTTGGTGATTTATCTGTATAGGACGAAGGTTAGAACATATCCTTGTGATAACTTGGTTTTCGGATCAAGAATCACATCAATTTCACTAAGTTTCAAACGATGTTCGTGACTTTCAAGAGAAAGGGGGCCGGAAGGGTTCTACCTCGCCTATTTTTCAAATTTCTTATTAAAAGAGCCTAGAACTTGCACTAACATAACAATATAGCCTAGTTACAAGTGCTCATGCGTTGATAATGAGCCTTAGAAGCATTTCACTAAGTTCTAAAGAGATGTTCGTGATTTTTAAGGGAAAGTGGGACGTAAAGGGTTCTAGATCGCCTATTTTTCAAGTTTCTTATCACACTAACCTATAACTTGCACTAACATACCAATATAGCCCAGTTACAAGTATTCATGCATTGAAAATGAGCCTTAGATGCATTTCACTAAGTTTTCAATCGAGGTTCGTGATTTTCAAGGGAAAGGGGGGCCGAAAAGGGTTCTCCCTCACTTGTTTTTCAAATTTCTTATCACAATAACCTATAAGCTGCACTAACATACCAATATAGTCTAGTTTCAAGTGTTCGTGCATTGAAAACAGGCCTTAGAAGCATTTCACTAAGTTTTAAATTGATGATCGTGACTTTCAAGGGAAAGGGGGCTGAAAAGGTTTCTACCTCGCCTATTTTTCAAATTTCTTATCAAAATAACCTAGAACTTGCACTAACATACCAATATAGCCTAGTTACAAGTGTTCATGCATTGATAACGAGCCTTAGACGCATTTCACCTTGTTCTAAATCGATGTTCGTGCTTTTTATGGGAAAGGGGGCCGGAAAGGGTTCTACCTCTCCTATTTTTCAAATTTCTTATCACACTAGCGAATAACTTGCACTGACATACCAATATAGCCTAGTTACATTTGTTTATGCATTGAAAATGAGCCTTAGAAGTATTTCACCAAGTTTTCAATCGATGCTCGTGAGTTTCAAGGGAAAGGGGGCCAGAAAGGGCTCTAATTCGCCTATTTTTCAAATTTCTTTTCCAAATAACCTACTACTTGCACTAACATACAAATATAGCATAGTTACATGGGTTCAAAAGGGTTCTACCTCGCCTATTTTTATAATTTCTTATCACACTGACCTATAAATTACAATAACAAACCAATAATATAGCCTAGGTACAAGTGTTCATGCATTGAAAACGAGCTGTAGAAGCATTTCACTAAGTTTTCAAACGATGTTCGTGACTTTCAAGAGAAAGGGGGCCGGAAGGGTTCTACCTCGCCTATTTTTCAAATTTCTTACTAAAAGAGCCTAGAACTTGCACTAACATAACAATATAGCCTAGTTACAAGTGCTCATGCGTTGATAATGAGCCTTAGAAGCATTTCACTAAGTTCTAAATAGATGTTCGTGATTTTTAAGGGAAAGTGGGACGTAAAGGGTTCTAGATCGCCTATTTTTCAAGTTTCTTATCACACTAACCTATAACTTGCACTAACATACCAATATAGCCCAATTACAAGTACTCATGCATTGAAAATGAGCCTTAGATGCATTTCACTAAGTTTTCAATCGAGGTTCGTGATTTTCAAGGGAAAGGGGGGCCGAAAAGGGTTCTCCCTCACTTGTTTTTCAAATTTCTTATCACACTAACCTATAAGCTGCACTAACATACCAATATAGTGTAGTTACAAGTGTTCGTGCATTGAAAACGGGGCTTAGAAGCATTTCACTAAGTTTTAAATTGATGGTCGTGACTTTCAAGGGAAAAGGGGCTGAAAAGGGTTCTACCTCGCCTATTTTTCAAATTTCTTATCAAAATAACCTAGAACTTGCACTAACATACCAATATAGCCTAGTGATGTGTAAACAAGGTGAGAAACTTGATTACAAATGATCGGGAATGTGTGTTAAGAAAGTTTAGGGGAACTCTCACCCTTAACTTGAGGATATAACAGTGAGGAACACTCACTCACGTGTTTGGGCGTAGTAGTGATTAGGGAACTCTCACCTATTCGACAACTACAAGTTTAAGTTTTAGGAACTCTCACTAAAACACAAACTCTTCAAATTGAGGGAACTCTCAAATTTGGAAAATAAACTTGACTAGCACAAGCCAAATTCGGATTATACACTCGTGTGTTTTGGGCAAAATTCTGGAATGCCTTTCATTGATTATTAGCACGCTATTTATAGCTTTTTCGTACATCATACTAAGCTAAAACAAACAATAAACAGAAAGCTGAAAATAAGGGTAGATTAAGTGGCTCACAACCGTCCAACATAATCCCCATAACAACTCATTATTTCTCTAACTAATAAAGCTTAAAACAAGGGAAGAATAGCTTAAAATAAGGAAAGAAACGTTCAGCAAATTGACTCCAAACTGCTGTTCAAATTCCTCCTTCAAAGTCGCCTTGAAATGCGCCAAATCGTTCAGCAAATTGACTTCAAATTGCTGTTCAAATTCGTCCTCCAAAGTAGCCTTGAAATGCGCTTTTTAAGCCTTCATTTAAGCTCTTTTATTTCGAATTTAAACCAGCTAGGAACGCCCCTTAAAGTCTGCCTATATTCCCCCATTATTGAGGTAATTAGTTACGCTCAATACGGTGCAACCATTTGAGGACTTATATGGGCCGTGCATGCCAAAATCCCTAAGAGTAGTATTGAGGAGAGACTTGGACAAAATCAACTCCCTAACGTTCGACCCTTGGACTGGAATATTCGCACCTTGACCATTTTGGTCATCTTGGTCATCCTCCCCTTCTTCAAAGGGAATTGCCCTCAATTCTTCATCATTATAGTACGGTGCTAGATCCCCCACATTGAATGTGCTTGAGACGCCGTACTTTCTTCCCAAATCTACCTTGTAGGCATTGTCATTGATCTTTTTCACTATCTCAAATGGACCCTCGGCTCGTGGCATGAGCTTGTTCTTCCTTTGATTGGGAAATCTCTCCTTCCTCATGTAGATCCATACTAAGTCACCAACTTCAAAACGTTTCACATTTTTGACTCTCTTGTTGGCTTGCTTCTTATAGATTTCATTAGCCTTCTCGATGTTCTTCCTCACTTCTTTGTGGATTTTCACCATGAACTCGGCTTGTTCCTTGGCACCTCCATGCACGAATTTGTCTTTAGGCAAAGCTACGAGATCAATTGGAACATAGGGATTAGAACCATAGACTACTTCAAAAGGAGAATACTTTGTAGTAGCGCTAGGAGTTCTATTGTAAGCAAACTCGGCATGAGCGAGTTTGACATCCCAATCTTTGGTGCTTTTACTAACCAAGGTTCTAAGCAAAGAACCTAGCACCCTATTCACCACCTCGGTTTGGCCATCGGTTTGGGGGTGATGTGAGGTAGAAAACAGCAACTTGGTTCCCATAAGACGCCACAAAGACTTCCAAAAATGACTTTGGAACTTTGTATCTCGATCTGAAACAATGGTGCGTGGGACTCCATGGAAACGAACAATCCCATCAAAATATAATTTTGCCACCTTCATAGCATCCTCGGTTTTATGACAAGGGATAAAGTGAGCCATCTTTGAAAAACGATCAACTACCACCATGATTGAGTCCTTACCTCTTTGAGTTCTAGGTAAAGCCACAATGAAATCCATGCTTAGGTCTTCCCAAGGTCTCTCCGGAATTGGCAATGGCTTGTAAAGACCTTTGTGAAACACCATCTTTGCCCTTTGACAAGTAGAGCAACGCGCTACAACATGATGGACAGTAGATCGCATGTTAGGCCAATAAAAGTGAGCTTGAAGAAGCTCCATAGTCTTTTGAACTCCGAAATGGCCTGCTAGACCTCCTCCATGCGCTTCATGAATCAACAAGCTTTGAATCGGACATATAGGAATGCATAACCTATTTCCCTTAAAAAGAAAATCATTTTGTAAGGAAAATAAATCATAACTTCCCTTCACGCATTTCTCCAAAATGCCCTTGAAATCATCATCTTCCTTGTAGTATTCTTTTATTAATTCGAACCCAAGGACTTTCACCTCGACGACTCCAAGTAAAGTATGCCTTCGAGATAAGGCATCCGCAACAACATTCGCCTTTCCACTTTTGTACTTTGATGAGAAGTTAAATGTTTACAAGAATTCCACCCACTTTGCATGCCTCGAATTCAATTTCTTTTGGCCATGGATGAACCTTAACGATTCATGGTCAGAATGAAGTATGAATGGTTGTGGCCTCAAGTAATGCGACCAATGATCCAAAGCTCGCACCATTGCATAGAACTCCTTGTCATAGGTGGAATAATTCAGCTTGCCTTGGCTCAATTTCTCACTAAAGTAGGCAATAGGACGCCCTTCTTGAATCAACACGACACCAATCCCCTTTCCGCTTGCATCACACTCAACTTCAAATGGTTTTGAAAAATCTGGAAGTGCTAGAACAGGTGTATTGCACATCTTCTCTTTGATTACTTCAAACGCCTTTTGAGCTTGAGGAGTCCACTCAAATGAACCCTTCTTTGTGCACTCGGTGATAGGAGCCATTAGAGTGCTAAAATTGCGAATGAACCTCCTATAAAAGGAAGCTAATCCATGGAAAGAACGGACCTCCGTGAGTGTCTTTGGGCTAGGCCATGATTGAATAGCCTCAATCTTGCTAGGATCAACTTTCACACCTTCTCCTGAAATAATGTAACCAAGAAAAGTGACCTCATATAGCATAAAATTACATTTTTCAAGTTTTCCATACAATTTTTGTTCTCTCAAAACCGTGAAAACTTTAAATAAATGTATCAAATGTTCGTCCCCACTCTTGCTATAAATAAGGATATCATCAAGGTACACCACCACGAACTTTCCAAGGAAAGGCCGCAACACCTCGTTCATCAACCTCATGAAAGTGCTAGGTGCGTTGGTGAGTCCAAATGGCATCACGAGCCACTCATACAAACCGTGCTTGGTTTTGAAAGCGGTCTTCCATTCATCTCCTTCTCTCATCCGAATTTGATGATACCCACTTCTCAAATCAACCTTTGAAAACCACTTCGAGCCGCTCAGTTCATCAAGCATGTCATCTAGCCTTGGAATTGGAAACCTGTACTTGATAGTAATATTGTTAACAGCCCTACTATCAATACACATACGCCATGTCCCATCCTTTTTAGGGACCAAAAGAGCAGGAACAGCACACGGACTCATAGACTCACGTACATACCCCATACTCATCAACTCCTCAATTTGTCGTTGTAATTCCTTAGTTTCCAAGGGATTACACCTATAGGCAGGTTTGTTAGGTAAAGGAGCACCGGGAATGAGGTCAATTTGATGTTCAATTCCCCTCAAAGGTGGTAATCCTTTAGGTAACTCATCGGGAAAAACATCCTCAAAATCCTTAATCAATTGAGCCAATTTGGGGTTTTGACTCACAAAATTTTCGTGGACCTCTTTAGAGTACAACAAGTATAATTCATCCTCACCATCAATTTCCCTTTCAAATTCCTTAAGGGTAAGTAATGACACCTCCTTTGATTGTTTCGGATTTTGTGAAAATCGTGGGGGTGGTAAAGGGTGCAACTTTTTTTGTTTTCCTTGGTGAGTTATAGTGTAAGTGTTATGGTACCCATCATGTTGAGATTTTCGATCAGTTTGCCAAGGTCTACCAAGCAAAACGTGACAAGCATCCATAGACACAACATCACACAGTTGAGTATCATGATAAGACCCAATAGAAAAACTAACCATGCATTGTTTCCTAACCCCCGTGCTAGAACTAGAATCCAACCAACTCAACTTGTAAGGATGTGGGTGATTTGTAGTTGTAAGACCAAGTCTAGTTATCAAGGTTTTGGAAACTGTGTTTGCCTCACTACCACTATCAACGATTAAATCACATACCTCGTCTTTAATCTTGCACTTGGTAATGAAAACATGTTGTCTTTGCGGTGCTAAGGGTTCCTCAACGTGAGCTTGCAACGCCCTTCTCACAACCAGATTTGTTTTGGTCTCTTCTTCGGGGAAACATTGCTCTTCCTCCTCGTCCCCTTCAGTAAAATTCACGTCCTCCACTTCTTCAACCTCGAAATCCTCCCAATTGATAGTTTGGTTAGCAATAAGCTTGACCTCTTGCATGGTCAAAGCTCTTGAATTTGGACAATCTTTCTTAAAGTGACCCCTTCCTCCGCATTTGTAACAAACAATGTCACTTATTCTGAAATCTTTCTTGTCCTTCTTAGGTGGATCGTTGGTTTTGACAAAAGAAGAACCATCCTTGACAGGGAAGGTTGGTCTTCGTGTCACTTGAGGGGTGACAATCGGCTTCTTCTTCTTCCTTCTTGAATCAAACTTGATTACAAGTTTGCACGCTTCAGCAAAGGTTAAATTGGTGTAACCTTCAAGTTTGTCTTGCAACTCTTGATCCAACCCAGCCACGAAACGTCCCATCTTGAGTTCTTCATTCTCCGTGATTTCACACACGATAGAAAGTCTATCAAACTCTTTGATGTAGTCCTCAGCCGATTCTCCATTTTGGTGCAAAGTGCTCCACTTCACATATTGACTTTGCTTGTAATTGTGAGGAATAAAACGATCCCTCATCCTCTTCTTCAACTTGCTCCAAGTAGCAATGGTTGCCTTACCCTTAAGAGTACGCCCCCTTTGTTCTCCTTGTAGCCAATTATCTCCATAGCCTTTCAACTTCACCTTGGCTATCTTGTATTTTTGGAATTCCTCTTGAATATCCTTGTAGTCGAAGTACCTCTCCAAGGATTTCTCCCATTCCAAGTATTTTTCTGGATCAAGTGTCCCATCAAATGAAGGGACGTCCACTTTGAGACTCCTATCTTCCCTCCTAGGTGGAGGGTCTTCGCCTTGATCTCTCCTATCATGCTCGTTCATGAGCCTTGCCATCAAGGCAGCAAGGTTCCCTTGTAGATTGGCGTTGGTTTCGGCCAACCTCTCTTGACTAGCAATGGATCGATTAAGAGCTTCCAAAGCTGTCCTCAAGTCTTGATTCTCTCCCATGGTATGTAGGTATTCGACCCCTTTGGAAAAATTTAAGGAAATTTTTCCCCCTACCTGACGCGCCAAATGATGTGTAAACAAGGTGAGAAACTTGATTACAAATGATCGGGAATGTGTGTTAAGAAAGTTTAGGGGAACTCTCACCCTTAACTTGAGGATATAACAGTGAGGAACACTCACTCACGTGTTTGGGCGTAGTAGTGATTAGGGAACTCTCACCTATTCGACAACTACAAGTTTAAGTTTTAGGAACTCTCACTAAAACACAAACTCTTCAAATTGAGGGAACTCTCAAATTTGGAAAATAAACTTGACTAGCACAAGCCAAATTCGGATTATACACTCGTGTGTTTTGGGCAAAATTCTGGAATGCCTTTCATTGATTATTAGCACGCTATTTATAGCTTTTTCGTACATCATACTTAGCTAAAACAAACAATAAACAGAAAGCTGAAAATAAGGGTAGATTAAGTGGCTCACAACCGTCCAACATAATCCCCATAACAACTCATTATTTCTCTAACTAATAAAGCTTAAAACAAGGGAAGAATAGCTTAAAATAAGGAAAGAAACGTTCAGCAAATTGACTCCAAACTGCTGTTCAAATTCCTCCTTCAAAGTCGCCTTGAAATGCACCAAATCGTTCAGCAAATTGACTTCAAATTGCTGTTCAAATTCGTCCTCCAAAGTAGCCTTGAAATGCGCTTTTTAAGCCTTCATTTAAGCTCTTTTATTTCGAATTTAAACCAGCTAGGAACGCCCCTTAAAGTCTGCCTATATTCCCCCATTATTGAGGTAATTAGTTACGCTCAATACGGTGCAACCATTTGAGGACTTATATGGGCCGTGCATGCCAAAATCCCTAAGAGTAGTATTGAGGAGAGACTTGGACAAAATCAACTCCCTAACGTTCGACCCTTGGACTGGAATATTCGCACCTTGACCATTTTGGTCATCTTGGTCACCTAGTTACAAGTGTTCATGCATTGATAACGAGCCTTAGACGCATTTCACCTTGTTCTAAATCGATGTTCGTGCTTTTTATGGCAAAGGGGGCCGGAAAGGGTTCTACCTCTCCTATTTTTCAAATTTCTTATCACACTAGCGAATAACTTGCACTGACATACCAATATAGCCTATTTACATTTGTTTATGCATTGAAAATGAGCCTTAGAAGTATTTCACCATGTTTTCAATCGATGCTCGTGAGTTTCAAGGGAAAGGGGGCCAGAAAGGGCTCTAATTCGCCTATTTTTCAAATTTCTTTTCCAAATAACCTACTACTTTCACTAACATACAAATATAGCATAGTTACATGTGTTCATGCATTGTAAACGAACCTTAGAAGCATTTCGCTAAGTTTTCAATCGATGTTCGTGACTTTCAAGGGAAAGGGGTCGGAAAGGGTTCTACCTCGCCTATTTTAATAATTTCTTATCACACTGACCTATAAATTACAATAACAAACCAATAATATAGCCTAGGTACAAGTGTTCATGCATTGAAAACGAGCTGTAGAAGCATTTCACTAAGTTTTCAAACGATGTTCGTGACTTTCAAGAGAAAGGGGGCCGGAAGGGTTCTACCTCGCCTATTTTTCAAATTTCTTACTAAAAGAGCCTAGAACTTGCACTAACATAACAATATAGCCTAGTTACAAGTGCTCATGCGTTGATAATGAGCCTTAGAAGCATTTCACTAAGTTCTAAATAGATGTTCGTGATTTTTAAGGGAAAGTGGGACGTAAAGGGTTCTAGATCGCCTATTTTTCAAGTTTCTTATCACACTAACCTATAACTTGCACTAACATACCAATATAGCCCAGTTACAAGTATTCATGCATTGAAAACGAGCCTTAGATGCATTTCACTAAGTTTTCAATCGAGGTTCGTGATTTTCAAGGGAAAGGGGGGCCGAAAAGGGTTCTCCCTCACTTGTTTTTCAAATTTCTTATCACACTAACCTATAAGCTGCACTAACATACCAATATAGTCTAGTTACAAGTGTTCGTGCATTGAAAACGGGGCTTAGAAGCATTTCACTAAGTTTTAAATTGATGGTCGTGACTTTCAAGGGAAAGGGGGCTGAAAAGGGTTCTGCCTCGCCTATTTTTCAAATTTCTTATCAAAATAACCTAGAACTTGCACTAACATACCAATATAGCCTAGTTACAAGTGTTCATGCATTGATAACGAGCCTTGGACGCATTTCACCTTGTTCTAAATCGATGTTCGTGCTTTTTATGGGAAAGGGGGCCGGAAAGGGTTCTACCTCTCCTATTTTTCAAATTTCTTATCACACTAGCGAATAACTTGCACTGACATACCAATATAGCCTAGTTACATTTGTTTATGCATTGAAAATGAGCCTTAGAAGTATTTCACCAAGTTTTCAATTGATGCTCGTGAGTTTCAAGGGAAAGGGGGCCAGAAAGGGCTCTAATTCGCCTATTTTTCAAATTTCTTTTCCAAATAACCTACTACTTGCACTAACATAGAAGTATAGCATAGTTACATGCGTTCATGCATTGTAAACGAACCTTAGAAGCATTTCGCTAAGTTTTCAATCGATGTTCGTGACTTTCAAGGGAAAGGGGTCGGAAAGGGTTCTACCTCGCCTATTTTTATAATTTCTTATCACACTGACCTATAAATTACAATAACAAACCAATAATATAGCCTAGGTACAAGTGTTCATGCATTGAAAACGAGCTGTAGAAGCATTTCACTAAGTTTTCAAACGATGTTTGTGACTTTCAAGAGAAAGGGGGCCGGAAGGGTTCTACCTCGCCTATTTTTCAAATTTCTTATTAAAAGAGCCTAGAACTTGCACTAACATAACAATATAGCCTAGTTACAAGTGCTCATGCGTTGATAATGAGCCTTAGAAGCATTTCACTAAGTTCTAAATAGATGTTCGTGATTTTTAAGGGAAAGTGGGACGTAAAGGGTTCTAGATCGCCTATTTTTCAAGTTTCTTATCACACTAACCTATAACTTGCACTAACATTCCAATATAGCCTAGTTACAAGTATTCATGCATTGAAAAGGAGCCTTAGATGCATTGCACTAAGTTTTCAATCGAGGTTCGTGATTTTCAAGGGAAAGGGGGGCCGAAAAGGGTTCTCCCTCACTTGTTTTTCAAATTTCTTATCACACTAACCTATAAGCTGCACTAACATACCAATAAAGTCTAGTTTCAAGTGTTCATGCATTGAAAACGGGGCTTAGAAGCATTTCACCTTGTTCTAAATCGATGTTCGTGCTTTTTATGGGAAAGGGGGCCGGAAAGGGTTCTACCTCTCCTATTTTTCAAATTTCTTATCACACTAGCGAATAACTTGCACTGACATACCAATATAGCCTAGTTACATTTGTTTATGCATTGAAAATGAGCCTTAGAAGTATTTCACCAAGTTTTCAATGGATGCTCGTGAGTTTCAAGGGAAAGGGGGCCAGAAAGGGCTCTAATTCGCCTATTTTTCAAATTTCTTTTCTAAATAACCTACTACTTGCACTAACATAGAAATATAGCATAGTTACATGCGTTCATGCATTGTAAACGAACCTTAGAAGCATTTCGCTAAGTTTTCAATCGATGTTCGTGACTTTCAAGGGAAAGGGGTCGGAAAGGGTTCTACCTCGCCTATTTTTATAATTTCTTATCACACTGACCTATAAATTACAATAACAAACCAATAATATAGCCTAGGTACAAGTGTTCATGCATTGAAAACGAGCAGTAGAAGCATTTCACTAAGTTTTCAAACGATGTTCGTGACTTTCAAGAGAAAGGGGGCCGGAAGGGTTCTACCTCGCCTATTTTTCAAATTTCTTATTAAAAGAGCCTAGAACTTGCACTAACATAACAATATAGCCTAGTTACAAGTGCTCATGCGTTGATAATGAGCCTTAGAAGCATTTCACTAAGTTCTAAATAGATGTTCGTGATTTTTAAGGGAAAGTGGGACGTAAAGGGTTCTAGATCGCCTATTTTCAAGTTTCTTATCACACTAACCTATAACTTGCACTAACATACCAATATAGCCCAGTTACAAGTATTCATGCATTGAAAACGAGCCTTAGATGCATTTCACTAAGTTTTCAATCGAGGTTCGTGATTTTCAAGGGAAAGGGGGGCCGAAAAGGGTTCTCCCTCACTTGTTTTTCAAATTTCTTATCACACTAACCTATAATCTGCACTAACATACCAATATAGTCTAGTTACAAGTGTTCGTGCATTGAAAACGGGGCTTAGAAGCATTTCACAAAGTTTTAAATTGATGGTCGTGACTTTCAAGGGAAAGGGGGCTGAAAAGGGTTCTGCCTCGCCTATTTTTCAAATTTCTTATTAAAATAACCTAGAACTTGCACTAACATACCAATATAGCCTAGTTACAAGTGTTCATGCATTGATAACGAGCCTTAGACGCATTTCACCTTGTTCTAAATCGATGTTCGTGCTTTTTATGGGAAAGGGGGCCGGAAAGGGTTCTACCTCTCCTATTTTTCAAATTTCTTATCACACTAGCGAATAACTTGCACTGACATACCAATATAGCCTAGTTACATTTGTTTATGCATTGAAAATGAGCCTTAGAAGTATTTCACCAAGTTTTCAATTGATGCTCGTGAGTTTCAAGGGAAAGGGGGCCAGAAAGGGCTCTAATTCGCCTATTTTTCAAATTTCTTTTCCAAATAACCTACTACTTGCACTAACATAGAAATATAGCATAGTTACATGCGTTCATGCATTGTAAACGAACCTTAGAAGCATTTCGCTAAGTTTTCAATCGATGTTCGTGACTTTCAAGGGAAAGGGGTCGGAAAGGGTTCTACCTCGCCTATTTTTATAATTTCTTATCACACTGACCTATAAATTACAATAACAAACCAATAATATAGCCTAGGTACAAGTGTTCATGCATTGAAAACGAGCTGTAGAAGCATTTCACTAAGTTTTCAAACGATGTTCGTGACTTTCAAGAGAAAGGGGGCCGAAAGGGTTCTACCTCGCCTATTTTTCAAATTTCTTACTAAAAGAGCCTAGAACTTGCACTAACATAACAATATAGCCTAGTTACAAGTGCTCATGCGTTGATAATGAGGCTTAGAAGCATTTCACTAAGTTCTAAATAGATGTTCGTGATTTTTAAGGGAAAGTGGGACGTAAAGGGTTCTAGATCGCCTATTTTTCAAGTTTCTTATCACACTAACCTATAACTTGCACTAACATACCAATATAGCCCAGTTACAAGTATTCATGCATTGAAAACGAGCCTTAGATGCATTTCACTAAGTTTTCAATCGAGGTTCGTGATTTTCAAGGGAAAGGGGGGCCGAAAAGGGTTCTCCCTCACTTGTTTTTCAAATTTCTTATCACACTAACCTATAAGCTGCACTAACATACCAATATAGTCTAGTTACAAGTGTTCGTGCATTGAAAACGGGGCTTAGAAGCATTTCACTAAGTTTTAAATTGATGGTCGTGACTTTCAAGGGAAAGGGGGCTGAAAAGGGTTCTGCCTCGCCTATTTTTCAAATTTCTTATCAAAATAACCTAGAACTTGCACTAACATACCAATATAGCCTAGTTACAAGTGTTCATGCATTGATAACGAGCCTTAGACGCATTTCACCTTGTTCTAAATCGATGTTCGTGCTTTTTATGGGAAAGGGGGCCGGAAAGGGTTCTACCTCTCCTATTTTTCAAATTTCTTATCACACTAGCGAATAACTTGCACTGACATACCAATATGGCCTAGTTACATTTGTTTATGCATTGAAAATGAGCCTTAGAAGTATTTCACCAAGTTTTCAATGGATGCTCGTGAGTTTCAAGGGAAAGGGGGCCAGAAAGGGCTCTAATTCGCCTATTTTTCAAATTTCTTTTCCAAATAACCTACTACTTGCACTAACATAGAAATATAGCATAGTTACATGCGTTCATGCATTGTAAACGAACCTTAGAAGCATTTCGCTAAGTTTTCAATCGATGTTCGTGACTTTCAAGGGAAAGGGGTCGGAAAGGGTTCTACCTCGCCTATTTTTATAATTTCTTATCACACTGACCTATAAATTACAATAACAAACCAATAATATAGCCTAGGTACAAGTGTTCATGCATTGAAAACGAGCTGTAGAAGCATTTCACTAAGTTTTCAAACGATGTTCGTGACTTTCAAGAGAAAGGGGGCCGGAAGGGTTCTACCTCGCCTATTTTTCAAATTTCTTATTAAAAGAGCCTAGAACTTGCACTAACATAACAATATAGCCTAGTTACAAGTGCTCATGCGTTGATAATGAGCCTTAGAAGCATTTCACTAAGTTCTAAATAGATGTTCGTGATTTTTAAGGGAAAGTGGGACGTAAAGGGTTCTAGATCGCCTATTTTTCAAGTTTCTTATCACACTAACCTATAACTTGCACTAACATACCAATATAGCCCAGTTACAAGTATTCATGCATTGAAAACGAGCCTTAGATGCATTTCACTAAGTTTTCAATCGAGGTTCGTGATTTTCAAGGGAAAGGGGGGCCGAAAAGGGTTCTCCCTCACTTGTTTTTCAAATTTCTTATCACACTAACCTATAAGCTGCACTAACATACCAATATAGTCTAGTTACAAGTGTTCGTGCATTGAAAACGGGGCTTAGAAGCATTTCACTAAGTTTTAAATTGATGGTCGTGACTTTCAAGGGAAAGGGGGCTGAAAAGGGTTCTGCCTCGCCTATTTTTCAAATTTCTTATCAAAATAACCTAGAACTTGCACTAACATACCAATATAGCCTAGTTACAAGTGTTCATGCATTGATAACGAGCCTTAGACGCATTTCACCTTGTTCTAAATCGATGTTCGTGCTTTTTATGGGAAAGGGGGCCGGAAAGGGTTCTACCTCTCCTATTTTTCAAATTTCTTATCACACTAGCGAATAACTTGCACTGACATACCAATATGGCCTAGTTACATTTGTTTATGCATTGAAAATGAGCCTTAGAAGTATTTCACCAAGTTTTCAATGGATGCTCGTGAGTTTCAAGGGAAAGGGGGCCAGAAAGGGCTCTAATTCGCCTATTTTTCAAATTTCTTTTCCAAATAACCTACTACTTGCACTAACATAGAAATATAGCATAGTTACATGCGTTCATGCATTGTAAACGAACCTTAGAAGCATTTCGCTAAGTTTTCAATCGATGTTCGTGACTTTCAAGGGAAAGGGGTCGGAAAGGGTTCTACCTCGCCTATTTTTATAATTTCTTATCACACTGACCTATAAATTACAATAACAAACCAATAATATAGCCTAGGTACAAGTGTTCATGCATTGAAAACGAGCTGTAGAAGCATTTCACTAAGTTTTCAAACGATGTTCGTGACTTTCAAGAGAAAGGGGGCCGGAAGGGTTCTACCTCGCCTATTTTTCAAATTTCTTATTAAAAGAGCCTAGAACTTGCACTAACATAACAATATAGCCTAGTTACAAGTGCTCATGCGTTGATAATGAGCCTTAGAAGCATTTCACTAAGTTCTAAATAGATGTTCGTGATTTTTAAGGGAAAGTGGGACGTAAAGGGTTCTAGATCGCCTATTTTTCAAGTTTCTTATCACACTAACCTATAACTTGCACTAACATACCAATATAGCCCAGTTACAAGTATTCATGCATTGAAAACGAGCCTTAGATGCATTTCACTAAGTTTTCAATCGAGGTTCGTGATTTTCAAGGGAAAGGGGGGCCGAAAAGGGTTCTCCCTCACTTGTCTTTCAAATTTCTTATCACACTGACCAAAATGGTCAAAGAACAATTATCCATGATTTAGATGAAGACGGTCAAGACGGTGTTATTGAATTAAATGCTAAGGGGTTAATTCTGTCCAAATCATTCTTCAATCCTATGCACGACGGTCCAAAAAGTTTCACTACTGGTTATACTTCCCTTAAAGTAGTTAATCTAGTTGAAGGGATCTAGTAATGGTGCCGACTTGATGCCACGCATGATGTGTGTAATTGGAGTAACGTTGGACTGATCATGGGGCATGAATTAAGGGAGGAGTTGACTGATTGTTTGTTGGGCGTAAAATTAGTTGATTAGTTGAACTAGTTGGTTAGTGAACTAATTGGGCGAGAATTAAGGTGTTAGTTAGCTGATCGTGGTTGGTTAGTTGACTGATTGGGCGTAAAGCAACGAATTAGTTAACTAGTTGGTTAGTTGAACTACTTAGGCGTAAATTAAGGAGTTAGTTAGTTCATGGCTGGAATAAAGGAGCTTAAGTCAAGGGAGGTTACAAACAAGCTAAAGACACGCTGATAATGCCGTTAGAGGTTATTTTGCACGTTGATAATGCCGTTGGAAGTTTGTTGAATGTTTTCCTTAATTTAAGCCTAGGTTTCGTTTTAATTAGTTAGTTTCAGTTTATTGTTATAAAGGATTAAATGGGACGGTTCTATGAGCCTTTTAATCACTTTATAGTTAGTTTTTATTTCTGTCTTTAAATAGGCAAGTAATGGATAAGTATTAAAAGGGAATCCTATGATTCCTTATGTAATGAATACACTACAATAAATAGTGTACTGGACGAAAAGAAATGTATCCAGAAATTTGCTAAACACTTGTGTTATTATCGATTAAACGTGACTTGCTAATAAGTCATCTTTAAGGTCCAAATTTGAGAATCCAAATTTGAAGAGTACTAGTTTTGGTAGAGTGTTCCCAAACCTAGAACTTGCGTAGTGAACGAGTGGGTTGAGTAATCCCTATTTCCTAACTACACTAAGCGAAGGGTGAGTGTTCCCCTTTGTTATATCCGAGACTAGGGTTGAGTGTTCCCCTATTCTCCCCTCATCAATCACGAAATTCACTAAGACCCCTTAAACACATATTCTGTAACAAGGTTCTCATCTTGCTTACACATCAAGACTTTAAGGGGCGTTTATAGCTGGTTTAAATTCAAAATAAAAGAGCTTAAATGAAGGCTTAAAAAGCGCATTTCAAGGCTACTTTGGAGGACGAATTTGAACAGCAATTTGAAGTCAATTTGCTGAACGATTTGGCGCATTTCAAGGCGACTTTGAAGGAGGAATTTGAACAGCAGTTTGGAGTCAATTTGCTGAACGTTTCTTCCCTTATTTTAAGCTATTCTTCCCTTGTTTTAAGCTTTATTAGTTAGAGAAATAATGAGTTGTTATGGGGATTATGTTGGACGGTTGTGAGCCACTTAATCTACCCTTATTTTCAGCTTTCTGTTTATTGTTTGTTTTAGCTTAGTATGATGTACGAAAAAGCTATAAATAGCGTGCTAATAATCAATGAAAGGCATTCCAGAAATTTGCCCAAAACACACGAGTGTATAATCCGAATTTGGCTTGTGCTAGTCAAGTTTATTTTCCAAATTTGAGAGTTACCTCAATTTGAAGAGTTTGTGTTTTAGTGAGAGTTGCTAAAACTTAAACTTGTAGTTGTCGAATAGGTGAGAGTTCCCTAATCACTACTACGCCCAAACACGTGAGTGAGTGTTCCTCACTGTTATATCCTCAAGTTAAGGGTGAGAGTTCCCCTAAACTTTCTTAACACACATTCCCGATCATTTGTAAACAAGTTTCTCATCTTGCTTACACATCATTTGGCGCGCCAGGTAGGGGGAAAAATTTCCTTAAATTTTTCCAAAGGGGTCGAATACCTACATACCATGGGAGAGAATCAAGACTTGAGGACAGCTTTGGAAGCTCTTAATCGATCCATTGCTAGTCAAGAGAGGTTGGCCGAAACCAACGCCAATCTACAAGGGAACCTTGCTCCCTTGATGGCAAGGCTCATGAACGAGCATGATAGGAGAGATCAAGGCGAAGACCCTCCACCTAGGAGGGAAGATAGGAGTCTCAAAGTGGACGTCCCTTCATTTGATGGGACACTTGATCAAGAAAAATACTTGGAATGGGAGAAATCCTTGGAGAGGTACTTCGACTACAAGGATATTCAAGAGGAATTCCAAAAATACAAGATAGCCAAGGTGAAGTTGAAAGGCTATGGAGATAATTGGCTACAAGGAGAACAAAGGGGGCGTACTCTTAAGGGTAAGGCAACCATTTCTACTTGGAGCAAGTTGAAGAAGAGGATGAGGGATCGTTTTATTCCTCACAATTACAAGCAAAGTCAATACGTGAAGTGGAGCACTTTGCAACAAAATGGAGAATCGGTTGAGGACTACATCAAAGAGTTTGACAGACTTTCTATCGTGTGTGAAATCACGGAGAATGAAGAACTCAAGATGGGACGTTTCGTGGCTGGGTTGGATCAAGAGTTGCAAGACAAACTTGAAGGTTACACCAATTTAACCTTTGCTGAAGCGTGCAAACTTGTAATCAAGTTTGATTCAAGAAGGAAGAAGAAGAAGCCGATTGTCACCCCTCAAGTGACACGAAGACCAACCTTCCCTGTCAAAGATGGTTCTTCTTTTGTTAAAACCAATGATCCACCTAAGAAGGATAAGAAAGATTTCAGAATAAGTGACATTGTTTGTTACAAATGCGGAGGAAGGGGTCACTTTAAGAAAGATTGTCCAAATTCAAGAGCTTTGACCATGCAAGAGGTCAAGCTTATTGCTAACCAAACTATCAATTGGGAGGATTTCGAGGTTGAAGAAGTGGAGGACGTGAATTTTACTGAAGGGGATGAGGAGGAAGAGCAATGTTTCCCCGAAGAAGAGACCAAAACAAATCTGGTTGTGAGGAGGGCGTTACAAGCTCACGTTGAGGAACCCTTAGCACCGCAAAGACAACATGTTTTCATTACCAAGTGCAAGATTAAGGACGAGGTATGTGATTTAATCGTTGATAGTGGTAGTGAGGCAAACACCGTTTCCAAAACCTTGATAACTAGACTTGGTCTTACATCTACAAATCACCCACATCCTTACAAGTTGAGTTGGTTGGACTCTAGTTCTAGCACGGGGGTTAGGAAACAATGCATGGTTAGTTTTTCTATTGGGTCTTATCATGATACTCAACTGTGTGATGTTGTGTCTATGGATGCTTGTCACGTTTTGCTTGGTAGACCTTGGCAAACTGATCGAAAATCTCAACATGATGGGTACCATAACACTTACACTATAACTCACCAAGGAAAACAAAAAAAGTTGCACCCTTTACCACCCCCACGATTTTCACAAAATCCTAAACAATCAAAGGAGGTGTCATTGCTTACTCTTAAGGAATTTGAAAGGGAAATTGATGGTGAGGATGAATTATACTTGTTGTACTCTAAAGAGGTCCATGAAAATTTTGTGAGTCAAAACCCCAAATTGGCTCAATTGATTAAGGATTTTGAGGATGTTTTTCCCGATGAATTACCTAAAGGATTACCACCTGTGAGGGGAATTGAACATCAAATTGACCTCATTCCCGGTGCTCCTTTACCTAACAAACCTGCCTATAGGTGTAATCCCTTGGAAACTAAGGAATTGCAACGACAAATTGAGGAGTTGATGAGTATGGGATATGTACGTGAGTCTATGAGTCCGTGTGCTGTTCCTGCTCTTTTGGTCCCTAAAAAGGATGGTACATGGCGTATGTGTATTGATAGTAGGGCTGTTAACAATATTACTATCAAGTACAGGTTTCCAATTCCAAGGCTAGATGACATGCTTGATGAACTGAGCGGCTCGAAGTGGTTTTCAAAGGTTGATTTGAGAAGTGGGTATCATCAAATTCGGATGAGAGAAGGAGATGAATGGAAGACCGCTTTCAAAACCAAGCACGGTTTGTATGAGTGGCTCGTGATGCCATTTGGACTCACCAATGCACCTAGCACTTTCATGAGGTTGATGAACGAGGTGTTGCGGCCTTTCCTTGGAAAGTTCGTGGTGGTGTACCTTGATGACATCCTTATTTATAGCAAAAGTGGGGACGAACATTTGATACATTTATTTAAAGTTTTCACGGTTTTGAGAGAACAAAAATTGTATGGAAAACTTGAAAAATGTAATTTTATGCTATATGAGGTCACTTTTCTTGGTTACATTATTTCAGGAGAAGGTGTGAAAGTTGATCCTAGCAAGATTGAGGCTATTCAATCATGGCCTAGCCCAAAGACACTCACGGAGGTCCGTTCTTTCCATGGATTAGCTTCCTTTTATAGGAGGTTCATTCGCAATTTTAGCACTCTAATGGCCCCTATCACCGAGTGCACAAAGAAGGGCTCATTTGAGTGGACTCCTCAAGCTCAAAGGGCGTTTGAAGTGATCAAAGAGAAGATGTGCAATACACCTGTCCTAGCACTTCCAGATTTTTCAAAACCATTTGAAGTTGAGTGTGATGCAAGCAGAAAGGGGATTGGTGCCGTGTTGATTCAAGAAGGGCGTCCTATTGCCTACTTTAGTGAGAAATTGAGCCAAGGCAAGCTGAATTATTCCACCTATGACAAGGAGTTCTATGCAATGGTGCGAGCTTTGGATCATTGGTCGCATTACTTGAGGCCACAACCATTCATACTTCATTCTGACCATGAATCGTTGAGGTTCATCCATGGCCAAAAGAAATTGAATTCGAGGCATGCAAAGTGGGTGGAATTCTTGCAAACATTTAACTTCTCATCAAAGTACAAAAGTGGAAAGGCGAATGTTGTTGCGGATGCCTTATCTCGAAGGCATACTTTACTTGGAGTCGTCGAAGCGAAAGTCCTTGGGTTCGAATTAATAAAAGAGTACTACAAGGAAGATGATGATTTCAGGGGCATTTTGGAGAAATGCGTGAAGGGAAGTTATGATTTATTTTCCTTACAAAATGATTTTCTTTTTAAGGGAAATAGGTTATGCATTCCGAAATGTCCGATTCAAAGCTTGTTGATTCATGAAGTGCATGGAGGAGGTCTAGCAGGCCATTTCGGAGTTCAAAAGACTATGGAGCTTCTTCAAGCTCACTTTTATTGGCCTAACATGCTATCTACTGTCCATCATGTTGTAGCGCGTTGCTCTACTTGTCAAAGGGCAAAGATGGTGTGTTTCACAAAAGTCTTTACAAGCCATTGCCAATTCCGGAGAGACCTTGGGAAGACCTAAGCATGGATTTCATTGTGGCTTTACCTAGAACTCAAAGAGGTAAGGACTCAATCATGGTGGTAGTTGATCGTTTTTCAAAGATGGCTCACTTTATCCCTTGTCATAAAACCGAGGATGCTATGAAGGTGGCAAAATTATATTTTGATGGGATTGTTCGTTTCCATGGATCCCACGCACAATTGTTTCAGATCGAGATACAAAGTTCCAAAGTCATTTTTGGAAGTCTTTGTGGCGTCTTATGGGAACCAAGTTGCTGTTTTCTACCTCACATCACCCCCAAACCGATGGCCAAACCGAGGTGGTGAATAGGGTACTAGGTTCTTTGCTTAGAACCTTGGTTAGTAAAAGCACCAAAGATTGGGATGTCAAACTCGCTCATGCCGAGTTTGCTTACAATAGAACTCCTAGCGCTACTACAAAGTATTCTCCTTTTGAAGTAGTCTATGGTTCTAATCCCTATGTTCCAATTGATCTCGTAGCTTTGCCTAAAGACAAATTCGTGCATGGAGGTGCCAAGGAACAAGCCGAGTTCATGGTGAAAATCCACAAAGAAGTGAGGAAGAACATCGAGAAGGCTAATGAAATCTATAAGAAGCAAGCCAACAAGAGAGTCAAAAATGTGAAACGTTTTGAAGTTGGTGACTTAGTATGGATCTACATGAGGAAGGAGAGATTTCCCAATCAAAGGAAGAACAAGCTCATGCCACGAGCCGAGGGTCCATTTGAGATAGTGAAAAAGATCAATGACAATGCCTACAAGGTAGATTTGGGAAGAAAGTACGGCGTCTCAAGCACATTCAATGTGGGGGATCTAGCACCGTACTATAATGATGAAGAATTGAGGGCAATTCCCTTTGAAGAAGGGGAGGATGACCAAAATGGTCAAGGTGCAAATATTCCAATCCAAGAGTCGAACGTTAGGGAGTTGATTTTGTCCAAGTCTCTCCTCAATACTACTCTTAGGGATTTTGGCATGCACGGCCCATATAATTCCTCAAATGGTTGCACCGTATTGAGCGTAACTAAGTACCTCAATAATGGGGGAATATAGGCAGACTTTAAGGGGCGTTTATAGCTGGTTTAAATTCAAAATAAAAGAGCTTAAATGAAGGCTTAAAAAGCGCATTTCAAGGCTACTTTGGAGGACGAATTTGAACAGCACTTTGAAGTCAATTTGCTGAACGATTTGGCGCATTTCAAGGCGACTTTGAAGGAGGAATTTGAACAGCAGTTTGGAGTCAATTTGCTGAACGTTTCTTCCCTTATTTTAAGCTATTCTTCCCTTGTTTTAAGCTTTATTAGTTAGAGAAATAATGAGTTGTTATGGGGATTATGTTGGACGATTGTGAGCCACTTAATCTACCCTTATTTTCAACTTTCTGTTTATTGTTTGTTTTAGCTTAGTATGATGTACGAAAAAGCTATAAATAGCGTGTTAATAATCAATGAAAGGCATTCCAGAAATTTGCCCAAAACACACGAGTGTATAATCCGAATTTGGCTTGTGCTAGTCAAGTTTATTTTCCAAATTTGAGAGTTACCTCAATTTGAAGAGTTTGTGTTTTAGTGAGAGTTCCTAAAACTTAAACTTGTAGTTGTCGAATAGGTGAGAGTTCCCTAATCACTACTACGCCCAAACACGTGAGTGAGTGTTCCTCACTGTTATATCCTCAAGTTAAGGGTGAGAGTTCCCCTAAACTTTCTTAACACACATTCCCGATCATTTGTAAACAAGTTTCTCATCTTGCTTACACATCATGTGATAAGAAATTTGAAAAATAGGAGAGGTAGAACCCTTTCCGGCCCCCTTTCCCATAAAAAGCACGAACATCGATTTAGAACAAGGTGAAATGCGTCTAAGGCTCGTTATCAATGCATGAACACTTGTAACTAGGCTATATTGGTATGTTAGTGCAAGTTCTAGGTTATTTTGATAAGAAATTTGAAAAATAGGCGAGGCAGAACCCTTTTCAGCCCCCTTTCCCTTGAAAGTCACGACCATCAATTTAAAACTTAGTGAAATGCTTCTAAGCCCCGTTTTCAATGCACGAACACTTGTAACTAGACTATATTGGTATGTTAGTGCAGATTATAGGTTAGTGTGATAAGAAATTTGAAAAACAAGTGAGGGAGAACCCTTTTCGGCCCCCCTTTCCCTTGAAAATCACGAACCTCGATTGAAAACTTAGTGAAATGCATCTAAGGCTCGTTTTCAATGCATGAATACTTGTAACTGGGCTATATTGGTATGTTAGTGCAAGTTATAGGTTAGTGTGATAAGAAACTTGAAAAATAGGTGATCTAGAACCCTTTACGTCCCACTTTCCCTTAAAAATCACGAACATCTATTTAGAACTTAGTGAAATGCTTCTAAGGCTCATTATCAACGCATGAGCACTTGTAACTAGGCTATATTGTTATGTTAGTGCAAGTTCTAGGCTCTTTTAATAAGAAATTTGAAAAATAGGCGAGGTAGAACCCTTCCGGCCCCCTTTCTCTTGAAAGTCACGAACATCGTTTGAAAACTTAGTGAAATGCTTCTACAGCTCGTTTTCAATGCATGAACACTTGTACCTAGGCTATATTATTGGTTTGTTATTGTAATTTATAGGTCAGTGTGATAAGAAATTATAAAAATAGGCGAGGTAGAACCCTTTCCGACCCCTTTCCCTTGAAAGTCACGAACATCGATTGAAAACTTAGCGAAATGCTTCTAAGGTTCGTTTACAATGCATGAACGCATGTAACTATGCTATATTTCTATGTTAGTGCAAGTAGTAGGTTATTTGGAAAAGAAATTTGAAAAATAGGCGAATTAGAGCCCTTTCTGGCCCCCTTTCCCTTGAAACTCACGAGCATCCATTGAAAACTTGGTGAAATACTTCTAAGGCTCATTTTCAATGCATAAACAAATGTAACTAGGCTATATTGGTATGTAAGTGCAAGTTATTCGCTAGTGTGATAAGAAATTTGAAAAATAGGAGAGGTAGAACCCTTTCCGGCCCCCTTTCCCATAAAAAGCACGAACATCGATTTAGAACAAGGTGAAATGCGTCTAAGGCTCGTTATCAATGCATGAACACTTGTAACTAGGCTATATTGGTATGTTAGTGCAAGTTCTAGGTTATTTTGATAAGAAATTTGAAAAATAGGCGAGGCAGAACCCTTTTCAGCCCCCTTTCCCTTGAAAGTCACGACCATCAATTTAAAACTTAGTGAAATGCTTCTAAGCCCCGTTTTCAATGCACGAACACTTGTAACTAGACTATATTGGTTTGTTAGTGCAGCTTATAGGTTAGTGTGATAAGAAATTTGAAAAACAAGTGAGGGAGAACCCTTTTCGGCCCCCCTTTCCCTTGAAAATCACGAACCTCGATTGAAAACTTAGTGAAATGCATCTAAGGCTCGTTTTCAATGCATGAATACTTGTAACTGGGCTATATTGGTATGTTAGTGCAAGTTATAGGTTAGTGTGATAAGAAACTTGAAAAATAGGCGATCTAGAACCCTTTACGTCCCACTTTCCCTTAAAAATCACGAACATCTATTTAGAACTTAGTGAAATGCTTCTAAGCCTCATTATCAACGCATGAGCACTTGTAACTAGGCTATATTGTTATGTTAGTGCAAGTTCTAGGCTCTTTTAATAAGAAATTTGAAAAATAGGCGAGGTAGAAAACTTCCGGCCCCCTTTCTCTTGAAAGTCACGAACATCGTTTGAAAACTTAGTGAAATGCTTCTACAGCTCGTTTTCAATGCATGAACACTTGTACCTAGGCTATATTATTGGTTTGTTATTGTAATTTATAGGTCAGTGTGATAAGAAATTATAAAAATAGGCGAGGTAGAACCCTTTCCGACCCCTTTCCCTTGAAAGTCACGAACATCGATTGAAAACTTAGCGAAATGCTTCTAAGGTTCATTTACAATGCATGAACGCATGTAACTATGCTATATTTCTATGTTAGTGCAACTAGTAGGTTATTTGGAAAAGAAATTTGAAAAATAGGCGAATTAGAGCCCTTTCTGGCCCCCTTTCCCTTGAAACTCACGAGCATCAATTGAAAACTTGGTGAAATACTTCTAAGGCTCATTTTCAATGCATAAACAAATGTAACTAGGCTATATTGGTATGTCAGTGCAAGTTATTCGCTAGTGTGATAAGAAATTTGAAAAATAGGAGAGGTAGAACCCTTTCCGGCCCCCTTTCCCATAAAAAGCACGAACATCGATTTAGAACAAGGTGAAATGCGTCTAAGGCTCGTTATCAATGCATGAACACTTGTAACTAGGCTATATTGGTATGTTAGTGCAAGTTCTAGGTTATTTTGATAAGAAATTTGAAAAATAGGCGAGGCAGAACCCTTTTCAGCCCCCTTTCCCTTGAAAGTCACGACCATCAATTTAAAACTTAGTGAAATGCTTCTAAGCCCCGTTTTCAATGCACGAACACTTGTAACTAGACTATATTGGTATGTTAGTGCAGATTATAGGTTAGTGTGTGATGTGTAAGCAAGATGAGAACCTTGTTACAGAATATGTGTTTAAGGGGTCTTAGTGAATTTCGTGATTGATGAGGGGAGAATAGGGGAACACTCAACCCTAGTCTCGGATATAACAAAGGGGAACACTCACCCTTCGCTTAGTGTAGTTAGGAAATAGGGATTACTCAACCCACTCGTTCACTACGCAAGTTCTAGGTTTGGGAACACTCTACCAAAACTAGTACTCTTCAAATTTGGATTCTCAAATTTGGACCTTAAAGATGACTTATTAGCAAGTCACGTTTAATCGATAATAACACAAGTGTTTAGCAAATTTCTGGATACATTTCTTTTCGTCCAGTACACTATTTATAGTAGTGTATTCATTACATAAGGAATCATAGGATTCCCTTTTAATACTTATCCATTACTTGCCTATTTAAAGACAGAAATAAAAACTAACTATAAAGTGATTAAAAGGCTCATAGAACCGTCCCATTTAATCCTTTATAACAATAAACTGAAATTAACTAATAACAATAAACTGAAACTAACTAATTAAAACGAAACCTAGGCTTAAATTAAGGAAAACATTCAACAAACTTCCAACGGCATTATCAACGTGCAAAATAACCTCTAACGGCATTATCAGCGTGTCTTTAGCTTGTTTGTAACCTCCCTTGACTTAAGCTCCTTTATTCCAGCCATGAACTAACTAACTCCTTAATTTACGCCTAAGTAGTTCAACTAACCAACTAGTTAACTAATTCGTTGCTTTACGCCCAATCAGTCAACTAACCAACCACGATCAGCTAACTAACACCTTAATTCTCGCCCAATTAGTTCACTAACCAACTAGTTCAACTAATCAACTAATTTTACGCCCAACAAACAATCAGTCAACTCCTCCCTTAATTCATGCCCCATGATCAGTCCAACGTTACTCCAATTACACACATCATGCGTGGCATCAAGTCGGCACCATTACTAGATCCCTTCAACTAGATTAACTACTTTAAGGGAAGTATAACCAGTAGTGAAACTTTTTGGACCGTCGTGCATAGGATTGAAGAATGATTTGGACAGAATTAACCCCTTACCATTTAATTCAATAACACCGTCTTGACCGTCTTCATCTAAATCATGGATAATTGTTCTTTGACCATTTTGGTCAAGTCTGCCTATATTCCCCCATTATTGAGGTAATTAGTTATGCTCAATACGGTGCAACCATTTGAGGACTTATATGGGCCGTGCATGCCAAAATCCCTAAGAGTAGTATTGAGGAGAGACTTGGACAAAATCAACTCCCTAACGTTCGACTCTTGGACTGGAATATTTGCACCTTGACCATTTTGGTCATCACACTAGCGAATAACTTGCACTGACATACCAATATAGCCTAGTTACATTTGTTTATGCATTGAAAATGAGCCTTAGAAGTATTTCACCAAGTTTTCAATTGATGCTCGTGAGTTTCAAGGGAAAGGGGGCTAGAAAGGGCTCTAATTCGCCTATTTTTCAAATTTCTTTTCCAAATAACCTACTACTTGCACTAACATAGAAATATAGCATAGTTACATGCGTTCATGCATTGTAAACGAACCTTAGAAGCATTTCGCTAAGTTTTCAATCGATGTTCGTGACTTTCAAGGGAAAGGGGTCGGAAAGGGTTCTACCTCGCCTATTTTTATAATTTCTTATCACACTCACCTATAAATTACAATAACAAACCAATAATATAGCCTAGGTACAAGTGTTCATGCATTGAAAACGAGCTGTAGAAGCATTTCACTAAGTTTTCAAACGATGTTCGTGACTTTCAAGAGAAAGGGGGCCGGAAGGGTTCTACCTCGCCTATTTTTCAAATTTCTTATTAAAAGAGCCTAGAACTTACACTAACATAACAATATAGCCTAGTTACAAGTGCTCATGCGTTGATAATGAGCCTTAGAAGCATTTCACTAAGTTCTAAATAGATGTTCGTGATTTTTAAGGGAAAGTGGGACGTAAAGGGTTCTAGATCGCCTATTTTTCAAGTTTCTTATCACACTAACCTATAACTTGCACTAACATACCAATAAAGCCCAGTTACAAGTATTCATGCATTGAAAACGAGCCTTAGATGCATTTCACTAAGTTTTCAATCGAGGTTCGTGATTTTCAAGGGAAAGGGGGGCCGAAAAGGGTTCTCCCTCACTTGTTTTTCAAATTTCTTATCACACTAACCTATAAGCTGCACTAACATACCAATATAGTCTAGTTACAAGTGTTCGTGCATTGAAAACGGGGCTTAGAAGCATTTCACAAAGTTTAAAATTGATGGTCGTGACTTTCAAGGGAAAGGGGGCTGAAAAGGGTTCTACCTCGCCTATTTTTCAAATTTCTTATCAAAATAACCTAGAACTTGCACTAACATACCAATATAGCCTAGTTACAAGTGTTCATGCATTGATAACGAGCCTTAGACGCATTTCACCTTGTTCTAAATCGATGTTCGTGCTTTTTATGGGAAAGGGGGCCGGAAAGGGTTCTACCTCTCCTATTTTTTAAATTTCTTATCACACTAGCGAATAACTTGCACTGACATACCAATATAGCCTAGTTACATTTGTTTATGCATTGAAAATGAGCCTTAGAAGAATTTCACTAAGTTTTCAATCGATGCTCGTGATTTTCAAGGGAAAGGGGGCCAAAAAGGGCTCTAATTCGCCTATTTTTCAAATTTCTTTTCCAAATAACCTACTACTTGCACTAACATAGAAATATAGCATAGTTACATGCGTTCATGCATTGTAAACGAACCTTAGAAGCATTTCGCTAAGTTTTCAATCGATGTTCGTGACTTTCAAGGGAAAGGGGTCGGAAAGGGTTCTACCTCGCCTATTTTTATAATTTCTTATCACACTCACCTATAAATTACAATAACAAACCAATAATATAGCCTAGGTACAAGTGTTCATGCATTGAAAACGAGCTGTAGAAGCATTTCACTAAGTTTTCAAACGATGTTCGTGACTTTCAAGAGAAAGGGGGCCGGAAGGGTTCTACCTCGCCTATTTTTCAAATTTCTTATTAAAAGAGCCTAGAACTTGCACTAACATAACAATATAGCCTAGTTACAAGTGCTCATGCGTTGATAATGAGCCTTAGAAGCATTTCACTAAGTTCTAAATAGATGTTCGTGATTTTTAAGGGAAAGTGGGACGTAAAGGGTTCTAGATCGCCTATTTTTCAAGTTTCTTATCACACTAACCTATAACTTGCACTAACATACCAATAAAGCCTAGTTACAAGTATTCATGCATTGAAAACGAGCCTTAGATGCATTTCACTAAGTTTTCAATCGAGGTTCGTGATTTTCAAGGGAAAGGGGGGCCGAAAAGGGTTCTCCCTCACTTGTTTTTCAAATTTCTTATCACACTAACCTATAAGCTGCACTAACATACCAATATAGTCTAGTTACAAGTGTTCGTGCATTGAAAACGGGGCTTAGACGCATTTCACTAAGTTTTAAATTGATGGTCGTGACTTTCAAGGGAAAGGGGGCTAAAAAGGGTTCTACCTTGCCTATTTTTCAAATTTCTTATCAAAATAACCTAGAACTTGCACTAACATACCAATATAGCCTAGTTACAAGTGTTCGTGCTGATATGGTAGCAAGCAATAAAGTCCGTAAAGTTCCAGAAGTTCAAACGACGGTCCATGCCTTGTTCATCCACGGAAAGTCCAAGTCCTTGGGTGATAATTTCGTGGGGTTCTCTTCAATTAATCCTTTTGTTTCTTGCCTTAAATGGGAAGAGAGCAAAGGGGAAGTTATGGCCAGTTAAAGGGGAAGGTTAAGAAGAAGTTTTCAAACAGCCAAATTAACGCCACAACTAAAAAGGGGGGGGGGGGGGGGGGGGGGGGGTCAATGCTTGATTCATGGCGATTTCTGTGGGAGAATAATTATGATTTATTTGCTGTTTATTTTAGTCGTTTAAAGCTTTAATTAGGGAGGTTATTTTCTGTCAAATATGCACGAAATAGCTGCTCAAATAATCAGTCATCTAGTGACTTAGTCAAAGCGTGATTCAAGGCTTGAATCATGCTCAATTTGAATTCAGTTTTTAAATTCTGTTTTGAATTTCAAAACGGAGTTACAAAGCTTTATTGAGGCTTGTTTCTTCTGTTTTAAACGTATAAGATAGGAAGCTAAAGGATTTGTAAAGCTTCCTATAAATAGGGCACTTGCCAATTTATTTGGAACAAGAGTGAAAGAAATAGAACAGAATCTGATTTTCTTTGTGAATTTCGTGTGTTACTTGGTGTTTCACAAACTTATACTCTCTTTGCTTAGTGCTAGTTAGTATAAGCTCTATAATCTAGCCTTACTTCGTGTTTGGTCCAGATTATTTCCCCTACACGCAATTTAGACCCGTTTCTACCTTGCGTGTTTATCTTGTTTCCCTTTGAGACGAATTTGTTTTCTAATTCATCTAATCCACTCCAAAACGATCCTAAACCACAAACAAATCAAACACATCAGTAAACACATCAGTTGGTATCAGAGCAAAGGCTTTGGATTAAGGTTTCAATACCTAGATTCACATCAGAGAGCCACTCAAAATTGCGCGTTTTACCAAAGGGTTGTCAAAACCAATTTCTAATAAGGTGGATCTCCTACCTTATTCCACCTATGAAGAAGTTGTGAAAGCTGCCAGAAAGGTTGAGGCACAACACAAAGAAGATAGGCCAAGGCCTACTTCGAGGCCTCCTTACAAAGCTTTTCCTTCCGTAGGAAAGGGTGAAGTTGCTGCCAAATCCATTTTTACTCCTAACTCATTCAAAGGAGGAAAAACAGATTTCAAGCAAGAAGCTTCCAAAAGAACGTGTTACAAATGCCATGAAAGGGGACATATTGCTAGTGAATGTCCAAAACGGAATACACTCACCATTCATGAAGGAGGGTATGATTCCGAAGAAAATGAGGAAGAAGAAGAGGAATATGAGGAATATGGAGCTGAAGAAGACGCCACTCCATTGTGTGGTGTTATGAGGAGGATCCTACATTCTGAACCTCTCAAAGATGTCCAACAAAGAGAGAATCTTTTCCATACCAGATGCAAGGTACGAGACAAGCTTTGTGATGTGATTGTAGATGGTGGTTCTTGTACAGATGTGGCCTCTAAGGAACTTGTAAGTAAACTGAAATTACCTACTCGTGAACATGCTAAGCCTTATAAGTTAAATTGGCTAGATAATGACACCGGTTTAAAGGTTAAGAAACAAGCTCTAGTTTCTTTTATAATTGGAAATTTTCATGATGAACGTTGGTGTGATATTCTGCCTATGAGTGCGTGTCATATTTTGCTTGGTAGACCATGGCAATTTGATAGAAATGCGTTGCATGATGGCGTTTCTAATGTTTATACGGTCACTGCTCATGGAGGAAAGAAAATCAGGTTACTTCCTTTGCCTCCAAAGATTGAACCTATGATGGAGAAGAAACCTAATTTTCTGGTTTCAAAACGTGAGTTTGAGCGTGAGTATGCTATGGAAGGGGAAGGGTTTTTTCTTGTTATTAAACCTGTTGATGATAACCTTTCCAATGTTACTAACTCATTGCCTTTGAAGAAATTGCTAGAGGAATTTTCTGATGTATTTCCTAGTGATTTGCCACAAGGCCTGCCGCCATTTCGAGGTATTGAGCATGCTATTGACTTGATTCCGGGAGCTCAATTGCCTAATAAGCCAGCCTACAGATGTAGTCCCGATCAGGCCAAAGAGTTGCAAAGACAAGTTGAAGAACTTATAGAAAGGGGATATGTGCACGAAAGCCTTAGTCCATGTGCTGTTCCTGCTCTTTTAGTACCTAAGAAAGAGGGAACTTGGAGAATGTGTATTGATAGTCGTTCTATCAATAATATTACTATCAAATACAGATTTCCTATGCCGAGGCTTCAAGACATGTTTGATGAGTTGAGTGGAGCCAAGATTTTCAGTAAAATTGATTTGAGAAGTGGCTATCACCAAATGAGAATTCGTGAAGGTGATGAATGGAAAACAGCTTTTAAGACCAAGCAAGGCTTATACGAATGGCTTGTCATGCCATTTGGTCTTTGCAATGCTCCTAGCTCTTTCATGAGACTCATGAATGAGGTACTGCGTCCTTTTCTCAACAAATTCATTGTTGTATATTTAGATGATATTCTAGTATATAGCAAATCAATAGATGAACATTTGTTACATTTAAAATCTTTATTTGAGGTTTTAAGGACTAACAGATTGTATGGGAAGTTGGAAAAGTGTGCTTTCATGTGTAAGCATATTACTTTCCTAGGATATGTTGTATCTAGTGGAGGAGTACAGGTTGATCCAGAGAAAGTGAAGGCTATTTCAACTTGGAAAGTGCCGAAAGATGTGCATGAAGTGAGGAGCTTTCATGGTCTTGCTTCATTTTACAGAATCTTTATCAAGAATTTCTCAACAATCACAGCTCCTTTGACCGAATTATTGAAGAAAGGTGCGTTCATTTGGAGTGAATCTGCTCAAAAAGCCTTTGAAGAAATCAAAGAGAAATTGTGCAATACAACGGTTCTTGCATTGCCAGATTTTGATAAACTGTTTGAGGTTGAATGTGATGCAAGTGGCGTGGGTATTGGTGCTGTTCTTATTCAAGGAAAGAGACCCATTTGTTATTTCAGCGAAAAATTAAGTGGTGCTAAGCTTAATTATTCGAATTATGATCGTGAGTTCTATGCTATTGTTCGGGCTCTAGATCATTGGTCTCATTACCTAAGGCCAAAACCATTTGTTTTACATTCGGATCATGAAGCCTTGAAATTCATTCATGGACAGCAGAAGCTTAATCACCGACATGCTAAATGGGTTGAATTTCTTCAATCTTTTACATTCAGTTCGAGGTACAAAGAAGGGAAGAAGAATGTTGTGGCTGATGCATTGTCAAGGAGAAGCTATCTATTAGCTATGGTTCATACGAAGATTCTTGGGTTTGAACATTTGAAAAATCACTATGAAGAAGATGAGGATTTTTCTGGAAAATTCAAGAAACCTACTCAAGACTACACGGTTCAAGATGGGTTCTTATTCAAAGGCAACAAACTTTATGTGCCTAAGAATGGTGTGCGTGAACTCTTGGTTCGTGAAATCCATGGGGGAGGAGTTGCTGGTCATTTTGGAATACATAAGACATTAGAAATGCTTCAAGAACATTTCTATTGGCCTCATATGATCAAAGACGTTACTCACATTGTAGAAAGGTGTTCTACTTGTCAAAAATCCAAGAGTACTTTTCACAAGGGTCTTTACACTCCATTACCAGTTCCTGATGTTCCATGGGAAGGAGTAAGCATGGATTTTATTGTGGGTCTCCCTAGGACTCAAAGGGGGAAGGATAGTATCATGGTGGTGGTGGACCGTTTTTCTAAAATGGCTCATTTTATTCCATGTCACAAAACAGATGATGCTTCTAAAGTTGCTGATTTATACTTTAGAGAAATCATTCGTTTACATGGAGTTCCAAGGTCCATTATTTCGGATAGGGATACTAAGTTCCTTAGTCATTTTTGGAGGATTTTGTGGAAATTGGTGGGAACTAAGCTCCTATTTAGTACTTCTCATCATCCATAAACGGATGGTCAAACAGAAGTGACTAATAGAACCCTTGGTGCTTTGTTACGAGGTCTAGTGAGTAGAACTCAAAAGGACTGGGATGTTAAGTTAGCCCATGCTGAATTCGCTTACAATAGGTCTCCTTCTTCTACCACTGCTCGTAGTCCTTTTGAAGTGGTGTATGGGGTTAATCCTTTGCTGCCCATTGAGTTAATTCCCTTGCCTAAAGGAGATTTAATACATGGAGAACCTAAGAAGAGGTGGAAAGCATTTCAGAAAACATGCACCAAAGTCAAAAAGAAGATTGAAGCTATGAACAAAGTCTACAAAGACCGTGCAAATAAGAACCGAAAACAACCTACATTTGCTAAAGGTGACTTGGTTTGGCTACATTTAAGGAAGGAACGTTTTCCTAACCTTAGGAAAAATAAGCTCATGCCTCGATCAGATGGTCCCTTTCAAGTCTTGGAAAAAATTGGGGAAAGCGCTTACAAGATTGATCTACCTAGTGAGTTTGGTGGCGTAAGTGCAACGTTCAATGTGGGAGACTTGAGCCCATATCTAGATGATGAAAGTTTGAGGGCAAACATTTCTGAAGAGGGGGAGAATGATATGGTAGCAAGCAATAAAGTCCATAAAGTTCCAGAAGTTCAAACGACGGTCCATGCCTTGTTCATCCACGGAAAGTCCAAGTCCTTGGGTGATAATTTCGTGGGGTTCTCTTCAATTAATCCTTTTGTTTCTTGCCTTAAATGGGAAGAGAGCAAAGGGGAAGTTATGGCCAGTTAAAGGGGAAGGTCAAAAAGAAGTTTTCAAACAGCCAAATTAACGCCACAGCTAAAAAGGGGGGGGGGGGGGGGGGTCAATGCTTGATTCATGGCGATTTCTGTGGGAGAATAATTATGATTTATTTGCTGTTTATTTTAGTCGTTTAAAGCTTTAATTAGGGAGGTTATTTTCTGTCAAATATGCACGAAATAGCTGCTCAAATAATCAGTCATCTAGTGACTTAGTCAAAGCGTGATTCAAGGCTTGAATCATGCTCAATTTGAATTCAGTTTTTAAATTCTGTTTTGAATTTCAAAACGGAGTTACAAAGCTTTATTGAGGCTTGTTTCTTCTGTTTTAAACGTATAAGATAGGAAGCTAAAGGATTTGTAAAGCTTCCTATAAATAGGGCACTTGCCAATTCATTTGGAATAAGAGTGAAAGAAATAGAACAGAATCTGATTTTCTTTGTGAATTTCGTGTGTTACTTGGTGTTTCACAAACTTATACTCTCTTTGCTTAGTGCTAGTTAGTATAAGCTCTATAATCTAGCCTTACTTCGTGTTTGGTCCAGATTATTTCCCCTACACGCAATTTAGACCCGTTTCTACCTTGCGTGTTTATCTTGTTTCCTTTTGAGACGAATTTGTTTTCTAATTCATCTAATCCACTCCAAAACGATCCTAAACCACAAACAAATCAAACACATCAGTAAACACATCACATGCATTGATAACGAGCCTTAGACGCATTTCACCTTGTTCTAAATCGATGTTCGTGCTTTTTATGGGAAAGGGGGCCGGAAAGGGTTCTACCTCTCCTATTTTTCAAATTTCTTATCACACTAGCGAATAACTTGCACTGACATACCAATATAGCCTAGTTACATTTGTTTATGCATTTAAAATGAGCCATAGAAGTATTTCACCAAGTTTTCAATCGATGCTCGTGATTTTCAAGGGAAAGGGGGCCAGAAAGGGCTCTAATTCGCCTATTTTTCAAATTTCTTTTCCAAATAACCTTCTACTTGCACTAACATACAAATATAGCATAGTTACATGTGTTCATGCATTGTAAACGAACCTTAGAAGCATTTCGCTAAGTTTTCAATCGATGTTCGTGACTTTCAAGGGAAAGGGGTCGGAAAGGGTTCTACCTCGCCTATTTTTATAATTTCTTATCACACTGACCTATAAATTACAATAACAAACCAATAATATAGCCTAGGTACAAGTGTTCATGCATTGAAAACGAGCTGTAGAAGCATTTCACTAAGTTTTCAAACGATGTTCGTGACTTTCAAGAGAAAGGGGGCCGGAAGGGTTCTACCTCGCCTATTTTTCAAATTTCTAATTAAAAGAGCCTAGAACTTGCACTAACATAACAATATAGCCTAGTTACAAGTGCTCATGCGTTGATAATGAGCCTTAGAAGCATTTCACTAAGTTCTAAATAGATGTTCGTGATTTTTAAGGGAAAGTGGGACGTAAAGGGTTCTAGATCGCCTATTTTTCAAGTTTCTTATCACACTAACCTATAACTTGCACTAATATACCAATATAGCCCAGTTACAAGTATTCATGCATTGAAAACGAGCCTTAGATGCATTTCAATAAGTTTTCAATCGAGGTTCGTGATTTTCAAGCGAAAGGGGGGCCAAAAAGGGTTCTCCCTCACTTGTTTTTCATATTTCTTATCACACTAACCTATAAGCTGCACTAACATACCAATATAGTCTAGTTACAAGTGTTCGTGCATTGAAAACGGGGCTTAGAAGCATTTCACTAAGTTTTAAATTAATGGTCGTGACTTTCAAGGGAAAGGGGGCTGAAAAGGGTTCTACCTCGCCTATTTTTCAAATTTCTTATCAAAATAACCTAGAACTTGCACTAACATACCAATATAGCCTAGTTACAAGTGTTCATGCATTGATAACGAGCCTTAGACGCATGTCACCTTGTTCTAAATCGATGTTTGTGCTTTTTATGGGAAAGGGGGCCGGAAAGGGTTCTACCTCTCCTATTTTTCAAATTTCTTATCACACTAGCGAATAACTTGCACTGACATACCAATATAGCCTAGTTACATTTGTTTATGCATTTAAAATGAGCCTTAGAAGTATTTCACTAAGTTTTCAATCGATGCTCGTGATTTTCAAGGGAAAGGGGGCCAGAAAGGGCTCTAATTCGCCTATTTTTCAAATTTCTTTTCCAAATAACCTTCTACTTGCACTAACATACAAATATAGCATAGTTACATGTGTTCATGCATTGTAAACGAACCTTAGAAGCATTTCGCTAAGTTTTCAATCGATGTTCGTGACTTTCAAGGGAAAGGGGTCGGAAAGGGTTCTACCTCGCCTATTTTTATAATTTCTTATCACACTGACCTATAAATTACAATAACAAACCAATAATATAGCCTAGGTACAAGTGTTCATGCATTGAAAACGAGCTGTAGAAGCATTTCACTAAGTTTTCAAACGATGTTCGTGACTTTCAAGAGAAAGGGGGCCGGAAGGGTTCTACCTCGCCTATTTTTCAAATTTCTAATTAAAAGAGCCTAGAACTTGCACTAACATAACAATATAGCCTAGTTACAAGTGCTCATGCGTTGATAATGAGCCTTAGAAGCATTTCACTAAGTTCTAAATAGATGTTCGTGATTTTTAAGGGAAAGTGGGACGTAAAGGGTTCTAGATCGCCTATTTTTCAAGTTTCTTATCACACTAACCTATAACTTGCACTAATATACCAATATAGCCCAGTTACAAGTATTCATGCATTGAAAACGAGCCTTAGATGCATTTCAATAAGTTTTCAATCGAGGTTCGTGATTTTCAAGCGAAAGGGGGGCCAAAAAGGGTTCTCCCTCACTTGTTTTTCATATTTCTTATCACACTAACCTATAAGCTGCACTAACATACCAATATAGTCTAGTTACAAGTGTTCGTGCATTGAAAACGGGGCTTAGAAGCATTTCACTAAGTTTTAAATTAATGGTCGTGACTTTCAAGGGAAAGGGGGCTGAAAAGGGTTCTACCTCGCCTATTTTTCAAATTTCTTATCAAAATAACCTAGAACTTGCACTAACATACCAATATAGCCTAGTTACAAGTGTTCATGCATTGATAACGAGCCTTAGACGCATGTCACCTTGTTCTAAATCGATGTTTGTGCTTTTTATGGGAAAGGGGGCCGGAAAGGGTTCTACCTCTCCTATTTTTCAAATTTCTTATCACACTAGCGAATAACTTGCACTGACATACCAATATAGCCTAGTTACATTTGTTTATGCATTTAAAATGAGCCTTAGAAGTATTTCACTAAGTTTTCAATCGATGCTCGTGATTTTCAAGGGAAAGGGGGCCAGAAAGGGCTCTAATTCGCCTATTTTTCAAATTTCTTTTCCAAATAACCTTCTACTTGCACTAACATACAAATATAGCATAGTTACATGTGTTCATGCATTGTAAACGAACCTTAGAAGCATTTCGCTAAGTTTTCAATCGATGTTCGTGACTTTCAAGGGAAAGGGGTCGGAAAGGGTTCTACCTCGCCTATTTTTATAATTTCTTATCACACTGACCTATAAATTACAATAACAAACCAATAATATAGCCTAGGTACAAGTGTTCATGCATTGAAAACGAGCTGTAGAAGCATTTCACTAAGTTTTCAAACGATGTTCGTGACTTTCAAGAGAAAGGGGGCCGGAAGGGTTCTACCTCGCCTATTTTTCAAATTTCTAATTAAAAGAGCCTAGAACTTGCACTAACATAACAATATAGCCTAGTTACAAGTGCTCATGCGTTGATAATAAGCCTTAGAAGCATTTCACTAAGTTCTAAATAGATGTTCGTGATTTTTAAGGGAAAGTGGGACGTAAAGGGTTCTAGATCGCCTATTTTTCAAGTTTCTTATCACACTAACCTATAACTTGCACTAATATACCAATATAGCCCAGTTACAAGTATTCATGCATTGAAAACGAGCCTTAGATGCATTTCAATAAGTTTTCAATCGAGGTTCGTGATTTTCAAGCGAAAGGGGGGCCAAAAAGGGTTCTCCCTCACTTGTTTTTCATATTTCTTATCACACTAACCTATAAGCTGCACTAACATACCAATATAGTCTAGTTCCAAGTGTTCGTGTATTGAAAACGGGGCTTAGAAGCATTTCACTAAGTTTTAAATTGATGGTCGTGACTTTCAAGGGAAAGGGGGCTGAAAAGGGTTCTACCTCGCCTATTTTCCAAATTTCTTATCAAAATAACCTAGAACTTGCACTAACATACCAATATAGCCTAGTTACAAGTGTTCATGCATTGATAACGAGCCTTAGACGCATTTCCCCTTGTTCTAAATCGATGTTCGTGATTTTTAAGGGAAAGGGGGGCGGAAAGGGTTCTACCTCTCCTATTCTTCAAATTTCTTATCACACTAGCGAATAACTTGCACTGACATACCAATATAGCCTAGTTACATTTTTTTATGCATTGAAAATGAGCCTTAGAAGTATTTCACGAAGTTTTCAATCGATGCTCGTGATTTTCAAGGGAAAGGGGGCCAGAAAGGGCTCTAATTCGCCTATTTTTCAAATTTCTTTTCCAAATAACCTACTACTTGCACTAACATACAAATATAGCATAGTTACATGTGTTCATGCATTGTAAACGAACCTTAGAAGCATTTCGCTAAGTTTTCAATCGATGTTCGTGACTTTCAAGGGAAAGGGGTCGTAAAGAGTTCTACCTCGCCTATTTTTATAATTTCTTATCACACTCACCTATAAATTACAATAACAAACCAATAATATAGCCTAGGTACAAGTGTTCATGCATTGAAAACGAGCTGTAGAAGCATTTCACTAAGTTTTCAAACGATGTTCGTTACTTTCAAGAGAAAGGGGGCCGGAAGGGTTCTACCTCGCCTATTTTTCAAATTTCTTATTAAAAGAACCTAGAACTTGCACTAACATAACAATATAGCCTAGTTACAAGTGCTCATGCGTTGATAATGAGCCTTAGAAGCATTTCACTAAGTTCTAAATAGATGTTCGTGATTTTTAAGGGAAAGTGGGACGTAAAGGGTTCTAGATCGCCTATTTTTCAAGTTTCTTATCACACTAACCTATAACTTGCACTAACATACCAATATAGCCCAGTTACAAGTATTCATGCATTGAAAACGAGCCTTAGATGCATTTCAATAAGTTTTCAATCGAGGTTCGTGATTTTCAAGGGAAAAGGGGGGCCGAAAAGGGTTCTCCCTCACTTATTTTTCAAATTTCTTATCACACTAACCTATAAGGTGCACTAACATACCAATATAGTGTAGTTACAAGTGTTCGTGCATTGAAAATGGGCCTTAGAAGCATTTGACTAAGTTTTAAATTGATGGTCGTGACTTTCAAGGGAAAGGGGGCTGAAAAGGGTTCTACCTCGCCTATTTTCCAAATTTCTTATCAAAATAACCTAGAACTTGCACTAACATACCAATATAGCCTAGTTACAAGTGTTCATGCATTGATAACGAGCCTTAGACGCATTTCCCCTTGTTCTAAATCGATGATCGTGATTTTTAAGGGAAAGGGGGCCGGAAAGGGTTCTACCTCTCCTATTTTTCAAATTTCTTATCACACTAGCGAATAACTTGCACTAACATACCAATATAGCCTAGTTACATTTGTTTATGCATTGAAAATGAGCCTTACATGTATTTCACCAAGTTTTCTATTGATGTTCGTGATTTTCAAGGGAAAGGGGGCCAGAAAGGGTTCTAATTCGCCTATTTTTCAAATTTCTTTTCCAAATAACCTATTACTTGCACTAACATACAAATATAGCATAGTTACATGTGTTCATGCATTGTAAACGAACCTTAGAAGCATTTCGCTAAGTTTTCAATCGATGTTCGTGACTTTCAAGGGAAAGGGGTCGGAAAGGGTTCTACCTCGCCTATTTTTATAATTTCTTATCACACTAACCAATAAATTACAATAACAAATCAATAATATAGCCTAGGTACAAGTGTTCATGCATTGAAAACGAGCTGTAGAAGCATTTCTGATGTGATTCTTGATCCGAAAACCAAGTTATCACAAGGATATGTTCTAAGCTTCGTCCTATACAGATAAATCACCAAGAACTAGGCAAGAACTGAGTTTAATTAATTAAGAATCCACCTGATGTGATTCTTGATCCGAAAACCAAGTTATCACAAGGATATGTTCTAAGCTTCGTCCTATACAGATAAATCACCAAGAACTAGGCAAGAACTGAGTTTAATTAATTAAGAGTCCACCTAATTATTCAAACCAATGAATGTTTTAACTAAAACACCCAAAACAGCAACCAACTCGCAAGTTAGCCAAAGAAATATTTAGGTAATCCAACCAAAATATCACTCAAAAAATATATGTGTTTTGTATTGCTCAAATCGTGAATGAATGAATGAATTCGTGAATTACATGGAGTATTTATGGCAATCCTTTCCTAAGACTATTAGAACTCTAACTAGAATAAAACTCCTTCTTTTCCTAAGCATATTAGAGTTCTAACTTGAGTAAAACTCCTACTTTTTCTAAACACATTAGAGTTCTAGCTTGAGTAAAACTCCTACTTTTTCTAAGCATATTAGAGTTCTATCTTGAGTAGGAATCCCTTTGCCTTGATCTCCAAGCAGCCGCCACTTTCAATTTTGAGTAGGAATCCCTCTTGAAATAGGAAACCTAACTTAACCTTGTGCGCCAAGTAACGTTACATGATTCTCCAACTTAATTAACTTAAAGAACTATCAAGAAGCTTCAAGAACTCCCAAGAACGCCACCATACAAAGCGTGGCTTTGTCTTGATGCCCCCGATAGTAAGTTTGACCTATTGAAGAAGCTTCCAAGTATAGATTCATGCTTTCTTGACTTTCTTGGAATAATTCTTCAACATGCTCGTCGTTCACATTGATGCACGCATCATCCTCCCCTTCTTCAAAAGAATTTGCCCTCAAATCTTCAATAGCATCATCTGGCAAATACTTCACCAAATCCCCAACATTAAATGTTGCGCTTACACCATATTCTCCGGGCAATTCAAGCTTATATGCATTCTCATTGATCTTCTCAATAATCTTGAATGGCCCCTCACTTCTTGGCATCAATTTATTCTTTCGTTTGCTAGGAAATCTTTCTTTTCTCAAGTGTAGCCACACCAGGTCGCCAACTTCAAAACTTTGTGGTTTTTTGTTCTTGTTAGCTCGTGCTTTGTAGAGTTCATTGACACGTTCAATCCTAGCTCTAACTTGTGCGTGTAGCTTCATCATGTAATTGATTTTAGCCTCGGCATCTTTATGAATTAATTCCCCTTTTGGAATTTCAATCAAATCAATGGGCATTCTTGGATTGACACCATAAACAACTTCAAATGGCGTGTGTTTTGTGGCATAAGTAGGTGATCTATTGTAAGCAAACTCGGCATGAGCAAGCTTAATATCCCAATCTTTTTGTGTTTTGCTCACTAGTCCACGTAAAAGCACACCAAGAGTTCGATTTGTTACCTCCGTTTGTCCATCCGCTTGCGGGTGATATGATGTACTAAATAATAGCTTCGTTCCCACCAACTTCCATAGTGATTTCCAAAAGAAACTCATGAACTTTGTATCACGATCACTCACAATACTGTTCGGCAACCCATGTAGTCTCACCACTTCCTTGAAATACAATTCTGCCACTTTCATAGCATCGTCCACTTTGTGACAAGGTATGAAATGAGCCATCTTGGAAAATCGATCCACTACAACCATGATTGAGTCCTTTCCTCTTTGAGTCCTTGGCAAACCAACTACAAAATCCATAGACACGTCTTCCCAAGGTGAATCTGGCACGGGCAAGGGCGTATATAAGCCTTGATGAAACATAGCCTTGGCTTTTTGACATCTTGCACACCTAGAAACTATTGATTGTACATCCGCTAGCATTCTAGGCCAATAAAAATGCTCTTGCAGCATAGTTAATGTTTTCGTTATGCCAAAATGTCCCGCTATCCCTCCACCATGCACTTCTCTTACTATTAATTCTCTAATAGAACACTTAGGCACGCACAAACGATTCCCCTTGAAAAGAAAACCGTCTTGTAAAACATAGGAACCTACGGCCCCCTTGGAACACTCCTCTAGGATTGTAGAGAAATCCACGTCCCCCTTATAGTACTCCTTGATTAACTCGAAACCAAGTAGTTTACAATTCAATACTCCAAGCAACGTGTGTCTTCTAGGTAGTGCATCGGCCACTACATTTGCTTTCCCCTCCTTATACTTTGAAGAAAAATTGAAAGCTTGTAGAAACTCTACCCATTTAGCATGTCTAGGGTTCAATTTTTGTTGACCATGAATGTACTTCAAAGCTTCGTGATCACTATGCAACACAAAGTGATTTGGGCGCAAATAGTGACTCCAATGGTCCAATGCTCGCACAATAGCATAGAACTCCTTGTCATAGGTAGAATAGTTCAATCTAGCACCGTTTAATTTCTCACTAAAATAGGCAATAGGGCGCTTCTTTTGAACCAAAACGACACCAATCCCCACACCACTAGCGTCAGTTTCTACCTCAAATGGTTGTGAAAAATCCGGCAATGCAAGTACGGGTGCTTCACATAGCTTCCTTTTGACCAAATCAAATGCACGTTGGGCTTCCTTGGTCCACTCGAATTTTCCCTTGTCTTTCTTCAAGCATTCAGTCATAGGTGTCTATCGTGGAAAAATTCTTCACAAATCTTCTATAAAATGACGCTAGACCATGAAACGATCTAACTTCACTCACATTGGTAGGTACGGGCCAAGTCTTGATAGCTTCAACCTTGGATTGATCCACGGACACACCATCTTTGGATACTACATACCCTAGAAAAGTCACGCTAGGAACAAGAAAATAACATTTTTCCAATTTTGCGTATAACTTCTTCTCCCTAAGAACCTCAAAAACGCTTCTCAAATGCATTAGATGATCATTGAAATTTTCAGAATAAATTAATATGTCATCCAAGTAAACAACTACGAACCTTCCAAGAAATGGTTTCAACACCTCGTTCATCAATCTCATAAATGTACTAGGCGCATTGGTTAGACCAAAAGGCATGACTAACCACTCGTACAACCCCACTTTAGTCTTGAAAGCCGTCTTCCATTCATCTCCTTCTCTCATGCGTATTTGATGATAGCCACTCATAAGATCAATCTTGGAAAATAGCTTTGAACCATGCAATTCGTCTAACAAATCATCAAGTCTAGGTATAGGAAATCTATACTTGATGGTTATGTTGTTCACACTCCTAATATCAATGCACATACGCCAACTCCCATCTTTTTTTGGAACTAGCAATGCAGGCACGGCACATGGGCTCATACTCTCTTTCACGTAGCCTCTTTGCATCAATTCCTCTATTTGACGTTGTATTTCCTTTGTTTCTTCTGGATTACTTCTATATGCTGCCTTGTTAGGTAGTGGAGCTCCCGGAATAAGATCAATTTTGATGTTCAATACCACGAATTGGTGGTAATCCCGGTGGTAATTCACTAGGAAAAACATCACAATACTCTTGCAATACCGCTTCTAATTCCACGGGCCTCTTTTCTTGTTTACTTTCATTCACTTGCACATTGTTAGCCACCATAATATATACTATATTGTTATTGTTGATCTCTTTCTCCAACTCTTTTTCCGCAATTAAATATGCACCTTTCGAACTAGGGTTAATTCTATGATCAACAAGTGGTTTTAATGCATATGATTTTTCCCCCTTTCCTTTTCGAATTATATACACATTTGTCCTACCATTAAACTTGACAAATCTATCATATTGCCATGGTCTACCCAATAAGATATGACAAGCATCCATGGGGCATACATCACATAAAACTTTATCATGATATTTGCCAATTGAAAAGGTGATTAGGGCTCGCTTCGTTACCTTTACGTCACTAGCATCATTGAGCCAATGTAGCTTGTAAGGTTTTGGGTGATCGGTAGTAGGCCACTCTAATTTGTTAATCAAAGTTGTAGACACCACATTTGTGCAACTTTCCGAGTCTATTATTACGTCACACAATCGATCTTCCACCTTGCACCTTGTTAAAAAGATTTTCTCTCTTTGATTCTCTTCAACGGGCATAGGTTTAGAGTGAAGAGCTCTCCTTAGAACCAAGCTCTTTCCTTGCGTTTCACCATCAACCTCTTCGGCACTACCCTCCTCTTCTTCAAAATCATGTTCTTGCTCGACCACAACCTCCATGTCACTACTTCCCTCGCACCTAGCTTTCTCTTCTTCCCATTCTTGAGCCGTCATAGTGCGTTTTGAGTAGCAATTGCTTGCTATATGGCCAACACTCCCACATTTGAAACATTTTCTATCTTCGGTCACCTTCTTGCTAGCTTCATTTCTGGGTTTGTTATCTTTAGCATACGAATTAGAAGAAGTCCTATCAAAGGTAGGCTTGTCACTAGCCTTTGTGAATGTGCGTGTGAACGGCTTCACACTTGAGGTCTTCTTGGCCTTGAATTGTCTTTCAACCTTAATGGCCGCCTTGCATACTTCTTCAAACGAATAGTATTCGTGCAATTCAATCTTCTCTTGAACATTTTTGTTCAAACCTGCAATAAAACGTGCTATTTTGTGCTCTAGAATTTCTTCTAAATCACACAATAAACATAGTTTCTCAAATTCACACAAATAAGCCTCCACGGATTGATTTCCTTGCTTAAAAGTCTGCATCTTGATATACACTTCTTGCACATACTCATGGGGCACAAATTGACGCTTCATATATTTCTGTAATTGTGTCCAAGTAGTGATCTTAGATCGTCCCTCCTTGCGTCTCTTTTTCTTGAGATTATCATACCATAAACTCGCATAACCCGTGAGTTTTAATTCAGCAAGTTTGCACCTCTTTCATTCATCATACTCCTTGTAATCAAAGAATGTTTCCGCTCTTCTAACCCACTCAAAATATTTTTCAGGGTCTAGCATACTACCATTGAATTCCGGAAAATCTAACCTTATATTTCGGTCATCATCTCTGGCCTTGTTCTTCCGTCTATGCCTTCTAGGTTCATCACTTGAAGATGAATCTTTATGGCGTGATCTACTTATTTTTCTCCTTTCATATTCATCTTCACTTGAACTAGAACTTGCAACTGATTTGTTCTTCCTTGAAGATGAAGTTTTGTCACGTTTGTCAAGCCTAGCCAATACTTCTTGCAATTGTTGTGACAATCGCTCTATTTGACGATCCCTTCGCAAGTTATGCGCTTGATCAAGGTTCAAACCCCTTGGAATCCCTGGGATTTCTTCGTCACTCATTGCTCCTACACAAACCAGGTTAGTTTATGCAAAAATCTTGATTAAAAGATTGATTCTTGATTGATTCTTGAAGCAAATAAAAACCGTTCTCCAGATCGCAACTCCGTGTAACAATCTCAAAAGTTTGAGGTTGCACAGACTTCATTACGCGTCCGATTGACACGAAATTTTGATACAATGTTGATCTACGTTTTCTGAATCCTCCCACAAAATTCAGCCAAAAATTCCAAGCCAAACGTCACCAACAGCTCTGATACCACGATGATGTGATTCTTGATCCGAAAACCAAGTTATCACAAGGATATGTTCTAAGCTTCGTCCTATACAGATATGATGGAAATCCCAAAATAATTCATGAGTCAAAGGAGGTTTTGTTGACCCGTTATTTTGAGGATGGGCCGGTGGATAATTATTGGGCCCATGGACCATTCATTTCGGGTCATGGTTATTCTAGTATTTCCACTTTGGGAAATTAGAATAATAAAATTAGTGGTGTTTCATGTAAATAAATAATGATTAATTAAGTAATTAAGTTAATTAGAGTAGGGTGAGTTGGCGTGGGTCCTTGTTGACGTGTGGAGAGAGTTGGAGTGATTTTTGTGTGCTGATTTATGTGGGGGTCCAAGGTGATTTTTTGGGGGACATTATGAACGTGATTTTGGGTAAAAAGAGGATTATTTTGCTGAAATAATGGCATGGGAAAGAGGGAATATTAGGGGATTTGGGAAAGATATGATCTGATTTGATTTTAGCTTGATTTAAGGAAGGTATGATCAGATTTGCATATCTTAAGATATTCTTTTGAATATGGTCGAAAATGGGATGGAAATAAATCAGATTTTCTGATTTTCTTCTCAAAATCAATTAAGAGATTTGAATCCCTTAAATTAAGGGATTTAATTTAATTAATTGATTTGTTCCTTAATGTTGGGCGTTTTTATGGCAAGGGGGTTGATTGAGATGATTCTTTTGGGCATAAATAAGGGAATAGCATGGAATTATGGGAGGTTTTGGATGGGTTCTTGACTAGGTGCGTCCAAGGCATTAAAGGAGGGATATTTTCTGATTTTCCTAGTCTAAATGGCATGTTTAATGGAGGGAAAGAAGACCTTGGTGCATGGAAGTTCTCCTTAAGTTATTAGCATGAATTAAGGATTAATTCCTTAAAACTCTCACACATTTTTGGATAGTTTATTTTGGACAAATTTAAGGGGAGTTACTAGGGTTTTGTCCACTATAAATAGGAGATGTATGTTTGTATTTCAAAGGAATGAATGAATGAAAAAAGTTTGAATCTTGATATCTTTACTTGTAATATCATGTATTGAGTTGCTTGTGTTTTCCCAAGTTTTGCTTGAAGAATTTGTGAGAGAAGTGAGAGTTCCTTCTTTGCAAATTTTCTTGAATCTAATCATCCAAGTGAGTGTTCCTTGTGTCTAAGATTCATACTAGTAAAAGAGTGAGTGTTCCTCTTTTACATATCTTGATTGTTAGGTGAGTGTTCCCTACTATCAAAACCCTTTGTTTCTCTTCTACTTCTTATCAAAACCATAATTAAACCTATCCAAAGATCCACATCTATTTCTTTCCTTTTCCACCTAAAACACATATACATTTCTTTCTTAATTTCTAGCCTAAACACATTTCCAAGTCTTTTTCTAAACCCTACGAATCTGTTCTTTTTGTTAACCTATTTGTGATCCATTTTGTCTTGTAATTTCTAGTGTTCTTCATTAGATTTTACATCAAGATAAATCACCAAGAACTAGGCAAGAACTGAGTTTAATTAATTAAGAGTCCACCTAATTAATCAAACCAATGAATGTTTTAACTAAAACACCCAAAACAGCAACCAACTCGCAAGTTAGCCAAAGAAATATTTAGGTAATCCAACCAAAATATCACTCAAAAAATATATGTGTTTTGTATTGCTCAAATCATGAATGAATGAATGAATTTGTGAATTACATGGAGTATTTATAGCAATCCTTTCCTAAGACTATTAGAACTCTAACTAGAATAAAACTCCTTCTTTTCCTAAGCATATTAGAGTTCTAACTTGAGTAAAACTCCTACTTTTTCTAAACACATTAGAGTTCTAGCTTGAGTAAAACTCCTACTTTTTCTAAGCATATTAGAGTTCTAGCTTGAGTAGGAATCCCTTTGCCTTGATCTCCAAGCAGCCGCCTGATGTGTAAGCAAGATGAGGAACTTGTTTACAAATGATCGGGAAGGTGTGTTAAGAAAGTTTAGGGGAACTCTCACCCTTAACTTGAGGATATAACAGTGAGGAACACTCACTCACGTGTTTGGGCGTAGTAGTGATTAGGGAACTCTCACCTATTCGACAACTACAAGTTTAAGTTTTAGGAACTCTCACTAAAACACAAACTCTTCAAATTGAGGTAACTCTCAAATTTGGAAAATAAACTTGACTAGTACAAACCAAATTCGTATCATACACTCGTGTGTTTTTGGCAAAATTCTGGAATACCTTTCATTGATTATTAGCACGCTATTTATAGCTTTTCGTACATCAGACTTAGCTAAAACAAACAATAAAACAGAAAGCTGAAACTAAGGGTAGATTAAGTGGCTCATAACCGTCCAACATAATCCCCATAACAACTCATTATTTCTCTAACTAATAAAGCTTAAAACAAGGGAAGAATAGCTTAAAATAAGGGAAGAAACGTTCAGCACATTGACCCCAATTGCTGTTCAAATTCTTCCTTCAAAGTCGCCTTGAAATGCGCCAAATCGTTTAGCAAATTGACTTCAAATTGCTGTTCAAATTCGTCCTCCAAAGTAGCCTTGAAATGCGCTTTTTAAGCCTTCATTTAAGCTCTTTTATTTCGAAATTAAACCAGCTAGAAACGCCCCTTAAAGTCTGCATTAAATCAACCTATATTCCCCCATTATTGAGGTAACTAGTTACGCTCAATACGGTGCAACCATTTGAGGACTTATATGGGCCGTGCACGTGATGTGAATCTAGGTATTGAAACCTTAATCCACACAAAAGGGATAGAACTAGATATAAAACCCTCTAAAGCTACGCACCAAAGGTTTAAAATCTAGGGCGAAAGTTTAAGAATTGATTAAAGCAAAGCACCCTCAATTCCTACACTTCCTCACGTGAATCTAAAGCTTTAAGCACCAATTCACAACTCTTTGTTACACACAAAGAAAAACAACAAACTCTCTAAGTTTATTGAAGAATATATAGAAAAGAATCTCCAAATCTGATTTTTCCAAGCTTGGGTGCACATCTATTTATACCCATAGCTTGAGAGTTTCAATCATATTATGACTAGGCCTCCTACTTCTAAAAGGACTCCTAATAACCAATAGGATAATGCCACCTATTTATTACATAATCCTACTAAAACTCTAACACTATCTTATCTTAATTAGAATCTTATCCTACCTAAAAAGATAATATTACAATTTAACTACTCTAATCCTATTTTATTTAAAGTAAAACACTAAATATCCAATGCCATGTGTGTAGCCACGTCCATACCCATGCCATGTCACTTGCCATGTCACTTAAGTCGTAATAAAGCACCGATAAGATGTAATAAGCACATCTCATTGTAACAAGCACCTCCCCTTGTCTTAAAATTTTCCTCCTTGGCCAAAATTTTCAATCTTCGAAAATTACTCCAAGATTTTAGCTTTTGATCAAGGCCTTCCATCAATCATCACCTCCATGGCTTCCACACATTATAGAATCATAAAATCTGAAAATGGAAAGTTCAAAACACACCTATGCCTAAAATGAGAAAAACCCTATCAAATGAAATGGGAGAAAACTCATAGGCAAAACCAACTTATTCCCTATGTCCACCAATCCTCATTTACATTTGCATGTTATCATGCACATGCAAATGTTCCCCTTTGATGGCTAGAAGATTCGTGTCTCCATAAGCCAACAACTCTCCCATGGTAGCATTCTTCTTTAAAGCTTCAACCAATCCTTCGAATTTGGCATCCTCTATCATATCATCCTCCTCTTCTTCAAAAGAGTTTGTCCTCAAACTTCGAAGTTGATCATCAGGCACATAAGGTGCTAAGTCGCCTATATTGAATGTGGCATGAACTCCATAGTCTCTAGGCAACTGAAGCTTATATGCATAATCACCCACCTTACTGATGATTTTGAATGGACCATCACACCTAGGCATAAGCTTGTTCTTACGTCGATTAGGAAATCTTTCCTTCCTTAAGTGTAACCAAACCAAGTCTCCCTCCTTGTAAGTATGTTGAGTCTTGTGTTTGTTAGCTCTAGCCTTATAGATATCATTGACCTTCTCAATTCTTGCTCTCACTTGGGTGTGAAGCTTTTGCATATAGTCAACCTTGGCCTTCGCATCCTTCTCTAATTCCCTTCCATCCACCAATAACACTCCCTTGCCATTTTCTTTGTTAGAACGAGTTTTTAGAGCCATAAAAGGCTTCAAAGCAAATGCTTTGGCTTGTGCGTTCTTCCTCACAACATATATGTTTGTCCTTCCATCAAACTTTACAAATCTGTCATATTGCCAAGGTTTTCCCAAGAGAATATGACACGCATCCATGGGACAAACATCACAAAGCACTTGATCTTCATAATTGCCAATTTTGAACGAAATCAATGCTTGTTTACTAACCTTTACGTCACTTGACTTGCTAAGCCAATGGAGCTTATATGGTTGAGGATGGATTTGAGTAGGCACTCCAACTTGTCCACCAAGAGTGTAGAAACCACGTTAGTGCAGCTCCCTGAATCTATAATCACATCACATAGTCTTCCATGGACATTGCATCTTGTGAGGAAGATTTTCTCCCTTTGGCTCTCCTCTAATGGTAAGGACTTGGATTGCAATGCCCTTCGCAATACTAGGCTAGATCCCCTAGTTTCTGGCATCACCTCCTCCACATCCTCCTCTAGGACTTCAAAAGATGTGTTACCTTCTTCCTCTTCAAGCTCATGCTCCTCTTCTTCAAAGGTTTCATCTTCCTCCCAAGTCCGAGTAGTAGCAATCCTAGCATGGGGACAATCCCTTTGGATATGGCCTTGTCCCTTACATTTGAAGCAAGTTCGTTGATCTCCCATAGGGGGCCTCAAACTTCCTCCCTTATCTCTCCCAAAAGGTTGTGGCTTTATGGATTTCTCGTGATTAGGCTTCACATTAGACATCTCACGCACCCCTTTAGCTTCAAATGATCGAAAGATCCCTCTAGGTTTACGTGTTTGCCTTTCAACCCTAGTTGCTATTGTACACACCTCATCAAAGCTCCAATAGGGTTGTAATTCCACCTTTTCCTTGATTGGGTCATTTAACCCAGCCACAAAACGAGCCACCTTGTGGTCTTCTTTCTCCTCTAGCCCACACACCATGGCTAGATTTTTGAATTCCATCAAGTATTCCTCCACAGACCTCCTTTCTTGCTTCAAAGTATGCATTTTTATAAAATTGTTTTGTTCAAAGTCTTGAGGAACAAACCTTTTTTGCATGTACTTCTTTAGTTTTGTCCAAAATGAGATCTTGGAACGCCCCTCCTTTCTCCTCTTCTTTTGCAAACCTTCAAGCCACAAACTTGCATAAGAAGTGAGTTTGAGTTCAGCAACCTTAAAGGATCTATGATCATCATAGTCCTTGTATCTGAAAATTCGTTCAACTCTACGGATCCAATCTAGGAATTTGTCTGGGTCCAAACTGCCATTGAACTCAGGGATTTCAAGTCTCAAGCTTTGATCCTCTTTCCCTCTTAAACTCTTTCTCCTACGCCCTTTATATGATTCCTCATCATCTCCTGAAGAGGATGGGTCCCTCTTGCTAGGCCTCCTTGAGCTTCTAACACTGGATTCACCATCACTTTCGCTAGAGTTAGATTCATGAGAAGAGAGTTTACCTTTGCTTGAGGACTTTTCCTTCTTCCCCACGATTTGCAACAGCTCATTCATATGTTCCTTCAGTTCCTTCAACTCGCGTTCCATGCACAAGGCTTTGGCTTCTTGAAAGGTTAAACCTTTTTTGAAGCCTGGTGGCATCTCGTGTGCATCATCACCACTGGAATCCATATTGCTTGAGTATTCTTCGAATCCTCTCAACGAGAGCACCAAAAGTTGATGTGAATCTAGGTATTAAAACCTTAATCCACACAAAAGGGATAGAACTAGATATAAAACCCTCTAAAGCTACGCACCAAAGGTTTAAAATCTAGGGCGAAAGTTTAAGAATTGATTAAAGCAAAGCACCCTCAATTCCTACACTTCCTCACGTGAATCTAAAGCTTTAAGCACCAATTCACAACTCTTTGTTACACACAAAGAAAAACAACAAACTCTCTAAGTTTATTGAAGAATATATAGAAAAGAATCTCCAAATCTGATTTTTCCAAGCTTGGGTGCACATCTATTTATACCCATAGCTTGAGAGTTTCAATCATATTATGACTAGGCCTCCTACTTCTAAAAGGACTCCTAATAACCAATAGGATAATGCCACCTATTTATTACATAATCCTACTAAAACTCTAACACTATCTTATCTTAATTAGAATCTTATCCTACCTAAAAAGATAATATTACAATTTAACAACTCTAATCCTATTTTATTTAAAGTAAAACACTAAATATCCAATGCCATGTGTGTAGCCACGTCCATACCCATGCCATGTCACTTGCCATGTCACTTAAGTCGTAATAAAGCACCGATAAGATGTAATAAGCACATCTCATTGTAACAAGCACCTCCCCTTGTCTTAAAATTTTCCTCCTTGGCCAAAATTTTCAATCTTCGAAAATTACTCCAAGATTTTAGCTTTTGATCAAGGCCTTCCATCAATCATCACCTCCATGGCTTCCACACATTATAGAATCATAAAATCTGAAAATGGAAAGTTCAAAACACACCTATGCCTAAAATGAGAAAAACCCTATCAAATGAAATGGGAGAAAACTCATAGGCAAAACCAACTTATTCCCTATGTCCACCAATCCTCATTTACATTTGCATGTTATCATGCACATGCAAATGTTCCCCTTTGATGGCTAGAAGATTCGTGTCTCCATAAGCCAACAACTCTCCCATGGTAGCATTCTTCTTTAAAGCTTCAACCAATCCTTCGAATTTGGCATCCTCTATCATATCAGCACGCCAAAATCCCTAAGAGTAGTATTGAGGAGAGACTTGGACAAAATCAACTCCCTAACGTTCGACTCTTGGACTGGAATATTCGCACCTTGACCATTCTGGTCATCCTCCCCTTCTTCAAAGGGAATTGCCCTCAATTCTTCATCGTTATAGTACGGTGCTAGATCCCCCACATTGAATGTGCTTGAGACGCCGTACTTTCTTCCCAAATCTACCTTGTAGGCATTGTCATTGATCTTTTTCACTATCTCAAATGGACCCTCGGCTCGTGGCATGAGCTTGTTCTTCCTTTGATTGGGAAATCTCTCCTTCCTCATGTAGATCCATACTAAGTCACCAACTTCAAAACGTTTCACATTTTTGACTCTCTTGTTGGCTTGCTTTTTATAGATTTCATTAGCCTTCTCGATGTTCTTCCTCACTTCTTTGTGGATTTTCACCATGAACTCGGCTTGTTCCTTGGCACCTCCATGCACGAACTTATCTTGAGGCAAAGCTATGAGATCAATTGGAACATAGGGATTAGAACCATAGACTACTTCAAAAGGAGAATACTTTATAGTAGCGCTAGGAGTTCTATTGTAAGCAAACTCGGCATGAGCGAGTTTAACATCCCAATCTTTGGTGCTCTTACTAACCAAGGTTCTAAGCAAAGAACCTAGTACCCTATTCACCACCTCGGTTTGGCCATCGGTTTGGGGGTGATGTGAGGTAGAAAACAGCAACTTTGTTCCCATAAGACACCACAAAGACTTCCAAAAATGACTTTGGAACTTTGTATCCCAATCTGAAACAATGGTGCGTGGGACTCCATGGAAACGAACAATCCCATCAAAATATAGTTTTGCCACCTTCATAGCATCCTCGGTTTTATGACAAGGGATAAAGTGAGCCATCTTTGAAAAACGATCAACTACCACCATGATTGAGTCCTTACCTCTTTGAGTTCTAGGTAAAGCCACAATGAAATCCATGCTTATGTCTTCCCAAGGTCTCTCCGGAATTGGCAATGGCTTGTAAAGACCTTTGTGAAACACCATCTTTGCCCTTTGACAAGTAGAGCAACGCGCTACAACATGGTGAACAGTAGATAGCATGTTAGGCCAATAAAAGTGAGCTTGAAGAAGCTCCATAGTTTTTTGAACTCCGAAATGGCCTGCTAGACCTCCTCCATGCGCTTCATGAATCAACATGCTTCGAATTGGACATTTAGGAATGCATAACCTATTTCCCTTAAAAAGAAAATCATTTTGTAAGGAAAATAATTCATAACTTCCCTTCACGCATTTCTCCAAAATGACCTTGAAATCATCATCTTCCTTTTAGTATTCTTTTATTAATTCGAACCCAAGAACTTTCGCCTCGACGACTCCAAGTAAAGTATGCCTTCGAGATAAGGCATCCGCAACAACATTCGCCTTTCCACTTTTGTACTTTGATGAGAAGTTAAATGTTTGCAAGAATTCCACCCACTTTGCATGTCTCGAATTCAACTTCTTTTGGCCATGGATGAATCTCAAAGATTCATGGTCAGAATGAAGTATGAATGGTTGTGGTCTCAAGTAATGCGACCAATGATCCAAAGCTCGCACCATTGCATAGAATTCCTTGTCATAGGTGGAATAATTCAGCTTGCCTTGGCTCAATTTCTCACTAAAGTAGGCAATAGGACGCCCCTCTTGAATCAACACGGCACCAATCCCCTTTCCGCTTGCATCACACTCAACTTCAAATGGTTTTGAAAAATCTGGAAGTGCTAGGATAGGTGTATTGCACATTCTCTCTTTGATTACTTCAAACGCCTTTTAAGCTTGAGGAGTCCACTCAAATGAGCCCTTCTTTGTGCACTCGGTGATAGGAGCCATTAGAGTGCTAAAATTGCGAATGAACCTCCTATAAAAGGAAGCTAATCCATGGAAAGAACGGACCTCCGTGAGTGTCTTTGGGCTAGGCCATGATTGAATAGCCTCAATCTTGCTAGGATCAACTTTCACACCTTCTCCTGAAATAATGTAACCAAGAAAAGTGACCTCATATAGCATAAAATTACATTTTTCAAGTTTTCCATACAATTTTTGTTCTCTCAAAACCGTGAAAACTTTAAATAAATGTATCAAATGTTCGTCCCCACTTTTGCTATAAATAAGGATATCATCAAGGTACACCACCACGAACTTTCCAAGGAAAGGTCGCAACACCTCGTTCATCAACCTCATGAAAGTGCTAGGTGCGTTGGTGAGTCCAAATGGCATCACGAGCCACTCATACAAACTATGCTTGGTTTTGAAAGCGGTCTTCCATTCATCTCCTTCTCTCATCCGAATTTGATGATAACCACTCCTCAAATCAACCTTTGAAAACCACTTCGAGCCGCTCAGTTCATCAAGCATGTCATCTAGCCTTGGAATTGGAAACCTGTACTTGATAGTAATATTGTTAACAGCCCTACTATCAATACACATACGCCATGTACCATCCATTTTAGGGACCAAAAGAGCAGGAACAGCACACGGACTCATAGACTCACGTACATACCCCATACTCATCAACTCCTCAATTTGTCGTTGCAATTCCTTAGTTTTCAAGGGATTACACCTATAGGCAGGTTTGTTAGGTAAAGGAGCACCGGGAATGAGGTCAATCTGATGTTCAATTCCCCTCTGATGTGAATCTAGGTATTGAAACCTTAATCCACACAAAAGGGATAGAACTAGATAGAAAACCCTCTAAAGCTACGCACCAAAGGTTTAAAATCTAGGGCGAAAGTTTAAGAATTGATTAAAGCAAAGCACCCTCAATTCCTACACTTCCTCACGTGAATCTAAAGCTTTAAGCACCAATTCACAACTCTTTGTTACACACAAAGAAAAACAACAAACTCTCTAAGTTTATTGAAGAATATATAGAAAAGAATCTCCAAATCTGATTTTTCCAAGCTTGGGTGCACATCTATTTATACCCATAGCTTGAGAGTTTCAATCATATTATGACTAGGCCTCCTACTTCTAAAAGGACTCCTAATAACCAATAGGATAATGCCACCTATTTATTACATAATCCTACTAAAACTCTAACACTATCTTATCTTAATTAGAATCTTATCCTACCTAAAAAGATAATATTACAAATTAACTACTCTAATCCTATTTTATTTAAAGTAAAACACTAAATATCCAATCCCATGTGTGTAGCCATGTCCATACCCATGCCATGTCACTTGCCATGTCACTTAAGTCGTAATAAAGCACCGATAAGATGTAATAAGCACATCTCAATGTAACAAGCACCTCCCCTTGTCTTAAAATTTTCCTCCTTGGTCAAAATTTTCAATCTTCGAAAATTACTCCAAGATTTTAGCTTTTGATCAAGGCCTTCCATCAATCATCACCTCCATGGCTTCCACAATTATAGAATCATAAAACCTGAAAATGGAAAGTTCAAAAACACACCTATGCCTAAAATGAGAAAAACCCTATCAAATGAAATGGGAGAAAACTCATAGGCAAAACCAACTTATTCCCCATGTCCACCTATCCTCATTTACATTTGCATGTTATCATGCACATGCAAATGTTCCCCTTTGATGCACCTAGAAGATTCGTGTCTCCATAAGCTAACAACTCTCCCATGGTAGCATTCTTCTTTAAAGCTTCAACCAATCCTTCGAATTTTGCATCCTCTATCATATCACCCTCAAAGGTGGTAGCCCTTTAGGTAACTCATCGGGAAAAACATCTTCAAAATCCTTAATTAATTGAGCCAATTTGGGGTTTTGACTCACAAAATTCTCGTGGACCTCTTTAGAGTACAACAAGTATAATTCATCCTTACCATCAATTTCCCTTTCAAATTCCTTAAAGGTAAGCAATGACACCTCCTTTGATTGTTTAGGATTTTGTGAAAATCGTGGGGGTGGTAAAGGGTGCAACTTTTTTTGTTTTCCTTGGTGAGTTATAGTGTAAGTGTTATGGTACCCATCATGTTGAGATTTTCGATCAGTTTGCCAAGGTCTACCAAGCAAAACGTGACAAGCATCCATAGACACAACATCACACAGTTGAGTATCATGATAAGACCCAATAGAAAAACTAACCATGCATTGTTTCCTAACCCCCGTGCTAGAACTAGAGTCCAACCAACTCAACTTGTAAGGATGTGGGTGATTTGTAGTTGTAAGACCAAGTCTAGTTATCAAGGTTTTGGAAACTGTGTTTGCCTCACTACCACTATCAACGATTAAATCACATACCTCATCTTTAATCTTGCACTTGGTAATGAAAACATGTTGTCTTTGCGGTGCTAAGGGTTCCTCAACGTGAGCTTGCAACGCCGTCCTCACAACCAGATTTGTTTTGGTCTCTTCTTCGGAGAAACATTGCTCTTCCTCCTCGTCCCCTTCAGTAGAATTCACGTCCTCCACTTCTTCAACCTCGAAATCCTCCCAATTGATAGTTTGGTTAGCAATAAGCTTTACCTCTTGCATGGTCAAAGCTCTTGAATTTGGACAATCCTTCTTAAAGTGACCCCTTCCTCCGCACTTGTAACAAACAATGTCACTTATTTTGAAATCTTTCTTGTCCTTCTTAGGTGGATCGTTGGCTTTGACAAAAGAAGAACCATCCTTGACAGGGAAGGTTGGTCTTCGTGTCACTTGAGGGGTGACATTCGGCTTCTTCTTCTTCCTTTTCGAATCAAACTTGATCACAAGTTTGCAAGCTTCAGCAAAGGTTAAATTGGTGTAACCTTCAAGTTTGTCTTGCAACTCTGGATCCAACCCAGCCACGAAACATCCCATCTTGAGTTCTTCATTCTCCGTGATTTCACACACGATAGAAAGTCTGTCAAACTCTTTGATGTAGTCCTCAACCGATTCTCCATTTTGTTGCAAAGTGCTCCACTTCACATATTGACCTTGCTTGTAATTGTGAGGAATAAAACGATCCCTCATCCTCTTCTTCAACTTGCTCCAAGTAGCAATGGTTGCCTTACCCTTAAGAGTACACCCCCTTTGCTCTCCTTGTAGCCAATTATCTCCATAGCCTTTCAACTTCACCTTGGCTATCTTGTATTTTTGGAACTCCTCTTGAATATCCTTGTAGTCGAAGTACCTCTCCAAGGATTTCTCCCATTCCAAGTACTTTTCTGGATCAAGTGTCCCATCAAAGGAAGGGACGTCCACTTTGAGACTCCTATCTTCCCTCCTAGGTGGAGGGTCTTCGCCTTGATCTCTCCTATCATGCTCGTTCATGAGCCTTGCCATCAAGGCAGCAAGGTTCCCTTGTAGATTGGTGTTGGTTTCGGCCAACCTCTCTTGACTAGCAATGGATCGATTAAGAGCTTCCAAAGCTGTCCTCAAGTCTTGATTCTCTCCCATGGTTTATAGGTATTCGACCCCTTTGGAAAAATTTAAGGAAATTTCCCCCCTACCTGGCGCGCCAAATGATGTGTAAGCAAGATGAGGAACTTGTTTACAAATGATCGGGAAGGTGTGTTGATGTGTAAGCAAGATGAGAACCTTGTTACAAAATACGTATTAAGGGGTCTTAGTGAATTTCGTGATTGATGAGGGGAGAATAGGGGAACACTCAACCCTAGCCTCGGATATAACAAAGGGGAACGCTCACCCTTCGCTTGGTGTAGTTAGAAAATAGGGATTACTCGACCCACTCGTTCACTACGTAAGTTCTAGGTTTGGGAACACTCTACCAAAACTAGTACTCTTCAAATTTGGATTATCAAATTTGGACCTTAAAAATGACTAATTGCAAGTCACGTTTAATCAACAAAAGCACAAGTGTTTAGCAAATTTCTGGATGCCTTTCCTTTTCGTACAGTACACTATTTATAGTAGTGTATCAGTTACATAAGGGATCATAGGATTCCCTTTTAATAATTATCCATTACTTGCCTATTTAAAAGACAGAAATAAAATGTTAACTATAAAGTGATTAAAAGGCTCATATGACCGTCCAATTAATCCTTTATAACAATAAACTAAAACTAACTAAACAACAATAAACTGAAACTAACTAAACGATAAACTAGGCTTAAATTAAGGAAAACGTTCAGCAAGCTTCAAACGGCATTTTCAACGTGCAAATAGCTTGTTTGTAACCTCCCTTGACTTAAGCTCCTTTATTCCGGCCATGAGCTAACTAACTCCTTAATTTACGCTCAATCAGTTCAACTAACCAACGAGCTAACTAACTCCTTAATTTACGCCCAATCAGTTCAACTAACCAACCATTTCAACCTAAACTTACGCCCAACAAATAATCAGTCAATTCCTCCCTTAATTCACGCCCCATGATCAGTCCAACGTAACTAAATCATGCGTGGCTTCAAGTTTGTGAAAACGGCACACTTAGATATTTTCAACTAGATTAACTACTTTAAGGGAAGTATAACCAGTTGTGAAACTCTTTGGACCACCGTGTATAGGATTGAAGAATGACTTGGACAGAACTAATCCCTTAGCCTCTTGTTCAATAGCACCGTCTTGAACGTCTTCATCTAGACCATGGATAATTGTTCTTTGACCATTTTGGTCATCCTCCCTTTCTTCAAAAGGAATTGCCCTCAATTCGTCATCATCAAAGTAAGGAGCAAGATCACCAACGTTGAATGTACTTGAGACACCATATTGACCTCCCAAATCAACTTTGTATGCGTTGTCATTGATCTTTTCCATGATCTCAAATGGTCCCTCGGCTCTTGGCATAAGTTTGTTCTTCCTTTTGCTAGGAAAACGTTCTTTCCTCATGTAAATCCACACTAAATCCCCAACTTCAAAAGACTTCACATTTCTTACTCGTTTGTTGGCTTGTTTCTTGTAGATTTCATTCGCCCTTTCAATGTTTCTCCGAACTTCTTTATGGACCTTTAGCATGAATTCGGCTTGTTCTTTTGCCCCACCATGAACGAACTTGTCTTTTGGCAAAGCAATAAGATCAATGGGAACATAAGGATTGACGCCATATACTACTTCAAAAGGAGAGTACTTTGTAGTAGCACTAGGTGTCCTATTATAAGCAAACTCGGCATGAGCAAGCTTATTATCCCAATCCTTGGTACTTTTGCTTACCAAAGCCCTAAGCAACGAACCAAGTATTCTATTCACCACCTCCGTTTGGCCATCGGTTTGTGGATGATGTGAGGTAGAAAACAATAACTTAGTTCCCATCAAACGCCATATGGATTTCCAAAAATGACTTAGGAACTTAGTATCGCGATCTGACACAATGGTGCGTGGCACCCCATGGAAACGAACTACCTCTTCGAAGTATAACTTAGCCACTTTTATTGCATCTTCAGTTTTATGGCAAGGAATGAAATGAGCCATTTTCGAGAACCGATCAACCACCACCATTATTGAATCTTTGCCTCTTTGAGTTCTTGGCAAAGCTACAATAAAATCCATACTAACATCCTCCCAAGGTCTTTCGGGAATTGGTAAGGGCTTGTAGAGACCTTTATAAAACACCATTTTTGCTCTTTGACAGGTAGAACAACGACGCACCACATGATGAACCGTGGCTAACATTTTCGGCCAATGAAAATGAGCTTGGAGAAGCTCCATTGTCTTGTGAATACCCACGTGACCAGCTAGTCCTCCCCCATGAGCTTCATGTATCAACAAACTTCGAATGGGACATTTTGGGATACATAATCTATTCCCTTTGAAAAGAAAGCCATTATGCAATGAAAACAGATCATAAACTCCACGGACGCATTTTTCAATTATCCCTTTGAATTCATCATCTTCTTGATAGTACTCCTTAATCAAATCGAATCCAAGTACCTTTGCTTCAACCATTCCAAGTAAATTATGCCTCCTAGACAAGGCATCTGCCACCACATTCGCTTTTCCACTCTTGTATTTAGAGGAAAAGTTAAATGTTTGCAAGAATTCGACCCACTTTGCATGCCTCGCATTTAGCTTCTTTTGGCCATGTATGAACCTCAAGGATTCATGATCAGAATGCAATATGAAAGGTTGTGGCCTCAAATAATGTGACCAATGATCTAGAGCTCTTACCATAGCATAGAACTCTTTATCATAGGTGGAGTAATTCAACTTGCCTTGACTCATCTTCTCACTAAAGTAGGCAATGGGTCGCCCACCTTGAATCAATACGGCACCAATACCTTTTCCACTTGCGTCACATTCAACCTCAAATGGTTTGGAAAAATCCGGAAGTGCTAATATGGGTGTGTTGCACATCTTCTTCTTGACTTCTTCAAACGCCCTTTGAGCTTGGGGTGTCCATTCGAACACGCCTTTCTTAGTACACTCGGTGATGGGAGCCATGAGTGTGCTGAAGTTCTTGATGAATCTTCTATAGAAGGAGGCAAGTCCATGAAATGAACGAACTTCCGTGAGCGTTCTCGGACTAGGCCATGATTGAATTGCTTCAATTTTGCTAGGATCCACCTTTACGCCATCACCTGAAACTATATAGCCAAGAAACATGACTTCATATAATAAAAAATCACATTTTTCTAGTTTCCCATACAGCTTTTCTTTCCTCAAAACGGAAAATACTTGAAAAAGGTGATCAAAATGAGATTCTTCATCACGTGAATAGATGAGAATGTCATCCAAGTATACTACCACAAACTTGCCAAGGAATGGCCTTAGCACTTCATTCATTAACCTCATGAATGTGCTAGGGGCATTGGTAAGGCCAAATGGCATGACGAGCCATTCATATAACCCATGCTTTGTTTTGAATGCAGTCTTCCATTCATCCCCTTCTCTCATGCGAATCTGATGATACCCACTTCTCAAGTCTACCTTTGAGAAGACCTTGGAACCACTCAATTCATCCAGCATGTCATCAAGCCTTGGGATTGGAAACCTGTACTTGATAGTAATGTTATTAACGGCTCTACTATCAATACACATTCTCCAAGTACCATCTTTCTTAGGAACCAACAAAGCAGGAACGGCACATGGACTCATGGACTCACGCACATAACCCATACCCATTAGTTCTTCAATTTGATGTTGTAACTCCTTAGTTTCTAAAGGGTTACATCTATAGGCTGGTTTATTTGGCAAGGGTGCTCCGGGAATGAGATCAATTTGATGCTCAATTCCTCGTATGGGTGGTAGTCCCTTAGGTAATTCATCCGGAAAAACGTCCTCAAAATCTTTAATTAATTGGGCTAACTTAGGATTTCGAACAACAAAATTTTCGTGGGTTTCTTTGGAGTATAGTATAAACAACTCTGCCTCACCATCTAACTCCCTCTCAAATTCTTTAAAAGACAATAAGGATACTTCTTTTTGTGGTGTTCGTGATGGTGAAAAACGTGGGGGTGGTAAAGGGTGTAGTTTTTTCTTTCTCCCTTCATGGACTATGGTATAAGTGTTGTGATACCCATCATGTATAGATCTTTTATCAGTTTGCCAAGGCCTACCAAGTAGAATATGACAAGCATCCATAGACACAACATCACATAATATAGAATCACAATACGAACCAATACAAAAAGAAACCATACATTGCTTCCTAACCCCGGTGCTAGCATTAGAGTCTAACCAGCTCAATTTGTAAGGTTGTGGATGATTAGTGGTCGTAAGACCAAGTTTGGACACTAGAGTCTTAGATACGGTATTAGCCTCACTTCCCCCATCAATAATTAAATCACATACCTCGTCACCAATTTTACAACGGGTGATGAAAATGTGTTGTCGTTGAGGGGCAGCATCCTCTTCCACACGTGCTTGCAAGGCCCTCCTAATCACGAGGCTAGTCTTCTCCTCTGACTCGGCAATGCAATCATCACAATCATCTTCAACTTCTTCTTCCCCATCCTCAAACTCATCCCAGTTGATGTTTTGAGTGGCCATGAGCTTAACCTCTTGCATAGTTAACGCCCTAGTATTAGGACAATCCTTCTTGTAATGACCTCGCCCTCCACATTTGTAACACACAATGTCACCTAGCTTCACGTTCTTTGTGTCCTTCTTTAGGGGATTGCTCGGTTTGTTAAAGGACGAACTTTCCTTTGTAGGAAAAGAAGGTTTTCGTGTCAATTGAGGAATGGTAGTAGGCTTTTTCTTCTTCCTCTTAGCATCGAATTTACTCACTAACTTGCAAGCTTCCACAAACGTGAGGTTAGTGTAACCTTCAAGTCTGTCTTGTAACTCTTGGTCCAAACCAGATATGAAACGCCCCATTTTGAGTTCTTCATTCTCGGTTACTTCACACACAATAGCAAGCCTATCAAACTCTTTTATGTAATCCTCTACAGAGTCCCCATTTTGTTGCAAGGTACTCCACTTCACATATTGGCTTTGCTTGTAATTATGGGGAATGAAACGGTCTTTCATCCGTTTTTTAAGTTTGTCCCAAGTAGAGATAGGAACTTTCCCCTTAAGGGTACGTCCCCTTTGCTCTCCTTGTAACCAACTATCACCATAGCCCTTTAGTTTGACTTTGGCAATCTTAAAACGCTGAACATCCTCATGGATGTCCTTGTATTCAAAGTACCTTTCCAAGGATTTCTCCCATTCCAAGTACTTTTCTGGATCAAGGGTCCCATCAAAGGAAGGGACGTCCACTTTGAGACTCCTATCTTCCCTCCTAGGTGGAGGGTCTTCCTCTCGATCTCTCCTATCTTGCTCGTTCATGAGTCTTGCCATCAAGGCAGCAAGATTCCCTTGTAGATTGGCATTGGTTTCGGCCAACCTTTCTTGACTAGCAATGGATCGATTTAGAGCTTCCAAGGCTGTCCTTAAGTCTTGATTTTCTCCCATGGTGTGTAGGTACACGACCCCTTAGGAAAAATTTCTTTTTTTTTGTTTTTTTGAAAAATTTCCCCCTACCTGGCGCGCCAAATGATGTGTAAGCAAGATGAGAACCTTGTTACAAAATACGTATTAAGGGGTCTTAGTGAATTTCGTGATTGATGAGGGGAGAATAGGGGAACACTCAACCCTAGCCTCGGATATAACAAAGGGGAACGCTCACCCTTCGCTTGGTGTAGTTAGAAAATAGGGATTACTCGACCCACTCGTTCACTACGTAAGTTCTAGGTTTGGGAACACTCTACCAAAACTAGTACTCTTCAAATTTGGATTATCAAATTTGGACCTTAAAAATGACTAATTGCAAGTCACGTTTAATCAACAAAAGCACAAGTGTTATAGCAAATTTCTGGATGCCTTTCCTTTTCGTACAGTACACTATTTATAGTAGTGTATCAGTTACATAAGGGATCATAGGATTCCCTTTTAATAATTATCCATTACTTGCCTATTTAAAAGACAGAAATAAAATGTTAACTATAAAGTGATTAAAAGGCTCATATGACCGTCCAATTAATCCTTTATAACAATAAACTGAAACTAACTAACTAAACAACAATAAACTGAAACTAACTAAACAACAATAAACTGAAACTAACTAAACGAAAAACTAGGCTTAAATTAAGGAAAACGTTCAGCAAGCTTCAAACGGCATTTTCAACGTGCAAATAGCTTGTTTGTAACCTCCCTTGACTTAAGCTCCTTTATTCCGGCCATGAGCTAACTAACTCCTTAATTTACGCTCAATCAGTTCAACTAACCAACGAGCTAACTAACTCCTTAATTTACGCCCAATCAGTTCAACTAACCAACCATTTCAACCTAAACTTACGCCCAACAAATAATCAGTCAATTCCTCCCTTAATTCACGCCCCATGATCAGTCCAACGTAACTAAATCATGCGTGGCTTCAAGTTTGTGAAAACGGCACACTTAGATATTTTCAACTAGATTAACTACTTTAAGGGAAGTATAACCAGTTGTGAAACTCTTTGGACCACCGTGTATAGGATTGAAGAATGACTTGGACAGAACTAATCCCTTAGCCTCTTGTTCAATAGCACCGTCTTGAACGTCTTCATCTAGACCATGGATAATTGTTCTTTGACCATTTTGGTCATCATGCATTGAAAACGAGCCTTAGAAGCATTTCTCAAAGTTTTGGGATGATATTCGTGATTTTCAAGGTAAAGGGGGTCGGAAAGGGTTCTACCTCTTCTATATTTCAAATTTCTTATCATAATAAACTATAACTTGCACTAACATACCAATATAGCCTGGTTACAAGTTTTTAATCGATGTTCGTGACTTTCTAGGCAAAGGGGGCCGAAAAGGGTTCTACCTCGCCTTTTTTTCAAATTTCTTATCAAAATAACCTAGAACTTGCACTAACATAGCAATATAGCCTAGTTACAAGTGTTCATGCATTGAAAACGAGCCTTAGAAGCATTTCACTAAGTTCTAAGTCGATGTTCGTGATTTTCAAGGGAAAGGGGGCCGAAAAGGGTTCTACCTCGCCTATTTTTCAAATTTCTTATCAAAATAACCTATCACTTGCACTAACATACCAATATAGAATAGTTACAAGTGTTCATACATTGAAAACGAGCCTTAGAAGCATTTCACTAAGTTCTAAGTCGATGTTCGTGATTTTCAAGGGAAAGTGGGCCGAAAAGGGTTCTACCTCGCCTTTTTTTCAAATTTCTTATCAAAATAACCTAGAACTTGCACTAACATAGCAATATAGCCTAGTTACAAGTGTTCATGCATTGAAAACGAGCCTTAGAAGCATTTCACTAAGTTCTAAATCGATGTTCGTGATATTAAAGGGAAAGGGGGCCGGAATGGTTTCTACCTCGCCCATTTTTAAAATTTCTAATCACAATAACCTATAACTTACACTAACATACCAATATAGCCTAGTTACAAAAGTTTATGCATTAAAAACGAGCCTTAGAAGCATTTCACTAAGTTCTAAATCGATGTTCGTGATTTTCAAGGGAAAGGGGGCCGAAAAGGATTCTACCTCGCCTATTTTTCAAATTTCTTATCAAAAAAACCTATAACTTGCACTAATATACCAATATGACCTAGTTAGAAGTGTTCATGCATTGAAAACGAGCCTTAGAAGCATTTCTCAAAGTTTTGGGATGATATTCGTGATTTTCAAGGTAAAGGGGGTCGGAAAGGGTTCTACCTCTTCTATTTTTCAAATTTCTTATCATAATAAACTATAACTTGCACTAACATACCAATATAGCCTGGTTACAAGTTTTTAATCGATGTTCGTGACTTTCTAGGCAAAGGGGGCCGAAAAGGGTTCTACCTCGCCTTTTTTTCAAATTTCTTATCAAAATAACCTAGAACTTGCACTAACATAGCAATATAGCCTAGTTACAAGTGTTCATGCATTGAAAACGAGCCTTAGAAGCATTTCACTAAGTTCTAAGTCGATGTTCGTGATTTTCAAGGGAAAGGGGGCCGAAAAGGGTTCTACCTCGCCTATTTTTCAAATTTCTTATCAAAATAACCTATCACTTGCACTAACATACCAATATAGAATAGTTACAAGTGTTCATACATTGAAAACGAGCCTTAGAAGCATTTCACTAAGTTCTAAGTCGATGTTCGTGATTTTCAAGGGAAAGTGGGCCGAAAAGGGTTCTACCTCGCCTTTTTTTCAAATTTCTTATCAAAATAACCTAGAACTTGCACTAACATAGCAATATAGCCTAGTTACAAGTGTTCATGCATTGAAAACGAGCCTTAGAAGCATTTCACTAAGTTCTAAGTCGATGTTCGTGATTTTCAAGGGAAAGGGGGCCGAAAAGGGTTCTACCTCGCCTATTTTTCAAATTTCTTATCAAAATAACCTATCACTTGCACTAACATACCAATATAGAATAGTTACAAGTGTTCATACATTGAAAACGAGCCTTAGAAGCATTTCACTAAGTTCTAAGTCGATGTTCGTGATTTTCAAGGGAAAGTGGGCCGAAAAGGGTTCTACCTCGCCTTTTTTTCAAATTTCTTATCAAAATAACCTAGAACTTGCACTAACATAGCAATATAGCCTAGTTACAAGTGTTCATGCATTGAAAACGAGCCTTAGAAGCATTTCACTAAGTTCTAAATCGATGTTCGTGATATTAAAGGGAAAGGGGGCCGGAATGGTTTCTACCTCGCCCATTTTTAAAATTTCTAATCACAATAACCTATAACTTACACTAACATACCAATATAGCCTAGTTACAAAAGTTTATGCATTAAAAATGAGCCTTAGAAGCATTTCACTAAGTTCTAAATCGATGTTCGTGATTTTCAAGGGAAAGGGGGCCGAAAAGGATTCTACCTCGCCTATTTTTCAAATTTCTTATCAAAAAAACCTATAACTTGCACTAATATACCAATATGACCTAGTTAGAAGTGTTCATGCATTGAAAACGAGCCTTAGAAGCATTTCTCAAAGTTTTGGGATGATATTCGTGATTTTCAAGGTAAAGGGGGTCGGAAAGGGTTCTACCTCTTCTATTTTTCAAATTTCTTATCATAATAAATTATAACTTGCATTAACATACCAATATAGCCTGGTTACAAGTTTTTAATCGATGTTCGTGACTTTCTAGGCAAAGGGGGCCGAAAAGGGTTCTACCTCGCCTTTTTTTCAAATTTCTTATCAAAATAACCTAGAACTTGCACTAACATAGCAATATAGCCTAGTTATAAGTGTTCATGCATTGAAAACGAGCCTGAGAAGCATTTCACTAAGTTCTAAGTCGATGTTCGTGATTTTCAAGGGAAAAGGGGTCGAAAAGGGTTCTACCTCGCCTTTTTTTCAAATTTATTATCAAAATAACCTAGAACTTGCACTATGATACCAATATAGCTAAGTTACAAGTGTTCATCAATTGAAAACGAGCCTTATAAGCTTTTTTCTAAGTTTTGGGATGATGTTCGTGATTTTCAAGGGAAAGGTGGTCGGAAAGGCTTCTACCTCGCCTATTTTTATAATTTCTTATCAATTAAACCTATAACTTGCACTATTATACCAATATAGCCTAGTTACAAGTGTTCTTGCATTGAAAACGAGCCTTACATGTTTTTCACCAAGTTTTGGGACGATGTTCATGATTTTCAAGGGAAAAAGCGTCGGAAAAGGTTCTACCTCGCCTATTTTTCAAATTTCTTATCAAAATGATATGTAAGTAGATTAGGATCGTTTTGGAGTGGTTTAGATGAATTAGAATCAAGTTCGTCACAAAAGAAAACAAGATAAACACTCAATGTAGAAGCGGGTTCTAATTTGCGTGTAAGGGGGATAAACTTGACCAAACACAAAGTAAGACTAGTTTATCAAGCTTATACTAACTAAGCACTAAGCAAAGAAAGTATAAGTTCGTGAAACACAAAGTAACACAAGAATTTCACAAAGAAAAATCAGTTTTTTTTTTTCCACACTTGCCTAAAACGACTGGCAAGTGTTCTATTTATAGGAAACTTTACAAGCCTTAAAGGAACTCTTCAACTTCCTATCTTACATGCCTAAAACAGAAGAAACAAGCTTCAATAAAAGCTTTGTAACTCCTTTTACGTGCTTAAAAACAAAACTGAAAACTAGGCAGGATTCAAGCCTAGAATCACGCCTTTACTAGGCCACGAAAATGGCCGTTTATTTTAGGCCTTAATGGCAGCTATTACATGCATTGTTTGACAGAAAAATAACCCCCTTATCAAAGCTTTAAATGACTAAAACAAACAGCAAACAAATCGTAATCATTCCCCACAAAAATCGCCATGAATCAAGCTTTTAACCCCCATTTTAAATGTGGCGTTAATTGTGGCTGTTTGAAACTCCTTGTGGCTGTTTTGAACGTCTTCTTGAATGCTTCTTTAACTGGTCATTTCGTCCCCTTTTCCCTCTTCCCATTTAAGGCAAGAAACAAAAGGATTCTTGGAAGAGAATCCCACAAAATTAGCATCTAAAGAATTGGACTTTTCGTGGATGAACAAAGCATGGACCGTAGCTTGAACTTTTGGAACTTCTTGGACTTTAGTTTGAACTTGATTGCTTGCTGCCATATCATTCTCCCCCTCTTCGAAAAAGTTTTCCCTCAAACTTTCATCATCTAGATATGGACTCAAGTCTCCCACATTGAAAGTTGCACTTACTCCACCAAATTCACTAGGTAAATCAATCTTGTAAGCACTTTCCCCAATTTTCTCCAAGACTTGAAAGGGACCATCGAATCTAGGCATGATTGATGTGAATCTAGGTATTGAAACCTTAATCCACACAAAAGGGATAGAACTAGATAGAAAACCCTCTAAAGCTACGCACCAAAGGTTTAAAATCTAGGGCGAAAGTTTAAGAATTGATTAAAGCAAAGCACCCTCAATTCCTACACTTCCTCACGTGAATCTAAAGCTTTAAGCACCAATTCACAACTCTTTGTTACACACAAAGAAAAACAACAAACTCTCTAAGTTTATTGAAGAATATATAGAAAAGAATCTCCAAATCTGATTTTTCCAAGCTTGGGTGCACATCTATTTATACCCATAGCTTGAGAGTTTCAATCATATTATGACTAGGCCTCCTACTTCTAAAAGGACTCCTAATAACCAATAGGATAATGCCACCTATTTATTACATAATCCTACCAAAACTCTAACACTATCTTATCTTAATTAGAATCTTATCCTATCTAAAAAGATAATATTACAAATTAACTACTCTAATCCTATTTTATTTAAAGTAAAACACTAAATATCCAATCCCATGTGTGTAGCCACGTCCATACCCATACCATGTCACTTGCCATGTCACTTAAGTCGTAATAAAGCACCGATAAGATGTAATAAGCACATCTCAATGTAACAAGCACCTCCCCTTGTCTTAAAATTTTCCTCCTTGGTCAAAATTTTCAATCTTCAAAAATTACTCCAAGATTTTAGCTTTTGATCAAGGCCTTCCATCAATCATCACCTCCATGGCTTCCACACATTATAGAATCATAAAACCTGAAAAAGGAAAGTTTGAAAACACACCTATGCCTAAAATGAGAAAAACCCTATCAAATGAAATGGGAGAAAACTCATAGGCAAAACCAACTTATTCCCCATGTCCACCAATCCTCATTCACATTTGCATGTTATCATGCACATGCAAATGTTCCCCTTTGATGCACCTAGAAGATTCGTGTCTCCATAAGCCAACAACTCTCCCATGGTAACATCCTTCTTTGAAGCTTCAATCAACCCTTCGAAGTTGATATCCTCTATCATATCATCCTCCTCTTCATCAAAAGAGTTTGTCCTCAAACCTCGAAGTTGATCATCAGGCACATAAGGTGCTAAGTCGCCTATATTGAATGTGGCGTGAACTCCATAGTCTCCAGGCAACTCAAGCTTATATGCATTATCACCCACCTTACTAATGATTTTGAATGGACCATCACACCTAGGCATAAGCTTGTTCTTACGTTGATTAGGAAATCTTTCCTTCCTCAAGTGCAACCAAACCAAGTCTCCCTCCTTGTAAGTATGTTGAGTCTTGTGTTTGTTAGCTCTAGCCTTATAGATATCATTGACCTTCTCAATCCTTGCTCTCACTTGGGCGTGAAGCTTCTGCATATAGTCAACCTTGGCCTTCACATCCTTGTGAACTAATTCCCCTTTGGGAATCCCCATGAAATCAATAGGTAGTCTTGGGTTCACTCCATAGACAACCTCGAATGGTGAATGTTTTGTTGCATAGGTTGGAGATCTGTTGTAAGCAAACTCTGCATGTGCTAGCTTCAAATCCCAATCCTTTTGTGTTTTACTCACCAAACCACGTAAGAGAACACCTAAAGTTCGATTCGTGACTTCTGTCTGTCCATCTGTCTGGGGATGATAAGAAGTGCTAAATAAAAGCTTAGTCCCTATCAATCTCCATAATGATTTCCAGAAATAGCTCATGAACTTCGTGTCTCTGTCACTCACAATCGTCTTTGGAACTCCATGCAAGCGAATGATGTCTCTAAAGTACAAATCTGCAACATTCATTGCATCATCTGTTTTATAGCATGGTGTGAAGTGTGTCATCTTGGAGAACCTATCAACCACCACCATGATTGAATCCTTCCCCCTAGCAGTTCTTGGCAACCCCACAATAAAGTCTATAGACACGTCCTCCCAAGGAAACTCCGGAACAGGCAATGGAGTATAAAGACCTTGGTGAAAAGTAGCCTTTGCCTTTTGACACGTCGCACATTGGGATAGGATGGCTCCAACATCTACAATCATCTTTGGCCAATAGAAGTGTTCTTGGAGCATAGCCAAAGTCTTTGTGATCCCAAAGTGTCCTGCTATTCCTCCACCATGCGCTTCTCTCACGAGCAATTCACGAATTGAGCACCTAGGAATGCACAATTGATTTCCCTTAAACAAGAAACCATCATGAAGAACATAGGAACCCATGGCCCCTTTGTTGATTTGTTGCATGATTGGCCCAAAATTCTCATCTTGGTCATAATATTGTGTAATGAGATCCAAACCAAGTAATTTGGAGTTTAGGACACCTAGCAACGAATACCTCCTTGAAAGTGCATCTGCCACCACATTAGACTTACCGTCCTTATACTTCGAAGAAAAGTGAAAGGATTGTAAGAATTCAACCCACTTGGCATGTCGTGGATTAAGCTTGTGTTGGCCATTGATGTGCTTCAAAGCTTCATGATCAGAATGCAATATAAAGTGATTTGGCCTTAGATAGTGACTCCAATGGTCCAAAGCCCTTACAATTGCATAAAATTCCTTGTCATAAGTTGAGTAGTTCAATTTGGCCCCATTAAGCTTCTCACTAAAATATGCAATGGGCCTCTTCCCTTGAATGAGCACAGCGCCAATTCCAACTCCACTAGCATCAGTCTCCACCTCGAAAGGTCTAGAGAAATTTGGCAAGGCTAGAATAGGTGTATGACATAGCATCTCCTTAATAGCTTCAAAGGCCTTGTTTGCATCTCTGGTCCATTCAAACTTCTTGTCCTTCTTGATACATTCAGTCATAGGAGCAACAATGGACGAGAAATTCTTCACGAACCTTCGATAGAATGAGGCTAGCCCATGAAAAGCACGCACCTCTGTCATATTTTTAGGAATAGGCCATGACTTGATTGCTTCCACTTTGGATGGATCCACCGAAACCCCATCCTTGGACACAATATAGCCCAAAAATGTGACACTAGGCACCATGAAGTAGCACTTTTCAAGCTTAGCATACAATTTCTATTTTCTCAAAACCTCAAACACACTCCTTAGGTGGCTTAGATGATCATCAATAGAAGTGCTATAAATTAGAATATCATCTAAGTAAACAACAACAAATTTACCTAGGAATGGTTTTAAGACTTCATTCATCAAACGCATGAAGGTACTAGGTGCATTAGTTAAGCCAAAAGGCATAACCAACCATTCATAAAGCCCAAGTTTTGTTTTGAAACCTGTCTTCCATTCATCACCTTCCTTCATTCGTATTTGATGATATCCACTTCGAAGATCGATCTTGGAGAAGACCTGCGCACCATACAACTCATCTAATAAATCATCAAGTCTTGGAATAGGAAACCTATATTTGATGGTGATGTTGTTTACAGCCCTCGAATCAATGCACATCCTCCAAGTTCCATCTTTCTTTGGCACAATCAAAGTAGGCACTGCACAAGGACTCATACTCTCCCTTACATACCCACGTGCCATGAGTTCTTCGATTTGCCTTTGAATTTCCTTTGTTTCTTCCGGATTGCACCTATAAGCTGGCTTGTTAGGTATTTGTGCTCCCGGAATGAGATCAATTTGATGTTCAATCCCTCGAATTGGTGGTAAGCCCGGAGGCAAATCATCAGGAAAAACATCTTCAAACTCGGTAAGTAATGGTGTCAAAGATCTTGGAACCACGTGGGCTCCGTTCTCTACCTCCTTAGCCACCAGCACATAAACCATGCTACTTGCCTTTGCCTCCTTCTCCAATTCCTTTCCATCCACCAATAACACTCCCTTGCCATCATCTTTGTTGGAACAAGTTTTTGGAGTCATTAAAGGCTTCAAAGCAAATGCTTTGGCTTGCGCATTCTTCCTCACAACATATATGTTTGTCCTCCCATCAAACTTCACAAATCTGTCATATTGCCAAGGTCTTCCCAAGAGAATATGACACGCATCCATGGGACAAACATCACAAAGCACTTGATCTTTATAATTGCCAATTTTGAACTAAATCAATGCTTGTTTACTAACCTTTACGTCACTTGACTTGCTAAGCCAATGGAGCTTATATGGTTGAGGATGGATTTGAGTGGGCACCTCCAACTTGTCCACCAAGAGTGTAGAAACCACGTTAGTGCAGCTCCCTGAATCTATAATCACATCACATAGTCTTCCATGGACATTGCATCTTATGAGGAAGATTTTCTCCCTTTGGCCCTCCTCTAATGGTAAGGACTTGGATTGCAATGCCCTTCGCAACACTAGGCTAGATCCCCTAGTTTCTGCCATCACCTCCTCCACATCCTCCTCTAGGACTTCAAAAGATGTGTTACCTTCTTCCTCTTCAAGCTCATGCTCCTCTTCTTCAAAGGTTTCATCTTCCTCCCAAGTCCGAGTAGTAGCAATCCTAGCATGGGGACAATCCCTTTGGATATGGCCTTGTCCCTTACATTTGAAGCAAGTTCGTTGATCTCCCATAGGGGGCCTCAAACTTCCTCCCTTATCTCTCCCAAAAGGTTGTGGCTTTATGGATTTCTCGAGATTAGGCTTCACATTAGACATCTCACGCACCCCTTTAGCTTCAAATGATCGAAAGATCCCTCTAGGTTTACGTGTTTGCCTTTCAACCCTAGTTGCTATTGTACACACCTCATCAAAGCTCCAATAGGGTTGTAATTCCACCTTTTCCTTGATGGGGTCATTTAACCCAGCCACAAAACGAGCCACCTTATGGTCTTCTTTCTCCTCTAGCCCACACACCATGGCTAGATTTTCGAATTCCATCAAGTATTCCTCCACAGACCTCCTTTCTTGCTTCAAAGTATGCATTTTTATAAAATTGTTTTGTTCAAAGTCTTGAGGAACAAACCTTTTTTGCATGTACTTCTTTAGTTTTGTCCAAGATGAGATCTTGGAACGCCCCTCCTTTCTCCTCTTCTTTTGCAAACCTTCAAGCCACAAACTTGCATAAGAAGTGAGTTTGAGTTCAGCAACCTTAAAGGATCTATGCTCATCATAGTCCTTATATCTGAAAATTTGTTCAACTCTACGGATCCAATCTAGGAATTTGTCTGGGTCCAAACTGCCATTGAACTCAGGGATTTCAAGTCTCAAGCTTTGATCCTCTTTCCCTCTTAAACTCTTTCTCCTACGCCCTTTATATGATTCCTCATCATCACCTGAAGAGGATGGGTCCCTCTTGCTAGGCCTCCTTGAGCTTCTAACACTGGATTCACCATCACTTTCGCTAGAGTTAGATTCATGAGAAGAGAGTTTACCTTTGCTTGAGGACTTTTCCTTCTTCCCCACGATTTGCAACAGCTCATTCATACGTTCCTTCAGTTCCTTCAACTCGCGTTCCATGCACAAGGCTTTGGCTTCTTGTAAGGTTAAACCTTTTTTGAAGCCTGGTGGCATCTCGTGTGCATCATCACCACTGGAATCCATATTGCTTGAGTATTCTTCGAATCCTCTCAATGAAAGCACCAAAAGTTGATGTGAATCTAGTTATTGAAACCTTAATCCACACAAAAGGGATAGAACTAGATAGAAAACCCTCTAAAGCTACGCACCAAAGGTTTAAAATCTAGGGCGAAAGTTTAAGAATTGATTAAAGCAAAGCACCCTCAATTCCTACACTTCCTCACGTGAATCTAAAGCTTTAAGCACCAATTCACAACTCTTTGTTACACACAAAGAAAAACAACAAACTCTCTAAGTTTATTGAAGAATATATAGAAAAGAATCTCCAAATCTGATTTTTCCAAGCTTGGGTGCACATCTATTTATACCCATAGCTTGAGAGTTTCAATCATATTATGACTAGGCCTCCTACTTCTAAAAGGACTCCTAATAACCAATAGGATAATGCCACCTATTTATTACATAATCCTACCAAAACTCTAACACTATCTTATCTTAATTAGAATCTTATCCTATCTAAAAAGATAATATTACAAATTAACTACTCTAATCCTATTTTATTTAAAGTAAAACACTAAATATCCAATCCCATGTGTGTAGCCACGTCCATACCCATACCATGTCACTTGCCATGTCACTTAAGTCGTAATAAAGCACCGATAAGATGTAATAAGCACATCTCAATGTAACAAGCACCTCCCCTTGTCTTAAAATTTTCCTCCTTGGTCAAAATTTTCAATCTTCAAAAATTACTCCAAGATTTTAGCTTTTGATCAAGGCCTTCCATCAATCATCACCTCCATGGCTTCCACACATTATAGAATCATAAAACCTGAAAAAGGAAAGTTTGAAAACACACCTATGCCTAAAATGAGAAAAACCCTATCAAATGAAATGGGAGAAAACTCATAGGCAAAACCAACTTATTCCCCATGTCCACCAATCCTCATTCACATTTGCATGTTATCATGCACATGCAAATGTTCCCCTTTGATGCACCTAGAAGATTCGTGTCTCCATAAGCCAACAACTCTCCCATGGTAACATCCTTCTTTGAAGCTTCAATCAACCCTTCGAAGTTGATATCCTCTATCATATCAGAAAACGTTCCTTCCTTAAATGTAACCAAACCAAGTCACCTTTAGCAAATGTAGGTTGTTTTCGGTTCTTATTGGCACGGTCTTTGTAGACTTTGTTCATAGCTTCAATCTTCTCTTTGACTTTGGTGCATGTTTTCTGAAATGCTTCCCACCTCCTCTTAGGTTCACCATGTATCAAATCTCCTTTAGGCAAGGGAATTAACTCAATGGGCAGCAAAGGATTAACCCCATACACCACTTCAAAAGGACTACGAGTAGTGGTAGAAGAAGGAGACCTATTGTACGCAAATTCAGCATGGGCTAACTTAACATCCCAATCCTTTTGAGTTCTACTCACTAGACCTCGTAACAAAGCACCAAGGGTTCTATTAGCCACTTCTGTTTGGCCATCCGTTTGTGGATGATGAGAAGTACTAAATAGGAGCTTAGTCCCCACCAATTTCCACAAGATTCTCCAAAAATGACTAAGGAACTTAGTATCCCTATCCGAAACAATGGACCTTGGAACCCCATGTAAACGAATGATTTCTCTAAAGTATAAATCAGCAACTTTAGAAGCATCATCTGTTTTGTGGCATGGAATAAAATGAGCCATTTTAGAAAAATGGTCCACCACCACCATGATACTATCTTTCCCCCATTGAGTCCTAGGGAGACCCACAATAAAATCCATGCTCACTCCTTCCCATGGAACATCAGGAACGGGTAATGGAGTGTAAAGACCTTTGTGAAAAATACTCTTGGATTTTTGACAAGTAGAACACCTTTCCACAATGTGAGTTACGTCCTTGATCATATGAGGCCAATAGAAATGTTCTTGAAGCATTTCTAATGTCTTATGTATCCCAAAATAACCAGCAATTCCTCCCCCATGGATTTCACGAACCAAGAGTTCACGCACACCATTCTTAGGCACACAAAGTTTGTTGCCTTTGAACAAGAACCCATCTTGAACCGTGTAGTCTTGAGTAGGTTTCTTGAATTTTCCAGAAAAATCCTCATCTTCTTCATAGTGATTTTTCAAGTGTTCAAACCCAAGAATCTTCGTATGAACCATAGCTAATAGATAGCTTCTCCTTGATAATGCATCTGCTACAACATTCTTCTTCCCTTCTTTGTACCTCGAACTGAATGTAAAAGATTGAAGAAATTCAACCCATTTAGCATGTCGGTGATTAAGCTTTTGTTGTCCATGAATAAATTTCAAGGCTTTATGATCCGAATGTAAAACAAACGGTTTTGGCCTTAGGTAATGAGACCAGTGATCTAGAGCCCGAACAATAGCATAGAACTCACGATCATAATTTGAATAATTAAGCTTAGCACCACTTAATTTTTCGCTGAAATAACAAATGGGTCTCTTTCCTTGAATAAGAACAGCACCAATACCCACGACACTTGCATCACATTCAACCTCAAACAGTTTATCAAAATCTGGCAATGCAAGAACCGTTGTATTGCATAATTTTTCCTTGATTTCTTCAAAGGCTCTTTGAGCAGATTCACTCCAATGGAATGCACCTTTCTTCAATAATTCGGTCAAAGGAGCTGTGATTGTTGAGAAATTCTTGATAAAAATTCTGTAAAATGAGGCAAGACCATGAAAACTCCTCACTTCATGCACATCTTTCGGCAATTTCCAAGTTGAAATAGCCTTCACCTTTTCTGGATCAACCTGTACTCCTTCACTAGATACAACATAGCCTAGGAAAGTAATATGATTACACATAAAAGCACACTTTTCTAACTTCCCATACAATCTGTTAGTCCTCAAAACCTCAAATAAAGATTTTAAATGTAACAAATGATCTTCTATGGATTTGCTATATACTAGAATATCATCTAAATATACAACAATGAATTTGTTGAGAAAAGGACACAATACCTCATTCATGAGTCTCATGAAAGAGCTAGGAGCATTACAAAGACCAAATGGCATGACAAGCCATTCGTATAAGCCTTGCTTAGTCTTAAAAGCTGTCTTCCGTTCATCACCTTCACGGATTCGCATTTGGTGATAGCCACTTCTTAAATCAATTTTACTGAAAATCTTGGCTCCACTCAACTCATCAAACATGTCTTGAAGCCTTGGCATAGGAAATCTGTATTTGATAGTAATGTTATTGATGGAACGACTATCAATACACATTCTCCAAGTTCCCTCTTTCTTAGGTACTAAAAGAGCAAGAACAGCACATGGGCTAAGGCTTTCACGCACATAACCCCTCTCTATGAGTTCTTCTACTTGTCTTTGCAACTCTTTGGCCTGATCGGGACTACACCTGTAGGCTGGCTTATTAGGCAATTGAGCTCCCAGGATCAAGTCAATAGCATGTTCAATACCTCGAAATGGAGGTAGGCCTTGTGGCAAATCACTAGGAAATACATCAGAAAATTCCTCTAGCAATTTCTTCAAAGGCAATGAGTTAGTAACATTGGAAAAGGTATCATCAACAGGTTTAACAACAAGAAAAAACCCTCCCCCTTCCATAGCACATTCGCGCTCAAACTCACGTGTTGAAACCAGAAAATTAGGCTTCTTCTCCATCATAGGTTCAACCTTTGGAGGCAAAGGAAGTAACCTGATTTTCTTTCCCCCATGAGCAGTGACCGTATAAACATTAGAAACGCCATCATGCAACGCATTCCTATCAAATTGCCATGGTCTACCAAGCAAGATATGGCACGCACTCATAGGCAGAATATCACACCAACGTTCATCATGAAAATTTCCAATTGTAAAAGAAACTAGAGCTTGTTTCTTAACCTTTAAACCCGTATCATTATCTAGCCAATTTAACTTGTATGGTTTAGCATGCTCACGAGTGGGTAATTTAAGCTTACTTACAAGTTCCGTAGAGGCCACATCTGTACAAGAACCACCGTCTATAATCACATCACAAATCTTGTCTCGTACCTTGCATCTTGTATGGAAAAGATTCTCTCTTTGTTGCACATCTTTGAGAGGTTCAGAATGTAGGATCCTTCTCATAACACCACACAATGGAGTGGCGTCTTCTTCAGCTCCATATTCCTCATATTCCTCCTCCTCTTCCTCATTTTCCTCGGAATCATACCCTCCTTCATGAATGGTGAGTGTGTTCCGTTTTGGACATTCACTAGCAATATGTCCCTTTTCATGGCACTTGTAACACGTTCTCTTGGAAACTTCTTGCTTGAAATCCGTTTTTCCTCCTTTGAATGAGTTAGGAGTAAAAGTGGATTTGGCAGCAACCTCACCTTTTCCTACGGAAGGAAAAGCTTTGTAAGGAGGCCTCGAAGTAGGCCTTGGCCTATCTTCTTTGTGTTGTGCCTCAACCTTTCTAGCAGCCTTAACAACTTCTTCATAGGTGGAATAAGGTAGGAGATCCACCTTATTACATATTGGCTTTGACAACCCTTTAGTGAAACGCGCAATTTTGAGTGGTTCTCTCTCTTGCATATCACACACCAAACTGAGTTTCTCAAATTCTCGCACATAATCATCAACACTTCATTCTCCTTGAGCTAGGCGAGTCAATTTCACATATTGATCTTGCTCATACTCACGTGGAACCCAACGTTGCTCCATCTTCTTTCTGAGTTTCACCCATGACTCAATCTTACCCTTTCCTTCTCTTCTCCTTTTGGCCTTCAGATTATCATACCAAAGTCCAGCAAGTTTGGTTAACTTAAGAATCGCCATTTTACAACTCCTAGTATCATCATACTCCTTATACTCAAAGATACTCTCCAATCTACATACCCAATCAAAAAAAACTTCTAGATCGTTAGATCCATCGAATTCGGGAAGATCTAGTTTGAGACTTCTATCTTCTTGGTAACCACGAAATTGTGATTCCCCTTGGGTGGGTGTGGAATTTGAATTTTCTAATTCCTCCAACCTTCTACCTTGTCTAAGCCATAGGTCAGCAATGGCATCCATCCTTGTTTCATGCTTTTTCATTTCGTCATGCATTTCTTGGAGTTTTCCAAGAATGTCTTTCATCACTTCGTGAGATGTTGAGTTGGATGAACTCGAAGCCATACTCCAAAACCTTTGCTCTGATACCAACTGATGTGTTTGTGGATTAGGATCGTTTTGGAGTAGATTAGGTGAATTAGACTCAAGTTCGTCATAAGAGAAAATAAGATAAACACTCAATGTAGAATCGGGTTCTAAATTGTGTGTAAGGGAATAAACTGGACCAAACACGAAGTAAGGCTAGATTATTGAGCTTATACTAACTAGCACTAAGAAAAGAAGGTATAAGTTTGTGAAACACAAAGTAACACACGAAATTCACAAAGAAAATCAGATTCTATTATTTTCTTGCACTCTTGCCCAAACGAATTGGCAAGTGTCCTATTTATAGGAAGCTTTACAAATCTTAAAGGGACCCTTTAGCTTCCTATCTTACACGAATAAAACAGAAGAAACAAGCCTCAATAAAGCTTTGTAACTCCTTTGACGTAATTCAAAACAGAATTAAAAACTGAGCATGATTCAAGCCTTGAATCACGCTTTAACTAAGTCATAAAAATGACTGATTATTTGAGGCCTTAATGCGTGCATGTTTGACAGAAAATAACCTCCTAATTAAATGCTTTAAATGAATAAAACAAACAGCAAATAAATCATAATCATTTCCCCACAAAAATCGCCCTGAATCAAGCTGACGTTAAATTGTGCTGTTTGAAACTTCTTGTGCTGTTTGAAAATCTTCTTGACCGTATCCTTAACTGGCCATTACGTCCCCTTTGCTCTCTTCCCATTTAAGGCAAGAAACAAAAGGATTAATTGAAGAGAATCCCACGAAATTATCACCCAAGGACTTGGATTTTTCGTGGATGAACAAGGTATGGACCGTACCTTGAACTTCTGGAACTTTAGCTTGGACTTGATTGCTTGCTGCCATATCACTTACAAGCATTTCACCAAGTTTAGGGACGATGTTCGTGATTTTCAAGGGAAAGGGGTCAAAAAGGGTTCTACCTCGCCTATTTTTCATATTTCTTATCAAAATAACCTATAACTTGTACTAACATACCAATATAGCCTAGTTACAAGTGTTTACGCATTGAAAAAGAAACTTAGAAGCATTTTACTAAGTTTTGGGACGATGTTCGTGATTTTCAAGGGAAAGGTGAACAAAAAGAGTTCAACCTCGCCTATTTTTCAAATTTCTTTTCAAACTAACCTATAAATTACACTAACATACCAATATAGACTATTTAAAAGTGTTCATGCATTGAAATCGAGGCTTAGAAGCATTTCACTAAGTTTTGGGACGATGTTCGTGATTTTCAAGAGAAAGAGGAACGGAAAGGGTTCTATCTCGCGTATTTTTCAAATTTCTTATCACACTAACCTATAACTTCCACTAAAATACCAATATAGTCTAGTTACAAGTGTTCATGCATTGAAAATGAGTCTTAGAAGCATTTCACCAAGTTTTTGGATGATGCTCGTGATTTTCAAGGTCAAGGGTGCCGAAAAGCTTTCTACCTCGCCTATTTTTCAAATTTCTTATCAAACAAACCTATAACTTTCACTAACATACCAAAATACCCTAGTTACAAGTTTTAATGCATTGAAAACGAGCCTTAAAATTATTTCACTAAATTTTTGGACGAAGTTCGTGATTTTCAAGGGAAAGGGGGCCGGAAAAGGTTCCACCTCGCCTATTTTTCAAATTTCTTACCAAAATAACCTAGAATTTGCACTAACATACCAATATAGCCTAGTTACAAGTGTTCGTGCATTGAAAACGGGCCTTAGAAGCATTTCACTAAGTTTTCTGATGATGTACGCGATTTCAAGGGAAATGGGCCAAAAAGCGTTCTAGCTCGCCTATTTTTCAAATTTCTTATCAAACAAACCTATAACTACAACTAACATACCAATATAGCTTAGTTACAAGTGTTCATGCATTGAAAACGAGCCTTAAAAGTATTTCACTAAGTTTTGGGACGATGTTCGTAATTTTCAAGGGAAAGGGGGCCGGAAAAGGTTCTACCTCGCCTATTTTTCAAATTTCTTACCAAAATAACCTAGAACTTGCACTTACATACCAATATAGCATAGTTACAAGTGTTCACGCATTGAAAACGAGCCTTAGAAGCATTTCACTAAGTTTTGGGACGATGTTCTTGATTTTCAAGGGAAAGGGGGCCGAAATGGGTTCTACCTCGCCAATTTTTCAAATTTCTTATCAAACTAACCTATAACTTGCACTAACATACCAATATAGCCTAGTTACAAGTGTTCATGCATTGAAATCGAGCCTTAGAAGCATTTCACTAAGTTTTAGGACGATCTTAGTGATTTTCAAGGGAAAGGGGGCCGGAAAGGGTTCTACCTCGCCTATTTTTCAAATTTCTTATTAAACTTACCTATAACTTACACTAACATACCAATATAGCCTAGTTAAAAGTGTTCATTTATTGAAAATGATATGGTAGCAAGCAATAAAGTCCATAAAGTTCCAGAAGTTCAAACGACGGTCCATGCCTTGTTCATCCACGGAAAGTCCAAGTCCTTGGTGATAATTTCGTGGGGTTCTCTTCAATTAATCCTTTTGTTTCTTGCCTTAAATGGGAAGAGAGCAAAGGTGAAATTATGGCCAGTTAAAGGAACGGTCAAGAAGAAGTTTTCAAACAGCCAAATTAACGCCACAGCTAAAAAGGGGGGGGGGGGGGGGTCAATGCTTGATTCATGGCGATTTCTGTGGGAGAATAATTATGATTTTTTTGCTGTTTATTTTAGTCGTTTAAAGCTTTAATTAGGGAGGTTATTTTCTGTCAAATATGCACGAAATAGCTGCTCAAATAATCAGTCATCTAGTGACTTAGTCAAAGCGTGATTCAAGGCTTGAATCATGCTCAATTTGAATTCAGTTTTTAAATTCTGTTTTGAATTTCAAAAAGGAGTTACAAAGCTTTATTGAGGCTTGTTTCTTCTGTTTTAAACGTATAAGATAGGAAGCTAAAGGATTTGTAAAGCTTCCTATAAATAGGGCACTTGCCAATTCATTTGGAACAAGAGTGAAAGAAATAAAAAAAACAGAATCTGATTTTCTTTGTGAATTTCGTGTGTTACTTTGTGTTTCACAAACTTATACCTTCTTTGCTTAGTGCTAGTTAGTATAAGCTCTATAATCTAGCCTTACTTCGTGTTTGGTCCAGATTATTTCCCCTACACGCAATTTAGACCCGATTCTACCTTACGTGTTTATCTTGTTTCCTTTTGAGACGAATTTGTTTCTAATTCATTTAATCCACTCCAAAACGATCCTAAACCACAAATACATCCATAAACACATCAGTTGGTATCAGAGCAAAGGCTTTGGAGTATGGCTTCGAGTTCATCCAACTCAACATCTCACGAAGCGATGAAAGACTTTCTTGGAAAACTCCAGGAAATGCATGACGAAATGAAAAAGCATGAAACACGTATGGATGCCATTGCTGACCTATGCCTTAGACAAGGTAGAAAGTTAGAGGAATTAGAACATTCCAATTCCACACCCACCCATGGGGAATCACAATTTCGTGGTTACCAAGAAGATAGAAGTCTCAAACTTGATCTTCCCGAATTCGATGGTTCTAATGATCCAGAAGTTTTTTTTGATTGGGTACGTAGATTGGAGAGTATCTTTGAGTATAAGGAGTATGATGATGCTAGGAGTTGTAAAATGGCGATTCTGAAGTTAACCAAACTTGCTGGACTTTGGTATGATAATCTGAAGGCCAAAAGGAGAAGAGAAGGAAAGGGTAAGATTGAGTCATGGGTGAAACTCAGAAAAAAGATGGAGCAACGTTGGATTCCACGTGAGTATGAGCAAGATCAATATGTAAAATTGACTCGCCTAGCTCAAGGGGAACGAAGTGTTGATGAATATGTGCGAGAATTTGAGACACTCAGTTTGGTGTGTGATATGCAAGAGAGAGAGTGATATGATAGAGGATATCAACTTCGAAGGGTTGATTGAAGCTTCAAAGAAGGATGTTACCATGGGAGAGTTGTTGGCTTATAGAGACACGAATCTTCTAGGTGCATCAAAGGGGAACATTTGCATGTGCATGATAACATGCAAATGTGAATGAGGATTGGTGGACATGGGGAATAAGTTGGTTTTGCCTATGAGTTTTCTCCCATTTCATTTGATAGGGTTTTTCTCATTTTAGGCATAGGTGTGTTTTCAAACTTTCCTTTTTCAGGTTTTATGATTCTATAATGTGTGGAAGCCATGGAGGTGATGATTGATGGAAGGCCTTGATCAAAAGCTAAAATCTTGGAGTAATTTTTGAAGATTGAAAATTTTGACCAAGGAGGAAAATTTTAAGACAAGGGGAGGTGCTTGTTACATTGATATGTGCTTATTACATCTTATCGGTGCTTTATTACGACTTAAGTGACATGGCAAGTGACATGGCATGGGTATGGACGTGGCTACACACATGGCATTGGATATTTAGTGTTTTACTTTAAATAAAATAGGATTAGAGTAGTTAAATTGTAATATTATCTTTTTAGATAGGATAAGATTCTAATTAAGATAAGATAGTGTTAGAGTTTTGGTAGGATTATGTAATAAATAGGTGGCATTATCCTATTGGTTATTAGGAGTCCTTTTAGAAGTAGGAGGCCTAGTCATAATATGATTAAAACTCTCAAGCTATGGGTATAAATAGATGTGCACCCAAGCTTGGAAAAATCAGATTTGGAGATTCTTTTCTATATATTCTTCAATAAACTTAGAGAGTTTGTTGTTTTTCTTTGTGTGTAACAAAGAGTTGTGAATTGGTGCTTAAAGCTTTAGATTCACGTGAGGAAGTGTAGGAATTGAGGGTGCTTTGCTTTAATCAATTCTTAAACTTTTGCCCTAGATTTTAAACCTTTGGTGCGTAGCTTTAGAGGGTTTTCTATCTAGTTCTATCCCTTTTGTGTGGATTAAGGTTTCAATACCTAGATTCACATCAGAGAGCCACTCAAAATTGCGCGTTTTACCAAAGGGTTGTCAAAACCAATTTCTAATAAGGTGGATCTCCTACCTTATTCCACCTATGAAGAAGTTGTTAAGGCTGCCAGAAAGGTTGAGGCACAAAACAAAGAAGATAGGCCAAGACCTACTTCGAGGCCTCCTTACAAAGCTTTTCCTTCCATAGGAAAAGGTGAGGTTGCTGCCAAATCCACTTTCACTCCTAACTCATTCAAAGGAGGAAAAACGGATTTCAAGCAAGAGGCTTCCAAGAGAACGTGTTACAAGTGCCATGAAAAGGGACATATTGCTAGTGAATGTCCAAAACGGAACACACTCACCATTCATGAAGGAGGGTATGATTCCGAAGAAAATGAGGAAGAAGAAGAGGAATATGAGGAATATGGAGCTGAAGAAGACGCCACTCCATTGTGTGGTGTTATGAGGAGGATCCTACATTCTGAACCTCTCAAAGATGTCCAACAAAGAGAGAATCTTTTCTATACCAGATGCAAGGTACGAGACAAGCTTTGTGATGTGATTGTAGATGGTGGTTCTTGTACAGATGTGGCCTCTAAGGAACTTGTAAGTAAACTGAAATTACCTACTCGTGAACATGCTAAGCCTTATAAGTTAAATTGGCTAGATAATGACACCGGTTTAAAGGTTAAGAAACAAGCTCTAGTTTCTTTTACAATTGGAAATTTTCATGATGAACGTTGGTGTGATATTCTGCCTATGAGTGCGTGTCATATTTTGCTTGGTAGACCATGGCAATTTGATAGAAATGCGTTGCATGATGGCGGTTCTAATGTTTATACGGTCACTGCTCATGGAGGAAAGAAAATCAGGTTACTTCCTTTGCCTCCAAAGATTGAACCTATGATGGAGAAGAAACCTAATTTTCTGGTTTCAAAACGTGAGTTTGAGCGTGATGATGTGAATCTAGGTATTGAAACCTTAATCCACACAAAAGGGATAGAACTAGATAGAAAACCCTCTAAAGCTACGCACCAAAGGTTTAAAATCTAGGGCGAAAGTTTAAGAATTGATTAAAGCAAAGCACCCTCAATTCCTACACTTCCTCACGTGAATCTAAAGCTTTAAGCACCAATTCACAACTCTTTGTTACACACAAAGAAAAACAACAAACTCTCCAAGTTTATTGAAGAATATATAGAAAAGAATCTCCAAATCTGATTTTTCCAAGCTTGGGTGCACATCTATTTATACCCATAGCTTGAGAGTTTCAATCATATTATGACTAGGCCTCCTACTTCTAAAAGGACTCCTAATAACCAATAGGATAATGCCACCTATTTATTACATAATCCTACTAAAACTCTAACACTATCTTATCTTAATTAGAATCTTATCCTACCTAAAAAGATAATATTACAATTTAACTACTCTAATCCTATTTTATTTAAAGTAAAACACTAAATATCCAATGCCATGTGTGTAGCCACGTCCATACCCATGCCATGTCACTTGCCATGTCACTTAAGTCGTAATAAAGCACCGATAAGATGTAATAAGCACATCTCAATGTAACAAGCACCTCCCCTTGTCTTAAAATTTTCCTCCTTGGTCAAAATTTTCAATCTTCGAAAATTACTCCAAGATTTTAGCTTTTGATCAAGGCCTTCCATCAATCATCACCTCCATGGCTTCCACACATTATAGAATCATAAAATCTGAAAATGGAAAGTTCAAAACACACCTATGCCTAAAATGAGAAAAACCCTATCAAATGAAATGGGAGAAAACTCATAGGCAAAACCAACTTGTTCCCTATGTCCACCAATCCTCATTTACATTTGCATGTTATCATGCACATGCAAATGTTCCCCTTTGATGGCTAGAAGATTCGTGTCTCCATAACCCAACAACTCTCCCATGGTAGCATTCTTCTTTAAAGCTTCAACCAATCCTTCGAATTTGGCATCCTCTATCATATCACGTGAGTATGCTATGGAAGGGGAAGGGTTTTTTCTTGTTATTAAACCTGTTGATGATAACCTTTCCAATGTTACTAACTCATTGCCTTTGAAGAAATTGCTAGAGGAATTTTCTGATGTATTTCCTAGTGATTTGCCACAAGGCCTGCCGCCATTTCGAGGTATTGAGCATGCTATTGACTTGATTCCGGGAGCTCAATTGCCTAATAAGCCAGCCTACAGATGTAGTCCCGATCAGGCCAAAGAGTTGCAAAGACAAGTTGAAGAACTTATAGAAAGGGGATATGTGCGCGAAAGCCTTAGTCCATGTGCTGTTCCTGCTCTTTTAGTACCTAAGAAAGAGGGAACTTGGAGAATGTGTATTGATAGTCGTTCTATCAATAATATTACTATCAAATACAGATTTCCTATGCCGAGGCTTCAAGACATGTTTGATGAGTTGAGTGGAGCCAAGATTTTCAGTAAAATTGATTTGAGAAGTGGCTATCACCAAATGAGAATTCGTGAAGGTGATGAATGGAAAACAGCTTTTAAGACCAAGCAAGGCTTATACGAATGGCTTGTCATGCCATTTGGTCTTTGCAATGCACCTAGCTCTTTCATGAGACTCATGAATGAGGTACTGCGTCCTTTTCTCAACAAATTCATTGTTGTATATTTAGATGATATTCTAGTATATAGCAAATCCATAGATGAACATTTGTTACATTTAAAATCTTTATTTGAGGTTTTAAGGACTAACAGATTGTATGGGAAGTTGGAAAAGTGTGCTTTCATGTGTAAGCATATTACTTTCCTAGGATATGTTGTATCTAGTGGAGGAGTACAGGTTGATCCAGAGAAAGTGAAGGCTATTTCAACTTGGAAGGTGCCGAAAGATGTGCATGAAGTGAGGAGCTTTCATGGTCTTGCTTCATTTTACAGAATCTTTATCAAGAATTTCTCAACAATCACAGCTCCTTTGACCGAGTTATTGAAGAAAGGTGCGTTCATTTGGAGTGAATCTGCTCAAAAAGCCTTTGAAGAAATCAAAGAGAAATTGTGCAATACAACGGTTCTTGCATTGCCAGATTTTGATAAACTGTTTGAGGTTGAATGTGATGCAAGTGGCGTGGGTATTGGTGCTGTTCTTATTCAAGGAAAGAGACCCATTTGTTATTTCAGCGAAAAATTAAGTGGTGCTAAGCTTAATTATTCGAATTATGATCGTGAGTTCTATGCTATTGTTCGGGCTCTAGATCATTGGTCTCATTACCTAAGGCCAAAACTGTTTGTTTTACATTCGGATCATGAAGCCTTGAAATTCATTCATGGACAGCAGAAGCTTAATCACCGACATGCTAAATGGGTTGAATTTCTTCAATCTTTTACATTCAGTTCGAGGTACAAAGAAGGGAAGAAGAATGTTGTGGCTGATGCATTATCAAGGAGAAGCTATCTATTAGCTATGGTTCATACGAAGATTCTTGGGTTTGAACATTTGAAAAATCACTATGAAGAAGATGAGGATTTTTCTGGAAATTTCAAGAAACCTACTCAAGACTACACGGTTCAAGATGGGTTCTTATTCAAAGGCAACAAACTTTGTGTGCCTAAGAATGGTGTGCGTGAACTCTTGGTTCGTGAAATCCATGGGGGAGGAGTTGCTGGTCATTTTGGAATACATAAGACATTAGAAATGCTTCAAGAACATTTCTATTGGCCTCATATGATCAAAGACGTTACTCACATTGTAGAAAGGTGTTCTACTTGTCAAAAATCCAAGAGTACTTTTCACAAGGGTCTTTACACTCCATTACCAGTTCCTGATGTTTCATGGGAAGGAGTAAGCATGGATTTTATTGTGGGTCTCCCTAGGACTCAAAGGGGGAAGGATAGTATCATGGTGGTGGTGGACCGTTTTTCTAAAATGGCTCATTTTATTCCATGTCACAAAACAGATGATGCTTCTAAAGTTGCTGATTTATACTTTAGAGAAATCATTCGTTTACATGGGGTTCCAAGGTCCATTGTTTCGGATAGGGATACTAAGTTCCTTAGTCATTTTTGGAGGATTTTGTGGAAATTGGTGGGAACTAAGCTCCTATTTAGTACTTCTCATCATCCACAAACGGATGGTCAAACAGAAGTGACTAATAGAACCCTTGGTGCTTTGTTACGAGGTCTAGTGAGTAGAACTCAAAAGGACTGGGATATTAAGTTAGCCCATGCTGAATTCGCTTACAATAGGTCTCCTTCTTCTACCACTGCTCGTAGTCCTTTTGAAGTGGTGTATGGGGTTAATCCTTTGCTGCCCATTGAGTTAATTCCCTTGCCTAAAGAAGATTTAATACATGGAGAACCTAAGAAGAGGTGGGAAGCATTTCAGAAAACATGCACCAAAGTCAAAAAGAAGATTGAAGCTATGAACAAAGTCTACAAAGACCGTGCAAATAAGAACCGAAAACAACCTACATTTGCTAAAGGTGACTTGGTTTGGCTACATTTAAGGAAGGAACGTTTTCCTAACCTTAGGAAAAATAAGCTCATGCCTAGATCAGATGGTCCCTTTCAAGTCGTGGAAAAAATTGGGGAAAGCGCTTACAAGATTGATTTACCTAGTGAGTTTGGTGGCGTAAGTGCAACGTTCAATGTGGGAGACTTGAGCCCATATCTAGATGATGAAAGTTTGAGGGCAAACTTTTTCGAAGAGGGGGAGAATGATATGGTAGCAAGCAATAAAGTCCATAAAGTTCCAGAAGTTCAAACGACGGTCCATGCCTTGTTCATCCACGGAAAGTCCAAGTCCTTGGGTGATAATTTCGTGGGGTTCTCTTCAATTAATCCTTTTGTTTCTTGCCTTAAATGGGAAGAGAGCAAAGGGGAAATTATGGCCAGTTAAAGGGGACGGTCAAGAAGAAGTTTTCAAACAGCCAAATTAACGCCACAGCTAAAAAGGGGGGGGGGGGGGGGGGGGGGGGGGGGGGGGTCAATGCTTGATTCATGGCGATTTCTGTGGGAGAATAATTATGATTTATTTGCTTTTTATTTTAGTCGTTTAAAGCTTTAATTAGGGAGGTTATTTTCTGTTAAATATGCACGAAATAGCTGCTCAAATAATCAGTCATCTAGTGACTTAGTCAAAGCGTGATTCAAGGCTTGAATCATGCTCAATTTGAATTCAGTTTTTAAATTCTGTTTTGAATTTCAAAAAGGAGTTACAAAGCTTTATTGAGGCTTGTTTCTTCTGTTTTAAACGTATAAGATAGGAAGCTCAAGGATTTGTAAAGCTTCCTATAAATAGGGCACTTGCCAATTCATTTGGAACAAGAGTGAAAGAAATAAAAAAAACAGAATCTGATTTTCTTTGTGAATTTCGTGTGTTACTTTGTGTTTCACAAACTTATACCTTCTTTGCTTAGTGCTAGTTAGTATAAGCTCTATAATCTAGCCTTACTTCGTGTTTGGTCCAGATTATTTCCCCTACACGCAATTTAGACCCGATTCTACCTTACGTGTTTATCTTGTTTCCTTTTGAGACGAATTTGTTTCTAATTCATTTAATCCACTCCAAAACGATCCTAAACCACAAATACATCCGTAAACACATCAGAAAACGAGCCTTAGAAGCATTTAACTAAGTTTTGGGACGATGTTCATTATTTTCAAGGGAAAGGGGGCCAAAAAGATTTCTACCTCGCCTATTTTTCAAATTTCTTATCAAACAAACCTATAACTTGCACAATTATACCAATTTAGCCTATTTACAAGTTTTAATGCATTGAAAACGAGCCTTACAAGCATTTCACTAAGTTTTGGGACGATGTTAATTATTTTCAAGGGAAAGGGGGCCGAAAAGGGTTCTACCTCGCCTATTTTTCAAATTTCTTATCAAAATAACCTAGAATTTGTACTTACATACCAATATAGCCTATTTACAAGTGTTCATGCATTGAAAACGAGCCTTTGAAGCATTTCACTAAATTTTGGGACGATGTTCGTGATTTTCAAGGGAAAGGGGGCCGGAAAGGGTTCTACCTTGCCTATTATCCACTTTCTTATCAAACTAACCTATAACTTACACTAACATACCAATATAGCTTAGTTACAAGTTGTCATGCATTGAAAACGAGCCTTAGAAGCATTTCTCTATGATTTGGGACGATGTTTGTGCTTTTTAAGCAAAAGGTGGGCGGACGGTATCTACCTCGCCAATTTTCCACATTTCTTATCAAACTAACCTATAACTTGCACTAACATACCAATATAACCTAGTTACAATTGTTCATGCATTGAAAACGATCCTTAGAAGCATTTCACTAAGTTTTGGGAGGATGTTCGTGATTTTCAAAGGAAAGGGGGCCGGAAAGGGTTCTACCTCACCTATTTTTCAAATTTCTTACGAAACTAACCTATAACTTGCACTAACATACCAATAAAGCCTAGTTACAAGTGTTCATGAATTGAAATTGAGCCTTGGAAGCATTTCAATAAGTTTTGGGACGATGTTTGTGATTTTCAAGGGAAAGGGGGCCGAAAAGGGTTCTAACTCGCCTATTTTTCACCTTACTTATCAAGCCAACCTATAACTTGAACTTACATACCAATATAGCCTAGTTACAAGTTATGTAAACAATTTTTATTCCAACCTACAAATTATACGAGTATAGTGGAGTAGGGGGTCGAACCACGAAGACAAGGTATTGATGTGTTTACTGATGTGTTTGATGTGTTTGTGGTTTAGGATCGTTTTGGAGTGGATTAGATGAATCAGAAAACAAATTCGTCTCAAAAGGAAACAAGATAAACACGTAAGGTAGAATCGGGTCTAAATTGCGTGTAGGGGAAATAATTTGGACCAAACACGAAGTAAGGCTAGATTATAGAGCTTATACTAACTAGCACTAAGCAAAGAAAGTATAAGTTTGTGAAACACCAAGTAACACACGAAATTCACAAAGAAAATCAGATTATGTTCTATTTATAGGAAGCTTTACAAATCCCTTAGCTTCCTATTTTACACGTCTAAAACAGAAGAAACAAGCCTCAATAAAGCTTTGTAACTCCTTTTACGAAATTCAAAACAGAATTTAAAACTGAATTAAAACTGAGCATGATTCAAGCCTTGAATCACGCTTTGACTAAGTCACTAAATGACTGATTATTTGAGCAGCTATTACGTGCATATTTGACAGAAAATAACCTCCCTAATTAAAGCTTTAAACGACTAAAATAAATAGCAAATAAATTATAATTATTCTCCCACAGAAATCGCCATGAATCAAGCATTAACCCCCTTTTTAGCTGTGGCGTTAATTTGGCTGTTTGAAAACTTCTTCTTGACCGTCCCCTTTAACTGGCCATAACTTCCCCTATGCTCTCTTCCCATTTAAGGCAAGAAACAAAAGGATTAATTGAAGAGAACCCCACGAAATTATCACCCAAGGACTTGGACTTTTCGTGGATGAACAAGGCATGGACCGTCGTTTGAACTTCTGGAACTTTATGGACTTTAGTTAGGACTTGATTGCTTGCTGCCATATCATTTATATCAAGACTCTAACTTTTAACACAACCGGACTATTTGGAGTTGGAAATTCAATTAAAACTAATAACCAGAAGATGGATGACGATAAATTATGAAATAAAGCAAGCAGAGAAAAACGGGGACAAGATTGTGTTCACCCTAGGAATGAAGCTTTCAAAACCGAACGTGATAGATTAGAGAAAACCTGATAATAACTAGCATGGACATCCAAGAATACGAGAGGAAGTTGGTGATTCCACAAATCACAACGAACGACCTATAATCGCCCTATGTCTCCAAAGGAGTGGCTAGACAAGATTCGCATCGGATTCCGAAACTATTTATTATCATCGTTTCTACAACCTTAAGCAATAAAGATCATAGCTTTCCTAGGGTTTCACCAATCAAAACCCCTAAAGGAATTACTCACACATATTCATGCTTAAAGACGTAAAGATATTCAAAGATGCAACAGAAACAAACAGGGAATGAAATCGCGAGAATGAAAACAATTCAGAAATTATGCTAATAAAAGATAAACATAGAACTAAACATGCAATGAAGTAAAGCAATTAATTAAGAGCAAAGGAATAGATTAAAACTTACAAAAGCTTCAATATATCATCCACGATCAGAATTCGAATGACAAAGTATTGAGAAAACTGAAAACCGAAAGCTAAAACTAAAAGAATTTAGAGGCTAAAGAAATCTAAAAATGCATAAAAGTATAAAAGTATAAAACCTAGCTCTCCCTCCTCTCATCAGAGGAAGGGGGTATTTATAAAAAATAAGAAAAACCTATGAAAACCCTAAAATGCATAGGAGACAGCCCTAAAAAGAATACAATTCGGCCGAATACAATTCCATTCGCCCGAATGGTCTTCCATTCGCTCATTCCAGAGGCTTCGAGGGATCGATCTCTGTCAAGCATTCGCCCGAATGATGATGTTGATTTGGCCGAATGGAAGCTCATTCGCTCGAATGAGTTCCATTCGGCATTCCCAGTGACCAAGGGTCAAATGCTCTGAAGACTGCCTCTTATTCGACCGAATGAGTCTCAGATTCGGTCGAATCTGCATATATTCGGTCGAATGTCTCTTATTCTTTCCTCTTTTTCACTTCTCTCTTTTATGAACTCCATGGGATCTTCATGAGTGACTTCAAACACTTGCCCAAGCTATGATATGTGTGTCAAAGGCTCAAATGTATCGCATTTCACCTTGAAATCATCAGAAGTACCTGAAATGAACTTAAGACAACTCGAAAACAAGATCAAGGTAAAATTAAGCACAATATGCATAAAACCAATACAAAACTGCGAGACTTGACACTAAAATGAGGTGATAAACGTGCTCTAAAACGAGCACATCAACTTCCCCCAAGCTAAACCATTGCTAGTCCCTAGCAAACGATATAGGAAGGTGAAGTGATAGCTTAGGGAAAAATGAATGAAGAGACGAATGAAGATTATGAGAAGTGGAAATCAAGACAATGCAAGTCGTGCACGTGCAAAACTCTTCCCTAGCCATGGGTGTGCAAGTACAATGGGGTTTATAAAGCATAATCAACTTTTTACACCTACCCGGGATCACCAAGCAAGCTACATCATAGTTCATTCCGCCTACTACCTAACGAGGTCACAAGTCTACGCTCCTAAGGTTATTTCCCAAGAGGTGTGGGAAATTTCCATTACGCTCATGTGTTTATAGGGTATGTGTTTCGCTCGAAATCATCCGACTGAAGATGAGTCGGGAATTAAACACCTAAACAGGGAGAAATCTCGTAAATCGTGTCCTATCTGCTCTCAAGCACTGATCTTACTAATCAGGTTAGGTCGAATATGTTTGGAAAGGGTTGTAATGCAGGCTCGGATCGAGGTACGGTAGAATTTGGGAATGTGGAGTTGAAATAGAGGATAGTAAATGATCCAGGGAAATAAAACCGAGGAAGACTATGCCTTTCGACAACCATGTCATTCCCAAAATTCCCAATAATAGACTCTAATACACTATGTCAACTTTATTCTCAACCTTTTTCTCTCATATCTTTTTGTTTATTTTCTTTTCTTTTTCTCTTTTTTTTTTCTTTTTTATTTCTATTTCCCCTTTTTTTTTCTTTTTTTGTGCTTTTTAAGCTTTTTCTGAACTTTCTATGTGCATACTTCTTTGAAATGCACTAAGACTAGTGTATGTAGTCAAATTATCCAATGATCATTTCCCCAAACCGAAATCCTATATTACAATGCTACAAATATCAACTTCACTATGATCACATGACTATCCTCTAGGTAAAAAGAGGGAGTATTTGGTTCATATGGAGTTAGATAGCGTGGCTACAAAAGAAGGTAAAGGCACAAATTTGGCTCAACCTAGAGTAAATTGATTTTCATGGTAGGCACTTTGGCTATGTAGCTTTAACTACAAACGTGTTATCATCCCTAACCTTTAGAAAAGTAGACTATGTTGGAGGAGAGCAGACACAATTCTTAAGATTTCCTAACTAACACTTAACAATATAGGACTCGTAATAAAGTCCTAAAAGGCTCAATCCTCACTAGGTTGAAATGCGCCTCAATAGGTAGTCATCCAAACCACATACCAAGCAAGCTCAAATCCCCTAAGCTAAGTGAAAAACAGTCGATAAACTCAGACCCAAAACAGGCACAGGGCTAGGGGAATACGAGTTTGTATAAAATCAACGTAAAGTGCACAACAGAAGCTTGCATGCTTATGATGGACAAAAGAAGGGGACACATGATGCAAAGAAGGGTAAAAACAAATATAAAAATAACTAAATACATAAATTTGGATTTTCGAATCGTCATGGTCTGGTAAGACCGAGGTAGAGGCCCTAGGTCTGTCACGCATAGAAAGGTTGTGAGGGCGGGGAGGTGGTACAAGTGGGGGCTCTACAGCGTATCGCGGCACATCGCCGTCTAAGAGATACAAGGCCCCAAACTGGACCAGGGGAGGTAGTTGAGGACAAGGAAGGGGGATGGTGCAGTCTTTCAAGTACCGCCATCGCATGGGGTCCGCAAAAATAAAGCCAGCCCACACGAGACATTGCTCGTGAAGGGTAGTGGAACTGGCATAACGTTCATCGAATTCTACAGGATTCATGACGTTCAAGAATTCAGTAATGCGAAAAACGTGTCCCCCTAAACATAATTCAGTGGTTGCATTCAGGGTGGCTGTGTTGTTTAGAAACTTCCACAGCGTCATTGGCATGCTTAGTGCAGTGTCTTCGTGTGGTGCAAGGTAATGGTGCAAGATGTGCACCTCATGTGTTCGTACTAGGTGAGGGCTAGGGGAAGGGAACAAAGTCTCCCTAGCAAATTTAAAGAACATGCGCAAAACAGGGTGCTGTACATAAGAAGCATATATATTTCTATTCGGATAAACAAGCCGGCCAGCTATTTTAGGCCATAACTCGGAAACCCGAGAGTTGTCCAGTTGTTTATCCGAAATAGGCTCATTATGGAAACCAAACACGGCGCAAAATGCAGCATAATCAAGAAAATAGGTTGCATTCCTTAGCCTAAAAGACAAATGTAGCCTACCATCCCGTTGACACGGGGTTAGGGAACTAAGAAACTCATAAGTTAAGAGCTTATGAGTTGGGTGCCACATGTTTATCCAGTTCTCTAACCCACATGCAGTTAATAGTGCAACAAATTGCTCGTATATACCCATTCATTGCAAAATTGAAAGGTCTAAATAACGAGTGGAGTTGATTTTTCGTACCTTAAGCCTTTGGAAACGCTCATATTACTCCAAAGATACAAAAATTATCGTTGGATGGTCCTCATCGAACCATAATTCCTGGCTGGGAAGTCTTTGTTGGCCCTTCGGTTGTTGAGAACCGGTTTGTTGAGCTTCCCATGTCGCTCCCGAAGAGGAACCTTCTCCATGCTTTTTGGACCTCTTGAAGGGGTTCCTCAAGGTTCTCCTTGGACCCATAGTAGTTGAGGATGATTGGGAAGGGAGTAGAGGAATTTGAGAGAGAGCAAGAGTGTGAGGGGAGACAGCAGAATTGGAGGAGTTAAGAAATGTGGGTGTGAAATCCCGTGGAATGTGTTTGTATTTATAGGCCTAGCATCCATTCGGCCAAATGAAGCATCCATTCGGTCGAATAGAGCTCCGTTCGCCCGAATGGATGCCCTGTTCGGTCGAATGGCTATGAGCTATGAGGAATTCTTCGCTCCCATTTGGGGTTACCAGCAACTTCAAAGTTTTCCTCAGCAGATCTATTCGACTGAATGGAGAATTCCATTCGGTCGAATGAAATCTATTCGGCCGAATAGATCTCTTCATTCGGTATTCTCAAAGACCTCTCCAATTTTGATTAACTACATTCGTAATGGCCATTCGGCCGAATGGACCTCTTATTCGACAGAATGGAGTGCGATTTTGCACTTCCTTTGCGTTTAGTAATCAAAACACTTGCTTTCTCAAAAACAATCAATGTACTCTGAGTTAGTTTGACGAAAATCCAAATAAATTGGGTTACCTCCCGTAAGTGCTTTGTATTTCGTCGTTTAGCTCAACGTAGCTCGCTACAAGTTTAGATAGAAAAAGAAACAAAAGGAATTATACTGGCCATAGGAGTGGACTCACTCCTAGCATCTCCATCACCTCCGGTGTGGGGAGTCAAGACCCTCCACTAAGCATCGGTGGCAGAAGTAAGTAAGGTCAAACCAGGGTAATCCGGAGGAGGGCTATAATGCGGGGTTCCCCCAAGCCAGGGTGGAGCCCTCGTTCTTTTTTTGGACTTTTTCTTTTTCTTAGCCCTCTTCCTTTTTGGGGCTGGCTCGTTAGGACTGTCAAAATTCTCACAAATATCCTACATCACAACGAATTCCTTCTCGACTTCGAAAATAACACCCTTCATTGTCACTTCCTCCTCTGTCACCTCAACAGACTCTGGCGCAGCAAAAAAATTCACACCCCTCAACTATGCCGTCAAAAATATCAAAGGAACAGATTTGCTCGACCATGGGTTCCCTGGAAGACTTGGAAAAGGCAAACACCACCTTCTCATGGGCTACCCTCACAGTTATAGTCTCTAATTCACAGTCGATCAGGGCACCCAAGGTCTTCAACGTATCCCTCCCTAAGATGAGGGGGGTAAAGGGATCCTCAACCATATCAAGTACCACGAAGTCACATGGAACCATAATGTTCCCGACTTAGATCGGGAGGTCCTCAAATTCCCCACATGGTACCTTTATACTACGGTCGGCAAGTTGGATGGTTTTCTTGAATAGCTTGAGGTCGAAAGTTAGTTGTTTGGCGATGGACATCGGCATTAGGCTAATGGAGGCCCTAAGGTCAGCGAGTGCTCTCTTAGAATTAAGTTTTCCAAGGGTGACTGGGAGCACAAAGGGTCCTCTAGCTTTTTCTTTCTTTGCCCACGTGCCCTGAATGATGGCACTTACCTACTCTGGCAAACTAATCACTTCTCCCTCAAGCTTTCTCTTATTTCTTAAGAGGGTTTTCAAATACGTAGCATATTGCGGCATTTGCTCCATGGCCTCTAAGAATGGTATTTTCATTTCAAGCTACCGCATATGCTCAAGGAATTTAAGAAACTTTTCTTAAAGTTGTTTCTCTACCTTTTTGTAAGGAAAAAGTAGAGGCGGAGCATGTTGACGCTCAAGTTTCCTTCTTTCCTGTATTTCCCTCCATTTCTCATCCTCATCCTTCTTCTTCACCGTATACCCATTTACCTCGACATTTGGTTCCCCTTTCACTTCACTAACCTTCTTCTCTTCTTTTCTCTCAAGATCCTTTTTGTGTTCATTTTCTATTTGAAAATCACTATCTTTTGAGGATCCTTCTCCTAAATCATCTTTTGGAGCTATAGCAGGATCTGAATATGAAGTTCCCGATCTTAAGAAGATCGCCTTGTATGAGTGATGTTTAGGGTTAGAGTCAGGGGTGCTTTGTGGTGGCGGATGGGTTTTGTTGAGGGTGAGATGGGAATAGTAATGGTGGAGGTGGATTAGGTATCTGAACAAGTTGAGTTTCAAACAACTTTTGCTGAGCTTGAAGTTGTTGCATTTGTTGGATTAGAGTCTGATTAATCTGAGTTAGACTCTAGTTCTGTTGAGCAAGAGTTGTTACTTGGGAGGCTAATTGGTCATTGCCTAAGTTATGGCCTTGTTGTGGTTGAGGAACCACATGATTAGGTTGACTAGGCAAGAAAGGTAGGTTTGAACCATTTCGAGGCCCTTGGTTGAACCCTGGGGGTCTATACACATTAAGCTTAGGTATATTCCCGTTAGGTTGGTTCCCTTGGTTGTTAAACCCACCTTGACCATTTCTATTGTATCCCGGGTGGAAGTTTCCCTGATTTTGGTTAAAGGGAGGTTTGTACTATTGGTTGTTCGAGAAAGGTTGCTGCCCATACCCTACTCGTTGTCCTTGTCCACTATAGTTAAGGGTTGCCACATGATCAGGGTTATACCCATAACCGTCATAGTTCATCACTTGCGGTTCTAGGTTATACCCTCCATAGTTAACTGCGGCTACGTGTTCGGTGTGCGAACCACCATAATAAGATGTATCATGGTTGGTACCCCCCCCCCCCCCCCATATGGCACATGCAAAACGCTTTTTACGCACTACAGGGGTGTTCAAACTACCGGCTAGGCTTAGCTTGGACAACTTTTTATCAATAACATCTTCTATTTTGGCGGTAATATTGTCCAAGTTAGTTGTGTCTATCATCCCTCTAGGTAATCCCTGACTCTTACTTCCTCCCTAGGCACTATTCTTAGCAACTTCCTCTATTTTGGCCTTTACCTGGTTGCAAGGAATTTTGGAAAGCTGGCCACCTACAGCTGAGTCTAGAAGTGCTTTGGTGGAGTCATTAAGACCATCGTAAAAGAATGTGTTGAGATGGTTTTCCCCGTACTCATGATGGGGGCATGCTCTAATCATTCTTTTAAACCTACTCCAGGTAGCACTAAGGTTCTCATCATCCTCTTGGGTGAAAGACGCAATTTTTTTACGCCAATCCTATGTTCTAACCGTAGGATAGAACCTTTCTAGAATTGCGGTTTTTAGTTGAGCCCAATTAATAATTGAATTGGGTTCTAAACATTTGTACCAATCCTTGGCATCTCCCGCTAGACTCAGATGGAATAGGTGCATTCGCACATAATCAGGGCTATTAGGACAAGGAGGGATAAGTCCACAAATATCTGAGAATGCCTCTAGGTGTTGAAGAGGAAATTCATTTCTTAAGCCACTAAATGGTGTTTCCTTAACCATTCTTGTGAACTGAGGGTGTATTTGGTAAGGTATAGTGGCAACATGAAGTACTACACCCCCTTGGAACTCTGGTGAGCCAGGGTAGGACATAAATCGGAAGACATAAGTAAATATAGGTCAAATGGGATCATTTCTGGTAGAAAATGACGTATTTACCCTTAAACATGTCATAAACACTTGAAATACATCGATTTCAGTCAAAATCGGTCAAATGGGAGAGGTTCTGGGTATAAAATGACTTATATACTTCGAATCGGAAGATATGTGTCAATATAGATTAAATGGGATCATTTTGGGTAGAAAAAGACGTATTTACCCTTGAACATATCATAAACACTTGAAATACATCTTTTTCAGTCAAACTCGGTCAAATGGGAGAGGTTATGGGTATAAACTGAATTATATAATTCGAATCGAAAGATATGAGTTAATATAGATCAAATGGGATTAGTTTTGGGTAGAAAAAGACGTATTCACCCTTGAACATGTCATAAACACTTGAAATACATCGATTTGAGTCAAACTCGGTCAAATGGGAGAGGTTTTGTGTATAAAATGACCTCAACACTTTGAATCAGACGATATGATTCAATATAAGTCAAATAGGATCAATTTTGGGTAGAAATGACGTATTTACCCTTGAACATGTCATAAAAACTCGAAATACATCGATTTGAGTCAAACTTAGTCAAACAGGAGAGATTTTGGGTATAAAATGACTTAAACACTTCTAATCGGAAAATATAGTCAATATATATTAAATAGGATCAACTTTGGGTAGAAAAAGACGTACTTACCCTTAAACATGTCATAAACACTTGAAATACATTGATTTGAGTCAAACTCGGTCAAACGGGAAAGGTTCTGGGTATAAATTGACTTAAAAACTTCGAATCCGATGATAAGAGTCAATATAGATCAAATGGGATCAGTTTTGGGTAGAAAATGACGTTTTTACCCTTGAAACATGTCCTAAACACTTGAAAAACATCGATTTGAGTCAAACTCGGGCAAATAGGAGAGGTTTTGGGTATCAAAATGACTTAAACACTTCGAATCGAAAGATATAAGTCAATATAGATCAAATGGGATCTGAGGTTCTAAGTGTAAATTGACTTAACCACTTTGAATTGGAAGACATGAGTAAATATAGGTCAAATGTGATCATTTTTGGTAAAAAAATGACATATTTACACTAGAACATGTCATAAATACTTGAAATACATAGATTTCTGTCAAACTCAGTCAAATGGGAAAGGTTCTAGGTATAAAATGACTTATATAATTCGAATCGGAAGATATGAGATAATATAGATCAAATGGGATCATGTTGGGTAGAAAAAGATGTATTTACCCTTGAACATGTCATAAACACTTGAAATACATCGATTTCAGTCAAACTCGGTCAAATGGGTGAGGTTATGGGTATAAAATGAATTACATAATTCGAATCGAAAGATATGAGTCAATATAGATCAAATGGGATTAGTTTTGGGTAGAAAAAGACGTTTTCACCCTTAAACATGTCATAAACACTTGAAATACATCGATTTGAGTCAAACTCGGTCACATGGAGAGGTTTTGTGTATATAATGACTTATATACTTCGAATCGGAAGATATGAGATAATATAGATCAAATAGGATCATTTTGGGTAGAAAAAGACGTATTTACCCTAGAACATATCATAAACACTTGAAATACATCGATTTCAGTCAAACTCGAACAAATAGGAGAGGATCTGGGTATTAAATGAATTATATAATTCGAATCCAAAGATATGAGTCAATATATATCAAATGGGATTAGTTTTGGGTAGAAAAAGACGTATTCACCCTTGAACATGTCATAAACACTTGAAATACATCGATTTGAGTCAAACTCGGTCAAATGGGAGAGGTTTTGCGTATAAAATGACCTCAACACTTCGAATCAGACGGTATGATTCAATATAGGTCAAATAGGATCAATTTTGGGTAGAAATGACGTATGTACCCTTGAACATGTCATAAAAACTCGAAATACATCGATTTGAGTCAAACTCAATTAAACGGGAGAGATTTTGGGTATAAAATGACTTAAACTCTTCTAATCGGAAGATAAGAGTCAATATAAATCAAATGGGATAAGTTTTGGGTAAAAAATGACGTATTTACCCTTGACACATGTCTTAAACACTTGAAATACATCGATTTGTGTCAAACTCGAACATATAGGAGAGGTTTTAGGTATAAAATGACTTAAACACTTCGAATTTGAACACATGAGTCAATATAGATCAAATGGGATCTGTTTTGGGTAAAAAAAGACGTATTTACCCTTGAACATGCCATAAAGCCTTGAAATCCATTGATTTGAGTCAAACTCGGTCAAATGCTAGAGATTCCATGTATCAATTGACTTAAACACTTTAAATCGGAAGACATAAGTAAATATAGGTCAAATGGGATCATTTCTGGTAGAAAATGACGTATTTACCCTTAAACATGTTCTAAACACTTGAAATACATTGATTTCAGTCAAAATCAGTAAAATGGGAGAGGTTCTGGGTATAAAATGACTTATATACTTCGAATAAGAAGATATGAGATAATATAGATCAAATGGGATCAGTTTTGGATAGAAAAAGACGTATTTACCCTTGAACATGTCATAAACACTTGAAATACATCTTTTTCAGTCAAACTCGGTCAAATGGGAGAGGTTCTGGGTATTAAATGAATTTTATAATTCGAATCCAAAGATATGAGTCAATATAGATCAAATGGGATTAGTTTTGGGTAGAAAAAGACGTATTCACCTTGAACATGTCATAAACACTTGAAATACATCGATTTGAGTCAAACTCGGTCAAATAGGAGAGGTTTTGTGTATAAAATGACCTCAACACTTCGAATCAGATGGTATGATTCAATATAGGTCAAATAGGATCAATTTCGGGTAGAAATGACGTATGTACCCTTGAACATGTCATAAAAACTCGAAATACATCGATTTGAGTCAAACTCAGTCAAACGGGAGAGATTTTGGGTATAAAATGACTTAAACACTTCTAATCGGAAAATAAAAGTCAATATAGATCAAATGGGATCAGTTTTGGGTAGAAAAAGACATATTTACCCTTGAACATGTCATAAACACTTGAAACACATTGATTTGAGTCAAAATCGGTCAAATGGGAAAGGTTCTGGGTATAAATTGACTTCAAAACTTCGAATCGGATGATAAGAGTCAATATAGATCAAATGGGATCAGTTTTGGGTAGAAAATGATGTATTTACCCTTGAACATGCCATAAACCCTTGAAATCCATTGATTTGAGTCAAACTTGGTCAAATGCTAGAGATTCCAAGTATAAATTGACTTAAACACTTTATATCGGAAGACATAAGTAAATATAGGTCAAATGGGATCATTTCTGGTAGAAAATGACGTTTTTACCCTTAAACATGTTATAAACACTTGAAATACATTAATTTCAGTCAAAATCGATCAAATGGGAGAGGTTCTGGGTATAAAATGACTTATATACTTCGAATCGGAAAATATGTGTCAATATAGATCAAATGGGATCATTTTGGGTAGAAAAAGACGTATTTACCCTTAAACATGTCATAAACACATGAAATACATCTTTTTCAGTCAAACTCGGTCAAATGGGAGAGGTTCTTGGTATAAAATGAATTATATAATTCGAATCGAAAGATATGAGTCAATATAGATCAAATGGGTTTAGTTTTGGGTAGAAAAAGACGTATTCACCCTTTAACATGTCATAAACACTTCAAATACATCGATTTGAGTCAAACTCGGTCAAATGGGAGAGGTTTTGTGTATAAAATGACCTCAACACTTTGAATCAGACGATATGATTCAATATAAGTCAAATAGGATCAATTTTGGGTAGAAATGACGTATTTACCCTTGAACATGTCATAAAAACTCGAAATACATCGATTTGAGTCAAACTTAGTCAAACGGGAGAGGTTTTGCGTATAAAATGACTTAAACACTTCTAATCGGAAGATAAGAGTCAATATAAATCAAATGGGATAAGTTTGGGTAAAAAATGACGTATTTACAACTGAGACATGTCTTAAACACTTGAAATACATCGATTTGTGTCAAACCCGAACAAATAGGAGAGGTTTAAGATATAAAATGACTTAAACACTTCGAATCAGAACATATGAGTCAATAAAGATCAAATGGGATCTGTTTTGGGTAGAAAAAGACGTATTTACCCTTGAACATGCCATAAACCCATGAAATCCATTGATTTGAGTCAAACTCGGTCAAATGCTAGAGATTCTAAGTATAAATTGACTTAAACACTTTAAATTGGAAGACATAAGTAAATATAGGTCAAATGGGATCATTTCTGGTATAAAATGACGTATTTACCCTTCAATATGTCATAAACACTTGAAATACATCGATTTCAATCAAAATCGGTCAAATGGGAGAGGTTCTGGGTATAAAATGACTTATATACTTTGAATCGGAATATATTAGTTAATATAAATCAAATGGGATCATTTTGGGTAGAAAAAGATGTATTTACCCTTGAACATGTCATAAACACTTGAAATACATCAATTTCAGTCAAACTCGGTCAAATGGGAGAGGTTTTGTGTATAAAATGACCTCACCACTTCAAATCAGACGGTATGATTCAATATAGGTCAAATAGGATCAATTTTGGGTAGAAATGACGTATTTACCCTTGAACAGGTCATAAAAACTCGAAATACATCGATTTGAGTCAAACTTAGTCAAACGGGAGAGGTTTTGGGTATAAAATGACTTAAACACTTCTTATCGGAAGATAAGAGTCAATATAAATCAAATGGGACAAGTTTTGGGTAAAAAATAACGTATTTACCCTTGACACATGTCTTAAACACTTGAAATACATCGATTTGTTTCAAACTCGAACAAATAGGAAAGGTTTAAGGTATAAAATGGCTTAAACACTTCGAATCGGAACATATGAGTCAATATAGATCAAATGGGATCTATTTTGGGTACAAAAAGACGTATTTACCCTTGAACATGCCATAAACCCATGAAATCCATTGATTTGAGTCAAACTCGGTCAAATGCTAGAGATTCTAAGTATAAACTGATTTAAACACTTTAAATCGGAAGACATAAGTAAATATAGGTCAAATGGGATCATTTCTAGTAGAAAATGACGTATTTACCCTTGAATATGTCATAAACACTTGAAATACATCGATTTCAGTCAAAATCGGTCAAATGGGAGAGGTTCTGGGTATAAAATGACTTATATACTTCGAATCGGAATATATGAGATAATATAGATCAAATGGGATCATTTTGGGTAGAAAAAGACGTATTTACCCTTGAACATGTCATAAACACTTGAAATACATCGATTTCAGTCAAACTAGGTCAAATGGGAGAGGTTCTGGGTATAAATTGAATTATATAATTCTAATCGAAAGATATGAGTTAATATATATCAAATGGGATTAGTTTTGGGTAGAAACAGACGTATTCACCCTTGAACATTTCATAAACACTTGAAATACATCGATTTGAGTCAAACTCAGTCAAATGGGAGAGGTTTGCTGTATAAAAAGACCGCAACACTTTGAATCAGACGGTATGATTCAATATAGGTCAAATAGGATCAATTTTGGGTAGAAATGACGTATTTACCCTTGAACATGTCATAAAAACTCGAAATACATCGATTTGAGTCAAACTGAGTCAAACAGGAGAGGTTTTGGGTATAAAATGACTTAAACACTTCTAATTGGCAGATACGAGTCAATATAAATCAAACGGGGTAAGTTTTGGGTAGAAAATGACGTATTTACCCTTGACACGTGTCTTAAGCACTTGAAATACATCGATTTGTGTCAAACCCGAACAAATAGGAGAGGTTTTAGGTATAAAATGACTTAAACACTTTGAATCGGAACATATGAGTCAATATAGATCAAATGGGATCTGTTTTGGGTAGAAAAAGACGTATTTACCCTTGAACATGCCATAAACCCTTGAAATCCGTTGATTTGAGTCAGACTTGGTCAAATGCAAGAGATTCTAAGTATAAATTGACTTAAACACTTTAAATTGAAAGACATAAATAAATATTGGTCTAATCGGATCATTTCTGGTAGAAAATGACGTATTTACCCTTGAACATGTCATAAACACTAGAAATACATCGATTTCAGTCAAACTCGGTCAAATAGGAGAGGTTCTGGGTATAAAATGACTTATATACTTTGAATCAGAATATATTAAAAAATATAGATCAAATGGGATCATTTTGGGTAGAAAAAGACGTATTTACCCTTAAACATGTCATAAACACTTGAAATACATCAATTTCAGTCAAACTCGAACAAATGGGAGAGGTTTTGTGTATAAAATGACCTCACCACTTCGAATCAGACGGTATGATTCAATATAGGTCAAATAGGATCAATTTTGGGTAAAAATGACGTATTTACCCTTGAACATGTCATAAAAACTCGAAATAAATCGATTTGAGTCAAACTTAGTCAAACGGGAGAGGTTTTGGATATAAAATGACTTAAACACTTCTAATCGGAAGATAAGAGTCAATATAAATCAAGTGGGATAAGTTTTGGGTAAAAAATGACGTATTTACCCTTGACACATGTCTTAAACACTTGAAATACATCGATTTGTGTCAAACTCGAACAAATAGGAAAGGTTTAAGGTATAAAATGACTTAAACACTTCGAATCGGAACATATGAGTCAATATAGATCAAATGGGATCTGTTTTGGGTACAAAAAGACATATTTACCCTTGAACATGCCATAAACCCATGAAATCCATTGATTTGAGTGAAACTCGGTCAAATGCTAGAGATTCTAAGTATAAATTGATTTAAACACTTTAAATCGGAAGACATAAGTAAATATAGGTCAAATGGGATCATTTCTAGTAGAAAATGACGTATTTACCTTGAATATGTCATAAACACTTGAAATACATCGATTTCAGTCAAAATCGGTCAAATGGGAGAGGTTCTGGGTATAAATTAAATTATATAATTCGAATCGAAAGATATGAGTTAATATATATCAAATGGGATTAGTTTTGGGTAGAAACAGACGTATTCACCTTTGAACATTTCATAAACACTTGAAATACATCGATTTGAGTCAAACTCAGTCAAATGGGAGAGGTTTGCTGTATAAAATGACCTCAACACTTCGAATCAGACGGTATGATTCAATATAGGTCAAATAGAATCATATATGGGTAGAAATGAGGTATTTACCCTTGAACAAGTCATAAAAACTTGAAATACATCGATTTGAGTCAAACTTGGTCAAACGGGAGAGGTTTTGGGTATAAAATGACTTAAACACTTCTAATCGGAAGATAAGAGTCAATATAAATCAAATGGGATAAGTTTTGGGTTAAAAATGACGTATTTACTGTAATACCCCATATTTTAGACATTATATTAAGAATATTTTAGTACAAAATAAATAATTTAAAAATTATTTTGGCACCAATCACAATTATGGAACTTTATTTATATATTTATTTTATAAATTTATTAAGAAAATTATTTAATTTTATAAATAAATATTTAATTCCTCAATTATTCCATTAAAATTCCAAAAAAAAAGCCCTCTAAAATATCCAAAGTATCCACTTTTATTCTAGAATATTCTAAAAGCTTTTAAAACATTATTCTTAACAAAAAAAAATATAGTTTAATATATTTATAAAGATTATTTTTTAATTTAAAATGGATAATGTTGAAAATATGATATATTTACCAAAGAAAAAAAATATATATATTTAAAAAAAAAAAATTCGACCATATCTAATAATGGTCAGCTACCATGATTAGAATTTAAAAAAAAAATATAATTTATTATTATATATATTTAACCCTAATTTAAAGGATAATTTTAGTTGAAAAGATAAGTTTAAATTAAAAATAATAGATTTTCAAAAAAAAAATAATAAATTCTATCCTTATCCTATCCTTTTTCTATGATTTATATTTCAAAAAAAAAAATTTTATTATAAAATTTTATCTTTTTTAACTAATTCTAATTGGTTTGTTTTGAATTAAATAATTTTAATTGGTTAAATTATTTAATAATTTAATTATTTTATAATTAAAAGATTTTTCTGAAATTTTGAGGATAATTATCAATTTAAATTCATATTTATCTTTTAGTGTTTTAAAATTCTAAAATTCATCCTAATTTCTATTATAAATAGACCCTTAAATCTCACCTAATTCTTCACACAAAAATCATTAAACCCTTTCTCTTTCTCTCAAACTTTCTCCCTCTCTCTCAAGCCACTCTCTGCATCTCTTCGGCCATCTGGTGCCACCAACAACCACAGCCTCCGTGAGCATCCTATTTCCCTAACTATTTAATTGTTTTAATTATTTTGCAAACTGTTTAATTCTTAAAACTATTTCTAAACATAATTAAAGTTTCAATATTATATGCATAATTATTGTGTTGCATTGTGTTGATTAGTTTATCTTAAATTAATAGGTGGATCAACTTGAAGTTTAGTAAAGAGTTGTTAGAAAGTACTAGAATTTAAGGTACGTATATGTGTTAAATCTTTTTATGTGCAATTAAATATATTATTTTGTGAATTATATTGTGCTAAAATATTTTTAAATATATGTTTATATATGGCTATGTATTTGAAATTTCGATAACAAAAAAAAAGGGTGATATACATTTACCTTATTTTATTTAATATGTATCATGTTTCAAAAGGGCCGAATGGCATTTGAGATTTTATAAATTTCAATGAACTTTAATAATTAAAGCAAGGTATTTGTATTTAAGGAGTTATAAAAGGAGAGTTATTATTATTATATATTACCGCTTGATTTCAAAATCAAGAAGGGTTCATGCTTCAAAGTCCACTTGTTGGCAAATAAAAGGAAACTCCAAGGATAGATCCGTGATGGGATAACTAACTTGGGGGGTGTGCACACTTAGGATCAAGGAGGGGATATAAGAAGAGGAAATTGTTTTTATTAAGTCTTTTAATAATTCCATTTGTATTGGATTATTATAAAGAAAGGTTCGAAGTTTATTAATATATAAGAAGGCAAGTTTGAAATGAAGGATTAAAAGTCAAAGTATTTCTTTTATCATGTATACGTACACAGTGTTTTTACATTGACACGTATTTTCCTATTTGTTTTGTTTCGCCCTACTTACCATTTATGGTGAGTAGGTTTGCAGGAATAAATATGCATAGGAGCATTACATCAAGGGACACATACTAGTTAGGAGTTTTATAATTTTTCTTAATCAAATTTTGTACCTTTGGATAATCAAAATTATAATTCTTTTTAATAAATAAATTGAGTTTTTCTTCCGCTGCAATATAGTAGTTAGTTAGCACAGCCGAAGCGTGGTGACACATGGCGGTAATACCCCTAAGTTACTAAAATTACTATCATTATTATTATTATGTTAGTAATTTGGGGGTGTTACATTTACCCTTGACACAAGTCTTTAACACATGAAATACATCGATTTGTTTCAAACTCGAACAAATAGGAAAGGTTTTAGGTACAAAATGACTTAAACACTTCGAATCAGAACATATGAGTCAATATAGATCAAATGGGATCTGTTTTGGGTAGAAAAAGACGTATTTACCCTTGAACATGCCATAAACCCTTGAAATCCATTGATTTGAGTCAAACTCGATCAAATGCTAGAGATTCTAAGTATAAATTGACTTAAACACATTAAATCAGAAGACATAAGTAAATATAGGTCAAATGGGATCATTTCAGGTTGAAAATGACGTATTTACCCTTGAACATGTCATAAACACTTGAAATACATCGATTTCAGTCAAAATCGGTCAAATGGGAGAGGTTCTGGGTATAAAATGACTTCTATACTTCGAATCGGAAGATATGTGTCAATATAGATCAAATGGGATTAGTTTTGGGTAGAAAAAGACGTTTTCACCCTTGAACATGTCATAAACACTTGAAATACATCGATTTGAGTCAAACTCGGTCAAATGGGAGAGGTTTTGTGTATAAAATGACCTCAACACTTCGAATCAGACGTTATGATTCAATATAGGTCAAATAGGATTAATTTTGGGTTGAAATGACGTATTTACCCTTGAACATGTCATAAAAACTCGAAATACATCGATTTGAGTCAAACTCAGTCAAACGGGAGAGGTTTTGGGTATAAAATGACCTAAACACTTCTAATCGGAAAATAAGAGTCAATATAAATCAAATGGGATAAGTTTTGGGTAAAAAATGACGTATTTACCCTTGACACATGTCTGAAACACTTGAAATATATCGATTTGTGTCAAACTCGAACAAATAGGAGAGGTTTTAGGTATAAAATGACTTAAACACTTCGAATCAGAACATATGAGTCAATATAGATTAAATGGGATCTGTTTTGGGTAGAAATAGACGTATTTACCCTTGTACATGCCATAAACCCTTGAAATCCATTGATTTGAGTCAAACTCAGTCAAATGCAAGAGATTCTAAGTATAAATTGACTTAAACACTTTAAATCGGAAGACATGAGTAAATATAGGTTAAATGGGATCATTTCTGGTAGAAAATGACATATTTACCCTTGAACATGTCATAAACACTTGAAATACATCGATTTCAGTCAAAATCGGTCAAATGCGAGAGGTTTTGGGTACAAAATGACTTATATACTTCGAATTAGAAGATATGACATAGATCAAATGGGATCAGTTTTGGGTAGAAAAAGACATTTATCCTTGAACATGTCATAAACACTTGAAATACATCGATTTCAGTCAAAATCGGTCAAATGGGAGAGGTTTTGGGTATAAAATGACTTATATACTTCGAATAAGAAGATATGAGATAATATAGATCAAATGGGATCATTTTGCAGAGAAAAAGACGTATTTACCCTTGAACATGTCATAAACACTTGAAATACATCGATTTCAGTCAAAATCGGTCAAATGGGAGAGGTTCTGGGTATAAAATGACTTCTATACTTCGAATCGGAAGATATGTGTCAATATAGATCAAATGGGATTAGTTTTGGGTAGAAAAAGACGTTTTCACCCTTGAACATGTCATAAACACTTGAAATACATCGATTTGAGTCAAACTCGGTCAAATGGGAGAGGTTTTGTGTATAAAATGACCTCAACACTTCGAATCAGACGTTATGATTCAATATAGGTCAAATAGGATTAATTTTGGGTTGAAATGACGTATTTACCCTTGAACATGTCATAAAAACTCGAAATACATCGATTTGAGTCAAACTCAGTCAAACGGGAGAGGTTTTGGGTATAAAATGACCTAAACACTTCTAACCGGAAAATAAGAGTCAATATAAATCAAATGGGATAAGTTTTGGGTAAAAAATGACGTATTTACCCTTGACACATGTCTTAAACACTTGAAATATATCGATTTGTGTCAAACTCGAACAAATAGGAGAGGTTTTAGGTATAAAATGACTTAAACACTTCGAATCAGAACATATGAGTCAATATAGATTAAATGGGATCTGTTTTAGGTAGAAAAAGACGTATTTACCCTTGTACATGCCATAAACCCTTGAAATCCATTGATTTGAGTCAAACTCAGTCAAATGCAAGAGATTCTAAGTATAAATTGACTTAAACACTTTAAATCGGAAGACATGAGTAAATATAGGTTAAATGGGATCATTTCTGGTAGAAAATGACATATTTACCCTTGAACATGTCATAAACACTTGAAATACATCGATTTCAGTCAAAATCGGTCAAATGCGAGAGGTTTTGGGTACAAAATGACTTATATACTTCGAATTAGAAGATATGACTCAGTATAGATCAAATGGGATCAGTTTTGGGTAGAAAAAGACATTTATCCTTGAACATGTCATAAACACTTGAAATACATCGATTTCAGTCAAAATCGGTCAAATGGGAGAGGTTTTGGGTATAAAATGACTTATATACTTCGAATAAGAAGATATGAGATAATATAGATCAAATGGGATCATTTTGCATAGAAAAAGACGTATTTACCCTTGAACATGTCATAAACACTTGAAATACATCTTTTTCAGTCAAACTCGGTCAAATGGGAGAGGTTTTGGGTATAAAATGAATTATATAATTCGAATCGAAAGATATGAGTCAATATAGATCAAATGGGATTAGTTTTGGGTAGAAAAAGACGTATTCACCCTTGAACATGTCATAAACACTTGAAATACATCGATTTGAGTCAAACTCATTCAAATGGGAGAGGTTTTGTGTATAAAATGACGTAGACACTTTGAATCAGACGATATGATTCAATTTAGGTCAAATAGGATCAATTTTGGGTAGAAATGACGTATTTACCCTTGAACATGTCATAAAAACTCGAAATACGTCGATTTGAGTCAAACTCAGTCAAATGGGAGAGGTTTTGGTTATAAAATGACTTAAACACTTCTAATCGAAAGATAAGAGTCAACATAAATCAAATGGGATAAGTTTTGGGTAAAAAATGACGTATTTACCCTTGACGCATGTCTTAAACACTTGAAATACATCGATTTGTGTCAAACTCGAACAAATAGGAGAGGTTTTAGGTATAAAATGACTTAAACACTTCGACTCAGAACATATGAGTCAATATAGATTAAATGGGATCTGTTTTGGGTAGAAAAAGACATTTATCCTTGAACATGTCATAAACACTTGAAATACATCGATTTCAGTCAAAATCGGTCAAACGGGAGAGCTTCTGGGTATAAAATGACTTATATACTTCGAATAAGAAGATATGAGATAATATAGATCAAATGGGATCATTTTGCGTAGAAAAAGTCGTATTTACCCTTGAACATGTCATAAACACTTGAAATACATCTTTTTCAGTCAAACTCGGTCAAATGGGAGAGGTTCTGGGTATAAAATGAATTATATAATTCGAATCGAAAGATATGAGTCAATATAGATCAAATGGGATAAGTTTTGGGTAGAAAAAGACGTATTCACCCTTGAACATGTCATAAATACTTGAAATACATCGATTTGAGTCAAACTCAGTCAAATGGGAGAGGTTTTGTGTATAAAATGACGTAGACACTTCGAATCAGACGGTATGATTCAATATAGGTCAAATAGGATCAATTTTGGGTAGAAATGACGTATTTACCCTTGAACATGTCATAAAAACTAAAAATACATCGATTTGAGTCAAACTCAGTCAAATGGGAGAGGTTTTGGTTATAAAATGACTTAAATAATTCTTATCGGAAGATAAGAGTCAACATAAATCAAATGGGATAAATTTTGGGTAAAAAATGACATATTTACCCTTGACGCATGTCTTAAACACTTGAAATACATCGATTTGTGTCAAACTCGAACAAATAGGAGAGGTTTTAGGTATAAAATGACTTAAACACTTCGAATCAGAACATATGAGTCAATATAGATTAAATGGGATCTGTTTTGGGTAGAAAAAGACGTATTTACCCTTGTACATGCCATAAACCCTTGAAATCCATTGATTTGAGTCAAACTCGGTCAAATGCAAGAGATTCTAAGTATAAATTGACTTAAACACTTTAAATCGGAAGACATGAGTAAATATAGGTCAAATGGGATCATTTCTGGTAGAAAATGAAATATTTACCCTTGAACATGTCATAAACACTTGAAATACATCGATTTCAGTCAAAATCGGTCAAATGCGAGAGGTTTTGGGTACAAAATGACTTATATACTTCGAATTAGAAGATATGACTCAGTATAGATCAAATGGGATCAGTTTTGGGTAGAAAAAGACATTTATCCTTGAACATGTCATAAACACTTGAAATACATCGATTTCAGTCAAAATCGGTCAAACGGGAGAGCTTCTGGGTATAAAATGACTTATATACTTCGAATAAGAAGATATGAGAGAATATAGATCAAATGGGATCATTTTGCGTAGAAAAAGTCGTATTTACCCTTGAACATGTCATAAACACTTGAAATACATCTTTTTCAGTCAAACTCGGTCAAATGGGAGAGGTTCTGGGTATAAAATGAATTATATAATTCGAATCGAAAGATATGAGTCAATATAGAACAAATGGGATAAGTTTTGGGTAGAAAAAGACGTATTCACCCTTGAACATGTCATAAACACTTGAAATACATCGATTTGAGTCAAACTCGGTCAAATGGGAGAGGTTTTGTGTATAAAATGACGTAGACACTTCGAATCAGACGGTATGATTCAATATAGGTCAAATAGGATCAATTTTGGGTAGAAATGACGTATTTACCCTTGAACATGTCATAAAAACTCGAAATACGTCGATTTGAGTCAAACTCAGTCAAATGGGAGAGGTTTTGGTTATAAAATGACTTAAACACTTCTAATCGAAAGATAAGAGTCAACATAAATCAAATGGGATAAGTTTTGGGTAAAAAATGACGTATTTACCCTTGACGCATGTCTTAAACACTTGAAATACATCGATTTGTGTCAAACTCGAACAAATAGGAGAGGTTTTAGGTATAAAATGACTTAAACACTTCGACTCAGAACATATGAGTTAATATAGATTAAATGGGATCTGTTTTGGGTAGAAAAAGACGTATTTACCCTTGTACATGCCATAAACCCTTGAAATCCATTGATTTGAGTCAAACTCGGTCAAATGCAACAGATTCTAAGTATAAATTGACTTAAACACTTTAAATCGGAAGACCTGAGTAAATATAGGTTAAATGGGATCATTTCTGGTAGAAAATGACATATTTACCCTTGAACATGTCATAAACACTTGAAATACATCGATTTCAGTCAAAATCGGTCAAATGCGAGAGGCTCTGGGTATAAAATGACTTATATACTTCGAATTAGAAGATATGACTCAATATAGATCAAATGGGATCAGTTTTGGGTAGAAAAAGACATTTATCCTTGAACATGTCATAAACACTTGAAATACATCGATTTCAGTCAAAATCGGTCAAACGGGAGAGCTTCTGGGTATAAAATGACTTATATACTTCGAATAAGAAGATATGAGATAATATAGATCAAATGGGATCATTTTGCGTAGAAAAAGTCGTATTTACCCTTGAACATGTCATAAACACTTGAAATACATCTTTTTCAGTCAAACTCGGTCAAATGGGAGAGGTTCTGGGTATAAAATGAATTATATAATTCGAATCGAAAGATATGAGTCAATATAGATCAAATGGGATAAGTTTTGGGTAGAAAAAGACGTATTCACCCTTGAACATGTCATAAATACTTGAAATACATCGATTTGAGTCAAACTCAGTCAAATGGGAGAGGTTTTGTGTATAAAATGACGTAGACACTTCGAATCAGACGGTATGATTCAATATAGGTCAAATAGGATCAATTTTGGGTAGAAATGACGTATTTACCCTTGAACATGTCATAAAAACTAAAAATACATCGATTTGAGTCAAACTCAGTCAAATGGGAGAGGTTTTGGTTATAAAATGACTTAAACACTTCTTATCGGAAGATAAGAGTCAACATAAATCAAATGGGATAAGTTTTGGGTAAAAAATGACATATTTACCCTTGACGCATGTCTTAAACACTTGAAATACATCGATTTGTGTCAAACTCGAACAAATAGGAGAGGTTTTAGGTATAAAATGACTTAAACACTTCGAATCAGAACATATGAGTCAATATAGATTAAATGGGATCTGTTTTGGGTAGAAAAAGACGTATTTACCCTTGTACATGCCATAAACCCTTGAAATCCATTGATTTGAGTCAAACTCGGTCAAATGCAAGAGATTCTAAGTATAAATTGACTTAAACACTTTAAATCGGAAGACATGAGTAAATATAGGTCAAATGGGATCATTTCTGGTAGAAAATGACATATTTACCCTTGAACATGTCATAAACACTTGAAATACATCGATTTCAGTCAAAATCGGTCAAATGCGAGAGGCTCTGGGTATAAAATGACTTATATACTTTGAATTAGAAGATATGACTCAGTATAGATCAAATGGGATCAGTTTTGGGTAGAAAAAGACATTTATCCTTGAACATGTCATAAACACTTGAAATACATCGATTTCAGTCAAAATCGGTCAAACGGGAGAGCTTCTGGGTATAAAATGACTTATATACTTCGAATAAGAAGATATGAGAGAATATAGATCAAATGGGATCATTTTGCGTAGAAAAAGTCGTATTTACCCTTGAACATGTCATAAACACTTGAAATACATCTTTTTCAGTCAAACTCGGTCAAATGGGAGAGGTTCTGGGTATAAAATGAATTATATAATTCGAATCGAAAGATATGAGTCAATATAGAACAAATGGGATAAGTTTTGGGTAGAAAAAGACGTATTCACCCTTGAATATGTCATAAACACTTGAAATACATCGATTTGAGTCAAACTCGGTCAAATGGGAGAGGTTTTGTGTATAAAATGACGTAGACACTTCGAATCAGACGGTATGATTCAATATAGGTCAAATAGGATCAATTTTGGGTAGAAATGACGTATTTACCCTTGAACATGTCATAAAAACTCGAAATACATCGATTTGAGTCAAACTTAGTCAAATGGGAGAGGTTTTGGTTATAAAATGACTTAAACACTTCTAATCGGAAGATAAGAGTCAACATAAATCAAATGGGATAAGTTTTGGGTAAAAAATGACGTATTTACCCTTGACGCATGTCTTAAACACTTGAAATACATCGATTTGTGTCAAACTCGAACAAATAGGAGAGGTTTTAGGTATAAAATGACTTAAACACTTCGAATCAGAACATATGAGTCAATATAGATTAAATGGGATCTGTTTTGGGTAGAAAAAGACGTATTTACCCTTGTAAATGCCATAAACCCTTGAAATCCATTGATTTGAGTCAAACTCGGTCAAATGCAAGAGATTCTAAGTATAAATTGACTTAAACACTTTAAATCGGAAGACATGAGTAAATATAGGTCAAATGGGATCATTTCTGGTAGAAAATGACATATTTACCCTTGAACATGTCATAAACACTTGAAATACATCGATTTCAGTCAAAATCGGTCAAATGGAGAGGTTCTGGGTATAAAATGACTTATATACCTCGAATCGGAAGATATGTGTCAATATAGATCAAATGGGATCATTTTGGGTAGAAAAAGACGTATTTACCCTTGAACATTTCATAAGCACTTGAGATACATCGATTTCAGTCAAACTCGGTCAAATGGGAGAGGTTTTGATGTAAAATCTAATGAAGAACACTAGAAATTATTAGACAAAATGGATCACAAATAGGTTAACAAAAAGGACAGATTCGTAGGCTTTAGAAAAAGACTTGGAAATGTGTTTAGGCTAGAAATTAAGGAAGAAATGGATATGTGTTTTAGGTGGAAAAGGAAAGAAATATATATGGAATTTTGGATAGGTTTAATTATGGTTTTGATAAGAAGTAGAAGAAAAATAAGGGGTTTTGATAGTAGGGAACACTCACCTAACAATCAAGATATGTAAAAGAGGAACACTCACTCTTTTACTAGTATGAATCTTACACACAAGGAACACTCACTTGGATGATTAGATTCAAGAAAATTTGCAAAGAAGGAACTCTCACTTCTCTCACAAATTCTTCAAGCAAAACTTGGAAAAACACAAGCAACTCAATACATGATATTGCAAGTAAAGATATCAAGATTCAAACTTCATTCATTCATTCATTGATTTCTTTGAAATACAAACATACATCTCCTATTTATAAAAACCCTAGTAACTCCCCTTAAATTTGTCCAAAAAGGTCAAAATAAACTATCCAAAAATGTGTGAGAGTTTTAAGGAATTAATCCTTAATTCATGCTAATAACTTAAGGAGAACTTCCATGCACCAAGGTCTTCTTTCCCTCCATTAAACATGCCATTTAGACTAGGAAAATCAGCAAATATCCCTCCTTTAATGCCTTGGACGCACCTAGTCAAGAACCCATCAAAAACCTCCCATAATTCCATGCTATTCCCTTATTTATGCCCAAAAGAATCATCTCAATCAACCCCCTAGCCATAAAAACGCCCAACATTAAGGAACAAATCAATTAACTAAATTAAATCCCTTAATTTAAGGGATTCAAATCTCTTAATTGATTTTGAGAAGAAAATCAGAAAATCTGATTTATTTCCATCCCATTTTTGACCATATTCAAAAGAATATCTTAAGATATGCAAATCTGATCATACCTTCCTTAAATCAAGCTAAAATCAAATCAGATCATATCTTTCCCAAATCCCCTAATATTCCCTCTTTCCCATGCCATTATTTCAGAAAAATAATCCTCTTTTTACCCAAAATCACGTTCATAATGTCCCCCAAAAAATCACCTTGGACCCCCACACAAATCAGCACACAAAAATCACTCCAACTCTCTCCACACGCCAACAAGGACCCACGCCAACTCACCCTACTTTAATTAACTTAATTACTTAATTAATCATTATTTATTTACATGAAACACCACTAATTTTATTATTCTAATTTCTCAAAGTGGAAATACTAGAATAACCATGACCCTAAAATGAACGGTCCATGGGCCCAATAATTATCCACCGGCCCATCCGCAAAATAACGGGTCAACAAAACCTCCTTTGACTCATGACATATTTTGGGATTTCCATCAGGTTCTGGGTATAAAATGAATTATATAATTCGAATCGAAAGATATGAGTCAATATAGATCAAATGGGATTAGTTTTGGGTAGAAAAAGACGTATTAACCCTTGAACATGTCAAAAACACTTGAAATACATCGATTTGAGTCAAACTCGTTCAAATGGGAGAGGTTTTGTGTATAAAATGTCCTAAACACTTTGATTCAGATGGTATGATTCAATATAGGTTAAATAGGATCAATTTTGGGTAGAAATTACGTATTGATGTGCTCGTTTTAGAGCACGTTTACAACCCCATTTTAGTGTCGAGTCGCATGCTTTTATATTGGTTTTATGCACGATACATTCGATTTTGCCTTGATCTTGTCCTTGAGCATTTTTTAGATTATTTCAGGTGATTTTGAGGTAAAATGAGACGTGTTCGAGGCTTTAACACTTTTATCGAGAGTTTGGATATGCGTATCATAGCTTGGGCATGCGTTCCAAATCACTCTCAAAGATCCCATAAACTCCAGAAGCCATTAGACACTTCAAAGGAGCTTTTCAGCAAGGTTTAGGTTCAGATTCAACCGAATCTGACATGCATTCGGTCGAATGGAAGACAGGGATTCAAGCACATAAATCAAGCTCTCGGGAATAGCCAAATGAACATTCATTTGGCCGAATGGTTGCACTCATTCGGCCGAATGGTGGACAAGGTGCACAAACGTCAAGTTTCTTTTTTAGGCGAATGGCCACCCCATTTGGCCGAATCCCCTATTCATTCGGCCGAATGGTCTTCTTTCCCGCAGTTTTTGGTCCTTTCATCAGCTGGCGCTCGAGGGTTTTTCTAGGGTTTTACCCCTTATGTCCCTAGGGTATAAATACCCTCTTTCTTTGTAAATAACCCTCATGCCTAATTTGAGAGCTCTTGTGCCTCAACCTAGAACATCACTTTAAAGCTTTTCATTTCATTCATGCATTAGTTTAGATTTACAGCTTTCATTGCACTTCCTTTCAAGCTTTGTATTTCGGATTCGGATTCGGATTCCTTTTCGTTCACGCAATTTCATTTATGCAAGGTATTGATTATTTTCTGTTTTATTTCGTTTAATGCTTTGAAGTATTGTTTTTCTGAATTTCATTCCTCTTGCTACTATCATTTCTTTATTCACGGTTTTGATAGGATAGTTTTCGTTCTCTTGTTCATTTCCATTCAGTCTGTTCATGCTTTCAATCATGTCTTTTATCATTGTGTGTGCCCTAGTCTTTATTACTATGTGTGAGTAGTTTTCTTAGGGGTTTGATTGGTGAAACCCTAGGTTGGCGCGTTCTTCATGCGTAGAGTTAGGATTTGAGATTGTTAATGCTTGATTGATTGATATTTGATGCGTGTTGGGTTCCTTAGGTTTTGAATGATGACAAACAGCTAAGGGAAACAGGTTCTACATAAGTGTTAAAACAGTTGGTAGGAACCAGCTGACTTCAGTATACTGTTACCCTAGACAAGTTATTATTTACATGAGTTTTTATATTGAACTAACTTGTCTTTATACAGGAAACAGTTTAATAATAATTATGCTATGTACTGGTAGGGAACCAGTATGTACTGTTCCTGTAATATACTTGATATTGTACCTTAACTGTGTTACGTGTGCAGTAATTGAGTTTGTACCAAGTCTTGAATCTTGAAGTCCTTTGAAGCTTATTAAAGAGCCATTATTCATGATGAGATGATTCGAAGGAAGCATTCAAAGACTTGAAGTTTACATGAAGAAAGATCCACTTCAAGAAAGAGTGTTTTAGGATTTTCATGTAAATGCTCCGTAGTATGTTTTATTAATAGATATATAAAGTGCTTTGAATATATTAAACATCGTTGTGAAATTTGGTACAAGGATTGGAACAAATTTCATAACATGTTTAAGACAGGGAACCAGGTCAGGGGACCAGGTCAACTGTTCTGATTATTAGAGCTGCGATTTTAAAAAGGATTTTATAAAAAGATTTTATTTCGAAAATTAAGTTTTGGAAAATATTTTGACAGCTATTAACAGATTTGATATAATCTTTTAAGTTACCTAAATTCTAGAGTAATTATCTTAGATTGATCTTATCCTATAATAAAATCAATCTAGGATAAATACTTTCCTAAAGTCATGTTTATCTTTTTGGCATGATTTTTGGAAATACTTTCCTAAAGTCATGTTTATCTTTTTGGCATGATTTTTGGTAACTAGGGTTTCGGTTACTTAAGGGTTATAAATAGGATCTGTTTAACTAATAATTACACAACTTCTCTCACGCATTATTAAGGAGCAATACATTGAGAGAAAAGCACTAAGTCTATTGATATTTCATATACACGAGCATCTTAGATTAAATAAGTTTCTCTATTTTCACTTATTAAAGAGTTTGATCATTTAGAGAGTGTTGATCATTGTAACGTGAGTCTTTGGCAAAGGGGCTGAAGGCTAGGTGAGTGTTTGTGAGTTCAAACACGTTTAGGACTTACGAGTGTAGGTCTTTAGCATACTCGGAGTAGAGTATGGGGTTGCTGGTCCCGGAGTAGGGAACAGCAGAGTGCTATTTGTCTTTGTTTTTCGGAGAAGATTAATAAAGAACTTAGGATAGGAGGACGTAGGCCAGAGTTGGCTGAACCTCGTTAAATTGTGGTGTTCTTTATTGTTTTGCTTTTAATCCGCTGCTCAAGGGAACCAGCACAACTGGTTCCTTAACCATAATCCGAAAAGAGTTAGAATTTACCAACGATTGCTAAACACTCAATTCACCCCCCCCCCCCCCTCTTGAGTGCCCATAGAACCTTCAATTGGTATCAGAGCCTAAGCTTCTCGAAAGAGTAACATCTAGAGGAGTTAAGAATGAGTACTCAAGAACATAGTGCAATCGGTTATGACAACAAGACTCCCAAGTTTAATGGAAATAATTATGCTTGGTGGAAAAATAGAATTAGGAATGTTATCATGGGTATTGACTATGAATGCTGGCTCATAGTTAAGAACGGTCCAAATGTCATCCTCAAGAAAGATGCCGAGGGGAACCAGGTACCTAAAAAGGACAGTGAGTTGGACACGGCTGATTACAAATTGCTGGAGAAGAATGCCAAGGCAATGTCTATACTACAACAAGCAATAGGTGAGACTGAAACAAACCGTATCTCTGGATGTAGTAGTGCTAAGGAGATATGGGACACCCTTGAACTTGCGTTTGAGGGAACCAGCGAGGTAAAACGGTCTAAAATTGATTTTATCATGTCTAAATATGAATTATTTGCTATGAACAAAAATGAGAAAATCAATGATTGCTTTCGTAGGTTTATGACTATTGTTAATGATCTTAGATCACTTGGTAAAAGTTTTTCTGACGAAGATCTTGTGAGAAAAATTTTGCGTAGTTTAACAGATGCTTGGACAGCTAAGGTAACAGCAGTGTATGAAGCAAAAGATCTGTCTACATTGTCTCTGGAACAGTTGATTGGTTCCCTCATGACTCATGAGATGCTGATTGACTCCAAGTCTGAGAAGGAACCAGCTAGAGGCATTGCACTGAAGGGAACAGTAGAAGAAGAAGAAGATGAGATCAGCATGATTGCAAGGAGATTTGAAAAATCTCTTCGTGATCAAAAGAGAAACTTCAAAGGTAAGAATTTTAAAAATTCTAAAAAGTCTAATTCTTCCTCTTCTTCAGGTTGCTTCAAATGTGGAGAAAAAGGACATCTTATTCGAGATTGCCCTAAATGGAATGACAAACAGTCTAAGACCGTAGATAAACGAGCATACAAGAATGCCATGATAGCTTCCATGTGGGGAGACACTGACTCAGGATCAGAAGATGAAGGAGGATCACCTAACTCGGATGTTTGCCTAACTGCCTTCACAAACATCGAGGAGAACAACACTGGTCCAGGAACCAGAGGGGGAACCAGCACACTCGAAAAATGTCTTATGGCAAAGAAGGATGTACTACTTGAACGCAAGGTAAGTTTAGAACAAATTAGAGAAGATATGCTTGAATATGATAGAGATAACTTGCTTGCATGTACAAACTCTTTGTTAGATGAATGTTATAAGCTAAGTGAAACATACATAACTTGCAAAAGAGATTTAAAAGAAAAACGCAGTAAATGTGAAATTGCTATTGCTAGTTGTGATCACTTAGAAGGTGTGTGCCATGAGCTCAAAGATCAAGTGGCAGAACTAGAAGTTGAGTTGGACAAGTGTAAGGTGGAACTAGAAAGGACAAGATCTTCTAAACCTGATTACTCAAGTGACGGTGAAGAAGATCTGACCTCCTGGTTCCCCAGAGACTTATCAACTACTAATGAAGCTCTTGATCTTTCAGCAGTTGTGAGTAAAGCAAATTCGTGTAGTAGAAACTCTTTGTTGGAGGCTTTTGAAATACTAGCTTCTAACCTTGAAAATTCTCACAAAGAAATTGTTTCACTTAAAACTGCTCAGCTCACTGTTTCCCCTACTGGAACCAGTATAGAAGTCAGTAATATGATTGATAAATATGAAAGTGATATTTGTTATTTGCATGCGGAAATCAATCAATTGAAAAAGGACAAGCACCCAGTGGTTGTTGACATGTCTATTGACAATATGGTTTCAAAGCTTAATCAACAATTCGAAGTTTTAAAAGGTAATTTTGATTTTCTTAAAGAGAAAAACGAATTGTTGACTAAGACACTTGAAACTAGAGAAAAGGAACTTAATGACAGTCATAGACATGTGGACAAATTATTGAATGCTAAAGAATCCTTAAATCATCTGACTTTATCGAGAGGAAACAGAGGAAAGGCTGGTCTTGGTTATACTAGACAGAGAACCAGGACTAACTGGTCTCCCAGAGAAACCACCTGGATCAAAGAATACCAACGAGGTAAGTATGTCATGACTAAAGAGATGCATGTGTGTTTTCATTCTGGTAAGAATGGACATAAGATTCATGAATGTCCAGCTAAGAGGTTTAGTGCTAATAAGAACAGCAAGAATATTAAATATGTTTGGATAAGAAAAGATCAACAAAATGTAAATGTTGTTGAAAAGGGACCCAAGTTTGTTTGGGTTCCTAAATCTAATGTTTGATCTGCTCTTGAAGGCTAGAGTGAAGGGAGACACCTATTGGTATTTGGACAGTGGTTGTTCAAGACATATGTCCGGGGATAAAGATCAATTCCTTTCACTAGTGGCCTTTGATGGAGGAAGTGTCACCTTTGGAGATAATAGTAAGGGAACCATCACTGGTTTAGGTAAGGTTGGTAAGACACTTTCTCATGCTATAGACGATGTATATTATGTTGAAGGCTTGCAACATAATCTTTTGAGTATTTCTCAATTATGTGACAAAGGCAATAGAGTCGAGTTTCAAGCCAATCTTTGTCATATAGTTAACTCACAAACAGGAGAACTTGTATGTGAGGGAACCAGGAAGCATGATGTTTACATTACCTTCCTAGATAAAATTCCTCAAGACAAGTCCATCTGTTTGAGAGCTGTTTCTGATAATAATCAATGGATTTGGCATAAGAGGTTTGGACATGCTAGCCTAACACTTCTAAACAAACTTAAAGCACGTGACTTAGTGGTAGGTCTTCCTAACATTAAGTACGAAGCTGATAAAGTTTGTTCTGAATGTGTAAGGGGGAAACAGGTCAAAACTTCTTTTAAGCCTAAAACAGTTATGAGTACCAGCAGGCCCTTCGAACTTGTACACATTGATTTGTGTGGTCCTATGAGAGTACAAAGTCGAAGAGGTCATAGATATGTCTGTGTTATGGTTGATGATTATTCCAGGTACACTTGGGTGATGATGTTACACACAAAGGATGAAACGTTTGAAGAATGGGTAACATTGGTGAAACAAGTGGAGAACCAGCTCACTCATAAGCTGGTCTCGGTAAGATCAGACCATGGTACTGAATTTGATAATGCTAACTTTGTTGATTATTGTAGGGAACATGGAGTAAGTCACAACTTCTCAGCCCCTAGAACACCTCAACAAAATGGTGTTGTAGAAAGAAAAAATAGAACTCTTGAGGAGATGGCCAGAACGATGCTAATTGAAAGTGGTCTTCCTAAGAGATTTTGGGGTGAAGTTGTTGACACTGCTTGCTATATTTTAAATAGAGGTCTCATTAGACCAAAGATAAATAAAACTCCTTATGAACTCCTTAAAGGTCGAAAGCCCAATATTTCTTATTTTCGTGTTTTTGGATGTAAGTGTTTCATTCATAACAATGGGAAGGACCAGCTTGATAAATTTGATCCTAGGAGTGATGAGGGGATCTTTCTTGGATATTCTTCTCACAGCAAAGCATATAGAGTCTTTAATAAAAGGACTCTTTGTGTAGAGGAGAGTATTCATGTTATCTTTGATGAATTTAATATGTCTTCTGAGAATGCGCAGGTACAACCTGATGAAGAAATTGGACTAATGGACTTTACGGGGAACCAGGCTGCTGGTCCCTCAGATGACGAGCAAGCAAATCTAGGTATACCAAATACTCCACCTGATAACAATGATGATGTACCTAGAGAAGGAAATGGTGGCAACGAGGATTCAGAAAGTGAACCAAGTCCTGATGGTTCCACAAACAATAGACAGGTAATGAGTTCAGGGGGAACAGTAGAAGGAACCACCTCTGAACCTGAGGTAAGCAATGATAGAGGAAACAACATGAATGTGAATCCTCCTGGTTCTTCAGTAGAAGAAGAGATTCATGATTATGCTGGTTCCCAACCTAATTTAGAAGCACAAAATGGTGTAAATTTCAGATCTTATAGATATAAATCTTCTCATCCCCCTGATCAAATAATTAGTGATATTAATAAAGGGGTTCAAACGAGAAGAAATGTTTTTCAAAACTTTTGTGCTTTCTATTCTTTCCTGTCTAATGTAGAGCCTACTGACTATAAGATGGCTCTGACTGATCCTGATTGGGTATTAGCTATGCAAGATGAATTGAATCAATTTCAGAGGAACCAGGTCTGGCACCTGGTTCCCCGTCCCAAAGAAAGATCAGTCATTGGTACTAGATGGGTCTTTAGAAATAAGTTAGATGACCTTGGTACTATAGTCAGAAACAAAGCAAGACTAGTGGTGCAAGGGTATAATCAACAAGAAGGAATTGACTATGATGAGACGTTTGCACCAGTAGCTAGGCTTGAGGCTATTAGGGTTTTAATTGCTTATGCTGCTCACATGAACTTTAAGCTGTTTCAGATGGATGTGAAAACTGCCTTCCTTAATGGTTACCTGAAGGAAGAAGTGTATGTGGAACAGCCTCCTGGTTTTGAAAACGCGCTGTTCCCCCAACATGTATATAAATTGGACAAGGCCTTGTATGGATTGAAACAAGCTCCAAGAGCTTGGTATGAACGGTTGTCCACCTTCTTGATGAAAAATGAGTACAAGAGGGGAACAGTAGACAAAACCTTATTTATCAAAACCAAAGGGAAACACTTGATTGTAGTACAAATCTATGTTGATGATATTTTATTTGGTGCTACTAATAAAGTTCTGTGTGATGAGTTTGCCATTTTGATGCAGAGTGAATTTGAAATGAGTATGATGGGTGAACTAGGATTCTTCCTAGGGCTGCAAATCAAGCAAACAAATGATGGAATCATGATCCATCAACAAAAGTACTTAAAAGAATTGCTGAAAAAGTTTGGCATGGAGAACAGCAGAGCTTATGATACACCTGTTCCTACATCTGCTAAATTAGATGCTGATCTTAAGGGAAAAGATGTTGAAGCCTCTCTTTATAGAGGAATGATAGGTTCTCTTCTTTACCTAACAGCTAGTAGACCTGACATTGTGTTTTCTGTTGGATTGTGTGCTAGGTTTCAAAGTAATCCAAAAGAATCTCACTTAAAAGCTGTTAGAAGGATACTTAGGTATCTTGTGGGAACAGTAGATCTGTGCTTATGGTACCCCAAAGGCAGTACCATCAACCTGGTTGGATATACAGATGCAGACTATGCTGGTTTCCTTGTGGATAGAAAGAGCACATCAGGTATGGCACACTTCCTTGGCTCTTGTCTAATCTCGTGGGGTTCTAAAAAGCAAAATTCAGTAGCCTTATCCACAGCAGAGGCAGAATACATTGCAGCAGCTTCATGCTGTTCCCAGCTACTGTGGATAAGGAACCAGCTGAAAGATTTTGGTGTTATTTATGAAAGTGTCCCTATATTTTGTGATAACACCAGTGCTATTAATATTTCTAAGAACCCCGTTCAACACTCCAAAACCAAACACATTGAAATAAGGCATCATTTTTTAAGAGACAATGTGGAAAAAGGATTGGTTGAAGTGTTGTTCTGTAAAAGTGAAGATCAAATAGCTGATATCTTCACTAAGCCTTTGTGTAGAGAGTCATTTTGTAAGTTAAGGGTCATACTAGGTCTAGTTAAATTTTAGTCTTTGGCTTCAATTATTTCCTTCAATGATTGGCTAGATTAGGTATGCTTTTGTATTGATTATGTATATAACTATGTTGCTGGCTTACAAATGTTATGTAACCTAATTTGTGATCTCAAAAGGATTGCAAAATTTGTTGTGCAAAGAAACAGGAGATGTCAAATTAAGATAAGCTAGAAACAGCATAACTTTGTTTAGTACAGGTACCAGCAAGAGGGAACAGCAGTTCAGCTCTGATATGTCATTCGAAAATATTTAAAATATTTTTGGAAGATTAATATAAGATAATTCTTTTTGGAAAGATTTATCTTATTTCAGTTATTAATTCCTATATAAGAGGCAAATATATCTTATTGCCTATTTTTTAGTTGGTTGATAAAATTATGGTAACAAGATAATTACCATATCTTGATTTTCAAATTTGCAATCATATCTTTCCGTTTTCATTGCTTCAACCGGCTATATTTTTGAACTTCCTTAATTGTGCAACGTTGATATAAATACACTAACCCATTGCAGAGCTCATTCATCACATCATTCAATTCTTTCTCTCTTCTCTCTCGTGCTTAGACCCTAAACACTGTTCATCCGAGTTCAACTTCGCTTCTTCTTCAATTTCTCTTGGTTGTTCTTCTCCCAAATCACACAATGGGTAAGAAAGCTACTGCTGCATCATCTAAGAAAGGCAAGAAGAAGAGTAATGCTTCCAATTCATCACAATCAAAGGTGAAAGAGACCTCGGTTCCACCTATACCAGCTGAACCATCATCTCCAAAAACCGTCTCTCATACTTCACCACCCACTGAAACAAAACACCTATCACCAAAATCATCATCATCCACAAAATCCCCACCTTCCCCACCTTCCACAAAAGTCCCATTACCAAAATCACCTGAGGTTGAGGAGGAGATTGTGAAGGAACCAGCCTCTTCACTAGGGGAACAGCCCAGAAGCACAGAGGAATTCTTTGATACTGAGGGTGGAAAGGAAGAGGAAGAAGTTGTGAGCGGGGAAGAGGATTTACAAATCCTCGGGTCTACTGAGAAACCACCCAAGCCCATGGTTCATAGCAGGGCAACAAGATCTTCTCTGAGGAGGATCAAGGAAGAAGTACTGGAAGAACAGTCCACTGATTCTGCTGCTGGTTCCAAAAGAAAAAGAGGAACAGCACGAAAGGCAACAAAAGGTATGTCCTTAGAATCACCTTCTGGTGGTTCCACTGACTTAAGTTCTAGAGTAGTTCTTTCTGGGTGTAGAATTGGGGATGGTTACTTTGATGAAACTGCTTTACAAGAAGTGAAAAGTCTGCTAGAATACCAAGGATGGATGTCCTTATTTAATGTCTGTGATGCAAACACTGCTGGTGTTAGGTCTTTCTTTTTGAACATGAAACAGCAGCCTGATATGTCTTTAAGTTCAACTGTTCATGGTGTGGATGTTAATATGTCAGTAGCTAGCCTGTCTGTTTTGTTGAGAGTCCCTAGAGATGGGTTTGATAAGTTCTCTGGTGATGGTTGTCCAACACTCATTGGGCTAACTCCTGATGACATTCATGACTTTGTGTTTGGAGGAAGAATTCCAAAGAAAACTGGAACATTCAAAACTATCAACTTGAAGGAACCAGTAATGCTGGTCCTTCATTCCATTTGCAACAAAATGTTATTACCTAGGGCCCAAGGTAGAGGAATGGTACGCATCATGGAAATGGTGCTAATTTACTTGATTATGAAGAAGATTAAGGTCAATCTTCCATCTCTTATGATTGACCATATTATGTATAGTTACAATTCCTCTCACCATTCTCTTCCATACGGTTCCTATATCACCAAGCTCTTGAAAGAAAATAATGTTAGTCTGAGTGGATCTACTGTTCCTGTTGTAGTATTCACCAAAGCAATCCTGAAACAGAAAGGGTTGGACATCAGCTCTGGTGAGCTAAGGTTCAGGGATGAGGAACCAGTAGAGGAAACCCCTAGGCCAGCCAAGAAGAGGAAAGAGGAACCAGCAGGTCAGACGGTTCTCTTACAGAGGCTGGAGGCTCAGGAGGAAATGTTGCATAAGTTGATGGGTTTGGTTGAGGGTTTGTCTGCTTCCTTTAATATCAGAATGAGTGCTGTGGAGAAACAGATTGCTGGTAGCAGTAAGGAACCAGTTCCAGTTGAGGCTCAGGCTGCAGGGGAACCAACAGCTGAAGAAAGTGAGGATGAGGCAGAGGAGGACCAGGATGCAACAGATCCAGAAAAGTCCGAGGAAGATGATGAAGAAGAGGAGAATGAGGATGATGAATGAGCTTGATTCTTCCTTGTTTATGCCTGCCTTACTATTATTATTTCTCTAATAACTGATTATGTTGAACTGTTTTTAATTCCACCCTATCCATAGATTTCTTTTGGTTATGGATTTGGGTCCTTTTGGTTAACTTTTGCTTGGTATGTCCTAAACTATTTTATTACTGTTGATGGTTTGTTTTGATTTGATTGATCTTGATTATCTTTGCAGCATATTGTCTGTATAATGGTTGGTACCATTGATTGGTTTAGCACATTATCTTGTGCATATGATTCTACTATTGCATATCTTTTTAATGATGCCAAAAGGGGGAAAATAGTTGAAGTTGAAGCCTAGAGTCTTTACTAGTTTCTAGTTTAGGTTGAGTAGTTTGAGTCTTAGTTTTTGAGTCTTTTTCTCTTTATTTTATTTGTTCTGTTTTAGTTAGGGAACCAGTTGGCTTAACTGACTCGTTCCAGTGTGTCTCGAGTCCTTGAAGTTTTTGACGATTTTATTTTGAGTATGATAACAGGTGCAGAAACTTCAAAATGTTTGTCATCATCAAAAAGGGGGAATTTGTTGGGTTCCTTAGGTTTTGAATGATGACAAACAGCTAAGGGAAATAGGTTCTACATAAGTGTTAAAACAGTTGGTAGGAACCAGCTGACTTCAGTATACTGTTACCCTAGACAAGTTATTATTTACATGAGTTTTTATATTGAACTAACTTGTCTTTATACAGGAAACAGTTTAATAATAATTATGCTATGTACTGGTAGGGAACCAGTATGTACTGTTCCTGTAATATACTTGATATTGTACCTTAACTGTGTTACGTGTGCAGTAATTGAGTTTGTACCAAGTCTTGAATCTTGAAGTCCTTTGAAGCTTATTAAAGAGCCATTATTCATGATGAGATGATTCGAAGGAAGCATTCAAAGACTTGAAGTTTACATGAAGAAAGATCCACTTCAAGAAAGAGTGTTTTAGGATTTTCATGTAAATGCTCCGTAGTATGTTTTATTAATAGATATATAAAGTGCTTTGAATATATTAAACATCGTTGTGAAATTTGGTACAAGGATTGGAACAAATTTCATAACATGTTTAAGACAGGGAACCAGGTCAGGGGACCAGGTCAACTGTTCTGATTATTAGAGCTGCGATTTTAAAAAGGATTTTATAAAAAGATTTTATTTCGAAAATTAAGTTTTGGAAAATATTTTGACAGCTATTAACAGATTTGATATAATCTTTTAAGTTACCTAAATTCTAGAGTAATTATCTTAGATTGATCTTATCCTATAATAAAATCAATCTAGGATAAATACTTTCCTAAAGTCATGTTTATCTTTTTGGCATGATTTTTGGAAATACTTTCCTAAAGTCATGTTTATCTTTTTGGCATGATTTTTGGTAACTAGGGTTTCGGTTACTTAAGGGTTATAAATAGGATCTGTTTAACTAATAATTACACAACTTCTCTCACGCATTATTAAGGAGCAATACATTGAGAGAAAAGCACTAAGTCTATTGATATTTCATATACACGAGCATCTTAGATTAAATAAGTTTCTCTATTTTCACTTATTAAAGAGTTTGATCATTTAGAGAGTGTTGATCATTGTAACGTGAGTCTTTGGCAAAGGGGCTGAAGGCTAGGTGAGTGTTTGTGAGTTCAAACACGTTTAGGACTTACGAGTGTAGGTCTTTAGCATACTCGGAGTAGAGTATGGGGTTGCTGGTCCCGGAGTAGGGAACAGCAGAGTGCTATTTGTCTTTGTTTTTCGGAGAAGATTAATAAAGAACTTAGGATAGGAGGACGTAGGCCAGAGTTGGCTGAACCTCGTTAAATTGTGGTGTTCTTTATTGTTTTGCTTTTAATCCGCTGCTCAAGGGAACCAGCACAACTGGTTCCTTAACCATAATCCGAAAAGAGTTAGAATTTACCAACGATTGCTAAACACTCAATTCACCCCCCCCCCCCCCCCCCCCCTCTTGAGTGCCCATAGAACCTTCAATGCGAATCTTGTCCTGCCACTCCTTTGGAGACATAGGGTGATTATAGGTTGTTCGTGTGATTTATAGGGTCACAAACTTCCTCTCGTCATCTTGAGTGTCATGATTCATTGTTGACTGATTTCTCCTTTTTTAGCGTATTGATAGTTTGATTGTCCTTCCTAGGGTGGAACTGATTTGTCCCCGTTTTCCTTCCATAGCACATTATCGTTTTAGTTCTTGCTTTACTTTTCTGTTATTAGTATAATTCTTTCAAATCTCCATATAAACCCTTTGCACCAAGTATAGAAACTATCGCTCCTTGTCCTTGTGGTTCGATCCTCGACTTACCACTACACTAGTTGTAGTAGTATTAGGGTGTTTACAAATATTGTTTGTGTAACTTGTCTTTTTGTTAAATGACCTAAAAGAACGGTTATCAAAATGGCGCTGTTGCCAGAGACAAGGCATTGTGTTTAGATTATAGTCTTGGTGTAATTCATTTTTGCTTTATTTATGTTATTGTCCATTAATTTGCTTGTCATTACTTACGCTTGGTCTCTAGTGTTGTTTGCATGCCATATAGCACACGTAGATCAAATCAACAACTAGAACCATACGACCCTAAGGTTCAACGCAGTAAACGGAGAATTCTAACCCAAACCTCGTCGCTACCAAATACTTCCAACCACCCTACACCACCAATGGATGAAAACCACCAACAACTATTTGGTCAATTTGGGACGCTTGGGTCCCAAGAATTTCAAGGAGGTGTAGTGTTACCCATAGCCCCGAACCCTTATCACATACATTCTCAATTCACCCGGATGGTGAAAGAGACCCCTTTTTGCGGTTTGAGAAATGAATGCGCTCTCCAATATTTGGAAGCATTCTCAGATATTTGCGGTCTCATACCTCCATGCCCCAATAGCCCGGATTATGTACGGATGCATCTATTTCACTTGAGTTTATTTGGTGATGCTCGGGATTGCTATAAATGCCTAGAGCCCAACTCAATCATTAATTGGGCTCAATTAAAGACAGCATTTCTAGAAAGGTTCTATCCCACAGTTCAAACGCAGGATTGGCGTAAGAAAATTGTGTCATTCACTCAAGAGGATGATGAGAACCTTAGTGCCACTTGGAGTCGGTTTAAGAGAATGATAAGAGCATGCCCCCATCATGAGTACAGGGAGAACCATCTCAATACATTCTTCTATGATGGTCTAAATGTCTCCACCAAGGCACTCCTAAACTCGGCTGTTGGTGGCCAACTCTCGAAAGTCCCATGCAACCAAGTGAAGGCTAAGATTGAGGAGGTTGCTAAAAATAGCTCTTGGGGAGGAGCAAGGGGTAGTGGATTACCGAGAGGAGGGATGGATTCAAGGAACTTGGACATGATTAGTTCAAAAATCGAAGCTATCATGGATAAGAAGCTATCATTAGTTGGGGGCACCAATCATGATACATCATATTGTGGGGGTGCAAATTCCAAGCACATAGCTGCTGTTAACTGCAGAGGGTATAACCAAGAAGGAACCCCCATCATGAACTATGATGGAAATGGGTATAATCCCGATTATGTGGCGGTAGTAGGGTATGGTGGTCATAACCAAGGGTTTGTTCAACAAGGTCCTTATAACAATCAACCCTTTAGACCTCCCTTTAATCCAAATTCTAACCAAGGGAACTCCTACCAAGGGTACAACTCTACAAATCAAGCGAATGGGAGTTTTCCTAGGCCGAATGGGAATAGGCCGTACCCTCTAATGCCAAGACCCAACACCAACCTACCCTATCCATCTACACAGCCTCAACTAAACCCGCCCCCAACTAATGAATTCCTTTCCACCCAAGTGAACTCCCTTGCGCAACAAAATCAAACCCTCTCGCAAATCAATCAAACTTTGATAAATCAAATGCAACAACTTCAAGTGCAGCAGAAGTTGTTTGAATCACAGCTTGCGCAGATGGCTAGTCCACCCCCACCATTACTACTTCCTACTCACCCTAAACAAAACTCATCCACCCCACCTCCACCACAAAACTCTCCTGACTCTAACCCTAAGCATCACACCTATAAGGCGATCTTCCTAAGATCTGGAACCTCGTATCCTACTCTAGTTGTAGCTAATGGAGAGGATTTAGGGGAAGATTCCTCGAAGGATAGTGGTTGTCTAAGAGGAAATGAGGACAAGGAGAACCTTGAGGGGAGAAAAGAAAAGGAGGGTGGTGAAGAAAATGAGGGGCACAATGTCGAAGTCATTGGGCATGAGAGGGAGAAGAAAGATAAAGAAGAGAGATGGAGGAAGATACAGGAACGGAGGAAACTTGAGCGTCAACATGCTTTGCCTCTACCTTTACCTTACAAGAAGGTAGAGAAGTGGTGTGCCTTGTCGTAGGCTACCAAACAAAATCGAAACTTATCTAACTTCAAATTAATGTAGCTAGGGAAGTCAAGTTTGTATCCACGGAGAAGAGATACTTAATAACTGAAAATCTATGTAAAATTATCTTAACAAAACAATAAACTAAATAAAGATGGGGGGTTGCAATAGCAAGATAGATTTAATAACCTAATTATAACCGAAACTAGTTAAATGACAAATCAGTGAAAAGAGCACTCTTGGTTGGTTGAAATCCACTTATGAACTACAAGTTAATCATAGAAGTCTCCTCAATTAACACCATTGAACACCATGTTGTAGAATTCTAAATTTCTATATTCTCATGAATTAGCTAGAAATAACAAAGCGTTCCTTTCTAACCCTTTCTAGTGAACAACTCAAGATAAGCACTCTAAATCATTCACAAGAAGCAATCAAGCAAAGAAATCAACAAGGATTGACGAAATTAACACAAGCGGTCTAATTTCCTCAATAATACTATTCTCCCTTCAAGTTATCAATCATAAAGCATGCATTAATAACCTAAAGTCACTACTTTGGTAAGATTAAATAGATGCAAGCGAATCCAAATAACCAAACCTAGTATTTGATTCAAGCAAATCATGAAATAACGCAAGAGAATAGTAAACATTCAATATATATTAATAGAAGAGAAATCTCATAACTTACAGTCAAAAGCTTCAATCTTTAACCAAGAATATAGATTAGGCTTCCATAGAGTTCTTATTAAACCAAAGAACAAAGAGGAAAATTAAACCTAAGCTTTTTCTCCAATCTCCAAAGTGTCCTTAAAACCCTAGATTACAATCATTATTTATAGGTACCTCCCCTAACTAACCTAAACTACAGATGCCTAACCTAAGACGGCCCAAAACAAGAGTTTACTTAATTAAAATGCCGCTAGAAAACACTGAAGTTGCGAAATTCTAGAAGACCCGCTGCCAGCTGCTATTTAGCCGCTGGCAGCGGCTAAGGCAGCATCCTTCTTCTCTTGCTTGCTGTAAGTGCCGCTGCTAGCTGCCCCTTTGCCTCTGGTAGCGGCTCTGGCAGCTTGTACTGATATTCATCATCTAAAATCTTTCTCGCTCAGAGGTAGATCATTCTTGCTCAAATATAGATCGTTCTTCATCATTCCTCTAAGTTCAACATGTCGTTTCAACTCTATAATTTCCCTTAATTGCACACAAGTGCGTTGAAACGGCTAAGACTTATAAAAACTAATAAAACTCCATGAAGAACATCAAAAACCATCCTAAAACACCTCTATCAACACATTAAAAGAAGACTTATCAAATTCCCCCATGCTTGAACCTTTACTCGTCCTCGAGTAAGCTTAGAGAACACATTTACCTCAATAAGGTTCAAAACAGGAGTAAAGCAAAATTCAATAGATCATATCCTCTCAAATCCATAAAACTCTTCTAGCATTCCTCAATAAATCGCCTCTCTAACCTTCACACCTTGACTTTCTCTTCTCTTTACTTTTCTTGTTTTTTTTTTCATGTCAAATCCATCTTAAGACAAACTAATTCTTAGTGTTGAGTATGTGAATCCTCAAAAATCACCAAAATAAGTGAAAGCTTGAAAAAGTGAGGAACAACTCAACTTCTCCATGCTTCAATGATAAAGTACTTCCACCTTAAACACAAGGAAACAACTCACGCCCCTAAAATCTCTAAGATGAATCAACATATCTGCCCAACCTCCAACTAACACCAAAATCATCAAGATGAAACCTACCCAAAACCTCCTGATATCTTCCCAACTTATGACACTAACTCCGGCAAAATCATGTGAAAATTTCCAGAAAATATCTCTCTTTTTCTCTCATTTTGCCTAGGAGCCCTTTCGGGTTTTCATCCTAGCCTTTCTTTTCTTTTGAATCTCACCACCTTACCCGCTCAATAGCCACATTTTTGCTTAGGTTGCCCTTTCGGGTTTTCAACCTAACCGGGCCCCCAATTTTTTGCCTAAGCCGCCTTCACAGGTTTTCGACTTAGCGGGTATCTTTTTATCATTTTTTTTTCTTTTTTTTTTCAGAATTTGAAATAGCTATACAAAGAACCTTTAAGTTAAAGTAGCCAATACAAGAAACATTAACGTTAAAAAAAAAATAGCAAAATAGCCTCCCCCCATGCTTGAATGATGCATTGTCCTCAATGTAAGCATAGTCGATCTAAAAAATACAAACAGGGGCAAGGCCAAATGCAGCTAGCGATCATGTAGAAGGATTCCCAGAGTTGGAAGGTCCGGGATTATCACGGGAAGCACGCCTTTCCGAACGACGTAAGGCTCGAGAGGCAAGCTGGTCCATGAAAGCCTCACTTGGAGGTTCGTAAAGAGCGGGATATTGAGCCGTGTAGAATCGACTCATACTTCGTTGGTATGCCAATAGCTCTTGCATCCCGTCACAAACCTCCTCCAATTGATCATCTACCTGAGCCCTCCATCTAGGCCAATCATCATCTCTAACTTCATTATCATGCCCCTCATCCATCTGCTCATCGGGATTCTCCTCATCCATATTCTCAATGATAACGTCTACTTCACCCAAGTAAGGTGCAACATCGGGATCAGCAGGTATAAAGAAATCCACGATGTCAGGGCCATAGGGGAGTTCCCTGCCCTCCAACCGAGGAATCCTCAAGTAATTCAACCCTTGTGGCCCATAGCGCCAGAAATAGCTACCCGTCGTGGTGGAACGCAAAAGTAGCCCTATTTTCACCAATGTAGCCACATTATAGGTTAGGTAGGTGGAATCCAATGGTACAAGATTTCGAGATGGAGAAATTCCCAAATGTTCAGCTAATAAAGTAACCATGCCATCCATGCTAATATGACCACTAGAATTGCTTCGCACTTTTAAACAACTGTTGACAAATATATCAACCCAATCAGGAATGCCGACACCCGAAGGAGTCATGGCCCATAAGTACGACATAGTTACCTTCGGGACCTTAGTTGCCTCCCCTTAACACAGAATAGTAGAGGAGAGGGATCTATGGGCTAGCCTAAGGCAAGGGTGTGTGATTTTAAAGCTATGATCACCATGAGGATCCACCGTGCATCTTGTTATTGATCTCCAAAAGTTCCGAGATGAAAATATACAATGGGGATCCCAAATATTACCTACAGGGGGGTCAATCCAACCAAATGCATTCCGAATATCCTCATATGGCATCACATAGTTCTTGTTGTTGAGATTGAAAGAAATTTCTTTACGACCCTTAACCAATGTAGATAGGAATTCATAAGTGTACCTTACGTAGGTAGGTGCGCTCTTCATCAGGAATTCCTCAATTCCTACTTTGCGGAACAATTGCCTCATCACATCCTCCAAACCAAGTGCTTGCAAAGCTTCCAAATCAAAGAATTTCGTGCATTGCACCATTCGTTTTGGTTGTTGGAGTTGAATCCATATAGCTTTTTCATTGTTTGATAGACGAATACCCATAAAATCATTTGAGGGGGTTAAGAGGAAGGCTCACTTTCCCTTGAAGTATTACCCGTGTTTCTAGCCCTTGGCACCCTTGAGGAGGATGAAGTCTGTCTCCTTTTGTTTCCTCTATCCATTGTTTTGAAATGAGATGCTTCAAACACTCCTTCTCTTCCAAAAGACACAAGCTACTCACCAAACCTTCACACCACTTGAAAGCTTCCTCTTAGGATGTTAAATTGAACATGAGGTAAAATGGGGTAGGAATATGTGAGATATGATGGAAAAGGGATTTGGAGTGTGGAGGGAGTGGAATTTGTGAGTGATAAAAAAAAGAATTGGAATGTAAGTAGAGGGTATGGGATGGGGTTAGGGTTTGAGAGAGAGTGAGTGTGGAGTGTAGGAGGGAAAGAGGGAAGGTGGGTTTTATTTAAAGGGAATTTTTTTTTTCTGTCGGGGGGTTTTGCTGGGCGAGCCGCTGGTAGCGGCTTGGGACCTGCTGCTAGCGGCAAAGGCAGGGATATGAATGGCTGGGTGCTGGGAGGCCCGCTGGTAGCGGCTGGAGAGCAGCTACCAGCGGCTGCGGCAGGGACTCTGTTCTCCACCTTCTATTCTTTTCATGTTTCCTCTTTTTTTTTATATATGTAGGATTGAACCCGAGGTATCCACCTACAAAATCACATCATAAGCAATACACAAGTTAAACAAAACCAAGAAGACTAAAATGAAAGGTAATAAAAAGAAATTCTCGGGTTGCCTCCCGATTAGCGCCTTTGTTTTATGTCATTGGCTTGACATAATGCCTTTTATTTCATTACTCAATTGATGGCACGTAGAGATTGATGCTCTCTACAGTCTCAACTTTGAACCCGTCGAAGTATGGTTTGAGACGTTGTCCATTCACCTTAAATACGTTATTTGTCTCAAAACTTTGAATTTCAACCGCTCCATGTGGATATACCTTGATAACCTGAAATGGGCCTTCCCAACGGGAACGGAGTTTACCAGGAAATAGTCTAAGTCGGGATTGGTAAAGAAGGACTTTATCACCGATTTTAAACTCCTTTCTAGTAATCATTTTATCGTGCCATAACTTAGTTTTTGCCTTGTAGATATCAGCGTTTTCGTAAGACTCAAGGTGAATCTCCTCTAGCTCTTGAAGTTGCAGTTTCAGATATTCTCCGGCTTCATCCATGGTCATATTGAAGGATTTAACCGCCCAATATGCTTTATGCTCGAGTTCAACTAGAAGGTGACAAGGTTTTCCAAACACAAGGCGATAGGGTGACATTCCGATAGGGGTCTTGTATGCGGTATGATATGCCCATCACGCATCCTCCAAACGTAAACTCCAATCCTTCCTATCCGGATTTACTGTTTTTTGAAGAATTGATTTCACCTCCTGATTTGATACCTCTGCTTGGCCATTGGTTTGTGGGTGATAAGCTATGGAAACCTTATGTTGGACCGAATACTTCTTCAGCAAAGCACTCACTGTACGATTGCAAAAATGCGTTCCTCGGTCACTTATCAAGGCTCGAGGAATTCCAAATCTGGAAAATATGTGAGACTTAATGAAACCTGAAACTACTTTAGAATCGTCAGTCCTAGTGGGTATTGCTTCTACCCACTTTGAAACATAATCACAAGCAAGAAGTATATAAATATAACCATGACAGTTAGGGAACGGTCCCATGAAATTGATTCCCTAAACATCAAATATCTCACAGTATAACAATGAAGATTGTGGCATTTCACTTTTTTGAGTGATATTACCTACTCTTTGACAGTTATCACAAGATTTGCAAAATCCGTAGGAATCTCGAAACAAACTAGGCCAATAAAAACCACAATCGAGCACCTTCCTTGCTGTTCGTTTGGAACCAAAATGACCTCCACAAGAGTGAGAATGACAGAATGTAAGAATAGGTATTACCTCATTCTCGGGGATGCATCGACGAATGATTTGGTCAGAATAGAATTTCCATAAGTACGGATCATCCCAGGCATAATATTTCACATCATTGCGAAGCTTATCCTTTTGAGATTTCGAAAACCCTGGAGGAAATTTGTTAGAGACAAGAAAGTTTACTATATTAGCATACCATGGACGTAATTCCTTAACAGAAAATAGTGATTCGTTAGGAAATTCGCCATGGATTTGATCTTGAGTTGGCGGTCGATCAACCATATGGGTTAAACGACTCAAATGATCAGCAACTAGATTCTCTGCACCTATCTTGTCCTTGATTTCCAATTCAAATTCACTCAAGAGTAGAATCCATCTAATTAATCTTGGCTTGGCTTCTTTCTTCGACATCAAGTGACGAAGAGCTGCATGGTCAGTGTAAACAATTACTTTGGTACCAAGCAAATAGGATCTAAATTTCTCTAAAGAAAAAACTATAGCCAACATCTCCTTCTTTGTTGTAGTGTAGTTGCGTTGGGTTGCATTGAGCGTCATCTAAGCATAATCTCACATGTGAAGCCTTCCCTACTTTTTGGCCTAGAACAGCTCCCACTGCATAATCGCTCGCGTCACACATTATCTCAAATGGTAAAGACCAATTCGGGGCCTGCATGATGGGTGCAGAGACGAGCTTGGCCTTCAATTCATCAAAAGTTTTCCTACAATCATCATCAAACTCGAATTTTTTCTCTTTTTGCAGTAATTTGCATAATGCAGCTGCAAGCTTCGAGAATCCTTCAATAAACCTACGATAAAACCCTGCATGACCTAGAAACGAACGCACTTCACGCACATTAGTAGGATAAGGAAGAGATTGAATGGTATTTATCTTTGCTTTATCAACCTCAATACCTTTAGAGGAGACCACGTGCCCTAAAACAATACCTTGTTCGACCATGAAATGACATTTTTCAGAATTAAGAACAAGGTTAGATTCAATGCAACGTTTAAGGACTAATGATAACCGATGCAAACAACTATCAAATGAATCTCCATAAACAGTAAAATCATCCATAAATACCTCCATGAAGTGTTCAACAAACTCTGAAAATATGCTCATCATACATCTCTGAAAGGTTGCAGGGGCATTACACAATCCAAAGGGCATACGTCGGTAAGCAAATGTGCCAAAGGGACATGTAAATGTAGTTTTCTCTTGATCTTCTAGTGCAATAGGTACTTGAAAGTACCCGGAATATCCATCAAGGAAACAATAAAAAGCTTTACCTGCAAGTCTTTCAATCATCTGATCAATAAAGGGCAAGGGGAAGTGGTCCTTCCTCGTTACTGCATTCAACCTATGGTAATCAATGCAAACTCGCCACCCATTTTGAATTCTAGTAGGAACCATTTCACCATGTTGGTTCTCCACCACAGTCACTCCAGTTTTCTTTGGCACTACCTGCGTGGGGCTCACCCATTTGCTATCTGAAATGGGGTATATCATTCCCACTTGCAGCAACTTAATAATCTCCTTCTTTACCACTTCCATCATCGGAGGATTCAGCCGACGTTGAGGTTGTCTCACAGGTTTGGCATCATCTTCCAACAAAATACGATGCATGCATGTGGATGGGCTTATACCCTTAATGTCTGCAATAGTCCATCTGATAGCCAATTTATACTCTTTAAGTACTGACACCAACTTCTCCTCTTGTTCCTTGGTTAATTTGTTCGAAATGATAACAGTGAGGGTATCATTTCCACCAAGGAACACGTATTTCAAATGATCAGGAAGTGGTTTTAGGTCTACCTGAGGTGCCTGCAAAACAGATGGTGAAATTTTCTCCATAGGCAATGTTAGTGGAATGGGTGTTGAACCTAATGGTATAATTGGAAACTTGGAATGTTCGTTCAACTCTGTCACCATCACCTGCATGTTAGTAGGCAAAGAAAAATCCACGTGATCACCAGATAAATTATTAACAATAGATGTGAGGAGCTCATCACCACCATCTATGTTAAAAACATTTTGCGCTATTGGATCGATTACATCTATGGAGCGTAAAGAATGAGTGTCCATAGGATATTTCATGGAATCATAAATGTTATACATAATTTCTTACCTGTCGAACTCCATAGTTAAAGAGCCGGTAAACACATCAATTTTCGTTCTAGCTGTCTTTAAGAAAGGTCTACCTAATAAGATAGGGACTGCGTGTTTATCATGTTCCATGTCAAGAACGTAAAAATCAGCAGGAAAAATCAGGTCATCAACCTTAACAAGCACGTCTTCTACCACCCCCTTAGGATAGACATTAGACCTATCAGCTAACTGAATTATTACCCCGGTATCATGCAAAGGTCCAAGTTCCAAAGATTTAAACAAGGAATAAGGAATGACATTGATTGATGCACCTAAGTCTAACAAGGCTCGGTGAAATGCCGTGTTTCCTATTATAACAGGGATGGTAAACATACCAGGATCACTATATTTTTCCGGGAGTTTCTTTTGGAAAACTGCAGAAACATGAGCACTTACCTTTACCTTTTCTTTTCCACCTAACCTGTGCTTCCTCTTGATAGTACAAAGCTCTTTTAAAAACTTAGCAAAACGAGGGACACTTTTAATCAAATTCAAAAGGGGAATATTTACCTCACATTTGCTAAAAGTTTCATAAATGTCTTTGTCTTTCTTATACTTTCGAGTTTCTTGCAAAGCTTCAGGGAAAGGCGGTGTAGGCTCATAAGGGGGAAAGGTCGGTGGGTTTGCCACAGTTTCAGGTTCCCCTTCTTCCCCTTCAATTCTGATCAAATCTTTAGCTCTCTTAGTTGCAACCACAGTTTCTTGCAACTCTTTCCCACTTCTCAGTGTTATTGCATTGGCTTGTTGCTTAGGATTCAGCTCCGTTTGAGATGGAAGCTTTCCAGAATCCTTAACTTCAAGTCAGTTTATTACACTAGAGATTTGACTAACTTGGTTCTCCAGATTTTGAATGCTTGATTTAGTCTCTTGTTGAAATTGAACCATATTTTTCTGCATATTTGAGACATTAGAAGTTAAAGATCTAATCATGTCTTCAGTTGACATATTTCCCGAGTTGGAGCTTTGGCCTTGAGGTTTTGAAAATGGAGTTCTATATTGTTGACCTTGAGAGTTATGTTGTTGATTCCCTTGAGAATTTCCATATCTCAAATTTGGATGATCTCTCCATCCTGGATTATAGGTGTTTGAGAAGGGATCATATCTCCTCGGAGGTCCTTGCCCTTGGAAACCTAGAGCATTTGCTTGTTCATTTTGTTCCTCTAGGAATGTAGGACATGAATTAGTAAAATGTTCCATGGAGTTGCATACACCGCAAGCCTTTACTTGCTGTTGATTCTTCGAATTCACCATGAACTCGCGCATTATAGAAGTCAAACCAGCTACTTTACTTTCCAATTCAGAAGTATTGGAGTTAGCTGCACTCACTCGGCGCGTAGAAGTTCTTTGACTGAACTGCCGTGAATTCTCAGCTAGTTCTGCGATTAATTTGGTTGCATCTCCTGGAGTTTTGTTCACTAGACCTCCTCCACTGGCTGTATTTACCATTCTTAAGTCATCGTCAGTTAGGCCTCCATAGAAATACAAAATAAGGTCTTGATCCGAGTATCCATGATAGGGACAACTAGCACAGAGTCTCTTAAATCTTTCCCAATACTCATATAAGGATTCGTCTTCCTTTTGATCCACATTACTAATAGCTTTCTTAAGACTTGCAGATATAGTGGCTGGGTAGTATTTCTCAAGAAAACACCTTTTCAGATCTGCCCATGTTGTTATACTACCCAGAGGAAGATAATAAAACCAATCCTTAGCTGTATCTTTGAGAGAAAAAGGAAAAGCTCTTAGTTGTATCTGATCATCAGTCATCCCACTTGGCTTCATACTCGTACATACCACATGAAATTCAGCCAAGTGCTTATTCGGATCTTCACCCTTCATACCATGAAATGCCGGTAATAGATGGATTAAACCAGATTTAATCTCGACATTTACACCTTCTCCCAACTCTGGATATGCAATGCATAACGGTTGTTGGTTCAAATTAGGAGCAGTGAGTTCTCTTAATGTTCGGTGTTCTGCCATCTCCTCTGCTTGATTATCAAAAGTTGATGGCGATTCACTAGACTTTGCTCCTGCCTTCTTTCGCAACTTGGAAATAACTCTTTCAATTTCCTGATTTAACTGCACAACTTCTTTGTTAGCAGAACGAGTACTTATCATACCCAAGAAGAGCAAAACAAAGAAGATGATTAAACACAATACTACAATGAATTCTACAAGATTAAACAATTAAAAAGCAACGCCCGTCCCCGGCAACGGCGCCAAAATTTGGTGTGCCTTGTCGTAGGCTACCAAACAAAATCGAAACTTATCTAACTTCAAATTAATGTAGCTAGGGAAGTCAAGTTTGTATCCAAGGAGAAGAGATACTTAATAACTGAAAATCTATGTAAAATTATCTTAACAAAACAATAAACTAAATAAAGATGGGGGGTTGCAATAGCAAGATAGATTTAATAACCTAATTATAACCGAAACTAGTTAAATGACAAATCAGTGAAAAGAGCACTCTTGGTTGGTTGAAATCCACTTATGAACTACAAGTTAATCATAGAAGTCTCCTCAATTAACACCATTGAACACCATGTTGTAGAATTCTAAATTTCTATATTCTCATGAATTAGCTAGAAATAACAAAGCGTTCCTTTCTAACCCTTTCTAGTGAACAACTCAAGATAAGCACTCTAAATCATTCACAAGAAGCAATCAAGCAAAGAAATCAACAAGGATTGACGAAATTAACACAAGCGGTCTAATTTCCTCAATAATACTATTCTCCCTTCAAGTTATCAATCATAAAGCATGCATTAATAACCTAAAGTCACTACTTTGGTAAGATTAAATAGATGCAAGCGAATCCAAATAACCAAACCTAGTATTTGATTCAAGCAAATCATGAAATAACACAAGAGAATAGTAAACATTCAATATATATTAATAGAAGAGAAATCTCATAACTTACAGTCAAAAGCTTCAATCTTTAACCAAGAATATAGATTAGGCTTCCATAGAGTTCTTATTAAACCAAAGAACAAAGAGGAAAATTAAACCTAAGTTTTTTCTCCAATCTCCAAAGTGTCCTTAAAACCCTAGATTACAATCATTATTTATAGGTACCTCCCCTAACTAACCTAAACTATAGATGCCTAACCTAAGACGGCCCAAAACAAGAGTTTACTTAATTAAAATGCCGCTAGAAAACACTAAAGTTGCGAAATTCTGGAAGACCCGCTGCCAGCTGCTATTTAGCCGCTAAGGCAGCATCCTTCTTCTCTTGCTTGTTGTAAGTGCCGCTGCTAGCTGTCCCTTTGCCTCTGGTAGCGGCTCTGGCAGCTTGTACTGATATTCATCATCTAAAATCTTTCTTGCTCAGAGGTAGATCGTTCTTGCTCAAATATAGATTGTTCTTCATCATTCCTCCAAGTTCAACATGTCGTTTCAACTCTATAATTTCCCTTAATTGCACACAAGTGCGTTGAAATGGCTAAGACTTATAAAAACTAATAAAACTCCATGAAGAACATCAAAAACCATCCTAAAACACCTCTATCAACACATTAAAAGAAGACTTATCAAGAAGCAATTGCAAGAAAAGTTTCTTAAATTCCTATAGCATATGAGGCAACTTGAAATGAACATACCATTTTTAGAGGCCATGGAGCAAATGCCATAATATGCTCAGTATCTGAAAACCTTCTTAAGGAAGAAGAGAAAGCTTGAGGGTGAGGTTATCAATTTACCAGAGCAGGTAAGTGCCATCATTTAGGGCATATGGGCTAAGAAAGAAAAAGCTAGAGGACCCTTTGTGCTCCCAGTCACCCTTGGAAAACTCAATTCTAAGGGAGCACTTGCTGACCTTGGGGCCTCTATTAGCCTAATGCCAATGTCCATTACCAAACAACTAACCTGTGAGCTTAAGCCTTCAAAGAAAACAATCCAGCTTTAAAGCTTTTCATTTCATTCATGCATTAGTTTAGATTTACAGCTTTCATTGCACTTCCTTTCAAGCTTTGTATTTCGGATTCGGATTCCTTTTCATTCACGCAATTTCATTTATGCAAGGTATTGATTATTTTCTGTTTTATTTCGTTTAATGCTTTCAAGTATTGTTTTTCTGAATTTCATTCCTCTTGCTACTATCATTGCTTTGTTCACGGTTTTGATAGGATAGTTTTCGTTCTCTTGTTCATTTCCATTCAGACTGTTCATGCTTTCAATCATGTCTTTTATCATTGTGTATGCCCTAGTCTTTATTACTATGTGTGAGTAGTTTTCTTAGGGGTTTGATTGGTGAAACCCTAGGTTGGCTCATTCTTCATGCGTAGAGTTAGGATTTGAGATTGTTAATCATTGATTGATTGATATTTGATGCGAATCTTGTCCTGCCACTCCTTTGGAGACATAGGGCGATTATAGGTTGTTCGTGTGATTTATAGGGTCACAAACTTCCTCTCGTCATCTTGAGTGTCATGATTCATTGTAGACTGATTTCTCCTTTTTTAGCGTATTGATAGTTTGATTATCCTTCCTAGGGTGGAACGGATTTGTCCCCGTTTTCCTTCCATAGCACATTATCGTTTTAGTTCTTGCTTTACTTTTCTGTTATCAGTATAATTCTTTCAGATCTCCATATAAACCCTTTGCAACAAGTCTAGAAACTATCGCCCCTTGTCCTTGTGGTTCGATCCTCGACTTACCACTACACTAGTTGTAGTAGAATTAGGGTGTTTACAAATATTTTTTGCATAACTTGTCTTTTAGTTAAACGACCTAAAAGAACGGTTATCAGTATTTACCCTTGAACATGTCATAAAAACTCGAAATACATCGATTTGAGTCAAACTCAGTCAAACGGGAGGTTTTGGATATAAAATGACTTAAACACTTGACCAGAATGGTCAAGGTGCGAATATTCCAGTCCAAGAGTCGAACGTTAGGGAGTTGATTTTGTCCAAGTCTCTCCTCAATACTACTCTTAGGGATTTTGGCGTGCACGGCCCATATAAGTCCTCAAATGGTTGCACCGTATTGAGCGTAACTAATTACCTCAATAATGGGGGAATATAGGTTGATTTAATGCAGACTTTAAGGGGCGTTTCTAGCTGGTTTAATTTCGAAATAAAAGAGCTTAAATGAAGGCTTAAAAAGCGCATTTCAAGGCTACTTTGGAGGACGAATTTGAACAGCAATTTGAAGTCAATTTGCTGAACGATTTGGCGCATTTCAAGGCGACTTTGAAGGAAGAATTTGAACAGCAATTGGGGTCAATGTGCTGAACGTTTCTTCCCTTATTTTAAGCTATTCTTCCCTTGTTTTAAGCTTTATTAGTTAAAGAAATAATGAGTTGTTATGGGGATTATGTTGGACGGTTATGAGCCACTTAATCTACCCTTAGTTTCAGCTTTCTGTTTTATTGTTTGTTTTAGCTAAGTCTGATGTACGAAAAGCTATAAATAGCGTGCTAATAATCAATGAAAGGCATTCCAGAATTTTGCCAAAAACACACGAGTGTATGATACGAATTTGGCTTGTGCTAGTCAAGTTTATTTTCCAAATTTGAGAGTTACCTCAATTTGAAGAGTTTGTGTTTTAGTGAGAGTTCCTAAAACTTAAACTTGTAGTTGTCGAATAGGTGAGAGTTCCCTAATCACTACTATGCCCAAACACGTGAGTGAGTGTTCCTCACTGTTATATCCTCAAGTTAAGGGTGAGAGTTCCCCTAAACTTTCTTAACACACCTTCCCGATCATTTGTAAACAAGTTCCTCATCTTGCTTACACATCATTTGGCGCGCCAGGTAGGGGGGAAATTTCCTTAAATTTTTCCAAAGGGGTCGAATACCTACAAACCATGGGAGAGAATCAAGACTTGAGGACAGCTTTGGAAGCTCTTAATCGATCCATTACTAGTCAAGAGAGGTTGGCCGAAACCAACACCAATCTACAAGGGAACCTTGCTGCCTTGATGGCAAGGCTCATGAACGAGCATGATAGGAGAGATCAAGGCGAAGACCCTCCACCTAGGAGGGAAGATAGGAGTCTCAAAGTGGACGTCCCTTCCTTTGATGGGACACTTGATCTAGAAAAGTACTTGGAATGGGAGAAATCCTTGGAGAGGTACTTCGATTACAAGGGCATTCAAGAGGAGTTCCAAAAATACAAGATAGCCAAGGTGAAGTTGAAAGGCTATGGAGATAATTGGCTACAAGGAGAACAAAGGGGGCGTACTCTTAAGGGTAAGGCAACCATTTCTACTTGGAGCAAGTTGAAGAAGAGGATGAGGGATCGTTTTATTCCTCACAATTACAAGCAAGGTCAATATGTGAAGTGGAGCACTTTGCAACAAAATGGAGAATCGGTTGAGGACTACATCAAAGAGTTTGACAGACTTTCTATCGTGTGTGAAATCACGGAGAATGAAGAACTCAAGATGGGACGTTTCGTGGCTGGGTTGGATCCAGAGTTACAAGACAAACTTGAAGGTTACACCAATTTAACCTTTGCTGAAGCTTGCAAACTTGTGATCAAGTTTGATTCGAAAAGGAAGAAGAAGAAGCCGAATGTCACCCCTCAAGTGACACGAAGACCAACCTTCCCTGTCAAGGATGGTTCTTCTTTTGTCAAAGCCAATGATCCACCTAAGAAGGATAAGAAAGATTTCAAAATAAGTGACATTGTTTGTTACAAGTGCGGAGGAAGGGGTCACTTTAAGAAGGATTGTCCAAATTCAAGAGCTTTGACCATGCAAGAGGTAAAGCTTATTGCTAACCAAACTATCAATTGGGAGGATTTCGAGGTTGAAGAAGTGGAGGACGTGAATTCTACTGAAGGGGACGAGGAGGAAGACCAATGTTTCCCCGAAGAAGAGACCAAAACAAATCTGGTTGTGAGGAGGGCGTTGCAAGCTCACGTTGAGGAACCCTTAGCACCGCAAAGACAACATGTTTTCATTACCAAGTGCAAGATTAAAGACGAGGTATGTGATTTAATCGTTGATAGTGGTAGTGAGGCAAACATAGTTTCCAAAACCTTGATAACTAGACTTGGTCTTACAACTACAAATCACCCACATCCTTACAAGTTGAGTTGGTTGGACTCTAGTTCTAGCAGGGGGGTTAGGAAACAATGTATGGTTAGTTTTTCTATTGGGTCTTATCATGATACTCAACTGTGTGATGTTGTGTCTATGGATGCGTGTCACGTTTTGCTTGGTAGACCTTGGCAAACTGATCGAAAATCTCAACATGATGGGTACCATAACACTTACACTATAACTCACCAAGGAAAACAAAAAAAGTTGCACCCTTTACCACCCCCACGATTTTCACAAAATCCTAAACAATCAAAGGAGGTGTCATTGCTTACCTTTAAGGAATTTGAAAGGGAAATTGATGGTAAGGATGAATTATACTTGTTGTACTCTAAAGAGGTCCACGGGAATTTTGTGAGTCAAAACCCCAAATTTGCTCAATTGATTAAGGATTTTGAAGATGTTTTTCCCGATGAGTTACCTAAAGGGCTACCACCTTTGAGGGGAATTGAACATCAGATTGACCTCATTCCTGGTGCTCCTTTACCTAACAAACCTGCCTATAGGTGTAATCCCTTGGAAACTAAGGAATTGCAACGACAAATTAAGGAGTTGATGAGTATGGGGTATGTACGTGAGTCTATGAGTCCGTGTGCTGTTCCTGCTCTTTTGGTCCCTAAAAAGGATGGTACATGGCTTATGTGTATTGATAGTAGGGCTGTTAACAATATTACTATCAAGTACAGGTTTCCAATTCCAAGGCTAGATGACATGCTTGATGAACTGAGCAGCTCGAAGTGGTTTTCAAAGGTTGATTTGAGGAGTGGTTATCATCAAACTCGGATGAGAGAAGGAGATGAATGGAAGACCGCTTTCAAAACCAAGCACGGTTTATATGAGTGGCTCGTGATGCCATTTGGACTCACCAACGCACCTAGCACTTTCATGAGGTTGATGAACGAGGTGTTGCGGCCTTTCCTTGGAAAGTTCGTGGTGGTGTACCTTGATGATATCCTTATTTATAGCAAAAGTGGGGACGAACATTTGATACATTTATTTAAAGTTTTCACGGTTTTGAGAGAACAAAACTTGTATGGAAAACTTGAAAAATGTAATTTTATGCTATATGAGGTCACTTTTCTTGGTTACATTATTTCAGGAGAAGGTGTGAAAGTTGATCCTAGCAAGATTGAGGCTATTCAATCATGGCCTAGCCCAAAGACACTCACGGAGGTCCGTTCTTTCCATCGATTAACTTCCTTTTATAGGAGGTTCATTCGCAATTTTAGCACTCTAATGGCCCCTATCACCGAGTGCACAAAGAAGGGCTCATTTGAGTGGACTCCTCAAGCTCAAAGGGCGTTTGAAGTGATCAAAGAGAAGATGTGCAATACACCTGTCCTAGCACTTCCAGATTTTTCAAAACCATTTGAAGTTGAGTGTGATGCAAGCGGAAAGGGGATTGGTGCCGTGTTGATTCAAGAAGGGCGTCCTATTGCCTACTTTAGTGAGAAATTGAGCCAAGGCAAGCTGAATTATTCCACCTATGACAAGGAGTTCTATGCAATGGTGCGAGCTTTGGATCATTGGTCGCATTACTTGAGACCACAACCATTCATACTTCATTCTGACCATGAATCTTTGAGGTTCATCCATGGCCAAAAGAAGTTGAATTCGAGGCATGCAAAGTGGGTGGAATTCTTGCAAACATTTAACTTTTCATCAAAGTACAAAAGTGGAAAGGCGAATGTTGTTGCGGATGCCTTATCTCGAAGGCATACTTTACTTGGAGTCGTCGAGGCGAAAGTCCTTGGTTTCGAATTAATCAAAGAATACTACAAGGAAGATGATGATTTCAAGGTCATTTTGGAGAAATACGTGAAGGGAAGTTATGATTTATTTTCCTTACAAAATGATTTTCTTTTTAAGGGAAATAGGTTATGCATTCCTAAATGTCCAATTCGAAGCTTGTTGATTCATGAAGCGCATGGAGGAGGTCTAGCAGGCCATTTCGGAGTTCAAAAGACTATGGAGCTTCTTCAAGCTCACTTTTATTGGCCTAACATGCTATCTACTGTTCACCATGTTGTAGCGCGTTGCTCTACTTGTCAAAGGGCAAAAATGGTGTTTCACAAAGGTCTTTACAAGCCATTGCCAATTCCGGAGAGACCTTGGGAAGACATAAGCATGGATTTCATTGTGGCTTTACCTAGAACTCAAAGAGGTAAGGACTCAATCATGGTGGTAGTTGATCGTTTTTCAAAGATGGCTCACTTTATCCCTTGTCATAAAACCGAGGATGCTATGAAGGTGGCGAAATTATATTTTGATGGGATTGTTCGTTTCCATGGAGTCCCACGCACCATTGTTTCAGATCGAGATACAAAGTTCCAAAGTCATTTTTGGAAGTCTTTGTGGCGTCTTATGGGAACCAAGTTGCTGTTTTCTACCTCACATCACCCCCAAACCGATGGCCAAACCGAGGTGGTGAATAGGGTACTAGGTTCTTTGCTTAGAACCTTGGTTAGTAAGAGCACCAAAGATTGGGATGTTAAACTCGCTCATGCCGAGTTTGCTTACAATAGAACTCCTAGCGCTACTACAAAGTATTCTCCTTTTGAAGTAGTCTATGGTTCTAATCCCTATGTTCTAATTGATCTCATAGCTTTGCCTCAAGATAAGTTGGTGCATGGAGGTGCCAAGGAACAAGCCGAGTTCATGGTGAAAATCCACAAAGAAGTGAGGAAGAACATCGAGAAGGCTAATGAAATCTATAAAAAGCAAGCCAACAAGAGAGTCAAAAATGTGAAACGTTTTGAAGTTGGTGACTTAGTATGGATCTACATGAGGAAGGAGAGATTTCCCAATCAAAGGAAGAACAAGCTCATGCCACGAGCCGAGGGTCCATTTGAGATAGTGAAAAAGATCAATGACAATGCCTACAAGGTAGATTTGGGAAGAAAGTACGGCGTCTCAAGCACATTCAATGTGGGGGATCTAGCACCGTACTATAACGATGAAGAATTGAGGGCAATTCCCTTTGAAGAAGGGGAGGATGACCAGAATGGTCAAGGTGCGAATATTCCAGTCCAAGAGTCGAACGTTAGGGAGTTGATTTTGTCCAAGTCTCTCCTCAATACTACTCTTAGGGATTTTGGCGTGCACGGCCCATATAAGTCCTCAAATGGTTGCACCGTATTGAGCGTAACTAATTACCTCAATAATGGGGGAATATAGGTTGATTTAATGCAGACTTTAAGGGGCGTTTCTAGCTGGTTTAATTTCGAAATAAAAGAGCTTAAATGAAGGCTTAAAAAGCGCATTTCAAGGCTACTTTGGAGGACGAATTTGAACAGCAATTTGAAGTCAATTTGCTGAACGATTTGGCGCATTTCAAGGCGACTTTGAAGGAAGAATTTGAACAGCAATTGGGGTCAATGTCCTGAACGTTTCTTCCCTTATTTTAAGCTATTCTTCCCTTGTTTTAAGCTTTATTAGTTAAAGAAATAATGAGTTGTTATGGGGATTATGTTGGACGGTTATGAGCCACTTAATCTACCCTTAGTTTCAGCTTTCTGTTTTATTGTTTGTTTTAGCTAAGTCTGATGTACGAAAAGCTATAAATAGCGTGCTAATAATCAATGAAAGGCATTCCAGAATTTTGCCAAAAACACACGAGTGTATGATACGAATTTGGCTTGTGCTAGTCAAGTTTATTTTCCAAATTTGAGAGTTACCTCAATTTGAAGAGTTTGTGTTTTAGTGAGAGTTCCTAAAACTTAAACTTGTAGTTGTCGAATAGGTGAGAGTTCCCTAATCACTACTATGCCCAAACACGTGAGTGAGTGTTCCTCACTGTTATATCCTCAAGTTAAGGGTGAGAGTTCCCCTAAACTTTCTTAACACACCTTCCCGATCATTTGTAAACAAGTTCCTCATCTTGCTTACACATCATTTGGCGCGCCAGGTAGGGGGGAAATTTCCTTAAATTTTTCCAAAGGGGTCGAATACCTACAAACCATGGGAGAGAATCAAGACTTGAGGACAGCTTTGGAAGCTCTTAATCGATCCATTACTAGTCAAGAGAGGTTGGCCGAAACCAACACCAATCTACAAGGGAACCTTGCTGCCTTGATGGCAAGGCTCATGAACGAGCATGATAGGAGAGATCAAGGCGAAGACCCTCCACCTAGGAGGGAAGATAGGAGTCTCAAAGTGGACGTCCCTTCCTTTGATGGGACACTTGATCCAGAAAAGTACTTGGAATGGGAGAAATCCTTGGAGAGGTACTTCGATTACAAGGGCATTCAAGAGGAGTTCCAAAAATACAAGATAGCCAAGGTGAAGTTGAAAGGCTATGGAGATAATTGGCTACAAGGAGAACAAAGGGGGCGTACTCTTAAGGGTAAGGCAACCATTTCTACTTGGAGCAAGTTGAAGAAGAGGATGAGGGATCGTTTTATTCCTCACAATTACAAGCAAGGTCAATATGTGAAGTGGAGCACTTTGCAACAAAATGGAGAATCGGTTGAGGACTACATCAAAGAGTTTGACAGACTTTCTATCGTGTGTGAAATCACGGAGAATGAAGAACTCAAGATGGGACGTTTCGTGGCTGGGTTGGATCCAGAGTTACAAGACAAACTTGAAGGTTACACCAATTTAACCTTTGCTGAAGCTTGCAAACTTGTGATCAAGTTTGATTCGAAAAGGAAGAAGAAGAAGCCGAATGTCACCCCTCAAGTGACACGAAGACCAACCTTCCCTGTCAAGGATGGTTCTTCTTTTGTCAAAGCCAATGATCCACCTAAGAAGGATAAGAAAGATTTCAAAATAAGTGACATTGTTTGTTACAAGTGCGGAGGAAGGGGTCACTTTAAGAAGGATTGTCCAAATTCAAGAGCTTTGACCATGCAAGAGGTAAAGCTTATTGCTAACCAAACTATCAATTGGGAGGATTTCGAGGTTGAAGAAGTGGAGGACGTGAATTCTACTGAAGGGGATGAGGAGGAAGAGCAATGTTTCCCCGAAGAAGAGACCAAAACAAATCTAGTTGTGAGGAGGGCGTTGCAAGCTCACGTTGAGGAACCCTTAGCACCGCAAAGACAACATGTTTTCATTACCAAGTGCAAGATTAAAGACGAGGTATGTGATTTAATCGTTGATAGTGGTAGTGAGGCAAACACAGTTTCCAAAACCTTGATAACTAGACTTGGTCTTACAACTACAAATCACCCACATCCTTACAAGTTGAGTTGGTTGGACTCTAGTTCTAGCAGGGGGGTTAGGAAACAATGTATGGTTAGTTTTTCTATTGGGTCTTATCATGATACTCAACTGTGTGATGTTGTGTCTATGGATGCTTGTCACGTTTTGCTTGGTAGACCTTGGCAAACTGATCGAAAATCTCAACATGATGGGTACCATAACACTTACACTATAACTCACCAAGGAAAACAAAAAAAGTTGCACCCTTTACCACCCCCACGATTTTCACAAAATCCTAAACAATCAAAGGAGGTGTCATTGCTTACCTTTAAGGAATTTGAAAGGGAAATTGATGGTAAGGATGAATTATACTTGTTGTACTCTAAAGAGGTCCACGGGAATTTTGTGAGTCAAAACCCCAAATTGGCTCAATTGATTAAGGATTTTGAAGATGTTTTTTCCGATGAGTTACCTAAAGGGCTACCACCTTTGAGGGGAATTGAACATCAGATTGACCTCATTCCCGGTGCTCCTTTACCTAACAAACCTGCCTATAGGTGTAATCCCTTGGAAACTAAGGAATTGCAACGACAAATTGAGGAGTTGATGAGTATGGGGTATGTACGTGAGTCTATGAGTCCGTGTGCTGTTCCTGCTCTTTTGGTCCCTAAAAAGGATGGTACATGGCGTATGTGTATTGATAGTAGGGCTGTTAACAATATTACTATCAAGTACAGGTTTCCAATTCCAAGGCTAGATGACATGCTTGATGAACTGAGCAGCTCGAAGTGGTTTTCAAAGGTTGATTTGAGGAGTGGTTATCATCAAACTCGGATGAGAGAAGGAGATGAATGGAAGACCGCTTTCAAAACCAAGCACGGTTTATATGAGTGGCTCGTGATGCCATTTGGACTCACCAACGCACCTAGCACTTTCATGAGGTTGATGAACGAGGTGTTGCGGCCTTTCCTTGGAAAGTTCGTGGTGGTGTACCTTGATGATATCCTTATTTATAGCAAAAGTGGGGACGAACATTTGATACATTTATTTAAAGTTTTCACGGTTTTGAGAGAACAAAACTTGTATGGAAAACTTGAAAAATGTAATTTTATGCTATATGAGGTCACTTTTCTTGGTTACATTATTTCAGGAGAAGGTGTGAAAGTTGATCCTAGCAAGATTGAGGCTATTCAATCATGGCCTAGCCCAAAGACACTCACGGAGGTCCGTTCTTTCCATGGATTAACTTCCTTTTATAGGAGGTTCATTCGCAATTTTAGCACTCTAATGGCCCCTATCACCGAGTGCACAAAGAAGGGCTCATTTGAGTGGACTCCTCAAGCTCAAAGGGCGTTTGAAGTGATTAAAGAGAAGATGTGCAATACACCTGTCCTAGCACTTCCAGATTTTTCAAAACCATTTGAAGTTGAGTGTGATGCAAGCGGAAAGGGGATTGGTGCCGTGTTGATTCAAGAAGGGCGTCCTATTGCCTACTTTAGTGAGAAATTGAGCCAAGGCAAGCTGAATTATTCCACCTATGACAAGGAGTTCTATGCAATGGTGCGAGCTTTGGATCATTGGTCGCATTACTTGAGACCACAACCATTCATACTTCATTCTGACCATGAATCTTTGAGGTTCATCCATGGCCAAAAGAAGTTGAATTCGAGGCATGCAAAGTGGGTGGAATTCTTGCAAACATTTAACTTTTCATCAAAGTACAAAAGTGGAAAGGCGAATGTTGTTGCGGATGCCTTATCTCGAAGGCATACTTTACTTGGAGTCGTCGAGGCGAAAGTCCTTGGTTTCGAATTAATCAAAGAATACTACAAGGAAGATGATGATTTCAAGGTCATTTTGGAGAAATACGTGAAGGGAAGTTATGATTTATTTTCCTTACAAAATGATTTTCTTTTTAAGGGAAATAGGTTATGCATTCCTAAATGTCCAATTCGAAGCTTGTTGATTCATGAAGCGCATGGAGGAGGTCTAGCAGGCGATTTCGGAGTTCAAAAGACTATGGAGCTTCTTCAAGCTTACTTTTATTGGCCTAACATGCTATCTACTGTTCACCATGTTGTAGCGCGTTGCTCTACTTGTCAAAGGGCAAAAATGGTGTTTCACAAAGGTCTTTACAAGCCATTGCCAATTCCGGAGAGACCTTGGGAAGACATAAGCATGGATTTCATTGTGGCTTTACCTAGAACTCAAAGAGGTAAGGACTCAATCATGGTGGTAGTTGATCGTTTTTCAAAGATGGCTCACTTTATCCCTTGTCATAAAACCGAGGATGCTATGAAGGTGGCGAAATTATATTTTGATGGGATTGTTCGTTTCCATGGAGTCCCACGCACCATTGTTTCAGATCGAGATACAAAGTTCCAAAGTCATTTTTGGAAGTCTTTGTGGCGTCTTATGGGAACCAAGTTGCTGTTTTCTACCTCACATCACCCCCAAACCGATGGCCAAACCGAGGTGGTGAATAGGGTACTAGGTTCTTTGCTTAGAACCTTGGTTAGTAAGAGCACCAAAGATTAGGATGTTAAACTCGCTCATGCCGAGTTTGCTTACAATAGAACTCCTAGCGCTACTACAAAGTATTCTCCTTTTGAAGTAGTCTATGGTTCTAATCCCTATGTTCTAATTGATCTCATAGCTTTGCCTCAAGATAAGTTGGTGCATGGAGGTGCCAAGGAACAAGCCGAGTTCATGGTGAAAATCCACAAAGAAGTGAGGAAGAACATCGAGAAGGCTAATGAAATCTATAAAAAGCAAGCCAACAAGAGAGTCAAAAATGTGAAACGTTTTGAAGTTGGTGACTTAGTATGGATCTACATGAGGAAGGAGAGATTTCCCAATCAAAGGAAGAACAAGCTCATGCCACGAGCCGAGGGTCCATTTGAGATAGTGAAAAAGATCAATGACAATGCCTACAAGGTAGATTTGGGAAGAAAGTACGGCGTCTCAAGCACATTCAATGTGGGGGATCTAGCACCGTACTATAACGATGAAGAATTGAGGGCAATTCCCTTTGAAGAAGGGGAGGATGACCAGAATGGTCAAGGTGCGAATATTCCAGTCCAAGAGTCGAACGTTAGGGAGTTGATTTTGTCCAAGTCTCTCCTCAATACTACTCTTAGGGATTTTGGCGTGCACGGCCCATATAAGTCCTCAAATGGTTGCACCGTATTGAGCGTAACTAATTACCTCAATAATGGGGGAATATAGGTTGATTTAATGCAGACTTTAAGGGGCGTTTCTAGCTGGTTTAATTTCGAAATAAAAGAGCTTAAATGAAGGCATAAAAAGCGCATTTCAAGGCTACTTTGGAGGACGAATTTGAACAGCAATTTGAAGTCAATTTGCTGAACGATTTGGCGCATTTCAAGGCGACTTTGAAGGAAGAATTTGAACAGCAATTGGGGTCAATGTGCTGAACGTTTCTTCCCTTATTTTAAGCTATTCTTCCCTTGTTTTAAGCTTTATTAGTTAAAGAAATAATGAGTTGTTATGGGGATTATGTTGGACGGTTATGAGCCACTTAATCTACCCTTAGTTTCAGCTTTCTGTTTTATTGTTTGTTTTAGCTAAGTCTGATGTACGAAAAGCTATAAATAGCGTGCTAATAATCAATGAAAGGCATTCCAGAATGAAGGTTCTATGGGCACTCAAGAGGGGGGGGGGGTTGAATTGAGTGTTTAGCAATCGTTGGTAAATTCTACCTCTTTTCGGATTATGGTTAAGGGACCAGTTGTGCTGGTTCCCTTGAGCAGCGGATTAAAAACAAAACAATAAAGAACACAACAATTTAACGAGGTTCAGCCAACTCTGGCCTACGTCCTCCTATCCTAAGTTCTTTATTAATCTTCTCCGAAAAACAAAGACACAAAGTACTCTGCTGTTCCCTACTCCGGGACCAGCACCCCACACTCTACTCCGAGTGTGCTAAAGACTTACACTCGTAAGTCCTAAACGTGTTTGAACTCACAAACACTCACTTAGCCTTCAGCCCCCTTGCCAAAGACTCACGTTACAATGATCAACACTCTCTAAATGATCACACTCTTTAATAAGTGAAAATAGAGAAAACTTATTTAATCTAAGATGCTCGTGTATATGAAATATCAATAGACTTAGTGCTTTTCTCTCAATGTATTGCTCCTTAATAATGTGTGAGAGAAGTGAGTGATTATTAGTTAAACAGATTCTATTTATAACCCTTAAGTAACCGAAACCCTAGTTACCAAAAATCATGCCAAAAAGATAAACATGACTTTAGGAAAGTATTACCAAAAATCATGCCAAAAAGATAAACATGACTTTAGGAAAGTATTTATCCTAGATTGATTTTATTATAGGATAAGATCAATCTAAGATAATTACTCTAGGATTTAGGTAACTTAAAAGATTATATCAAATCTGTTAATAGCTGTCAAAATATTTTCCAAAACTTAATTTTCGAAACAAAATCTTTTTATAAAATCTTTTTTTTAAAATCGCAGCTCTAATAATCAGAACAGTTGACCTGGTCCCCTGACCTGGTTCCCTGTCTTAAACATGTTATGAAATTTGTTCCAATCCTTGTACCAAATTTCACAACGATGTTTAATATATTCAAAGCACTTTATATATCTATTAATAAAACATACTACGGAGCATTTACATGAACATCCTAAAACACTCTTTCTTGAAGTGGATCTTTCTTCATGTAAACTTCAAGTCTTTGAATGCTTCCTTCGAATCATCTCATCATGAATAATGGCTCTTTAATAAGCTTCAAAGGACTTCAAGATTCAAGACTTGGTACAAACTCAATTACTGCACACGTAACACAGTTAAGGTACAATATCAAGTATATTACAGAAACAGTACATACTGGTTCCCTACCAGTACATAGCATAATTATTATTAAACTGTTTCCTGTATAAAGACAAGTTAGTTCAATATAAAAACTCATGTAAATAATAACTTGTCTAGGGTAACAGTATACTGAAGTCAGCTGGTTCCTACCAACTGTTTTAACACTTATGTAGAACCTGTTTCCCTTAGCTGTTTGTCATCATTCAAAACCTAAGGAACCCAACAAATTCCCCCTTTTTGATGATGACAAACATTTTGAAGTTTCTGCACCTGTTATCATACTCAAAATAAAATCGTCAAAAACTTCAAGGACTCGAGACACACTGGAACGAGTCAGTTAAGCCAACTGGTTCCCTAACTAAAACAGAACAAATAAAATAAAGAGAAAAAGACTCAAAAACTAAGACTCAAACTACTCAACCTAAACTAGGAACTAGTAAAGACTCTAGGCTTCAACTTCAACTATTTTCCCCCTTTTGGCATCATTAAAAAGATATGCAATAGTAGAATCATATGCACAAGATAATGTGCTAAACCAAGCAATGGTACCAACCATTATACAAACAATATGCTGCAAAGATAATCAAGATCAATCAAAATCAAAACAAACCATCAACAGTAATAAAATTGTTTAGGACATACCAAGCAAAAGTTAACCAAAAGGACCCAAATCCATAACCAAAAGAAATCTATGGATAGGGTGGAATTAAAAACAGTTCAACATAATCAGTTATTAGAGAAATAATAATAGTAAGGCAGGCATAAACAAGGAAGAATCAAGCTCATTCATCATCCTCATTCTCCTCTTCTTCATCATCTTCCTCGGACTTTTCTGGATCTGTTGCATCCTGGTCCTCCTCTGCCTCATCCTCACTTTCTTCAGCTGTTGGTTCCCCTGCAGCCTGAGCCTCAACTAGAACTGGTTCCTTACTGCTACCAGCAATCTGTTTCTCCACAGCACTCATTCTGATATTAAAGGAAGCAGACAAACCCTCAACCAAACCCATCAACTTATGCAACATTTCCTCCTGAGCCTCCAGCCTCTGTAAGAGAACCGTCTGACCTGCTGGTTCCTCTTTCCTCTTCTTGGCTGGCCTAGGGGTTTCCTCTACTGGTTCCTCATCCCTGAACCTTAGCTCACCAGAGCTGATGTCCAATCCTTTCTGTTTCAGGATTGCTTTGGTGAATACTACAACAGGAACAGTAGATCCACTCAAAATAACATTATTTTCTTTCAAGAGCTTGGTGATATAAGAGCCGTATGGAAGAGAATGGTGAGAGGAATTGTAACTATACATAATATGGTCAATCATAAGAGATGGAAGATTGACCTTAATCTTCTTCATAATCAAGTAAATTAGCACCATTTCCATGATGCGTACCATTCCTCTACCTTGGGCCCTAGGTAATAACATTTTGTTGCAAATGGAATGAAGGACCAGCATTACTGGTTCCTTCAAGTTGACAGTTTTGAATGTTCCAGTTTTCTTTGGAATTCTTCCTCCAAAGACAAAGTCATGAATGTCATCAGGAGTTAGCCCAATGAGTGTTGGACAACCATCACCAGAGAACTTATCAAACCCATCTCTAGGGACTCTCAACAAAACAGACAGGCTAGCTACTGACATATTAACATCCACACCATGAACAGTTGAACTTAAAGACATATCAGGTTGCTGTTTCAAGTTCAAAAAGAAGGACCTAACACTAGCAGTGTTTGCATCACAGACATTAAATAAGGACATCCATCCTTGGTATTCTAGCAGACTTTTCACTTCTAGTAAAGCAAGTTCATCAAAGTAACCATCCCCAGTTCTACACCCAGAAAGAACTACTCTAGAACTTAAGTCAGTGGAACCACCAGAAGGTGATTCTAAGGACATACCTTTTGTTGCCTTTCATGCTGTTCCTCTTTTTCTTTTGGAACCAGCAGCAGAATCAGTGGACTGTTCTTCCAGTACTTCCTCCTTGATCCTCCTCAGAGAAGATCTTGTTGCCCTGCTATGAATCATGGGCTTGGGTGGTTTCTCAGTAGACCCGAGGATTTGTAAATCCTCTTCCCCGCTCACAACTTCTTCCTCTTCCTTTCCACCCTCAGTATCAAAGAATTCCTCTGTGCTTCTGGGCTGTTCCCCTAGTGAAGAGGCTGGTTCCTTCACAATCTCCTCCTCAACCTCAGGGGATTTTGGTAATGGGAATTTTGTGGAAGGTGGGGAAGGTGGGGATTTTGTGGATGATGATGATTTTGGTGATAAGTGTTTTGTTTCAGTGGGTGGTGAAGTATTAGAGACGGTTTTTGGAGATGATGGTTCAGCGGTTATAGGTGGAACCGAGGTCTCTTTCACCTTTGATTGTGATGAATTGGAAGCACTATTCTTCTTCTTGCCTTTCTTAGATGATGCAGCAGTAGCTTTCTTACCCATTGTGTGATTTGGGAGAAGAACAACCAAGAGAAATTGAAGAAGAAGCGAAGTTGAACTCGGATGAACAGTGGATGAACAGTGTTTAGGGTCTAAGCACGAGAGAGAAGAGAGAAAGAATTGAATGATGTGATGAATGAGCTCTGCAATGGGTTAGTGTATTTATATCAACGTTGCACAATTAAGGAAGTTCAAAAATATAGCCGGTTGAAGCGATGAAAACGGAAAGATATGATTGCAAATCAAGATATGGTAATTATCTTGTTACCATAATTTTATCAACCAACTAAAAGATAGGCAATAAGATATACTTGCCTTTTAGATAGGGATTAATAACTGAAATAAGATAAATCTTTCCAAAAAGAATTATCTTATATTAATCTTCCAAAAATATCTTAAATATTTTCGAATGACATATCAGAGCTGAACTGCTGTTCCCTCTTGCTGGTACCTGTACTAAACCAAATTATGCTGTTTCTAGCTTATCTCAATTCGATATCTCCTGTTTCTTTGCACAACCAATTTTGCAATCCTTTTGAGACCACAAATTAGGTTACATAACATTTGTAAGCTAGCAACATAGTTATATACATAATCAATACAAAAGCATACCTAATCTAGCCAATCATTGAAGGAAATAATTGAAGCCAAAGACTAAAATTTAACTAGACCTAGCATGACCCTTAACTTACAAAACGACTCTCTACACAAAGGCTTAGTGAAGATATCAGCTATTTGATCTTCACTTTTACAGAACAACACTTCAACCAATCCTTTTTCCACATTGTCTCTTAAAAAATGATGCCTTATTTCAATGTGTTTGGTTTTGGAGTGTTGAACGGGGTTCTTAGAAATATTAATAGCACTGGTGTTATCACAAAATATAGGAACACTTTCATAAATAACACCAAAATCTTTCAGCTGGTTCCTTATCCACAGTAGCTGGGAACAGCATGAAGCTGCTGCAATGTATTCTGCCTCTGCTGTGGATAAGGCTACTGAATTTTGCTTTTTAGAACCCCACGAGATTAGACAAGAGCCAAGGAAGTGTGCCATACCTGATGTGCTCTTTCTATCCACAAGGAAACCAGCATAGTCTGCATCTGTATATCCAACCAGGTTGATGGTACTGCCTTTGGGGTACCATAAGCACAGATCTACTGTTCCTACAAGATACCTAAGTATCCTTCTAACAGCTTTCAAGTGAGATTCTTTTGGATTACTTTGAAACCTAGCACACAATCCAACAGAAAACACAATGTCAGGTCTACTAGCTGATTAGGTAAAGAAGAGAACCTATCATCCTCTATAAAGAGAGGCTTCAACATCTTTTCCCTTCAGATCAGCATCTAATTTAGCAGATGTGGGAACAGGTGTATCATAAGCTCTGCTGTTCTCCATGCCAAACTTTTTCAGTAATTCTTTTAAGTACTTTTGTTGATGGATCATGATTCCATCATTGTTTGCTTGATTGCAGCCCTAGAAGAATCCTAGTTCACCCATCATACTCATTTCAAATTCACTCTGCATCAAATTAGCAAACTCATCACACAGAACTTTATTAGTAGCACCAAATAAAATATCATCAACATAGATTTGTACTACAATCAAGTGTTTCCCTTTGTTTTGATAAATAAGGTTTTGTCTATTGTTCCCCTCTTATACTCATTTTCCATCAAGAAAGTGGACAACCGTTCATACCAAGCTCTTGGAGCTTGTTTCAATCATACAAAGCCTTGTCCAATTTATATACATGTTGGGGGAACATCGCATCTTCAAAACCAGGAGGTTGTTCACGTACACTTCTTCCTTCAGGTATCCATTAAGGAAGGCAGTTTTCACATCCATCTGAAACAGCTTAAAGTTCATGTGAGCAGCATAAGCAATTAAAACCCTAATAGCCTCAAGCCTAGCTACTGGTGCAAACGTCTCATCATAGTCAATTCCTTCTTGTTGATTATACCCTTGCACACTAGTCTTGCTTTGTTTCTGATTATAGTACCAAGGGTCATCTAACTTATTTCTAAAGACCCATCTAGTACCAATGACTGATCTTTCTTTGGGACGGGGAACCAGGTGCCAGACCTGGTTCCTCTGAAATTGATTCAATTCATCTTGCATAGCTAATACCCAATCAGGATCAGTCAAAGCCATCTTATAGTCAGTAGGCTCTACTTTAGACAGGAAGGAATAGAAAGCACAAAAGTTTTGAAAAACACTTCTTCTCGTTTGAACTCCTTTATTAATATCACTAATTATTTGATCAGTGGGATGAGAAGATTGATATCTATGAGATCTAAAATTTACACCATTTTGTGCTTCTAAATTAGGTTGGGAACCAGCATAATCATGAATCTCTTCTTCTACTGAAGAACCAGGAGGATTCACATTTCATGCTGTTTCCTCTATCATTGCTTACCTCAGGTTCAGAGGTGGTTCCTTCTGCTGTTCCCCTGAACTCATTACCTGTCTATTGTTTGTGGAATCATCAGGACTCGGTTCACTTTCTGAATCCTCGTTGCCACCATTACCTTCTCTAGGTACATCATCATTGTTTTCAGGTGGAGTATTTGGTATACCTAGATTTGCTTGCTCGTCATCTGAGGGACCAGCAGCCTGGTTCCCCGTAAAGTCCATTAGTCCAATTTCTTCATCAGGTTGTACCTGCGCATCTCAGAAGACATATTAAATTCATCAAAGATAACATGAATACTCTCCTCTACACAAAGAGTCCTTTTATTAAAGACTCTATATGCTTTGCTGTGAGAAGAATATCAAGAAGATCCCCTCATCACTCCTAGGATCAAATTTATCAAGCTGGTCCTTCCCATTGTTATGAATGAAACACTTACATCCAAAACACGAAAATAAGAAATATTGGGCTTTCGACCTTTAAGGAGTTCATAAGGAGTTTTATTATCTTTGGTCTAATGAGACCTCTATTTAAAATATAGCAAGCAGTGTCAACAGCTTCACCCCAAAATCTCTTAGGAAGACCACTTTCAATTAGCATCGTTCTGGCCATCTCCTCAAGAGTTCTATTTTTTCTTTCTACAACACCATTTTGTTGAGGTGTTCTAGGGGCTGAGAAGTTGTGACTTACTCCATGTTCCCTACAATAATCAACAAAGTTAGCATTATCAAATTCAGTACCATGGTCTGATCTTACCGAGACCAGCTTATGAGTGAGCTGGTTCTCCACTTGTTTCACCAATGTTACCCATTCTTCAAACGTTTCATCCTTTGTGTGTAACATCATCACCCAAGTGTACCTGGAATAATCATCAACCATAACACAGACATATCTATGACCTCTTCGACTTTGTACTCTCATAGGACCACACAAATCAATGTGTACAAGTTCGAAGGGCCTGCTGGTACTCATAACTGTTTTAGACTTAAAAGAAGTTTTGACCTGTTTCCCCCTTACACATTCAGAACAAACTTTATCAGCTTCGTACTTAATGTTAGGAAGTCCTACCACTAAGTCACGTGCTTTAAGTTTGTTTAGAAGTGTTAGGCTAGCATGTCCAAACCTCTTATGCCAAATCCATTGATTATTATCAGAAACAGCTCTCAAACAGATGGACTTGTCTTGAGGAATTTTATCTAGGAAGGTAATGTAAACATCATGCTTCCTGGTTCCCTCACATACAAGTTCTCCTGTTTGTGAGTTAACTATATGACAAAGATTGGCTTGAAACTCGACTCTATTGCCTTTGTCACATAATTGAGAAATACTCAAAAGATTATGTTGCAAGCCTTCAACATAATATACATCGTCTATAGCATGAGAAAGTGTCTTACCAACCTTACCTAAACCAGTGATGGTTCCCTTACTATTATCTCCAAAGGTGACACTTCCTCCATCAAAGGCCACTAGTGAAAGGAATTGATCTTTATCCCCGGACATATGTCTTGAGCAACCACTGTCCAAATACCAATAGGTGTCTCCCTTCACTCTAGCCTTCAAGAGCAGATCAAACATTAGATTTAGGAACCCAAACAAACTTGGGTCCCTTTTCAACAACATTTACATTTTGTTGATCTTTTCTTATCCAAACATATTTAACATTCTTGCTGTTCTTATTAGCACTAAGCCTCTTAGCTGGACATTCATGAATCTTATGTCCATTCTTACCACAATGAAAACACACATGCATCTCTTTAGTCATGACATACTTACCTCGTTGGTATTCTTTGATCCAGGTGGTTTCTCTGGGAGACCAGTTAGTCCTGGTTCTCTGTCTAGTATAACCAAGACCAGCCTTTCCTCTGTTTCCTCTCGATAAAGTCAGATGATTTAAGGATTCTTTAGCATTCAATAATTTGTCCACATGTCTATGACTATCATTAAGTTCCTTTTCTCTAGTTTCAAGTGTCTTAGTCAACAATTCGTTTTTCTCTTTAAGAAAATCAAAATTACCTTTTAAAACTTCGAATTGTTGATTAAGCTTTGAAACCATATTGTCAATAGACATGTCAACAACCACTGGGTGCTTGTCCTTTTTCAATTGATTGATTTCCGCATGCAAATGACAGATATCACTTTCATATTTATCAATCATATTACTGACTTCTATACTGGTTCCAGTAGGGGAAACAGCGAGCTGAGCAGTTTTAAGTGAAGCAATTTCTTTGTGAGAATTTTCAAGGTTCGAAGCTAGTATTTCAAAAGCCTCCAACAAAGAGTTTCTACTACACGAATTTGCTTTACTCATAACTGCTGAAAGATCAAGAGCTTCATTAGTAGTTGATAAGTCTCTGGGGAACCAGGAGGTCAGATCTTCTTCACTGTCACTTGAGTAATCAGGTTTAGAAGATCTTGTCCTTTCTAGTTCCACCTTACACTTGTCCAACTCAACTTCTAGTTCTGCTACTTGATCTTTGAGCTCATGGCACACACCTTCTAAGTGATCACAACTAGCAATAGCAATTTCACATTTACTACGTTTTTCTTTTAAGTCTCTTTTGCAAGTTATGTATGTTTCACTTAGCTTATAACATTCATCTAACAAAGAGTTTATACATGCAAGCAAGTTATCTCTATCATATTCAAGCATATCTTCTCTAATTTGTTCTAAACTTACCTTGCGTTCAAGTAGTACATCCTTCTTTGCCATAAGACATTTTTCGAGTGTGCTGGTTCCCCCTCTGGTTCCTGGACCAGTGCTGTTCTCCTTGATGTTTGTGAAGGCAGTTAGACAAACATCCGAGTTAGGTGATCCTCCTTCATCTTCTGATTCTGAGTCAGTGTCTCCCCACATGGAAGCTATCATGGCATTCTTGTATGCTCGTTTATCTACAGTCTTAGACTGTTTGTCATTCCATTTAGGACAATCTCGAATAAGATGTCCTTTTTCTCCACATTTGAAGCAACCTGAAGAAGAGGAAGAGTTAGACTTTTTAGAATTTTTAAAATTCTTACCTTTGAAGTTTCTCTTTTGATCACGAAGAGATTTTTCAAATCTCCTTGCAATCATGCTGATCTCATCTTCTTCTTCTTCTACTGTTCCCTTCAGTGCAATGCCTCTAGCTGGTTCCTTCTCAGTCTTGGAGTCAATCAGCATCTCATGAGTCATGAGGGAACCAATCAGCTGTTCTAGAGACAATGTAGACAGATCTTTTGCTTCATACACTGCTGTTACCTTAGCTGTCCAAGCATCTGTTAAACTACGCAAAATTTTTCTCACAAGATCTTCGTCAGAAAAACTTTTACCAAGTGATCTAAGATCATTAACAATAGTCATAAACCTACGAAAGCAATCATTGATTTTCTCATTTTTGTTCATAGCAAATAACTCATATTTAGACATGATTAAATCAATTTTAGACCGTTTTACCTCGCTGGTTCCCTCAAACGCAAGTTCAAGGGTGTCCCATATCTCCTTAGCACTACTACATCCAGAGATACGGTTTGTTTCAGTCTCACCTATTGCTTGTTGTAGTATAGACATTGCCTTGGCATTCTTCTCCAGCAATTTGTAATCAGCCGTGTCCAACTCACTGTCCTTTTTAGGTACCTGGTTCCCCTCGGCATCTTTCTTGAGGATGACATTTGGACCGTTCTTAACTACGAGCCAGCATTCATAGTCAATACCCATGATAACATTCCTAATTCTATTTTTCCACCAAGCATAATTATTTCCATTAAACCTGGGAGTCTTGTTGTCATAACCGATTGCACTATGTTCTTGAGTACTCATTCTTAACTCCTCTAGATGTTACTCTTTCGAGAAGCTTAGGCTCTGATACCAATTGAAGGTTCTATGGGCACTCAAGAGGGGGGGGGGTGAATTGAGTGTTTAGCAATCGTTGGTAAATTCTACCTCTTTTCGGATTATGGTTAAGGGACCAGTTGTGCTGGTTCCCTTGAGCAGCGGATTAAAAACAAAACAATAAAGAACACAACAATTTAACGAGGTTCAGCCAACTCTGGCCTACGTCCTCCTATCCTAAGTTCTTTATTAATCTTCTCCGAAAAACAAAGACACAAAGTACTCTGTTGTTCCCTACTCCGGGACCAGCACCCCACACTCTACTCCGAGTGTGCTAAAGACTTACACTCGTAAGTCCTAAACGTGTTTGAACTCACAAACACTCACTTAGCCTTCAGCCCCCTTGCCAAAGACTCACGTTACAATGATCAACACTCTCTAAATGATCACACTCTTTAATAAGTGAAAATAGAGAAAACTTATTTAATCTAAGATGCTCGTGTATATGAAATATCAATAGACTTAGTGCTTTTCTCTCAATGTATTGCTCCTTAATAATGTGTGAGAGAAGTGAGTGATTATTAGTTAAACAGATTCTATTTATAACCCTTAAGTAACCGAAACCCTAGTTACCAAAAATCATGCCAAAAAGATAAACATGACTTTAGGAAAGTATTACCAAAAATCATGCCAAAAAGATAAACATGACTTTAGGAAAGTATTTATCCTAGATTGATTTTATTATAGGATAAGATCAATCTAAGATAATTACTCTAGGATTTAGGTAACTTAAAAGATTATATCAAATCTGTTAATAGCTGTCAAAATATTTTCCAAAACTTAATTTTCGAAACAAAATCTTTTTATAAAATCTTTTTTTAAAATCGCAGCTCTAATAATCAGAACAGTTGACCTGGTCCCCTGACCTGGTTCCCTGTCTTAAACATGTTATGAAATTTGTTCCAATCCTTGTACCAAATTTCACAACGATGTTTAATATATTCAAAGCACTTTATATATCTATTAATAAAACATACTACGGAGCATTTACATGAACATCCTAAAACACTCTTTCTTGAAGTGGATCTTTCTTCATGTAAACTTCAAGTCTTTGAATGCTTCCTTCGAATCATCTCATCATGAATAATGGCTCTTTAATAAGCTTCAAAGGACTTCAAGATTCAAGACTTGGTACAAACTCAATTACTGCACACGTAACACAGTTAAGGTACAATATCAAGTATATTACAGAAACAGTACATACTGGTTCCCTACCAGTACATAGCATAATTATTATTAAACTGTTTCCTGTATAAAGACAAGTTAGTTCAATATAAAAACTCATGTAAATAATAACTTGTCTAGGGTAACAGTATACTGAAGTCAGCTGGTTCCTACCAACTGTTTTAACACTTATGTAGAACCTGTTTCCCTTAGCTGTTTGTCATCATTCAAAACCTAAGGAACCCAACACAGAATTTTGCCAAAAACACACGAGTGTATGATACGAATTTGGCTTGTGCTAGTCAAGTTTATTTTCCAAATTTGAGAGTTACCTCAATTTGAAGAGTTTGTGTTTTAGTGAGAGTTCCTAAAACTTAAACTTGTAGTTGTCGAATAGGTGAGAGTTCCCTAATCACTACTATGCCCAAACACGTGAGTGAGTGTTCCTCACTGTTATATCCTCAAGTTAAGGGTGAGAGTTCCCCTAAACTTTCTTAACACACCTTCCCGATCATTTGTAAACAAGTTCCTCATCTTGCTTACACATCATTTGGCGCGCCAGGTAGGGGGGAAATTTCCTTAAATTTTTCCAAAGGGGTCGAATACCTACAAACCATGGGAGAGAATCAAGACTTGAGGACAGCTTTGGAAGCTCTTAATCGATCCATTACTAGTGAAGAGAGGTTGGCCGAAACCAACACCAATCTACAAGGGAACCTTGCTGCCTTGATGGCAAGGCTCATGAACGAGCATGATAGGAGAGATCAAGGCGAAGACCCTCCACCTAGGAGGGAAGATAGGAGTCTCAAAGTGGACGTCCCTTCCTTTGATGGGACACTTGATCCAGAAAAGTACTTGGAATGGGAGAAATCCTTGGAGAGGTACTTCGATTACAAGGGCATTCAAGAGGAGTTCCAAAAATACAAGATAGCCAAGGTGAAGTTGAAAGGCTATGGAGATAATTGGCTACAAGGAGAACAAAGGGGGCGTACTCTTAAGGGTAAGGCAACCATTTCTACTTGGAGCAAGTTGAAGAAGAGGATGAGGGATCGTTTTATTCCTCACAATTACAAGCAAGGTCAATATGTGAAGTGGAGCACTTTGCAACAAAATGGAGAATCGATTGAGGACTACATCAAAGAGTTTGACAGACTTTCTATCGTGTGTGAAATCACGGAGAATGAAGAACTCAAGATGGGACGTTTCGTGGCTGGGTTGGATCCAAAGTTGCAAGACAAACTTGAAGGTTACACCAATTTAACCTTTGCTGAAGCTTGCAAACTTGTGATCAAGTTTGATTCGAAAAGGAAGAAGAAGAAGCCGAATGTCACCCCTCAAGTGACACGAAGACCAACCTTCCCTGTCAAGGATGGTTCTTCTTTTGTCAAAGCCAATGATCCACCTAAGAAGGATAAGAAAGATTTCAAAATAAGTGACATTGTTTGTTACAAGTGCGGAGGAAGGGGTCACTTTAAGAAGGATTGTCCAAATTCAAGAGCTTTGACCATGCAAGAGGTAAAGCTTATTGCTAACCAAACTATCAATTGGGAGGATTTCGAGGTTGAAGAAGTGGAGGACGTGAATTCTACTGAAGGGGACGAGGAGGAAGAGCAATGTTTCCCCGAAGAAGAGACCAAAACAAATCTGGTTGTGAGGAGGGCGTTGCAAGCTCACGTTGAGGAACCCTTAGCACCGCAAAGACAACATGTTTTCATTACCAAGTGCAAGATTAAAGACGAGGTATGTGATTTAATCGTTGATAGTGGTAGTGAGGCAAACACAGTTTCCAAAACCTTGATAACTAGACTTGGTCTTACAACTACAAATCACCCACATCCTTACAAGTTGAGTTGGTTGGACTCTAGTTCTAGCAGGGGGGTTAGGAAACAATGCATGGTTAGTTTTTCTATTGGGTCTTATCATGATACTCAACTGTGTGATGTTGTGTCTATGGATGCTTGTCACGTTTTGCTTGGTAGACCTTGGCAAACTGATCGAAAATCTCAACATGATGGGTACCATAACACTTACACTATAACTCACCAAGGAAAACAAAAAAAGTTGCACCCTTTACCACCCCCACGATTTTCACAAAATCCTAAACAATCAAAGGAGGTGTCATTGCTTACCTTTAAGGAATTTGAAAGGGAAATTGATGGTAAGGATGAATTATACTTGTTGTACTCTAAAGAGGTCCACGGGAATTTTGTGAGTCAAAACCCCAAATTGGCTCAATTAATTAAGGATTTTGAAGATGTTTTTCCCGATGAGTTACCTAAAGGGCTACCACCCTTGAACATGTCATAAACACTTGAACTACATCGATTTGAGTCAAACTCGGTCAAATGGGAGAGGTTTTGTGTATAAAATGACCTAAACACTTCCAATCAGACGGTATGATTCAATATAGGTCAAATAGAATCAATATTGGGTAAAAATGACGAATTTACCCTTGAACATGTCATAAAAACTCGAAATACATCAATTTGAGTGAAACTCAGTCAAACGGGAGAGGTTTTGGGTATAAAATGACTTAAACACTTCTAATCGGAAGATATGAGTCAGTATAAATCAAATGGGATAAGTTTTGGGTAGAAAATGACGTATTTACCCTTGACACATGTTTTGAACATTTGAAATACATCGATTTGTGTCCAACTGGAACAAATAGGAGAGGTTTTGGGTATAAAATGAGTTAAACACTTCGAATCGGAACATATGAGTCAATATAGATCAAATGGGATCTGTTTTGGGTAGAAAAAGACGTATTTACCCTTAAACATGGCATAAACCCTCGAAATCCATTAATTTGAGTCAAACTCGGTCAAAGACAAGATATTCTAAGTATAAATTGACTTAAACACTTTAAATCAGAAGACATAAGTAAATATATGTCAAATGGGATCATTTCTGGTAGAAAGTGACGTATTTACCCTTGAACATGTCATAAACATTTGAAATACATCAATTTCAGTCAAACTCGGTCAAATGGGAGAGGTTCTGGGTATAAAATGACTTATATACTTTGAATCGGAAGATATGAGTCAATATAGATCAAATGGGATTAGTTTTGGGTAGAAAAAGACGTATTTACCCTTAAACATGTTGTAAACACTTGAAATACATTGATTTGAGTCAAACTCGGTCAAATGGGAAAGGTTCTAGGTATAAATTGACTTAAAAACTTCGAATCGGATGATAAGAGTCAATATAGATCAAATGGGATTAGTTTTGGGTAGAAAAAGACGTATTCACCCTTGAACATGTCATAAACACTTGAACTACATCGATTTGAGTCAAACTCGGTCAAATGGGAGAGGTTTTGTGTATAAAATGACCTAAACACTTCCAATCAGACGGTATGATTCAATATAGGTCAAATAGGATCAATTTTGGGTAAAAATGACGAATTTACCCTTGAACATGTCATAAAAACTCGAAATACATCGATTTGAGTCAAACGGGAGAGGTTTTGGGTATAAAATGACTTAAACACTTCTAATCGGAAGATATGAGTCAGTATAAATCAAATGGGATAAGTTTTGGGTAGAAAATGACGTATTTACCCTTGACACATGTTTTGAACATTTGAAATACATCGATTTGTGTCCAACTCGAACAAATAGGAGAGGTTTTGGGTATAAAATGAGTTAAACACTTCGAATCGGAACATATGAGTCAATATAGATCAAATGGGATCTGTTTTGGGTAGAAAAAGACGTATTTACCCTTAAACATGGCACAAAACCCTCGAAATCCATTAATTTGAGTCAAACTCGGTCAAAGACAAGATATTCTAAGTATAAATTGACTTAAACACTTTAAATCAGAAGACATAAGTAAATATATGTCAAATGGGATCATTTCTGGTAGAAAGTGACGTATTTACCCTTGAACATGTCATAAACATTTGAAATACATCAATTTCAGTCAAACTCGGTCAAATGGGAGAGGTTCTGGGTATAAAATGACTTATATACTTTGAATCGGAAGATATGAGTCAATATAGATCAAATGGGATCAGTTTTGGGTAGAAAAAGACGTATTTACCCTTGAACAAATCATAAACACTTGAAATACATCAATTTGAGTCAAACTCATTCAATTGGAGAGGTTTTGGGTATAAAATGACTTAAACACTTCTAATCGGAAGATAAGAGTCAATATAAATCAAATAGGATAAGTTTTGGGTTGAAAATGACGTATTTACCCTTGACACGTGTCTTAAGCACTTGAAATACATTGATTTGTGTCAAACTCGAACGAATAGGAGAGGTTTTAGGTATAAAATTAGTTAAACACTTCAAATCGGAACATATGAGTCAATATAGATCAAATGGGATCTGTTTTGGGTAGAAAATGACGTATTTAACTTTGAACATGCCATAAACCCTTGAAAGCCATTGATTTGAGTCAAACTCGGTCAAATGCAAGAGATTCTAAGTATAAATTGACTTAAACACTTTAAATCAAAAGATATAAGCAAATATAGGTCAAATGGGATCATTTCTGGTAGAAAATGACGTATTTACCCTTGAACATGTCATAAGCACTTGAAATACATCGATTTCAGTCAAACTCGGTCAAATGGGAGAGGTTATGGGTATAAAATGACTTATATACTTCGAATTAGAAGATATGAGACAATATAGATCAAATGGGATCAGTTTTGGGTAGAAAAAGACGTATTTACCGTTGAACAAGTCAAAAACACTTGAAATACATTGATTTGAGTCAAACTCGGTCAAATGGGAAAGGTTCTAGGTATAAATTGACTTAAAAACTTCGAATCGGATGGTAAGAGTCAATATAGATCAAATGGGATCAGTTTTGGGTAGAAAATGACGTTTTTACCCTTGAAACATGTCATAAACACTTGAAACACATCGATTTGAGTCAAACTAATGGGATATGAGGTTCTAAGTGTAAATTGACTTAAACACTTTGAATTGGAAGACTTGAGTTAATATAGGTCAAATGGGATCCTTTTTGGTAGAAAATGTTGTATTTACCCTAGAACATGTCATAAATAGTTGAAATATATGGATTTCAGTCAAACTCGGTCAAATGGGAGAGGTTCTGGGTATAAAATGACTTATATGATTCGAATCGGAAGATATGAGATAATATAGATCAAATAGGATCATTTTGGGAAGAAAAGATGTATTTACCCTTAATCATGTCATAAACACTTGAAACTTATCGATTTCAATCAAACTCGGTCAAATGGGAGTGGTTCTGGGTATTAAACGAATTATATAATTCGAATCGAAAGATATGAGTCGATATAGATCAAATGGGTTTAGTTTTGGGTAGAAAAAGACGTATTCACCCTTGAACATGCCATAAACACTTGAAATACATCAATTTGAGTCAAACTCGGTCAAATGGGAGAGGTTTTGTGTATAAAATGACCTAAACACTTCGAATCAGACGGTATGATTCAATATATGTCAAATAGGATCAATTTTGGGTAGAAATGATGTATTTTCCCTTGAACATGTGATGCGTGCATCAATGTGAATGACGAGCATGTTGAAGAATTTTTCCAAGAAAGTCAATAAAGCATGAATCTATACTTGGAAGCTTCTTCAATAGGTCAAGCTTCTTGATAGTTCTTTAAGGTTTCTGTAAAAGCTTTCTTAGATTTTTATCTACAAGTTTTTACCTTTCACTTGAAAGGGTTTTTCTTGGTTTAGACCCTAGGTTTAGAGAGACTTTCATGAATTTGATTAATAAGAAACACATTTATTTACGAGTGATATTTTGGTTGGATTACCTAAATATTTCTTTGGCTAACTTGCGAGTTAGTTGCTGTTTTGGGTGTTTTTGTTAAAACATTCATTGGTTTGATTAATTAGGTGGACTCTTAATTAATTAAACTGGAATCTAGCCTAGTTCTTGGTGATTTATCTGTATAGGACGAATAGAACCTAAAAACTCGAAATACATTGATTTGAGTCAAACTCAGTCAAACGGGAGAGGTTTTGGGTATAAAATGACTTAAACACTTCTAATCGGAAGATAAAAGTCAATAAAAATCAAATGGGATAAGTTTTGGGTAGAAAATGACGTATTTACCCTTGACACGTGTCTTAAACACGTGAAATACATGGATTTTAGTCAAACTCAGTCAAATGGGAGAGGTTCTGGGTATAAAATGACTTATATGATTCGAATCGGAAGATATGAGATAATATAGATCAAATGGGATCATTTTGGGTAGAAAAAGACGTATTTACCCTTGAGCATGTCATAAACACTTAAAACACATCGATTTCAGTCAAACTCGGTCAAATGGGAGAGGTTCTGGGTATAAAATGAATTATATAATTCGAATCGAAAGATAAGAGTCAATATAGATCAAATGGGATTAGTTTTGGGTAGGAAAATACGTATTCACCCTTGAACATGCCACAAACCCTTGAAATTCATTTATTTGAGTCAAACTCGGTCAAATGTGATAGGTTTTGTGTATAAAATGACCTAAACACTTCGAATCAGACGGTATGATTCAATATAGGTCAAACAGGATCAATTTTGGGTAGAAATGACATTTTTACCCTTGAACATGTCATAAAAACTCGAAATACATCGATTTGAGGCAAACTCAGTCAAACGGGAGAGGTTTTGGTTATAAAATGACTGAAACACTTCTAATCAGAAGATAAGAGTCAATATAAATAAAATGGGATAAGTTTTGGGTAAAAAATGACGTATTTACCCTTGACACGTGTCTTGAACACTTGAAAAACATCGATTTGTGTCAAACCCGAATAAATAGGAGAGGTTTTAGGTATAAAATGACTTACACACTTCGAATCGGAATATATGAGTCAATATAGATCAAATGGGATCTATATTGGGTAGAAAAAGATGTATTTACCCTTGAACATGCCATAAACCCTTGAAATCTATTGATTTGAGTCAAACTCGGTCAAATGCAAGAGATTCTACCTATAATTTGACTTAAACACTTTAAATAGGAAGACATAAGTAAATATAGGTCAAATGGGATCATTTCTGGTAGAAAATGACGTATTTATCCTTGAACATGTCATAAACATTGAAATACATTGATTTCAGTCAAACTCGGTCAAATGGGAGGGGTTCTGGGTATAAAATGACTTATATACTTCGAATAGGAAGATATGAGTCAATATAGATCAAATGGGATCAATTTTGGGTAGAAAAAGACGTATTTACCCTTAAACATGTCATAAACACTTGAAATACATTGATTAGACTCAAACTCGGTCAAATGGGAAAGGTTCTGGGTATAAATTGACTTAAAAACTTCGAATCGGATGATAAGAGTCAATATAGATCAAATGGGATCAGTTTTTGGTAGAAAATGACGTTTTTACCCTTGAAACATGTCATAAACACCACATCGATTTGAGACAAATTCGGTCAAATAGGAGAGGTTTTGGGTATGAAATGACTTAAACACTTCGAATCAAAAGATATAAGTCAATATAGATCAAATGGGATATGAGGTTCTAAGTGTAAATTGACTTAACCACTTTGAATTGGAAGACATGAGTAAATATAGGTCAAATGGGATCATTTTTGGTAGAAAATGACGTATTTACCCTAGAACATGTCATAAATAGTTAAAATACATGGATTTCAGTCAAACTCGGTCAAATGGGAGAGGTTCTAAGTATAAAATGACTTATATGATTCGAATCGGAAGTTATGAGATAATATAGATCAAATGGGATCATTTTGAGTAGAAAAAGACGTATTTACCCTTGAACATGTCATAAACACTTGAAACACATCGTTTTCAGTCACACTCGGTTAAATGGGAGAGGTTGTGGGTATAAAATGAATTATATAATTTGAATCGAAAGATATGAGTCAATATAAATCAAATGGGATTAGTTTTGGGTAGAAAAGATGTATTCACCCTTGAACATGTCATAAACACTTGAAATACATCGATTTGAGTCAAACTCGGTCAAATGGGAGAGGTTTTGTGTATAAAATGACCTAAACACTTCGAATCAAACGGTATGATTCAATATATGTCAAATAGGATCAATTTTGGGTAGAAATGACATATTTACCCTTGAACATGTCATAAAAACTCGAAATACATCGATTTGAGTCAAACTCAGTCAAACGGGAGAGGTTTTGGGTATAAAATGAGTTAAACACTTCTAATCGGAAGATAAGAGTCAATATAAATTAAATGGGATAAGTTTTGGGTAGAAAATGACGTATTTACCCTTAACACGTGTCTTAAACACTTGAAATACATCGATTTGTGTCAAACCCGAACAAATAGGAGAGGTTTTAGGTATAAAATGACTTAAACACTTCGAATCGGAACATATGAGTCAATATAGATTAAATGGGATCTTTTTTTGGTAGCAAAAGACGTATTTACCCTTAAACATGCCATAAACCCTTGAAATCCATTGATTTGAGTCAAACTTGGTCAAAGGCAAGAGATTCTAAGTATAAATTGACTTAAACACTTTAAATCGGAAGACATAAGTAAATATAGGTCAAATGGGATCATTTCTAGTAGAAAATGACGTATTTACCCTTGAACATGTCATAAACACTTGAAATACATCGATTTCAGTTAAACTCGGTCAAATAGGAGAGGTTATGGGTATAAAATGACTTATATACTTCGAATCGGAAGATATGAGTTAATATAGATCAAATAGGATAAGTTTTGGGTAGAAAAAGACGTATTTACCCTTGAACATTGATAACAGGAATTTTAGGTCGTTTAACTAAAAGACAAGTTATGCAAACTAAATTTATAAACACCCTAATACTACTACAACTAGTGTAGTGGTAAGTCGGGGATCAAACCACAAGGACAAGGGGCGATAGCTTTTAGACTTGATGCAAAGAGAGTTATTTGGTATTTGATAAAATGAATCTAACGACAGAAAATAAAGCAAGAACTAAAACGATGTTATGCTATGAAGGGAAAATGGGGACAGATCAGTTCCACCCTAGGGAGGACAATCAAACTATCAATACGCTAAATTAGGAGAAATCAGTCAACAATGAATCATGACACTTAAGATGACGAGAGGAAGTTTATGACCCTATAAATCACACGAACAACCTATAATCACCCTATGTCTCCAAAGGAGTGGCAGGATAAGATTCGCATCGAATATTAATCAATCAATCATTAATAACCTCAAATCCTAACTCTACGCTTGAAGAATGAGCCAACCTAGGGTTTCACCAATCAAACCCCTAAGAAAACTACTCACACATAGTAATAAAAACTAGGGCGTAAACGACAAAAAGGAACATGATTGAAAGCATGAACATACTGAATGGAAATGAACAAGAGAACGAAAAACGAAGACCTATAATAAAATCGACAACTACTCTATCATAACAGTAAATAAAACACTGATAATAGCAAGAGGAATGAAATTACCAAAAGAAATAAATGAAAGCATTAAACAAAATAAAACAGAAAAGAATCCATACCTTGCATAAATGAAATTGCGTGAACGAAAAGGAATCCAAATCCAAAATACAAAGCTTGAAAGGAAGTGCAATGAAAGCTGTAAATCTAAACTAATGCATGAAAGAAATGAAAAGCTTTAAAGTGATGTTCTAGGTTGAGGCACAAAAGCTCTCAAAGTAGACATGAGGGTTATTTACACAGTAAGAGGGTGTTTATACCCTAGGGATATAAGGGGTAAAACCCTAGGAAAAACCCTCGAGTGCCGGCCTAAGAAAGAACCAAGAAAGTCGGAAATAAGCTCCATTCAGCCAAATGGAGGGAGGATTCGGCCGAATGAGTGGCCATTCGGCCGAATAGGAATGCCATTCGCCTAAAACAGAAGCTTGGTACTTTTCCACCCTGTCCACCATTCGGCCAAATGAGTACAACCATTCGCCCGAATGTGTCTTGATTCGGCCAAATGAGTCTTCATTCGGCTATTCCCGAGAGCTTGATTTATGTGCTTGAATCACTGTCTTCCATTCGACCAAATTGATGTCAAATTCGGTCGAATCTGAACCTAAACATTGCTGAACAGCTCCTTCGAAGTGTCTAGTGGCTTTTGGAGTTTATGGGATCCTTGAGAGTGACTAGGAACGCATGCGCAAGCTATGATACACACATCCAAACTCTTGATAAAGGTGTCAAAGCCTCGAACACGTCTCATTTTACCTCGAAATTATCGAAATCACCTGAAATGACCTAACAACAGCTCGAGGACAAGATCAAGGTAAAATTGAATGTAATGTGCATAAAACCAATATAAAAGCATGAGACTCAACACTAAAATGGGTTTGTAAACCTGCTCTAAAATGAGCACATCAACTTCCCCCAAGCCAAACCTTTGCTAGTCCCTAGCAAATGAACTAGCAAGGCAACACCGTGAGCAAAGCTCATGAAACGCAAGGTGAGCGGAAAACAAGACAATGCCAACCGTGTACACGCAAAACTCTTCCTTAGCCATGGGTGTGCAAGTACAATGGGCTCAAAAGAGCATAATACCAAGATAATCAACGTTTTACATAGACTCGGGATTACTGGAAAAGCTATAACACAGGCCATGCCACCCACTACCTAATGAGGTCGATCATAAGTCCACGCTCCCCATGCTATTTCCCAAAAGATGTGGGAAATTTCTAGTACGCTCGTGTGTATAAGACGGTACGTGTTTCACTCAGAATCATCCAACTTAAGATGAGTCGGGAATTAAATACTCAATCAAGGAGAAATCTTAGGGATTGTATCCTATCTACTCTCTAGCATAGAACTTGCTAATTAGGCCAAGTCGAACAGGTTTGGAAACGGTTGTAATGTAGGCTGGGATTAAGGTAGGGTAAAATTTGGGGATGTGGAGTTCAAATAGAGGATATTAAGCAATCCAAGGTAATCAAACCAAGGATGGCTACAACTTCTGACGACAATGCCACTTTCCAAATTTCTCTAGATACGCATAAATGAACTCATTACACCAACTTTATTCTCGAATTTCTCTTTTTCTATTTTTTTCTGTTTCTTTTCTGTTTCTTTCTTTTTTTTTCTTTTTTTCCTTTTTGTTTTCAAGCTAATGTTTCTGAAATAAACTAAGAGTAATGTAAAGAGTCATATCATACGACAACGATTTTTCAAACCAAAATCTTTCACCACAATGCAACGGGCACCACTTCACTGTGATCACTTGACTATCCTCTAGGTAAGAAGAGGGAATATTTGGCTCATATGGAGTTAGGTGATGTAGCTACGAAGAAAAAGTAAAGGCACAAAATTGGCTTACCCTAAAGTCAATCGATATTCATGGTAGGCAATTTGGCCATGTAGCTGTAACTACAAACGTGTTATCATCCCTGGCCTTTAGAAAAGAAGACTATGCTGGAGGAGAACAGACACAATACTTAGACTCTCTAACTAGCACTTAATAACATAGGACTCACAATGGAGTCCTAGAAGGCTCAATCCTCACTAGGCTAGTCGAAATGTGCCTCAATAGGTAGTCATCCATGCCACAAACCAAGCAGGACTAGATCCCCCAAGTTAGGTGGAAAACAGTCAATCATTCGGTCCCAAAACAGGACAAGGCTAGGAAAAACATGAGTATGCATAAGACCACTATAATGTACACGTCAAGAGCTAGCATGTCAGTTTCACAACTCAAGCACATTAATCTTAACACACCTAGACATGCAAAGAAAAACTAAAATAAACAAAGGCAATAGTTTCAATAATGCTACTCTTTCGAAGCTTTGAAAACACAAGGACCCTCCCCCAAGCCAGCTCAAGAGCCGTCTCGGCATTTGGGAGAGGAGAAACAAAAGGGCAAAAGATCAACATTATGGAAGCTATTGCTATACAAATAAACAAACAAAACAAACACCGAGTTATCTCCCGTAAGTACTTTTATTTAACGTCGGTAAGTTCAACAAATTTAGGCACAAGTTTATACAGAAAAAGAAAACAATGAAATCGTACCTGCCGTAGGAGTGGATTCACTCCTAGCATCACTATCACCTCTAGCGTGGGGAGTCAAAACTCTCCACCGAGCCGCAGTGGCGGAAATAAACAATGGAGAACCAGGGTCATCTGGAGGTGGGTTATAATGCGCGGCTCCCCCAAGCCAGGGTGGAGCCATCAGTCTCTTTTTAGATTTTCTTTTTCTAGCCCTTTTCCGTTTGTGGGCTGGCTCGTCAGTACCGTCAGATTTGGAATACAACTTTGTTTGCGGAGCAATTCCCTTCGCATCCCCAAAAATAAGACGCTCTTACTCGTCCTCCTCATCCAACAGCTCAACTATCATTGGGGCAGCAAAAGCATTATACCTCCCAACCTCTTTCGCAGCTTCATTCTCGACCACCCCAAAGGAACAAATCCACTCGACCATGGGTTCTGTTGAAGACTTAGAAAAGGCAAACACGACCTTCTCTTGGGCTACCCTGACGATTATAGTTTCTGATTCACAGTCGATCAGGGCACCCAAAGTTTTCAAAGCATCCCTCCCTAAGATGAGGGGAGTATAAGGATCCTCGGCCATATCAAGCACCACGAAGTCACATGGTACCACTATGTTCTCTACTTGGATCGAAAGGTCCTCAAACTCCCCATATGGCACTTTTATACTACGGTCGGCCAGCTGGATTGTTTTCTTCGAAGGCTTAAGCTCACAGGTTAGCTGTTTAGCAATGGACATCGGTATTAGGCTAATGGAGGCCCCAAGGTCAGCAAGTGCTCCCTTAGAATTGAGTTTTCCAAGGGTGACTGGGAGCACAAAGGGCCCTCTAGCTTTTTCTTTCTTTGCCCATGTGCCCTGAATGATGGCACTTACTTGCTCTGGTAAACTGATCACCTCACCCTCAAGTTTTCTCTTATTCTTTAAGAGGGTTTTTAGATACCGAGCGTATTATAGCATTTGCTCCATGGCCTCTAAAAATGGTATGTTCATTTCAAGTTGCCTCATATTCTCTAGGAATTTAAGAAACTTTTCTTGTAATTGCTTCTCTTCCTTCTTATAAGGAAAAGGTAGAGGCGGAGCATGTTGACGCTCAAGTTTCCTCCGTTCCTGTATCTCCCTCCATCTCTCTTCTTTATCTTTCTTCTCCCTCTCATGCCCAATTACTTCGACATTGTGCCCCTCATTTTCTTCACCACCCTCCTTTTCTTTTCTCCCCTCAAGGTTCTCCTTGTGCTCATTTTCTTTTAGACAACCACTACCTTTCAAGGAATCTTCCCCTAAATCTTCTCCATTGGCTACAACTAGAGCATGATATGAGGTTCCAGATCTTAGGAAGATTGCCTTACAAGTGTGATGCTTAGGGTTAGAGTCGGGAGAGTTTTGTGGTGGAGGTTGGGTGGATGGGTTTTGTTGAGGGTGAGAAGGAAGTAGCAATGGTGGGGGTGGACTAGCCATCTGCGCAAGCTATGATTCAAACAACTTCTGCTGCGCTTGAAGTTGTTGCATTTGATTTATCAAAGTTTGATTGATTTGCGAGAGGGTTTGATTTTGCTGCGCAAGGGAGTTCACTTGGGTGGAAAGGAATTCATTAGTTGGAGGCGGGTTTGGTTGAGGCTGTGTAGATGGATAGGGTAGGTTGGTGTTGGGTCTTAGCATTTGAGGGTACGGCCTATTCCCATTCGGCCTAGGAAAACTCCCATTCGCTTGATTGGTAGAGTTATACCCTTGGTAGGAGTTCCCTTGGTTAGTATTTAGATTTAAGGGAGGTCTAAAGGGTTGATTGTTGTAAGGACCTTGTTGAGCAAACCCTTGGTTATGACCACCATACCTACTGCTGCCACATAATCAGGATTATACCCGTATCCATCATAGTTCATGACCGGGGTTCCTTCTTGGTTATACCCCCCGTAGTTAACAGCCGCTATGTGTTCAGAATTTGCGCCCCCATAATATGATGTATCATGATTGGTGCCCCACATATTCTACATAAAAAGGGCGTCTCTTGAACCGAAGATACATTGGAGCTACCGTGAGTGTATTTGAACTTGGACAGCTTCTTATCCATGATAGATTCGATTTTTGAACTAATCGTATCCAAGTTACTTGAATCCATCCCTCCTCTCCGTAATCCACTACCTCTTGCTCCTCCCCAAGAACTATTTTTAGCAACCTCCTTAATCTTAGCCTTCACTTGGTTGCATGGGACTTTCGAGAGTTAGCCACCAACAGCCGAGTCTAGGAGTACCTTGGTGGAGTCATTTAGACCATCATAGAAGAATGTATTGAGATGGTTCTCCCTGTACTCATGATGGGGGCATGCTCTTATCATTCTCTTAAACAGACTCCAAGTTGCACTAAGGTTCTCATCATCCTCTTGAGTGAATGACGCAATTTTCTTACGCCAATCCTGCGTTCGAACTGTGGGATAGAACCTTTCTAGAAATGCTGTCTTTAATTGAGCCCAATTAATGATTGACTTGGGCTCCAGGCATTTATACCAATCCCGAGCATCACCAGATAAACTCAAGTGAAATAGATGCATCTGTACATAATCCGGGCTATTAGGGCATGGAGGTGTGAGACCACAAATATCTGAGAATGCCTCCAAGTGTTGGAGATGGCATTCATTTCTCAAACCACAAAAAGGGGTCTCTTTCACCATCTGGGTGAATTGAGGATGTATGTGATAAGGGTTCGGGGCTATGGGTAACACTACACCTCCTTGAAATTCTTGGGACCCAGGCGTCCCAAATTGACCAAATAGTTGTTGGTAGTTTTCGGCCATTGGTGGTGTAGGGTGGTTGGAAGTATTTGGTTGTGACGAGGTTTGGGTTGGAATTCTCCGTTTGCTGCGTTGAACCTCAGGGTCATATGGATCTAGTTGTTGATTTGATCTACGTGTGCTATATGGCATGCAAACAACACTAGAGACCAAGCGTAAGTACTGACAAGCAAACTAATAGACAATAATGTAAATAAAACAAAAATGAATTACACCAAGAATATAATCTAAACACAACGCCTTGTCCCCGGCAACGGCGCCATTTTGATATCCGGTCTTTTAGGTCGTTTAACTAAAAGACAAGTTATGCAAACTAAATTTATAAACACCCTAATACTACTACAACTAGTGTAGTGGTAAGTCGGGGATTGAACCACAAGGACAAGGGGCAATAGCTTTTAGACTTGATGAAAATAGAGTTATTTGGTATTTGATAAAATGAATCTAACGACAGAAAATAAAGCATGAACTAAAACAATGTTATGCTATGAAGGGAAAATAGGGACAGATCAGTTCCACCCTAGGGAGGACAATCAAACTATCAATACGCTAAATTAGGAGAAATCAGTCAACAATGAATCATGACACTCAAGATGACGAGAGGAAGTTTGTGACCCTATAAATCACACGAACAACCTATAATCGCCCTATGTCTCCAAAGGAGTGGCAGGACAAGATTCGCATCGAATATCAATCAATCAATCATTAACAACCTCAAATCCTAACTCTACGCTTGAAGTACGAGCCAACCTAGGGTTTCACCAATCAAACCCCTAAGAAAACTACTCACACATAGTAATAAAAACTAGGGCGTAAACGACGAAAAGGAACATGATTGAAAGCATGAACATATTGAATGGAAATGAACAAGAGAACGAAAAACGAAGACCTATCATAAAATCGACAACTACTCTATCATAACAGTAAATAAAACAACGATAATAGCAAGAGGAATGAAATTACCAAAAGCAATAAATGAAAGCATTAAACAAAATAAAACAGAAAAGAATCAATACCTTGCATAAATGAAATTGCGTGAACGAAAAGGAATCCAAATCCAAAATACAAAGCTTGAAAGGAAGTGCAATGAAAGCTGTAAATCTAAATTAATGCATGAAAGAAATGAAAAGCTTTAAAGTGATGTTCTAGGTTGAGGCACAAAAGCTCTCAAAGTAGGCATGAGGGTTATTTACAAAGTAAGAGGGTATTTATACCCTAGGGACATAAGGGGTAAAACCCTAGGAAAAACCCTTGAGTGCCGGCCTAAGAAAGAACCAAGAAAGTTGGAAATAAGCTCCATTCAGCCGAATGGAGGGAGGATTCGGCCGAATGAGTGGCCATTCGGCCGAATAGGAATGCCATTCGCCTAAAACAGAAGCTTGGTATTTTTTCACCCTGTCCATCATTCGGCCGAATGAGTACAACCATTCGGCGAAATGTGTCTTGATTCGGCCGAATGAGTCTTCATTCGGCTATTCCCGAGAGCTTGATTTATGTGCTTGAATCCCTGTCTTCCATTCGACCGAATTGATGTCAAATTCGGTCGAATCTGAACCTGAACAGCTCCTTCGAAGTGTCTAGTGGCTTCTGGAGTTTATGGGATCTTCGAGAGTGACTAGGAACGCATGCGCAAGCTATGATACATGCATCTAAACTCTTGATAAAGGTGTCAAAGCCTCGAACACATCTCATTTTACCTCAAAATTATCGAAATCACCTGAAATGACCTAACAACAGCTCGATCAAGGTAAAATTGAATGTAATGTGCATAAAACCAATATAAAAGCATGAGACTCGACACTCAAATGGGTTTGTAAATGTGCTCTAAAACGAGCACATAAAAGATGTCATAAACACTTGAAATACATTAATTTGAGTCAAACTCGGTAAAATGGGAAAGGTTCTGGGTATAAATTGACTTAAAAACTTTGAATCGGATGATAAGAGTCAATATAGATCAAATAGGATCAGTTTTGGGTAGAAAATGACGTTTTTACCCTTGAAACATGTCATAAACACTTGAAACACATCGATTTGAGTCAAATTCGGTCAAATAGGAGAGGTTATGGGTATAAAATGACTTATATAATTTGAATCGGAAGATATGAGATAATATAGATCAAATGGGATCATTTTAGGTAGAAAAAGACGTATTTACCCTTAAACATGTCATAAACACTTGAAATACATCGATTTGAGTCAAACTCGGTCCAAATGGGAGAGGTTCTGGGTTTAAAATGAATTATATAATTCAAATCGAAAGATATGAGTCAATATAGATCAAATGGGATTAGTTTTGGGTAGAAAAAGATGTATTCACCCTTAAACATGTCATAAACACATGAAATACATCGATTTGAGTCAAACTTAGTCAAATGGGAGAGGATTTGTGTATAAAATAACCTAAACACTTCGACTCAGACGATATGATTCAATATAGGTCAAATACGATCAATTTTGGGTAGAAATGACGTATTTGCCCTGGAACATGTCATAAAAACTAGAAATACATCGATTTGAGTGAAACTTAGTCAAACAGGAGAGGTTTTGGGTATAAAATGACTTAAAAACTTCAAATCGGAAGATAAGAGTCAATATAGATCAAATCGGATAAATTTTGGGTAGAAAATGACGTATTTACCCTTGACACATGTCTTAAACACTTGAAATACATCGATTTGTGTCAAACTTGACCAAATAGGAGAGGTTTTAGGTAGAAAAAGACGTATTTACCCTTGAACATGCCATAAACCATTGAAATTCATTGATTTGAGTCAAAATCGGTCAAATGCAAGAGATTCTATGTATATATTGACTTAAGGACTTTAAATCGGAAGACATGAGTAAATATAGGTCAAATGGGATCATTTCTGGTAGAAAATGACGTATTTACCCTTGAACATGTCCTAAACACTTGAAATACATCGATTTCAGTCAAACTCGATCAAATGGGAGAGGTTCTGGGTATAAAATGACTTATATACTTCGAATTAGAAGATATGACTCAATATAGATCAAATGGGATCAGTTTTGGGTAGAAAAAGATGTATTTACCCTTGAACATGTCATAAACACTTGAAATACATTGATTTCTGTCAAACTTGGTCAAATGGGAAAGGTTCAGGGTATAAAATAAATTATATAATTTGAATCAGAAGATATGACTCAATATAGATCAAATGGGATCAAATTTGGGTAGAAAAAGACGTATTTACCCTTGAGCATGTCATAAACATTTAAAACACATCGATTTCAGTTAAACTCGGTCAAATAGGAGAGGTTCTGGGTATAAAATGAATTATATAATTCGAATCGAAAGATACGAGTCAATATAGATCAAATGGGATTAGTTTTGCATAGGAAAATATGTATTCACCCTTGAACATGCCATAAACCCTTGAAATCCATTTATTTGAGTCAAACTCGGTCAAATGTGATAGGTTTTGTGTATAAAATGACCTAAACACTTCGAATCAGACGGTATGATTCAATATAGGTCAAATAGGATTAATTTTGGGTAGAAATGACGTTTTTACCCTTGAACATGTCATAAAAACTCGAAATACATCAATTTGAGTGAACTCAGTCAAACGAGAGAGGTTTTGGGTATAAAATGACTTAAACACTTCTAATCGGTAGATATGAATCAATATAGATCAAATTGGATAAATTTTGGGTAGAAAATGACGTATTTACCCTTGACACATGTCTTAAACACTTGAAATACATCGATTTGTGTCAAACTCAAACAAAAAGGAAAGGGTTTAGGTAGAAAATGACCTAAACACTTCGAATCGGAACATATGAGTCAATATATAACAAATGGGATCTGTTTTGGGTAGAAAAAGATGTATTTACCCTTGAACATGCCATAAACCATTGAAAACCATTGAAATCCATTGATTTGAGTCAAACTCGGTCAAATGCAAGAGATTCTGAGTATAAATTGACTTAAACACTTTAAATCGGAAGACATGAGTAAATATAGGTTAAATGGGATTATTTCTGGAGAAAATGACGTATTTACCCTTGAACATGTCATAAACACTTGAAATACATCGATTTCAGTCAAACTCGGTCAAGTGAGAGAGGTTTTGGGTATAAAATGACTTATATAATTCGAATCGGAAGATATGAAATAATATAGATCAAATGGGATCATTTTGGGTAGAAGAAGATGTATTTACCCTTGAAAATGTCATAAACACTTGCAATACATCGATTTCAGTCAAACTCGGTCAAATGGGAGAGGTTTTGGTTATAAAATGACTTATATAATTCGAATCGGAAGATAGGAGATAATATAGATCAAATGGGATCATTTTGGGTAGAAGAAGACGTATTTACCCTTGAAAATGTCATAAACACTTGCAATACATCGATTTCCGTCAAACTCGGTCAAATGAGAGAGGTTTTGGGTATAAAATGACTTATATAATTCGAATCGGAAGATATGAGATAATATAGAATGACCTATATGAGATAATATAAAATTCATTGATTTGAGTCAATCTCGGTCAAATGGGAGAGGTTTTGTGTATAAAATGACCTAAACACTTTAAATCGGAAGACATAAGTAAATATAGGTCAAATGGGATCATTTCTGTTAGAAAATGACGTATTTACCCTTGAACATCTCATAAACATTTGAAATACATCGATTTCAGTCAAACTCGGTCAAATGGGAGAGGTTCTGGGTATAAAATGACTTATATACTTCGAATTAGAAGATATGAGTCAATATAGATTAAATGGGATCAGTTTTAGGTAGAAAATGACGTATTTGCCGTTGACACATCTCTTAAACACTTGAAATACTTCAATTTGTGTCAAACTCGAACAAATAGGAGAGGTTTTAGGTATAAATTAACTTAAACACTTCGAATTGGAACATATGAGTCAATATAGATAAAATGGGATTAGTTTTGGGTAGAAAAAGACGTATTCACCCTTGAACATGCCATAAACCCATGAAATACATTGATTTGAGTCAAACTCGGTCAAATGGGATAGGTTTTGTGTATAAATTGACCTAAACACTTCGAATCAGATGGTATGATTTAATATAGGTCAAATAGGATCAATTTTGGGTAGAAATGGCGTATTTACCCTTGAACATGTCATAAAAACTCGAAATACATCGATTTGAGTCAAACTCAGTCAAACGGGAGAAGTTTTGTGTATAAAATGACCTAAACACTTCGAATCGGAAGATAAGAGCCAATATAAATCAAATGGGATAAGTTTTGGGTAGAAAATGACGTATTTACCCTTGACACATGTCTTAAACACTTGAAATACATCGATTTGTGTCAAACTCGAACAAATAAGAGAAGTTTTAGTTATAGAATGACTTAGACACTTTGAATTGGAACATATGAGTCAATATAGATCAAATGGGATCTGTTTTGGGTAGAAAAAGACGTATTTACCCTTGAACATGCCATAAACCCTTGAAATCCATTGATTTGAGTCAAACTCGGACAAATGCAAGAGATTCTAAGTATAAATTGACTTAAACACTTTATATCGAAAGACATAAGTAAATATAGGTCAAATCGGATCATTTCTGGTAGAAAATGGCGTATTTACCCTTGAACATGTCATAAACACTTGAAATACATTGATTTAAGTCAAACTCGGTCAAATGGGAGAGGTTTTGGGTATAAAATGACTTATATACTTCGATTCGGAAGATATGAGTCAATATAGATCAAATGGGATTAGTTTTGGGTAGAAAAGGACGTATTTACCCTTGAACATGTCATAAACACATGAAATACATTGATGTGAGTCAAACTCGGTCAAATTGGAATGGTTTTGTGTATAAAATGACTAAAACACTTCGAATCAAAAGATAAGAGTCAATATAGATGAAATGGGATCAGTTTGGGGTTGAAAATGACGTTTTTACCCTTGAAACATGTCATAAACACTTGAAACACATCGATTTGAGTCAAACTCGAACAAATAGGAGAGGTTTTTGGTATAAAATGACTTAAACACTTCGAATCGAAAGATATAGGTCAATATAGATCAAATAGGATCTCAGGTTCTAAGTGTAAATTGACTTCAACACTTTGAATTGGAAGACATGAGTAAATATAGGTCAAATGGGATTATTTTTGGTAGAAAATGACGTATTTAGTCTAGAACATGTCATAAATACTTGAAATACATGGATTTCAGTCAAACTGGGTCAAATGGGAGAGGTTTTGGGTATAAAATGACTTATATAATTCAAATCGGAAGATATGAGATAGTATAGATCAAATGGGATCATTTTGGGTAGAAAAAGACGTATTTACCCTTGAACATGTCATAAACAATTTAAATCGGAAGACATAAGTAAATATAGGTCAAATGGGATCATTTCTGGTAGAAAATGGCGTATTTACCCTTGAACATCTCATAAACACTTGAAATACATCGATTTCAGTCAAACTCGGTCAAATGGGAGAGGTTCTGGGTATAAAATAACTTATATACTTCAAATTGGAAGATATGAGTCAATATAGATGAAATGGGATCAGTTTTGGGTAGAAAAGGACGTATTTACCCTTGATCATGTCATAAACACTTGATATACTTCGATATCAGTCAAACTCAGTCAAATGGGATCAGTTTTGGGTATAAAATGAATTAAACACTTCGAATCGAAAGATATAAGTCAATATAGATCAAATGGGATATGAGGTTCTAAGTGTAAATTGATTTAAACACTTTGAATTGGAAGACATGAGTAAATATAGGTCAAATGGGATCATTTTTGGTAGAAAATGAAGTATTTACCCTAGAACATGTCATAAATACTTGAAATACATGGATTTTAGTCAAACTCGGTCAAATGGGAGAGGTTTTGGGTATAAAATGACTTATATAATTCGAATCGGAAGATATGAGATAATATATATCAAATGGGATCGTTTTGGGTAGAAAAAGACGTATTTACCCTTGAACATGTCATAAGCACTTGAAATACATCGATTTCAGTCAAACTCGGTCAAATGGGAGAGGTTCTGGGTGTAAAATGAATTATATAATTCGAATCTAAAGATATGAGTCAATATAGATCAAATAGGATTAGTTTTGGGTAGAAAGAGACGAATTCACCCTTGAACATGCCATAAAACCTTGAAATACATCGATTTGAGTCAAACTCGGTCAACTAGGAGAGGTCTTGTGTATAAAATGACCTAAACACTTCGAATCAGGCGATATTATTCAATATAGGTCAAATAGGATCAATTTTGGGTGGAAATGACGTATTTACCCTTTCATAAAAACTCGAAATACATCGATTTAAGTCAAACTTAATCAAACGGGAGAGGTTTTGGGTATAAAATGACTTAAAAACTTCTAATCGGAAGATAAGAGTCAATATAAATCAAATAGGATAAGTTTTGGGTAGAAAATGACGTATTTACCCTTGGGACATTTCTCAAACCCGAATAGATAGGAGAGGTTTTAGATATAATATGACTTAAACACTTCGAATCCGAACATATGAGTCAATATAGATCAAATGGCATCTATTTTGGGTAGAAAAAGACGTATTTACCGTTGAACATGCCATAAACCCTTGAAATCCTTTGATTTGAGTCAAACTCGGTCAAACACAAGAGATTCTAAGTATAAATTGACCTAAACACTATAAATCGGAAGACATAAGTAAATATAGGTCAAATGGGATCATTTCTGGTAGAAAACGACGTATTTACCCTTGAACATTTCATAAACACTTGAAATACATCAATTTCAGTCAAACTCGTTCAAATGGGAGAGGTTCTGGGTGTAAAATGAATTATATAATTCGAATCGAAAGATATGAGTCAATATAGATCAAATGGGATTAGTTTTGGGTAGATAAAGACGTATTTACCCTTTAACATGCCATAAACCCTTGGAATCCATTTATTTGAGTCAAACTCGGTCAAATGGGAGAGGTTTTGTGTATAAAATGACCTAAACACTTCGAATCAGACGATATGATTCAATATAGGTCAAATTGGATCAATTTTGGGTAGAAATGACGTATTTACCCTTGAACATGTCATAAAAACTCGAGATACATCGATTTGAGTCAAACTCAGTCAAACGGATAAAATGACAAAAACACTTCTAATATGAAGATAAGAGTCAATATAAATTAAATGGGATCTGTTTTGGGTAGAAAATGACGTATTTACCTTTGGAACATGTCTTAAACACTTGAAATACATTGATTTGTGTCATACCCGAACAAATTGGAGAGGTTTTAGGTATAAAATGACTTGAACACTTCGAATCGGAAGTTATGAGTCAATATAGATCAAATGGGATCTGTTTTGGGTAGAAAAAGACCACACATTCCCATTCATAATAGTTTACATAGATGATGTTTTAGTTTTCTCTAATAGTTTATCTTTTTGAATCATAGGAGTGAGGAATTTAAAGGAGATTTGCTTACCTAAGATATTAGTATGAACTCCTATATTGTCCACCTTAAAAGGATAGATTTGAGTTAGAAAAGTAGCAATTAAATATTGCTTGTTATGGATTGTGTTTAATTTCTTAAAAACTGATGAATTTTGTAAGAGGTTTAATAATATGTTGGAATTCAGAAGGAGCATTCTTCAAACCAAAAGGCATGACATTCCATTCATAGTGACCAAAGGGTACTGTGAAAGCTGTTTTGTACCTATCTTGTTCGGCAATTTGAATTTGCCAAAATCCTGATTTCATATCAAATTTTGAAAAGATCTTAGCATTAAAGAGTCTATTTAAAAGATCTCTTTTGTTAGGAATGGGGTATCTAATCCATTGGAGAACTTTGTTTAAGGGTTTGTAACTTTGTTAGGAATGGGGTATCTAATCCATTGATTTGAGTCAAACTCGGTCAAATGCAAGAGATTCTAAGTATAAATTGACTTAAACACTTTAAATCGGAAGATATAAGTAAATATAAGACAAATGGGATCATTTCTGGTAGAAAATGACGTATAACCTTGAACATGTCATAAACACTTGAAATACATCAATTTCAGTCAAACTCGGTCAAATGGGAGAGGTTCGGGGTATAAAATGACTTCTATACTTCGAATCAGAAGATAAGAGTCAATATATATCAAATGGGATATGTTTTGGGTAGAAAAAGACGTATTTACCCTTGAACATGTTATAAACACTTGAAATACATTGATTTGAGTCAAACTCGGTCAAATGGGAAAGAATCTGGGTAGAAATTAACTTAAAAACTTCGAGTCGGATGATAAGAGTCAATATAGATCAAATGGGATCAAATTGGGGTAGAAAATGACGTTTTTACCCTTAAAACATGTTATAAACACTTGAAACACATCGGTTTGAGTCAAACTCGGTCAAATAGGACAGGTTTTCGGTATAAAATGACATAAACACTTCGAATCAAAAGATATAAGTCAATATAGATCAAATGGGATCTGAGGTTCTAAGTGTAAATTGACTTAAACACTTTGAATTGGAAGACATAAGTAAATATAGGTCAAATGGGATCATTTTTGGTAGAAAATGACGTATTTACCCTAAAACATGTCATAAATACTTGAAATACATGGATTTAAGTCAAAGTCGGTCAAATAGGAGAGGTTTTGGGTATAAAATGACTTATATAATTCGAATCGGAAGATATGAGATAATATAGATCAAGTGGGATCATTTTGGGTAGAAAAAGACGTATTTACCCTTGAACATGTCATAAACCGTTGAAATATATCGATTTCAGTCAAACTCGGTCAAATGGGAGAGGTTCTGTGTTTAAAATGAATTATATAATTCGAATCAAAAGATATGAGTCAATATAGATCAAATAGGATTAGTTTTGGGTAGAAAAAGATGTATTCACCCTTGAACATGCCATAAACCCTTAAAATCCATTTATTTGAGTAAAACTCGGTCAAATGGGAGAGGTTTTGTGTATAAAATGACCTAAACACTTCGAATCAGACGGTATGATTCAATATAGGTCAAATAGGATCAATTTTGGGTAGAAATGACGTATTTACCTTTGAACAAGTCAAAAAAACTCAAAATACATCGATTTGAGTCAAACTCAGTCAAACAGATAAAATGACTTTAACACTTGTAATATGAAAATAAGAGTCAATACAAATCAAATGGGATCTGTTTTGGGTAGAAAATGACGTATTTACCTTTGGAACATGTCTTAAACACTTGAAATACATCGATTTGTGTCATACCCGAACAAATAGGAGAGGTTTTAGGTATAAAATGACTTGAACACTTCGAATCGGAACTTATGAGTCAATATAGATCAAATGGGATCTGTTTTGGGTAGGAAAAGACGTATTTACCCTTGAACATGCTATAAACCCTTGAATCCATTGATTTGAGTCAAACTCGGTCAAATGCAAGAGATTCCAAGTATAAATTGACTTAAACACTTTAAATCGGAAGATATAAGTAAATATAAGACAAATGGGATCATTTCTGGTAGAAAATGACGTATTTAACCTTGAAAATGTCATAAACACTTTAAATACATCGATTTCAGTCAAACGCGGTCAAATGGGAGAGGTTCTGGGTATAAAATGACATATATACTTCGAATCGGAAGATAAGAGTCAATATAGATCAAATGGGATCAGTTTAGGGTAGAAAAAGACGTATTTACCCTTAAACTTGTCATAAACACTTGAAATACATTGATTTGAGTCAAACTCGGTCAAATGGGAAAGGTTCTTGGTAGAAATTGACTTAAAAACTTCAAATCGGATGATAAGAGTCAATATAGATCAAATGGGATCAGTTTTGGGTAGAAAATGACGTTTTTACCCTTAAAACATGTCATAAACACTTGAAACACATCGATTTGAGTCAAACTCGGTCAAATAGGAGAGGTTTTCGGTATAAAATGACTTTAACACTTCGAATCAATTGATATAAGTCAATATAGATCAAATGGGATCTGAGATTCTAAGTCTAAATTGACTTAAACACTTTGAATTGGAAGACATAAGTAAATATAGGTCAAATGGGATCATTTTTGGTAGAAAATGACGTATTTACCCTAGAACATGTTACAAATACTTGAAATACAAGGATTTTAGTCAAACTCGGTCAAATAGGAGAGGTTTTGGGTATAAAATGACTTATATAATTCGAATCGGAAGATATGAGATAATATAGATCAAATGGGATCATTTTGGGTAGAAAAAGACGTATTTACCCTTGAACATGTCATAAACCGTTGAAATACATCGATTTCAGTCAAACTCGGTCAAATGGGAGAGGTTCTGTGTTTAAAATGAATTATATAATTCGAATCAAAAGATATGAGTCAATATAGATCAAATAGGATTAGTTTTGGGTAGAAAAAGATGTATTCACCCTTGAACATGCCATAAACCCTTAAAATCCATTTATTTGGGTAAAACTCGGTCAAATGGGAGAGGTTTTGTGTATAAAATGACCTAAACACTTCGAATCAGACGGTATGATTCAATATAGGTCAAATAGGATCAATTTTGGGTAGAAATGACGTATTTACCTTTGAACAAGTCAAAAAAACTCAAAATACATCGATTTGAGTCAAACTCAGTCAAACAGATAAAATGACTTTAACACTTGTAATATGAAAATAAGAGTCAATACAAATCAAATGGGATCTGTTTTGGGTAGAAAATGACGTATTTACCTTTGGAACATGTCTTAAACACTTGAAATACATCGATTTGTGTCATACCCGAACAAATAGGAGAGGTTTTAGGTATAAAATGACTTGAACACTTCGAATCGGAACTTATGAGTCAATATAGATCAAATGGGATCTGTTTTGGGTAGGAAAAGACGTATTTACCCTTGAACATGCTATAAACCCTTGAATCCATTGATTTGAGTCAAACTCGGTCAAATGCAAGAGATTCCAAGTATAAATTGACTTAAACACTTTAAATCGGAAGATATAAGTAAATATAAGACAAATGGGATCATTTCTGGTAGAAAATGACGTATTTAACCTTGAAAATGTCATAAACACTTTAAATACATCGATTTCAGTCAAACGCGGTCAAATGGGAGAGGTTCTGGGTATAAAATGACATATATACTTCGAATCGGAAGATAAGAGTCAATATAGATCAAATGGGATCAGTTTAGGGTAGAAAAAGACGTATTTACCCTTAAACTTGTCATAAACACTTGAAATACATTGATTTGAGTCAAACTCGGTCAAATGGGAAAGGTTCTTGGTAGAAATTGACTTAAAAACTTCAAATCGGATGATAAGAGTCAATATAGATCAAATGGGATCAGTTTTGGGTAGAAAATGACGTTTTTACCCTTAAAACATGTCATAAACACTTGAAACACATCGATTTGAGTCAAACTCGGTCAAATAGGAGAGGTTTTCGGTATAAAATGACTTTAACACTTCGAATCAATTGATATAAGTCAATATAGATCAAATGGGATCTGAGATTCTAAGTCTAAATTGACTTAAACACTTTGAATTGGAAGACATAAGTAAATATAGGTCAAATGGGATCATTTTTGGTAGAAAATGACGTATTTACCCTAGAACATGTTACAAATACTTGAAATACAAGGATTTTAGTCAAACTCGGTCAAATAGGAGAGGTTTTGGGTATAAAATGACTTATATAATTCGAATCGGAAGATATGAGATAATATAGATCAAATGGGATCATTTTGGGTAGAAAAAGACGTATTTACCCTTGAACATGTCATAAACCGTTGAAATACATCGATTTCAGTCAAACTCGGTCAAATGGGAGAGGTTCTGTGTTTAAAATGAATTATATAATTCGAATCAAAAGATATGAGTCAATATAGATCAAATAGGATTAGTTTTGGGTAGAAAAAGATGTATTCACCCTTGAACATGCCATAAACCCTTAAAATCCATTTATTTGGGTAAAACTCGGTCAAATGGGAGAGGTTTTGTGTATAAAATGACCTAAACACTTCGAATCAGACGGTATGATTCAATATAGGTCAAATAGGATCAATTTTGGGTAGAAATGACGTATTTACCTTTGAACAAGTCAAAAAAACTCAAAATACATCGATTTGAGTCAAACTCAGTCAAACAGATAAAATGACTTTAACACTTGTAATATGAAAATAAGAGTCAATACAAATCAAATGGGATCTGTTTTGGGTAGAAAATGACGTATTTACCTTTGGAACATGTCTTAAACACTTGAAATACATCGATTTGTGTCATACCCGAACAAATAGGAGAGGTTTTAGGTATAAAATGACTTGAACACTTCGAATCGGAACTTATGAGTCAATATAGATCAAATGGGATCTGTTTTGGGTAGGAAAAGACGTATTTACCCTTGAACATGCTATAAACCCTTGAATCCATTGATTTGAGTCAAACTCGGTCAAATGCAAGAGATTCCAAGTATAAATTGACTTAAACACTTTAAATCGGAAGATATAAGTAAATATAAGACAAATGGGATCATTTCTGGTAGAAAATGACGTATTTAACCTTGAAAATGTCATAAACACTTTAAATACATCGATTTCAGTCAAACGCGGTCAAATGGGAGAGGTTCTGGGTATAAAATGACATATATACTTCGAATCGGAAGATAAGAGTCAATATAGATCAAATGGGATCAGTTTAGGGTAGAAAAAGACGTATTTACCCTTAAACTTGTCATAAACACTTGAAATACATTGATTTGAGTCAAACTCGGTCAAATGGGAAAGGTTCTTGGTAGAAATTGACTTAAAAACTTCAAATCGGATGATAAGAGTCAATATAGATCAAATGGGATCAGTTTTGGGTAGAAAATGACGTTTTTACCCTTAAAACATGTCATAAACACTTGAAACACATCGATTTGAGTCAAACTCGGTCAAATAGGAGAGGTTTTCGGTATAAAATGACTTTAACACTTCGAATCAATTGATATAAGTCAATATAGATCAAATGGGATCTGAGATTCTAAGTCTAAATTGACTTAAACACTTTGAATTGGAAGACATAAGTAAATATAGGTCAAATGGGATCATTTTTGGTAGAAAATGACGTATTTACCCTAGAACATGTTACAAATACTTGAAATACAAGGATTTTAGTCAAACTCGGTCAAATAGGAGAGGTTTTGGGTATAAAATGACTTATATAATTCGAATCGGAAGATATGAGATAATATAGATCAAATGGGATCATTTTGGGTAGAAAAAGACGTATTTACCCTTGAACATGTCATAAACCGTTGAAATACATCGATTTCAGTCAAACTCGGTCAAATGGGAGAGGTTCTGTGTTTAAAATGAATTATATAATTCGAATCAAAAGATATGAGTCAATATAGATCAAATAGGATTAGTTTTGGGTAGAAAAAGATGTATTCACCCTTGAACATGCCATAAACCCTTAAAATCCATTTATTTGGGTAAAACTCGGTCAAATGGGAGAGGTTTTGTGTATAAAATGACCTAAACACTTCGAATCAGACGGTATGATTCAATATAGGTCAAATAGGATCAATTTTGGGTAGAAATGACGTATTTACCTTTGAACAAGTCAAAAAAACTCAAAATACATCGATTTGAGTCAAACTCAGTCAAACAGATAAAATGACTTTAACACTTGTAATATGAAAATAAGAGTCAATACAAATCAAATGGGATCTGTTTTGGGTAGAAAATGACGTATTTACCTTTGGAACATGTCTTAAACACTTGAAATACATCGATTTGTGTCATACCCGAACAAATAGGAGAGGTTTTAGGTATAAAATGACTTGAACACTTCGAATCGGAACTTATGAGTCAATATAGATCAAATGGGATCTGTTTTGGGTAGGAAAAGACGTATTTACCCTTGAACATGCTATAAACCCTTGAATCCATTGATTTGAGTCAAACTCGGTCAAATGCAAGAGATTCCAAGTATAAATTGACTTAAACACTTTAAATCGGAAGATATAAGTAAATATAAGACAAATGGGATCATTTCTGGTAGAAAATGACGTATTTAACCTTGAAAATGTCATAAACACTTTAAATACATCGATTTCAGTCAAACGCGGTCAAATGGGAGAGGTTCTGGGTATAAAATGACATATATACTTCGAATCGGAAGATAAGAGTCAATATAGATCAAATGGGATCAGTTTAGGGTAGAAAAAGACGTATTTACCCTTAAACTTGTCATAAACACTTGAAATACATTGATTTGAGTCAAACTCGGTCAAATGGGAAAGGTTCTTGGTAGAAATTGACTTAAAAACTTCAAATCGGATGATAAGAGTCAATATAGATCAAATGGGATCAGTTTTGGGTAGAAAATGACGTTTTTACCCTTAAAACATGTCATAAACACTTGAAACACATCGATTTGAGTCAAACTCGGTCAAATAGGAGAGGTTTTCGGTATAAAATGACTTTAACACTTCGAATCAATTGATATAAGTCAATATAGATCAAATGGGATCTGAGATTCTAAGTCTAAATTGACTTAAACACTTTGAATTGGAAGACATAAGTAAATATAGGTCAAATGGGATCATTTTTGGTAGAAAATGACGTATTTACCCTAGAACATGTTACAAATACTTGAAATACAAGGATTTTAGTCAAACTCGGTCAAATAGGAGAGGTTTTGGGTATAAAATGACTTATATAATTCGAATCGGAAGATATGAGATAATATAGATCAAATGGGATCATTTTGGGTAGAAAAAGACGTATTTACCCTTGAACATGTCATAAACCGTTGAAATACATCGATTTCAGTCAAACTCGGTCAAATGGGAGAGGTTCTGTGTTTAAAATGAATTATATAATTCGAATCAAAAGATATGAGTCAATATAGATCAAATAGGATTAGTTTTGGGTAGAAAAAGATGTATTCACCCTTGAACATGCCATAAACCCTTAAAATCCATTTATTTGGGTAAAACTCGGTCAAATGGGAGAGGTTTTGTGTATAAAATGACCTAAACACTTCGAATCAGACGGTATGATTCAATATAGGTCAAATAGGATCAATTTTGGGTAGAAATGACGTATTTACCTTTGAACAAGTCAAAAAAACTCAAAATACATCGATTTGAGTCAAACTCAGTCAAACAGATAAAATGACTTTAACACTTGTAATATGAAAATAAGAGTCAATACAAATCAAATGGGATCTGTTTTGGGTAGAAAATGACGTATTTACCTTTGGAACATGTCTTAAACACTTGAAATACATCGATTTGTGTCATACCCGAACAAATAGGAGAGGTTTTAGGTATAAAATGACTTGAACACTTCGAATCGGAACTTATGAGTCAATATAGATCAAATGGGATCTGTTTTGGGTAGGAAAAGACGTATTTACCCTTGAACATGCTATAAACCCTTGAATCCATTGATTTGAGTCAAACTCGGTCAAATGCAAGAGATTCCAAGTATAAATTGACTTAAACACTTTAAATCGGAAGATATAAGTAAATATAAGACAAATGGGATCATTTCTGGTAGAAAATGACGTATTTAACCTTGAAAATGTCATAAACACTTTAAATACATCGATTTCAGTCAAACGCGGTCAAATGGGAGAGGTTCTGGGTATAAAATGACATATATACTTCGAATCGGAAGATAAGAGTCAATATAGATCAAATGGGATCAGTTTAGGGTAGAAAAAGACGTATTTACCCTTAAACTTGTCATAAACACTTGAAATACATTGATTTGAGTCAAACTCGGTCAAATGGGAAAGGTTCTTGGTAGAAATTGACTTAAAAACTTCAAATCGGATGATAAGAGTCAATATAGATCAAATGGGATCAGTTTTGGGTAGAAAATGACGTTTTTACCCTTAAAACATGTCATAAACACTTGAAACACATCGATTTGAGTCAAACTCGGTCAAATAGGAGAGGTTTTCGGTATAAAATGACTTTAACACTTCGAATCAATTGATATAAGTCAATATAGATCAAATGGGATCTGAGATTCTAAGTCTAAATTGACTTAAACACTTTGAATTGGAAGACATAAGTAAATATAGGTCAAATGGGATCATTTTTGGTAGAAAATGACGTATTTACCCTAGAACATGTTACAAATACTTGAAATACAAGGATTTTAGTCAAACTCGGTCAAATAGGAGAGGTTTTGGGTATAAAATGACTTATATAATTCGAATCGGAAGATATGAGATAATATAGATCAAATGGGATCATTTTGGGTAGAAAAAGACGTATTTACCCTTGAACATGTCATAAACCGTTGAAATACATCGATTTCAGTCAAACTCGGTCAAATGGGAGAGGTTCTGTGTTTAAAATGAATTATATAATTCGAATCAAAAGATATGAGTCAATATAGATCAAATAGGATTAGTTTTGGGTAGAAAAAGATGTATTCACCCTTGAACATGCCATAAACCCTTAAAATCCATTTATTTGGGTAAAACTCGGTCAAATGGGAGAGGTTTTGTGTATAAAATGACCTAAACACTTCGAATCAGACGGTATGATTCAATATAGGTCAAATAGGATCAATTTTGGGTAGAAATGACGTATTTACCTTTGAACAAGTCAAAAAAACTCAAAATACATCGATTTGAGTCAAACTCAGTCAAACAGATAAAATGACTTTAACACTTGTAATATGAAAATAAGAGTCAATACAAATCAAATGGGATCTGTTTTGGGTAGAAAATGACGTATTTACCTTTGGAACATGTCTTAAACACTTGAAATACATCGATTTGTGTCATACCCGAACAAATAGGAGAGGTTTTAGGTATAAAATGACTTGAACACTTCGAATCGGAACTTATGAGTCAATATAGATCAAATGGGATCTGTTTTGGGTAGGAAAAGACGTATTTACCCTTGAACATGCTATAAACCCTTGAATCCATTGATTTGAGTCAAACTCGGTCAAATGCAAGAGATTCCAAGTATAAATTGACTTAAACACTTTAAATCGGAAGATATAAGTAAATATAAGACAAATGGGATCATTTCTGGTAGAAAATGACGTATTTAACCTTGAAAATGTCATAAACACTTTAAATACATCGATTTCAGTCAAACGCGGTCAAATGGGAGAGGTTCTGGGTATAAAATGACATATATACTTCGAATCGGAAGATAAGAGTCAATATAGATCAAATGGGATCAGTTTAGGGTAGAAAAAGACGTATTTACCCTTAAACTTGTCATAAACACTTGAAATACATTGATTTGAGTCAAACTCGGTCAAATGGGAAAGGTTCTTGGTAGAAATTGACTTAAAAACTTCAAATCGGATGATAAGAGTCAATATAGATCAAATGGGATCAGTTTTGGGTAGAAAATGACGTTTTTACCCTTAAAACATGTCATAAACACTTGAAACACATCGATTTGAGTCAAACTCGGTCAAATAGGAGAGGTTTTCGGTATAAAATGACTTTAACACTTCGAATCAATTGATATAAGTCAATATAGATCAAATGGGATCTGAGATTCTAAGTCTAAATTGACTTAAACACTTTGAATTGGAAGACATAAGTAAATATAGGTCAAATGGGATCATTTTTGGTAGAAAATGACGTATTTACCCTAGAACATGTTACAAATACTTGAAATACAAGGATTTTAGTCAAACTCGGTCAAATAGGAGAGGTTTTGGGTATAAAATGACTTATATAATTCGAATCGGAAGATATGAGATAATATAGATCAAATGGGATCATTTTGGGTAGAAAAAGACGTATTTACCCTTGAACATGTCATAAACCGTTGAAATACATCGATTTCAGTCAAACTCGGTCAAATGGGAGAGGTTCTGTGTTTAAAATGAATTATATAATTCGAATCAAAAGATATGAGTCAATATAGATCAAATAGGATTAGTTTTGGGTAGAAAAAGATGTATTCACCCTTGAACATGCCATAAACCCTTAAAATCCATTTATTTGGGTAAAACTCGGTCAAATGGGAGAGGTTTTGTGTATAAAATGACCTAAACACTTCGAATCAGACGGTATGATTCAATATAGGTCAAATAGGATCAATTTTGGGTAGAAATGACGTATTTACCTTTGAACAAGTCAAAAAAACTCAAAATACATCGATTTGAGTCAAACTCAGTCAAACAGATAAAATGACTTTAACACTTGTAATATGAAAATAAGAGTCAATACAAATCAAATGGGATCTGTTTTGGGTAGAAAATGACGTATTTACCTTTGGAACATGTCTTAAACACTTGAAATACATCGATTTGTGTCATACCCGAACAAATAGGAGAGGTTTTAGGTATAAAATGACTTGAACACTTCGAATCGGAACTTATGAGTCAATATAGATCAAATGGGATCTGTTTTGGGTAGGAAAAGACGTATTTACCCTTGAACATGCTATAAACCCTTGAATCCATTGATTTGAGTCAAACTCGGTCAAATGCAAGAGATTCCAAGTATAAATTGACTTAAACACTTTAAATCGGAAGATATAAGTAAATATAAGACAAATGGGATCATTTCTGGTAGAAAATGACGTATTTAACCTTGAAAATGTCATAAACACTTTAAATACATCGATTTCAGTCAAACGCGGTCAAATGGGAGAGGTTCTGGGTATAAAATGACATATATACTTCGAATCGGAAGATAAGAGTCAATATAGATCAAATGGGATCAGTTTAGGGTAGAAAAAGACGTATTTACCCTTAAACTTGTCATAAACACTTGAAATACATTGATTTGAGTCAAACTCGGTCAAATGGGAAAGGTTCTTGGTAGAAATTGACTTAAAAACTTCAAATCGGATGATAAGAGTCAATATAGATCAAATGGGATCAGTTTTGGGTAGAAAATGACGTTTTTACCCTTAAAACATGTCATAAACACTTGAAACACATCGATTTGAGTCAAACTCGGTCAAATAGGAGAGGTTTTCGGTATAAAATGACTTTAACACTTCGAATCAATTGATATAAGTCAATATAGATCAAATGGGATCTGAGATTCTAAGTCTAAATTGACTTAAACACTTTGAATTGGAAGACATAAGTAAATATAGGTCAAATGGGATCATTTTTGGTAGAAAATGACGTATTTACCCTAGAACATGTTACAAATACTTGAAATACAAGGATTTTAGTCAAACTCGGTCAAATAGGAGAGGTTTTGGGTATAAAATGACTTATATAATTCGAATCGGAAGATATGAGATAATATAGATCAAATGGGATCATTTTGGGTAGAAAAAGACGTATTTACCCTTGAACATGTCATAAACCGTTGAAATACATCGATTTCAGTCAAACTCGGTCAAATGGGAGAGGTTCTGTGTTTAAAATGAATTATATAATTCGAATCAAAAGATATGAGTCAATATAGATCAAATAGGATTAGTTTTGGGTAGAAAAAGATGTATTCACCCTTGAACATGCCATAAACCCTTAAAATCCATTTATTTGGGTAAAACTCGGTCAAATGGGAGAGGTTTTGTGTATAAAATGACCTAAACACTTCGAATCTGACGGTATGATTCAATATAGGTCAAATAGGATCAATTTTGGGTAGAAATGACGTATTTACCTTTGAACAAGTCAAAAAAACTCAAAATACATCGATTTGAGTCAAACTCAGTCAAACAGATAAAATGACTTTAACACTTGTAATATGAAAATAAGAGTCAATACAAATCAAATGGGATCTGTTTTGGGTAGAAAATGACGTATTTACCTTTGGAACATGTCTTAAACACTTGAAATACATCGATTTGTGTCATACCCGAACAAATAGGAGAGGTTTTAGGTATAAAATGACTTGAACACTTCGAATCGGAACTTATGAGTCAATATAGATCAAATGGGATCTGTTTTGGGTAGGAAAAGACGTATTTACCCTTGAACATGCTATAAACCCTTGAATCCATTGATTTGAGTCAAACTCGGTCAAATGCAAGAGATTCCAAGTATAAATTGACTTAAACACTTTAAATCGGAAGATATAAGTAAATATAAGACAAATGGGATCATTTCTGGTAGAAAATGACGTATTTAACCTTGAAAATGTCATAAACACTTTAAATACATCGATTTCAGTCAAACGCGGTCAAATGGGAGAGGTTCTGGGTATAAAATGACATATATACTTCGAATCGGAAGATAAGAGTCAATATAGATCAAATGGGATCAGTTTAGGGTAGAAAAAGACGTATTTACCCTTAAACTTGTCATAAACACTTGAAATACATTGATTTGAGTCAAACTCGGTCAAATGGGAAAGGTTCTTGGTAGAAATTGACTTAAAAACTTCAAATCGGATGATAAGAGTCAATATAGATCAAATGGGATCAGTTTTGGGTAGAAAATGACGTTTTTACCCTTAAAACATGTCATAAACACTTGAAACACATCGATTTGAGTCAAACTCGGTCAAATAGGAGAGGTTTTCGGTATAAAATGACTTTAACACTTCGAATCAATTGATATAAGTCAATATAGATCAAATGGGATCTGAGATTCTAAGTCTAAATTGACTTAAACACTTTGAATTGGAAGACATAAGTAAATATAGGTCAAATGGGATCATTTTTGGTAGAAAATGACGTATTTACCCTAGAACATGTTACAAATACTTGAAATACAAGGATTTTAGTCAAACTCGGTCAAATAGGAGAGGTTTTGGGTATAAAATGACTTATATAATTCGAATCGGAAGATATGAGATAATATAGATCAAATGGGATCATTTTGGGTAGAAAAAGACGTATTTACCCTTGAACATGTCATAAACCGTTGAAATACATCGATTTCAGTCAAACTCGGTCAAATGGGAGAGGTTCTGTGTTTAAAATGAATTATATAATTCGAATCAAAAGATATGAGTCAATATAGATCAAATAGGATTAGTTTTGGGTAGAAAAAGATGTATTCACCCTTGAACATGCCATAAACCCTTAAAATCCATTTATTTGGGTAAAACTCGGTCAAATGGGAGAGGTTTTGTGTATAAAATGACCTAAACACTTCGAATCTGACGGTATGATTCAATATAGGTCAAATAGGATCAATTTTGGGTAGAAATGACGTATTTACCTTTGAACAAGTCAAAAAAACTCAAAATACATCGATTTGAGTCAAACTCAGTCAAACAGATAAAATGACTTTAACACTTGTAATATGAAAATAAGAGTCAATACAAATCAAATGGGATCTGTTTTGGGTAGAAAATGACGTATTTACCTTTGGAACATGTCTTAAACACTTGAAATACATCGATTTGTGTCATACCCGAACAAATAGGAGAGGTTTTAGGTATAAAATGACTTATATACTTTGAATCGGAAGATAAGAGTCAATATAGATAATAAGGGATCAGTTTTGGGTAGAAAAAGACGTATTTACCCTTGAACATGACATAAACACTTGAAATACCTTGATTTGAGTCAAACTTGGTCAAATGGAAAAAGGTTTTGGGTAGAAATTGACTTAAAAACTTCGAATCGGATGATAAGAGTCAATACAGATCAAATGGGATCAGTTTTGGGTAGAAAATGACGTTTTTACCTTAAAAACATGTCAGAAACACTTGAAACACATCGATTTGAGTTAATTTGGGTCAAATAGGAGAGGTCTTCGGTATAAAATGAGTTAAACACTATGAATCAAAAGTTATAAGTCAATATAGATTAAATGGGATCTGAGGTTCTAAGTGTAAATTGACTTAAACACTTTGAATTGGAAGACATAAGTAAATATAGGTCAAATGGGATCATTTTTGGTAGAAAATGACGTATTTACCCTTGAACATGTCATAAATACTTGAAATGCATGGATTTCAGTGAAACTCGGTCAAATGGGAGAGGTTTTGGGTATAAAATGACTTATATAATTCGAATTGGAAGATATGAGATAATATAGATCAAATGGGATTATTTTGGGTAGAAAAAGACGTATTTACCCTTAAACATGTCATAAACACTTGAAATACATCGATTTCAGTCAAACTCGGTCAAATGGGAGAGGTTCTCGGTATAAAATGAATTATATAATTCAAATCAAAAGATATGAGTTAATATAGATCAAATGGGAATAGTTTTGGGTAGAAAAAGACATATTCACCCATGAACATGCCATAAACCCTTGAAATACATCGATTTGAGTCAAACTTGGTCCAATAGGAGAGGTTTTGTGTATAAAATGACCTAAAAACTTCGAATCAGACGATATGATTCAATATAGGTCAAATAGGATCAATTTTGGGTAGAAATGACGTATTTACCCTTTCATAAAAACTCGAAATACATCGATTTTAGTCAAACTTAATCAAACGGGAGAGGTTTTTGGTATAAAATGACTTAAAAACTTCTAATCGGAAGATAAGAGTCAATATAAATCAAATGGGATAAGTTTTGGGTAGAAAATGACGTATTTACCCTTGGGACATTTCTTAAACACTTGAAATACATCGATTTGTGTCAAACCCGAACAGATAAGAGAGGTTTTAGATATAATATGACTTAAACACTTCGAATCCGAACATATGAGTCAATATAGATCAAATGGCATCTTTTTTGGGTAGAAAAAGACGTATTTACCGTTGAACATGCCATAAACCCTTGAAATCCTTTGATTTGAGTCAAACTCGGTCAAACGCAAGAGATTCTAAGTATAAATTGACCTAAACACTATAAATCGGAAGACATAAGTAAATATAGGTCAAATGGGATCATTTCTGGTAGAAAACGACGTATTTACCCTTGAATATTTCATAAACACTTGAAATACATCGATTTCAGTCAAACTCGTTCAAATGGGAGAGGTTATGGGTGTAAAATGAATTATATAATTCGAATTGAAAGATATGAGTCAATATAGATCAAATGGGATTAGTTTTGGGTAGAAAAAGACGTATTCACCCTTGAACATGTCATAAACACTTGAAATCCATCGCTTTGAGTCAAACTCGGTCAAATGGGAGAGGTTCCAGGTATAAAATGACCTAAACACTTTGAATCAGACGGTATGATTCAATATAGGTCAAATAAGATCAATCTTGGGTAGAAATGACGTATTTACCCTTGAACATGTCATAAAAACTCGAAATACATCGATTAGAGTCAAACTCAATCAAACGGATAAAATGACATAAACACTTATAATCTTAAGATAAGAGTTAATGTAAATCAAATGGGATTTGTTTTGGGTAAAAAATGACGTATTTACCCTTAACACATGTCTTAAACACTTGAAATACATCGATTTGTATCAAACTCGAACAAATAGGAGAGGTTTTAGGTATAAAATGACTTAAACACGTCGAATTGGAACATATGAGTCAATATAGATAAAATGGGATCTGTTTTGGGTAGAAAAAGACGTATTTACCCTAAAACATGCCATAAACCCTTGAAAATCCATTGATTTGAGTCAAACTCGGTCAAATGCAAGAGATTTCTAAGTATAAATTGACGTAAACACTTTAAATCAAAAGATATAAGTAAATATAAGACAAATGGGATCATTTCTCGTAGAAAATGACATATTTACCCTTGAACATGTCATAAACACTTGAAATACATCGATTTCAGTCAAACTCGTTCAAATGGGAGAGGTTCTGGGTATAAAATGACTTATATACTTTGAATCGGAAGATAAGAGTCAATATAGATAATATGGGATCAGTTTTGGGTAGAAAATGACGTTTTTACCTTAAAACATGTTAGAAACACTTGAAACACATCGATTTGAGTCAAACTCGGTCAAATAGGAGAGGTCTACGGTATAAAATGACTTAAACACTTCGAATCAAAAGTTATAAGTCAATATAGATCAAATGGGATCTGAGGTTCTAAGTGTAAATTGACTTCAACACTTTGAATTGGAAGACATAAGTAAATATAGGTCAAATGGGATCATTTTTGGTAGAAAATGACGTATTTACCCTTGAACATGTCATAAATACTTGAAATACATGGATTTCAGTCAAACTCGGTCAAATGGGAGAGGTTTTGGGTATAAAATGACTTATATAATTCGAATTGGAATATATGAGATAATATAGATCAAATGGGATCATTTTGGGTAGAAAAAGACGTATTTACCCTTGAATATGTCATAAACACTTGAAATACATCGATTTCTGTCAAACTCGGACAAATGGGAGAGGTTCTGGGTATAAAATGAATTATATAATTCAAATCAAAAGATATGAGTCAATATAGATCAAATGGGATTAGTTTTGGGTAGAAAAAGACATATTCACCCTTGAACATGCCATAAACCCTTGAAATACATCGATTTGAGTCAAACTCGGTCCAATAGGAGAGGTTTTGTGTATAAAATGACCTAAAAACTTCGAATCAGACGATATGATTCAATATAGGTCAAATATGATCAATTTTGGGTAGAAATGACGTATTTACCTTTCATAAAAACTCGAAATACATCGATTTTAGTCCAACTCAATCAAACGGGAGAGGTTTTGGGTATAAAATGACTTAAAAACTTCTAATCGTAAGATATTAGTCAATATAACTCAAATGGGATAAGTTTTGGTTAGAAAATGACGTATTTTCCCGTGAGACATTTCTTAAACACTTGAAATACATCGATTTGTGTCAAACCCGAATAGATAGGAGAGGTTTTAGATATAATATGACTTAGACACTTCGAATCCGAACATATGAGTCAATATAGATCAAATGGCATCTATTTTGGGTAGAAAAAGACGTATTTACCGTTGAACATGCCGTAAACCCTTGAAATCCTTTGATTTGAGTCAAATTCAGTCAAACACAAGAGATTCTAAGTATAACTTGACTTAAACACTTTAAATCGGAAGACATAAGTAAATATAGGTCAAATGGGATCATTTCTGGTAGAAAACGACGTATTTACCCTAGAACATTTCATAAACACTTGAAATACATCGATTTAAGTCAAACTCGGTCAAATAGGAGAGGTTTTCGGTATAAAATGACTTAAACACTTCGAATCAAAAGATATAAGTCAATATAGATCAAATGGGATCTAACGTTCTAAGTGTAAATTGACTTAAACACTTTGAATTGGAAGACATAAGTAAATATAGGTCAAATGGGATCATTTTTGGTAGAAATTGACATATTTACCCTTAAACATGTCATAAATACTTGAAATACATGGATTTTTGATAAACTCGGTCAAATGGGAGAGGTTTTGGGTATAAAATGACTTATATAATTCGAATTGGAAGATATGAGATAATATAGATCAAATGGGATCATTTTGGGTAGAAAAAGATGTATTTACCCTTGAATATGTAATAAACACTTGAAATACATCGATTTCAGTCAAACTCGGTCAAACGGGAGAGGTTCTGTTTCTAAAATGAATTATATAATTCGAATCAAAAGATATGAGTCAATATAGATCAAATAGGATAAGTTTTGGGTAGAAAAAGACGTATTCACCCTTGAACATGCCATAAACCCTTGAAGTCCATTTATTTGAGTAAAACTCAGTCAAATGGGAGAGGTTTTGTGTATAAAATGACCTAAACACTTCGAATCAGACGGTATGATTCTATATAGGTCAAATAGGGTCAATTTTGGGTAGAAATGACGTATTTACCCTTAAACATGTCATAAAAACTCGAAATACATCGATTTAAGTCAAACTTAGTCAAACAGATAAAATGACTTTAACACTTCTTATCGGAAGATAAGAGTCAATATAAATCAAATGGGATAAGTTTTGGTTAGAAAATGACGTATTTACCTTTGGAACATGTCTTAAACACTTGAAATACATCGATTTGTGTCAAACCTGAACAAATAGGAGAGGTTTCAGGTATAAAATGACTTGAACACTTCGAATCGGAACTTATGAGTCAATATAGATCAAATGGGATCTGTTTTGGGTAGAAAAAGACGTATTTACCCTTGAACATGCCATAAACCCTTTAAATCCATTGATTTGAGTCAAACTCGCTCAAATGCAAGAGTACCTAAGTATAAATTGACTTAAACACTTTAAATCGGAAGATATAAGTAAATATAAGACAAATGGGATCATTTCTGGTAGAAAATGACGTATTTAACCTTGAACATGTCATAAACACTTGAAATACATCGATTTCAGTCAAACTCGATCAAATGGGAGAGGTTCTGGGTATAAAATGACTTATATACTTCGAATCGGAAGATAAGAGTCAATATAGATCAAATGGGATCAATTTTGGTTAGAAAATGACGTATTTACCTTTGGAAAATGTCTTAAACACTTGAAATACATCGATTTGTGTAAAACCTGAACAAATAGGAGAGGTTTTAGGTATAAAATGACTTGAACACTTCGAATCGAAACTTATGAGTCAATATAGATCAAATGGGATCTGTTTTGGGTAGAAAAAGACGTATTTACCCTTGAACATGCCATAAACCCTTTAAATCCATTGATTTGAGTCAAACTCGCTCAAATGCAAGAGATTTTAAGTATAAATTGACTTAAACACTATAAATCGGAAGAGATAAGTAAGTATAAGACAAATGGGATCATTTCTGGTAGAAAATGACGTATTTAACCTTGAACATGCCATAAACCCTTTAAATCCATTGATTTGAGTCAAACTCGCTCAAATGCAAGAGATTCTAAGTATAAATTGACTTAAACACTTTAAATCGAAAGACATAAGTAAATATAGGTCAAATGGGATCATTTCTGGTAGAAAACGACGTATTTACCCTTGAACATTTCATAAACACTTGAAATACATCGATTTTAGTCAAACGCGTTCATATGGGAGAGGTTCTGGGTATAAAATGACTTATATACTTCTAATCGGAAGATAAGAGTCAATATAGATCAAATGGGATCAGTTTTGGGTAGAAAAAGACGTATTTACCCTTGAACATGTCATAAACACTTGAAATACATTGATTTGAGTCAAACTTGGTCAAATGGGAAAGGTTCTGGGTAGAAAATGACTTAAAAACTTTGAATTGGATGATAAGAGTCAATATAGATCAAATGGGATCAGTTTTGGGTAGAAAATGACGTCTTTACCTTAAAACATGTCATAAACACTTGAAACACATCGATTTGAGTCAAACTCGGTCAAATAGGAGTGGTTTTCGGTATTAAATGACTTAAACACTTCGAATCAAAAGTTATAAGTCAATATAGATCAAATGGGATCTGAGGTTCGAAGTGTAAATAAACTTAAACACTTTGAATTGGAAGACATAGGTAAATATAGGTCAAATGGGATCATTTTTGGTAGAAAATGACCTATTTACCCTTGAACATGTCATAAATACTTGAAATACATGGATTTTAGTCAAACTCGGTCAAATGGGAGAGGTATTGGGTATAAAATGACTTAAATAATTCGAATTGGAAGATATGAGATAATATAGATCAAATGGGATCATTTTGGGTAGAAAAAGACGTATTTACCCTTGAATATGTCATAAACACTTGAAATACATCGATTTCAGTCAAACTCGGTCAAACGGGAGAGGTTCTGTTTGTAAAATGAATTATATAATTCAAATCAAAAGATATGAGTCAATATAGATCAAATAGGATTAGTTTTGGGTAGAAAAAGACGTATTCACCCTTGAACATGCCATAAACCCTTGAAATCCATTTATATAAGTAAAACTCAATCAAATGGGAGAGGTTTTGTGTATAAAATGACCTAAACACTTCGAATCAGACGGTATGATTCTATATAGGTCAAATAGGGTCAATTTTGGGTAGAAATGACGTATTTACCCTTAAACATGTCATAAAAACTCAAAATACATCGATTTAAGTCAAACTTAGTCAAACAGATAAAATGACTTTAACACTTCTAATCGGAAGATAAGAGTCAATATAAATCAAATGGGATAAATTTTGGTTAGAAAATGACGTATTTACCTTTGGAACATGTCTAAAACAATTGAAATACATCGATTTGTGTCAAACCTGAACAAATAGGAGAGGTTTCAGGTATAAAATGACTTGAACACTTCGAATCGGAACTTATGAGTCAATATAGATCAAATGGGATCTGTTTTGGGTAGAAAAAGACGTATTTACCCTTGAACATGCCATAAACCCTTTAAATCCATTAATTTGAGTCAAACTCGCTCAAATGCAAGAGATTCTAAGTATAAATTGACTTAAACACTTTAAATAAGAAGATATAAGTAAATATAAGACAAATGGGATCATTTCTGGTAGAAAATGACGTATTTAACCTTGAACATGTCATAAACACTTGAAATACATCAATTTCAGTCAAACTCGGTCAAATGGGAGAGGTTCTGGGTATAAAATGACTTATATACTTCGAATCGGAAGATAAGAGTCAATATAAATCAAATGGGATCAATTTTGGTTAGAAAATGACGTATTTACCTTTGGAAAATGTCTTAAACACTTGAAATACATCGATTTGTGTAAAACCTGAACAAATAGGAGAGGTTTTAGGTATAAAATGACTTAAACACTTCGAATCGGAACTTATGAGTCAATATAGATCAAATGGGATCTATTTTGGGTAGAAAAAGACGTATTTACCCTTGAACATGCCATAAACCCTTTAAATCCATTGATTTTAGTCAAACTCGCTCAAATGCAAGAGATTCTAAGTATAAATTGACTTAAACACTTTAAATAAGAAGATATAAGTAAATATAAGACAAATGGGATCATTTCTGGTAGAAAATGACGTATTTAACCTTGAACATGTCATAAACACTTGAGATACATCGATTTCAGTCAAACTCGATCAAATAGGAGAGGTTCTGGGTATAAAATGACTTATATACTTCGAATCGGAAGATAAGAGTCAATATAGTTCAAATGGGATCAGTTTTGGTTAGAAAATGACGTATTTACCTTTGGAACATGTCTTAAACACTTGAAATACATCGATTTGTGTCAAACCTGAACAAATAGGAGAGGTTTTAGGTATAAAATGACTTGAACACTTCGAATCGGAACTTATGAGTCAATATAGATAAAATGGGATCTGTTTTGGGTAGAAAAAGACGTATTTACCCTTGAACATGCCATAAACCCTTTAAATCCATTGATTTGAGTCAAACTCGCTCAAATGCCAAAGATTCTAAGTATAAGTTGACTTAAACACTTTAAATCGGAAGATATAAGTAAATATAAGACAAATGGGATCATTTCTGGTAGAAAATGACGTATTTAACCTTGAACATGTCATAAACACTTGAAATACATCGATTTCAGTCAAACTCGGTCAAAAGGGAGAGGTTCTGGGTATAAAATGACTTATATACTTCAAATCGGAAGATAAGAGTCAATATAGATCAAATGGGATCAGTTTTGGGTAGAAAAAGACGTATTTACCCTTGAACATGTCATAAACACTTGAAATACATGGATTTGAGTCAAACTCGGTCAAATGGGAAAGGTTCTGGGTAAATATAGGTCAAAAGGGATCATTTTAGGTAGAAATGAGTAAATATAGGTCAAAAGGGATCATTTTAGGTAGAAAATGATGTATTTACCCTACAACATCTCATAAACACTTGAAATACATCGATTTCAGTCAAACTCGGTCAAATGGGAGAGGTTCTGGGTATAAAATAACTTATATATTTCGAATCGGAACATATGAGATAATATAGATCAAATGGGATCATTTTGGGTGGAAAAAGACATATTTACCCTTGAACATGTCATAAACACTTCAAATACATCGATTTCAGTCAAACTCGGTCAAATGGGAGAGGTTTTGGGTATAAAATAAATTTTATAATTTGAATCGAAAGATATTAGTCAATATAGATCAAATGGGAATAGTTTTGCGTAGAAAAAGACGTATTCACCCTTGAACATGTCATAATTACTTGAAATACATAAATTTGAGTCAATATAAATCAAATGGGATAAGTTTTGGTTAGAAAATGACGTATTTACCTTTGGAACATGTCTTAAACACTTGAAATACATCGATTTGTGTCAAACCTGAACAAATAGTTGAGGTTTTAGGTATAAAATGACTTGAACACTTCGAATCAGAACTTATGAGTCAATATAGATCAAATGGGATCTGTTTTGGGTAGAAAAAGACGTATTTACCCTTGAACATGCCATAAACTCTTTGTTACACACAAAGAAAAACAACAAACTCTCTAAGTTTATTGAAGAATACAAAGAAAACAATCTCCAAATCTGATTTTTCCAAGCTTGGGTGCACATCTATTTATACCCATAGCTTGAGAGTTTCAATCATATTATGACTAGGCCTCCTATTTCTAAAAGGACTCCTAATAACCAATAGGATAACGCCACCTATTTATTACATAATCCTACCAAAACTCTAACACTATCTTATCTTAATTAGAATCTTATCCTACCTAATAAGATAATATTACAAATTAACTACTCTAATCCTATTTTATTTAAAGTAAAACACTAAATATCCAATCACATGTGTAGCCACGTCCATACCCATGCCATGTCACTTGACATGTCACTTAAGTTGTAATAAAGCACCGACAAGATGTAAGAAGCACCGTTCAATGTAACAAGCACCTCCCCTTGTCTTAAAATTTTCCTCCTTGGTCAAAATTTTCAATCTTCGAAAATTACTCCAAGATTTTAGCTTTTGATCAAGGCCTTCCATTAATCATCACCTCCATGGCTGCCACATATTATAGCATCATAAAACCTAAAAAAGGAAAGCTTAAAAACACACCTATGCCTAAAATGAGAAAAACCCTATCAAATGAAATGGGAGAAAACTCATAGGCAAAACCAACTTATTCCCCATGTCCACCAATCCTTATTCACATTTGCATGTTATCATGCACATGCAAATGTTCCCCTTTGATGTACCAAGAAGATTCATGTCTCCACAAGCCAACAACTCTCCCATGGTAGCATCCTTCTTTAAAGCTTCAATAAATCCTTCAAATTTAGCATCCTCTATCATATCATTCTGGGTATAAAATAACTTATATGCTTTGAATCAGAAGATATGAGTCAATATAGATCAAATGGGATCAGTTTTCGGTAGAAAAAGACGTATTTACCCTTGAAAATGTCATAAACACTTGAAATACATTGATTTGAGTCAAACTCGGTCAAATGGGAAAGGTTCTGGGTATAAATTGACTTAAAAATTTTGAATCGGATGATAAGAGTCAATATAGATCAAATGGGATCAGTTTTGGGTAGAAAATGACGTTTTTACCCTTGAAACATGTCATAAACACTTGAAACACATCGTTTTGAGTCAAACTCAGTCAAACAGGAGAGGTTTTGGGTATAAAATGACTTACACACTTCGAATCGAAAGATATAAGTCAATATAGATCAAATGGGATCTGAGGTTCTAAGTGTAAATTGACTTAAACACTTTGAATTGGAAGACATGAGTAAATATAGGTCAAATGGGATAATTTTTGGTAGAAAATGATGTATTTACCCTAGAAAATGTCATAAATACTTGAAATACATGGATTTCAGTCAAACTCGGTCAAATGGGATAGGTTCTGGGTATTAAATGAATTAAATAATTCGAATCGAAAGATATGAGTCAATATAGATCAAATGGGATTAAATTTGGGTAGAAAAAGACGTATTCATCCTTGAACATGCCATAAACCCTTGAAATACATCGATTTGAGTCAAACTTGGTCAAATGGGAGAGGTTTTGTGCATAAAATGCCCTAAACACTTCGAATCAGACGATATTATTCAATATAGGTCAAATAGGATCAATTTTGGATAGAAATGACGTATTTACCCTTTCATAAAAACTCACAATACAACGATTTTAGTCAAACTTAATCAAACGGGAGAGGTTTTGGGTATAAAATGCCTTAAAAACTTCTAATCGGAAGATAAGAGTCAATATAAATCAAATGGGATAAGTTTTGGGTAGAAAATGACGTATTTACCCTTGGGACATTTCTTAAACACTTGAAATACATCGATTTGTGTCAAACCCGAATAGATAGGAGAGGTTTTCGATATAATATGACTTAAACACTTCGAATCCGAACATATGAGTCAATATAGATCAAATGGCATCTATTTTGGGTAGAAAAAGACGTATTTACCGTTGAACATGCCATAAACCCTTGAAATCCTTTGATTTGAGTCAAACTCGGTCAAACGCAAGAGATTCTAAGTATAAATTGACTAAATACTTTAAATCGAAAGACATAAGTAAATATAGGTCAAATGGGATCATTTCTGGTAGAAAATGACGTATTTACCCTTGAACATTTCATAAACACTTGAAATACATCAATTTCAGTCAAACTCGTTCAAATGGGAGAGGTTCTGGGTGAAAAATGAATTATATAATTCGAATAGAAAGATATGAGTCAATATAGATCAAATGGGATTAGTTTTGGGTAGAAAAAGACGTATTCACCCTTGAACATGTCATAAACACTTGAAATCCATCGTTTTGAGTCAAACTCGGTCAAATGGGAGAGGTTCTAGGTATAAAATGACCTAAACACTTTGAATCAGACGGTATGATTCAATATAGGTCAAATAAGAACAATCTTGGGTAGAAATAACGTATTTACCCTTGAACATGTCATAAAAACTCGAAATATCGATTTGAATCAAACTCAGTCAAACGGATAAAATGACATAAACACTTCTAATCTGAAGATAAGAGTCAATATAAATCAAATGGGATCTGTTTTGGGTAAAAAATGACGTATTTACCCTTGACACATGTCTTAAACACTTAAAACACATCGATTTGTGTCAAACTCGAACAAATAGGAGAGGTTTTAGGTATAAAATGACTTAAACACTTCGAATCGGAACATATGAGTCAATATCGATCAAATGGGATCTATTTTGGGTAGAAAAAGACGTATTTACCCTTGAACATGCCATAAACCCTTGAAATCCATTGATTTGAGTCAAACTCGGTCAAATGCAAGAGATTTCTAAGTATAAATTGACTTAAACACTTTAAATCGGAAGATATAAGTAAATATAGGTCAAATGGGATCATTTCTGGTAGAAAACGACGTATTTACCCTTTAACATGTCATAAACACTTGAAATACATCGATTTCAGTCAAACTCGTTCTAATGGGAGAGGTTCTGGGTATAAAATGACTTATATACTTCGAATCGGAAGATAAGAGTCAATATAGATCAAATGGGATCAGTTTTGGGTAGAAAAAGACGTATTTACCCTTAAACATGTAATAAACACTTGAAATACATTGATTTGAGTCAAACTTGGTCAAATGGGAAAGGCTCTGGGTAGAAATTGACTTAAAAACTTCGAATCAGATGATAAGAGTCAAGATAGATCAAATAGGATCAGTTTTGGGTAGTAAATGACGTTTTTACCCTTAAAACATGTCATAAACACTTGAAATACATCGATTTGAGTCAAACTCGGTCAAATAGGAGAGGTTTTTGGTATAAAATGACTTAAACCCTTCGAATCAAAAGTTACAAGTCAATATAGATCAAATGGGATCTGAGGTTCTAAGTGTAAATTGACTTAAACACTTTGAATTGGAAGACATAAGTAAATATAGGTCAAATCAAACGGGAGAGGTTTTGGGTATAAAATGACTTAAAAACTTTTAATCGGAAGATAAGAGTCAATATAAATCAAATCGGATAAGTTTGGGTAGAAAATGACGTATTTACCCTTGACACATGTCTTAAACACTTGAAATACATCGATTTGTGTCAAACTCGAACAGATAAGAGAGGTTTTAGATATAATATGACTTAAACACTTCGAATCGGAACATATGAGTCAATATAGATCAAATGGCATCTATTTTGGGTAGAAAAAGACGTATTTACCGTTGAACATGCCATAAACCCTTGAAATCCATTGATTTGAGTCAAACTCGGTCAAATGCAAGAGATTTCTAAGTATAAATTAACTTAAACACTTTAAATCGGAAGACATAAGTAAATATAGGTCAAATGGGATCATTTCTGGTAGAAAACGACGTATTTACCCTTGAACATGTCATAAACACTTGAAATACATCGATTTTAGTCAAACTCGTTCAAATGGGAGAGGTTCTAGGTATAAAATGACTTGTATACTTCGAATCGGAAGATAAGAGTCAATATAGATCAAATGGGATCAGTTTTGGGTAGAAAAAGACGTATTTACCCTTGAACATGTCATACACACTTGAAATACTGGATTTGAGTCAAACTCGGTCAAATGGGAAAGGTTTTGGGTAAATATAGGTCAAAAGGGATCATTTTAGGTAGAAATGAGTAAATATAGGTCAAAAGGGATCATTTTAGGTAGAAAATGATGTATTTACCCTACAACATCTCATAAACACTTGAAATACATCGATTTCAGTCAAACTCGGTCAAATGGGAGAGGTTCTGGTTATAAAATAACTTATATAATTCAAATCGGAACATATGAGATAATATAGATCAAATGGGATCATTTTGGGTGGAAAAAGACGTATTTACCCTTGAACATGTCATAAACACTTCAAATACATCGATTTCAGTCAAACTCGGTCAAATGGTAGAGGTTCTGGGTAGAAATTAACTTAAAAACTTCGAATCGGATGATAAGAGTCAATATAGATCAAATGGGATCAGTTTTAGGTAGAAAATGACGTTTTTACCCTTAAAACATGTCATAAACACTTGAAACACATCGATTTGAGTCAAACTCAGTCATATAGGAGTGGTTTTCGGTATAAAATGACTTAAACACTTCGAATCAAAAGTTATAATTCAATATAGATAAAATGGGATCTGAGGTTCTAAGTGTAAATTGACTTAAACACTTTGAATTGGAAGACATAAGTAAATATAGGTCAAATGGGATCATTTTTGGTAGAAAAAGACGTATTTACCCTTGAACATGTCATAAATACTTGAAATACATGGATTTTAGTCAAACTCGGTCAAATGGGAGAGGTTTTGGGTATAAAATGACTTATATAATTCGAATTGGAAGATATGAGATAATATAGATCAAATGGGATCATTTTGGGTAGAAAAAGACGTATTTACCCTTGAACATGTCATAAACATTTGAAATACATCGATTTCAGTCCAACTCGGTCAAACGGGAGAGGGTTTGGGTGTAAAATGAATTATATAATTCCAATCAAAAGATATGAGTCAATATAGATCAAATAGGATTAGTTTTGGGTTGAAAAGACGTATTCACCCTTGAACATGCCATAAACCCTTGAAATCCATTTATTTGAGTAAAACTTGGTCAAATAGGAGAGGTTTTGTGTATAAAATGACCTAAACACTTCGAATCAGAAGGTATGATTCTATATAGGTCAAATAGGATCATTTTTGGGTAGAAATGAAGTATTTACCCTTGAACATGTCATAAAAACTCGAAATACATCGATTTAAGTCAAACTTAGTCATACAGAAAAAATGACTTTAACACTTCTAATCGGAAGATAAGAGTCAATATAAATCAATTGGGATAAGTTTTGGTTAGAAAATGACGTATTTACCTTTGGAACATGTCTTAAACACTTGAAATACATCGATTTGTGTCAAACCTGAACAAATAGGAGAGGTTTTAGGTATAAAATGACTTGAACACTTTGAATCGGAACTAATGAGTCAATATAGATCAAATGGGATCTGTTTTGGGTAGAAAAAGACGTATTTACCCTTGAACATGCCATAAACCCTTTAAATCCATTGATTTGAGTCAAACTTGGTCAAATGCAAGTGATTCTAAGTATAAATTGACTTAAACACTTTAAATCGGAAGATATAAGTAAATATAAGACAAATGGGATCATTTCTGATAGAAAATGACGTATTTAACCTTTAACATGTCATAAACACTTGAAATACATCGATTTCAGTCAAACTCGTTCTAATGGGAGAGATTCTGGGTATAAAATGACTTATATACTTCGAATCGGAAGATAAGAGTCAATATAGATCAAATGAGATCAGTTTTGGGTAGAAAGAGATGTATTTACCGTTGAACATGCCATAAACCCTTGAAATCCTTTGATTTGAGTCAAACTCGGTCAAACGCAAGAGATTCTAAGTATAATTTGACTTAAACACTTTAAAATGGAAGACATAAATAAATATAGGTCAAATGGGATCATTTCTGGTAGAAAATGACGTATTTACCCTTGAACATTTCATAAACACTTGAAATACATCGATTTCAGTCTAACTCGTTCAAATGGGAGAGGTTCTGGGTGTAAAATGAATAAAATGAATTTTATAATTCGAATTGAAAGATATGAGTCAATATAGATCAAATGGGATTAGTTTTGGGTAGAAAAAGACGTATTCACCCTTAAACATGTCATAAACACTTGAAATCCATCGCTTTGAGTCAAACTCGGTCAAATGGGAGAGGTTCTAGGTATAAAATGACCTAAACACTTTGAATCAGACGGTATGATTCAATATAGGTCAAATAAGATCAATCTTGGGTAGAAATGACGTATTTACCCTTGAACATGTCATAAAAACTCGAAATACGTCGATTTGAGTCAAACTCAGTCAAACGGATAAAATGACATAAACACTTCTAATCTGAAGATAAGAGTCAATATAAATCAAATGGGATCTGTTTTGGGTAAAAAATGAAGTATTTACCCTTGACACATGTCTTAAACACTTAAAACACATCGATTTGTGTCAAACTCGAACAAATAGGAGAGGTTTTACGTATAAAATGACTTAAACACTTCGAATCAGAACATATGAGTCAATATAGATCAAATGTGATCTATTTTGGGTAGAAAAAGACATATTTACCCTTGAACATGGCATAAACCCTTGAAATCCATTGATTTGAGTCAAACTCGGTAAAATGCAAGAGATTCTAAGTATAAATTGACTTAAACACTTTAAATCGGAAGACATAAGTAAATATAGGTCAAATGGGATCATTTCTGGTAGAAAATGACGTATTTACCCTTAAACACTTGAAATACATCGATTTTAGTCAAACTCGGTCAAATGGGAGATGTTTTGGGTATAAAATGACTTATATACTTCGAATCGGAAGATATGAGTCAATATAGATCTAATGGGATCACTTTTGGGTAGAAAAAGACGTATTTACCCTTGAACATGTCATAAACAATTGAAATACATTGATTTGAGTCAAACTCGGTCAAATGGGAAAGATTATGGCTATAAATTGACTTAAAAACTTCAAATCGGATGATAAGAGTCAATATAGATCAAATGGGATCAGTTTTGGGTAGAAAATGATATTTTTACCCTTGAAACATGTCATAAACACTTGAAACACATCGATTTGAGTCAAACTCGGTCAAATAGGAGAGGTTTTGCGTATGAAATGACTTAAACACTTCGAATCAAAAGATATAAGTCAATATCGATCAAATGGGATATGAGGTTCAAAGTGTAAATTGACTTAAACACTTTGAATTGGAAGACATAAGTAAATATCGTCAAATGGGATCATTCCTGTAGAAAATGACGTATTTACCCTAGAACAAGTCATAAATACTTGAAATACATGGATTTAAGTCAAACTCGGTCAAATGGGAGAGGTTCTGGGTATAAAATGACTTATATAATTCGAATCGGAATATATGAGATAATATAGATCAAATGGGACCATTTTGGGTAGAAAAGGAGGTATTTACCCTTGAACATGTCATAAACACTTGAAATACATCAATTTTAGTCAAACTCAGTCCCATGGGAGAGGTTCTGGAAATAAAATGAATTATATAATTTGAATCGAAAGATATGAGCCAATATAGATCAAATGGGATTAGTTTTGGGTAGAAAAAGACGTATTCACCCTTGAACATGTCATAAACATTTCAAATACATCGATTTGAGTCAAACTCGGTCAAATGGGAGGTTTTGTGTATAAAATGACCTAAACACTTCAAATCAGACACTATGATTCAATATAGGTCAAATAGGATCAATTTTGGGTAAAAATGACGTATTTAACCTTGAACATGTCAAAAAAACTCGAAATACATCGATTTGAGTCAACTCAGTCAAACGGGAGAGGTTTTGGGTGTAAAATAACTTAAACACTTCTAATCGAAAGATAAGAGTCAATAAAAATCAAATACGATAAGTTATTGGTAGAAAATGATGTATTTACCCTTGGCACATGTCTTAAACACTTGAAATACATCGATTTGCGTCAAACTCGAACAAATAGGAGAGGTTTTAGGTATAAAATGACTTAAACATTTCGAATCGAAACATATGAGTCAATGTAGATCAAATGGAATCTGTTTTGGGAAGAAAAAGACGTATTTATTCTTGAACATGCAATAAACCCTTGAAATCCATTGATTTCAGTCAAACTCGGTCAGTTGCATGAGATTGTAAGTATAAATTGACTTAAACACTTTAAATAGGAAGACATAAGTTAATATAGGTCAAATGGGATCATTTCAGGTAGAAAATGACGTATTTATCCTTGAACACGTCATAAACACTTGAAATACATCAATTTCAGTCAAACTCGATAAAATGGGAGAGGTTCTAGGTATAAAATGACTTATATACTTGGAATTGGAAGATATGGCTCAATATAGATCAAATGGGATCAATTTTGGGTAGAAAAAGACGTATTTACCCTTGAACATGTCATAAATAATTGAAATACTTTGATTTGAGTCAAACTCGGACAAATGGGAAAGGTTCTTGGTATTAATTGACTTAAATAAAGAATCTATGCAAGCAAGCATATTTTCTCTATCATATTCATGCATATCTATTCTAATTTGTTCAAGGTTTACCTTATGTCTTTGTAGTACATCCTTCTTAGCCATTAAGCATTTCTTGAATGTACTGGTTCCCCCTCTGGTTCCCGGACCAGTGCTGTTCTCCTTGATGTTTGTGAAGGTAGTTAGGCAAACATCAAAACTAGTTGTATCTTCTTCTTCATCAGATCCTAAGTCAGATTCTCCCCACATAGATGCTATCATGGCATTCTTGAAATCCCTCTTATCTCCAGATTGAGATTGCTTGTCCTTCCATTTTGGACAATCACGAATGATGTGTCCTTTCTCACCACACTTGAAGCAACCTGAAGATGAAGACGAGTTAGATTTTTTAGTGTTTTTGAAATTCCTACCTTTGAAATTCCTCTTTTGATCACGAAGAGATCTTTTAAATCTTTTTGCAATCAGGCTGATCTCATCTTCTTCTTCCTCTACTGTTCCCTTTAGTGCCATGCCTCTGGCTGGTTCCTTCTCAGACTTAGAGTCAATCAGCATCTCATGAGTCATAAGGGAACCAATCAGCTGTTCCAAAGACAGGGTAGACAGATCCTTTGCTTCATATACTGCTGTTACCTTAGCTGTCCATGTATCTGTTAAACTACGCAAAATTTTTCTCACAAGATCCTCATCAGAAAATATTTTACCAAGTGATCTAAGATCATTAACAATAGTCATAAACCTGCGAAAGCAATCATTGATTTTTTCATTTTTATTCATGGAAAACAATTCGTATTTAGACATGATTAAATTAATTTTAGACCGTTTTACCTCACTGGTTCCCTCAAACGCAAGTTCGAGGGTGTCCCATATCTCCTTAGCACTACTGCAACCAGAGATACGATTTGTTTCGTTCTCACCTATTGCTTGTTGTAGAATTGACATTGCCTTAGCATTTTTCTCCAGCAGCTTGTAATCAGCAGTGACCAATTCGATATCCTTCTTGGGAACCTGTTTCCCATCAGCTTCTGTCTTGAGAATGATATTAGGACCATTTTTAACTACGAGCCAGCATTCATAATCAATACCCATGATAACATTCTGGATCCTATTCTTCCACCAGGCATAATTATTTCCATTAAACTTTGGTGTCTTGTTGTCATAACCGATTGCACTTAATTCTTGAGTACTCATTCTTAACTCCTCTAGATGTTACTCTTTCGAGAAGCTTAGGCTCTGATATTAATTGAAGGTTCAATGGGCACTCAAGAGGGGGGGGGGGGGGGGGGGGGGGGGGGGGGTGAATTGAGTGTTAAGTAACCGTTGGCAATTTTTTGCTTCTTTTCGGATTATGTGTAAGGAACCAGTTGTGCTGGTTCCCTTATGCAGCGGAATAAAACAAAGCAATAAATAACAACACAGTCTTAACGAGGTTCACCCAACTCTGGCCTACGTCCTCCTATTCTAAGTCCTTTATTAATCTACTCCGAAAAATAAAGATAAAGAACACTCTGCTGTTTCCCTACTCCGGGAACCAGTAAACCCCACACTCTACTCCGAATGTGCTTTGAACTTACCCTCGTAAGTTCCTAGTGTGTTTGAACTCACAAACACTCACCAAGTCTTCAACCCCTTTGTCAAAGACTTAATACAAGATCAAAAACTCTCTAATGATCTAACTCTCAAAAGTCAAATAGAGAAAAACGTTAAAAACACTCTTATGCTCTTGTGTATCACTTAATAATTGAATTAGTGCTTTTAGCTCTCAAGGATCAAACTCTATTAAAATTGCGTGAAAGCTATATATTTGATTATTCAGAGCAAGATGTATTTATAGGTTAGTTGGCTAAACCATAAAATCATGCATATAAGATATATATACGATTTTAGGATAAGTATTTATCCTAATTGATTTAATCACAAGATAAGATCAACTTAGGATAAGATACTTCCCGGTTTTTAGCTAACCAAAAATATCATCTTATCTTTTAGCTGCTTAGATATATCTTAAATCAATATATTTCGGAAAATATCCTTTTCGTAAAATCTTTGTAAAAACCGCAGCTTGAATAATCTGTTCAGTTAACCTGGTTCCCTGACCTGGTTCCCTGAACTGAATATGTTATGAAATTTGTTCCAAACCTTGTACCAAATTTCATAACGATATTTAATATACTAAAAGCACTTTATATACTCAATTATATAAGTTGTACTACGGAGCATTTACATGAAGATCCTAAATAACTCTTCGAGTGTAGTCTTCCTTCATGCATTCGTTAAGTCTTGAAAGCTTCCATGAATGAACTCAATTATTGACCAAGGACCTTCCTTTAAGTTGATCGAAAGTCCTTTCAAGCTTCCAATCTTAGAAATCAACTTAGATGCATAGCTCATTTATCATCTAGTTGTTCCCTGTATAAAGACAAGTTAGTTCAACAAATATCTCATATAAGTAATAACTTATCTAGGGAAACAGTGTTCTATTTTAGCTGGTTCCCCCAACTGTATTGAACACTTTCCAAGACCTGTTTCCCTTAGCTGTTTGTCATCATTCAAAACTATCAATCAAAACCTAAGGGACTCGACAAATTCCCCCTTTTTGATGATGACAAACATTTGAAGTTTCTGCACCTGTGAACATACTAAAAAAAAATAGTCAAAAACTTCAAGAACTCAAAACTCAATGGAACAAGTCAGTTAAGCCAACTGGTTCCCTAAACAGAAACAGAAAATAAAATAAAGTCAAAGTAAAAGTAAAAAGACTAAAAAACGACTCAATCTAAACTAGTAAAGACTCTAGGCTTCAACTTCAACTATTTCCCCCCTTTTGGCATCATTAAAAAGATATGCAAAAGTAGCATCTTATGCATAAAGTAACGTGCTAAACCATCCAATGGCATCAACCATTATACAAATAAAGTGCTGCAAAAGAAGGTCAGAATAGTCAAAGTTAAGTCATGCCGTCAATAAAGATCATAGTTTAATACAAACCAACAAAAGTGAACGATAGAGCCGAAATCCATATCAAAACAAGTTCATGGATTGGGAGGAATAAAAACAGTCCAACAAAATCAGTTATTCAGAATATAATATAATAAAGGTAGGCTAAATGAAAAAGAGAACAGATTCAATCATCATCATCATTTTCATCATCTCCTTCCTCTTCTTCAGTGGCAGCCTCCTCAGCTGTTTCTTCCTGGTTCTCCTCCTCTTCACTGTCATCTTCCTGCTGGTCTACTTGCTGGTCCTCCTCAACTTGTTTCTTCTCATTTCCAGAACTGCCAGCAATCTGTTTCTCTAACTTGATCATCCTCATAATAAATGAAGTGGATAGACCTTCAACCAAGTTCACTAACTTGCTGAGCTGATCCCCTACAGCATTTATCTTCTCTTCCTGACTCTCCAGCCTCTTAAGAATAACCTGCTGACCAGCTGGTTCCTCTGCCTTCTGTTTCTTCTTGGCAGGCTTAGGAGTCTCTACTGGTTCCTCCTCCCTAAACTTCAACACCCCAGCACTTATGATCAACCCCTTTTGTTTCAGAATACCTTTGGTAAACACCATTGCAGGAGCAGTTGATCCACTAAGAGAAACATTATTCTCTTTAAGAAGCTTAGTTATGTAGGAGCCATAAGGAAGAGAGTGGTGGGATGAAGTATAGCAATTCATCATATGGTTTATCATTAGAGAAGGAAGATTTATCTTAATCCTTTTCATCAGCAAATATATAAGCACCATTTCCATAATGCGCACAAAACCCCTATGAAGGTTCTATGGGCACTCAAGAGGGGGGGGGGGGGGGGGGGGGGGGGTGAATTGAGTGTTTAGCAATCGTTGGTAAATTTTAACTCTTTTCGGATTATGGTTAAGGAACCAGTTGTGCTGGTTCCCTTGAGCAGCGGATTAAAAGCAAAACAATAAAGAACACAACAGTTTAACGAGGTTCAGCCAACTCTGGCCTACGTCCTCCTATCCTAAGTCCTTTATTAATCTACTCCGAAAAACAAAGACAAAGAACACTCTGCTGTTCCCTACTCCGGGACCAGCAACCCCACACTCTACTCCGAGTATGCTAAAGACCTACACTCGTAAGTCCTAAACGTGTTTAAACTCACAAACACTCACCTAGCCTTCAGCCCCCTTGCCAAAGACTCACGTTACAATGATCAACACTCTCTAAATGATCAAACTCTTTAATAAGTGAAAATAGAGAAACTTATTTAATCTAAGATGCTCGTGTATATGAAATATCAATAGACTTAGTGCTTTTCTCTCAATGTATTGCTCCTTAATAATGCGTGAGAGAAGTTGTTGATTATTAGTTAAACAGATCCTATTTATAACCCTTAAGTGACCGAAACCCTAGTTACCAAAAATCATGCTAAAAAGATAAACATGACTTTAGGAAAGTATTTATCCTAAATTGATTTTATTATAGGATAAAATCAATCTAAGATAATTACTCTAGAATTTAGGTAACTTAAAAGATTATATCAAATCTGTTAATAGCTGTCAAAATATTTTCCAAAACTTAATTTTCGAAATAAAATCTTTTTACAAAATCTTTTTAAAATCGCAGCTCTAATAATCAGAACAGTTAACCTGGTCCCCTGACCTGGTTCCCTGTCTTAAACATGTTATGAAATTTGTTCCAATCCTTGTACCAAATTTCACAACGATGTTTAATATATTCAAAGCACTTTATATATCTATTAATAAAACATACTACGGAGCATTTACATGAAAATCCTAAAGCACTCTTTCTTGAAGTGGATCTTTCTTCATGTAAACTTCAAGTCCTTGAATTCTTCCTTCGAATCATCTCATCATGAATAATGGCTCTTTAATAAGCTTCAAAGGACTTCAAGATTCAAGACTTGGTACAAACTCAATTACTGCACACGTAACACAGTTAAGGTACAATATCAAGTACATTACAGAAACAGTACATACTGGTTCCCTACCAGTACATAGCATAATTATTATTAAACTGTTTCCTGTATAAAGACAAGTTAGTTCAATGTAAAAACTCATGTAAATAATAACTTGTCTAGGGTAACAGTATACTGAAGTCAGCTGGTTCCTACCAACTGTTTTAACACTTATGTAGAACCTGTTTCCCTTAGCTGTTTGTCATCATTCAAAACCTAAGGAACCCAACAAATTCCCCCTTTTTGATGATGACAAACATTTTGAAGTTTCTGCACCTGTTATCATACTCAAAATAAAATCGTCAAAAACTTCAAGGACTCGAGACACACTGGAACGAGTCAGTTAAGCCAACTGGTTCCCTAACTAAAACAGAACAAATAAAATAAAGAGAAAAAGACTCAAAAACTAAAACAGAAACTACTCAACCTAAACTAGGAACTAGTAAAGACTTTAGGCTTCAACTTCAACTATTTTCCCCCTTTTGGCATCATTAAAAAGATATGCAATAGTAGAATCATATGCACAAGATAATGTGCTAAACCAATCAATGGTACCAACCATTATACAAACAATATGCTGCAAAGATAATCAAGATCAATCAAAATCAAAACAAACCATCAACAGTAATAAAATAGTTTAGTACATACCAAGCAAAAGTTAACCAAAAAGACCCAAATCCATAACCAAAAGAAATCTATGGATAGGGTGGAATTAAAAACAGTTCAACATAATCAGTTATTAGAGAAATAATAATAGTAAGGCAGGCATAAACAAGGAAGAATCAAGCTCATTCATCATCCTCATTCTCCTCTTCTTCATCATCTTCCTCGGACTTTTCTGGATCTGTTGCATCCTGGTCCTCCTCTGCCTCATCCTCACTTTCTTCAGCTGTTGGTTCCCCTGCAGCCTGAGCCTCAACTGGAACTGGTTCCTTACTGCTACCAGCAATCTGTTTCTCCACAGCACTCATTCTGATACTAAAGGAAGCAGACAAACCCTCAACCAAACCCATCAACTTATGCAACATTTCCTCCTGAGCCTCCAGCCTCTGTAAGAGAACCGTCTGACCTGCTGGTTCCTCTTTCCTCTTCTTGGCTGGCCTAGGGGTTTCCTCTACTGGTTCCTCATCCCTGAACCTTAGCTCACCAGAGCTGATGTCCAATCCTTTCTGTTTCAGGATTGCTTTGGTGAATACTACAACAGGAACAGTAGATCCACTCAGACTAACATTATTTTCTTTCAAGAGCTTGGTGATATAAGAACCGTATGGAAGAGAATGGTGAGAGGAATTGTAACTATACATAATATGGTCAATCATAAGAGATGGAAGATTGACCTTAATCTTCTTCATAATCAAGTAAATTAGCACCATTTCCATGATGCGTACCATTCCTCTACCTTGGGCCCTAGGTAATAACATTTTGTTGCAAATGGAATGAAGGACCAGCATTACTGGTTCCTTCAAGTTGACAGTTTTGAATGTTCCAGTTTTCTTTGGAATTCTTCCTCCAAACACAAAGTCATGAATGTCATCAGGAGTTATCCCAATGAGTATTGGACAACCATCACCAGAGAACTTATCAAACCCATCTCTAGGGACTCTCAACAAAACAGACAGGCTAGCTACTGACATATTAACATCCACACCATGAACAGTTGAACTTAAAGACATATCAGGCTGCTGTTTCATGTTCAAAAAGAAAGACCTAACACCAGCAGTGTTGGCATCACAGACATTAAATAAGGACATCCATCCTTGATATTCTAGCAGACTTTTCACTTCTTGTAAAGCAGGTTCATCAAAGTAACCATCCCCAGTTCTACACCCAGAAAGAACTACTCTAGAGCTTAAGTCAGTGGAACCACCAGAAGGTGATTCTAAGGACATACCTTTTGTTGCCTTTCGTGCTGTTCCTCTTTTTCTTTTGGAACCAGCAGCAGAATCTATGGACTGTTCTTCCAGTACTTCCTCCTTGATCCTCTTCAGAGAAGATCTTGTTGCCCTGCTATGAACCATGGGCTTGGGTGGTTTCTTAGTAGACCCGAGGATTTGTAAATCCTCTTCCCCACTCACAATTTCTTCCTCTTCCTTTCCACCCTCAGTATCAAAAAATTCCTCCGTGCTTCTGGGCTGTTCCCCTAGTGAAGAGGCTGGTTCCTTCATAATCTTCTCCTCAACCTCAGGGGATTTTGGTAATGGGACTTTTGTGGAAGGTGGGGAAGGTGGGGATTTTGTGGATGATGATGATTTTGGTGATAGGTGTTTTGTTTCAGTTGGTGGTGAAGTATGAGAGACGGTTTTTGGAGATGATGGTTCAGCTGGTATAGGTGGAACCGAGGTCTCTTTCACCTTTGATTGTGATGAATTGGAAGCACTACTCTTCTTCTTGCCTTTCTTAGATGATGCAGCAGTAGCTTTCTTACCCATTGTGAGATTTGGGAGAAGAACAACCAAGAGAAATTGAAGAAGAAGCGAAGTTGAACTCGGATGAACAGTGTTTAGGGTCTAAGCACGAGAGAGAAGAGAGAAAGAATTGAATGATGTGATGAATGAACTCTGCAATGGGTTAGTGTATTTATATCAACATTGCACAATTAAGGAAGTTCAAAAATATAGCCGGTTGAAGCAATAAAAAACGGAAAGATATGATTGCAAATTTGAAAGTCAAAATATGGTAATTATCTTGTTACCATAATTTTATCAACCAACTAAAATATAGGCAATAAGATATACTTGCCTCTTAGATAGGGATTAATAACTGAAATAAGATAAATCTTTCCAAAAAGAATTATCTTATATTAATCTTCCAAAAATATTCTAAATATTTTCGAATGACATATCAGAGCTGAACTGCTGTTCCCTCTTGCTGGTACCTGTACTAAACCAAGTTATGCTGTTTCTAGCTTATTTCAATTCGACATCTCCTGTTTCTTTGCACAACCAATTTTGCAATCCTTTTGAGATCACAAATTAGGTTACATAACATTTGTAAGCCAGCAACATAGTTATATACATAATCAATACAAAAGCATACCTAATCTAGCCAATCATTGAAGGAAATAATTGAAGCCAAAGACTAAAATTTAACTAGACCTAGCATGACCCTTAACTTACAAAACGACTCTCTACACAAAGGTTTAGTGAAGATATCAGCTATTTGATCTTCACTTTTACAGAACAACACTTCAACCAATCCTTTTTCCACATTGTCTCTTAAAAAATGATGCCTTATTTCAATGTGTTTGGTTTTGGAGTGTTGAACGGGGTTCTTAGAAATATTAATAGCACTGGTGTTATCACAAAATATAGGGACACTTTCATAAATAACACCAAAATCTTTCAGCTGGTTCCTTATCCACAGTAGCTGGGAACAGCATGAAGCTGCTGCAATGTATTCTGCCTCTGCTGTGGATAAGGCTACTGAATTTTGCTTTTTAGAACCCCACGAGATTAGACAAGAGCCAAGGAAGTGTGCCATACCTGATGTGCTCTTTCTATCCACAAGGAAACCAGCATAGTCTGCATCTGTATATCCAACCAGGTTGATGGTACTGCCTTTGGGGTACCATAAGCACAGATCTGCTGTTCCCACAAGATACCTAAGTATCCTTCTAACAGCTTTTAAGTGAGATTCTTTTGGATTACTTTGAAACCTAGCACACAATCCAACAGAAAACACAATGTCAGGTCTACTAGCTGTTAGGTAAAGAAGAGAACCTATCATTGCTCTATAAAGAGAGGCTTCAACATCTTTTCCCTTAAGATCAGCATCTAATTTAGCAGATGTGGGAACAGGTGTATCATAAGCTCTGCTGTTCTCCATGCCAAACTTTTTCAGCAATTCTTTTAAGTACTTTTGTTGATGGATCATGATTCCATCATTTGTTTGCTTGATTTGCAGCCCTAGGAAGAATCCTAGTTCACCCATCATACTCATTTCAAATTCACTCTGCATCAAATTAGCAAACTCATCACACAAAACTTTATTAGTAGCACCAAATAAAATGTCATCAACATAGATTTGTACTACAATCAAGTGTTTCCCTTTGGTTTTGATAAATAAGGTTTTGTCTACTGTTCCCCTCTTGTACTCATTTTCCATCAAGAAAGTGGACAACCGTTCATACCAAGCTCTTGGAGCTTGTTTCAATCCATACAAAGCCTTGTCCAATTTATATACATGTTGGGGGAACAGCGCATCTTCAAAACCAGGAGGCTGTTCCACGTACACTTCTTCCTTCAGGTATCCATTAAGGAAGGCAGTTTTCACATCCATCTGAAACAGCTTAAAGTTCATGTGAGCAGCATAAGCAATTAAAACCCTAATAGCCTCAAGCCTAGCTACTGGTGGAAACGTCTCATCATAGTCAATTCCTTCTTGTTGATTATACCCTTGCACCACTAGTCTTGCTTTGTTTCTGACTATAGTACCAAGGTCATCTAACTTATTTCTAAAGACCCATCTAGTACCAATGACTGATCTTTCTTTGGGACGGGGAACCAGGTGCCAGACCTGGTTCCTCTGAAATTGATTCAATTCATCTTGCATAGCTAATACCCAATCAGGATCAGTCAAAGCCATCTTATAGTCAGTAGGCTCTACATTAGACAGGAAAGAATAGAAAGCACAAAAGTTTTGAAAAACATTTCTTCTCGTTTGAACCCCTTTATTAATATCACTAATTATTTGATCAGGGGGATGAGAAGATTGATATCTATGAGATCTAAAATTTACACCATTTTGTGCTTCTAAATTAGGTTGGGAACCAGCATAATCATGAATCTCTTCTTCTACTGAAGAACCAGGAGGATTCACATTCATGCTGTTTCCTCTATCATTGCTTACCTCAGGTTCAGAGGTGGTTCCTTCTACTGTTCCCCCTGAACTCATTACCTGTCTATTGTTTGTGGAACCATCAGGACTTGGTTCACTTTCTGAATTCTCGTTGCCACCATTTCCTTCTCTAGGTACATCATCATTGTTATCAGGTGGAGTATTTGGTATACCTAGATTTACTTGCTCGTCATCTGAGGGACCAGCAGCCTGGTTCCCCGTAAAGTCCATTAGTCCAATTTCTTCATCAGGTTGTACCTACGCATTCTCAGAAGACATATTAAATTCATCAAAGATAACATGAATACTCTCCTCTACACAAAGAGTCCTTTTATTAAAGACTCTATATGCTTTGCTGTGAGAAGAATATCCAAGAAAGATCCCCTCATCACTCCTAGGATCAAATTTATCAAGCTGGTCCTTCCCATTGTTATGAATGAAACACTTACATCCAAAAACACGAAAATAAGAAATATTGGGCTTTCGACCTTTAAGGAGTTCATAAGGAGTTTTATTTATCTTTGGTCTAATGAGACCTCTATTTAAAATATAGCAAGCAGTGTCAACAGCTTCACCCCAAAATCTCTTAGGAAGACCACTTTCAATTAGCATCGTTCTGGCCATCTCCTCAAGAGTTCTATTTTTTCTTTCTACAACACCATTTTGTTGAGGTGTTCTAGGGGCTGAGAAGTTGTGACTTACTCCATGCTCCCTACAATAATCAATAAAGTTAGCATTATCAAATTCAGTACCATGGTCTGATCTTACCGAGACCAGCTTATGAGTGAGCTGGTTCTCCACTTGTTTCACCAATGTTACCCATTCTTCAAACGTTTCATCCTTTGTGTGTAACATCATCACCCAAGTGTACCTGGAATAATCATCAACCATAACACAGACATATCTATGACCTCTTCGACTTTGTACTCTCATAGGACCACACAAATCAATGTGTACAAGTTCGAAGGGCCTGCTGGTACTCATAACTGTTTTAGGCTTAAAAGAAGTTTTGACCTGTTTCCCCCTTACACATTCAGGACAAACTTTATCAGCTTCGTACTTAATGTTAGGAAGACCTACCACTAAGTCACGTGCTTTAAGTTTGTTTAGAAGTGTTAGGCTAGCATGTCCAAACCTCTTATGCCAAATCCATTGATTATTATCAGAAACAGCTCTCAAACAGATGGACTTGTCTTGAGGAATTTTATCTAGGAAGGTAATGTAAACATCATGCTTCCTGGTTCCCTCACATACAAGTTCTCCTGTTTGTGAGTTAACTATATGACAAAGATTGGCTTGAAACTCGACTCTATTGCCTTTGTCACATAATTGAGAAATACTCAAAAGATTATGTTGCAAGCCTTCAACATAATATACATCGTCTATAGCATGAGAAAGTGTCTTACCAACCTTACCTAAACCAGTGATGGTTCCCTTACTATTATCTCCAAAGGTGACACTTCCTCCATCAAAGGCCACTAGTGAAAGGAATTGATTTTTATCCCCGGACATATGTCTTGAGCAACCACTGTCCAAATACCAATAGGTGTCTCCTTTCACTCTAGCCTGCGAGAGCTGATCAAACATTAGATTTAGGAACCCAAACAAATTTGGGTCCCTTTTCAACAACATTTACATTTTGTTGATCTTTTCTTATCCAAACATATTTAACAATCTTGCTGTTCTTATTAGCACTAAACCTCTTAGCTGGACATTCATGAATCTTATGTCCATTCTTACCACAATGAAAACACACATGCATCTCTTTAGTCATGACATACTTACCTCGTTGGTATTCTTTGATCCAGGTGGTTTCTCTGGGAGACCAGTTAGTCCTGGTTCTCTGTCTAGTATAACCAAGACCAGCCTTTCCTCTGTTTCCTCTCGATAAAGTCAGATGATTAAAGGATTCTTTAGCATTCAATAATTTGTCCATATGTCTATGACTATCATTAAGTTCCTTTTCTCTAGTTTCAAGTGTCTTAGTCAACAATTTGTTTTTCTCTTTTGATCACGAAGAGATTTTTCAAATCTCCTTGCAATCATGCTGATCTCATCTTCTTCTTCTTCTACTGTTCCCTTCAGTGCAATGCCTCTAGCTGGTTCCTTCTCGGACTTGGAGTCAATCAGCATCTCATGAGTCATGAGGGAACCAATCAGCTGTTCCAGAGACAATGTAGACAGATCTTTTGCTTCATACACTGCTGTTACCTTAGCTGTCCAAGCATCTGTTAAACTACGCAAAATTTTTCTCACAAGATCTTCGTCAGAAAAACTTTTACCAAGTGATCTAAGATCATTAACAATAGTCATAAACCTACGAAAGCAATCATTGATTTTCTCATTTTTGTTCATAGCAAATAATTCATATTTAGACATGATTAAATCAATTTTAGACCGTTTTACCTCGCTGGTTCCCTCAAACGCAAGTTCAAGGGTGTCCCATATCTCCTTAGCACTACTACATCCAGAGATACGGTTTGTTTCAGTCTCACCTATTGCTTGTTGTAGTATAGACATTGCCTTGGCATTCTTCTCCAGCAATTTGTAATCAGCCGTGTCCAACTCACTGTCCTTTTTAGGTACCTGGTTCCCCTCGGCATCTTTCTTGAGGATGACATTTGGACCGTTCTTAACTATGAGCCAGCATTCATAGTCAATACCCATGATAACATTCCTAATTCTATTTTTCCACCAAGCATAATTATTTCCATTAAACTTGGGAGTCTTGTTGTCATAACCGATTGCACTATGTTCTTGAGTACTCATTCTTAACTCCTCTAGATGTTACTCTTTCGAGAAGCTTAGGCTCTGATACCAATTCAAGGTTCTATGGGCACTCAAGAGGGGGGGGGGGGTGAATTGAGTGTTTAGCAATCGTTGGTAAATTTTAACTCTTTTCGGATTATGGTTAAGGAACCAGTTGTGCTGGTTCCCTTGAGCAGCGGATTAAAAGCAAAACAATAAAGAACACAACAGTTTAACGAGGTTCAGCCAACTCTGGCCTACGTCCTCCTATCCTAAGTCCTTTATTAATCTACTCCGAAAAACAAAGACAAAGAACACTCTGCTGTTCCCTACTCCGGGACCAGCAACCCCACACTCTACTCCGAGTATGCTAAAGACCTACACTCGTAAGTCCTAAACGTGTTTGAACTCACAAACACTCACCTAGCCTTCAGCCCCCTTGCCAAAGACTCACGTTATAATGATCAACACTCTCTAAATGATCAAACTCTTTAATAAGTGAAAATAGAGAAACTTATTTAATCTAAGATGCTCGTGTATATGAAATATCAATAGACTTAGTGCTTTTCTCTCAATGTATTGCTCCTTAATAATGCGTGAGAGAAGTTGTTGATTATTAGTTAAATAGATCCTATTTATAACCCTTAAGTGACCGAAACCCTAGTTACCAAAAATCATGCCAAAAAGATAAACATGACTTTAGGAAAGTATTTATCCTAAATTGATTTTATTATAGGATAAAATCAATCTAAGATAATTACTCTAGAATTTAGGTAACTTAAAAGATTATATCAAATCTGTTAATAGCTGTCAAAATATTTTCCAAAACTTAATTTTCGAAATAAAATCTTTTTACAAAATCTTTTTAAAATCGCAGCTCTAATAATCAGAACAGTTAACCTGGTCCCCTGACCTGGTTCCCTGTCTTAAACATGTTATGAAATTTGTTCCAATCCTTGTACCAAATTTCACAACGATGTTTAATATATTCAAAGCACTTTATATATCTATTAATAAAACATACTACGGAGCATTTACATGAAAATCCTAAAGCACTCTTTCTTGAAGTGGATCTTTCTTCATGTAAACTTCAAGTCCTTGAATTCTTCCTTCGAATCATCTCATCATGAATAATGGCTCTTTAATAAGCTTAAAAGGACTTCAAGATTCAAGACTTGGTACAAACTCAATTACTGCACACGTAACACAGTTAAGGTACAATATCAAGTACATTACAGAAACAGTACATACTGGTTCCCTACCAGTACATAGCATAATTATTATTAAACTGTTTCCTGTATAAAGACAAGTTAGTTCAATGTAAAAACTCATGTAAATAATAACTTGTCTAGGGTAACAGTATACTGAAGTCAGCTGGTTCCTACCAACTGTTTTAACACTTATGTAGAACCTGTTTCCCTTAGCTGTTTGTCATCATTCAAAACCTAAGGAACCCAACACCCTACCTTGTGCTCGAGGGATAATCATCTTGTTACACACAGAGTGAAGGACCAGCATCACTGGTTCCTTCAAGCTACCAGTTTTAAACGTTCCAGCTTTCTTTGGAACTTTCCCTCCAAACACAAAATCATGCACTTCATCTGGACTGACCCCTATAAGTGTGGGCCATCCATCTCTAGAATACTCATCAAAACCATCTCTGGGTATATTCAACAACCCAGCCAAGCTTGCAACAGACACATTTACTTCAACATCATTCACACTTGAACTTAACGATCTATCCAACATTTGTTTCAAATTCACATAAAACTTTCTAACACCATCAATATTAGCATCACAGACATCAAACAAAGGCATCCAACCCTGATATTCTAACAGCTCTTTCACATCACTTAAAGCAACTTCATCAAAATAACCAACTTCTGTTTTACACCCAGATACCACAACCCTAGAACCTAAATTAGTCATACCAACAGATGGAGATTCTACTGACATACCTCTTGCAGACTTCCGCGCTGTTCTCTTTCGTTTGGAACCAGCAGAGTCCATCGACTGTTCCTCTATTACTACTTCACCAATCCTTTTCAGGGATGACCTGGTCACTCTGCTGCGAACCAAGGGTTCTGTAGTCCACTTTTTATGCCCAATGATCTGTAGATCATCTTCCTCACTTCGAACTTCCTCCTCTTCCCTTTCTCCAACAGTGTTGAAGAATTCTTCAGTGCTTTTGGGCTGGTCCCCCTGAGATGAGACAGGTTCCTTGATGATGGAATCATCAGCTTCAAGGGTTTTGGGTAAAGGTGCATTTTTGGGAGGTGGAGGTGAGGGAGATTTAGAAGATGGAGATAGAGTTGGTGATGGGTTCTTTGTGGTGGTAGGAGGTGAGTTGCTCGATGAAGTTGGAGCAGGGTTTGCTTCATTGATGGAGGTCTCCTTCAATTGAGTGGACTCACTTACTTGAGACTTCTCCTTCCTTTTCTTAGCTGGAGCCCTGGTTGATTTCCTACCCATTGTAGCAAATGAGCTTCACAGATTTGAGGGAGATGGGAACGAGTGAACAGTGATCAGGGTACCACTTTTGAACGAGAGAGAGATGAGTAGAGTGATGATGTGATGTGAAGCTGTATCAAGGTGTTTATGTGTATTTATATCAATTACACAGACATAGGATTTCCAATAATTAGCCGGTTGAGAGTCAAAGTAAATGAGAGAGATAATTTCAGAAATTGAAAATTTAAAAATTGTAGTTATATTTTTACAAAAGAGTCAACCAATTATAAATTAGGCAATTAAATGTATTTGCCTCTTTGTAGGATAGGATTAACTGAAATAAGATAATTCTTTCCAAAAAGAAATTATCTTATAGTAATCTTCCGAAAATAAGATATTTTCGGATGACATATCAGAGCTGAACTGCTGTTTCCTCTTGCTGGTACCTGTACTGAACCAGTCATTCTATTTTCAGCATGTTTCAAAATAACTTCTCCTATTTTTATGCAACAACAATCCACTTGGGGTTATTTACACAGTGTTTGCAAGTAAGCAGCATAGTTATATACATAATCGATACAAAAGCATACTTATTCTAACCAATCATTGAAGGAAATAATTGAAGCCATCGCCTAAAGTCTAACTAGACCTAAAAGGACTCTTAACCTACAAAAAGACTCTCTACATAAAGGCTTTGTGAAAATATCAGCTATTTGATCTTCACTTTTACAGAACAACATCTCCACCAGTCCTTTTTCCACATTGTCTCTTAGAAAATGGTGTCTTATCTCAATGTGTTTGGTCTTGGAGTGTTGCACGGGGTTCTTTGAAATATTGATTGCACTAGTGTTATCACAAAAGATAGGAACACTTTTATAAATAACACCAAAATCTTTCAGCTGGTTCCTTATCCACAGTAGCTGGGAACAGCATGAAGCTGCAGCTATATATTCTGACTCTGCTGTGGATAGGGCCACCGAATTTTGCTTCTTTGAACCCCATGATATAAGACAAGAGCCAAGGAAGTGTGCCATACCTGATGTGCTCTTTATATCAACTAGGAAACCAGCATAATCTGCATCTGTATATCCAATGAGATCGATGGTACTGCCTTTGGGGTACCACAAAAACAGATCTGCTGTTCCCACAAGATACCTGAGTATCCTTCTAACAGCCTTCAAGTGAGATTCCTTTGGATTGCTTTGAAACCTAGCACACAAACCAACAGAAAACACAATGTCAGGTCTACTAGCTATTAGGTAAAGTAGAGAACCAATCATTCCTCTATAAAGCGTAGCTTCAACATTTTTTCCTTTAAGATCAGCATCCAACTTTGTGGATGTGGGAACAGGTGTGTCATAAGCTTTGCTGTTCTCCATGCCAAACTTTTTCAGCAGCTCTTTTAAGTACTTTTATTGATGGATCATTATACCATCATTTGTTTGCTTAATCTGCAAACCTAGGAAGAACCCTAGTTCTCCCATCATACTCATTTCAAATTCACTCTGCATAAGATTTGCAAATTCGTCACACAAAGTTTGATTAGTAGCACCAAATAAAATATCATCAACATAGATTTGTACTACAATCAAGTGTTTCCCCCTGGTTCTTATGAACAAGGTCTTGTCTACTGTTCCCCTCTTGTAATCATTAGCCATCAAGAAATTGGACAGTCTTTCATACCAAGCCCTTGGAGCTTGTTTCAAGCCATATAATGCTTTATCCAACTTATATACATGCTGGGGAAACAGTGCATCTTCAAAACCAGGTGGCTGCTCCACATATACTTCTTCCTTTAAATAGCCATTAAGGAAGGCAGTCTTCACATCCATCTGAAATAGCTTAAAATTCATGTGAGCAGTATAAGCAATTAAAATCCTAATAGCCTCTAGCCTAGCTACTGGTGCAAACGTCTCATCATAGTCAATTCCTTCTTGTTGATTGTACCCTTGCACCACTAGCCTTGCTTTGTTTCTGACTATAGTACCGAGGTCATCTAACTTGTTTCTAAAGACCCATCTAGTACCAATGACTGATCTTTCCTTTGGACGGGGAACCAGGTGCCAAACCTGGTTTTTCTGAAACTAATTTAATTCATCTTGCATAGCTAGTATCCAATCAGGATCAGTCAATGCCATTTTATAGTCAGTAGGCTCTACATTAGACAGGAAAGAATAGAAAGCGCAAAAGTTTTGAAAGACAATTCTTCTCGTTTGAATCCTCTTATTTATATCACTAATTATTTGATCAGTGGGATGAGAGGCTTGATATCTAAAACTTTTGACATTAATACTGTTTTGTGCTTCCTCATTACGTTGGGAACTAGCATGTTCATGAATCTCTTCTCTTTCTGCAGAACCAGGAGAATTCACATTCATGCTATTTCCTCTATCATTACTTACCTCAGGTTCAGGGGTGGTACCTTCTTCTGTTCCCCCTGAGCTCATTACCTGTCTATTATGTGAGGAACCATCAGGACTTGGTTCCCCTTCAGAATCCTCATTTTCTCCATTTTCTTCTCTAGGCACTTCATCATTATTATCTGGTGGAGTATCTAGTAGGCCTAGTTCTGCTTGCACTTCATCTGAGGGACCAGTATACTGGTTCCCCGTGAAATCCATCAAACCAATCACTTCATCAGGTTGTACCTGCGCAATCTCAGAAGACATGTTAAATTCATCAAAAATGACATGACACTCTCCTCAACACAGAGAGTCCTCTTATTGAAGACTCTATATGCTTTGCTGTGAGAAGAGTATCCAAGAAAGATTCCCTCATCACTTCTGGGATCAAATTTATCAAGCTGGTCCTTCCCATTATTATGCACATAACATTTACATCCAAAGACACGAAAGTATGTGATGTTGGGCTTTCGACCTTTAAGAAGTTCATAGGGAGTCTTATTTAACTTTGGTCTAATGAGACCTCTATTCAGTATATAGCAAGCAGTGTCAACAGCTTCACCCCAAAAACTCTTTGGGAGACCACTCTCAATGAGCATCGTCCTCGCCATCTCCTCAAGAGTTCTGTTCTTCCTTTCTACAACACCATTTTGCTGAGGTGTTCTAGGAGCTGAGAAGTTGTGATTAACTCCATGTTCCCTACAATAATCGATAAAGTTAGCATTATCAAATTCAGTACCATGGTCTGATCTTATCGAGACCAGCTTATGGGTGAGCTGGTTCTCCACTTGTTTCACCAATGTTACCCATTCTTCAAATGTTTCATCCTTTGCGTGTAACATCATTACCCAAGTGTACCTGGAATAATCATCGACCATAACACAGACATATCTATGACTTCTTCGACTTTGTACTCTCATGGGACCACACAAGTCAATGTGTACAAGTTCGAAGGGTCTGCTAGTACTCAAAACAATTTTAGGCTTAAAAGAGATTTTGACCTGTTTCCCCCTTACACATTCAGAACAAACTTTATCAACTTCGTACTTAATGTTAGGAAGACCTATCACTAAGTCACGTGCTTTAAGCTTGTTTAGAAGTGTTAGGCTAGCATGTCCAAACCTCTTATGCCAAATCCATTGATTATTTTCAGAAACAGCTCTCAAACAGATGGACTTGTCTTGAGGGATCTTATCTAAGAAGGTGATGTAGACATCATGCTTCCTAGTTCCCTCACATACCAGTTCTCCTGTTTGTGAGTTAACTATGTGACATAGGTTGGCTTGAAACTCAACTCTATTACCTTTGTCATATAATTGAGAAATACTCAAGAGATTATGTTGCAAGCCTTCAACATAATAAACATCATCTATTGTGTTAGAAAGTGTCTTACCAACCTTACCTAAACCAGTGATGGTTCCCTTGCTGTTATCCCCAAAGGTGACACTTCCTCCATCAAAGGCCACTAGTGAAAGGAATTGATCTTTATTCCCGGACATGTGTCTTGAGCAACCACTGTCCAAATACCAATAGGTGTCTCCCTTCACTCTAGCCTGTAAGATTGAATCAAACATTAGTTTTAGGAACCCAAACACACTTGGGTCCCTTTTCAACAACATTAACATCATGTTTATCCTTTCTTCTCCACATATACATTATACTCTTGCTGTTCTTATTAGCACTAATTTTCTTAGCTGGACATTCATGTATCTTATGTCCATTCTTACCACAATGAAAACACACGTGCATCTCTTTAGTCATGACGTACTTACCTCGCTGATATTCAGTGATCCAGGTGGTCTCTTTAGGAGACCAGTTAGTCTTGGTTTTCTGTCTAGTATAACCAAGACCAAATTTTCCTTTGTTTCCTCCTGATGAAGTCAGAAGGTTCAAAGTTCTTTGTGCATTCAGTAGCTTATCCAAATGTCTATGACTGTCATGCAATTCCCTTTCTTTTGTTTCAAGTGTTTTAACTAACAACTCGTTTTTCTCTTTCAAACACTCAAGATTACTTTCTAAAGTTGCAAGTTGTAAGTTAAGATCTAAAACCGTAGGGTCATTAGACATGTTACTAACTACTGATTGTTTTTCACCTTTTAGTTGATTGAATTCAGCATGTAACTTACAGATAGTGCTTTCATATTCATTAATCATACTGCTGACTTCAACGTTGGTTCCCGTGGGAAGACTAGGGGACTGAGCAGCTTTGAGTGAAGCAATTTCTTTGTGAGAATTTTCTAAGTTGAAAGCCAATGTTTTAAATGCCTTCAACAGAGACGTTCTATTGCAAGAATTTGCTTTACTTATGACTGTAGAAAAATTAGGGACTTCACTAGTAGTTGATAAGTCTCTGGGGAACCAAGAGATTAGATCTTCTTCACCATCACTTGGATAGTCAAGTTCAGAAGATCTTGCCCTTTCTAGTTCTACCTTACACTTGTCCAATTCAACTTCTAGTTCAGCACTTTGATTTTTCAAGTTATGGCAAACCATCTCTAGATGATCACAACTAGCAATAGCAATTTCACATTCATTTCGTTTTTCTTTTAGTTCTCTCTTGCCGGTTATATAGGTTTCACCTAATTTATAGCATTCATCTAATAAAGAATCTATGCAAGCAAGCATATTTTCTCTATCATATTCATACATATCTATTCTAATTTGTTCAAGGTTTACCTTATGTCTTTGTAGTACATCCTTCTTAGCCATTAAGCATTTCTTGAATGTACTGGTTCCCCCTCTGGTTCCCGGACCAGTGCTGTTCTCCTTGATGTTTGTGAAGGCAGTTAGGCAAACATCAGAACTAGTTGTATCTTCTTCTTCATCAGATCCTGAGTCAGATTCTCCCCACATAGATGCTATCATGGCATTCTTGAAAGCCCTCTTATCTCCAGATTGAGATTGCTTGTCCTTCCATTTTGGACAATCACGAATGATGTGTCCTTTCTCACCACACTTGAAGCAACCTGAAGATGAAGACGAGTTAGATTTTTTAGTGTTTTTGAAATTCCTACCTTTGAAATTCCTCTTTTGATCACGAAGAGATCTTTCAAATCTTTTTGCAATCAGGCTGATCTCATCTTCTTCTTCCTCTACTGTTCCCTTCAGTGCCATGCCTCTGGCTGGTTCCTTCTCAGACTTAGAGTCAATCAGCATCTCATGAGTCATAAGGGAACCAATCAGCTGTTCCAAAGACAGGGTAGACAGATCCTTTGCTTTATATACTGCTGTTACCTTAGCTTTCCATGTATCTGTTAAACTACGCAAAATTTTTCTCACAAGATCCTCATCAGAAAATATTTTACCAAGTGATCTAAGATCATTAACAATAGTCATAAACCTGCGAAAGCAATCATTGATTTTTTCATTTTTATTCATGGAAAACAATTCGTATTTAGACATGATTAAATCAATTTTAGACCGTTTTACCTCACTGGTTCCCTCAAACGCAAGTTCGAGGGTGTCCCATATCTCCTTAGCACTACTGCAACCAGAGATACGATTTGTTTCGTTCTCACCTATTGCTTGTTGTAGAATTGACATTGCCTTAGCATTTTTCTCCAGCAGCTTGTAATCAGCAGTGACCAATTCGATATCCTTCTTGGGAACCTGTTTCCCATCAGCTTCTGTCTTGAGAATGATATTAGGACCATTTTTAACTACGAGCCAGCATTCATAATCAATACCCATGATAACATTCTGGATCCTATTCTTCCACCAGGCATAATTATTTCCATTAAACTTTGGTGTCTTGTTGTCATAACCGATTGCACTTAATTCTTGAGTACTCATTCTTAACTCCTCTAGATGTTACTCTTTTGAGAAGCTTAGGCTCTGATACCAATTGAAGGTTCAATGTGCACTCAAGAGGGGGGGGGGTGAATTGAGTGTTAAGTAATCGTTGGCAATTTTTTGCTTCTTTTCGGATTATGTGTAAGGAACCAGTTGTGCTGGTTCCCTTATGTAGCGGAATAAAACAAAGCAATAAATAACAACACAGTCTTAACGAGGTTCAGCCAACTCTGGCCTACGTCCTCCTATTCTAAGTCCTTTATTAATCTACTCCAAAAAATAAAGATAAAGAACACTCTACTGTTTCCCTACTCCGGGAACCAGTAAACCCCACACTCTACTCCGAATGTGCTTTGAACTTACCCTCGTAAGTTCCTAGTGTGTTTGAACTCACAAACACTCACCAAGTCTTCAACCCCTTTGTCAAAGACTTAATACAAGATCAAAAACTCTCTAATGATCTAACTCTCAAAAGTCAAATAGAGAAAAACGTTAAAAACACTCTTATGCTCTTGTGTATCACTTAATAATTGAATTAGTGCTTTTAGCTCTCAAGGATCAAACTCTATTAAAATTGCATGAAAGCTATATATTTGATTATTCAGAGCAAGATGTATTTATAGGTTAGTTGGCTAAACCCTAAAATCATGCATATAAGATTAATATATATGATTTTAGGATAAGTATTTATCCTAATTGATTTAATCACAAGATAAGATCAACTTAGGATAAGATACTTCCCGGTTTTTAGCTAACCAAAAATATCATCTTATCTTTTAGCTGCTTAGATATATCTTAAATCAATATATTTCGAAAAATATCCTTTTTGTAAAATCTTTGTAAAAACCGCAGCTTGAATAATCTGTTCAGTTAACCTGGTTCCCTGACCTGGTTCCCTGAACTGAATATGTTATGAAATTTGTTCCAAACCTTGTACCAAATTTCATAACGATATTTAATATACTAAAAGCACTTTATATACTCAATTATATAAGTTGTACTATGGAGCATTTACATGAAGATCCTAAATAACTCTTCGAGTGTAGTCTTCCTTCATGCATTCGTTAAGTCTTGAAAGCTTCCATGAATGAACTCAATTATTGACCAAGGACCTTCCTTTAAGTTGATCGAAAGTCCTTTCAAGCTTCCAATCTTAGAAATCAACTTAGATGCATAGCTCATTTATCATCTAGTTGTTCCCTGTATAAAGACAAGTTAGTTCAACAAATATCTCATATAAGTAATAACTTATCTAGGGAAACAGTGTTCTATTTTAGCTGGTTCCCCCAACTGTATTGAACACTTTCCAAGACCTATTTCCCTTAGCTGTTTGTCATCATTCAAAACTATCAATCAAAACCTAAGGGACTCAACAACTTTGAATTGGAAGACATGAGTAAATATAGGTCAAATGGGATCATTTTTGGTGGAAAATGACGTATTTACCCTAGAACATGTCATAAATACGTGAAATACATGGATTTCAGTCAAACTCGGTCAAATGGGCGAGTTTCTATTATAAAATGACTTATATTATTCGAATCGGAAGATATGAGATAATATAGATCAAATGGGATCATTTTGGGTAGAAAAAGACGTATTTACCCTTGAACATGTCATAAACACTTGAAATACATCGATTTTAGTCAAACTCGGTCAAATGGGAGTGGTTCTGGGTATAAAATGAATTATATAATTCGAATCGAAAGATATGAGTCAATATAGATCAAACGGGATTAGTTTTGGGTACAAAAAGACGTATTCACCCTTTAAAATGTCATAAACACTTGAAATACATCGATTTAAGTCAAACTCGGTCAAATGGGAGAGGTTTTGTGTATAAAATGACCTAAACACTTTGAATCAGACGATATGATTCAATAATGGTCAAATAGGATCAATTTTGGGTAGAAATGACGTATTTACCCTTGAACATGTCATCAAAACTCGAAATACATCTATTTGAGTCAAACCTAGTGAAACGGGAGAGGTTTTGGGTATAAAATGACTTAAACACTTCTAATCCGAAGCTAAGAGTTAATATAAATCAAATGGGATAAGTTTTGGGTAGAAAATGACATATTTACCCCTTGCACATGTCTTAAACACTTGAAATACATCGATTTGTGTCAAACCCGAACAAATAGGAGAGGTTTTAGGTATTAAATGACTAAAACACTATGAATCGGATTATATGAGTCAATATAGATCAAATGGGATCTGTTTTGGGTAGAAAAAGACGTATTTAACCTTGAATGTGCCATAAACCTTTGAAATCCATTGATTTGAGTCAAACTCGGTTAAATGCAAGAGATTTCTAAGTATAAATTGACGTAAACACTTTAAATCGGAAGATATAAGTAAATATCAGACAAATGGGATCATTTCTGGTAGAAAATGACGTATTTACCCTTGAACATGTCATAAACACTTGAAATACATCGATTTCAGTCAAACTCGTTCAAATGGGAGAGGTTCTGGGTATAAAATGACTTATATACTTTGAATCGGATGATATGAATCAATATAGATCAAATGGGATTAGTTTTTGGTAGAAAAAGACGTATTTACCCTTAAACATGTCATAAACACTTGAAATACATTGATTTGAGTCAAACTCGGACAAATGGGAAAGAATCTGGGTATAAATTGACTTAAAAACTTCGAACCAGATGATAAGAGTCAATATAGATCAAATGGGATCAATTTTGGGTAGAAAATGACGTTTTTACCCTTGAAACATGTCATAAACACTTGAAACACATCGATTTGAGTCAAACTCAGGCAAATAGGAGAGGTTTTGGGTATAAAATGACTTAAACACTTCAAATCGAAAGATATAAGTCAATATAGATCAAATGGGATCTGAGGTTTTAAGTGTAAATTGACTTAAACACTTTGAATTGGCTGACATGAGTAAATATAGGTCAAATGGGATCATTTTTGGTTGAAAATGATGTATTTACTCTAGAACATGTTATAAATACTTAAAATATATGGATTTCAGTCAAACTCGGTCAAATAGGAGGGGTTCTGGGTATAAAATAACTTATTTAATTCGAATCGGAAGATTTGAGATAATATAGATCAAATGGGATCATTTTGGGTAGAAAAAGACGTATTTACCCTTGAACATGTCATAAACACTTGAAATACATTGATTTCAATCAAACTCGGTCAAATGGGAGAGGTTCTGGGTATAAAATGAATTATATAATTTGAATCGAAAGATATGAGTCAATATAGATCAAATGGGATTAGTTTTTGGTAGAAAAAGTTGTATTCACCCTTGAACATGTCATAAACACTTTAAATACATTGATTTGAGTCAAACTCGGTCAAATGGGAAGGGCTTTGTGTATAAAATGACATAAACACTTTGAATCAGACGGTATGATTCAATATTGGTCAAATAGGATTAATTTTGGGTAGAAATGACTTATTTACCCTTGAACATGTCATAAAAACTCGAAATACTATTTGAGTCAAACTCAGCCAACTGGGAGAGGTTTTGGGTATAAAATGACTTAATTACTTCTAATCGGAAGATAATAGTCAATATAAATCAAATGGGATAAGTTTTGGGTAGAAAATGATGTATTTACCCTTGATACATGTCTTAAACACTTGAAATACATCGATTTGTGTCAAACTCGAACAAATAGGAGAGGTTTTAGGCATAAAATGACTTAAACACTTCGAATCAGAACATATGAGTCAATATAGATCAAATGAGATCTGTTTTTGGGTAGATAAATTGACTTAAACACTTTAAATCGGAAGACATAAGTAAATATAGGTCAAATGGGATCATTTCTGGTAGAAAATGACGTATTTACCCTTGAACATGTCATAAACACTTGAAATACATCAATTTCAGGCAAACTTGATCAAATGGGAAAAGTTCTGGGTATAAAATGACTTCTATACTTCGAATTGGAAGATATGAGTCAATATAGATCAAATGGTGACGAAAATCCCAAAATTATTCACAAGTCAAAGGAGGTTTTGTTGACCAGTTATTTTGAGGATGGGTCGGTGGATATTTATTAGGCCCATGGACCGTTCATTTCGGGTCATGGTTATTCTAGTATTTCCACTTTGGGAAATTAGAATAATAAAATTAGTGGTGTTTTATGTAAATAAATAATGATTAATTAAGTAATTAAGTTAATTAGAGTAGGGTGAGTTGGCGTGGGTCCTTGTTGATGTGTGGAGAGAGTTGGAGTGATTTTTGTGTGCTGATTTGTGTGGGGGTCCAAGGTGATTTTTTTGGGGACATTATGAACGTGATTTTGGGTAAAAAGAGGATTCTTTTACTGAAATAATGGCATGGGAAAGAGGGAATATTAGGGGATTTGGGAAAGATTTGATCTGATTTGATTTTAGCTTGATTTTAGGAAGGTATGATCAGATTTGCATATCTTAAGATATTCTTTTAAATATGGTCGAAAATGGGATGGAAATAAATCAGATTTTATGATTTTCTTCTCAAAATCAATTAAGAGATTTGAATCCCTTAAATTAAGGGATTTAATTTAGTTAATTGATTTGTTCCTTAATGTTGGGCGTTTTTATGGCAAGGGGGTTGATTGAGTTGATTCTTTTGGGCATAAATATTGGAATAGCATGGAGTTATGGGAGGTTTTGGATGGGTTCTTGACTAGGTGCATCCAAGGCATTAAAGGACGGATATTTGCTGATTTTCCTAGTCTAAATGGCATGTTTCATGGAGGGAAAGAAGACCTTGGTGTATGGAAGTTCTCCTTAAGTTATTAGCATGAATTAAGGATTAATTCCTTAAAACTCTCACACATTTTTGGATAGTTTATTTTGACCTTTTTGGACAAATTTAAAAGGGGAGTTACTAGGGTTTTGTCCACTATAAATAGGAAATGTATGTTTATGTTTCAAAGGAATAAATGAATGAATGAAGTTTGAATCTTGATATCTTTACTTGCAATATCATGTATTGAGTTGCTTGTGTTTTTCCAAGTTTTGCTTGAAGAATTTATGAGAGAAGTGAGAGTTCCTTCTTTGCAAATTTTCTTGAATCTAATCATCCAAGTGAGTGTTCCTCGTGTGTAAGATTCATACTAGTAAAAGAGTGAGTGTTCCTCTTTTACATATCTTGATTGTTAGGTGAGTGTTCCCTACTATCAAATCCCCTTATTTCTCTTCTAATTCTTATCAAAACAATAATGAAACCTATCCAAAGATCCACATCTATTTCTTTCCTTTTCCACCTAAAACACATATCCATTTCTTTCTTAATTTCTAGCCTAAACACAATTTCAAGTCTTTTTCTAAAGCCTACGAATCTGTCCTTTTTGTTAACCTATTTGTGATCCATTTTGTCTTGTAATTTCTAGTGTTCTTCATTAGATTTTACATCATTTGGCGCGTCAGGTAGGGGGAAGCAGATTCTCTTTAAAAAAAATGGATCCTAATGAAACCCCTCAAGAGAGACACCTTCGATTCTTGGAGGAAAATCAACAAAGACTCATTGAAACAAATGAGCAACTTTTAAACAATGTCACGACATTGATGGCTCAAATTTTCACACATGAAAATAGGGAGACCAACAATCCCCCTAGGTTTGATGATCGAAATCTAAGGGTTGATGTGGATGAGTTTGATGGTACTCTTGATCCCGAAAGGTACCTTGAGTGGGAACAATCCTTGGAGCGATTCTTTGACTTTAAAGACATCCAAGATGATGAGCAACAATTTAGGGTTGCTAAAGTGAAAATAACTAGGTATGCTGAAACTTGGTTAAAAGGTGTCCAAAGAAAGAGAGAAAACAATGGCAAAGCCCGAATTTTCACTTGGGTCAAATTGAAGAAGAAACTTAGAGGTCGATTTGTGCCCTTTAATTACAAGGATTCACTATATGTAAAGTGGAGTACTTTATAACAAGGAGGTGGTTCAGTGGAGGAATATATCAAGGAGTTTGAGAGACTCTCTATTGTTTGTCAGATTGAGGAAAATGAGGAACTCAAATTAGGGAGGGCTGGTCTAGATCGTGAGATCTATGAGAAGGTGGAAGTACAACCAAACCTATCCTTTGATAAAGTGTGCAAATTGGCTGTCAAATTTCACAACCAAAGAAAGAAGAAGAAACCTTTTTCTTCTTTTGATTCAAGGTTCAAGAAACCTATTTTTCCATCCCAACCACAAAATAAACCTTTTGTTCCTAAACCAAACCCATCTTTTTCTAATCCCACAAAAAGAACCCAAAACACTTTTGAACCCTCAAACAAAGATAAAGACAAAGCCATTACCAAGGAATCTGATTTGAGTGAGATTGTATGTTTCAAATGTCATGGAAGAGGACACTATAAACGAGATTGTCCAAAATTCTCGTGCATTGACTGTGAGAGAGATTCGTATCATGACAACTCAACCTTTTCCTATGGAGGAAGAAGAGGAGGAGGAAGAAGAAGTCCCTGAAGAGTCTCAAGAGTTTGATGACGAGCAAGAGTGTGATAATGTTGATGATTGTTTTCCTGAAAAAAACAGTTTAGTCTTGAGAAGAGCCTTATAAATTCAAACTGAAAGGGAAGAAGTTCCTATTCAAAGAGAGAACTTGTTCTTGACTAAGTGCAAAGTGAAGGGAGAGGTATGTGATCTTATTGTGGATAGTGGTAGTGAAGCAAATGTAGTCTCTAGTGATTTGGTAAAGAGACTTGAAATGAAAACCACTAAACATCCCCACCCATATAAGTTAAGTTGGTTAGAAAGGAGTAAGAATACTGGTGTTAGGAGATGATGTCTGATGAACTTTGCAATTAGCTCTTATGTTGATAAAGTATTGTGTGATGTCATTCCTATGGATACATGTCATATCTTGTTGGGTAGACCATGGAAAAGTGATAAGAATTCCATACATAATGGCTAGCTAATACTTACACCATTACACATCTTGACAATAAGAAGATACTCCACCCTTTACCACCACAAAGAAACCCACCACCACAAAAAGCCCCTTCTAAAAGTGTGTTCCTTTTGTCTCACAAGGAGTTAAAGGTGAGATAGAAGAAGAGGACGAGATCTTCCTATTACTTTCGAGGGAAGAATATGATGGATACATGGCTCAAAATTCGAAATTAGCTAAGTTAATCAAGGCTTATGAGGATGTATTCCCAGATGAGTTACCATAAGGTTTACCACCTATTCGTGGTATAGAACATCAAATCGATGTTGTTCCTGGAGCACCCCTTCCTAATAAACCCCCTTATCGATGCAATCCGATGGAGACAAAGGAGTTGCAAAGACAGATCTAGGAATTGATGGAAATGGGCTATGTTAGAGAATTGATGAGTCCTTGCGTAGTGCCAGCGTTGTTGGTTCCAAAGAAGTATGGCACATGGAGAATGTGTATCGATAGTAGGGCCGTAAACAACATCACTATCAAGTATAGGTTTCCTATACCCAAATTGAATGATATGCTTGATGAGCTAAGTGGGTCCCAAGTTTTTTCTAAGATTGATCTTAGAAGTGGATACCACCAAATAAGGATGCGAGAAGGAGATGAATGGAAGACAACTTTCAAGACAAAGCATGGTCTCTATGAATGGCTTGTCATGCCATTTAGGCTTACCAATGCTCCAAGTACCTTCATGCGTTTGATGAATGAGGTACTAAGACCTTTTTTGGGAAAGTTTGTCATTGTATATTTGGATGACATTCTTATATATAGTAAGAATGAGGAAGATCATTTGATATATCTCGAGGAAGTTTTAAAGCTTTGAGGGAGAAGAAGCTTTATGGGAAGTTGGAGAAATGTCATTTTATGCTCACCGAGTTAGTGTTTGTTGGGTTCATTGTTTCTAGTGATGGAGTCAAGGTGGATCCTAGCAAGGTGGAAGCTATTTCTTCATGGACTGTCCCCAAGTCCATCACCGAAGTGCGATCTTTCCATGGGCTAACTTCTTTTTATACAAGGTTTATAGCCAACTTTAGTACGCTCATGGCCCCAATTACGGAGTGTACAAAGAAGGGCACTTTTCAATGGACTCCTCAAGCTCAAAAGGCGTTTGAGCACATAAAGAAGAAGATCTGTGAAGCCCCTGTACTTGCTTTACCTGATTTCACTAAACCTTTTGAGGTTGAGTGTAATGCAAGTGGAAAGGGTGTTGGTGCTGTCTTGATCTAGGAAGGAAAACCGATTGCATACTTTAGTGAGAAGTTAAGTCATGGTAATATTAATTACTCAACATATGACAAGGAGTTTTATGCTATGGTTCGAGCTCTTGATTTTTGGTCGCATTATCCAAGACCAAGTCCTTTCATTCTCCATTCTGATCATGAGTCCTTGAGGTTTATTCATGGACAAAAGAAGCTCAATGCAAGGCATGCAAAATGGGTGGAATTTCTATAATCTTTTAATTTTGCTACTAAGTATAAGAATGGGAAGGCTAATGTGGTAGCCGATGCTTTATCTCGAAGTCATTTTCTTCTTGGCATGATGGATGCTAAAGTTCTTGGTTTTGAGATGTTAAAAGAACTTTACAAGGAAGATGAAGAAATGTTTGGGATAATGAAGACATGCAAAGATGGATTTAATGGACTCTTTTCAGTGGTTGATGATTTCCTTTTCAAAGGAAACAAACTTTATGTTCCAAAGAGTTCCATTAGAGAACTGTTGATCAAAGAAGCTCATAGTGGAGGTTTGGCCGGACACATGGGAATTTCCAAAACTTTGGAAATCCTTTAAGGCTATTTTTATTAGCCTAAAATGCTTGCCCATGTTTATCATGTAATCATTTGATGTGCTACATGTCAAAGGGCAAAGTTGTCATTCCATAGAGGAGAATTCAAACCATTGCTTGTACCTAAATGGCCTTGGGAAGACTTGAGTATGGATTTTATTATGGCACTTCCTCAAACTCAATGTGGGAAGGATTCCATAATGGTGGTAGTGGATCGATTATCGAAAATGGCTCATTTTGTGGCCTGTCGAAAAGTTGATGATGCTTTCAATGTGGCTCAATTGTTTTTCACCAAAATTGCTCGATTGCATGGTTTGCCAAGGACTATTGTTTCTGATCGAGACACTAAGTTCTTGAGTCATTTTTAGAAGTCTCTTTGGAGGCTTGTGGGGACCAAGTTACTGTTTTCAACAAGTCATCATCCCCAAACTGATGGGCAAACTGAGGTGGTAAATAGGATTCTAGGTTCTTTACTTAGATCATTAGTAAGTAAAGGAGGTAAGAATTGGTATTTGAAGCTTGCTCATGCTGAATTTGCTTAACCGAGCCGATCCACTAAGTACTCTCCATTTGAAGTTGTCTATGGGGTGAACCCATATATGCCGATTGATTACATCACTCTTCACAAAGATAAATTTATGCATGGTACGACCAAGGAATGTATGGAGTTCATGATGAACGTCCATAAGGAGGTGAGGAAGAATATCGAGAAGGAAAATGAGGAATACAAGAAACAGTCCAACAAAAGTTTGAAGAATGCTAGAACCTTTGAGGTTGGTGATCTTGTTTGGGTTTTTCTGAGGAAAGAAAGATTTCCGAAACAAAGGAAGCATAAGTTAATGCCTAGGGCTGAGGTACCATTTAAAATAACCATGACCCGTTATTTTGAGGATGGGCCGGTGGATAATTATTGGGCCCATGGACCATTCATTTCGGGTCATGGTTATTCTAGTATTTCCACTTTGGAAATTAGAATAATAAAATTAGTGGTGTTTCATGTAAATAAATAATGATTAATTAAGTAATTAAGTTAATTAGAGTAGAGTGAGTTGGCGTGGGTCCTTGTTGACGTGTGGAGAGAGTTAGAGTGATTTTTGTGTGCTGATTTGTGTGGGGGTCCAAGGTGATTTTTTTGGGGACATTATGAACGTGATTTGGGGTAAAAAGAGGATTATTTTACTGAAATAATGGCATGGGAAAGAGGGAATATTAGGGGATTTGGGAAAGATTTGATCTGATTTGATTTTAGCTTGATTTAAGGAAGGTATGATCAGATTTGCATATCTTAAGATATTCTTTTGAATATGGTCGAAAATGGGATGGGAATAAATCAGAATTTCTTATTTTCTTCTCAAAATCAATTAAGAGATTTGAATCCCTTAAATTAAGGGATTTAATTTAGTTAATTGATTTGTTCCTTAATGTTGGGCGTTTTTATGGCAAGGGGGTTGATTGAGTTGATTCTTTTGGGCATAAATAAGGGAATATCATGGATTTATGGGAGGTTTTGGACGGGTTCTTGACTAGGTGCGTCCAAGGCATTAAAGGAGGGATATTTGCTGATTTTCCTAGTCTAAATGGCATGTTTCATGGAGGGAAAGAAGACCTTGGTGTATGGAAGTTCTCCTTAAGTTATTAGCATGAATTAAGGATTAATTCCTTAAAACTCTCACACATTTTTGGATAGTTTATTTTGACCTTTTTGGACAAATTTGGAGTTACTAGGGTTTTGTCCACTATAAATAGGAAATGTATGTTTGTGTTTCAAAGGAATAAATGAATGAATGAAGTTTGAATCTTGATATCTTTACTTGCAATATCATGTTTTGAGTTGCTTGTGTTTTTCCAAGTTTTTCTTGAAGAATTTTTGAGAGAAGTGAGAGTTCCTTCTTTGCAAATTTTCTTGAATCTAATCATCCAAGTGAGTGTTCCTTGTGTGTAAGATTCATACTAGTAAAAGAGTGAGTGTTTCTCTATTACATATCTTGATTGTTAGGTGAGTGTTCCCTACTATCAAATCCCCTTGTTTCTCTTCTACTTCTTATCAAAACAATAATTAAACCTATCCAAAGGTCCACATCAATTTCTTTCCTTTTCCACCTAAAACACATATCAATTTCTTTCTTAATTTCTAGCCTAAACACATTTCCAAGTCTTTTTCTAAAGCCTATGAATCTGTCCTTTTTGTTAACCTATTTGTAATCCATTTTGTAGTGTAATTTCTAGTGTTCTTCATTAGATTTTACATCAAATGGGATCAGTTTTAGGTTGAAAAAGACGTATTTACCCATAAACATGTCATAAACACTTGAAATGCATTGATTTGAGCCAAACTCGGTCAAATAGGAAAGGTTTTGAGTATAAATTGACTTAACAACTTCAAATCGGACGATAAGAGTCAATATAGATCAAATGGGATCAATTTTGGGTAGAAAATGACGCACTTACCCTTGAAACATGTCATAAGTACTTGAAACACATCGATTTGAGTCAAACTCGGTTAAATAGGAGAGGTTTTGGGTATAAAATGACTTAAACACTTCGAATCGAAAGATATAAGTTAATATAAATCAAATGGGATCTGTTTTGGGTTGAAAAAGACGTATTTACCCTTGAACATGTTATTAACCATTAAAATACATCGATTTAAGTCAAACTCGGTCAAATAGGAGAGGTTTTGTGTATAAAATGACCTAAACACTTTCAATTAGACGTTATAATTAAATATAGGTCAAATAGGATAAATTTTGGGTAGAAATGACGTATTTACCCTTGAACATGTCATAAAAACTCGAAATACATCAATTTGAGTAAAACTCAGTCAAACGGGAGAGGTTTTGGGTATAAAATGACTTAAAAACTTTGAATCGGAATATATGAATCAATATAGATCAAATGGGATAAGTTTTGGGTAGAAAATGACGTATTTACCCTTGACACATGTCTTAAACACTTGAAATACATCAATTTGTGTCAAACTTGAACAAATAGGAGAGGTTTTAGGTAGAAAATGACTTAAACACTTCGAATCGGAACATATGAGTCAATATGGATCAAATGGGATCTGTTTTGGGAAGAAAAAGACGTATTTACCCTTGAACATGCCATAAACCCTTGAAATCCATTGATATGAGTAAAACTCAGTCAAATGTAAGACATTCTAAGTATAAATTGACTTAAACACTTTAAATCGGAAGACATGAGTAAATATAGGTCAAATGGGATCATTTCTTGTAGAAAATGACGTATTTACCCATGAACATGTCATAAACACATGAAATACATCGATTTCAGTCAAACTCAGTCAAATGGGAGAGGTTCTGGGTTTAAAATGACTTATATACTTCGAATCGGAAGATATGAGTCAATATAGATTAAATGGGATCAGGTTTGGGTAGAAAAGGACATATTTACCCTTGAACATGTCATAAACATTTGAAATACATTGATTTGAGTCAAACTCGGTCAAATGGGAAAGGTTCTAGGTATAAATTGACTTAAAAACTTTGAATCGGATGATAAGAGTAAATATAGATCAAATGGGATCAGTTTTTGGTAGAAAATGATGTTTTTAACCTTGAAACATGTCATAAACACTTGAAACACATTGATTTGAGTCAAACTCGAGCAAATAGGAGAGGTGTTGGGTATAAAATGACTTAAACACTTTGAATTGAAAGATATAAGTCAATGTAGATCACATGGGATTTGAGGTTCTAAGTGTAAATTGACTTAAACACTTTGAATAGGAAGACATGAGTAAATATAGGTCAAATGGGATCATTTTTGGTAGAAAATGACGTATTTACCCTAGAACATGTCATAAATACTTGAAATACAAGGATTTCTGTCAAACTCGGTCAAATGGGAGAGGTTTTGGGTATAAAATGACTTATATAATTCAAATCGGAAGATATGAGATAATATAGATTAAATGGGATCATTTTGGGTAGAAAAAGACATATTTACCCTTGAACATGTCATAAACACTTGAAATACATCGATTTCAGTCAAACTCGGTCACATGGGAGAGGTTCTGGGTATAAAATGAATTATATAATTCGAATCGAAAGATATAAATCAATATAGATCACATGGGATTTGAGGTTCTAAGTGTAAATTGACCTAAACACTATAAATCGGAAGACATAAGTAAATATAGGTCAAATGGGATCATTTCTGGTAGAAAACGACGTATTTACCCTTGAACATGTCATAAACACTTGAAATACATCGATTTCAGTCAAACTCGGTCAAATGGGAGAGGTACTGGGTATAAAATGAATTATATAATTTGAATCGAAAGATATGAGTCAATATAGATCAAATGGGATTAGTTTTGGGTAGAAAAGGACGTCTTTACCCTTGAACATGTCAAAAAAGCATGAAATCCATCGATTTGAGTTAAACTTAGTCAAACGGGAGAGGTTTTGGGTATTAAATGACTTAAACACTTCTAATCGGAAGATAAGAGTCAATATAAATCAAATAGGATAAGTTTTGGGTAGAAAATGACGTATTTACCCTTGACACATGTCTTAAACACTTGAAATACATCAATTTGTGTCAAACTCGAACAAATAGGAGAGGTTTTAGGTATAAAATGACTTAAACACTTCATATCGAAACATATGAGTCAATATAGATTAAACTAGATCTATTTTGGGTAGAGAAAGACGTATTTACCCTTGAACATGCCATAAACTTTTGAAATCCATTTATTTGAGTCAAACTCGGTCAAATGCAAGAAATTCTAAGTATAAATTGACTTAAACACTTTAAATCGGAAGAGATAAGTAAATATAGGTCAAATGGGATCATTTATGGTAGAAAATGACGTATTTACCATTGAACATGTCATAAACACTTGAAATACATCGATTTCAGTCAAACTCGGTCAAATGGGAGAGGTTCTGGGTATAAAATGACTTATATACTTTGAATCGGAAGATATGAGTAAATATAGATCAAATAGGATCAGTTTTGGGTAGAGAAAGACGTATTTACCCTTAAACATGGCATAAAAACTTGTATACATTGATTTGAGTCAAACTCGGTCAAATGGGAAAGGTTCTGGGTGTAAATTGACTTAAAAATTTCGAATCGGATGATAAGATTTAATATAGATCAAATGGAATCAGTTTTGGGTAGAAAATGATGTTTTTACCATTGAAACATGTCATAAACACTTGAAACACATTAATTTGAGTCAAACTCGGTCAAATGGGAAAGGTTCTGGGTATAAATAGACTTAAAAACTTCGACTCGGATGATAACAGTCAATATAGATCAAATGGGATCAGTTTTGGTTAGAAAATGATGTTTTTACCCTTGAAACATGTCATAAACACTTGAAACACATCGATTTGAGTCAAACTCAGGCTAATAGGAGAGGTTTTAGGTATAAAATGACTTAAACACTTCGAATCGAAAGATATAAGTCAATATAGTTCAAATGAGATCTGAGATTCTAAGTGTAAATTGACTTAAACACTTTGAATTGGAAGACATGAGTAATTATAGGTCAAATTGCATCAGTTTATGTAAAAAATAATGTACTTACCCTAGAACATGTCATAAGTACTTGAAACACATGTATTTGAGTCAAACTCGGTCAAATAGGAAAGGTTTTGGGTATAAAATGACTTAAACACTTCGAATAGAAAGATATAGGTCAATATAGATCAAATGGGAAAAATTTTGGGAAGAAAATGACGTATTTACCCTTGACACATGTCGTAAACACTTGAAATACATCGATTTGTGTCAAACTCAAACAAATTGGAGAGGTTTTAGGTATAAAATGTCTTAAACACTTTGAATAGGAACATATGAGTCAATATAGATCAAATGGGATCTAATTTGGGTAGAAAAAGACGTATTTACCCTTGAACATGGCATAAACCCTTGAAATCCATTGATTTGAGTCAAACTTGGTCAAATGAAAGATATTCTAAGTATAAATTGACTTAAACACTTTAAATCGGAAGACATAAGTAAATATAGGTCAAACGGGATCATTTCTGGTAGAAAATGACGTATTTACCCTTGAACATGTCATAAACACTTGAAATACATTGATTTTAGTCAAACTCGGTCAAATGGAAAGGTTCTAGGTATAAAATGACTTATATACTTCGAATCGAAAGATATGAGTCAATATAGATCAAATGGGATCAGTTTTGGGTAGAAAAAGACATATTTACCCTTGAACATGTCATAAACACTTGAAATACATTGATTAGAGTCAAACTCGGTCAAATGGGAGAGGTTCTGGGTATAAAATAAATAATATAATTCGAATCGAAAGATATGAGTCAATATAGATCAAATGTGATTAGTTTTGGGTAGAAAAAGACGTATTCACCCTTGAACATGTCATAAACACTTGAAATACATCGATTTAAGTAAAACTCGGTCAAATGGGAGAGGTTTTGTGTATAAAATGACCTACACACTTCGAATTAGACGGTATGATTCAATATAGGTCAAATAGGATAAATTTTAGGAAGGAATGACGTATTTACCCTTGAACATGTCATAAAAACTCGAAATACATCGATTTGAGTCAAGCTCAGTCAAACAGGAGAGGTTATGGGTATAAAATGACTTAAACACTTCTAATCGGAAGAAAAGATTCAATATAAATCAAATGGGATAAGTTTTGGGTAGAAAATGACGTAGTTACCCTTGACACATGTCTAAAACACTTGAAATACATCGATTTGTGTCAAACTTTAACAAATAGGAGAGGTTTTAGGTATAGAATGACTTAAACACTTCGAATCGGAACATATGAGTCAATATAGATCAAACGTGATCTGTTTTGGGTAGAAAAAGATGTATTTACCCTTGAAAATGCCATAAACCCTTGAAATCCATTAATTTGAATCAAACTCGGTCAAATGCAAGAGATTCTAAGTATAAATTGACTTAAACACTTTAAATCGGAAGACATAATTAAATATAGGTCAAATGGGATCATTTCTGGTAGAAAATGACGTATTTACCCTTGAACATGTCATAAACACTTAAAATACATCGATTTCAGTAAAACTCGGTCAAATGGGAGAGGTTCAAGGTATAAAATGACTTATATACTTCGAATCGGAAGATATGAGTAATTATAGATCAAATAGGATCAGTTTCTGGCAGAAAAAGACGTATTTACCCTTGAACATGTCATAAACACTTGAAATACATTGATTTGAGTCAAACTCAGTCAAATGGGAAAGGTTCTGGGTATAAATTGACTTCAAAACTTCAAATCGGATGATAAGAGTCAATATAGATCAAATGGGATCAGTTTCGGGTAGAAAATGACATTTTTACCCTTGAGACATGTCATAAACACTTGAAACACATCGATTTGAGTCTAACTCGGGCAAATAGGAGAGGTTTTGGGTATAAAAAGACTTAAACATTTCGAATCGAAAGATATAAGTCAATATAGATCAAATGGGATGTGAGATTTTAAGTGTAAATTGACTTAAACACTTGAATTGGAAGACATGAGTAAATTTAGGTTAAATGGGATCATTTTTGGTAGAAAATGACGTATTTACCCTTGAACATGTCATAAACACTTGAAATACATCGATTTCAGTCATAATCGGTCAAATGGGAGAGGTTTTGCGTATTAAATGACTTACATACTTCGAATCGGAAGATATATGTCAAAATAGATCAAATGGGATCATTTTGGGTAGAAAAGACGTATTTACCCTTGAACATCTCATAAACACTTGAAATACATCGATTTCAGTCAAACTCGGTCAAATGGGAGAGGTTTTGTGTATAAAATGACCTAAACACTTCGAATCAGTCGGTATGATTAAATATAGGTCAAATAGGATCAATTTTGGGTAGAAATGACGTATTTACCCCAGAACATGTCATAAAAACTCGAAATACATCGATTTGAGTCATACTCAATCAAACGGGAGAGGTTTTAGTTATAAAATGTCTTAAAAAAGACTTAAACACTTTGCATCGGACAATATGAGTTAATATTGATCGAATAGGATCAGTTTTCGTTAGAAAATGACGTATTTACCCTTGAACATTTCATAAACACTTGAAATACATCGATTTGAGTCAAACTCGGTCAAATGGGAGAGACTCTGGGTATAAAGTGACATTAAAACTTCGAATCGGACGATATGAATCAGTATTGGTCAAATGGGATCAGATTTGGGTAGAAAATGACGAATTTACCCTTGAACATGTCATAAACACTTGAAATACATTGATTTGAGTTTAACTCGCTCAAATAGGAGACGTTTAAGGTAAAAAAAGACTTAAACACTTTGCATCGGACAATATGAGTTAATATTGATCAAATAGGATCAGTTTTGGTTAGAAAATGACGTACTTACCCTTGAACATTTCATAAACACTTGAAACACATCGATTTGAGTCAAACTCGGTCAAATGGGAGAGATTCTGGGTATAAAGTGACATTAAAACTTCGAATCGGACGATATGAGTCAATATTGGTCAAATGGGATCAGATTTGGGAAGAAAATGACGAATTTACCCTTGAACATGTCATAAACACTAGAAATACATTGATTTGAGTTTAACTCGGTCAAATAGGAGAGGTTTAAGGTAAAAAAAAGACTTAAACACTTTGCATCGGACAATATGAGTTAATATTGATCGAATAGGATCAGTTTTGGTTAGAAAATGACGTATTTACCCTTGAACATTTCATAAACACTTGAAACACATCGATTTGAGTCAAACTCGGTCAAATGGGGGAGACTCTAGGTATAAAGTGACATTAAAACTTCGAATCGGACGATATGAGTCAATATTGGTCAAATGGGATCAGATTTGGGAAGAAAATGACGAATTTACCCTTGAACATGTCACAAACACTTGAAATACATTGATTTGAGTTTAACTCGGTCAAATAGGAGAGGTTTAAGGTAAAAAAAAGACTTAAACACTTTGCATCGGACAATATGAGTTAATATTGATCGAATAGGATCAGTTTTGGTTAGAAAATGACGTATTTACCCTTGAACATTTCATAAACACTTGAAACACATCGATTTGAGTCAAACTCGGTCAAATGGGAGAGACTCTAGGTATAAAGTGACATTAAAACTTCGAATCGGACGATATGAGTCAATATTAGTCAAATGGGATCAGATTTGGGTAGAAAAGGACGAATTTACACTTGAACATGTCATAAACACTTGAAATACATTGATTTGAGTTTAACTTGGTCAAATAGGAGAGGTTTAAGGTAAAAAAAAGACTTAAACACTTTGCATCGGACAATATGAGTTAATATTGATCGAATAGGATCAGTTTTGGTTAGAAAATGACGTATTTACCCTTGAACATTTCATAAACACTTGAAATACATCGATTTGAGTCAAACTCGGTCAAATGGGAGAGACTCTGGGTATAAAGTGACATTAAAACTTCGAATCGGACGATATGAGTCAGTATTGGTTAAATGGGATCAGATTTGGGTAGAAAATGACGAATTTACCCTTGAACATGTCATAAACACTTGAAATACATTGATTTGAGTTTAACTCGCTCAAATAGGAGAGGTTTAAGGTAAAAAAAGACTTAAACACTTTGCATCGGACAATATGAGTTAATATTGATCAAATAGGATCAGTTTTGGTTAGAAAATGACGTACTTACCCTTGAACATTTCATAAACACTTGAAACACATCGATTTGAGTCAAACTCGATCAAATGGGCGAGATTCTGGGTATAAAGTGATATGAAAACTTCGAATCGGACGATATGAGTCAAGATTGGTCAAATGGGATCAGATTTGGGTAGAAAATGACGAATTTACACTTGAACATGTCATAAACACTTGAAATACATTGATTTGAGTTTAACTTGGTCAAATAGGAGAGGTTTAAGGTAAAAAAAAGACTTAAACACTTTGCATCGGACAATATGAGTTAATATTGATCGAATAGGATCAGTTTTGGTTTGAAAATGACGTATTTACCCTTGAACATTTCATAAACAATTGAAATACATCGATTTGAGTCAAACTCGGTCAAATGGGAGAGACTCTGGGTATAAAGTGACATTAAAACTTCGAATCGGACGATATGAGTCAGTATTGGTCAAATGGGATCAGATTTGGGTAGAAAATGACGAATTTACCCTTGAACATGTCATAAACACTTGAAATACATTGATTTGAGTTTAACTCGGTCAAATAGGAGACGTTTAAGGTAAAAAAAGACTTAAACACTTTGCATCGGACAATATGAGTTAATATTGATCAAATAGGATCAGTTTTGGTTAGAAAATGACGTACTTACCCTTGAACATTTCATAAACACTTGAAACACATCGATTTGAGTCAAACTCGGTCAAATGGGAGAGATTCTGGGTATAAAGTGACATTAAAACTTCGAATCGGACGATATGAGTCAATATTGGTCAAATGGGATCAGATTTGGGAAGAAAATGACGAATTTACCCTTGAACATGTCATAAACACTAGAAATACATTGATTTGAGTTTAACTCGGTCAAATAGGAGAGGTTTAAGGTAAAAAAAAGACTTAAACACTTTGCATCGGACAATATGAGTTAATATTGATCGAATAGGATCAGTTTTGGTTAGAAAATGACGTATTTACCCTTGAACATTTCATAAACACTTGAAACACATCGATTTGAGTCAAACTCGGTCAAATGGGGGAGACTCTAGGTATAAAGTGACATTAAAACTTCGAATCGGACGATATGAGTCAATATTGGTCAAATGGGATCAGATTTGGGAAGAAAATGACGAATTTACCCTTGAACATGTCATAAACACTTGAAATACATTGATTTGAGTTTAACTCGGTCAAATAGGAGAGGTTTAAGGTAAAAAAAAGACTTAAACACTTTGCATCGGACAATATGAGTTAATATTGATCGAATAGGATCAGTTTTGGTTAGAAAATGACGTATTTACCCTTGAACATTTCATAAACACTTGAAACACATCGATTTGAGTCAAACTCGGTCAAATGGGAGAGACTCTAGGTATAAAGTGACATTAAAACTTCGAATCGGACGATATGAGTCAATATTAGTCAAATGGGATCAGATTTGGGTAGAAAAGGACGAATTTACACTTGAACATGTCATAAACACTTGAAATACATTGATTTGAGTTTAACTTGGTCAAATAGGAGAGGTTTAAGGTAAAAAAAAGACTTAAACACTTTGCATCGGACAATATGAGTTAATATTGATCGAATAGGATCAGTTTTGGTTAGAAAATGACGTATTTACCCTTGAACATTTCATAAACACTTGAAATACATCGATTTGAGTCAAACTCGGTCAAATGGGAGAGACTCTGGGTATAAAGTGACATTAAAACTTCGAATCGGACGATATGAGTCAGTATTGGTCAAATGGGATCAGATTTGGGTAGAAAATGACGAATTTACCCTTGAACATGTCATAAACACTTGAAATACATTGATTTGAGTTTAACTCGCTCAAATAGGAGAGGTTTAAGGTAAAAAAAGACTTAAACACTTTGCATCGGACAATATGAGTTAATATTGATCAAATAGGATCAGTTTTGGTTAGAAAATGACGTACTTACCCTTGAACATTTCATAAACACTTGAAACACATCGATTTGAGTCAAACTCGATCAAATGGGCGAGATTCTGGGTATAAAGTGATATGAAAACTTCGAATCGGACGATATGAGTCAAGATTGGTCAAATGGGATCAGATTTGGGTAGAAAACGACGAATTTACACTTGAACATGTCATAAACACTTGAAATACATTGATTTGAGTTTAACTTGGTCAAATAGGAGAGGTTTAAGGTAAAAAAAAGACTTAAACACTTTGCATCGGACAATATGAGTTAATATTGATCGAATAGGATCAGTTTTGGTTTGAAAATGACGTATTTACCCTTGAACATTTCATAAACAATTGAAATACATCGATTTGAGTCAAACTCGGTCAAATGGGAGAGACTCTGGGTATAAAGTGACATTAAAACTTCGAATCGGACGATATGAGTCAGTATTGGTCAAATGGGATCAGATTTGGGTAGAAAATGACGAATTTACCCTTGAACATGTCATAAACACTTGAAATACATTGATTTGAGTTTAACTCGGTCAAATAGGAGACGTTTAAGGTAAAAAAAGACTTAAACACTTTGCATCGGACAATATGAGTTAATATTGATCAAATAGGATCAGTTTTGGTTAGAAAATGACGTACTTACCCTTGAACATTTCATAAACACTTGAAACACATCGATTTGAGTCAAACTCGGTCAAATGGGAGAGATTCTGGGTATAAAGTGACATTAAAACTTCGAATCGGACGATATGAGTCAATATTGGTCAAATGGGATCAGATTTGGGAAGAAAATGACGAATTTACCCTTGAACATGTCATAAACACTAGAAATACATTGATTTGAGTTTAACTCGGTCAAATAGGAGAGGTTTAAGGTAAAAAAAAGACTTAAACACTTTGCATCGGACAATATGAGTTAATATTGATCGAATAGGATCAGTTTTGGTTAGAAAATGACGTATTTACCCTTGAACATTTCATAAACACTTGAAACACATCGATTTGAGTCAAACTCGGTCAAATGGGGGAGACTCTAGGTATAAAGTGACATTAAAACTTCGAATCGGACGATATGAGTCAATATTGGTCAAATGGGATCAGATTTGGGAAGAAAATGACGAATTTACCCTTGAACATGTCATAAACACTTGAAATACATTGATTTGAGTTTAACTCGGTCAAATAGGAGAGGTTTAAGGTAAAAAAAAGACTTAAACACTTTGCATCGGACAATATGAGTTAATATTGATCGAATAGGATCAGTTTTGGTTAGAAAATGACGTATTTACCCTTGAACATTTCATAAACACTTGAAACACATCGATTTGAGTCAAACTCGGTCAAATGGGAGAGACTCTAGGTATAAAGTGACATTAAAACTTCGAATCGGACGATATGAGTCAATATTAGTCAAATGGGATCAGATTTGGGTAGAAAAGGACGAATTTACACTTGAACATGTCATAAACACTTGAAATACATTGATTTGAGTTTAACTTGGTCAAATAGGAGAGGTTTAAGGTAAAAAAAAGACTTAAACACTTTGCATCGGACAATATGAGTTAATATTGATCGAATAGGATCAGTTTTGGTTAGAAAATGACGTATTTACCCTTGAACATTTCATAAACACTTGAAATACATCGATTTGAGTCAAACTCGGTCAAATGGGAGAGACTCTGGGTATAAAGTGACATTAAAACTTCGAATCGGACGATATGAGTCAGTATTGGTCAAATGGGATCAGATTTGGGTAGAAAATGACGAATTTACCCTTGAACATGTCATAAACACTTGAAATACATTGATTTGAGTTTAACTCGCTCAAATAGGAGAGGTTTAAGGTAAAAAAAGACTTAAACACTTTGCATCGGACAATATGAGTTAATATTGATCAAATAGGATCAGTTTTGGTTAGAAAATGACGTACTTACCCTTGAACATTTCATAAACACTTGAAACACATCGATTTGAGTCAAACTCGATCAAATGGGCGAGATTCTGGGTATAAAGTGATATGAAAACTTCGAATCGGACGATATGAGTCAAGATTGGTCAAATGGGATCAGATTTGGGTAGAAAACGACGAATTTACACTTGAACATGTCATAAACACTTGAAATACATTGATTTGAGTTTAACTTGGTCAAATAGGAGAGGTTTAAGGTAAAAAAAAGACTTAAACACTTTGCATCGGACAATATGAGTTAATATTGATCGAATAGGATCAGTTTTGGTTTGAAAATGACGTATTTACCCTTGAACATTTCATAAACAATTGAAATACATCGATTTGAGTCAAACTCGGTCAAATGGGAGAGACTCTGGGTATAAAGTGACATTAAAACTTCGAATCGGACGATATGAGTCAGTATTGGTCAAATGGGATCAGATTTGGGTAGAAAATGACGAATTTACCCTTGAACATGTCATAAACACTTGAAATACATTGATTTGAGTTTAACTCGGTCAAATAGGAGAGGTTTAAGGTAAAAAAAAGACTTAAACACTTTGCATCCTACAATATGAGTTAATATTGATCGAATAGGATCAGTTTTGGTTAGAAAATGACGTATTTACCCTTGAACATTTCATAAACACTTGAAACACATCGATTTGAGTCAAACTCGGTCAAATGGGGGAGACTCTAGGTATAAAGTGACATTAAAACTTCGAATCGGACGATATGAGTCAATATTGGTCAAATGGGATCAGATTTGGGAAGAAAATGACGAATTTACCCTTGAACATGTCATAAACACTTGAAATACATTGATTTGAGTTTAACTCGGTCAAATAGGAGAGGTTTAAGGTAAAAAAAAGACTTAAACACTTTGCATCGGACAATATGAGTTAATATTGATCGAATAGGATCAGTTTTGGTTAGAAAATGACGTATTTACCCTTGAACATTTCATAAACACTTGAAACACATCGATTTGAGTCAAACTCGGTCAAATGGGAGAGACTCTAGGTATAAAGTGACATTAAAACTTCGAATCGGACGATATGAGTCAATATTAGTCAAATGGGATCAGATTTGGGTAGAAAAGGACGAATTTACACTTGAACATGTCATAAACACTTGAAATACATTGATTTGAGTTTAACTTGGTCAAATAGGAGAGGTTTAAGGTAAAAAAAAGACTTAAACACTTTGCATCGGACAATATGAGTTAATATTGATCGAATAGGATCAGTTTTGGTTAGAAAATGACGTATTTACCCTTGAACATTTCATAAACACTTGAAATACATCGATTTGAGTCAAACTCGGTCAAATGGGAGAGACTCTGGGTATAAAGTGACATTAAAACTTCGAATCGGACGATATGAGTCAGTATTGGTCAAATGGGATCAGATTTGGGTAGAAAATGACGAATTTACCCTTGTACATGTCATAAACACTTGAAATACATTGATTTGAGTTAAACTCGGTCAAATAGGAGAGGTTTAAGGTAAAAAAAAAGACTTAAACACTTTGCATCGGACAATATGAGTTAATATTGATCGAATAGAAAAAGTTTTGGTTCGAAAATGACGTATATTCCCTTGAACATTTCATAAACACTTGAAATACATCGATTTGAGTCAAATTCGGTCAAATGGGAGAGATTCTGGGTATAAAGTTACATTAAAACTTCGAATCAGACGATATGAGTCAATATTGGTCAAATGGGATCAGATTTGGGTAGAAAATGATGAATTTACCCTTGTACATGTCTTAAACACTTGAAATACATTGATTTGAGGTAAACTCGGTCAAATAGGAGAGGTTTAAACACTTGAAATACATTGATTTGAGTTAAACTCAGTCAAATAGGAGAGGTTTAAGGTAAAAAAAAAGACTTGAACACTTTGCATCGGACAATATGAGTTAATATTGATAGAATAGGATCAGTTTTGGTTAGAAAATGACGTATTTACCCTTGAACATTTCATAAACACTTGAAACACATCGATTAGAGTCAAACTCGGTCAAATGGGAGAGACTCTAGGTATAAAGTGACATTAAAACTTCGAATCGGACGATATGAGTCAATATTGGTCAAATGGGATCAGATTTGGGTAGAAAAGGACGAATTTACACTTGAACATGTCATAAACACTTGAAATACATTGATTTGAGTTTAACTTGGTCAAATAGGAGAGGTTTAAGGTAAAAAAAATGACTTAAACACTTTGCATCGGACAATATGAGTTAATATTGATCGAATAGGATCAGTTTTGGTTAGAAAATGACGTATTTACCCTTGAACATTTCATAAACACTTGAAATACATCGATTTGAGTCAAACTCGGTCAAATGGGAGAGACTCTGGGTATAAAGTGACATTAAAACTTCGAATCGGACGATATGAGTCAGTATTGGTCAAATGGGATCAGATTTGGGTAGAAAATGACGAATTTACCCTTGAACATGTCATAAACACTTGAAATACATTGATTTGAGTTTTACTCGCTCAAATAGGAGAGGTTTAAGGTAAAAAAAGACTTAAACACTTTGCATCGGACAATATGAGTTAATATTGATCAAATAGGATCAGTTTTGGTTAGAAAATGACGTACTTACCCTTGAACATTTCATAAACACTTGAAATACATCGATTTGAGTCAAACTCGGTCAAATGGGAGAGATTCTGGTATAAAGTGACATTAAAACTTCGAATCAGACGATATGAGTCAAGATTGGTCAAATGGGATCAGATTTGGGTAGAAAATGACGAATTTACCCTTGAACATGTCATAAACACTTGAAATACATTGATTTGAGTTTAACTCGGTCAAATAGGAGAGGTTTAAGGTAAAAAAAAAGACTTGAACACTTTGCATCGGACAATATGAGTTAATATTGATCGAATAGAATCAGTTTTGGTTCGAAAATGACGTATTTACCCTTGAACATTTCATAAACACTTGAAATACATCGATTTGAGTCAAACTCGGTCAAATGGGAGAGACTCTGGGTATAAAGTGACATTAAAACTTCGAATCGGACGATATGAGTCAGTATTGGTCAAATGGGATCAGATTTGGGTAGAAAATGACGAATTTACCCTTGTACATGTCATAAACACTTGAAATACATTGATTTGAGTTAAACTCGGTCAAATAGGAGAGGTTTAAGGTAAAAAAAAAGACTTAAACACTTTGCATCGGACAATATGAGTTAATATTGATCGAATAGAAAAAGTTTTGGTTCGAAAATGACGTATATTCCCTTGAACATTTCATAAACACTTGAAATACATCGATTTGAGTCAAATTCGGTCAAATGGGAGAGATTCTGGGTATAAAGTTACATTAAAACTTCGAATCAGACGATATGAGTCAATATTGGTCAAATGGGATCAGATTTGGGTAGAAAATGATGAATTTACCCTTGTACATGTCTTAAACACTTGAAATACATTGATTTGAGGTAAACTCGGTCAAATAGGAGAGGTTTAAACACTTGAAATACATTGATTTGAGTTAAACTCAGTCAAATATGAGAGGTTTAAGGTAAAAAAAAAGACTTGAACACTTTGCATCGGACAATATGAGTTAATATTGATAGAATAGGATCAGTTTTGGTTAGAAAATGACGTATTTACCCTTGAACATTTCATAAACACTTGAAACACATCGATTAGAGTCAAACTCGGTCAAATGGGAGAGACTCTAGGTATAAAGTGACATTAAAACTTCGAATCGGACGATATGAGTCAATATTGGTCAAATGGGATCAGATTTGGGTAGAAAAGGACGAATTTACACTTGAACATGTCATAAACACTTGAAATACATTGATTTGAGTTTAACTTGGTCAAATAGGAGAGGTTTAAGGTAAAAAAAATGACTTAAACACTTTGCATCGGACAATATGAGTTAATATTGATCGAATAGGATCAGTTTTGGTTAGAAAATGACGTATTTACCCTTGAACATTTCATAAACACTTGAAATACATCGATTTGAGTCAAACTCGGTCAAATGGGAGAGACTCTGGGTATAAAGTGACATTAAAACTTCGAATCGGACGATATGAGTCAGTATTGGTCAAATGGGATCAGATTTGGGTAGAAAATGACGAATTTACCCTTGAACATGTCATAAACACTTGAAATACATTGATTTGAGTTTTACTCGCTCAAATAGGAGAGGTTTAAGGTAAAAAAAGACTTAAACACTTTGCATCGGACAATATGAGTTAATATTGATCAAATAGGATCAGTTTTGGTTAGAAAATGACGTACTTACCCTTGAACATTTCATAAACACTTGAAATACATCGATTTGAGTCAAACTCGGTCAAATGGGAGAGATTCTGGTATAAAGTGACATTAAAACTTCGAATCAGACGATATGAGTCAAGATTGGTCAAATGGGATCAGATTTGGGTAGAAAATGACGAATTTACCCTTGAACATGTCATAAACACTTGAAATACATTGATTTGAGTTTAACTCGGTCAAATAGGAGAGGTTTAAGGTAAAAAAAAAGACTTGAACACTTTGCATCGGACAATATGAGTTAATATTGATCGAATAGAATCAGTTTTGGTTCGAAAATGACGTATTTACCCTTGAACATTTCATAAACACTTGAAATACATCGATTTGAGTCAAACTCGGTCAAATGGGAGAGATTTTGGGTATAAAGTTACATTAACACTTCGAATCGGACAATATGAGTCAATATTGGTCAAATGGGATCAGATTTGGGTAGAAAATGACGAATTTACCCTTGAACATGTCATAAATACTTGAAATAGATTGATTTGAGATATACTCCGTCAAATAGGAGAGGTTTAAGGTAAAAAAAAAGACTTAAACACTTTGCATCGGACAATATGAGTTAATAATGTTCAAATAGGATCAGTTTTGGTTAGGAAATGACATATTTACCCTTGAACATTTCATAAACACTTGGAATACATCGATTTGAGTCAAACTCGGTCAAATGGGAGAGATTCAGGTATAAAGTGACATTAAAACTTCGAATCAGACGATATGAGTCAATATTGGTCAAATGGGATCAGATGTGGGTAGAAAATGACGAAATTACCCTTGTACATGTCATAAACACTTGAAATACATTGATTTGAGTTATAGTCGGTCAAATAGGAGAGGTTTAAGGTAAAAAAAAGACTTAACCACTTTGCATCGGACAATATGAGTTAATATTGATCAAATAGGATCAGTTTTGGTTAGAAAATGACGTATTTACCCTTGAACATTTCATAAACACTTGAAACACATCGATTTGATTCAAACTCGGTTAAATGGGAGAGATTCTGGGTACAAAGTTTCATTAAAACTTCGAATCGGACGATATGAGTCAATATTGGTCAAATGGGATCAAATTTGGGTAGAAAATGACGAATTTACCCTTGTACATGTCATAAACACTTGAAATACATTGATTTGAGTTTAATTCAGTCAAATAGGAGAGGTTTAAGGTAAAAAAAAGACTTAAACACTTTGTATTGGACAATATGAGTTATTTTTGATCGAATAGGATCAGTTTTGGTTTGAAAATGACGTATTTACCCTTGAACATTTCATAAACACTTGAAACACATCGATCAGAGTCAAACTCGGTCAAATGGGAGAGACTCTGGGTATAAAGTGACATTAAAACTTCGAATCGGACGATATTAGTCAATACTGGTCAAATGGGATCAGATTTGGGTTGAAAAGGACGAATTTACCCTTGAACATGTCATAAACACTTGAAATACATTGATTTGAGTTTAACTCGGTCAAATAGGAGAGGTTTAAGGTTAAAAAAAGACTTAAACACTTTGCATCTGACAATAGGAGTTAATATTGATCAAGTAGGATCAGTTTTGGTTAGAAAATGACGTATTTACCCTTGAATATTTCATAAACACTTGAAACACATCGATTTGAGTCAAACTCGGTCAAATGGGAGAGATTCAGGTATAAAGTGACATTAAAACTTCGAATCGGACGATATGAGTCAATATTGGTCAAATGGGATCAGATTTGGGTAGAAAAGGACGAATTTACACTTGAACATGTCATAAACACTTGAAATACATTGATTTGAGTTTAACTTGGTCAAATAGGAGAGGTTTAAGGTAAAAAAAATGACTTAAACACTTTGCATCGGACAATATGAGTTAATATTGATCGAATAGGATCAGTTTTGGTTAGAAAATGACGTATTTACCCTTGAACATTTCATAAACACTTGAAATACATCGATTTGAGTCAAACTCGGTCAAATGGGAGAGACTCTGGGTATAAAGTGACATTAAAACTTCGAATCGGACGATATGAGTCAGTATTGGTCAAATGGGATCAGATTTGGGTTGAAAAAGACGAATTTACCCTTGAACATGTCATAAACACTTGAAATACATTCATTTGAGTTTAACTCGGTCAAATAGGAGAGGTTTAAGGTTAAAAAAAGACTTAAACACTTTGTATCGGACAATATGAGCTAATATTGATTGAATAGGATCAGTTTTGGTTAGAAAATGACGTATTTAGCCTTGAACATTTCACAAACACTTGAAATACATCGATTTGAGTAAAACTCGGTCAAATGGGAGAGATTTTGGGTATAAAGTGACATAAAAACTTCAAATCGGACGATATGAGTCAATAATGGTCAAATGGGATCAGATTTGGGTAGAAAATGACGAATTTACCCTTGTACATGTCATAAACACTTGAAATACATTGATTTGAGTTAAACTCGGTCAAATAGGAGAGGTTTAAGGTAAAAAAAAGACTTAAATAATTTGCATCGGACAATTTGAGTTAATATTGATCGAATAGGATCAGTTTTGGTTAGAAAATGACGTACTTACCCTTGAACATTTCATAAACACTTGAAAGACATCGATTTGAGAAAAACTCGGTCAAATGGGAGAGATATAGGTATAAAGTGACATTAAAACTTCGAATCGAACGATATGAGTCAATATTTGTCAAATGGGATCAAATTTGGGTAGAAAATGACGAATTTACCCTTGTACATGTCTTAAACACTTGAAATACATTGATTTGAGGTAAACTCGGTCAAATAGGAGAGGTTTAAGGTAAAAAAAAGACTTAAACACTTTGCATCGGACAATATGAGTTAATATTAATCAAATAGGATTAGTTTTGGTTAGAAAATGACGTATTTACCCTTGAATATTTTATAAACACTTGAAATACATCGATTTGAGTCAAACTCGGTTAAATGGGAGAGATTCAGGTATAAAGTGACATTAAAACTTCGAATCAGACGATACGAGTCAATATTGGTCAAATAGGATCAGATTTGGGTAGAAAATGACGAATTTACCCTTGAACATGTCATAAACACTTGAAATACATTGATTTGAGTTAAACTCGGTCAAATAGGAAAGGTTTAAGGTAAAAAAAAGGACTTAAACACTTTGCATCGGACAATATGAGTTAATATTAATCAAATAGGATCAGTTTTGGTTAGAAAATGACGTATTTACCCTTGAACATTTTATAAACACTTGAAATACATCGATTTGAGTCAAACTCGGTTAAATAGGAGAGATTCAGGTATTAAGTGACATTAAAACTTCGAATAAGACGATATGAGTCAATATTGGTCAAATGGGATCAGATTTGGGTAGAAAATGACGAATTTACCCTTGTACATGTCATAAACACTTGAATCATATTGATTTGAGTTAAACTCGGTCAAATACGAGAGGTTTAAGGTAAAAAAAGACTTCAACAATTTGCATCGGACAATATGCGTTAATATTAATCAAACAGGATCAGTTTTGGTTAGAAAATGACGTATTTAGCCTTGAACATTTCATAAACACTTGAAATACATCGATTTGAGTCAACCTCGGTCAAATGGGAGAGATTCTGGGTATAAAGTGACATTAAAACTTCAAATCCGACGATATGAGTCAATAATGGTCAAATGGGATCAGATTTGGGTAGAAAATGACGAATTTACCCTTGTAAATGTCATAAACACTTGAAATACATTGATTTGAGTCAGACTCGGTCAAATAGGAGAGGTTTAAGGTAAAAAAAACGTCTTACACACTTTGCATCGGACAATATGAGTTAATATAGATCGAATAGGATCAGTTTTGGTTAGAAAATGACGTATTTACCCTTGAACATTTCATAAACACTTTAAACACATCGATTTGAGTCAAACTCGGTCAAATAGGAGAGGTTTAAGGTAAAAAAAACGTCTTACACACTTTGCATCGGACAATATGAGTTAATATTGATCGAATAGGATCAGTTTTGGTTAGAAAATGACGTATTTATCCTTGAACATTTCATAAACACTTGAAACACATCGATTTGAGTCAAACTCGTTCAAATGGGAGAGATTCTGGGTATAAAGTGACATTAAATCTTCGAATCGGACGATATGAGTCAATATTTGTCAAATGGGATTAGATTTGGGTAGAAAATGACGAATTTACCCTTGAATATGTCATAAACACTTGAAATACATTGATTTGACTTAAACTCGGTCAAATAGGAGAGGTTTAAGGTAAAAAAAAGACTTAAACACTTTGCATCGGACAATATGAGTTAATATAGATCAAATAGGATCAGTTTTGGTTAGAAAATGACGTATTACCCTTGAACATTTCATAAACACTTAAAACACATCGATTTGAGTCAAACTCGGTCAAAAGGGAGAGATACTAGGTATAAAGTGACATTAAAACTTCGAATCGGACGATATGAGTCAATATTTGTCAAATGGGATCAAATTTGGGTAGAAAATGACGAATTTACCCTTGTACATGTCATAAACACTTGGAATACATTGATTTGAGTTAAACTCGGTCAAATAGGAGAGGTTTAAGGTAAAAAAAAGACTTAAACACTTTAAATCGGACAATATGAGTTAATATTGATCGAATAGGATCAGTTTTGGTTAGAAAATGACGTATTTAGCCTTGAACATTTCATAAACACTTGAAAGACATCGATTTGAGTCAAACTCGGTCAAATGGGAGAGATTCTGGGTATAAATTGAAACTAAAACTTCGAATCGGACGATATGAGTCAATATTGGTTAAATGGGATCAGACTTGGGTAGAAAATGACGACTTTACCCTTGAACATGTTATAAACACTTGAAATACATTGATTTGAGTTTAACTCGGTCAAATAGGAGAGGTTTAAGGTACAAAAAAGACTTAAACACATTGTATCGGACAATCTGAGTTAATATTGATCAAATAGGATCAGTTTTGGTTAGAAAATGACGTATTTACCCTTGAACATTTCATAAACACTTGAAATACATTGATTTGAGTTAAACTCGGTCAAATGGGAGAGATTTTGGGTATAAAGTGACATTAAAACTTCGAATCAGACGATATGAGTCAATATTGGTCAAATGGGATCAGATTTGGGTAGAAAATGACGAATTTACCCTTGTACATGTCATAAACACTTGAATCACATTGATTTGAGTTAAACTCGGTCAAATAGGAGAGGTTTAAGGGAAAAAAAAGACTTAAACACTTTGCATCGGACAATATGAGTTAATATTGGTCAAACTCGGTCAAATGGGAGAGATTCAGGTATAAAGTGACATTAAAACTTCGAATCAGACGATATGAGTCAATATTGGTCAAATGGATCAGATTTGGGTAGAAAATGACGAATTTACCCTTGTACATGTCATAAACACTTGAAATACATTGATTTGAGTTAAACTCGGTCAAATAGTAGAGGTTTAAGGTAAAAAAAAGACTTGAACACTTTGCATCGGACATTATGAGTTAATATTGATCGAATAGGATCAGTTTTGGTTAGAGAATGACGTATTTACCCTTGAACATTTCATAAACACTTGAAACACATCGATTTGAGTCAAACTCGGTCAAATGGAAGAGATTTAGGTATAAAGTGACATTAAAACTACGAATCAGACAATATGAGTCAATCTTGGTCAAATGGGATCAGATTTGGGTAGAAAATGACGAATTTACCCTTGTACATGTCATAAACACTTGAATCACATTGATTTGAGTTAAACTCGGTCAAATAGGAGAGGTTTAAGGTAAAAAAAAGACTTAAACACTTTGCATCGGACAATATGAGTTAATATTGATCGAATAGGATAAGTTTTGGTTAGAAAATGACGTACTTACCCTTTAACATTTCATAAACACTTGAAATACATCGATCTGAGTCAAACTCGGTTAAATGGGAGAGATTCAGGTATAAAGTGACATTAAAACTTCGAATCGGACGATATGAGTCAATATCGGTCAAATGGGATCAGATTTGGGTAGAAAATGACGAATTTACCCTTGAACATGTTATAAACACTTGAAATACAATGATTTCAGTTTTACTCGGTCAAATTGGAGAGGTTTAAGGTAAAAAAAAGACTTAAACACTTTGCATCGGACAATATGAGTTAATATTAATCAAATAGGATTAGTTTTGGTTAGAAAATGACGTATTTACCCTTGAATATTTTATAAACACTTGAAATACATCGATTTGAGTCAAACTCGGTCAAATGGGAGATATTCTGGGTATAAAGTTACATTAACACTTCGAATCGGACAATATGAGTCAATATTGGTCAAATGGGATCAGATTTGGGTAGAAAATGACGAATTTACCCTTGAACATGTCATAAACACTTGAAATACATTGATTTGAGTTAAACTCGGTCAAATAGGAGAGGTTTAAGGTAAAAAAAAGACTTAAACAGTTTGCATCGGACAATATGAGATAATATTGATCGAATAGGATCAGTTTTGGTTAGAAAATGACGTTTTTACCCTTGAACTTTTCATAAACACTTGTAACACATCGATTTGAGTCAAACTCGGTCAAATGGGAGAGATTCTAGGTATAAAGTGACATTAAAACTTCGAATCGGACGATATGAGTTTAATATTAATCAAATAGGGACAGTTTTGGTTAGAAAATGACGTATTTACCCTTGAACATTTCATAAACACTTGAAATACATCGATTTGTGTCAAACTCGGTCAAATGGGAGAGATTCTGGGTATAAAATGACATTAAAACTTCGAATCGGACGATATGAGTCAATATTGGTCAAATGGGATCAAATTTGGGTAGAAAATGACGAATTTACCCTTGAACATGTCATAAACACTTGAAATACATTGATTTGAGTTTAACTCGGTCAAATAGGAGAGGTTTAAGGTAAAAAAAAGACTTAAACACTTTGCATCGGACAATTTGAGTTAATATTGGTCAAATTCGGTCATTAAAACTTCGAATCAGACGATATGAGTCAATATTGGTCAAATGGGATCAGATTTGGGTAGAAAATGACGAATTTACCCTGAACATTTAATAAACACTTGAAACACATCGATTTGAGTCAAACTCGGTCAGATGGGAGAGATTCTGGGTATAAAGTGAAATTAAAACTTCGAATCGGACGATATGAGTCAATATTTGTCAAATGGGATCAGATTTGGGAAGAAAATGACGAATTTACCCTTGAACATGTTATAAACACTTGAAATACATATATTTGAGTTTAACTCGGTCAAATAGGAGAGGTTTAAGGTAAAAAAAAGACTTAAACACTTTGCGTTGGACAAAATGAGTTAATATTTATCAAATAGGATCAGTTTTGGTTAGAAAATGACGTATTTAGCCTTGAACATTTCATTAACACTTGAAATACATCGATTTGAGTCAAACTCGGTTAAATGGGAGAGATTCAGGTATAAAGTGACATTAAAACTTCGAATCAGACGATATGAGTCAATATTGGTCAAATGGGATCAGATTTGGGTAAAAAATGACGAATTTACCCATGTACATGTCATAAACACTTGAAATACATTGATTTGAGTTAAACTCGATCAAATAGGAGAGGTTTAAGGTAAAAAAAAGACTTAAACACTTTGCATCGGCCAGTATGAGTTAATATTGGTCAAATTCGGTCAAATGGGAGAGATTCTGGTATAAAGTGACATTAAAACTTCGAATCAGACCATATGAGTCAATATTGGTCAAATGGGATCAGATTTGGTTAGAAAATGACGAATTTACCCTTGAACATGTTATAAACAATTGAAATACAATGATTTCAGTTATACTCGGTCAAATAGGAGAGGTTTAAGGTAAAAAAAAGACTTAAACACTTTGCATCGGAGAATATGAGTGAATATTAATCAAATAGGATCAGTTTTGGTTAGAAAATGACGTATTTACCCTTGAACATTTTATAAACACTTGAAATACATCGATTTGAGTCAAACTCGGTTAAATGGGAAAGATTCAGGTATAAAGTGACATTAAAACTTCAAATCAGACGATACGAGTCAATATTGGTCAAATGGGATCAGATTTGCGTAGGAAATGACGAATTTACCCTTGAACATGTCATGAACACTTGAAATACATTGATTTGAGTTTAACTCAGTCAAATAGGAAAGGTTTAAGGTAAAAAAAAGGACTTAAACACTTTGCATCGGACAATATGAGTTAATATTAATCAAATAGGATCAGTTTTGGTTAGAAAATGACGTATTTACCCTTGAACATTTTATAAACACTTGAAATACATCGATTTGAGTCAAACTCGGTTAAATGGGAGAGATTCAGGTATAAAGTGACATTAAAACTATGAATCAGACGATACGAGTCAATATTGGTCAAATGGGATCAGATTTGCGTAGAAAATGACGAATTTACCCTTGAACATGTCATAAACACTTGAAATACATTGATTTGAGTTTAACTCGGTCAAACAGGAGAGGTTTAAGGTAAAAAAAAGACTTAAACACTTTGCATCGGACAATATGAGTTAATATTGATCGAATAGGATCAGTTTTGGTTAGAAAATGACGTTTTTACCCTTGAACTTTTCATAAACACTTGTAACACATCGATTTGAGTCAAACTCGGTCAAATGGGAGAGATTCTGGGTATAAAGTGACATTAAAACTTCGAATCGGACTATATGAGTTTAATATTAATCAAATAGGGACAGTTTTGGTTAGAAAATGACGTATTTACCCTTGAACATTTCATAAACACTTGAAGTACATCGATTTGAGTTAAACTCGGTCAAATGGGAGAGATTCTGGGTATAAAGTGACATTAAAACTTCGAATCGGACGATATGAGTCAATATTGGTCAAATGGGATCAGATTTGGGTAGAAAATGACGAATTTACCCTTGAACATGTCATAAACACTTGAAATACATTGATTTGAGTTAAACTCGGTCAAATAGGAAAGGTTTAAGGTAAAAAAAGGACTTAAACACTTTGCATCGGACAATATGAGTTAATATTAATCAAATAGGATCAGTTTTGGTTAGAAAATGACGTATTTACCCTTGAATATTTTATAAACACTTGAAATACATCGATTTGAGTCAAACTCGATTAAATAGGAGAGATTTAGGTATTAAGTGACATTAAAACTTCGAATCAGACCATATGAGTCAATATTGGTCAAATGGGATCAGATTTGGGTAGAAAATGACGAATTTACCCTTGTACATGTCATAAACACTTGAATCACATTGATTTGAGTTAAACTCGGTCAAATAGGAGAGGTTTAAGGTAAAAAAAAGACTTCAACACTTTGCATCGAAGAAATTTGAGTTAATATTGGTCAAATTCGGTCAAATGGGAGAGATTCTGGTATAAAGTGACATTAAAACTTCGAATACGACCATATGAGTCAATATTGGTCAAATGGGATCAGATTTGGTTAGAAAATGACTAATTTACCCTTGAACATGTTATAAACACTTGAAATACGATAATTTCAGTTATACTCGGTCAAATAGGAGAGGTTTAAGGTAAAAAAAAGACTTAAACACTTTGCATCGGACAATATGAGTTAATATTAATCAAATAGGATCAGTTTTGGTTAGAAAATGACGTATTTACCCTTGAACATTTTATAAACACTTGAAATACATCGATTTGAGTCAAACTCGGTTAAATGGGAGAGATTCAGGTATAAAGTGACATTAAAACTTCGAATCAGACGATACGAGTCAATATTGGTCAAATGGGATCAGATTTGGGTAGAAAATGACGAATTTACCCTTGAACATGTCATAAACACTTGAAATACATTGATTTGAGTTTAACTCGGTCAAATAGGAGAGGTTTAAGGTAAAAAAAAGACTTAAACACTTTGCATCGGACAATATGAGTTAATATTGATCGAATAAGATCAGTTTTGGTTAGAAAATGACGTTTTTACCCTTGAACTTTTCATAAACACTTGTAACACATCGATTTGAGTCAAACTCGGTCAAATGGGAGAGATTCTAGGTATAAAGTGACATTAAAACTTCGAATCGGACGATATGAGTTTAATATTAATCAAATAGGGACAGTTTTGGTTAGAAAATGACGTATTTACCCTTGAACATTTCATAAACACTTGAAGTACATCGATTTGAGTTAAACTCGGTCAAATGGGAGAGATTCTGGGTATAAAGTGACATTAAAACTTCGAATCGGACGATATGAGTCAATATTGGTCAAATGGGATCAGATTTGGGTAGAAAATGACGAATTTACCCTTGAACATGTCATAAACACTTGAAATACATTGATTTGAGTTAAACTCGGTCAAATAGGAAAGGTTTAAGGTAAAAAAAGGACTTAAACACTTTGCATCGGACAATATGAGTTAATATTAATCAAATAGGATCAGTTTTGGTTAGAAAATGACGTATTTACCCTTGAATATTTTATAAACACTTGAAATACATCGATTTGAGTCAAACTCGGTTAAATAGGAGAGATTTAGGTATTAAGTGACATTAAAACTTCGAATCAGACCATATGAGTCAATATTGGTCAAATGGGATCAGATTTGGGTAGAAAATGACGAATTTACCCTTGTACATGTCATAAACACTTGAATCACATTGATTTGAGTTAAACTCGGTCAAATAGGAGAGGTTTAAGGTAAAAAAAAGACTTCAACACTTTGCATCGAAGAAATTTGAGTTAATATTGGTCAAATTCGGTCAAATGGGAGAGATTCTGGTATAAAGTGACATTAAAACTTCGAATACGACCATATGAGTCAATATTGGTCAAATGGGATCAGATTTGGTTAGAAAATGACTAATTTACCCTTGAACATGTTATAAACACTTGAAATACGATAATTTCAGTTATACTCGGTCAAATAGGAGAGGTTTAAGGTAAAAAAAAGACTTAAACACTTTGCATCGGACAATATGAGTTAATATTAATCAAATAGGATCAGTTTTGGTTAGAAAATGACGTATTTACCCTTGAACATTTTATAAACACTTGAAATACATCGATTTGAGTCAAACTCGGTTAAATGGGAGAGATTCAGGTATAAAGTGACATTAAAACTTCGAATCAGACGATACGAGTCAATATTGGTCAAATGGGATCAGATTTGGGTAGAAAATGACGAATTTACCCTTGAACATGTCATAAACACTTGAAATACATTGATTTGAGTTTAACTCGGTCAAATAGGAGAGGTTTAAGGTAAAAAAAAGACTTAAACACTTTGCATCGGACAATATGAGTTAATATTGATCGAATAAGATCAGTTTTGGTTAGAAAATGACGTTTTTACCCTTGAACTTTTCATAAACACTTGTAACACATCGATTTGAGTCAAACTCGGTCAAATGGGAGAGATTCTAGGTATAAAGTGACATTAAAACTTCGAATCGGACGATATGAGTTTAATATTAATCAAATAGGGACAGTTTTGGTTAGAAAATGACGTATTTACCCTTGAACATTTCATAAACACTTGAAATACATCGATTTGAGTCAAACTCGGTCAAATGGGAGAGATTCTGGGTATAAAGTGACATTAAAACTTCGAATCGGACGATATGAGTCAATATTGGTCAAATGGGATCAGATTTGGGTAGAAAATGACGAATTTACCCTTGAACATGTCATAAACACTTGAAATACATTGATTTGAGTTTAACTCGGTCAAATAGGAGAGGTTTAAGGTAAAAAAAAGACTTAAACACTTTGCATCGGACAATTTGAGTTAATATTGGTCAAATTCGGTCATTAAAACTTCGAATCAGACGATATGAGTCAATATTGGTCAAATGGGATCAGATTTGGGTAGAAAATGACGAATTTACCCTGAACATTTAATAAACACTTGAAACACATAGATTTGAGTCAAACTCGGTCAGATGGGAGAGATTCTGGGTATAAAGTGAAATTAAAACTTCGAATCGGACGATATGAGTCAATATTTGTCAAATGGGATCAGATTTGGGAAGAAAATGACGAATTTACCCTTGAACATGTTATAAACACTTGAAATACATATATTTGAGTTTAACTCGGTCAAATAGGAGAGGTTTAAGGTAAAAAAAAGACTTAAACACTTTGCGTTGGACAAAATGAGTTAATATTGATCAAATAGGATCAGTTTTGGTTAGAAAATGACGTATTTAGCCTTGAACATTTCATTAACACTTGAAATACATCGATTTGAGTCAAACTCGGTTAAATGGGAGAGATTCAGGTATAAAGTGACATTAAAACTTCGAATCAGACGATATGAGTCAATATTGGTCAAATGGGATCAGATTTGGGTAAAAAATGACGAATTTACCCTTGTACATGTCATAAACACTTGAAAAACATTGATTTGAGTTAAACTCGGTCAAATAGGAGAGGTTTAAGGTAAAAAAAAGACTTAAACACTTTGCATCGGACAATATGAGTTAATATTGATCGAATAGGATCAGTTTTAGTTAGAAAATGACGTATTTACCCTTGAACATTTCATTAACACTTGAAATACATCGATTTGAGTGAAACTCGGTCAAATGGGAGAGATTCAGGTATAAAGTGACATTAAAACTTCGAATCAGACGATATGAGTCAATATTGGTCAAATGGGATCAGATTTGGGTAGAAAATGACGAATTTACCCTTGTACATGTCATAAACACTTGAAATACATTGATTTGAGTTTAACTCGGTCAAATAGGAGAGGTTTAAGGTAAAAAAAGACTTAAACACTTTGCATCGGACAATATGATTTAATATTGGTCAAACTCGGTCAAATGGGAGAGATTCTGGTATAAAGTGGCATTAAAACTTCGAATCAGACGATATGAGTCAATATTGGTCAAATGGGATCAGATTTGGGTAGAAAATGACGAATTTACCCTTGTACATGTCATAAACACTTGAAATACATTGATTTGAGTTTAACTCGGTCAAATAGGAGAGGTTTAAGGATAAAAAAAGACTTAAACACTTTGCATCGGACAATATGAGTTAATATTGGTCAAACTCGGTCGAATGGGAGAGATTCAGGTATAAAGTGACATTAAAACTTCGAATCAGACGATATGAGTCAATATTGGTCAAATGGGATCAGATTTGGGTAGAAAATGACGAATTTACCCTTGTACATGTCATAAACACTTGAAATACATTGATTTGAGTTAAACTCGGTCAAATAGTAGAGGTTTAATGATGTGATTCTTGATCCGAAAACCAAGTTATCACAAGGATATGTTCTAAGCTTCGTCCTGTACAGATAAATCACCAAGAACTAAGCAAGAACTGAGTTTAATTAATTAAGAGTCCACTTAATTAATCAAACCAATGAAAGTTTTAACTAAAACACCCAAAACAGCAACCAACTCGCAAGTTAGCCAGAGAAATATTTAGGCAATCCAACCAAAATATCACTCAAAAATATATGTGTTTTGTATTGCTCAAATCCGTGAATGAATGAATTCCATGAATTACTTGGAGTATTTATAGCAATCCTTTCCTAAAGATATTAGAACTCTATCTAGAATAAAACTCTTTCTTTTCCTAAACATATTAGAATTCTAGCTTGAATAAAACTCCTACTTTTCCTAAACATATTAGAATTCTAGTTTTAATAAAACTCCTACGTTTCCTAAATATATTAGAGTTCTAGCTTGAGTAAAACTCTTTCAATTTGCCTTGATCTCCAAGCAGCCGCCACCTTGCAATTCAATCTTGAGTAGGAATCCCTCTTGAAATAGGAATCCATCTTGAAATAGGAAACGTAACCTTGGGCGTCAAGTAACATTACACGGTTTCTTTAAGTAACTACTCTAACTTACTCACACGTACAAAATAATCAAGAACATAAAGAAAATAAAGAAACCTAGGGTCTAAACCAAGAAAAACCCTTTCAAGTGAAAGGTAAAAACTTGTAGACAAAAATCTAAGAAAGCTTTTAAAGAACCTTAAAGAACTATCCAGAAGCTTCAAGAACTCCCAAGAACGCCACCATACAAAGCGTGGCTTTGTCTTGATGCCCCCGATAGTAAGTTTGACCTATTGAAGAAGCTTCCAAGTATAGATTCATGCTTTCTTGACTTTCTTGGAATAATTCTTCAACATGCTCGTCATTCACATTGATGCACGCATCATCCTCCCCTTCTTCAAAAGAATTTGCCCTCAAATCTTCAATAGCATCATCTGGCAAATACTTCACCAAATCTCCAACATTAAATGTTGCGCTTACACCATATTCTCCCGGCAATTCAAGCTTATATGCATTCTCATTAATCTTGGTCAAATGGGAGAGATTCAGGTATAAAGTGACATTAAAACTTCGAATCAGACGATATGAGTCAATATTGGTCAAATGGGATCAGATTTGGGTAGAAAATGACGAATTTACCCTTGTACATGTCATAAACACTTGAAATACATTGATTTGAGTTAAACTCGGTCAAATAGGAGAGGTTTAAGGTAAAAAAAAGACTTAAACACTTTGCATCGGACAATATGAGTTAATATTGATCGAATAGGATCAGTTTTGGTTAGAAAATGACGTATTTACCCTTGAACATTTCATAAACACTTGAAATACATCGATTTGAGTCAAACTCGGTCAAATGGGAGAGATTCAGGTATAAAGTGACATTAAAACTTCGAATCAGACGATATGAGTCAATATTGGTCAAATGGGATCAGATTTGGGTAGAAAATGACGAATTTACCCTTGCACATGTCATAAACACTTGAAATACATTGATTTGAGTTTAACTCGGTCAAATAGGAGAGGTGTAAGGTAAAAAAAAAGACTTAAACACTTTGCATCGGACAATATGAGTTAAAATTGGTCAAACTCGGTCAAATGGGAGAGATTCAGGTATAAAGTGACATTAAAACTTCGAATCAGACGATATGAGTCAATATTGGTCAAATGGGATCAGATTTGGGTAGAAAATGACGAATTTACCCTTGTACATGTCATAAACACTTGAAATACATTGATTTGAGTTAAACTCGGTCAAATAGTAGAGGTTTAAGGTAAAAAAAAGACTAAAACACTTTGCATCGGACAATATGAGTTAATATTGTTCAAATAGGATCAGTTTTGGTTAGAAAATGACGTATTTACCCTTGAAGATTTCATAAACACTTGAAATACATCGATTTGAGTCAAACTCGGTTAAATGGGAGAGATTCAGGTATAAAGTGACATTAAACTTCGAATCAGACGATATGAGTCAATATTTGTCAAATGGGATCAGATTTGGGTAGAAAATGACGAATTTACCCTTGTACATGTCATAAACACTTGAAATACATTGATTTGAGTTAAACTCGGTCAAATAGGAGAGGTTTAAGGTAAAAAAAATACTTAAACACTTTGCATCGGACAATATGAGTTAATATTGATCGAATAGGTTCAGTTTTGGTTAGAAAATTACGTATTTACCCTTGAACATTTTATAAACACTTGAAATACATCGATTTGAGTCAAACTCGGTCAAATGGGAGAGATTCAGGTATAAAGTGACATTAAAACTTCGAATCAGACGATATGAGTCAATATTGGTCAAATGGGATCAGATTTGGGTAGAAAATGATGAATTTCCCTCGTACATGTCATAAACACTTGAAATACATTGATTTGAGTTTAACTCGGTCAAATAGGAGAGGTGTAAGGTAAAAAAAAAGACTTAAACACTTTGCATCGGACAATAAGAGTTAAAATTGGTCAAACTCGGTCAAATGGGAGAGATTCAGGTATAAAGTGACATTAAAACTTCGAATCAGACGATATGAGTCAATATTGGTCAAATGGGATCAGATTTGGGTAGAAAATGACGAATTTACCCTTGTACATGTCATAAACACTTGAAATACATTGATTTGAGTTAAACTCGGTCAAATAGTAGAGGTTTAAGGTAAAAAAAAGACTAAAACACTTTACATCGGACAATATGAGTTAATATAGATCAAATAGGATCAGTTTTGGTTAGAAAATGACGTATTTACCCTTGAAGATTTCATAAACACTTGAAATACATCGATTTGAGTCAAACTCGGTTAAATGGGAGAGATTCAGGTATAAAGTGACTTTAAACTTCGAATCAGACGATATGAGTCAATATTTGTCAAATGGGATCAGATTTGGGTAGAAAATGACGAATTTACCCTTGTACATGTCATAAACACTTGAAATACATTGATTTGTGTTAAACTCGGTCAAATAGGAGAGGTTTAAGGTAAAAAAAAGACTTAAACACTTTGCATCGGACAATATGAGTTAATATTGATCGAATAGGTTCAGTTTTGGTTAGAAAATGACGTATTTACCCTTGAACATTTCATAAACACTTGAAATACATCGATTTGAGTCAAACTCGGTCAAATGGGAGAGATTCTGGGTAAAAAGTGACATTAAAACTTCGAATCAGACGATATGAGTCCATATTGGTCAAATGGGATCAGATTTGGGTAGAAAATGACGAATTTACCCTTGTACATGTCATAAACACTTGAAATACATAGATTTGAGTTTAACTCGGTCAAATAGGAGAGATTTAAGGTAGAAAAAAGACTTAAACACTTTGCATCGGACAATATGAGTTAATATTGATCGAATAGGATCAGTTTTGGTTAGAAAATGACGTATTTACCCTTGAACATTTCATAAACACTTGAAATACATCGATTTGAGTCAAACTTGGTTAAATGGGAGAGATTCAGGTATAAAGTGACATTAAAACTTCGAATCAGACGATATGAGTCAATATTGGTCAAAGGGGATCAGATTTGGGTAGAAAATGACGAATTTACCCTTGTATATGTCATAAACACTTGAAATACGTTGATTTGAGTTAAACTGGGTCAAATAGGAGAGGTTTAAGGTAAAAAAAAGACTTAAACACTTTGCATCGGACAATATGAGTTAATATTGATCGAATAGGATCAGTTTTGGTTAGAAAATGACGTATTTACCCTTGAACATTTTATAAACACTTGAAATACATCGATTTGAGTCAAACTCGGTCAAATGGGAGAGATTCTGGGTATAAAGTGACATTAAAACTTCGAATCGGACGATATGAGTCAATATTGGTCAAATGGGATCAGATTTGGGTAGAAAATGACGAATTTACCCTTGTACATGTCATAAACACTTGAAATACATTGATTTGAGTTAAACTCGGTCAAATAGGAGAGGTTTAAGGTAAAAAAAAGACTTAAACACTTTGCATCGGACAATATGAGTTAATATTGATCGAATAGGATCAGTTTTAGTTAGAAAATGACGTATTTACCCTTGAACATTTCATAAACACTTGAAATACATCGATTTGAGTCAAACTCGGTCAAATAGGAGAGATTCAGGTATAAAGTGACATTAAAACTTCGAATCAGACGATATGAGTCAATATTGGTCAAATGGGATCAGATTTGGGTAGAAAATGATGAATTTCCCTTGTACATGTCATAAACACTTGAAATACATTGATTTGAGTTTAACTCGGTCAAATAGGAGAGGTGTAAGGTAAAAAAAAAAGACTTAAACACTTTGCATCGGACAATATGAGTTAAAATTGGTCAAACTCGGTCAAATAGGAGAGATTCAGGTATAAAGTGACATTAAAACTTCGAATCAGACGATATGAGTCAATATTGGTCAAATGGGATCAGATTTGGGTAGAAAATGACGAATTTACCCTTGTACATGTCATAAACACTTGAAATACATTGATTTGAGTTAAACTCGGTCAAATACTAGAGGTTTAAGGTAAAAAAAAGACTAAAACACTTTACATCGGACAATATGAGTTAATATAGATCAAATAGGATCAGTTTTGGTTAGAAAATGACGTATTTACCCTTGAAGATTTCATAAACACTTGAAATACATCGATTTGAGTCAAACTCGGTTAAATGGGAGAGATTCAGGTATAAAGTGACTTTAAACTTCGAATCAGACGATATGAGTCAATATTTGTCAAATGGGATCAGATTTGGGTAGAAAATGACGAATTTACCCTTGTACATGTCATAAACACTTGAAATACATTGATTTGAGTTAAACTCGGTCAAATAGGAGAGGTTTAAGGTAAAAAAAAGACTTAAACACTTTGCATCGGACAATATGAGTTAATATTGATCGAATAGGTTCAGTTTTGGTTAGAAAATGACGTATTACCCTTGAACATTAAACACTTGAAATACATCGATTTGTGTCAAACTCGGTCAAATGGGAGAGATTTTGGGTATAAAGTGACATTAAAACTTCGAATCAGACGATATGAGTCCATATTGGTCAAATGGGATCAGATTTGGTAGAAAATGACGAATTTACCCTTGTACATGTCATAAACACTTGAAATACATAGATTTGAGTTTAACTCGGTCAAATAGGAGAGATTTAAGGTAGAAAAAAGACTTAAACACTTTGCATCGGACAATATGAGTTAATATTGATCGAATAGGATTAGTTTTGGTTAGAAAATGACGTATTTACCCTTGAACATTTCATAAACACTTGAAATACATCGATTTGAGTCAAACTCGGTCAAATGGGAGAGATTCAGGTATAAAGTGACATTAAAACTTCGAATCAGACGATATGAGTCAATATTGGTCAAATGGGATCAGATTTGGGTAGAAAATGACGAATTTACCCTTGTATATGTCATAAACACTTGAAATACATTGATTTGAGTTTAACTCGGTCAAATAGGAGAGATTTAAGGTAGAAAAAAGACTTAAACACTTTGAATCGGACAATATGAGTTAATATTGATCGAATAGGATCAGTTTTTGTTAGAAAATGACGTATTTACCCTTGAACATTTCATAAACACTTGAAATACATCGATTTGAGTCAAACTTGGTTAAATGGGAGAGATTCAGGTATAAAGTGACATTAAAACTTCGAATCAGACGATATGAGTCAATATTGGTCAAAGGGGATCAGATTTGGGTAGAAAATGACGAATTTACCCTTGTACATGTCATAAACACTTGAAATACATTGATTTAAACTCGGTCAAATAGGAGAGGTTTAAGGTAAAAAAAAGACTTAAACACTTTGCATCGGACAATATGAGTTAATATTGATCGAATAGGATCAGTTTTGGTTAGAAAATGACGTATTTACCCTTGAACATTTCATAAACACTTGAAATACATCGATTTGAGTCAAACTCGGTCAAATGGGAGAGATTCAGGTATAAAGTGACATTAAAACTTCGAATCAGACGATATGAGTCAATATTGGTCAAATGGGATCAGATTTGGGTAGAAAATGACGAGTTTACCCTTGTACATGTCATAAAGACTTGAAATACATTGATTTGAGTTAAACTCGGTCAAATAGGAGAGGTTTAAGGTAAAAAAAAGACTTAAACAGTTTGCATCGGACAATATGAGTTAATATTGATCGAATAGGATCAGTTTTGGTTAGAAAATGACGTATTTACCCTTGAACATTTCATAAACACTTGAAATACATCGATTTGAGTCAAACTCGGTCAAATGGGAGAGATTCAGGTATAAAGTGACATTAAAACTTCGAATCAGACGATATGAGTCAATATTGGTAAAATGGGATCAGATTTGGGTAGAAAATGATGAATTTACCCTTATACATGTCATAAACACTTGAAATACATTGATTTGAGTTTAACTCGGTTAAATAGGAGAGGTGTAAGGTAAAAAAAATGACTTAAACACTTTGCATCGGACAATATGAGTTAAAATTGGTCAAACTCGGTCAAATGGGAGAGATTCAGGTATAAAGTGACAATAAAACTTCGAATCAGACGATATGAATCAATATTGGTCAAATGGGATCAGATTTGGGTAGAAAATGACGAATTTACCCTTGTACATGTCATAAACACTTCAAATACATTGATTTGAGTTAAACTCGGTGGAATAGGAGAGGTTTAAGGTAAAAAAAAGACTTAAACACTTTGCATCGGACAATATGAGTTAATATTGATCGAATAGGATCAGTTTTAGTTAGAAAATGACGTATTTACCCATGAACATTTCATAAACACTTGAAATACATCGATTTGAGTCAAACTCGGTCAAATAGGAGAGATTCAGGTATAAAGTGACATTAAAACTTCGAATCAGACGATATGAGTCAATATTGGTCAAATGGGATCAGATTTGGGTAGAAAATGATGAATTTCCCTTGTACATGTCATAAACACTTGAAATACATTGATTTGAGTTTAACTCGGTCAAATAGGAGAGGTGTAAGGTAAAAAAAAAGACTTAAACACTTTGCATCGGACAATATGAGTTAAAATTGGTCAAACTCGGTCAAATAGGAGAGATTCAGGTATAAAGTGACATTAAAACTTCGAATCAGACGATATGAGTCAATATTGGTCAAATGGGATCAGATTTGGGTAGAAAATGACGAATTTACCCTTGTACATGTCATAAACACTTGAAATACATTGATTTGAGTTAAACTCCGTCAAATAGTAGAGGATTAAGGTAAAAAAAAGACTAAAACACTTTACATCGGACAATATGAGTTAATATAGATCAAATAGGATCAGTTTTGGTTAGAAAATGACGTATTTACCCTTGAAGATTTCATAAACACTTGAAATACATCGATTTGAGTCAAACTCGGTTAAATGGGAGAGATTCAGGTATAAAGTGACTTTAAACTTCGAATCAGACGATATGAGTCAATATTTGTCAAATGGGATCAGATTTGGGTAGAAAATGACGAATTTACCCTTGTACATGTCATAAACACTTGAAATACATTGATTTGAGTTAAACTCGGTCAAATAGGAGAGTTTTAAGGTAAAAAAAAGACTTAAACACTTTGCATCGGACAATATGAGTTAATATTGATCGAATAGGTTCAGTTTTGGTTAGAAAATGACGTATTTACCCTTGAACATTTCATAAACACTTGAAATACATCGATTTGAGTCAAACTCGGTCAAATGGGAGAGATTCTGGGTATAAAGTGACATTAAAACTTCGAATCAGACGATATGAGTCCATATTGGTCAAATGGGATCAGATTTGGTAGAAAATGACGAATTTACCCTTGTACATGTCATAAACACTTGAAATACATAGATTTGAGTTTAACTCGGTCAAATAGGAGAGATTTAAGGTAGAAAAAAGACTTAAACACTTTGCATCGGACAATATGAGTTAATATTGATCGAATAGGATCAGTTTTTGTTAGAAAATGACGTATTTACCCTTGAACATTTCATAAACACTTGAAATACATCGATTTGAGTAAAACTCGGTCAAATGGGAGAGATTCAGGTATAAAGTGACATTAAAACTTCGAATCTGACGATATGAGTCAATATTGGTAAAATGGGATCAGATTTGGGTAGAAAATGACGAATTTACCCTTGTAAATGTCATAAACACTTCAAATACATTGATTTGAGTTAAACTCGGTCAAATAGTAGTGGTTTAAGGTAAAAAAAAGACTAAAACACTTTGCATCGGACAATATGAGTTAATATTGATCAAATAGGATCAGTTTTGGTTAGAAAATGACGTATTTACCCTTGAAGATTTCATAAACACTTGAAATACATCGATTTGAGTCAAACTCGGTCAAATGGGAGAGATTCTGGGTATAAAGTGACATTAAAACTTCGAATCGGACGATATGAGTCAATATTGGTCAAATGGGATCAGATTTGGGAAGAAAATGACGAATTTACCCTTGAACATGTCATAAACACTTGAAATACATTGATTTGAGTTAAACTCGGTCAAATAGGAGAGGTTTAAGGTAAAAAAAAGACTTAAACACTTTGCATCGGACAATATGAGTTAATATTGATCAAATAGGATCAGTTTTGGTTAGAAAATGACGTATTTACCCTTGAACATTTCATAAACACTTGAAATACATTGATTTGAGTTAAACTCGGTCAAATAGGAGAGGTTTAAGGTAAAAAAAAGACTTAAACACTTTGCATCGGACATTATGAGTTAATATTGATCGAATAGGATCAGTTTTGGTTAGAAAATGACGTATTTACCCTTGAACATTTCATAAACACTTGAAAGCCATCGATTTGAGTCAAACTCGGTCAAATGGGAGAGATTCAGGTATAAAGTGACATTAAAACTTCGAATCAGATGATATGAGTCCATATTGGTCAAATGGGATCAGATTTGGTAGAAAATGACGAATTTACCCTTGTACATGTCATAAACACTTGAAATACATTGATTTAAGTTTAACTCGGTCAAATAGGAGTGGTTTAAGGTAAAAAAAATACTTAAACACTTTGCATCGGACAATATGAGTTAATATTGGTCAAACTCGGTCAAATGGGAGAGATTCAGGTATAAAGTGACATTAAAACTTCGAATCAGACGATATGAGTCAATATTGGTCAAATGGGATCAGATTTGGGTAGAAAATGACGAATTTACCCTTGTACATTTCATAAACACTTGAAATACATTGACTTGAGTTAAACTCGGTCAAATAGTAGAGGTTTAAGGTAAAAAAAAGACTTAAACACTTTGCATCGGACAATATGAGTTAATATTGATCAAATAGGATCAGTTTTGGTTAGAAAATGACTTATTTACCCTTGAACATTTCATAAACACTTGAAATACATCGATTTGAGTCAAACTCGGTTAAATGGGAGAGATTCAGGTATAAAGTGACTTTAAACTTCGAATCAGACGATATAAGTCAATATTTGTCAAATGGGATCAGATTTGAGTTAAACTCGGTCAAATAGGAGAGGTTTAAGGTAAAAAAAAGACCTAACCACTTTGCATCGGACAATATGAGTTAATATTGATCAAATAGGATCAGTTTTGGTTAGAAAATGACGTATTTACCCTTGCACATTTCATAAATACTTGAAACACATCGATTTGAGTCAAACTCGGTCAAATGGGAGAGATTCTGGGTATAAAGTGACATTAAAACTTCGAATCGGACGATATGAGTCAATATTGGTCAACTGGGATCAGATTTGGGTAGAAAATGACGAATTTACCCTTGAACATGTCATAAACACTTGAAATACATTGATTTGAGTTAAACTCGGTCAAATAGGAGAGGTTTAAGGTAAAAAAAGACTTAAACACTTTACATCGGACAATATGAGTTAATATTGATTGAAAAGGATCAGTTTTGGTTAGAAAATGACGTATTTACCCTTGAACATTTCATAAACACTTGAAATACATCGATTTGAGTCAAACTCGGTCAAATGGGAGAGATTCTTGGTATAAAGTGACATTAAAACTGCGAATCGGACGATATGAGTCAATATTGGTCAAATGGGATCAGATTTGGTTAGAAAATGACGAATTTACCCTTAAACATTTCATAAACACTTGAAAAAAAGACCTAACCAATTTGCATCGGACAATATGAGTTAATATTGATCAAATAGGATCAGTTTTGGTTAGAAAATAACGTATTTACCCTTGAACATTTCATAAACACTTGAAAAACATCGATTTGAGTCAAACTCGTTCAAATGGGAGAGATTCTGGGTATAAAGTGACATTAAAACTTCGAATCGGACGATATATGTCAATATTGGTCAAATGGGATCAGATTTGGGTAGAAAATGACGAATTTACCTTTGAACATGTCATAAACACTTGAAATACATTGATTTGAGTTAAACGCGGTCAAATAGGAGAGGTTTAAGGTAAAAAAAAGACTTAAACACTTTGCATCGGACAATATGAGTTAATATTGATCGAATATGATCAGTTTTGGTTAGAAAATGACGTATTTACCCTTGAAGATTTCATAAACACTTGAAATACATCGATTTGAGTCAAACTCGGTTAAATGGGAGAGATTCAGGTATAAAGTGACTTTAAACATCGAATCAGACGATATAAGTCAATATTTGTCAAAAGGGATCAGATTTGGGTAGAAAATGACGAATTTACCCTTGTACATGTCATAAACACTTGAAATACATTGATTTGAGTTAAACTCGGTCAAATAGGAGAGGTTTAAGGTAAAAAAAAAGACTTAAACACTTTGCATCGGACATTATGAGTTAATATTGATCGAATAGGATCAGTTTTGGTTAGAAAATGACGTATTTACCCTTGAACATTTCATAAACACTTGAAATACATCGATTTGAGTCAAACTCGGTCAAATGGGAGAGATTCAGGTATAAAGTGACATTAAAACTTCGAATTAGACGATATGAGTCCATATTGGTCAAGTGGGATCAGATTTGGTAGAAAATGACGAATTTACCCTTGTACATGTCATAAACACTTGAAATACATTGATTTGAGTTTAACTCGGTCAAATAGGAGTGGTTTAAGGTAAAAAAAAATACTTAAACACTTTGCATCGGACAATATGAGTTAATATTGGTCAAACTCGGTCAAATGGGAGAGATTCAGGTATAAAGTGACATTAAAACTTCGAATCAGACGATATGAGTCAATATTGGTCAAATGGGATCAGATTTGGGTAGAAAATGACGAATTTACCCTTGTACATTTCATAAACACTTGAAATACATTGAGTTGAGTTAAACTCGGTCAAATAGTAGAGGTTTAAGGTAAAAAAAAGACTTAAACACTTTGCATCGGACAATATGAGTTAATATTGTTCAAATAGGATCAGTTTTGGTTAGAAAATGACTTATTTACCCTTGAACATTTCATAAACACTTGAAATACATCGATTTGAGTCAAACTCGGTTAAATGGGAGAGATTCAGGTATAAAGTGACTTTAAACTTCGAATCAGACGATATAAGTCAATATTTGTCAAATGGGATCAGATTTGAGTTAAACTCGGTCAAATAGGAGAGGTATAAGGTAAAAAAAAGACCTAACCACTTTGCATCGGACAATATGAGTTAATATTGATCAAATAGGATCAGTTTTGGTTAGAAAATGACGTATTTACCCTTGCACATTTCATAAATACTTGAAACACATCGATTTGAGTCAAACTCGGTCAAATGGGAGAGATTGAGGGTATAAAGTGACATTAAAACTTCGAATCGGACGATATGAGTCAATATTGGTCAAATGGGATCAGATTTGGGTAGAAAATGACGAATTTACCCTTGAACATGTCATAAACACTTGAAATACATTGATTTGAGTTAAACTCGGTCAAATAGGAGAGGTTTAAGGTAAAAAAAAGACTTAAACACTTTACATCGGACAATATGAGTTAATATTGATTGAAAAGGATCAGTTTTGGTTAGAAAATCACGTATTTACCCTTGAACATTTCATAAACACTTGAAATACATCGATTTGAGTCAAACTCGGTCAAATAGGAGAGATTCTGGGTATAAAGTGACATTAAAACTTCGAATCGGACGATATGAGTCAATATTGGTCAAATGGAATTAGATTTGGTTAGAAAATGACGAATTTACCCTTGAACATTTCATAAACACTTGAAAAAAAGACCTAACCAATTTGCATCGGACAATATGAGTTAATATTGATCAAATAGGATCAGTTTTGGTTAGAAAATAACGTATTTACCCTTGAACATTTCATAAACACTTGAAAAACATCGATTTGAGTCAAACTCGTTCAAATGGGAGAGATTCTGGGTATAAAGCGACATTAAAACTTCGAATCGGACGATATAGGTCAATATTGGTCAAATTGGATCAGATTTGGGTAGAAAATGACGAATTTACCCTTGAACATGTCATAAACACTTGAAATACATTGATTTGAGTTAAACGCGGTCAAATAGGAGAGGTTTAAGGTAAAAAAAAGACTTAAACACTTTGCATCCTACAATATTAGTAACTATTTATCAAATAGGATCAGTTTTGGTTAGAAAATGACGTATTTACCCTTGAACATTTCATAAACACTTGAAACACATCGATTTGAGTCAAACTCGGTCAAATGGGAGAGATTCTGGGTATAAAGTGACATTAAAACTTGGAATCGGACGATATGAGTCAATATTGGTCAAATGGGATCAGATTTGGGTAGAAAGTGACGAATTTACCCTTGAACATGTCATAAACACATGAGATACATTGATTTGAGTTAAACTCGGTCAAATAGGAGAGGTTTAAGGTAAAAAAAAAGACTTAACCACTTTGCATCGGACAATATGAGTTAATATTGATCAAATAGGATCAGTTTTGGTTAGAAAATGACGTATTTACCCTTGAACATTTCATAAACACTTGAAATACATGGATTTGCATTAAACTCGGTCAAACGGGAGAGATTCAGGGTATAACGTGACATTAAAACTTCGAATCGGACGATATGATTCAATATTGGTCAAATGGGATCAGATTTGGGTAGAAAATGACGAATTTACCCTTGAACATGTCATAAACACTTGAAATACATTGATTTGAGTTAAACTCGATCAAATAGGAGAGGTTTAAGGTAAAAAAAAGACTTAAACACTTTGCATCCTACAATATGAGTTAATATTGATCAAATAGGATCAGTTTTGGTTAGAAAATGACGTATTTACCCTTGAACATTTCATAAACACTTGAAACACATCGATTTGAGTCAAACTCGGTGAAATGGTTGAGATTCTGGGTATAAAGTGACATTAAAACTTCGAATCGGACGATATGAGTCAATATTGGTCAAATGGGATCAGATTTGGGTAGAAAAATGACGAATTTACCCTTGAACATGTCATAAACACTTGAAATACGTTGATTTGAGTTTAACTCGGTCAAATAGGAGAGGTCTAAGGTAAAAAAAAGACTTAACCACTTTGCATCGGACAAAATGAGTTAATATTGATCAAATAGGATCAGTTTTGGTTAGAAAATGACGTATTTACCCTTGAACATTTCATAAACACTTGAAATACATCGATTTGAGTCAAACTCGGTCAAATGGGAGAGATTCTGGGTATAAAGTGACATTAAAACTTCGAATCGGACGATATGAGTCAATATTGGTCAAATGGGATCAGATTTGGGTAGAAAATGACGAATTTACCGTTGAACATGTCATAAACACATGAAATACATTGATTTGAGTTAAACTCGGTCAAATACGAGAGGTTTAAGGTAAAAAAAAAGACTTAACCACTTTGCATCGGACAATATGAGTTAATATTGATCAAATAGGATCAGTTTTGTTTAGAAAATGACGTATTTACCCTTGAACATTTCATAAACACTTGAAATACATTGATTTGCATTAAACTCGGTCAAATAGGAGAGGTTTAAGGTAAAAAAAAGACTTAACCACTTTGCATCGGACAATATGAGTTAATATTGATCAAATAGGATCAGTTTTGGTTAGAAAATGACGTATTTACCCTTGAACATTTCATAAACACTTGAAATACATCGATTTGAGTCAAACTCGTTCAAATGGGAGAGATTCTGGGTATAAAGTGACATTAAAACTTCCAATCGGACGATATGAGTCAATATTGGTCAAATGGGATCAGATTTGGGTAGAAAATGACGAATTTACCCTTGAACATGTCATAAACACTTGAAATACATTGATTTGACTTAAACTCGATCAAATAGGAGCGGTTTAAGGTAAAAAAAAGACTTAAACACTTTGCATCCTACAATATGAGTTAATATTGATCGAATAGGATCAGTTTTGGTTAGAAAATGACGTATTTACCCTTGAACATTTCATAAACACTTGAAATAAATCGATTTGAGTCAAACTCGGTCAAATGGGAGAGATTCTGGGTATAAAGTGTTATTAAAACTTCGTATCGGACGATATGAGTCAATATTGGTCAAATGGGATCAGATTTGGGTAGAAAATGACGAATTTACCCTTGAACATGTCATAAACACTTGAAATACATTGATTTGAGTTAAACTCGGTCAAATAGAAGAGGTTTAAGGTAAAAAAAAGACTTGAACACTTTGCATCGGACAATATGAGTTAATATTGATCAAATAGGATCATTTTTGGTTAGAAAATGACGTATTTACCCTTGAACATTTCATAAACACTTGAAATATATCGATTTGAGTCAAACTCGTTCAAACGGGAGAGATTCTGGGTATAACGTGACATTAAAACTTCGAATCGGACGATATGATTCAATATTGGTCAAATGGGATCAGATTTGGGTAGAAAATGACGAATTTACCCTTGAACATGTCATAAACACTTGAAATACATTGATTTGAGTTAAACTCGATCAAATAGGAGAGGTTTAAGGTAAAAAAAAGACTTAAACACTTTGCATCCTACAATATGAGTTAATATTGATCAAATAGGATCAGTTTTGGTTAGAAAATGACGTATTTACCCTTGAACATTTCATAAACACTTGAAACACATCGATTTGAGTCAAACTCGGTGAAATGGTTGAGATTCTGGGTATAAAGTGACATTAAAACTTCGAATCGGACGATATGAGTCAATATTGGTCAAATGGGATCAGATTTGGGTAGAAAAATGACGAATTTACCCTTGAACATGTCATAAACACTTGAAATACGTTGATTTGAGTTTAACTCGGTCAAATAGGAGAGGTCTAAGGTAAAAAAAAGACTTAACCACTTTGCATCGGACAATATGAGTTAATATTGATCAAATAGGATCAGTTTTGGTTAGAAAATGACGTATTTACCCTTGAACATTTCATAAACACTTGAAATACATCGATTTGAGTCAAACTCGGTCAAATGGGAGAGATTCTGGGTATAAAGTGACATTAAAACTTCGAATCGGACGATATGAGTCAATATTGGTCAAATGGGATCAGATTTGGGTAGAAAATGACGAATTTACCCTTGAACATGTCATAAACACATGAAATACATTGATTTGAGTTAAACTCGGTCAAATAGGAGAGGTTTAAGGTAAAAAAAAAAAACTTAAACACTTTGCATCCTACAATATTAGTTAATATTGATCAAATAGGATCAGTTTTGGTTAGAAAATGACGTATTTACCCTTGAACATTTCATAAACACTTGAAACACGTCGATTTGAGTCAAACTTGGTCAAATGGGAGAGATTCTGGGTATAAAGTGACATTAAAACTTCGAATCGGACGATATGAGTCAAAATTTGGTCAAATGGGGTCAGATTTGGGTAGAAAATAACAAATTTACCGTAGAACATGTCATAAACACTTGAAATACATTGATTTGAGTTAAACTCGGTCAAATAGGAGAGGTTTAAGGTAAAAAAAAAGACTTAAACACTTTGCATCGGACAATATGAGTTAATATTGATCGAATAGGATCAGTTTTGGTTAGAAAATGACGTATTTACCCTTGAACATTTCATAAACACTTGAAATACATCGATTTGAGTCAAACTTGGTTAAATGGGGGAGATTCAGGTATAAAGTGACATTAAAACTTCGAATCAGACGATATGAGTCAATATTGGTCAAATGGGATCAGATTTGGGTAGAAAATGACGAATTTACCCTTGAACATGTCATAAACACTTGAAATACATTGATTTGAGTGAAACTCGGTCAAATAGGAGAGGTTTAAGGTAAAAAAAAAGACTTAACCACTTTGCATCGGACAATATGAGTTAATATTGATCAAATAGGATCAGTTTTGGTTAGAAAATGACGTATTTACCCTTGAACATTTCATAAACATTTGAAATACATCGATTTGAGTCAAACTCGTTCAAATGGGAGAGATTCTGGGTATAAAGTGACATTAAAACTTCCAATCGGACGATATGAGTCAATATTGGTCAAATGGGATCAGATTTGGGTAGAAAATGACAAATTTACCCTTGAACATGTCATAAACACTTGAAATACATTGATTTGAGTTAAACTCGATCAAATAGGAGCGGTTTAAGGTATAAAAAAGACTTAAACACTTTGCATCCTACAATATGAGTTAATATTGATCAAATAGGATCAGTTTTGGTTAGAAAATGACGTATTTACCCTTGAACATTTCATAAACACTTGAAATACATCGATTTGAGTCAAACTCGGTCAAATGGGAGAGATTCTGGGTATAAAGTGACATTAAAACTTCGAATCGGACGATATGAGTCAATATTGGTCAAATGGGATCAGATTTGGGTAGAAAATGACGAATTTACCCTTGAACATGTCATAAACACATGAAATACATTGATTTGAGTTAAACTCGGTCAAATAGGAGAGGTTTAAGGTATAAAAAAGACTTAAACACTTTGCATCCTACAATATTAGTTAATATTGATCAAATAGGATTAGTTTTGGTTAGAAAATGACGTATTTACCCTTGAACATTTCATAAACACTTGAAATACATCGATTTGAGTCAAACTCGGTAAAATGGGAGAGATTCTGGGTATAAAGTGACATTAAAACTTCGAATCGGACGATATGAGTCAATATTGGTCAAATGGGATCAGATTTGGGTAGAAAATGACGAATTTACCCTTGAACATGTCATAAACACATGAAATACATTGATTTGAGTTAAACTCGGTCAAATAGGAGAGGTTTAAGGTATAAAAAAGACTTAAACACTTTGCATCCTACAATATTAGGTAATATTGATCAAATAGGATCAGTTTTGGTTAGAAAATGACGTATTTACCCTTGAACATTTCATAAACACTTGAAACACGTCGATTTGAGTCAAACTTGGTCAAATGGGAGAGATTCTGGGTATAAAGTGACATTAAAACTTCGAATCGGACGATATGAGTCAAAATTTGGTCAAATGGGATCAGATTTGGGTAGAAAATGACGAATTTACCCTTGAACATGTCATAAACACTTGAAATACATTGATTTGAGTTAAACGCGGTCAAATAGGAGAGGTTTAAGGTAAAAAAAAGACTTAAACACTTTGCATCCTTCAATATTAGTAAATATTTATCAAATAGGATCAGTTTTGGTTAGAAAATGACGTATTTACCCTTGAACATTTCATAAACACTTGAAACACATCGATTTGAGTCAAACTCGGTCAAATGGGAGAGATTCTGGGTATAAAGTGACATTAAAACTTCAAATCGGACGATATGAGTCAATATTGGTCAAATGGGATCAGATTTGGGTAGAAAATGACGAATTTACCCTTGAACATGTCATAAACACTTGAAATACATTCATTTGAGTTAAACTCGGTCAAATAGGAGAGGTTTAAGGTAAAAAAAAGACCTAACCACTTTGCATCGGACAATATGAGTTAATATTGATCAAATACGATCAGTTTTGGTTAGAAAATGACGTATTTACCCTTGCACATTTCATAAACACTTGAAACACATCGATTTGAGTCAAACTCGGTCAAATGGGAGAGATTCTGGGTATAAAGTGACATTAAAACTTCGAATCGGACGATATGAGTCAAAATTTGGTCAAATGGGATCAGATTTGGGTAGAAAATGACAAATTTACCGTTGAACATGTCATAAACACTTGAAATACATTGATTTGAGTTAAACTCGGTCAAATAGGAGAGGGTTAAGGTAAAAAAAAGACCTAACCAATTTGCATCGGACAATATGAGTTAATATTGATCAAATAGGATTAGTTTTGGTTAGAAAATGACGTATTTACCCTTGCACATTTCATAAACACTTGAAAACATCAATTTGAGTCAAACTCGGTCAAATGGGAGAGATTCTGGGTATAAAGTGACATTAAAACTTCGAATCGGACGATATGAGTCAAAATTTGGTCAAATGGGATCAGATTTGGGTAGAAAATGACAAATTTACCGTTGAACATGTCATAAACACTTGAAATACATTGATTTGAGTTAAACTCGGTCAAATAGGAGAGTGTTAAGGTAAAAAAAAAGACTTAAACACTTTGCATCGGACAATATGAGTTAATATTGATCGAATAGGATCAGTTTTGGTTAGAAAATGACGTATTTACCCTTGAACATTTCATAAACACTTGAAATACATCGATTTGAGTCAAACTTGGTTAAATGGGGGAGATTCAGGTATAAAGTGACATTAAAACTTCGAATCAGACGATATGAGTCAATATTGGTCAAATGGGATCAGATTTGGGTAGAAAATGACGAATTTACCCTTGAACATGCATAAACACTTGAAATACATTGATTTGAGTGAAACTCGGTCAAATAGGAGAGGTTTAAGGTAAAAAAAAAGACTTAACCACTTTGCATCGGACAATATGAGTTAATATTGATCAAATAGGATCAGTTTTGGTTAGAAAATGACGTATTTACCCTTGAACATTTCATAAACATTTGAAATACATCGATTTGAGTCAAACTCGTTCAAATGGGAGAGATTCTGGGTATAAAGTGACATTAAAACTTCCAATCGGACGATATGAGTCAATATTGGTCAAATGGGATCAGATTTGGGTAGAAAATGACAAATTTACCCTTGAACATGTCATAAACACTTGAAATACATTGATTTGAGTTAAACTCGATCAAATAGGAGCGGTTTAAGGTATAAAAAAGACTTAAACACTTTGCATCCTACAATATGAGTTAATATTGATCAAATAGGATCAGTTTTGGTTAGAAAATGACGTATTTACCCTTGAACATTTCATAAACACTTGAAATACATCGATTTGAGTCAAACTCGGTCAAATGGGAGTGATTCTGGGTATAAAGTGACATTAAAACTTCGAATCGGACGATATGAGTCAATATTGGTCAAATGGGATCAGATTTGGGTAGAAAATGACGAATTTACCCTTGAACATGTCATAAACACATGAAATACATTGATTTGAGTTAAACTCGGTCAAATAGGAGAGGTTTAAGGTATAAAAAAGACTTAAACACTTTGCATCCTACAATATTAGGTAATATTGATCAAATAGGATCAGTTTTGGTTAGAAAATGACGTATTTACCCTTGAACATTTCATAAACACTTGAAATACATCGATTTGAGTCAAACTCGGTCAAATGGGAGAGATTCTGGGTATAAAGTGACATTAAAACTTCGAATCGGACGATATGAGTCAATATTGGTCAAATGGGATCAGATTTGGGTAGAAAATGACGAATTTACCCTTGAACATGTCATAAACACATGAAATACATTGATTTGAGTTAAACTCGGTCAAATAGGAGAGGTTTAAGGTAAAAAAAAAAAAACTTAAACACTTTGCATCCTACAATATTAGTTAATATTGATCAAATAGGATCAGTTTTGGTTAGAAAATGACGTATTTACCCTTGAACATTTCATAAACACTTGAAACACGTCGATTTGAGTCAAACTTGGTCAAATGGGAGAGATTCTGGGTATAAAGTGACATTAAAACTTCGAATCGGACGATATGAGTCAATATTGGTCAAATGGGATCAGATTTGGGTAGAAAATGACGAATTTACCCTTCAACATGTCATAAACACATGAAATACATTGATTTGAGTTAAACTCGGTCAAATAGGAGAGGTTTAAGGTAAAAAAAAGACTTAACCACTTTGCATCGGACAATATGAGTTAATATTGATCAAATAGGATCAGTTTTGGTTAGAAAATGACGTATTTACCCTTGAACATTTCATAAACACTTGAAATACATCGATTTGAGTCAAACTCGGTCAAATGGGAGAGATTCTGGGTATAAAGTGACATTAAAACTTCGAATCGGACGATATGAGTCAATATTGGTCAAATGGGATCAGATTTGGGTAGAAAATGACGAATTTACCCTTGAACATGTCATAAACACATGAAATACATTGATTTGAGTTAAACTCGGTCAAATAGGAGAGGTTTAAGGTAAAAAAAAAAACTTAAACACTTTGCATCCTACAATATTAGTTAATATTGATCAAATAGGATCAGTTTTGGTTAGAAAATGACGTATTTACCCTTGAACATTTCATAAACACTTGAAACACGTCGATTTGAGTCAAACTTGGTCAAATGGGAGAGATTCTGGGTATAAAGTGACATTAAAACTTCGAATCGGACGATATGAGTCAAAATTTGGTCAAATGGGATCAGATTTGGGTAGAAAATGACAAATTTACCGTAGAACATGTCATAAACACTTGAAATACATTGATTTGAGTTAAACTCGGTCAAATAGGAGAGGTTTAAGGTAAAAAAAAAAGACTTAACCACTTTGCATCGGACAATATGAGTTAATATTGATCAAATAGGATCAGTTTTGGTTAGAAAATGACGTATTTACCCTTGAACATTTCATAAACATTTGAAATACATCGATTTGAGTCAAACTCGTTCAAATGGGAGAGATTCTGGGTATAAAGTGACATTAAAACTTCCAATCGGACGATATGAGTCAATATTGGTCAAATGGGATCAGATTTGGGTAGAAAATGACAAATTTACCCTTGAACATGTCATAAACACTTGAAATACATTGATTTGAGTTAAACTCGATCAAATAGGAGCGGTTTAAGGTAAAAAAAAGACTTAAACACTTTGCATCCTACAATATGAGTTAATATTGAACAAATAGGATCAGTTTTGGTTAGAAAATGACGTATTTACCCTTGAACATTTCATAAACACTTGAAATACATCGATTTGAGTCAAACTCGGTCAAATGGGAGAGATTCTGGGTATAAAGTGACATTAAAACTTCGAATCGGACGATATGTGTCAATATTGGTCAAATGGGATCAGATTTGGGTAGAAAATGACGAATTTACCCTTGAACATGTCATAAACACATGAAATACATTGATTTGAGTTAAACTCGGTCAAATAGGAGAGGTTTAAGGTAAAAAAAAAGACTTAACCACTTTGCATCGGACAATACGAGTTAATATTGATCAAATAGGTTCAGTTTTGGTTAGAAAATGACGTATTTACCCTTGAACATTTCATAAACATTTGAAATACATCGATTTGAGTCAAACTCGTTCAAATGGGAGAGATTATGGGTATAAAGTGACATTAAAACTTCCAATCGGACGATATGAGTCAATATTGGTCAAATGGGATCAGATTTGGGTAGAAAATGACAAATTTACCCTTGAACATGTCATAAACACTTGAAATACATTGATTTGAGTTAAACTCGATCAAATAGGAGCGGTTTAAGGTATAAAAAAGACTTAAACACTTTGCATCCTACAATATGAGTTAATATTGATCAAATAGGATCAGTTTTGGTTAGAAAATGACGTATTTACCCTTGAACATTTCATAAACACTTGAAATACATCGATTTGAGTCAAACTCGGTCAAATGGGAGAGATTCTGGGTATAAAGTGACATTAAAACTTCGAATCGGACGATATGAGTCAATATTGGTCAAATGGGATCAGATTTGGGTAGAAAATGACGAATTTACCCTTGAACATGTCATAAACACATGAAATACATTGATTTGAGTTAAACTCGGTCAAATAGGAGAGGTTTAAGGTATAAAAAAGACTTAAACACTTTGCATCCTACAATATTAGGTAATATTGATCAAATAGGATCAGTTTTGGTTAGAAAATGACGTATTTACCCTTGAACATTTCATAAACACTTGAAATACATCGATTTGAGTCAAACTCGGTCAAATGGGAGAGATTCTGGGTATAAAGTGACATTAAAACTTCGAATCGGACGATATGAGTCAATATTGGTCAAATGGGATCAGATTTGGGTAGAAAATGACGAATTTACCCTTGAACATGTCATAAACACATGAAATACATTGATTTGAGTTAAACTCGGTCAAATAGGAGAGGTTTAAGGTAAAAAAAAAAAAACTTAAACACTTTGCATCCTACAATATTAGTTAATATTGATCAAATAGGATCAGTTTTGGTTAGAAAATGACGTATTTACCCTTGAACATTTCATAAACACTTGAAACACGTCGATTTGAGTCAAACTTGGTCAAATGGGAGAGATTCTGGGTATAAAGTGACATTAAAACTTCGAATCGGACGATATGAGTCAATATTGGTCAAATGGGATCAGATTTGGGTAGAAAATGACGAATTTACCCTTCAACATGTCATAAACACATGAAATACATTGATTTGAGTTAAACTCGGTCAAATAGGAGAGGTTTAAGGTAAAAAAAAGACTTAACCACTTTGCATCGGACAATATGAGTTAATATTGATCAAATAGGATCAGTTTTGGTTAGAAAATGACGTATTTACCCTTGAACATTTCATAAACACTTGAAATACATCGATTTGAGTCAAACTCGGTCAAATGGGAGAGATTCTGGGTATAAAGTGACATTAAAACTTCGAATCGGACGATATGAGTCAATATTGGTCAAATGGGATCAGATTTGGGTAGAAAATGACGAATTTACCCTTGAACATGTCATAAACACATGAAATACATTGATTTGAGTTAAACTCGGTCAAATAGGAGAGGTTTAAGGTAAAAAAAAAAACTTAAACACTTTGCATCCTACAATATTAGTTAATATTGATCAAATAGGATCAGTTTTGGTTAGAAAATGACGTATTTACCCTTGAACATTTCATAAACACTTGAAACACGTCGATTTGAGTCAAACTTGGTCAAATGGGAGAGATTCTGGGTATAAAGTGACATTAAAACTTCGAATCGGACGATATGAGTCAAAATTTGGTCAAATGGGATCAGATTTGGGTAGAAAATGACAAATTTACCGTAGAACATGTCATAAACACTTGAAATACATTGATTTGAGTTAAACTCGGTCAAATAGGAGAGGTTTAAGGTAAAAAAAAAAGACTTAACCACTTTGCATCGGACAATATGAGTTAATATTGATCAAATAGGATCAGTTTTGGTTAGAAAATGACGTATTTACCCTTGAACATTTCATAAACATTTGAAATACATCGATTTGAGTCAAACTCGTTCAAATGGGAGAGATTCTGGGTATAAAGTGACATTAAAACTTCCAATCGGACGATATGAGTCAATATTGGTCAAATGGGATCAGATTTGGGTAGAAAATGACAAATTTACCCTTGAACATGTCATAAACACTTGAAATACATTGATTTGAGTTAAACTCGATCAAATAGGAGCGGTTTAAGGTAAAAAAAAGACTTAAACACTTTGCATCCTACAATATGAGTTAATATTGAACAAATAGGATCAGTTTTGGTTAGAAAATGACGTATTTACCCTTGAACATTTCATAAACACTTGAAATACATCGATTTGAGTCAAACTCGGTCAAATGGGAGAGATTCTGGGTATAAAGTGACATTAAAACTTCGAATCGGACGATATGTGTCAATATTGGTCAAATGGGATCAGATTTGGGTAGAAAATGACGAATTTACCCTTGAACATGTCATAAACACATGAAATACATTGATTTGAGTTAAACTCGGTCAAATAGGAGAGGTTTAAGGTAAAAAAAAAGACTTAACCACTTTGCATCGGACAATACGAGTTAATATTGATCAAATAGGATCAGTTTTGGTTAGAAAATGACGTATTTACCCTTGAACATTTCATAAACATTTGAAATACATCGATTTGAGTCAAACTCGTTCAAATGGGAGAGATTATGGGTATAAAGTGACATTAAAACTTCCAATCGGACGATATGAGTCAATATTGGTCAAATGGGATCAGATTTGGGTAGAAAATGACAAATTTACCCTTGAACATGTCATAAACACTTGAAATACATTGATTTGAGTTAAACTCGATCAAATAGGAGCGGTTTAAGGTAAAAAAAAGACTTAAACACTTTGCATCCTACAATATGAGTTAATATTGATCAAATAGGATCAGTTTTGGTTAGAAAATGACGTATTTACCCTTGAACATTTCATAAACACTTGAAATACATCGATTTGAGTCAAACTCGGTCAAATGGGAGAGATTCTAGGTATAAAGTGACATTAAAACTTCAAATCGGACGATATGAGTCAATATTGGTCAAATGGGATCAGATTTGGGTAGAAAATGACGAATTTACCCTTGAACATGTCATAAACACTTGAAATACATTGATTTGAGTTAAACTCGGTCAAATAGGAGAGGTTTAAGGTAAAAAAAAGACCTAACCACTTTGCATCGGACAATATGAGTTAATATTGATCAAATACGATCAGTTTTGGTTAGAAAATGACGTATTTACCCTTGCACATTTCATAAACACTTGAAACACATCGATTTGAGTCAAACTCGGTCAAATGGGAGAGATTATGGGTATAAAGTGACGTTAAAACTTCGAATCGGACGATATGAGTAATATTGGTCAAATGGGATCAGATTTGGGTAGAAAATGACGAATTTACCCTTGAACATGTCATAAACACTTGAAATACATTGATTTGAGTTAAACTCGGTCAAATAGGAGAGGGTTAAGGTAAAAAAAAGACCTAACCAATTTGCATCGGACAATATGAGTTAATATTGATCAAATAGGATCAGTTTTGGTTAGAAAATGACGTATTTACCCTTGCACATTTCATAAACACTTGAAAACATCAATTTGAGTCAAACTCGGTCAAATGGGAGAGATTCTGGGTATAAAGTGACATTAAAACTTCGAATCGGACGATATGAGTCAAAATTTTGTCAAATGGGATCAGATTTGGGTAGAAAATGACAAATTTACCGTTGAACATGTCATAAACACTTGAAATACATTGATTTGAGTTAAACTCGGTCAAATAGGAGAGGTTTAAGGTAAAAAAAAAAGACTTAAACACTTTGCATCGGACAATATGAGTTAATATTGATCGAATAGGATCAGTTTTGGTTAGAAAATGACGTATTTACCCTTGAACATTTCATAAACACTTGAAATACATCGATTTGAGTCAAACTTGGTTAAATGGGGGAGATTCAGGTATAAAGTGACATTAAAACTTCGAATCAGACGATATGAGTCAATATTGGTCAAATGGGATCAGATTTGGGTAGAAAATGACAAATTTACCCTTGAACATGTCATAAACACTTGAAATACATTGATTTGAGTGAAACTCGGTCAAATAGGAGAGGTTTAAGGTAAAAAAAAAGACTTAACCACTTTGCATCGGACAATATGAGTTAATATTGATCAAATAGGATCAGTTTTGGTTAGAAAATGACGTATTTACCCTTGAACATTTCATAAACATTTGAAATACATCGATTTGAGTCAAACTGGTTCAAATGGGAGAGATTCTGGGTATAAAGTGACATTAAAACTTCCAATCGGACGATATGAGTCAATATTGGTCAAATGGGATCAGATTTGGGTAGAAAATGACAAATTTACCCTTGAACATGTCATAAACACTTGAAATACATTGATTTGAGTTAAACTCGATCAAATAGGAGCGGTTAAGGTAAAAAAAAGACTTAAACACTTTGCATCCTACAATATGAGTTAATATTAATCGAATAGGATCAGTTTTGGTTAGAAAATGACGTATTTACCCTTGAACATTTCATAAACACTTGAAATACATCGATTTGAGTCAAACTCGGTCAAATGGGAGAGATTCTGGGTATAAAGTGACATTAAAACTTCGAATCGGACGATATGAGTCAATATTGGTCAAATGGGATCAGATTTGGGTAGAAAATGACGAATTTACCCTTGAACATGTCATAAACACATGAAATACATTGATTTGAGTTAAACTCGGTCAAATAGGAGAGGTTTAAGGTAAAAAAAAACACTTAAACACTTTGCATCCTACAATATTAGTTAATATTGATCAAATAGGATCAGTTTTGGTTAGAAAATGACGTATTTACCCTTGAACATTTCATAAACACTTGAAACACGTCGATTTGAGTCAAACTTGGTCAAATGGGAGAGATTCTGGGTATAAAGTGACATTAAAACTTCGAATCGGACGATATGAGTCTATATTGGTCAAATGGGATCAGATTTGGGCAGAAAATGACGAATTTACCCTTGAACATGTCATAAACACATGAAATACATTGATTTGAGTTAAACTCGGTCAAATAGGAGAGGTTTAAGGTAAAAAAAAAAACTTAAACACTTTGCATCCTACAATATTAGTTAATATTGATCAAATAGGATCAGTTTTGGTTAGAAAATGACGTATTTACCCTTGAACATTTCATAAACACTTGAAACACGTTGATTTGAGTCAAACTTGGTCAAATGGGTGAGGTTCTGGGTATAAAGTGACATTAAAACTTCGAATCGGACGATATGAGTCAAAATTTGGTCAAATGGGATCAGATTTGGGTAGAAAATGACAAATTTACTGTTGAACATGTCATAAACACTTGAAATACATTGATTTGAGTTAAACTCGGTCAAATAGGAGAGGTTTAAGGTAAAAAAAAAGACTTAAACACTTTGCATCGGACAATATGAGTTAATATTGATCGAATAGGATCAGTTTTGGTTAGAAAATGACGTATTTACCCTTGAACATTTCATAAACACTTGAAATATATCGATTTGAGTCAAACTTGGTTAAATGGGGGAGATTCAGGTATAAAGTGACATTAAAACTTCGAATCAGACGATATGAGTCAATATTGGTCAAATGGGATCAGATTTGGGTAGAAAATGACGAATTTACCCTTGAACATGTCATAAACACTTGAAATACATTGATTTGAGTGAAACTCGGTCAAATAGGAGCGGTTTAAGGTAAAAAAAAGACTTAAACACTTTGCATCCTACAATATGAGTTAATATTGATCAAATAGGATCAGTTTTGGTTAGAAAATGACGTATTTACCCTTGAACATTTCATAAACACTTGAAATACATCGATTTGAGTCAAACTCGGTCAAATGGGAGAGATTCTGGGTATAAAGTGACATTAAAACTTTGAATCGGACGATATGAGTCAATATTGGTCAAATGGGATCAGATTTGGGTAGAAAATGACGAATTTACCCTTGAACATGTCATAAACACATGAAATACATTGATTTGAGTTAAACTCGGTCAAATAGGAGAGGTTTAAGGGAAAAAAAAAAACTTAAACACTTTGCATCCTACAATATTAGTTAATATTGATCAAATAGGATCAGTTTTGGTTAGAAAATGACGTATTTACCCATGAACATTTCATAAACACTTGAAACACGTCGATTTGAGTCAAACTTGGTCAAATGGGAGAGATTCTGGGTATAAAGTGACATTAAAACTTCGAATCGGACGATATGAGTCAAAATTTGGTCAAATGGGATCAGATTTGGGTAGAAAATGACGAATTTACCCTTGAACATGTCATAAACACATGAAATACATTGATTTGAGTTAAACTCGGTCAAATAGGAGAGGTTTAAGGTAAAAAAAAAAACTTAAACACTTTGCATCCTACAATATTAGTTAATATTGATCAAATAGGATCAGTTTTGGTTAGAAAATGACGTATTTACCCTTGAACATTTCATAAACACTTGAAACACGTCGATTTGAGTCAAACTTGGTCAAATGGGAGAGATTCTGGGTATAAAGTGACATTAAAACTTCGAATCGGACGATATGAGTCAAAATTTGGTCAAATGGGATTAGATTTGGGTAGAAAATGACAAATTTACCGTTGAACATGTCATAAACACTTGAAATACATTGATTTGAGTTAAACTCGGTCAAATAGGAGAGGTTTAAGGTAAAAAAAAAGACTTAAACACTTTGCATCGGACAATATGAGTTAATATTGATCGAATAGGATCAGTTTTGGTTAGAAAATGACGTATTTACCCTTGAACATTTCATAAACACTTGAAATACATCGATTTGAGTCAAACTTGGTTAAATGGGGGAGATTCAGGTATAAAGTGACATTAAAACTTCGAATCAGACGATATGAGTCAATATTGGTCAAATGGGATCAGATTTGGGTAGAAAATGACGAATTTACCCTTGAACATGTCATAAACACTTGAAATACATTGATTTGAGTGAAACTCGGTCAAATAGGAGAGGTTTAAGGTAAAAAAAAAGACTTAACCACTTTGCATCGGACAATATGAGTTAATATTGATCAAATAGGATCAGTTTTGGTTAGAAAATGACGTATTTACCCTTGAACATTTCATAAACATTTGAAATACATCGATTTGAGTCAAACTCGTTCAAATGGGAGAGATTCTGGGTATAAAGTGACATTAAAACTTCCAATCGGACGATATGAGTCAATATTGGTCAAATGGGATCAGATTTGGGTAGAAAATGACAAATTTACCCTTGAACATGTCATAAACACTTGAAATACATTGATTTGAGTTAAACTCGATCAAATAGGAGCGGTTTAAGGTAAAAAAAAGACTTAAACACTTTGCATCCTACAATATGAGTTAATATTGATCAAATAGGATCAGTTTTGGTTAGAAAATGACGTATTTACCCTTGAACATTTCATAAACACTTGAAATACATCGATTTGAGTCAAACTCGGTCAAATGCGAGAGATTCTGGGTATAAAGTGACATTAAAACTTCGAATCGGACGATATGAGTCAATATTGGTCAAATGGGATCAGATTTGGGTAGAAAATGACGAATTTACCCTTGAACATGTCATAAACACATGAAATACATTGATTTGAGTTAAACTCGGTCAAATAGGAGAGGTTTAAGGTAAAAAAAAAAACTTAAACACTTTGCATCCTACAATATTAGTTAATATTGATCAAATAGGATCAGTTTTGGTTAGAAAATGACGTATTTACCCTTGAACATTTCATAAACACTTGAAACACGTCGATTTGAGTCAAACTTGGTCAAATGGGAGAGATTCTGGGTATAAAGTGACATTAAAACTTCGAATCGGACGATATGAGTCAATATTGGTCAAATGGGATCAGATTTGGGTAGAAAATGACGAATTTACCCTTGAACATGTCATAAACACATGAAATACATTGATTTGAGTTAAACTCGGTCAAATAGGAGAGGTTTAAGGTAAAAAAAAAAACTTAAACACTTTGCATCCTACAATATTAGTTAATATTGATCAAATAGGATCAGTTTTGGTTAGAAAATGACGTATTTACCCTTGAACATTTCATAAACACTTGAAACACGTCGATTTGAGTCAAACTTGGTCAAATGGGAGAGATTCTGGGTATAAAGTGACATTAAAACTTCGAATCGGACGATATGAGTCAATATTGGTCAAATGGGATCAGATTTGGGTAGAAAATGAGGAATTTACCCTTGAACATGTCATAAACACATGAAATACATTGATTTGAGTTAAACTCGGTCAAATAGGAGAGGTTTAAGGTAAAAAAAAAGACTTAACCACTTTGCATCGGACAAAATGAGTTAATATTGATCAAATAGGATCAGTTTTGGTTAGAAAATGACGTATTTACCCTTGAACATTTCATAAACACTTGAAATATATCGATTTGAGTCAAACTCGTTCAAATGGGAGAGATTCTGGGTATAACGTGACATTAAAACTTCGAATCGGACGATATGATTCAATATTGGTCAAATGGGATCAGATTTGGGTAGAAAATGACGAATTTACCCTTGACCATGTCATAAACACTTGAAATACAATGATTTGAGTTAAACTCGATCAAATAGGAGAGGTTTAAGGTAAAAAAAAGACTTAACCACTTTGCATCGGACAAAATGAGTTAATATTGATCAAATAGGATCAGTTTTGGTTAGAAAATGACGTATTTACCCTTGAACATTTCATAAACACTTGAAAGACATCGATTTGAGTCAAACTCGTTCAAATGGGAGAGATTCTGGGTATAAAGTGACATTAAAACTTCGAATCGGACGATATGAGTCAATATTGGTCAAATGGGATCAGATTTGGGTAGAAAATGACGAATTTACCCTTGAACATGTCATAAACTCTTGAAAAACATTGATTTGAGTTAAACTCGATCAAATAAGAGAGGTTTAAGGTAAAAAAAAGAATTAAACACTTTGCATCCTACAATATGAGTTAATATTGATCAAATAGGATCAGTTTTGGTTAGAAAATGACGTATTTACCCTTGAACATTTCATAAAAACTTGAAACACATCGATTTGAGTCAAACTCGGTTAAATGGTTGAGATTCTGGGTATAAAGTGACATTAAAACTTCGAATCAGACGATATGAGTCAATATTGGTCAAATGGGATCACATTTGGGTATAAAATGACGAATTTACCTTTGAACATGTCATAAACACTTGAAATACATTGATTTGAGTTAAACTCGGTCAAATAGGAGAGGTTTAAGGTAAAAAAAAGACTTAACCACTTTGCATCGGACAATATGAGTTAATATTGATCAAATAGGATCAGTTTTGGTTAGAAAATGACGTATTTACCCTTGAACATTTCATAAACACTTGAAATACATCGATTTGAGTAAAACTCGGTCAAATGGGAGAGATTCTGGGTATAAAGTGACATTAAAACTTCGAATCGGACGATATGAGTCAATATTGGTCAAATGGGATCAGATTTGGGTAGAAAATGACGAATTTACCCTTGAACATGTCATAAACACTTGAAATACATTGATTTGAGTTAAACTCGGTCAAATAGGAGAGGTTTCAGGTAAAAAAAAGACTTAACCACTTTGCATCGGACAATATGAGTTAATATTGATCAAATAGGATCAGTTTTAATTAGAAAATGACGTATTTACCCTTGAACATTTCATAAACACTTGAAATACATCGATTTGAGTCAAACTCGGTCAAATGGTTGAGATTCTGGGTATAAAGTGACATTAAAACTTCGAATCGGACGATATGAGTCAATATTGGTCAAATGGGATCAGATTTGGGCAGAAAATGACGAATTTACCCTTGAACATGTCATAAACACTTGAAATACATTGATTTGATTTAAACTCGGTCAAATAGGAGAGGTTTAAGGTAAAAAAAAAGACTTAAACACTTTGCATCGGACAATATGAGTTAATATTGATCAAATAGGATCATTTTTGGTTAGAAAATGACGTACTTACCCTTGAACATTTCATAAACACTTGAAATATATCGATTTAAGTCAAACTCGTTCAAATGGGAGAGATTCTGGGTATAAAGTGACATTAAAACTTCCAATCGGACGATATGAGTCAATATTGGTCAAATGGGATCAGATTTGGGTAGAAAATGACGAATTTACCCTTGAACATGTCATAAACACTTGAAATACATTGATTTGAGTTAAACTCGATCAAATAGGAGAGGTTTAAGGTAAAAAAAAGACTTAAACACTTTGCATCCTACAATATGAGTTAATATTGATCAAATAGGATCAGTTTTGGTTAGAAAATGACGTATTTACCCTTGAACATATCATAAACACTTGAAACACATCGATTTGAGTCAAACTCGGTTAAATAGTTGAGATTCTGGGTATAAAGTGACATTAAAACTTCGAATCGGACGATATGAGTCAATATTGGTCAAATGGGATCAAATTTGGGTAGAAAATGACAAATTTACCCTTAAACATGTCATAAACACTTGAAAAACATTGATTTGAGTTAAACGCGGTCAAATAGGAGAGGTTTAAGGTAAAAAAAAGACTTAAACACTTTGCATCCTACAATATTAGTAAATATTTATCAAATAGGATCAGTTTTGGTTAGAAAATGACGTATTTACCCTTGAACATTTCATAAACACTTGAAACACATCGATTTGAGTCAAACTCGTTCAAATGGGAGAGATTCTGGGTATAAAGTGACATTAAAACTTCGAATCGGACGATATGAGTCAATATTGGTCAAATGGGATCAGATTTGGGTAGAAAATGACGAATTTACCCTTGAACATGTCATAAACACTTGAAATACATTGATTTGAGTTAAACTCGGTCAAATAGGAGAGGTTTCAGGTAAAAAAAAGACTTAACCACTTTGCATCGGACAATATGAGTTAATATTGATCAAATAGGATCAGTTTTAATTAGAAAATGACGTATTTACCCTTGAACATTTCATAAACACTTGAAATACATCGATTTGAGTCAAACTCGGTCAAATGGGAGAGATTCTGGGTATAAAGTGACATTAAAACTTCGAATCGGACGATATGAGTCAATATTGGTCAAATGGGATCAGATTTGGGTAGAAAATGAGGAATTTACCCTTGAACATGTCATAAACACATGAAATACATTGATTTGAGTTAAACTCGGTCAAATAGGAGAGGTTTAAGGTAAAAAAAAAGACTTAACCACTTTGCATCGGACAATATGAGTTAATATTGATCAAATAGGATCAGTTTTGGTTAGAAAATGACGTATTTACCCTTGAACATTTCATAAACACTTGAAATACATTGATTTGCATTAAACTCGGTCAAATAGGAGAGGTTTAAGGTAAAAAAAAGACTTAAACACTTTGCATCGGACAATATTAGTTAATATTGATCAAATAGGATCAGTTTTGGTTAGAAAATGACGTATTTACCCTTGAACATTTCATAAACACTTGAAACACATCGATTTGAGTCAAACTTGGTCAAATGGGAGAGATTCTGGGTATAAAGTGACATTAAAACTTCGAATCGGACGATATGAGTCAATATTGGTCAAATGGGATCAGATTTGGGTAGAAAATGACGAATTTACCCTTGAACATGTCATAAACACATGAAATACATTGATTTGAGTTAAACTCGGTCAAATAGGAGAGGTTTAAGGTAAAAAAAAAGACTTAACCACTTTGCATCGGACAATATGAGTTAATATTGATCAAATAGGATCAGTTTTGGTTAGAAAATGACGTATTTACCCTTTAACATTTCATAAACACTTGAAATACATCGATTTGAGTCAAACTCGTTCAAATGGGAGAGATTCTGGGTATAAAGTGACATTAAAACTTCGAATCGGACGATATGAGTCAATATTGGTCAAATGGGATCAGATTTGGGTAGAAAATGACGAATTTACCCTTGAACATGTCATAAACACATGAAATACATTGATTTGAGTTAAACTCGGTCAAATAGGAGAGGTTTAAGGTAAAAAAAAGACTTAAACACTTTGCATCCTACAATATGAGTTAATATTAATCGAATAGGATCAGTTTTGGTTAGAAAATGACGTATTTACCCTTGAACATTTCATAAACACTTGAAATACATCGATTTGAGTCAAACTCGGTCAAATGGGAGAGATTCTGGGTATAAAGTGACATTAAAACTTCGAATCGGACGATATGAGTCAATATTGGTCAAATGGGATCAGATTTGGGTAGAAAATGACGAATTTACCCTTGAACATGTCATAAACACTTGAAATACATTGATTTGAGTTAAACTCGGTCAAATAGAAGAGGTTTAAGGTAAAAAAAAGACTTAAACACTTTGCATCGGACAATATGAGTTAATATTGATCAAATAGGATCATTTTTGGTTAGAAAATGACGTATTTACCTTTGAACATTTCATAAACACTTGAAATATATCGATTTGAGTCAAACTCGTTCAAATGGGAGAGATTCTGGGTATAACGTGACATTAAAACTTCGAATCGGACGATATGATTCAATATTGGTCAAATGGAATCAGATTTGGGTAGAAAATGACGAATTTACCCTTGAACATGTCATAAACACTGGAAATACAATGATTTGAGTTAAACTCGATCAAATAGGAGAGGTTTAAGGTAAAAAAAAGACTTAAACACTTTGCATCCTACAATATGAGTTAATATTGATCAAATAGGATCAGTTTTGGTTAGAAAATGACGTATTTACCCTTGAACATTTCATAAACACTTGAAACACATCGATTTGAGTCAAACTCGGTGAAATGGTTGAGATTCTGGGTATAAAGTGACATTAAAACTTCGAATCGGACGATATGAGTCAATATTGGTCAAATGGGATCAGATTTGGGTAGAAAAATGACGAATTTACCCTTGAACATGTCATAAACACTTGAAATACATTGATTTGAGTTTAACTCGGTCAAAAAGGAGAGGTCTAAGGTAAAAAAAAGACTTAACCACTTTGCATCGGACAAAATGAGTTAATATTGAGCAAATAGGATCAGTTTTGGTTAGAAAATGACGTATTTACCCTTGAACATTTCATAAACACTTGAAAGACATCGATTTGAGTCAAACTCGTTCAAATGGGAGAGATTCTGGGTATAAAGTGACATTAAAACTTCGAATCGGACGATATGAGTCAATATTGGTCAAATGGGATCAGATTTGGGTAGAAAATGACGAATTTACCCTTGAACATGTCATAAACTCTTGAAAAACATTGATTTGAGTTAAACTCGATCAAATAAGAGAGGTTTAAGGTAAAAAAAAGAATTAAACACTTTGCATCCTACAATATGAGTTAATATTGATCAAATAGGATCAGTTTTGGTTAGAAAATGACGTATTTACCCTTGAACATTTCATAAACACTTGAAACACATCGATTTGAGTCAAACTCGGTTAAATGGTTGAGATTCTGGGTATAAAGTGACATTAAAACTTCGAATCAGACGATATGAGTCAATATTGGTCAAATGGGATCACATTTGGGTATAAAATGACGAATTTACCTTTGAACATGTCATAAACACTTGAAATACATTGATTTGAGTTAAACTCGGTCAAATAGGAGAGGTTTAAGGTAAAAAAAAAACTTAACCACTTTGCATCGGACAATATGAGTTAATATTGATCAAATAGGATCAGTTTTGGTGAGAAAATGACGTATTTACCCTTGAAAATTTCATAAACACTTGAAATACATCGATTTGAGTAAAACTCGGTCAAATGGGAGAGATTCTGGGTATAAAGTGACATTAAAACTTCGAATCGGACGATATGAGTCAATATTGGTCAAATGGGATCAGATTTGGGTAGAAAATGACGAATTTACCCTTGAACATGTCATAAACACTTGAAATACATTGATTTGAGTTAAACTCGGTCAAATAGGAGAGGTTTCAGGTAAAAAAAAGACTTAACCACTTTGCATCGGACAATATGAGTTAATATTGATCAAATAGGATCAGTTTTAATTAGAAAATGACGTATTTACCCTTGAACATTTCATAAACACTTGAAATACATCGATTTGAGTCAAACTCGTTCAAATGGGAGAGATTCTGGGTATAAAGTGACATTAAAACTTCCAATCGGACGATATGAGTCAATATTGGTCAAATGGGATCAGATTTGGGTAGAAAATGACGAATTTACCCTTGAACATGTCATAAACACTTGAAATACATTGATTTGAGTTAAACTCGATCAAATAGGAGAGGTTTAAGGTGAAAAAAAGACTTAAACACTTTGCATCCTACAATATGAGTTAATATTGATCAAATAGGATCATTTTTGGTTAGAAAATGACGTATTTACCCTCTAACATTTCATAAACACTTGAAATATATCAATTTGAGTCAAACTCGTTCAAATGGGAGAGATTCTGGGTATAAAGTGACATTAAAACTTTGAATTGGTTGATATGAGTCAATATTGGTCAAATGGGATCAGATTTGGGTAGAAAATGACGAATTTACACTTGAACATGTCATAAACACTTGAAATACATTGATTTCAGTTAAACTCGATCAAATAGGAGAGGTTTAAGGTAAAAAAAAGACTTAAACACTTTGCATCCTACAATATGAGTTAATATTGATCAAATAGGATCAGTTTGGGTTAGAAAATGACGTATTTACCCTTGAACATTTCATAAACACATCGATTTGAGTCAAACTCGGTTAAATGGTTGAGATTCTGGGTATAAAGTGACATTAAAACTTCCAATCGGACGATATGAGTCAATATTGGTCAAATGGGATCAGATTTGGGTAGAAAATGACGAATTTACCCTTGAACATGTCATAAACACTTGAAATACATTGATTTGAGTTAAACTCGGTCAAATAGAAGAGGTTTAAGGTAAAAAAAAAGACTTAAACACTTTGCATCGGACAATATGAGTTAATATTGATCAAATAGGATCATTTTTGGTTAGAAAATGACGTATTTACCTTTGAACATTTCATAAACACTTGAAATATATCGATTTGAGTCAAACTCGTTCAAATGGGAGAGATTCTGGGTATAACGTGACATTAAAACTTCGAATCCGACGATATGATTCAATATTGGTCAAATGGGATCAGATTTGGGTAGAAAATGACGAATTTACCCTTGAACATGTCATAAACACTTGAAATACATTGATTTGAGTTAAACTCGATCAAATAGGAGAGGTTTAAGGTGAAAAAAAGACTTAAACACTTTGCATCCTACAATATGAGTTAATATTGATCAAATAGGATCATTTTTGGTTAGAAAATGACGTATTTACCCTCTAACATTTCATAAACACTTGAAATATATCAATTTGAGTCAAACTCGTTCAAATGGGAGAGATTCTGGGTATAAAGTGACATTAAAACTTTGAATTGGTTGATATGAGTCAATATTGGTCAAATGGGATCAGATTTGGGTAGAAAATGACGAATTTACACTTGAACATGTCATAAACACTTGAAATACATTGATTTCAGTTAAACTCGATCAAATAGGAGAGGTTTAAGGTAAAAAAAAGACTTAAACACTTTGCATCCTACAATATGAGTTAATATTGATCAAATAGGATCAGTTTGGGGTTAGAAAATGACGTATTTACCCTTGAACATTTCATAAACACATCGATTTGAGTCAAACTCGGTTAAATGGTTGAGATTCTGGGTATAAAGTGACATTAAAACTTCCAATCGGACGATATGAGTCAATATTGGTCAAATGGGATCAGATTTGGGTAGAAAATGACGAATTTACCCTTGAACATGTCATAAACACTTGAAATACATTGATTTGAGTTAAACTCGGTCAAATAGAAGAGGTTTAAGGTAAAAAAAAAGACTTAAACACTTTGCATCGGACAATATGAGTTAATATTGATCAAATAGGATCATTTTTGGTTAGAAAATGACGTATTTACCTTTGAACATTTCATAAACACTTGAAATATATCGATTTGAGTCAAACTCGTTCAAATGGGAGAGATTCTGGGTATAACGTGACATTAAAACTTCGAATCCGACGATATGATTCAATATTGGTCAAATGGGATCAGATTTGGGTAGAAAATGACGAATTTACCCTTGAACATGTCATAAACACTTGAAATACATTGATTTGAGTTAAACTCGATCAAATAGGAGAGGTTTAAGGTGAAAAAAAGACTTAAACACTTTGCATCCTACAATATGAGTTAATATTGATCAAATAGGATCATTTTTGGTTAGAAAATGACGTATTTACCCTCTAACATTTCATAAACACTTGAAATATATCAATTTGAGTCAAACTCGTTCAAATGGGAGAGATTCTGGGTATAAAGTGACATTAAAACTTTGAATTGGTTGATATGAGTCAATATTGGTCAAATGGGATCAGATTTGGGTAGAAAATGACGAATTTACACTTGAACATGTCATAAACACTTGAAATACATTGATTTCAGTTAAACTCGATCAAATAGGAGAGGTTTAAGGTAAAAAAAAGACTTAAACACTTTGCATCCTACAATATGAGTTAATATTGATCAAATAGGATCAGTTTGGGGTTAGAAAATGACGTATTTACCCTTGAACATTTCATAAACACATCAATTTGAGTCAAACTCGGTTAAATGGTTGAGATTCTGGGTATAAAGTGACATTAAAACTTCCAATCGGACGATATTAGTCAATATTGGTCAAATGGGATCAGATTTGGGTAGAAAATGACGAATTTACCCTTGAACATGTCATAAACACTTGAAATACATTGATTTGAGTTAAACTCGGTCAAATAGAAGAGGTTTAAGGTAAAAAAAAAGACTTAAACACTTTGCATCGGACAATATGAGTTAATATTGATCAAATAGGATCATTTTTGGTTAGAAAATGACGTATTTACCTTTGAACATTTCATAAACACTTGAAATATATCGATTTGAGTCAAACTCGTTCAAATGGGAGAGATTCTGGGTATAACGTGACATTAAAACTTCGAATCCGACGATATGATTCAATATTGGTCAAATGGGATCAGATTTGGGTAGAAAATGACGAATTTACCCTTGAACATGTCATAAACACTTGAAATACATTGATTTGAGTTAAACTCGATCAAATAGGAGAGGTTTAAGGTGAAAAAAAGACTTAAACACTTTGCATCCTACAATATGAGTTAATATTGATCAAATAGGATCATTTTTGGTTAGAAAATGACGTATTTACCCTCTAACATTTCATAAACACTTGAAATATATCAATTTGAGTCAAACTCGTTCAAATGGGAGAGATTCTGGGTATAAAGTGACATTAAAACTTTGAATTGGTTGATATGAGTCAATATTGGTCAAATGGGATCAGATTTGGGTAGAAAATGACGAATTTACACTTGAACATGTCATAAACACTTGAAATACATTGATTTCAGTTAAACTCGATCAAATAGGAGAGGTTTAAGGTAAAAAAAAGACTTAAACACTTTGCATCCTACAATATGAGTTAATATTGATCAAATAGGATCAGTTTGGGTTAGAAAATGACGTATTTACCCTTGGACATTTCATAAACACATCGATTTGAGTCAAACTCGGTTAAATGGTTGAGATTCTGGGTATAAAGTGACATTAAAACTTCCAATCGGACGATATGAGTCAATATTGGTCAAATGGGATCAGATTTGGGTAGAAAATGACGAATTTACCCTTGAACATGTCATAAACACTAGAAATACATTGATTTGAGTTAAACTCGGTCAAATAGAAGAGGTTTAAGGTAAAAAAAAGACTTAAACACTTTGCATCGGACAATATGAGTTAATATTGATCAAATAGGATCATTTTTGGTTAGAAAATGACGTATTTACCTTTGAACATTTCATAAACACTTGAAATATATCGATTTGAGTCAAACTCGTTCAAATGGGAGAGATTCTGGGTATAACGTGACATTAAAACTTCGAATCCGACGATATGATTCAATATTGGTCAAATGGGATCAGATTTGGGTAGAAAATGACGAATTTACCCTTGAACATGTCATAAACACTTGAAATACAATGATTTGAGTTAAACTCGACCAAATAGGAGAGGTTTAAGGTAAAAAAAAGACTTAAACACTTTGCATCCTACAATATGAGTTAATATTGATCAAATAGGATCAGTTTTGGTTAGAAAATGACGTATTTACCCTTGAACATTTCATAAACACTTGAAACACATCGATTTGAGTCAAACTCGGTGAAATGGTTGAGATTCTGGGTATAAAGTGACATTAAAACTTCGAATCGGACGATATGAGTCAATATTGGTCAAATGGGATCAGATTTGGGTAGAAAAATGACGAATTTACCCTTGAACATGTCATAAACACTTGAAATACATTGATTTGAGTTTAACTCGGTCAAATAGGAGAGGTCTAAGGTAAAAAAAAGACTTAAACCACTTTGCATCGGACAAAATGAGTTAATATTGATCAAATAGTATCAGTTTTGGTTAGAAAATGACGTATTTACCCTTGAACATTTCATAAACACTTGAAAGACATTGATTTGAGTCAAACTCGTTCAAATGGGAGAGATTCTGGGTATAAAGTGACATTAAAACTTCGAATCGGACGATATGAGTCAATATTGGTCAAATGGGATCAGATTTGGGTAGAAAATGACGAATTTACCCTTGAACATGTCATAAACTCTTGAAAAACATTGATTTGAGTTAAACTCGATCAAATAAGAGAGGTTTAAGGTAAAAAAAAGAATTAAACACTTTGCATCCTACAATATGAGTTAATATTGATCAAATAGGATCAGTTTTGGTTAGAAAATGACGTATTTACCCTTGAACATTTCATAAACACTTGAAACACATCGATTTGAGTCAAACTCGGTTAAATGGTTGAGAATCTGGGTATAAAGTGACATTAAAACTTCGAATCAGACGATATGAGTCAATATTGGTCAAATGGGATCACATTTGGGTATAAAATGACGAATTTACCTTTGAACATGTCATAAACACTTGAAATACATTGATTTGAGTTAAACTCGGTCAAATAGGAGAGGTTTAAGGTAAAAAAAAAACTTAACCACTTTGCATCGGACAATATGAGTTAATATTGATCAAATAGGATCAGTTTTGGTGAGAAAATGACGTATTTACCCTTGAAAATTTCATAAACACTTGAAATACATCGATTTGAGTAAAACTCGGTCAAATGGGAGAGATTCTGGGTATAAAGTGACATTAAAACTTCGAATCGGACGATATGAGTCAATATTGGTCAAATGGGATCAGATTTGGGTAGAAAATGACGAATTTACCCTTGAACATGTCATAAACACTTGAAATACATTGATTTGAGTTAAACTCGGTCAAATAGGAGAGGTTTCAGGTAAAAAAAAGACTTAACCACTTTGCATCGGACAATATGAGTTAATATTGATCAAATAGGATCAGTTTTAATTAGAAATTGACGTATTTACCCTTGAACATTTCATAAACACTTGAAATACATCGATTTGAGTCAAACTCGTTCAAATGGGAGAGATTCTGGGTATAAAGTGACATTAAAACTTCCAATCGGACGATATGAGTCAATATTGGTCAAATGGGATCAGATTTGGGTAGAAAATGACGAATTTACCCTTGAACATGTCATAAACACTTGAAATACATTGATTTGAGTTAAACTCGATCAAATAGGAGAGGTTTAAGGTGAAAAAAAGACTTAAACACTTTGCATCCTACAATATGAGTTAATATTGATCAAATAGGATCATTTTTGGTTAGAAAATGACGTATTTACCCTCTAACATTTCATAAACACTTGAAATATATCAATTTGAGTCAAACTCGTTCAAATGGGAGAGATTCTGGGTATAAAGTGACATTAAAACTTTGAATTGGTTGATATGAGTCAATATTGGTCAAATGGGATCAGATTTGGGTAGAAAAAGACGAATTTACACTTGAACATGTCATAAACACTTGAAATACATTGATTTCAGTTAAACTCGATCAAATAGGAGAGGTTTAAGGTAAAAAAAAGACTTAAACACTTTGCATCCTACAATATGAGTTAATATTGATCAAATAGGATCAGTTTGGGTTAGAAAATGACGTATTTACCCTTGAACATTTCATAAACACATCGATTTGAGTCAAACTCGGTTAAATGGTTGAGATTCTGGGTATAAAGTGACATTAAAACTTCCAATCGGACGATATGAGTCAATATTGGTCAAATGGGATCAGATTTGGGTAGAAAATGACGAATTTACCCTTGAACATGTCATAAACACTTGAAATACATTGATTTGAGTTAAACTCGATCAAATAGGAGAGGTTTAAGGTGAAAAAAAGACTTAAACACTTTGCATCCTACAATATGAGTTATATTGATCAAATAGGATCATTTTTGGTTAGAAAATGACGTATTTACCCTCTAACATTTCATAAACACTTGAAATATATCAATTTGAGTCAAACTCGTTCAAATGGGAGAGATTCTGGGTATAAAGTGACATTAAAACTTTGAATTGGTTGATATGAGTCAATATTGGTCAAATGGGATCAGATTTGGGTAGAAAATGACGAATTTACACTTGAACATGTCATAAACACTTGAAATACATTGATTTCAGTTAAACTCGATCAAATAGGAGAGGTTTAAGGTAAAAAAAAGACTTAAACACTTTGCATCCTACAATATGAGTTAATATTGATCAAATAGGATCAGTTTGGGTTAGAAAATGACGTATTTACCCTTGAACATTTCATAAACACATCGATTTGAGTCAAACTCGGTTAAATGGTTGAGATTCTGGGTATAAAGTGACATTAAAACTTCCAATCGGACGATATGAGTCAATATTGGTCAAATGGGATCAGATTTGGGTAGAAAATGACGAATTTACCCTTGAACATGTCATAAACACTTGAAATACATTGATTTGAGTTAAACTCGATCAAATAGGAGAGGTTTAAGGTGAAAAAAAGACTTAAACACTTTGCATCCTACAATATGAGTTAATATTGATCAAATAGGATCATTTTTGGTTAGAAAATGACGTATTTACCCTCTAACATTTCATAAACACTTGAAATATATCAATTTGAGTCAAACTCGTTCAAATGGGAGAGATTCTGGGTATAAAGTGACATTAAAACTTTGAATTGGTTGATATGAGTCAATATTGGTCAAATGGGATCAGATTTGGGTAGAAAATGACGAATTTACACTTGAACATGTCATAAACACTTGAAATACATTGATTTCAGTTAAACTCGATCAAATAGGAGAGGTTTAAAGTAAAAAAAAGACTTAAACACTTTGCATCCTACAATATGAGTTAATATTGATCAAATAGGATTAGTTTTGGTTAGAAAATGACGTATTTACCCTTGAACATTTCATAAACACTTGAAACACATCGATTTGAGTCAAACTCGGTTAAATGGTTGAGATTCTGGGTATAAATTGACATTAAAACTTCGAATCGGACGATATGAGTCAATATTGGTCAAATGGGATCAGATTTGGGTAGAAAATGACGAATTTACCCTTGAACATGTCATAAACACTTGAAATACATTGATTTGATTTAAACTCGGTCAAATAGGAGAGGTTTAAGGTAAAAAAAAAGACTTAAACACTTTGCATAGGACAATATGAGTTAATATTGATCAAATAGGATCATTTTTGGTTAGAAAATGACGTATTTACCCTTGAACATTTCATAAACACTTGAAATATATCGATTTGAGTCAAACTCGTTCAAATGGGAGAGATTCTGGGTATAAAGTGACATTAAAACTTCGAATCGGACGATATGAGTCAATATTGGTCAAATGGGATCAGATTTGGGTAGAAAATGACGAATTTACCCTTGAACTTGTCATAAACACTTGAAATACATTGATTTGAGTTAAACTCGATCAAATAGGAGAGGTTTAAGGTAAAAAAAAGACTTAAACACTTTGCATCCTACAATATGAGTTAATATTGATCAAATAGGATCAGTTTTGGTTAGAAAATGACGTATTTACCCTTGAACATATCATAAACACTTGAAACACATCGATTTGAGTCAAACTCGGTTAAATAGTTGAGATTCTGGGTATAAAGTGACATTAAAACTTCGAATCGGACGATATGAGTCAATATTGGTCAAATGGGATCAAATTTGGGTAGAAAATGACAAATTTACCCTTAAACATGTCATAAACACTTGAAAAACATTGATTTGAGTTAAACGCGGTCAAATAGGAGAGGTTTAAGGTAAAAAAAAGACTTAAACACTTTGCATCCTACAATATTAGTAAATATTTATCAAATAGGATCAGTTTTGGTTAGAAAATGACGTATTTACCCTTGAACATTTCATAAACACTTGAAACACATCGATTTGAGTCAAACTCGTTCAAATGGGAGAGATTCTGGGTATAAAGTGACATTAAAACTTCGAATCGGACGATATGAGTCAATATTGGTCAAATGGGATCAGATTTGGGTAGAAAATGACAAATTTACCGTTGAACATGTCATAAACAGTTGAAATACATTGATTTGAGTTAAACTCGGTCAAATAGGAGAGGTTTAAGGTAAAAAAAAAGACTTAAACACTTTGCATCCTACAATATTAGTTAATATTGATCAAATAGGATCAGTTTTGGTTAGAAAATGACGTATTTACCCTTGAACATTTCATAAACACTTGAAATACATCGATTTCAGTCAAACTCGTTCAAATGGGAGAGATTCAAGGTATAAAGTGACATTAAAACTTCGAATCGGACGATATGAGTCAATATTGGTCAAATGGGATCAGATTTGGGTAGAAAATGACGAATTTACCCTTGAACATGTCATAAACACTTGAAAAACATTGATTTGAGTTAAACTCGATCAAATAGGAGAGGTTTAAGGTAAAAAAAAAAGAATTAAACACTTTGCATCCTACAATATGAGTTAATATTGATCAAATAGGATTAGTTTTGGTTAGAAAATGACGTATTTACCCTTGAACATTTCATAAACACTTGAAACACATCGATTTGAGTCAAACTCGGTCAAATGGGAGAGATTCTAGGTATAAAGTGACATTAAAACTTCGAATCGGACGATATGAGTCAATATTGGTCAAATGGGATTAGATTTGGGTAGAAAATGACGAATTTACCCTTGAACATGTCATAAACACTTGAAATACATTGATTTGAGTTAAACTCGGTCAAATAAGAGAGGTTTAAGGTAAAAAAAAGACTTAACCACTTTGCATCGGACAATATGAGTTAATATTGATCAAATAGGATCTGTTTTGGTTAGAAAATGACGTATTTACCCTTGAACATTTCATAAACACTTGAAATACATTGATTTGAGTCAAACTCGGTCAAATGGGAGAGATTTTGGGTATAAAGTGACATTAAAACTTCGAATCGGACGATATGAGTCAATATTGGTCAAATGGGATCAGATTTGGTTAGAAAATGATGAATTTACCCTTGAACATGTCATAAATACTTGAAATACATTGATTTGAGTTAAACTCGGTCAAATAGGAGATGTTTAAGGTAAAAAACAGACTTAAACACTTTGCATCGGACAATATGAGTTAATATTGACCAAATAGGATTAGTTTTGGTTAGAAAATGACGTATTTACCCTTGGACATTTCATAAACACTTGAAATACATTGATTTGAGTTAAACTCTATCAAATAGGAGAGGTTTAAGGTAAAAAAAAAGACTTAAACACTTTGCATCCTACAATATGAGTTAATATTGATCAAATAGGATTAGTTTTGGTTAGAAAATGACGTATTTACCCTTGAACATTTCATAAACACTTGAAACACATCGATTTGAGTCAAACTCGGTCAAATGGTTGAGATTCTGGGTATAAAGTGACATTAAAACTTCGAATCGAATGATATGAGTCAATATTGGTCAAATGGGATCAGATTTGGGTAGAAAATGACGAATTTACCCTTGAACATGTCATAAACACTTGAAATACATTGATTTGAGTTAAACTCGGTCAAATAGGAGAGGTTTAAGGTAAAAAAAAAGACTTAACCACTTTGCATCGGACAATATGAGTTAATATTGATCAAATAGGATCAGTTTTGGTTAGAAAATGACGTATTTACCCTTGGACATTTCATATACACTTGAAAAACATCGATTTGAGTCAAACTCGGTCAAATGGGAGAGATTCTGGGTATAAAGTGACATTAAAACTTCGAATCAGACGATATGAGTCAATATTGGTTAAATGGGATCAGATTTGGGTAGAAAATGACGAATTTACCCTTGAACATGTCATAAACACTTGAAATACATTGATTTGAGTTAAACTCGGTCAAATAGGAGAGGTTTAAGGTAAAAAAAGACTTAAACAATTTGCATCGAACAATATTAGTTAATATTGATCAAATAGGATCTGTTTTGGTTAGAAAATGACGTATTTACCCTTGAACATTTCATAAACACTTGTTTTACATCGATTTGAGTCAAACTCGGTCAAATGGGAGAGATTCTGGGTATAAAGTGACATTAAAACTTCGACTCGGATGATATTAGTCAATATTGGTCAAATTGATATGATAGAGGATGCCAAATTCGAAGGATTGGTTGAAGCTTTAAAGAAGAATGCTACCATGGGAGAGTTGTTGGCTTATGGAGACACGAATCTTCTAGCCATCAAAGGGGAACATTTGCATGTGCATGATAACATGCAAATGTAAATGAGGATTGGTGGACATAGGGAATAAGTTGGTTTTGCCTATGAGTTTTCTCCCATTTCATTTGATAGGGTTTTTCTCATTTTAGGCATAGGTGTGTTTTGAACTTTCCATTTTCAGATTTTATGATTCTATAATGTGTGGAAGCCATGGAGGTGATGATTGATGGAAGGCCTTGATCAAAAGCTAAAATCTTGGAGTAATTTTCGAAAATTGAAAATTTTGACCAAGGAGGAAAATTTTAAGACAAGGGGAGGTGCTTGTTACATTGAGATGTGCTTATTACATCTTATCGGTGCTTTATTACGACTTAAGTGACATGGCAAGTGACGTGGCATGGGTATGGACGTGGCTACACACATGGCATTGGATATTTAGTGTTTTACTTTAAATAAAATAGGATTAGAGTAGTTAAATTGTAATATTATCTTTTTAGATAGGATAAGATTCTAATTAAGATAAGATAGTGTTAGAGTTTTGGTAGGATTATGCAATAAATAGGTGGCATTATCCTATTGGTTATTAGGAGTCCTTTTAGAAGTAGGAGGCCTAGTCATAATATGATTGAAACTCTCAAGCTATGGGTATAAATAGATGTGCACCCAAGCTTGGAAAAATCAGATTTGGAGATTCTTTTCTATATATTCTTCAATAAACTTAGAGAGTTTGTTGTTTTTCTTTGTGTGTAACAAAGAGTTGTGAATTGGTGCTTAAAGCTTTAGATTCACGTGAGGAAGTGTAGGAATTGAGGGTGCTTTGCTTTAATCAATTCTTAAACTTTCGCCCTAGATTTTAAACCTTTGGTGCGTAGCTTTAGAGGGTTTTCTATCTAGTTCTATCCCTTTTGTGTGGATTAAGGTTTCAATACCTAGATTCACATCAACTTTTGGTGCTTTCGTTGAGAGGATTCGAAGAATACTCAAGCAATATGGATTCCAGTGGTGATGATGCACACGATATGGTAAAAAGTGACATTAAAACTTCGAATCGGACGATATGAGTCAATATTGGTCAAATGGGATCAGATTTGCGTAGAAAATGACGAATTTACCCTTGAACATGTCATAAACACTTGAAATACATTGATTTGAGTTAAACTCGGTCAAATAGGAGAGGTTTAAGGTAAAAAAAAGACTTAACCACTTTGCATCCTACAATATGAGTTAATATTGATCAAATAGGATCAGTTTTGGTTAGAAAATGACGTATTTACCCTTGAACATTTCATAAACACTTGAAACACATCGATTTGAGTCAAACTCGGTGAAATGGTTGAGATTCTGGGTATAAAGCGACATTAAAACTTCGAATCGGACGATATGAGTCAATATTGGTCAAATGGGATCAGATTTGGGTAGAAAATGAGGAATTTACCCTTGAACATGTCATAAACACATGAAATACATTGATTTGAGTTAAACTCGGTCAAATAGGAGAGGTTTAAGGTAAAAAAAAAGACTTAACCACTTTGCATCGGACAATATGAGTTAATATTGATCAAATAGGATCAATTTTGGTTAGAAAATGACGTATTTACCATTGCACCTTTCATAAACACTTGAAAAACATCGATTTGAGTCAAACTCGGTCAAATGGGAGAGATTCTCGGTAAAAAGTGACATTAAAACTTCGAATCGGACGATATGAGTCAATATTGGTCAAATGGGATCAGATTTGGGTAGAAAATGACGAATTTACCCTTGAACATGTGATAAACACTTGAAATACATTGATTTGAGTTAAACTCGGTCAAATAGGAGAGGTTTAAGGTAAACAAAAGACTTAAACACTTTGCATCCTACAATATGAGTTAATATTGATCAAATAGGATCAATTTTGGTTAGAAAATGACGTATTTACCATTGCACATTTCATAAACACTTGAAAAACATCGATTTGAGTCAATATTGGTCAAATGGGATCAGATTTGGGTAGAAAATGACGAATTTACCCATGAACATGTCATAAACACTTGAAATACATTGATTTGAGTTAAGATCGTTCAAATAGGAGATGTTTAAGGTAAAAAACAGACTTAAACACTTTGCATCGGACAATATGAGTTAATATTGACCAAATAGGATTAGTTTTGGTTAGAAAATGACGTATTTACCCTTGAACATTTCATAAACACTTGAAAAACATCGATTTGAGTCAAACTCGATCAAATGGGAGATATTCTGGGTGTAAAGTGAAATTAAAACTTCGAATCGGACGATATGAGTTAATATTGTCAAATGGGATCAAATTTGGGTAGAAAATGACGAATTTACCCTTAAACATGTCATAAACACTTGAAATACATTGATTTGAGTTAAACTCGGTCAAATAGGAAAGGTTTAAGGTAAAAAAAAAGACTTAACCACTTTGCATCGGACAATATGAGTTAATATTGATCAAATAGGATCAATTTTGGTTAGAAAATGACGTATTTACCCTTGCACATTTGATAAATACTTGAAAAACATCGATTTGAGTCAAACTCGGTCAAATGGGAGAGATTTTGGGTATAAAGTGACATTAAAACTTCGAATCGGACGATATGAGTCAATATTGGTCAAATGGGATCAGATTTGGGTAGAAAATGAGGAATTTACCCTTGAACATGTCATAAACACATGAAATACATTGATTTGAGTTAAACTCGGTCAAATAGGAGAGGTTTAAGGTAAAAAAAAGACTTAAACACTTTGCATCGGACAATATGAGTTAATATTGATCAAATAGGATCTGTTTTGGTTAGAAAATGACGTATTTACCCTTGAACATTTCATAAACACTTGAAACACATCGATTTGAGTCAAACTCGGTCAAATGGGAGAGATTCTGGGTATAAAGTGACATTAAAACTTCGAATGGGACGATATGAGTCAATATTGGTCAAATGGGATCAGATTTGGGTAGAAAATGACGAATTTACCCTTGAACATGTCATAAACACTTGAAATACATTGATTTGAGTTAAACTCGGTCAAAGAGGAGAGGTTTAAGGTAAAAAAAAGACTTAAACACTTTGCATCGGACAATATGAGTTAATATTGATCAAATAGGATCTGTTTTGGTTAGAAAATGACGTATTTACCCTTGAACATTTCATAAACACTTGAAACACATCGATTTGAGTCAAACTCGGTCAAATGGGAGAGATTCTGGGTATAAAGTGACATTAAAACTTCGAATGGGACGATATGAGTCAATATTGGTCAAATGGGATCAGATTTGGGTAGAAAATGACGAATTTACCCTTGAACATGTCATAAACACTTGAAATACATTGATTTGAGTTAAACTCGGTCAAATAAGAGAGGTTTAAGGTAAAAAAAAGACTTAACCACTTTGCATCGGACAATATGAGTTAATATTGATCAAATAGGATCTGTTTTGGTTAGAAAATGACGTATTTACCCTTGCACATTTCATAAACACTTCAAAAACATCGATTTGAGTCAAACTCGGCCAAATGCGAGAGATTCTGGGTATAAAGTGACATTAAAACTTCGAATCGGACGATATCAGTCGATATTGGTCAAATGGGATCAGATTTGGGTAGAAAATGACGAATTTACCCTTGAATATGTCATAAACACTTGAAATTCAATGATTTGAGTTAAACTTGGTCAAATAGGAGAGGTTTAACGTAAAAAAAAGACTTAAACACTTTGCATCGGACAATATGAGTTAATATTGATCAAATAGGATCACTTTTGGTTAGAAAATGACGTATTTACCCTTGAACATTTCATAAACACTTGAAATACATCGATTTGAGTCAAACTCGGTCAAATGGGAGAGATTCTGGCTATAAAGTGATATTAAAACTTCGAATTGGACAATATGAGTCAATATTGGTCAAATGGGATCAGATTTGGGTAGAAAATGACGAATTTACCCTTGAACATGTCATAAACACTTGAAATACATTGATTTGAGTTAAACTCGGTCAAAGAGGAGAGGTTTAAGGTAAAAAAAAGACTTAAACACTTTGCATCGGACAATATGAGTTAATATTGATCAAATAGGATCTGTTTTGGTTAGAAAATGACCTATTTACCCTTGAACATTTCATAAATACTTGAAACACATCGATTTGAGTCAAACTCGGTCAAATGGGAGAGATTCTGGGTATAAAGTGACATTAAAACTTCGAATGGGACGATATGAGTCAATATTGGTCAAATGGGATCAGATTTGGGTAGAAAATGACGAATTTACCCTTAAACATGTCATAAACACTTGAAATACATTGATTTGAGTTAAACTCGGTCAAATAGGAAAGGTTTAAGGTAAAAAAAAAGACTTAACCACTTTGCATCGGACAATATGAGTTAATATTGATCAAATAGGATCAATTTTGGTTAGAAAATGACGTATTTACCCTTGCACATTTGATAAATACTTGAAAAACATCGATTTGAGTCAAACTCGGTCAAATGGGAGAGATTTTGGGTATAAAGTGACATTAAAACTTCGAATCGGACGATATGAGTCAATATTGCTCAAATGGGATCAGATTTGGGTAGAAAATGACGAATTTACCCTTGAACATGTCATAAACACTTGAAATACATTGATTTGAGTTAAACTCGGTCAAATAGGAGAGGTTTCAGGTAAACAAAAGACTTAAACACTTTGCATCCTACAATATGAGTTAATATTGATCAAATAGGATCAGTTTTGGTTAGAAAATGACGTATTTACCCTTGAACATTTCATAAACACTTGAAACACATCGATTTGAGTCAAACTCGGTTAAATGGTTGAGATTCTGGGTATAAAGTGACATTAAAACTTCGAATCGGACGATATGAGTCAATATTGGTCAAATGGGATCAGATTTGGGTAGAAAATGACGAATTTACCCTTGAACATGTCATAAACACTTGAAATACATTGATTTGATTTAAACTCGGTCAAATAGAAGAGGTTTAAGGTAAAAAAAAAGACTTAAACACTTTGCATCTTACAATATGAGTTAATATTGACCAAAAAGGATTAGTTTTGGTTAGAAAATGACGTATTTACCCTTGAACATTTCATAAACACTTGAAACACATCGATTTGAGTCAAACTCGGTCAAATGGGAGAGATTCTGGGTATAAAGTGACATTAAAACTTAAAATCGGACGATATGAGTCAATATTGGTTAAATGAGATCAGATTTGGGTAGAAAGTGACGAATTTACCCTTGAACATGTCATAAACACTTGAAATACATTGATTTGAGTTAAGATCGTTCAAATAGGAGATGTTTAAGGTAAAAAACAGACTTAAACACTTTGCATCGGACAATATGAGTTAATATTGACCAAATAGGATTAGTTTTGGTTAGAAAATGACGTATTTACCCTTGAACATTTCATAAACACTTGAAACACATCGATTTGAGTCAAACTCGGTTAAATGGTTGAGATTCTAGGTATAAAGTGACATTAAAACTTCGAATCGGACGATATGAGTCAATATTGGTCAAATGGGATCAGATTTGGCTAGAAAATGACGAATTTACCCTTGAACATGTCATAAACACTTGAAATACATTGATTTGATTTAAACTCGGTCAAATAGGAGAGGTTTAAGGTAAACAAAAGACTTAAACACTTTGCATCCTACAATATGAGTTAATATTGATCAAATAGGATCAGTTTTGGTTAGAAAATGACGTATTTACCCTTGAACATTTCATAAACACTTGAAACACATCGATTTGAGTCAAACTCGGTCAAATGGGAGAGATTCTGGGTATAAAGTGACATTAAAACTTAAAATCGGACGATATGAGTCAATATTGGTTAAATGAGATCAGATTTGGGTAGAAAGTGACGAATTTACCCTTGAACATGTCATAAACACTTGAAATACATTGATTTGAGTTAAGATCGTTCAAATAGGAGATGTTTAAGGTAAAAAACAGACTTAAACACTTTGCATCGGACAATATGAGTTAATATTGACCAAATAGGATTAGTTTTGGTTAGAAAATGACGTATTTACCCTTGAACATTTCATAAACACTTGAAAAACATCGATTTGAGTCAAACTCGATCAAATGGGAGATATTCTGGGTGTAAAGTGAAATTAAAACTTCGAATCGGACGATATGAGTTAATATTGTCAAATGGGATCAAATTTGGGTAGAAAATGACGAATTTACCCTTAAACATGTCATAAACACTTGAAATACATTGATTTGAGTTAAACTCGGTCAAATAGGAAAGGTTTAAGGTAAAAAAAAAGACTTAACCACTTTGCATCGGACAATATGAGTTAATATTGATCAAATAGGATCAATTTTGGTTAGAAAATGACGTATTTACCCTTGCACATTTGATAAATACTTGAAAAACATCGATTTGAGTCAAACTCGGTCAAATGGGAGAGATTTTGGGTATAAAGTGACATTAAAACTTCGAATCGGACGATATGAGTCAATATTGCTCAAATGGGATCAGATTTGGGTAGAAAATGACGAATTTACCCTTGAACATGTCATAAACACTTGAAATACATTGATTTGAGTTAAACTCGGTCAAATAGGAGAGGTTTAAGGTAAACAAAAGACTTAAACACTTTGCATCCTACAATATGAGTTAATATTGATCAAATAGGATCAGTTTTGGTTAGAAAATGACGTATTTACCCTTGAACATTTCATAAACACTTGAAACACATCGATTTGAGTCAAACTCGGTTAAATGGTTGAGATTCTGGGTATAAAGTGACATTAAAACTTCGAATCGGACGATATGAGTCAATATTGGTCAAATGGGATCAGATTTGGGTAGAAAATGACGAATTTACCCTTGAACATGTCATAAACACTTGAAATACATTGATTTGATTTAAACTCGGTCAAATAGAAGAGGTTTAAGGTAAAAAAAAAGACTTAAACACTTTGCATCTTACAATATGAGTTAATATTGACCAAAAAGGATTAGTTTTGGTTAGAAAATGACGTATTTACCCTTGAACATTTCATAAACACTTGAAACACATCGATTTGAGTCAAACTCGGTCAAATGGGAGAGATTCTGGGTATAAAGTGACATTAAAACTTAAAATCGGACGATATGAGTCAATATTGGTTAAATGAGATCAGATTTGGGTAGAAAGTGACGAATTTACCCTTGAACATGTCATAAACACTTGAAATACATTGATTTGAGTTAAGATCGTTCAAATAGGAGATGTTTAAGGTAAAAAACAGACTTAAACACTTTGCATCGGACAATATGAGTTAATATTGACCAAATAGGATTAGTTTTGGTTAGAAAATGACGTATTTACCCTTGAACATTTCATAAACACTTGAAACACATCGATTTGAGTCAAACTCGGTTAAATGGTTGAGATTCTCGGTATAAAGTGACATTAAAACTTCGAATCGGACGATATGAGTCAATATTGGTCAAATGGGATCAGATTTGGCTAGAAAATGACGAATTTACCCTTGAACATGTCATAAACACTTGAAATACATTGATTTGATTTAAACTCGGTCAAATAGGAGAGGTTTAAGGTAAACAAAAGACTTAAACACTTTGCATCCTACAATATGAGTTAATATTGATCAAATAGGATCAGTTTTGGTTAGAAAATGACGTATTTACCCTTGAACATTTCATAAACACTTGAAACACATCGATTTGAGTCAAACTCGGTCAAATGGGAGAGATTCTGGGTATAAAGTGACATTAAAACTTAAAATCGGACGATATGAGTCAATATTGGTTAAATGAGATCAGATTTGGGTAGAAAGTGACGAATTTACCCTTGAACATGTCATAAACACTTGAAATACATTGATTTGAGTTAAGATCGTTCAAATAGGAGATGTTTAAGGTAAAAAACAGACTTAAACACTTTGCATCGGACAATATGAGTTAATATTGACCAAATAGGATTAGTTTTGGTTAGAAAATGACGTATTTACCCTTGAACATTTCATAAACACTTGAAAAACATCGATTTGAGTCAAACTCGATCAAATGGGAGATATTCTGGGTGTAAAGTGAAATTAAAACTTCGAATCGGACGATATGAGTTAATATTGTCAAATGGGATCAAATTTGGGTAGAAAATGACGAATTTACCCTTAAACATGTCATAAACACTTGAAATACATTGATTTGAGTTAAACTCGGTCAAATAGGAAAGGTTTAAGGTAAAAAAAAAGACTTAACCACTTTGCATCGGACAATATGAGTTAATATTGATCAAATAGGATCAATTTTGGTTAGAAAATGACGTATTTACCCTTGCACATTTGATAAATACTTGAAAAACATCGATTTGAGTCAAACTCGGTCAAATGGGAGAGATTTTGGGTATAAAGTGACATTAAAACTTCGAATCGGACGATATGAGTCAATATTGCTCAAATGGGATCAGATTTGGGTAGAAAATGACGAATTTACCCTTGAACATGTCATAAACACTTGAAATACATTGATTTGAGTTAAACTCGGTCAAATAGGAGAGGTTTAAGGTAAACAAAAGACTTAAACACTTTGCATCCTACAATATGAGTTAATATTGATCAAATAGGATCAGTTTTGGTTAGAAAATGACGTATTTACCCTTGAACATTTCATAAACACTTGAAACACATCGATTTGAGTCAAACTCGGTCAAATGGGAGAGATTCTGGGTATAAAGTGACATTAAAACTTAAAATCGGACGATATGAGTCAATATTGGTTAAATGAGATCAGATTTGGGTAGAAAGTGACGAATTTACCCTTGAACATGTCATAAACACTTGAAATACATTGATTTGAGTTAAGATCGTTCAAATAGGAGATGTTTAAGGTAAAAAACAGACTTAAACACTTTGCATCGGACAATATGAGTTAATATTGACCAAATAGGATTAGTTTTGGTTAGAAAATGACGTATTTACCCTTGAACATTTCATAAACACTTGAAAAACATCGATTTGAGTCAAACTCGATCAAATGGGAGATATTCTGGGTGTAAAGTGAAATTAAAACTTCGAATCGGACGATATGAGTTAATATTGTCAAATGGGATCAAATTTGGGTAGAAAATGACGAATTTACCCTTAAACATGTCATAAACACTTGAAATACATTGATTTGAGTTAAACTCGGTCAAATAGGAAAGGTTTAAGGTAAAAAAAAAGACTTAACCACTTTGCATCGGACAATATGAGTTAATATTGACCAAATAGGATTAGTTTTGGTTAGAAAATGACGTATTTACCCTTGAACATTTCATAAACACTTGAAACACATCGATTTGAGTCAAACTCGGTTAAATGGTTGAGATTCTGGGTATAAAGTGACATTAAAACTTCGAATCGGACGATATGAGTCAATATTGGTCAAATGGGATCAGATTTGGGTAGAAAATGACGAATTTACCCTTGAACATGTCATAAACACTTGAAATACATTGATTTGATTTAAACTCGGTCAAATAGGAGAGGTTTAAGGTAAACAAAAGACTTAAACACTTTGCATCCTACAATATGAGTTAATATTGATCAAATAGGATCAGTTTTGGTTAGAAAATGACGTATTTACCCTTGAACATTTCATAAACACTTGAAACACATCGATTTGAGTCAAACTCGGTCAAATGGGAGAGATTCTGGGTATAAAGTGACATTAAAACTTAAAATCGGACGATATGAGTCAATATTGGTTAAATGAGATCAGATTTGGGTAGAAAGTGACGAATTTACCCTTGAACATGTCATAAACACTTGAAATACATTGATTTGAGTTAAGATCGTTCAAATAGGAGATGTTTAAGGTAAAAAACAGACTTAAACACTTTGCATCGGACAATATGAGTTAATATTGACCAAATAGGATTAGTTTTGGTTAGAAAATGACGTATTTACCCTTGAACATTTCATAAACACTTGAAACACATCGATTTGAGTCAAACTCGGTCAAATGGGAGAGATTTTGGGTATAAAGTGACATTAAAACTTCGAATCGGACGATATGAGTCAATATTGCTCAAATGGGATCAGATTTGGGTAGAAAATGACGAATTTACCCTTGAACATGTCATAAACACTTGAAATACATTGATTTGAGTTAAACTCGGTCAAATAGGAGAGGTTTAAGGTAAACAAAAGACTTAAACACTTTGCATCCTACAATATGAGTTAATATTGATCAAATAGGATCAGTTTTGGTTAGAAAATGACGTATTTACCCTTGAACATTTCATAAACACTTGAAACACATCGATTTGAGTCAAACTCGGTTAAATGGTTGAGATTCTGGGTATAAAGTGACATTAAAACTTCGAATCGGACGATATGAGTCAATATTGGTCAAATGGGATCAGATTTGGGTAGAAAATGACGAATTTACCCTTGAACATGTCATAAACACTTGAAATACATTGATTTGATTTAAACTCGGTCAAATAGGAGAGGTTTAAGGTAAACAAAAGACTTAAACACTTTGCATCCTACAATATGAGTTAATATTGATCAAATAGGATCAGTTTTGGTTAGAAAATGACGTATTTACCCTTGCACATTTGATAAATACTTGAAAAACATCGATTTGAGTCAAACTCGGTCAAATGGGAGAGATTTTGGGTATAAAGTGACATTAAAACTTCGAATCGGACGATATGAGTCAATATTGCTCAAATGGGATCAGATTTGGGTAGAAAATGACGAATTTACCCTTGAACATGTCATAAACACTTGAAATACATTGATTTGAGTTAAACTCGGTCAAATAGGAGAGGTTTAAGGTAAACAAAAGACTTAAACACTTTGCATCCTACAATATGAGTTAATATTGATCAAATAGGATCAGTTTTGGTTAGAAAATGACATATTTACCCTTGAACATTTCATAAACACTTGAAACACATCGATTTGAGTCAAACTCGGTTAAATGGTTGAGATTCAAGGTATAAAGTGACATTAAAACTTCGAATCGGACGATATGAGTCAATATTGGTCAAATGGGATCAGATTTGGGTAGAAAATGACGAATTTACCCTTGAACATGTCATAAACACTTGAAATACATTGATTTGAGTTAAACTCGGTCAAATAGGAGAGGTACAAGGTAAAATAACCACTTTGCATCGAACAATATGAGTTAATATTGATCGAATAGGATCAGTTTTGGTTAGAAAATGACGTATTTACCCTTGGACATTTCATATACACTTGACAAACATCGATTTGAGTCAAACTCGGTCAAATGGGAGAGATTCTGGGTATAAAGTGACATTAAAACTTCGAATCAGACGATATGAGTCAATATTGGTTAAATGGGATCAGATTTGGGTAGAAAATGACGAATTTACCCTTGAACATGTCATAAACACTTGAAATACATTGATTTGAGTTAAACTCGGTCAAATATAGAGGTTTAAGGTAAAAAAAAGACTTAACCACTTTGCATCGCACAATATGAGTTAATATTGATCAAATAGGATCTGTTTTGGTTAGAAAATGACGTATTTACCCTTGAACATTTCATAAACACTTGAAAGACATTGATTTGAGTCAAACTCGTTCAAATGGGAGAGATTCTGGGTATAAAGTGACATTAAAACTTCGAATCGGACGATATGAGTCAATATTGGTCAAATGGGATCAGATTTGGGTAGAAAATGACGAATTTACCCTTGAACATGTCATAAACTCTTGAAAAACATTGATTTGAGTTAAACTCGATCAAATAAGAGAGGTTTAAGGTAAAAAAAAAGAATTAAACACTTTGCATCCTACAATATGAGTTAATATTGATCAAATAGGATCAGTTTTGGTTAGAAAATGACGTATTTACCCTTGAACATTTCATAAACACTTGAAACACATCGATTTGAGTCAAACTCGGTTAAATGGTTGAGATTCTGGGTATAAAGTGACATTAAAACTTCGAATCGGACGATATGAGTGAATTTTGGTCAAATGCGATCAGATTTGGGTAGAAAATGACGAATTGACCCTTGAACATGTCATAAACACTTGAAATACATTGATTTGAGTTAAACTCGGTCAAATAGGAGAGGTTTAAGGTAAAAAAAGACTTAAACAATTTGCATCGAACAATATTAGTTAATATTGATCAAAGAGGATCTGTTTTGGTTAGAAAATGACGTATTTACCCTTGAACATTTCATAAACACTTGTTTTACATCGATTTGAGTAAAACTCGGTCAAATGGGAGATATTCTGTGTATCAAGTGACATTAAAAGTTCGACTCGGACGATATTAGTCAATATTGGTCAAATGGGATCAGATTTGGGTAGAAAATGACGAATTTACCCTTGAACATGTCATAAACTCTTGAAATACATTAATTTGAGTTAAACTCGGACAAATAGGAGTGGTTTAAGGTAAAAAAAAGACTTAAACACTTTGCATCCTACAATATGAGTTAATATTGATCAAATAGGATCTGTTTTGGTTAGAAAATGACGTATTTACCCTTGAACATTTCATAAACACTTGAAACACATCGATTTGAGTCAAACTCGGTTAAATGGTTGAGATTCTGGGTATAAAGTGACATTAAAACTTCGAATCGGACGATATGAGTCAATATTGGTCAAATGGGATCAGATTTGGGTAGAAAATGACGAATTTACCCTTGAACATGTCATAAACACTTGAAATACATTGATTTGATTTAAACTCGGTCAAATAGGAGAGGTTTAAGGTAAAAAAAAAGACTTAAACACTTTGCATCCTACAATATGAGTTAATATTGACCAAAAAGGATTAGTTTTGGTTAGAAAATGACGTATTTACCCTTGAACATTTCATAAACACTTGAAAAACATCGATTTGAGTCAAACTCGATGAAATGGGAGAGATTCTGGGTGTAAAGTGAAATTAAAACTTCGAATCGGACGATATGAGTCAATATTGGTCAAATGGGATCAGATTCGGGTAGAAAATGACGAATTTACCCTTGAACATGTCATAAACACTTGAAATACATTGATTTGAGTTAAACTCAGTCAAATAGGAGAGGTTTAAGGTAAAAAAAAGACTTAACCACTTTGCATCGGACAATATGAGTTAATATTTATCAAATAGGATCAGTTTTGGTTAGAAAATGACGTATTTACCCTTGGACATTTCATAAATATTTGAAAAACATCGATTTGAGTCAAACTCGGTCAAATGGGAGAGATTCTGGGTATAAAGTGACATTAAAACTTCGAATCGGACGATATGAGTCAATATTGGTCAAATGGGATCAGATTTGGGTAGAAAATGACGAATTTACCCTTGAACATGTCATAAACACTTGAAATACATTGATTTGAGTTAAGATCATTCAAATAGGAGATGTTTAAGGTAAAAAACAGACTTAAACACTTTGCATCGGACAATATGAGTTAATATTGACCAAATAGGATTAGTTTTGGTTAGAAAATGACGTATTTACCCTTGAACATTTCATAAACACTTGAAAAACATCGATTTGAGTCAAACTCGATCAAATGGGAGATATTCTGGGTGTAAAGTGAAATTAAAACTTCGAATCGGACGATATGAGTTAATATTGGTCAAATGGGATCAAATTTGGGTAGAAAATGACAAATTTACCCTTAAACATGTCATAAACACTTGAAATACATTGATTTGAGTTAAACTCGGTCAAATAGGAAAGGTTTAAGGTAAAAAAAAAGACTTAACCACTTTGCATCGGACAATATGAGTTAATATTGATCAAATAGGATAAGTTTTGGTTAGAAAATGACGTATTTACCCTTGCACATTTGATAAATACTTGAAAAACATCGATTTGAGTCAAACTCGGTCAAATGGGAGAGATTCTGGGTATAAAGTGACATTAAAACTTCGAATCGGACGATATGAGTCAATATTGGGCAAATGGGATCAGATTTGGGTAGAAAATGACGAATTTACCCTTGAACATGTCATAAACACTTGAAATACATTGATTTGAGTTAAACTCGGTCAAAGAGGAGAGGTTTAAGGTAAAAAAAAGACTTAAACACTTTGCATCGGACAATATGAGTTAATATTGATCAAATAGGATCTGTTTTGGTTAGAAAATGACGTATTTACCCTTGAACATTTCATAAACACTTGAAACACATCGATTTGAGTCAAACTCGGTCAAATGGGAGAGATTCTGGGTATAAAGTGACATTAAAACTTCGAATGGGACGATATGAGTCAATATTGGTCAAATGGGATCAGATTTGGGTAGAAAATGACGAATTTACCCTTGAACATGTCATAAACACTTGAAATACATTGATTTGAGTTAAACTCGGTCAAATAAGAGAGGTTTAAGTTAAAAAAAAGACTTATCCACTTTGCATCGGACAATATGAGTTAATATTTATCAAATAGGATCAGTTTTGGTTAGAAAATGACGTATTTACCCTTGGACATTTCATAAATATTTGAAAAACATCGATTTGAGTCAAACTCGGTCAAATGGGAGAGATTCTGGGTATAAAGTGACATTAAAACTTCGAATCGGACGATATGAGTCAATATTGGTCAAATGGGATCAGATTTGGGTAGAAAATGACGAATTTACCCTTGAACATGTCATAAACACTTGAAATACATTGATTTGAGTTAAGATCATTCAAATAGGAGATGTTTAAGGTAAAAAACAGACTTAAACACTTTGCATCGGACAATATGAGTTAATATTGACCAAATAGGATTAGTTTTGGTTAGAAAATGACGTATTTACCCTTGAACATTTCATAAACACTTGAAAAACATCGATTTGAGTCAAACTCGATCAAATGGGAGATATTCTGGGTGTAAAGTGAAATTAAAACTTCGAATCGGACGATATGAGTTAATATTGGTCAAATGGGATCAAATTTGGGTAGAAAATGACAAATTTACCCTTAAACATGTCATAAACACTTGAAATACATTGATTTGAGTTAAACTCGGTCAAATAGGAAAGGTTTAAGGTAAAAAAAAAGACTTAACCACTTTGCATCGGACAATATGAGTTAATATTGATCAAATAGGATAAGTTTTGGTTAGAAAATGACGTATTTACCCTTGCACATTTGATAAATACTTGAAAAACATCGATTTGAGTCAAACTCGGTCAAATGGGAGAGATTCTGGGTATAAAGTGACATTAAAACTTCGAATCGGACGATATGAGTCAATATTGGGCAAATGGGATCAGATTTGGGTAGAAAATGACGAATTTACCCTTGAACATGTCATAAACACTTGAAATACATTGATTTGAGTTAAACTCGGTCAAAGAGGAGAGGTTTAAGGTAAAAAAAAGACTTAAACTCTTTGCATCGGACAATATGAGTTAATATTGATCAAATAGGATCTGTTTTGGTTAGAAAATGACGTATTTACCCTTGAACATTTCATAAACACTTGAAACACATCGATTTGAGTCAAACTCGGTCAAATGGGAGAGATTCTGGGTATAAAGTGACATTAAAACTTCGAATGGGACGATATGAGTCAATATTGGTCAAATGGGATCAGATTTGGGTAGAAAATGACGAATTTACCCTTGAACATGTCATAAACACTTGAAATACATTGATTTGAGTTAAACTCGGTCAAATAAGAGAGGTTTAAGTTAAAAAAAAGACTTATCCACTTTGCATCGGACAATATGAGTTAATATTGATCAAATAGGATCTGTTTTGGTTAGAAAATGACGTATTTACCCTTGCACATTTCATAAACACTTGAAAAACATCGATTTGAGTCAAACTCGGCCAAATGGGAGAGATTCTGGGTATAAAGTGACATTAAAACTTCGAATCAGACGATATGAGTCAATATTCGTTAAATGGGATCAGATTTGGGTAGAAAATGACGAATTTACCCTTGAACATGTCATAAACACTTGAAATACATTGATTTGAGTTAAACTCGGTCAAATAGGAGAGGTTTAAGGTAAAAAAAAAGACTTAACAACTTTGCATCGGACAATATGAGTTAATATTGATCAAATAGGATCAGTTTTGGTTAGAAAATGACGTATTTACCCTTGCACATTTCATAAACACTTGAAAAACATCGAATTGAGTCAAACTCGGTCAAATGGGAGAGATTCTGGGTATAAAGTGACATTAAAACTTCGAATGGGACGATATGAGTCAATATTGCTCAAATGGGATCAGATTTGGGTAGAAAATGACGAATTTACCCTTGAACATGTCATAAACACTTGAAATACATTGATTTGAGTTAAACTCGGTCAAATAGGAGAGGTTTAAGGTAAAAAAAAGACTTAAACACTTTGCATCGGACAATATGAGTTAATATTGATCAAATAGGATCTGTTTTGGTTAGAAAATGACGTATTTACCCTTGGACATTTCATATACACTTGAAAAACATCGATTTGAGTCAAACTCGGTCAAATGGGAGAGATTCTGGGTATAAAGTGACATTAAAACTTCGAATCAGACGATATGAGTCAATATTCGTTAAATGGGATCAGATTTGGGTAGAAAATGACGAATTTACCCTTGAACATGTCATAAACACTTGAAATACATTGATTTGAGTTAAACTCGGTCAAATAGGAGAGGTTTAAGGTAAAAAAAGACTTAAACAATTTGCATCGAACAATATTAGTTAATATTGATCAAAGAGGATCTGTTTTGGTTAGAAAATGACGTATTTACCCTTGATTATTTCATAAACACTTGTTTTACATCGATTTGAGTCAAACTCGGTCAAATGGGAGAGATTCTGTGTATCAAGTGACATTAAAACTTCGACTCGGACGATATTAGTCAATATTGGTCAAACGGGATCAGATTCTGGGTGTAAAGTGAAATTAAAACTTCGAATCGGACGATATGACTTAATATTGGTCAAATGGGATCAAATTTGGGTAGAAAATGACGAATTTACCCTTAAACATGTCATAAACACTTGAAATACATTGATTTGAGTTAAACTCGGTCAAATAGGAAAGGTTTAAGGTAAAAAAAAAGACTTAACCACTTTGCATCGGACAATATGAGTTAATATTGATCAAATAGGATAAGTTTTGGTTAGAAAATGACGTATTTACCCTTGCACATTTGATAAATACTTGAAAAACATCGATTTGAGTCAAACTCGGTCAAATGGGAGAGATTCTGGGTATAAAGTGACATTAAAACTTCGAATGGGACGATATGAGTCAATATTGGTCAAATGGGATCAGATTTGGGTAGAAAATGACGAATTTACCCTTGAACATGTCATAAACACTTGAAATTCATTGATTTGAGTTAAACTCGGTCAAATAGGAGAGGTGTAATGTAAAAAAAAGACTTAAACACTTTGCATCGGACAATATGAGTTAATATTGATCAAATAGGATCACTTTTGGTTAGAAAATGACGTATTTACCCTTGAACATTTCATAAACACTTGAAATACATCGATTTGAGTCAAACTCGGTCAAATGGGAGAGATTCTAGGTATAAAGTGATATTAAAACTTCGAATTGGACGATATGAGTCAATATTGGTCAAATGGGATCAGATTTGTGTAGAAAATGACGAATTTACCCTTGAACATGTCATAAACACTTGAAATACATTGATTTGAGTTAAACTCGATCAAATAGGAGAGGTTTAAGGTAAAAAAAAAAGACTTAAACACTTTGCATCCTACAATATGAGTTAATATTGATAAAATAGGATCAGTTTTGGTTAGAAAATGACGTATTTACCCTTGAACATTTCAGAAACACATGAAACACATCGGTTTGAGTCAAACTCGGTCAAATGGGAGAGATTCTGGGTATAAAGTGACATTAAAACTTCGAATCGGACGATATGAGTCAATATTGGTCAAATGGGATCAGATTTGGGTAGAAAATGACGAATTTACCCTTGAACATGTCATAAACACTTGAAATACATTGATTTGAGTTAAACTCGATCAAATAGGAGAGGTTTAAGGTAAAAAAAAGACTTAAACACTTTGCATCCTACAATATGAGTTAATATTGATCAAATAGGATCAGTTTTGGTTAGAAAATGACGTATTTACCCTTGAACATTTCATAAACACTTGAAAAACATCGATTTGAGTCAAACTCGATCAAATGGGAGAGATTCTGGGTGTAAAGTGAAATTAAAACTTCGAATCGGACGATATGAGTTAATATTGGTCAAATGGGATCAAATTTGGGTAGAAAATGATGAATTTACCCTTAAACATGTCATAAACACTTGAAATACATTGATTTGAGATAAACTCGGTCAAATAGGAGAGGTTTAAGGTAAAAAAAAGACTTAACCACTTTGCATCGGACAATATGAGTTAATATTGATCAAATAGGATCAGTTTTGGTTAGAAAATGACGTATTTACCCTTGCACATTTGATAAATACTTGAAAAACATCGATTTGAGTCAAACTCGGTCAAATGGGAGAGATTCTGGGTATAAAGTGACATTAAAACTTCGAATCGGACGATATGAGTCAATATTGCTCAAATGGGATCAGATTTGGGTAGAAAATGACGAATTTACCCTTGAACATGTCATAAACACTTGAAATACATTGATTTGAGTTAAACTCGGTCAAATAGGAGAGGTTTAAGGTAAAAAAAAGACTTAACCACTTTGCATCGGACAATATGAGTTAATATTGATCAAATAGGATCTGTTTTGGTTAGAAAATGACGTATTTACCCTTGCACATTTCATAAACACTTGAAAAACATCGATTTGAGTCAAACTCGGTCAAATGGGAGAGATTCTAGGTATAAAGTGACATTAAAACTTCGAATCGGACGATATGAGTCAATATTGGTCAAATGGGATCAGATTTGGGTAGAAGATGACGAATTTACCCTTGAACATGTCATAAACACTTGAAATACATTGATTTGAGATAAACTCTATCAAATAGGAGAGGTTTAAGGTAAAAAAAAGACTTAAACACTTTGCATCCTACAATATGAGTTAATATTGATCAAATAGGATCAGTTTTGGTTAGAAAATGACGTATTTACCCTTGAACATTTCATAAACACTTGAAACACATCGATTTGAGTCAAACTCGGTCAAATGGTTGAGATTCTGGGTATAAAGTGACATTAAAACTTCGAATCGGACGATATGAGTCAATATTGGTCAAATGGGATCAGATTTGGGTAGATTATAACGAATTTACCCTTGAACATGTCATAAACACTTGAAATACATTGATTTGAGTTAAACTCGGTCAAATAGGAGAGGTATAAGGTAAAATAACCACTTTGCATCGGACAATATGAGTTAATATTGATCAAATAGGATCAGTTTTGGTTAGAAAATGACGTATTTACCCTTGGACATTTCATATACACTTGAAAAACATCGATTTGAGTCAAACTCGGTCAAATGGGAGAGATTCTGGGTATAAAGTGACATTAAAACTTCGAATTAGACTATATGAGTCAATATTGGTTAAATGGGATCAGATTTGGGTAGAAAATGACGAATTTACCCTTGAACATGTCATAAACACTTGAAATACATTGATTTGAGTTAAACTCGGTCAAATAGGAGAGGTTTAAGGTAAAAAAAGACTTAAACAATTTGCATCGAACAATATTAGTTAATATTGATCAAAGAGGATCTGTTTTGGTTAGAAAATGACGTATTTACCCTTGAACATTTCATAAACACTTGTTTTACATCGATTTGAGTCAAACTCGGTCAAATGGGAGAGATTCTGTGTATCAAGTGACATTAAAACTTCGACTCGGACGATATTAGTCAATATTGGTCAAATGGGATCAGATTTGGGTAGAAAATGACGAATTTACCCTTGAACATGTCATAAACTCTTGAAATACATTAATTTGAGTTAAACTCGGACAAATAGGAGTGGTTTAAGGTAAAAAAAAGACTTAAACACTTTGCATCCTACAATATGAGTTAATATTGATCAAATAGGATCTGTCTTGGTTAGAAAATGACGTATTTACCCTTGAACATTTCATAAACACTTGACAAACATCGATTTGAGTCAAACTCGGTCAAATGGGAGAGATTCTGGGTATAAAGTGACATTAGAACTTTGAATCGGACGATATGAGTCAATATTGGTCAAATGGGATCAGATTTGGGTAGAAAATGACGAATTTACCCTTGAACATGTCATAAACACTTGAAATACATTGATTTGAGTTAAACTCGGTCAAATAGGAGAGGTTTAAGGTAAAAAAAAAGACTTAACAACTTTGCATCGGACAATATGAGTTAATATTGATCAAATAGGATCAGTTTTGGTTAGAAAATGACGTATTTACCCTTGCACATTTCATAAACACTTGAAAAACATCGAATTGAGTCAAACTCGGTCAAATGGGAGAGATTCTGGGTATAAAGTGACATTAAAACTTCGAATGGGACGATATGAGTCAATATTGCTCAAATGGGATCAGATTTGGGTAGAAAATGACGAATTTACCCTTGAACATGTCATAAACACTTGAAATACATTGATTTGAGTTAAACTCGGTCAAATAGGAGAGGTTTAAGGTAAAAAAAAGACTTAAACACTTTGCATCGGACAATATGAGTTAATATTGATCAAATAGGATCTGTTTTGGTTAGAAAATGACGTATTTACCCTTGAACATTTCATAAACACTTGAAATACATCGATTTGAGTCAAACTCGGTCAAATGGGAGAGATTCTGGGTATAAAGTGACATTAAAACTTCGAATCAGCCGATATGAGTCAATATTGCTCAAATGGGATCAGATTTGTGTAGAAAATGACGAATTTACCCTTGAACATGTCATGAACACTTGAAATACATTGATTTGAGTTAAACTCGGTCAAATAGGAGAGGTTTAAGGTAAAAAAAAGACTTAAACACTTTGCATCGGACAATATGAGTTAATATTGATCAAATAGGATCTGTTTTGGTTAGAAAATGACGTATTTACCCTTGAACATTTCATAAACACTTGAAATACATCGATTTGAGTCAAACTCGGTCAAATGGGAGAGATTCTGGTTATAAAGTGACACTAAAACTTCGAATCAGACGATATGAGTCAATGTTGGTCAAATGGGATCAGATTTGGGTAGAAAATGACGAATTTACCCTTGAACATGTCATAAACACTTGAAATACATTGATTTGAGTTAAACTCGGTCAAATAGGAGAGGTTTAAGGTAAAAAAAAGACTTAAACACTTTGAATCGGACAATATGAGTTAATATTGATCAAATAGGATCTGTTTTGGTTAGAAAATGACGTATTTACCCTTGAACATTTCATAAACACTTGAAACACATCGATTTAAGTCAAACTCGGTTAAATGGTTGAGATTCTAGGTAAAAAGTGACATTAAAACTTCGAATCGGACGATATTAGTCAATATTGGTCAAATGGGATCAGATTTGGGTAGAAAATGACGAATTTACCCTTGAACATGTCATAAATACTTGAAATACATTGATTTGAGTTAAACTCGGTCAAATAGGAGAGGTTTAAGGTAAAAAAAAGACTTAAACACTTTGCATTGGACAATATGAGTTAATATTGACCAAATAGGATCTGTGTTTGGTTAGAAAATGACGTATTTACCCTTGAACATTTCATAAACACTTGAAAAACATCGATTTGAGTCAAACTCGATCAAATGGGAGAGATTCTGGGTATAAAGTGAAATGAAAACTTCGAATCGGACGATATGAGTCAATATTGGTCAAATGGGATCAGATTTGGGTAGAAAAAGACGAATTTACCCTTGAACATGTCATAAACACTTGAAATACATTGATTTGAGTTAAACTCGGTCAAATAGGAGAGGTTTAAGGTAAAAAAAAGACTTAAACACTTTGCATCGGACAATATGAGTTAATATTGATCAAATAGGATCAGTTTTGGTTAGAAAATTACGTACTTACCCTTGCACATTTCATAAACACTTGAAACAAATCGATTTGAGTCAAACTCGGTCAAATGGGAGAGATTCTGGGTATAAAGTGACATTAAAACTTCGAATCGGACGATATGAGTCAATGTTAGTCAAATGGGATCAGATTTGGGTAGAAAATGACGAATTTACCCTTGAACATGTCATAAACACTTGAAATACATTGATTTGAGTTAAACTCGGTCAAATAGGAGAGGTTTAAGGTAAAAAACAGACTTAAACACTTTGCATCGGACAATATGAGTTAATATTGTTCAAATAGGATCACTTTTGGTTAGAAAATTACGTACTTACCCTTGCACATTTCATAAACACTTGAAACAAATCGATTTGAGTCAAACTCGGTCAAATGGGAGAGATTCTGGGTATAAAGTGACATTAAAACTTCGAATCGGACGATATGAGTCAATGTTAGTCAAATGGGATCAGATTTGCGTAGAAAATGACGAATTTACCCTTGAACATGTCATAAACACTTGAAATACATTCATTTGAGTTAAACTCGGTCAAATAGGAGAGGTTTAAGGTAAAAAAAAGACTTAAACACTTTGCATCGGACAATATGAGTTAATATTGATCAAATAAGATCTGTTTTGGTTAGAAAATGACGTATTTACCCTTGAACATTTCATAAACACTTGAAACACATCGATTTGAGTCAAACTCGGTCAAATGGGAGAGATTCTGGGTGTAAAGTGAAATTAAAACTTCGAATCGAACGATATGAGTTAATATTGGTCAAATGGGATCAAATTTGGGTAGAAAATGACGAATTTACCCTTAAACATGTCATAAACACTTGAAATACATTGATTTGAGTTAAACTCGGTCAAATAGGAAAGGTTTAAGGTAAAAAAAAAGACTTAACCACTTTGCATCGGACAATATGAGTTAATATTGACCAAATAGGATAAGTTTTGGTTAGAAAATGACGTATTTACCCTTGCACATTTGATAAATACTTGAAAAACATCGATTTGAGTCAAACTCGGTCAAATGGGAGAGATTCTGGGTATAAAGTGACATTAAAACTTCGAATGGGACGATATGAGTCAATATTGGTCAAATGGGATCAGATTTGGGTAGAAAATGACGAATTTACCCTTGAACATGTCATAAACACTTGAAATTCATTGATTTGAGTTAAACTCGGTCAAATAGGAGAGGTTTAACGTAAAAAAAAGACTTAAACACTTTGCATCGGACAATATCAGTTAATATTGATCAAATAGGATCACTTTTGGTTAGAAAATGACGTATTTACCCTTGAACATTTCATAAACACTTGAAATACATCGATTTGAGTCAAACTCGGTCAAATGGGAGAGATTCTGGGTATAAAGTGATATTAAAACTTCGAATTGGACGATATGAGTCAATATTGGTCAAATGGGATCAGATTTGTGTAGAAAATGACGAATTTACCCTTGTACATGTCATAAACACTTGAAATACATTGATTTGAGTTAAACTCGATCAAAGAGGAGATGTTTAAGGTAAAAAAAAGACTTAAACACTTTGCATCGGACAATATGAGTTAATATTGACCAAATAGGATCTGGTTTGGTTAGAAAATGACGTATTTACCCTTGAACATTTCATAAACACTTGAAATACATTGATTTGTGTCAAACTCGATCAAATGGGAGAGATTTTAGGTATAAAGTGAAATTAAAGCTTCGAATCGGACAATATGAGTCAATATTGGTCAAATGGGATCAGATTTGGGTAGACAATGACGAATTTACCCTTGAACATGTCATAAACACTTGAAGTACATTGATTTTAGTTAAACTCGGTCAAATAGGAGAGGTTTAAGGTAAAAAAAAGACTTAACCACTTTGCATCAAACAATATGAGTTAATATTGATCAAATAGGATCAGTTTTGGTTAGAAAATGACGTATTTACCCTTGCACATTTCATAAACACTTGAAAAACATCGATTAGAGTCAAACTCGGTCAAATGGGAGAGATTCTGGGTATAAAGTGACATTAAAACTTCGAATCAGACGATATGAGTCAATATTGCTCAAATGGGATCAGATTTGGGTAGAAAATGACGAATTTACCCTTGAACATGTCATAAACACTTGAAATACATTGATTTGAGTTAAACTCGATCAAATAGGAGAGGTTTAAGGTAAAAAAAAGACTTAAACACTTTGCATCGGACAATATGAGTTAATATTGACCAAATAGGATATGTTTTGGTTAGAAAATGACGTATTTACCCTTGAACATTTCATAAACACTTGAAATACATTGATTTGAGTCAAACTCGGTCAAATGGGAGAGATTCTGGGTATAAAGTGACATTAAAACTTCGAATCGGACGATATTAGTCAATATTGGTCAAATGGGATCAGATTTGGGTAGAAAATGACGAATTTACCCTTGAACATGTCATAAACACTTGAAATACATTGATTTGAGTTAAACTCGATCAAATAGGAGAGGTTTAAGGTAAAAAAAAGACTTAAACACTTTGCATCGGACAATATGAGTTAATATTGATCAAATAGGATATGTTTTGGTTAGAAAATGACGTATTTACCGTTGAACATTTCATAAACACTTGAAATACATTGATTTGAGTCAAACTCGGTCAAATGGGAGAGATTCTGGGTATAAAGTGACATTAAAACTTCGAATCGGACGATATTAGTCAATATTGGTCAAATGGGATCAGATTTGGGTAGAAAATGACGAATTTACCCTTGAACATGTCATAAACACTTGAAATACATTGATTTGAGTTAAGATCGTTCAAATAGGAGATGTTTAAGGTAAAAAACAGACTTAAACACTTTGCATCGGACAATATGAGTTAATATTGACCAAATAGGATTAGTTTTGGTTAGAAAATGACGTATTTACCCTTGAACATTTCATAAACACTTGAAAAACATCGATTTGAGTCAAACTCGATCAAATGGGAGAGATTCAGGGTGTAAAGTGAAATTAAAACTTCGAATCGGACGATATGAGTCAATATTGGTCAAATGGGATCAGATTTGGGTAGAAAATGACGAATTTACCCTTGAACATGTCCTAAACACTTGAAATACATTGATTTGAGTTAAACTCGGTCAAATAGGAGAGGTTTAAGGTAAAAAAAAGACTTAACCACTTTGCATCGGACAATATGAGTTAATATTGATCAAATAGGATCAGTTTGGTTAGAAAATGACGTATTTACCCTTGCACATTTCATAAATATTTGAAAAACATCGATTTGAGTCAAACTCGGTCAAATGGGAGAGATTCTGGGTATAAAGTGACATTAAAACTTCGAATCGGACGATATGAGTCAATATTGGGCAAATGGGATCAGATTTGGGTAGAAAATGACGAATTTACCCTTGAACATGTCATAAACACTTGAAATACATTGATTTGAGTTAAACTCGGTCAAAGAGGAGAAGTTTAAGGTAAAAAAAAGACTTAAACACTTTGCATCGGACAATATGAGTTAATATTGATCAAATAGGATCTGTTTTGGTTAGAAAATGACGTATTTACCCTTGAACATTTCATAAACACTTGAAATACATCGATTTTAGTCAAACTCGTTCAAATGGGAGAGATTCTGGGTATAAAGTGACATTAAAACTTCGAATCGGACGATATTACTCAATATTGGTCAAATGATATCAGATTTGGGTAGAAAATGACGAATTTACCCTTGAACATGTCATAAACACTTGAAATACATTGATTTGAGTTAAACTCGGTCAAATAGGAGAGGTTTAAGGTAAAAAAAAGACTTAACCACTTTGCATCGGACAATATGAGTTAATATTGATCAAATAGGATCTGTTTTGGTTAGAAAATGACGTTTTTACCCTTGAACATTTCATAAACATTTGAAACACATCGATTTGAGTCAAGGTCGGTCAAATGGGAGAGATTCTGGGTATAAAGTGACATTAAAACTTCGAATCGGACGATATGAGTCAATATTGGTCAACTGGGATTAGATTTGGGTAGAAAATGACGAATTTACCCTTGAACATGTCATAAATATTTGAAATACTTTGATTTGAGTTAAACTCGGTCAAATAGGAGAGGTTTAAGGTAAAAAAAAGACTTAACCACTTTGCATCGGACAATATGAATTAATATTGATCAAGTAGGATATGTTTTGGTTAGAAAATGACGTATTTACCCTTGAACATTTCATAAACACTTGAAATACATTGATTTGAGTCAAACTCGGTCAAATGGGAGAGATTCTGGGTATAAAGTGACATTAAAACTTCGAATCGGACGATATTAGTCAATATTGGTCAAATGGGATCAGATTTGGGTAGAAAATGACGAATTTACCCTTGAACATGTCATAAACACTTGAAATACATTGATTTGAGTTAAGATCGTTCAAATAGGAGATGTTTAAGGTAAAAAATAGACTTAAACACTTGGCATCGGACAATATGAGTTAATATTGACCAAATAGGATTGGTTTTGGTTAGAAAATGACGTATTTACCCTTGAACATTTCATAAACACTTGAAAAACATCGATTTAAGTCAAACTCGATCAAATGGGAGAGATTCTGGGTGTAAAGTGAAATTAAAACTTCGAATCGGACGATATGAGTCAATATTGGTCAAATGGGATCAGATTTGGGTAGACAATGACGAATTTACCCTTGAACATGTCATAAACACTTGAAGTACATTGATTTGAGTTAAACTCGGTCAAATAGGAGAGGTTTAAGGTAAAAAAAAGACTTAACCCCTTTGCATCGGACAATATGAGTTAATATTGATCAAATAGGATCAGTTTTGGGTAGAAAATGACGTATTTACCCTTGTACATTTCATAAACACTTGAAAAACATCGATTTGAGTCAAACTCGGTCAAATGGGAGAAATTCTGGGTATAAAGTGACATTAAAACTTCGAATGGGACGATATGAGTCAATATTGGTCAAATGGGATCAGATTTGGGTAGAAAATGACGAATTTACCCTTGAACATGTCATAAACACTTGAAATACATTGATTTGAGTTAAACTCGATCAAAGAGGAGATGTTTAAGGTAAAAAAAAGACTTAAACACTTTGCATCGGACAATATGAGTTAATATTGACCAAATAGGATCTGGTTTGGTTAGAAAATGACGTATTTACCCTTGAACATTTCATAAACACTTGAAATACATGGATTTGAGTCAAACTCGATCAAATGGGAGAGATTCTAGGTATAAAGTGAAATTAAAGCTTCGAATCGGACAATATGAGTCAATATTGGTCAAATGGGATCAGATTTGGGTAGAAAATGACGAATTTACCCTTGAACATGTCCTAAACACTTGAAATACATTGATTTGAGTTAAACTCGGTCAAATAGGAGATGTTTAAGGTTAAAAACAGACTTAACCACTTTGTATCGGACAATATGAGTTAATATTGATCAAATAGGATTAGTTTTGGTTAGAAAATGACGTATTTACCCTTGAACAATTCATAAATATTTGAAAAACATCGATTTGAGTCAAACTCCATCAAATGGGAAAGATACTGGGTGTAAAGTGACATTAAATCTTCGAATCGGACGATATGAGTTAATATTGGGCAAATGGGATCAGATTTGGGTAGAAAATGACGAATTTACCCTTAAACATGTCATAAACACTTGAAATACATTGATTTGAGTTAAACTCGGTCAAATAGGATAGGTTTAAGGTAAAAAAAAGACTTAAACACTTTGCATCGGACAATATGAGTTAATATTGATCAAATAGGATCTGTTTTGGTTAGAAAATGACGTATTTACCCTTGAACATTTCATAAACACTTGAAACACATCGATTTGAGTCAAACTCGGTTAAATGGTTGAGATTCTGGGTAAAAAGTGACATTAAAACTTCGAATCGGACGATATTAGTCAATATTGGTCAAATGGGATCAGATTTGGGTAGAAAATGACGAATTTACCCTTGAACATGTCATGAACACTTGAAATACATTGATTTGAGTTAAACTCGGTCAAATAGGAGAGGTTTAAGGTAAAAAAAAGACTTAAACACTTTGCATTGGACAATATGAGTTAATATTGATCAAATAGGATCTGTTTTGGTTAGAAAATGACGTATTTACCCTTGAACATTTCATAAACACTTGAAATACATTGATTTGAGTCAAACTCGGTCAAATGGGAGAGATTCTGGGTATAAAGTGACATTAAAACTTCGAATCGGACGATATGAGTCAATATTGGTCAAATGGGATCAGATTTGGGTAGAAAATGACGAATTTACCCTTGAACATGTCATAAATACTTGAAATACATTGATTTGAGTTAAACTCGGTCAAATAGGAGATGTTTAAGGTAAAAAACAGACATAAACACTTTGCATCGGACAATATGAGTTAATATTGACCAAATAGGATTAGTTTTGGTTAGAAAATGACGTATTTACCCTTGAACATTTCATAAACACTTGAAAAACATCGATTTGAGTCAAACTCGATCAAATGGGAGAGATTCTGGGTGTAAAGTGAAATTAAAACTTCGAATCGGACGATATGAGTTAATATTGGTCAAATGGGATCAGATTTGGGTAGAAAATGACGAATTTACCCTTAAACATGTCATAAACACTTGAAGTACATTGATTTGAGTTAAACTCGGTTAAATAGGAGAGGTTTAAGGTAAAAAAAAGACTTAACCACTTTGCATCGGACAATATGAGTTAATATTGATCAAATAGGATCAGTTTTGGTTAGAAAATGACGTATTTACCCTTGCACATTTCATAAACACTTGAAAAACATCGATTTGAGTCAAACTCGGTCAAATGGGAGAGATTCTGGGCATAAAGTGACATTAAAACTTCGAATCGGACGATATGAGTCAATATTGGTCCAATGGGATCAGATTTGGGTAGAAAATGACGAATTTACCCTTGAACATGTCATAAACACTTGAAATACATTGATTTGAGTTAAACTCGGTCAAAGAGGAGAGGTTTAAGGTAAAAAAAAGACTTAAACACTTTGCATCGGACAATATGAGTTAATATTGACCAAATAGGATTAGTTTTGGTTAGAAAATGACGTATTTACCCTTGAACATTTCATAAACACTTGAAACACATCGATTTGAGTCAAACTCGGTCAAATGGGAGAGATTCTGGGTTTAAAGTGAAATTAAAACTTCGAATCGGACGATATTATTCAATATTGGTCAAATGGGATCAGATTTGGGTAGAAAATGACGAATTTACCCTTGAACATGTCATAAACACTTGAAATACATTGATTTGAGTTAAACTCGGTCAAATAGGAGAGGTTTAAGGTAAAAAAAAGACTTAACCACTTTGCATCGGACAATATGAGTTAATATTGATCAAATAGGATTAGTTTTGGTTAGAAAATGACGTATTTACCCTTGAACATTTCATAAATATTTGAAAAACATCGATTTGAGTCAAACTCCATCAAATGGGAAAGATACTGGGTGTAAAGTGACATTAAATCTTCGAATCGGACGATATGAGTTAATATTGGGCAAATGGGATCAGATTTGGGTAGAAAATGACGAATTTACCCTTGAACATGTCATAAACACTTGAAATACATTGATTTGAGTTAAACTCGGTCAAATAGGAGAGGTTTAAGGTAAAAAAAAGACTTAAACACTTTGCATCGGACAATATGAGTTAATATTGATCAAATAGGATCTGTTTTGGTTAGAAAATGACGTATTTACCCTTGAACATTTCATAAACACTTGAAATACATCGATTTGAGTCAAACTCGGTCAAATGGGAGAGATTCTGGTTATAAAGTGACATTAAAACTTCGAATCAGACGATATGAGTCAATGTTGGTCAAATGGGATCAGATTTGGGTAGAAAATGACGAATTTACCCTTGAACATGTCATAAACACTTGAAATACATTGATTTGAGTTAAACTCGGTCAAAGAGGAGAGGTTTAAGGTAAAAAAAAGACTTAAAGACTTTGCATCGGACAATATGAGTTAATATTGATCAAATAGGATCTGTTTTGGTTAGAAAATGACGTATTTACCCTTGAACATTTCATAAACACTTGAAACACATCGATTTGAGTCAAACTCGGTGAAATGGGAGAGATTCTGGGTATAAAGTGACATTAAAACTTCGAATCGGACGATATTAGTCAATATTGGTCAAATGATATCAGATTTGGGTAGAAAATGACGAATTTACCCTTGAACATGTCATAAACACTTGAAATACATTGATTTGAGTTAAACTCGGTCAAATAGGAGAGGTTTAAGGTAAAAAAAAGACTTAAACACTTTGCATCGGACAATATGAGTTAATATTGATCAAATAGGATCTGTTTTGGTTAGAAAATGACGTATTTACCCTTGAACATTTCATAAACACTTGAAACACATCGATTTGAGTCAAACTCGGTTAAATGGTTGAGATTCTGGGTAAAAAGTGACATTAAAACTTCGAATCGGACGATATTAGTCAATATTGGTCAAATGGGATCAGATTTGGGTAGAAAATGACGAATTTACCCTTGAACATGTCATGAACACTTGAAATACATTGATTTGAGTTAAACTCGGTCAAATAGGAGAGGTTTAAGGTAAAAAAAAGACTTAAACACTTTGCATTGGACAATATGAGTTAATATTGATCAAATAGGATCTGTTTTGGTTAGAAAATGACGTATTTACCCTTGAACATTTCATAAACACTTGAAATACATTGATTTGAGTCAAACTCGATCAAATGGGAGAGATTCTGGGTATAAAGTGACATTAAAACTTCGAATCGGACGATATGAGTCAATATTGGTCAAATGGGATCAGATTTGGGTAGAAAATGACGAATTTACCCTTGAACATGTCATAAATACTTGAAATACATTGATTTGAGTTAAACTCGGTCAAATAGGAGATGTTTAAGGTAAAAAACAGACATAAACACTTTGCATCGGACAATATGAGTTAATATTGACCAAATAGGATTAGTTTTGGTTAGAAAATGACGTATTTACCCTTGAACATTTCATAAACACTTGAAAAACATCGATTTGAGTCAAACTCGATCAAATGGGAGAGATTCTGGGTGTAAAGTGAAATTAAAACTTCGAATCGGACGATATGAGTTAATATTGGTCAAATGGGATCAGATTTGGGTAGAAAATGACGAATTTACCCTTAAACATGTCATAAACACTTGAAGTACATTGATTTGAGTTAAACTCGGTCAAATAGGAGAGGTTTAAGGTAAAAAAAAGACTTAACCACTTTGCATCGGACAATATGAGTTAATATTGATCAAATAGGATCAGTTTTGGTTAGAAAATGACGTATTTACCCTTGCACATTTCATAAACACTTGAAAAACATCGATTTGAGTCAAACTCGGTCAAATGGGAGAGATTCTGGGCATAAAGTGACATTAAAACTTCGAATCGGACGATATGAGTCAATATTGGTCCAATGGGATCAGATTTGGGTAGAAAATGACGAATTTACCCTTGAACATGTCATAAACACTTGAAATACATTGATTTGAGTTAAACTCGGTCAAAGAGGAGAGGTTTAAGGTAAAAAAAAGACTTAAACACTTTGCATCGGACAATATGAGTTAATATTGACCAAATAGGATTAGTTTTGGTTAGAAAATGACGTATTTACCCTTGAACATTTCATAAACACTTGAAACACATCGATTTGAGTCAAACTCGGTCAAATGGGAGAGATTCTGGGTTTGAAGTGAAATTAAAACTTCGAATCGGACGATATTAGTCATTATTGGTCAAATGGGATCAGATTTGGGTAGAAAATGACGAATTTACCCTTGAACATGTCATAAACACTTGAAATACATTGATTTGAGTTAAACTCGGTCAAATAGGAGAGGTTTAAGGTAAAAAAAAGACTTAACCACTTTGCATCGGACAATATGAGTTAATATTGATCAAATAGGATCTGTTTTGGTTAGAAAATGACGTATTTACCCTTGCACATTTGATAAATACTTGAAAAACATCGATTTGAGTCAAACTCGGTCAAATGGGAGAGATTCTGGGTGTAAAGTGAAATTAAAACTTCGAATCGGACGATATGAGTCAATATTGGTCAAATGGGATCAGATTTGGGTAGAAAATGACGAATTTACCCTTGAACATGTCATAAACACTTGAAATACATTGATTTGAGTTAAACTCTGTCAAATAGGAGAGGTTTAAGGTAAAAACAAGACTTAAAGACTTTGCATCGGACAATATGAGTTAATATTGATCAAATGGGATCAGTTTTGGTTAGAAAATGACGTATTTACCCTTGCACATTTCATAAATATTTGAAAAACATCGATTTGAGTCAAACTCGGTCAAATGGGAGAGATTCTGGGTATAAAGTGACATTAAAACTTCGAATTGGACGATATGAGTCAATATTGGTCAAATGGGATCAGATTTGGGTAGAAAATGACGAATTTACCCTTGAACATGTCATAAACACTTGAAATACATTGATTTGAGTTAAACTCGGTCAAAGAGGAGAGGTTTAAGGTAAAAAAAAGACTTAAAGACTTTGCATCGGACAATATGAGTTAATATTGATCAAATAGGATCTGTTTTGGTTAGAAAATGACGTATTTACCCTTGAACATTTCATAAACACTTGAAACACATCGATTTGAGTCAAACTCGGTGAAATGGGAGAGATTCTGGGTATAAAGTGACATTAAAACTTCGAATCGGACGATATTAGTCAATATTGGTCAAATGATATCAGATTTGGGTAGAAAATGACGAATTTACCCTTGAACATGTCATAAACACTTGAAATACATTGATTTGAGTTAAACTCGGTCAAATAGGAGAGGTTTAAGGTAAAAAACAGACTTAAACACTTTGCATCGGACAATATGAGTTTATATTGATCAAATAGGATCTGTTTTGGTTAGAAAATGACGTTTTTACCCGTGAACATTTCATAAACATTTGAAACACATCGATTTGAGTCAAACTCGGTCAAGTGGGAGAGATTCTGGGTATAAAGTGACATTAAAACTTCGAATCGGACGATATGAGTCAATATTGGTCAAATGGGATTAGATTTGGGTAGAAAATGACGAATTTACCCTTGAACATGTCATAAATATTTGAAATACATTGATTTGAGTTAAACTCTGTCAAATAGGAGAGGTTTAAGGTAAAAAAAAGACTTAACCACTTTGCATCGGACAATATGAATTAATATTGATCAAATAGGATATGTTTTGGTTAGAAAATGACATATTTATCCTTGAACATTTCATAAACACTTAAAATACATCGATTTGAGTCAAACTCGGTCAAATGGGAGATATTCTGGGTATAAAGTGACATTAAAACTTCGAATCGGACGATATTAGTCAATATTCGTCAAATGGGATCAGATTTGGGTAGAAAATGACGAATTTACCCTTGAACATGTCATAAACACTTGAAATACATTGATTTGAGTTAAACTCGGTCAAATACGAGATGTTTAAGGTAAAAAAAAGGCTTAAACACTTTGCATCGGACAATATGAGTTAATATTGACCAAATAGGATTAGTTTTGGTTAGAAAATAACGTATTTACCCTTGAACATTTCATAAACACTTGAAAAACATCGATTTGAGTCAAACTTGATCAAATGGGAGAGATTCTGGGTATAAAGTGACATTAAAACTTCGAATCGGACGATATGAGTAAATATTGGTCAAATGGGATCAGATTTGGGTAGAAAATGACGAATTTACCCTTGAACATGTCATAAACACTTGAAATACATTGATTTGAGTTAAACTCGGTCAAATAGGAGAGGTTTAAGGTAAAAAAAAGACTTAACCACTTTGCATCGGACAATATGAGTTAATATTGATCAAATAGGGTCAGTTTTGGTTAGAAAATGACGTATTTACCCTTGCACATTTGATAAATACTTGAAAAACATCGATTTGAGTCAAACTCGGTCAAATGGGAGAGATTCTGGGTATAAAGTGACATTAAAACTTCGAATCGGACGATATGAGTCAATATTGGTCAAATGGGATTAGATTTGGGTAGAAAATGACTAATTTACCCTTGAACATGTCTTAAATATTTGAAATACATTGATTTGAGTTAAACTCGGTCAAATAGGAGAGGTTTAACGTAAAAAAATGACTTAAGCACTTTGCATCGGACAATAAGAATTAATATTTATCAAATAGGATCTGTTTTGGTTAGAAAATGACGTATTTACCCTTGAACATTTCATAAACACTTGAAATACATCGATTTGAGTCAAACTCGGTCAAATGGGAGAGATTCTGGGTATAAAGTGACATTAAAACTTCGAATCGGACGATATTAGTCAATATTGGTCAAATGGGATCAGATTTGGGTAGAAAATGACGAATTTACCCTTGAACATGTCATAAACACTTGAAATACATTGATTTGAGTTAAACTCTGTCAAATAGGAGAGGTTTAAGGTAAAAAAAAGACTTAAAGACTTTGCATCGGACAATATGAGTTAATATTGATCAAATGGGATCAGTTTTGGTTAGAAAATGACGTATTTACCCTTGCACATTTCATAAATATTTGAAAAACATCGATTTGAGTCAAACTCGGTCAAATGGGAGAGATTCTGGGTATAAAGTGACATTAAAACTTCGAATTGGACGATATGAGTCAATATTGGTCAAATGGGATCAGATTTGGGTAGAAAATGACGAATTTACCCTTGAACATGTCATAAACACTTGAAATACATTGATTTGAGTTAAACTCGGTCAAAGAGGAGAGGTTTAAGGTAAAAAAAAGACTTAAAGACTTTGCATCGGACAATATGAGTTAATATTGATCAAATAGGATCTGTTTTGGTTAGAAAATGACGTATTTACCCTTGAACATTTCATAAACACTTGAAACACATTGATTTGAGTCAAACTCGGTGAAATGGGAGAGATTCTGGGTATAAAGTGACATTAAAACTTCGAATCGGACGATATTAGTCAATATTGGTCAAATGATATCAGATTTGGGTAGAAAATGACGAATTTACCCTTGAACATGTCATAAACACTTGAAATACATTGATTTGAGTTAAACTCGGTCAAATAGGAGAGGTTTAAGGTAAAAAAAAGACTTAAACACTTTGCATCGGACAATATGAGTTTATATTGATCAAATAGGATCTGTTTTGGTTAGAAAATGACGTTTTTACCCGTGAACATTTCATAAACATTTGAAACACATCGATTTGAGTCAAACTCGGTCAAGTGGGAGAGATTCTGGGTATAAAGTGACATTAAAACTTCGAATCGGACGATATGAGTCAATATTGGTCAAATGGGATTAGATTTGGGTAGAAAATGACGAATTTACCCTTGAACATGTCATAAATATTTGAAATACATTGATTTGAGTTAAACTCTGTCAAATAGGAGAGGTTTAAGGTAAAAAAAAGACTTAACCACTTTGCATCGGACAATATGAATTAATATTGATCAAATAGGATATGTTTTGGTTAGAAAGTGACATATTTACCCTTGAACATTTCATAAACACTTAAAATACATCGATTTGAGTCAAACTCGGTCAAATGGGAGATATTCTGGGTATAAAGTGACATTAAAACTTCGAATCGGACGATATTAGTCAATATTCGTCAAATGGGATCAGATTTGGGTAGAAAATGACGAATTTACCCTTGAACATGTCATAAACACTTGAAATACATTGATTTGAGTTAAACTCGGTCAAATACGAGATGTTTAAGGTAAAAAAAAGGCTTAAACACTTTGCATCGGACAATATGAGTTAATATTGACCAAATAGGATTAGTTTTGGTTAGAAAATGACGTATTTACCCTTGAACATTTCATAAACACTTGAAAAACATCGATTTGAGTCAAACTTGATCAAATGGGAGAGATTCTGGGTATAAAGTGACATTAAAACTTCGAATCGGACGATATGAGTAAATATTGGTCAAATGGGATCAGATTTGGGTAGAAAATGACGAATTTACCCTTGAACATGTCATAAACACTTGAAATACATTGATTTGAGTTAAACTCGGTCAAATAGGAGAGGTTTAAGGTAAAAAAAAGACTTAACCACTTTGCATCGGACAATATGAGTTAATATTGATCAAATAGGGTCAGTTTTGGTTAGAAAATGACGTATTTACCCTTGCACATTTGATAAATACTTGAAAAACATCGATTTGAGTCAAACTCGGTCAAATGGGAGAGATTCTGGGTATAAAGTGACATTAAAACTTCGAATCGGACGATATGAGTCAATATTGGTCAAATGGGATTAGATTTGGGTAGAAAATGACTAATTTACCCTTGAACATGTCTTAAATATTTGAAATACATTGATTTGAGTTAAACTCGGTCAAATAGGAGAGGTTTAATGTAAAAAAATGACTTAAGCACTTTGCATCGGACAATAAGAATTAATATTTATCAAATAGGATCTGTTTTGGTTAGAAAATGACGTATTTACCCTTGAACATTTCATAAACACTTGAAATACATCGATTTGAGTCAAACTCGGTCAAATGGGAGAGATTCTGGGTATAAAGTGACATTAAAACTTCGAATCGGACGATATTAGTCAATATTGGTAAAATGGGATCAGATTTGGGTAGAAAATGACAAATTTACCCTTGAACATGTCATAAACACTTGAAATACATTGATTTGAGTTAAACTCGGTCAAATACGAGATGTTTAAGGTAAAAAAAAGGCTTAAACACTTTGCATCGGACAATATGAGTTAATATTGACCAAATAGGATTAGTTTTGGTTAGAAAATGACGTATTTACCCTTGAACATTTCATAAACACTTGAAAAACATCGATTTGAGTCAAACTTGATCAAATGGGAGAGATTCTGGGTATAAAAGGAAATTAAAACTTCGAATCACACGATATGAGTCAATATTGGTCAAATGGGATCAGATTTGGTTCGACAATGACGAATTTACCCTTGAACATGTCATAAACACTTGAAATACATTGATTTGAGTTAAACTCGGTCAAATAGGAGTGGTTTAAGGTAAAAAAAAGACTTAAACACTTTGCATCGGACAAAATGATTTAATATTGATCAAATAGGATCAGTTTTGGTTAGAAAATGAAGTACTTACCCTGGAACATTTCATAAACACTTGAAATACATCGATTTGAGTCAATCTCGGTCAAATGAGAGAGATTCTGGGTATAAAGTGACATTAAAACTTCGAATCGGACGATATGAGTCAATATTGGTCAAATGGGATCAGATTTGGGTAGAAAATGACGAATTTACCTTTGAACATGTCATAAACACTTGAAATACATTGATTTGAGTTAAACTCGGTCAAATAGGAGAGGTTTAAGGTAAAAAAAAGACTTAACCACTTTGCATCGGACAATATGAGTTAATATTGATCAAATAGGATCAGTTTTGGTTAGAAAATGACGTATTTACCCTTGCACATTTGATAAATACTTGAAAAACATCGATTTGAGTCAAACTCGGTCAAATGGGAGAGATTCTGGGTATAAAGTGACATTAAAACTTCGAATCGGACGATATGAGTCAATATTGGTCAAATGGGATCAGATTTCGGTAGAAAATGACGAATTTACCCTTGAACATGTCATAAACACTTGAAATACATTGATTTGAGTTAAACTCGGTCAAATAGGAGAGGTTTAAGGAAAAAAAAAAGACTTAAACACTTTGCATCGGACAATATGAGTTAATATTGATCAAATAGGATCAGTTTTGGTTAGAAAATGACGTATTTACCCTCTAACATTTCATAAACACTTGAAATACATCGATTTGAGTCAAACTCGGTCAAATGGGAGAGATTCTGGGTATAAAGTGACATTAAAACTTCGAATCGGACGATATGAGTCAATATTGGTCAAATGGGATCAGATTTGGGTAGAAAATGACGAATTTACCCTTGAACATGTCATAAACACTTGAAATACATTGATTTGAGTTAAGATCGTTCAAATAGGAGATGTTTAAGGTAAGAAACAGACTTAAACACTTTGCATCGGACAATATGAGTTAAAATTGACCAAATAGGATTAGTTTTGGTTAGAAAATGACGTATTTACCCTTGAACATTTCATAAACACTTGAAAAACATCGATTTGAGTCAAACTCGATCAAATGGGAGAGATTCTAGGTGTAAAGTGAAATTAAAACTTCGAATCGGACGATATGAGTTAATATTGGTCAAATGGGATCAAATTTGGGTAGAAAATGACGAATTTACCCTTAAACATGTCAGAAACACTTGAAATACATTGATTTGAGTTAAACTCGGTCAAATAGGAGAGGTTTAAGGTAAAAAAAAGACTTAACCACTTTGCATCGGACAATATGAGTTAATATTGATCAAATAGGATCAGTTTTGGTTAGAAAATGACGTATTTACCCTTGCACATTTGATAAATACTTGAAAAACATCGATTTGAGTCAAACTCGGTCAAATGGGAGAGATTCTGGGTATAAAGTGACATTAAAACTTCGAATCGGACGATATGAGTCAATATTGGTCAAATGGGATCAGATTTGGGTAGAAAATGACGAATTTACCCTTGAACATGTCATAAACACTTGAAATACATTGATTTGAGTTAAACTCGGTCAAATAGGAGAGGTTTAAGGTAAAAAACAGACTTAAACACTTTATATCGGACAATATGAGTTAATATTGACCAAATAGGATTAGTTTTGGTTAGAAAATGACGTATTTACCCTTGAACGTTTCATAAACACTTGAAAAACATCGATTTGAGTCAAACTCGATCAAATGGGAGAGATTCTGGGTGTAAAGTGAAATTAAAACTTCGAATCGGACGATATGAGTCAATATTGGTCAAATGGGATCAGATTTGGGTAGAAAATGAGGAATTTACCCTTGAACATGTCATAAACACTTGAAATACATTGATTTGAGTTAAGATCGTTCAAATAGGAGATGTTTAAGGTAAAAAAAAGACTTAAACACTTTGCATCGGACAATATGAGTTAATATTGATCAAATAGGATCAGTTTTGGTTAGAAAATGACGTATTTACCCTTGGACATTTCATAAATACTTGAAAACATCGATTTGAGTCAAACTCGGTCAAATGGGAGAGATTCTGGGTATAAAGTGACATTAAAACTTCGAATGGGACGATATGAGTCAATATTGGTCAAATGGGATCAGATTTGGGTAGAAAATGACGAATTTACCCTTGAACATGTCATAAACACTTGAAATACATTGATTTGAGTTAAACTCGGTCAAATAGGAGAGGTTTAAGGTAAAAAAAAGACTTAACCACTTTGCATCGGACAATATGAGTTAATATTGATCAAATAGGATCAGTTTTGGTTAGAAAATGACGTATTTACCCTTGGACATTTCATAAATACTTGAAAACATCGATTTGAGTCAAACTCGGTCAAATGGGAGAGATTCTAGGTATAAAGTGACATTAAAACTTCGAATCGGACGATATTAGTCAATATTGGTCAAATGGGATCAGATTTGGGTAGAAAATGACGAATTTACCCTTGAACATGTCATAAACACTTGAAATACATTGATTTGAGTTAAACTCGGTCAAATAGGAGAGGTTTAAGGTAAAAAAAAGACTTAAACACTTTGCATCGGACAACATGAGTTAATATTGATCAAATAGGATCAGTTTTGGTTAGAAAATGACGTATTTACCCTTGAACATTTCATAAACACTTGCAAAACATCGATTTGAGTCAAACTCGGCCAAATGGGAGAGATTCTGGGTATAAAGTGACATTAAAACTTCGAATCCGACGATATCAGTCAATATTGGTCAAATGGGATCAGATTTGGGTAGAAAATGACAAATTTACCCTTGAATATGTCATAAACACTTGAAATTCATTGATTTGAGTTAAACTCGGTCAAATAGGAGAGGTTTAACGTAAAAAAAAGACTTAAACACTTTGCATCGGACAATATGAGTTAATATTGATCAAATAGGATCAGTTTTGGTTAAAAAATGACGTATTTACCCTTGAACATTTCATAAACACTTGAAATACATCGATTTGAGTCAAACTCGGTCAAATGGGAGAGATTCTGGGTATAAAGTGATATTAAAACTTCGAATTGGACGATATGAGTCAATATTGGTCAAATGGGATCAGATTTGTGTAGAAAATGACGAATTTACCCTTGAACATGTCATAAACGCTTGAAATACATTGATTTGAGTTAAACTCGATCAAATAGGAGAGGTTTAAGGTAAAAAAAAAGACTTAAATACTTTGCATCCTACAATATGAGTTAATATTAATCAAATAGGATCAGTTTTGGTTAGAAAATGACGTATTTACCCTTGAACATTTCAGAAACACTTGAAACACATCGATTTGAGTCAAACTCGGTCATATGGGAGAGATTCTGGGTATAAAGTGACATTAAAACTTCGAATTGGACCATATGAGTCAATATTGGTCAAATGGGATCAGATTTGGGTAGAAAATGACGAATTTACCCTTGAACATGTCATAAACACTTGAAATACATTGATTTGAGTTAAACTCGGTCAAATAGGAGAGGTTTAAGGTAAAAAAAGACTTAAACAATTTGCATCGAACAATATTAGTTAATATTGATCAAAGAGGATCTGTTTTGGTTAGAAAATGACGTATTTACCCTTGTACATTTCATAAACACTTGAAACACATCGATTTGAGTCGAACTCGGTCAAATGGGAGAGATTCTGGGTATAAAGTGACATTAAAACTTCGAATTGGACGATATGAGTCAATATTGGTCAAATGGGATCAGATTTGTGTAGAAAATGACGAATTTACCCTTGAACATGTCATAAACACTTGAAATACATTGATTTGAGTTAAACTCGATCAAATAGGAGAGGTTTAAGGTAAAAAAAAGACTTAAACACTTTGCATCCTACAATATGAGTTAATATTGATCAAATAGGATCAGTTTTGGTTAGAAAATGACGTATTTACCCTTGAACATTTCATAAACACTTGAAAAACATCGATTTGAGTCAAACTCAATCAAATGGGAGAGATTCTGGGTGTAAAGTGAAATTAAAACTTCGAATCGGACGATATGAGTTAATATTGGTCAAATGGGATCAAATTTGGGTAGAAAATGACGAATTTACCCTTAAACATGTCAGAAACACTTGAAATACATTGATTTGAGTTAAACTCGGTCAAATAGGAGAGGTTTAAGGTAAAAAAAAGACTTAACCACTTTGCATCGGACAATATGAGTTAATATTGATCAAATAGGATCAGTTTTGGTTAGAAAATGACGTCTTTACCCTTGCACATTTGATAAATACTTGAAAAACATCGATTTGAGTCAAACTCGGTCAAATGGGAGAGATTCTGGGTATAAAGTGACATTAAAACTTCGAATCGGACGATATGAGTCAATATTGGTTAAATGGGATCAGATTTGGGTAGAAAATGACGAATTTACCCTTGAACATGTCATAAACACTTGAAATACATTGATTTGAGTTAAACTCGGTCAAATAGGAGAGGTTTAAGGTAAAAAAAAGACTTAAACACTTTGCATCGGACAATATGAGTTAATATTGATCAAATAGGATCTGTTTTGGTTAGAAAATGACGTATTTACCCTTGTACATTTCATAAACACTTGAAACACATCGATTTGAGTCAAACTCGGTCAAATGGGAGAGATTCTGGGTATAAAGTGACATTAAAACTTCGAATTGGACGATATGAGTCAATATTGGTCGAATGGGATCAGATTTGTGTAGAAAATGACGAATTTACCCTTGAACATGTCATAAACACTTGAAATACATTGATTTGAGTTAAACTCGGTCAAATAGGAGAGGTTTAAGGTAAAAAAAAGACTTAAACACTTTGCATCGGACAATATGAGTTAATATTGACCAAATAGGATTAGTTTTGGTTGGAAAATGACGTATTTACCCTTGAACATTTCATAAACACTTGAAAAACATCGATTTGAGTCAAACTCGATCAAATGGGAGAGATTCTGGGTGTAAAGTGAAATTAAAACTTCGAATCGGACGATATGAGTTAATATTGGTCAAATGAGATCAAATTTGGGTAGAAAATGACGAATTTACCCTTAAACATGTCATAAACACTTGAAATACATTGATTTGAGTTAAACTCGGTCAAATAGGAGAGGCTTAAGGTAAAAAAAAGACTTAACCACTTTGCATCGGACAATATGAGTTAATATTGATCAAATAGGATCTGTTTTGGTTAGAAAATGACGTATTTACCCTTGAACATTTCATAAACACTTGAAACACATCGATTTGAGTCAAACTCGGTCAAATGGGAGAGATTCTGGGTATAAAGTGACATTAAAACTTCGAATGGGACGATATGAGTCAATATTGGTCAAATGGGATCAGATTTGGGTAGAAAATGACGAATTTACCCTTGAACATGTCATAAACACTTGAAATACATTGATTTGAGTTAAACTCGGTCAAATAGGAGAGGTTTAAGGTAAAAAAAAGACTTAAACACTTTGCATCGGACAACATGAGTTAATATTGATCAAATAGGATCAGTTTTGGTTAGAAAATGACGTATTTACCCTTGAACATTTCATAAACACTTGCAAAACATCGATTTGAGTCAAACTCGGCCAAATGGGAGAGATTCTGGGTATAAAGTGACATTAAAACTTCGAATCCGACGATATCAGTCAATATTGGTCAAATGGGATCAGATTTGGGTAGAAAATGACAAATTTACCCTTGAATATGTCATAAACACTTGAAATTCATTGATTTGAGTTAAACTCGGTCAAATAGGAGAGGTTTAACGTAAAAAAAAGACTTAAACACTTTGCATCGGACAATATGAGTTAATATTGATCAAATAGGATCAGTTTTGGTTAAAAAATGACGTATTTACCCTTGAACATTTCATAAACACTTGAAATACATCGATTTGAGTCAAACTCGGTCAAATGGGAGAGATTCTGGGTATAAAGTGATATTAAAACTTCGAATTGGACGATATGAGTCAATATTGGTCAAATGGGATCAGATTTGTGTAGAAAATGACGAATTTACCCTTGAACATGTCATAAACGCTTGAAATACATTGATTTGAGTTAAACTCGATCAAATAGGAGAGGTTTAAGGTAAAAAAAAAAGACTTAAATACTTTGCATCCTACAATATGAGTTAATATTAATCAAATAGGATCAGTTTTGGTTAGAAAATGACGTATTTACCCTTGAACATTTCAGAAACACTTGAAACACATCGATTTGAGTCAAACTCGGTCAAATGGGAGAGATTCTGGGTATAAAGTGACATTAAAACTTCGAATCGGACCATATGAGTCAATATTGGTCAAATGGGATCAGATTTGGGTAGAAAATGACGAATTTACCCTTGAACATGTCATAAACACTTGAAATACATTGATTTGAGTTAAACTCGGTCAAATAGGAGAGGTTTAAGGTAAAAAAAGACTTAAACAATTTGCATCGAACAATATTAGTTAATATTGATCAAAGAGGATCTGTTTTGGTTAGAAAATGACGTATTTACCCTTGTACATTTCATAAACACTTGAAACACATCGATTTGAGTCGAACTCGGTCAAATGGGAGAGATTCTGGGTATAAAGTGACATTAAAACTTCGAATTGGACGATATGAGTCAATATTGGTCAAATGGGATCAGATTTGTGTAGAAAATGACGAATTTACCCTTGAACATGTCATAAACACTTGAAATACATTGATTTGAGTTAAACTCGATCAAATAGGAGAGGTTTAAGGTAAAAAAAAGACTTAAACACTTTGCATCCTACAATATGAGTTAATATTGATCAAATAGGATCAGTTTTGGTTAGAAAATGACGTATTTACCCTTGAACATTTCATAAACACTTGAAAAACATCGATTTGAGTCAAACTCAATCAAATGGGAGAGATTCTGGGTGTAAAGTGAAATTAAAACTTCGAATCGGACGATATGAGTTAATATTGGTCAAATGGGATCAAATTTGGGTAGAAAATGACGAATTTACCCTTAAACATGTCAGAAACACTTGAAATACATTGATTTGAGTTAAACTCGGTCAAATAGGAGAGGTTTAAGGTAAAAAAAAGACTTAACCACTTTGCATCGGACAATATGAGTTAATATTGATCAAATAGGATCAGTTTTGGTTAGAAAATGACGTCTTTACCCTTGCACATTTGATAAATACTTGAAAAACATCGATTTGAGTCAAACTCGGTCAAATGGGAGAGATTCTGGGTATAAAGTGACATTAAAACTTCGAATCGGACGATATGAGTCAATATTGGTTAAATGGGATCAGATTTGGGTAGAAAATGACGAATTTACCCTTGAACATGTCATAAACACTTGAAATACATTGATTTGAGTTAAACTCGGTCAAATAGGAGAGGTTTAAGGTAAAAAAAAGACTTAAACACTTTGCATCGGACAATATGAGTTAATATTGATCAAATAGGATCTGTTTTGGTTAGAAAATGACGTATTTACCCTTGTACATTTCATAAACACTTGAAACACATCGATTTGAGTCAAACTCGGTCAAATGGGAGAGATTCTGGGTATAAAGTGACATTAAAACTTCGAATTGGACGATATGAGTCAATATTGGTCGAATGGGATCAGATTTGTGTAGAAAATGACGAATTTACCCTTGAACATGTCATAAACACTTGAAATACATTGATTTGAGTTAAACTCGATCAAATAGGAGAGGTTTAAGGTAAAAAAAAGACTTAAACACTTTGCATCCTACAATATGAGTTAATATTGATCAAATAGGATCAGTTTTGGTTAGAAAATGACGTATTTACCCTTGAACATTTCATAAACACTTGAAAAACATCGATTTGAGTCAAACTCAATCTAATGGGAGAGATTCTTGGTGTAAAGTGAAATTAAAACTTCGAATCGGACGATATGAGTTAATATTGGTCAAATGGGATCAAATTTGGGTAGAAAATGACGAATTTACCCTTAAACATGTCATAAATACTTGAAATACATTGATTTGAGTTAAACTCGGTCTAATAGGAGAGGTTTAAGGTAAAAAAAAGACTTAACCACTTTGCATCGGACAATATGAGTTAATATTGATCAAATAGGATCAGTTTTGGTTAGAAAATGACGTATTTACCCTTGCACATTGATGCGTGCATAAATGTGAACGACGAGCATGTTGAAGAATTATTCCAAGAAAGTCAAGAAAGCATGAATCTATACTTGGAAGCTTCCTCAATAGGTCAAACTTACTATCGGGGGCATCAAGACAAAGCCACGCTTTGTATGGTGGCGTTCTTGGGAGTTCTTGAAGCTTCTTGATAGTTCTTTAAGGTTTCTTTAAAAGCTTTCTTAGATTTTGGTCTACAAGTTTTTACCTTTCACTTGAAAGGGTTTTTCTTGGTTTAGACCTTAGGTTTCTTTATGTTCTTAATTATTTTTGTACGTGTGCGTAGTTAATTAAGTTGGAGAATCGTGTAACGTTACTTGGCGCACAAGGTTAAGTTAGGTTTCCTATTTCAAGAGGGATTCCTACTCAAAATTGAAAGTGGCGGCTGCTTGGAGATCAAGGCAAAGTGGAAGACTTTTACTCAAGCTAGAACTCTAATGTGTTTAGAAAAAGTAGGAGTTTTACTCAAGCTAGAACTCTAATGTGTTTAGAAAAAGTAGGAGTTTTACTCAAGTTAGAACTCTAATATGCTTAGGAAGAGAAGGAGTTTTATTCTAGTTAGAGTTCTAATAGTCTTAGGAAAGGATTGCTATAAATACTCCATGTAATTCACGAATTCATTCATTCATTCAGATTTTGAGCAATACAAAAAAACACATTTATTTTGAGTGATATTTTGGTTGGATTACCTAAATATTTCTTTGGCTAACTTGCGAGTTGGTTGCTGTTTTGGGTGTTTTAGTTAAAACATTCATTGGTTTGATTAATTAAGTGGACTCTTAATTAATTAAAACTCAGTTCTTGCCTAGTTCTTGGTGATTTATCTGTATAGGACGAAGCTTAGAACATATCCTTGTGATAACTTGGTTTTCGGATCAAGAATCACATCATCGTGGTATCAGAGCTGTTGGTGACGTTTGGCTTGGAATTTTTGGCTGAAATTTTGTGGGAGGATTCAGAAAACGTAGATCAACATTGTGTCAAAATTTCGTGTCAATCGGACGCGTAACGAAGTCTGTGCAACCTCAAACTTTTGAGATTGTTACACGGAGTTGCGATCTGGAGATCGGTTTTTATTTGCCTCAAGAATCAATCAAGATTCAATCTTTTAATCAAGATTTTTTACATAAACTAACCTGGTTTGTGTAGGAGCAATGAGTGACGAAAAAATCCCAGGGATTCCAAGGGGTTTGAACCTTGATCAAGCGCATAACTTGCGAAGGGATCGTCAAATAGAGCGATTGTCACAACAATTGCAAGAAGTATTGGCTAGGCTTGACGAACGTGACAAAACTTCATCTTCAAGGAAGAACAAATCAGTTACAAGTTCTAGTTCAAGTGAAGACGAATATGAAAGGAGAAAAGCAAGTAGATCACGCCATAAAGATTCATCTTCAAGTGATGAACCTAGAAGGCATAGACGGAAGAACAAGGCCAAAGATGATGACCGAAATATAAGGTTAGATTTTCCGGAATTCAATGGTAGTATGCTAGACCCCGAAAAATATTTTGAGTGGGTTAGAAGAGCGGAAACACTCTTTGATTACAAGGAGTATGATGAACGAAAGAGGTGCAAACTTGCTGAATTAAAACTCACGGGTTATGCGAGTTTATGGTATGATAATCTCAAGAAAAAGAGACGCAAGGAGGGACGATCCAAGATCACTACTTGGACACAATTACAGAAATATATGAAGCGTCAATTTGTGCCCCATGAGTACGTGCAAGAAGTGTATCTCAAAATGCAGACTTTTAAGCAAGGAAATCAATCCGTGGAGGCTTATTTGTGTGAATTTGAGAAACTATGTTTATTGTGTGATTTAGAAGAAATTCTAGAGCACAAAATAGCACGTTTTATTGCAGGTTTGAACGAAAATGTTCAAGAGAAGATTGAATTGCACGAATACTATTCGTTTGAAGAAGTATGCAAGGCGGCCATTAAGGTTGAAAGACAATTCAAGGCCAAGAAGACCTCAAGTGTGAAGCCGTTCACACGCACGTTCACAAAGGCTAGTGACAAGCCTACCTTTGATAGGACTTCTTCTAATTCGTATGCTAAAGATAACAAACCCAGAAACGAAGCTAGCAAGAAGGTGACTGAAGATAGAAAATGTTTCAAATGTGGGAGTGTTGACCATATAGCAAGCAATTGCTACTCAAAACGCACTATGACGGCTCAAGAATGGGAAGAAGAGAAAGCTAGGTGCGAGGGAAGTAGTGACATGGAGGTTGTGGTCGAGCAAGAACGTGATTTTGAAGAAGAGGAGGGTAGTGCCGAAGAGGTTGATGGTGAAACGCAAGGAAAGAGCTTGGTTCTAAGGAGAGCTCTTCACTCTAAACCTATGCCCGTTGAAGAGAATCAAAGAGAGAAAATCTTTTTAACAAGGTGCAAGGTGGAAGATCGATTGTGTGACGTAATAATAGACTCGGGAAGTTGCACAAATGTGGTGTCTACAACTTTGATCAACAAATTAGAGTGGCCTACAACCGATCACCCAAAACCTTACAAGCTACATTGGCTCAATGATGCTAGTGACGTAAAGGTAACGAAGCGAGCCCTAATCACCTTTTCAATTGGCAAATATCATGATAAAGTTTTATGTGATGTATGCCCCATGGATGCTTGTCATATCTTATTGGGTAGACCATGGCAATATGATAGATTTGTCAAGTTTAATGGTAGGACAAATGTGTATATAATTCGAAAAGGAAAGGGGGAAAAATCATATGCATTGAAACCACTTGTTGATCATAGAATTAACCCTAGTTCGAAAGGTGCATATTTAATTGGGGAAAAGGAGTTGGAGAAAGAGATCAACAATAACAATATGGTATATATTATGGTGGCTAACAATGTGCAAGTGAATGAAAGTAAACAAGAAAAGAGGCCCGTGGAATTAGAAGTGGTATTGCAAGAGTATTGTGATGTTTTTCCTAGTGAATTACCACCGGGATTACCACCAATTCGTGGTATTGAACATCAAATTGATCTTATTCCGGGAGCTCCACTACCTAACAAGGCAGCATATAGAAGTAATCCAGAAGAAACAAAGGAAATACAACGTCAAATAGAGGAATTGATGCAAAGAGGCTACGTGAAAGAGAGTATGAGCCCCTGTGCCGTGCCTGCATTGCTAGTTCCAAAAAAAGATGGGAGTTGGCGTATGTGCATTGATAGTAGGAGTGTGAACAACATAACCATCAAGTATAGATTTCCTATACCTAGACTTGATGATTTGTTAGACGAATTGCATGGTTCAAAGCTATTTTCCAAGATTGATCTTATGAGTGGCTATCATCAAATACGCATGAGGGAAGGAGATGAATGGAAGACGGCTTTCAAGACTAAAGTGGGGTTGTACGAGTGGTTAGTCATGCCTTTTGGTCTAACCAATGCGCCTAGTACATTTATGAGATTGATGAACGAGGTGTTGAAACCATTTCTTGGAAGGTTCGTAGTTGTTTACTTGGATGACATATTAATTTATTCTGAAAATTTCAATGATCATCTAATGCATTTGAGAAGCGTTTTTGAGGTTCTTAGGGAGAAGAAGTTGTACGCAAAATTGGAAAAATGTTATTTTCTTGTTCCTAGCGTGACGTTTCTAGGGTATGTAGTATCCAAAGATGGTGTGTCCGTGGATCAATCCAAGGTTGAAGCTATCAAGACTTGGCCCGTACCTACCAATGTGAGTGAAGTTAGATCGTTTCATGGTCTAGCGTCATTTTATAGAAGATTTGTGAAGAATTTTTCCACGATAGTTGCACCTATGACTGAATGCTTGAAGAAAGACAAGGGAAAATTCGAGTGGACCAAGGAAGCCCAACGTGCATTTGATTTGGTCAAAAGGAAGCTATGTGAAGCACCTGTACTTGCATTGCCGGATTTTTCACAACCATTTGAGGTAGAAACCGACGCTAGTGGTGTGGGGATTGGTGCCGTTTTGGTTCAAAAGAAGCGCCCTATTGCCTATTTTAGTGAGAAATTAAACGGTGCTAGATTGAACTATTCTACCTATGACAAGGAGTTTTATGCTATTGTGCGAGCATTGGACCATTGGAGTCACTATTTGCGCCCAAATCACTTTGTGTTGCATAGTGATCACGAAGCTTTGAAGTACATTCATGGTCAACAAAAATTGAACCCTAGACATGCTAAATGGGTAGAGTTTCTACAAGCTTTCAATTTTTCTTCAAAGTATAAAGAGGGGAAAGCAAATGTAGTGGCCGATGCACTATCTAGAAGACACACGTTGCTTGGAGTATTGAATTGTAAACTACTTGGTTTCGAGTTAATCAAGGAGTACTATAAGGGGGACGTGGATTTCTCTACACTCCTAGAGGAGTGTTCCAAGGGGGCCGTAGGTTCCTATGTTTTACAAGACGGTTTTCTTTTCAAGGGGAATCGTTTGTGCGTGCCTAAGTGTTCTATTAGAGAATTAATAGTAAGAGAAGTGCATGGTGGAGGGATAGCGGGACATTTTGGCATAACGAAAACATTAACTATGCTCCAAGAGCATTTTTATTGGCCTAGAATGCTAGCGGATGTACAATCAATAGTTTCTAGGTGTGCAACATGTCAAAAAGCCAAGGCTACGTTTCATCAAGGCTTATATACGCCCTTGCCCGTGCCAGATTCACCTTGGGAAGACGTGTCTATGGATTTCGTAGTTGGTTTGCCAAGGACTCAAAGAGGAAAGGACTCAATCATGGTTGTAGTGGATCGATTTTCCAAGATGGCTCATTTCATACCTTGTCACAAAGTGGACGATGCTATGAAAGTGGCGGAATTGTATTTCAAGGAAGTGGTGAGACTACATGGGTTGCCGAACAGTATTGTGAGTGATCGTGATACAAAGTTCATGAGTTTCTTTTGGAAATCACTATGGAAGTTGGTGGGAACGAAGCTGTTATTTAGTACATCATATCACCCGCAAACGGACGGACAAACGGAGGTAACAAATCGAACTCTTGGTGTGCTTTTACGTGGACTAGTGAGCAAAACGCAAAAAGATTGGGATATTAAGCTTGCTCATGCCGAGTTTGCTTACAATAGATCACCTACTTATGCCACAAAACACACGCCATTTGAAGTTGTTTATGGTGTCAATCCAAGAATGCCCATTGATTTGATTGAAATTCCAAAAGGGGAATTAATTCATAAGGATGCCGAGGCTAAGATCAAGTACATGATGAAGCTACACGCACAAGTTAGAGCTAGGATTGAACGTGTCAATGAACTCTACAAAGCACGAGCTAACAAGAACAAAAAGCCACAAAGTTTTGAAGTTGGCGACTTGGTGTGGCTACACTTGAGAAAAGAAAGATTTCCTAGCAAAAGAAAGAATAAATTGATGCCAAGAAGTGAGGGGCCGTTCAAGATTATTGAGAAGATCAATGAGAATGCATATAAGCTTGAATTGCCGGGAGAATATGGTGTAAGCGCAACATTTAATGTTGGGGATTTGGTGAAGTATTTGCCAGATGATGCTATTGAAGATTTGAGGGCAAATTCTTTTGAAGAAGGGGAGGATGATGCGTGCATAAATGTGAACGACGAGCATGTTGAAGAATTATTCCAAGAAAGTCAAGAAAGCATGAATCTATACTTGGAAGCTTCCTCAATAGGTCAAACTTACTATCGGGGGCATCAAGACAAAGCCACGCTTTGTATGGTGGCGTTCTTGGGAGTTCTTGAAGCTTCTTGATAGTTCTTTAAGGTTTCTTTAAAAGCTTTCTTAGATTTTGGTCTACAAGTTTTTACCTTTCACTTGAAAGGGTTTTTCTTGGTTTAGACCTTAGGTTTCTTTATGTTCTTAATTATTTTTGTACGTGTGCGTAGTTAATTAAGTTGGAGAATCGTGTAACGTTACTTGGCGCACAAGGTTAAGTTAGGTTTCCTATTTCAAGAGGGATTCCTACTCAAAATTGAAAGTGGCGGCTGCTTGGAGATCAAGGCAAAGTGGAAGACTTTTACTCAAGCTAGAACTCTAATGTGTTTAGAAAAAGTAGGAGTTTTACTCAAGCTAGAACTCTAATGTGTTTAGAAAAAGTAGGAGTTTTACTCAAGTTAGAACTCTAATATGCTTAGGAAGAGAAGGAGTTTTATTCTAGTTAGAGTTCTAATAGTCTTAGGAAAGGATTGCTATAAATACTCCATGTAATTCACGAATTCATTCATTCATTCAGATTTTGAGCAATACAAAAAAACACATTTATTTTGAGTGATATTTTGGTTGGATTACCTAAATATTTCTTTGGCTAACTTGCGAGTTGGTTGCTGTTTTGGGTGTTTTAGTTAAAACATTCATTGGTTTGATTAATTAAGTGGACTCTTAATTAATTAAAACTCAGTTCTTGCCTAGTTCTTGGTGATTTATCTGTATAGGACGAAGCTTAGAACATATCCTTGTGATAACTTGGTTTTCGGATCAAGAATCACATCACACATTTGATAAATACTTGAAAAACATCGATTTGAGTCAAACTCGGTCAAAGGGGAGAGACTCTGGGTATAAAGTGACATTAAAACTTCGAATCGGACGATATGAGTCAATATTGGTTAAATGGGATCAGATTTGGGTAGAAAATGACGAATTTACCCTTGAACATGTCATAAACACTTGAAATACATTGATTTGAGTTAAACTCGGTCAAATAGGAGAGGTTTAAGGTAAAAAAAGACTTAAACACTTTGCATCGGACAATATGAGTTAATATTGATCAAATAGGATTAGTTTTGGTTAGAAAATGACGTACTTACCCTTGAACATTTCATAAACACTTGAAACACATCGATTTGAGTCAAACTCGGTCAAATGCGAGAGATTCAGTGGTATAAAGTGACATTAAAACTTCGAATCGGACGATATGAGTCAATATTGGTCAAATGGGATCAGATTTGGGTAGAAAATGACGAATTTACCCTTCAACATGTCATAAACACTTGAAATACATTGATTTGAGTTAAACTCGGTCAAATAGGAGAGGTTTAAGGTAAAAAAAAGACTTAACCACTTTCCATCGGACAATATGAGTTAATATTGATAAAATAGGATCTGTTTTGGTTAGAAAATGACGTATTTACCCTTGCACATTTCATAAACACTTGAAAAACATCGATTTGAGTCAAACTCGGCCAAATGGGAGAGATTCTGGGTATAAAGTGACATTAAAACTTCGAATCGGACGATATCAGTCAATATTGGTCAAATGGGATTAGATTTGGGTAGAAAATGACGAATTTACCCTTGAACATGTCATAAATATTTGAAATACATTGATTTGAGTTAAACTCAGTCAAATAGGAGAGGTTTAATGTAAAAAAAAGACTTAAACACTTTGCATCGGACAATATGAGTTAATATTGGTCAAATAGGATCAGTTTTGGTTAGAAAATGACGTATTTACCCTTGAACATTTCATAAACACTTGAAATACATCGATTTGAGTCAAACTCGGTCAAATAGGAGAGATTCTGGGAATAAAGTGATATTAAAACTTCGAATTGGACGATATGAGTCAATATTGGTCAAATGGGATCAGATTTGTGTAGAAAATGACGAATTTACCCTTGAACATGTCATAAACACTTGAAATACATTGATTTGAGTTAAACTCGATCAAATAGGAGAGGTTTAAGGTAAAAAAAGAGACTTAAACACTTTGCATCCTACAATATGAGTTAATATTGATCAAATAGGATCAGTTTTGGTTAGAAAATGACGTATTTACCCTTGAACATTTCAGAAACACTTGAAACACATCGATTTGAGTCAAACTCGGTCAAATGGGAGAGATTCTGGGTATAAAGTGACATTAAAACTTCGAATCGGACGATATGAGTCAATATTGGTCAAATGGGATCAGATTTGGGTAGAAAATGACGAATTTACCCTTGAACATGTCATAAACACTTGAAATACATTGATTTGAATTAAACTCGATCAAATAGGAGAGGTTTAAGGTAAAAAAAAGACTTAAACACTTTGCATCCTACAATATGAGTTAATATTGATCAAATAGGATCAGTTTTGGTTAGAAAATGACGTATTTACCCTTGACTATTTCATAAACACTTGAAAAACATCGATTTGAGTCAAACTCGGTCAAATGGGAGAGTTTCTGGCTATAAAGTGACATTAAAACTTCGAATCGGACGATATGAGTCAATATTGGTCAAATGGGATCTGATTTGGGTAGAAAATGACGAATTTACCCTTGAACATGTCATAAACACTTGAAATACATTGATTTGAGTTTAACTCGGTCAAATAGGAGAGGTTTAAGGTAAGAAAAAGACTTAAACACTTTGCACCGGACAATATGAGTTAATATTGATCAAATAGGATTAGTTTTGGTTAGAAAATGACGTACTTACCCTTGAACATTTCATAAACACTTGAACTACATCGATTTGAGTCAAACTCGGTCGAATGGGAGAGATTCAGTGGTATAAAGTAACATTAAAACTTCGAATCGGACGATATGAGTCAATATTGGTCAAATGGGATCAGATTTGGGTAGAAAATGACGAATTTACCCTTGAACATGTCATAAACACTTGAAATACATTGATTTGAGTTAAACTCGGTCAAATAGGAGAGGTTTAAGGTAAAAAAAAGACTTAAAAACTTTGCATCCTACAATATGAGTTAATATTGATCAAATAGGATCAGTTTTGGTTAGAAAATGACGTATTTACCCTTGAACATTTCATAAACACTTGAAAAACATCGATTTGAGTCAAACTCGGTCAAATGGGAGAGTTTCTGGGTATAAAGTGACATTAAAACTTCGAATCGGACGATATGAGTCAATATTGGTCAAATGGGATCTGATTTGGGTAGAAAATGACGAATTTACCCTTGAACATGTCATAAACACTTGAAATACATTGATTTGAGTTTAACTCGGTCAAATAGGAGAGGTTTAAGGTAAGAAAAAGACTTAAACACTTTGCACCGGACAATATGAGTTAATATTGACCAAATAGGATTAGTTTTGGTTAGAAAATGACGTACTTACCCTTGAACATTTCATAAACACTTGAACTACATCGATTTGAGTCAAACTCGGTCAAATGGGAGAGATTCAGTGGTATAAAGTAACATTAAAACTTCGAATCGGACGATATGAGTCAATATTGGTCAAATGGGATCAGATTTGGGTAGAAAATGACGAATTTACCCTTGAACATGTCATAAACACTTGAAATACATTGATTTGAGTTAAACTCGGTCAAATAGGAGAGGTTTAAGGTAAAAAAAAGACTTAAAAACTTTGCATCCTACAATATGAGTTAATATTGATCAAATAGGATCAGTTTTGGTTAAAAAATGACGTATTTACCCTTGAACATTTCATAAACACTTGAAACACATCGATTTGAGTCAAACTCGGTCAAATGGGAGAGATTCAGTGGTATAAAGTGACATTAAAACTTCGAATCGGACGATATGAGTCAATATTGGTCAAATGGGATCATATTTGGGTAGAAAATGACGAATTTACCCTTGAACATGTCATAAACACTTGAAATACATTGATTTGAGTTAAACTCGGTCAAATAGGAGAGGTTTAAGGTAAAAAAAAGACTTAACCACTTTGCATCGGACAATATGAGTTAATATTGATCAAATAGGATCTGTTTTGGTTAGAAAATGACGTATTTACCATTGCACATTTCATAAAAACTTGAAAAACATCGATTTGAGTCAAACTCGGCCAAATGGGAGAGATTTTGGGTATAAAGTGACATTAAAACTTCGAATCCGACGATATCAGTCAATATTGGTCAAATGGGATCAGATTTGGGTAGAAAATGACGAATTTACCCTTGAATATGTCATAAACACTTGAAATTCATTGATTTGAGTTAAACTCGGTCAAATAGGAGAGGTTTAACGTAAAAAAAAGACTTAAACACTTTGCATCGGACAATATGAGTTAATATTGATCAAATAGGATCAGTTTTGGTTAGAAAATGACGTATTTACCCTTGAACATTTCATAAACACTTGAAATACATCGATTTGAGTCAAACTCGGTCAAATAGGAGAGATTCTGGGAATAAAGTGATATTAAAACTTCGAATTGGACGATATGAGTCAATATTGGTCAAATGGGATCAGATTTGTGTAGAAAATGACGAATTTACCCTTGAACATGTCATAAACACTTGAAATACATTGATTTGCGTTAAACTCGATCAAATAGGAGAGGTTTAAGGTAAAAAAAAGGCTTAAACACTTTGCATCCTACAATCTGAGTTAATATTAATCAAATAGGATCAGTTTTGGTTAGAAAATGACGTATTTACCCCTGAACATTTCATAAACACTTGAAAAACATCGATTTGAGTCAAACTCGATCAAATGGGAGAGATTCTGGGTGTAAAGTGAAATTAAAACTTCGAATCGGACGATATGAGTTAATATTGGTCAAATGGGATCAAATTTGGGTAGAAAATGACGAATTTACCCTTAAACATGTCATAAACACTTGAAATACATTGATTTGAGTTAAACTCGGTCAAATAGGAGAGGTTTAAGGTAAAAAAAAGACTTAACCACTTTGCATCGGACAATATGAGTTAATATTGATCAAATAGGATCAGTTTTGGTTAGAAAATGACGTATTTACCCTTGCACATTTGATAAATACTTGAAAAACATCGATTTGAGTCAAACTCGGTCAAATGGGAGAGATTCTGGGTATAAAGTGACATTAAAACTTCGAATCGGATGATATGAGTTAATATTGCTCAAATGGGATCAAATTTGGGTAGAAAATGACGAATTTACCCTTAAACATGTCATAAACACTTGAAGTACATTGATTTGAGTTAAACTCGGTCAAATAGGAGAGGTTTAAGGTAAAAAAAAGACTTAACCACTTTGCATCGGACAATATGAGTTAATATTGATCAAATAGGATCAGTTTTGGTGAGAAAATGACGTATTTACCCTTGCACATTTGATAAAAACTTGAAAAACATCGATTTGAGTCAAACTCGGTCAAATGGGAGAGACTCTGGGTATAAAGTGACATTAAAACTTCGAATCGGACGATATGAGTCAATATTGGTCAAATGGGATCTGATTTGGGTAGAAAATGACGAATTTACCCTTGAACATGTCATAAACACTTGAAATACATTGATTTGAGTTTAACTCGGTCAAATAGGAGAGGTTTAAGGTAAGAAAAAGACTTAAACACTTTGCACCGGACAATATGAGTTAATATTGATCAAATAGGATTAGTTTTGGTTAGAAAATGACGTACTTACCCTTGAACATTTCATAAACACTTGAACTACATCGATTTGAGTCAAACTCGGTCAAATGGGAGAGATTCAGTGGTATAAAGTGACATTAAAACTTCGAATCGGACGATATGAGTCAATATTGGTCAAATGGGATCAGATTTGGGTAGAAAATGACAAATTTACCCTTGAACATGTCATAAACACTTGAAATACATTGATTTGAGTTAAACTCGGTCAAATAGGAGAGGTTTAAGGTAAAAAAAAGACTTAAAAACTTTGCATCCTACAATATGAGTTAATATTGATCAAATAGGATCAGTTTTGGTTAGAAAATGACGTATTTACCCTTGAACATTTCATAAACACTTGAAAAACATCGATTTGAGTCAAACTCGGTCAAATGGGAGAGTTTCTGGGTATAAAGTGACATTAAAACTTCGAATCGGACGATATGAGTCAATATTGGTCAAATGGGATCAGATTTGGGTAGAAAATGACGAATTTACCCTTGAACATGTCATAAACACTTGAAATACATTGATTTGAGTTAAACTCGGTCAAATAGGAGAGGTTTAAGGTAAAAAACAGACTTAAACACTTTGCATCGGACAATATGAGTTAATATTGACCAAATAGGATTAGTTTTGGTTAGAAAATGACGTATTTACCCTTGAACATTTCATAAACACTTGAAACACATCGATTTGAGTCAAACTCGGTCAAATGGGAGAGATTCAGTGGTATAAAGTGACATTAAAACTTCGAATCGGACGATATGAGTCAATTTTGGTCAAATGGGATCAGATTTGGGTAGAAAATGACGAATTTACCCTTGAACATGTCATAAACACTTGAAATACATTGATTTGAGTTAAACTCGGTCAAATAGGAGAGGTTTAAGGTAAAAAAAAGACTTAACCACTTTGCATCGGACAATATGAGTTAATATTGATCAAATAGGATCTGTTTTGGTTAGAAAATGACGTATTTACCATTGCACATTTCATAAAAACTTGAAAAACATCGATTTGAGTCAAACTCGGCCAAATGGGAGAGATTTTGGGTATAAAGTGACATTAAAACTTCGAATCCGACGATATCAGTCAATATTGGTCAAATGGGATCAGATTTGGGTAGAAAATGACGAATTTACCCTTGAATATGTCATAAACACTTGAAATTCATTGATTTGAGTTAAACTCGGTCAAATAGGAGAGGTTTAACGTAAAAAAAAGACTTAAACACTTTGCATCGGACAATATGAGTTAATATTGATCAAATAGGATCAGTTTTGGTTAGAAAATGACGTATTTACCCTTGAACATTTCATAAACACTTGAAATACATCGATTTGAGTCAAACTCGGTCAAATAGGAGAGATTCTGGGAATAAAGTGATATTAAAACTTCGAATTGGACGATATGAGTCAATATTGGTCAAATGGGATCAGATTTGTGTAGAAAATGACGAATTTACCCTTGAACATGTCATAAACACTTGAAATACATTGATTTGCGTTAAACTCGATCAAATAGGAGAGGTTTAAGGTAAAAAAAAGACTTAACCACTTTGCATCGGACAATATGAGTTAATATTGATCAAATAGGATCAGTTTTGGTTAGAAAATGACGTATTTACCCTTGCACATTTGATAAATACTTGAAAAACATCGATTTGAGTCAAACTCGGTCAAATGGGAGAGATTCTGGGTATAAAGTGACATTAAAACTTCGAATCGGACGATATGAGTTAATATTGGTCAAATGGGATCAGATTTGGGTAGAAAATGACGAATTTACCCTTAAACATGTCATAAACACTTGAAGTACATTGATTTGAGTTAAACTCGGTCAAATAGGAGAGGTTTAAGGTAAAAAAAAGACTTAACCACTTTGCATCGGACAATATGAGTTAATATTGATCAAATAGGATCAGTTTTGGTTAGAAAATGACGTATTTACCCTTGCACATTTGATAAATACTTGAAAAACATCGATTTGAGTCAAACTCGGTCAAATGGGAGAGACTCTGGGTATAAAGTGACATTAAAACTTCGAATCGGACGATATGAGTCAATATTGGTTAAATGGGATCAGAGTTGGGTAGAAAATGACGAATTTACCCTTGAACATGTCATAAACACTTGAAATACATTGATTTGAGTTTAACTCGGTCAAATAGGAGAGGTTTAAGTTAAGAAAAAGACTTAAACACTTTGCACCGGACAATATGAGTTAATATTGATCAAATAGGATTAGTTTTGGTTAGAAAATGACGTACTTACCCTTGAACATTTCATAAACACTTGAACTACATCGATTTGAGTCAAACTCGGTCAAATGGGAGAGATTCAGTGGTATAAAGTGACATTAAAACTTCGAATCGGACGATATGAGTCAATATTGGTCAAATGGGATCAGATTTGGGTAGAAAATGACGAATTTACCCTTGAACATGTCATAAACACTTAAAATACATTGATTTGAGTTAAACTCGGTCAAATAGGAGAGGTTTAAGGTAAAAAAATGACTTAAAAACTTTGCATCCTACAATATGAGTTAATATTGATCAAATAGGATTAGTTTTGGTTAGAAAGTGACGTATTTACCCTTGCACATTTGATAAATACTTGAAAACATCGATTTGAGTCAAACTCGGTCAAATGGGAGAGATTCTGGGTATAAAGTGACATTAAAACTTCGAATCGGACGATATGAGTCAATATTGGTCAAATGGGATCAGATTTGGGTAGAAAATGACGAATTTACCCTTGAATATGTCATAAACACTTGAAATACATTGATTTGAGTTAAACTCGGTCAAATAGGAGAGGTTTAAGGTAAAAAAAAGACTTGACCACTTTCCATCGGACAATATGAGTTAATATTGATCAAATAGGATCTGTTTTGGTTAGAAAATGACGTATTTACCCTTGCACATTTCATAAACACTTGAAAAACATCGATTTGAGTCAAACTCGGCCAAATGGGAGAGATTCTGGGTATAAAGTGACATTAAAACTTCGAATCGGACGATATCAGTCAATATTGGTCAAATGGGATCAGATTTGGGTAGAAAATGACGAATTTACCCTTGAATATGTCATAAACACTTGAAATTCATTGATTTGAGTTAAACTCGGTCAAATAGGAGAGGTTTAAGGTAAAAAACAGACTTAAACACTTTGCATCGGACAATATGAGTTAATATTGACCAAATAGGATTAGTTTTGGTTAGAAAATGACGTATTTACCCTTGAACATTTCATAAACACTTGAAAAACATCGATTTGAGTCAAACTCGATCAAATGGGAGATATTCTGGGTGTAAAGTGATATTAAAACTTCGAATCGGACGATATGAGTCAATATTGGTCAAATGGGATCAGATTTGGGTAGAAAATGATGAATTTACCCTTGAACATGTCATAAACACTTGAAATACATTGATTTGAGTTAAACTCGGTCAAATAGGAGAGGTTTAAGGCAAAAAAAAGACTTAACCACTTTGCATCGGACAATATGAGTTAATATTGATCAAATAGGATCAGTTTTGGTTAGAAAATGACGTATTTACCCTTTCACATTTCATAAATATTTGAAAAACATCGATTTGAGTCAAACTCGGTCAAATGGGAGAGATTCTGGGTATAAAGTGACATTAAAACTTCGAATCGGACGATATGAGTCAATATTGGTCAACTGGGATTAGATTTGGGTAGAAAATGACGAATTTACCCTTGAACATGTCATAAACACTTGAAATACATTGATTTGAGTTAAACTCGATCAAATAGGAGAGGTTTAAGGTAAAAAAAAAAGACTTAAACACTTTGCATCCTACAATATGAGTTAATATTGATCAAATAGGATCAGTTTTGGTTAGAAAATGACGTATTTACCCTTGAACATTTCATAAACACTTGAAAAACATCGATTTGAGTCAAACTCGGTCAAATGGGAGAGTTTCTGGGTATAAAGTGACATTAAAACTTCGAATCGGACGATATGAGTCAATATTGGTCAAATGGGATCTGATTTGGGTAGAAAATGACGAATTTACCCTTGAACATGTCATAAACACTTGAAATACATTGATTTGAGTTTAACTCGGTCAAATAGGAGAGGTTTAAGGTAAGAAAAACACTTAAACACTTTGCAACGGATAATATGAGTTAATATTGATCAAATAGGATTAGTTTTGGTTAGAAAATGACGTACTTACCCTTGAACATTTCATAAACACTTGAAATACATCGATTTGAGTCAAACTCGGTCAAATGGGAGAGATTCAGTGGTATAAAGTGACATTAAAACTTCGAATCGGACGATATGAGTCAATATTGGTCAAATGGGATCAGATTTGGGTAGAAAATGACGAATTTACCCTTGAACATGTCATAAAAACTTGAAATACATTAATTTGAGTTAAACTCGGTCAAATAGGAGAGGTTTAAGGTAAAAAAAAAAGACTTAAAAACTTTGCATCCTACAATATGAGTTAATATTGATCAAATAGGATCAGTTTTGGTTAGAAAACGACGTATTTAACCTTGAACATTTCATAAACACTTGAAACACATCGATTTGAGTCAAACTCGATCAAATGGGAGAGATTCTGGGTATAAAGTGACATTAAAACTTCGAATGGGACGATATGAGTCAATATTGGTCAAATGGGATCAGATTTGGGTAGAAAATGACGAATTTACCCTTGAATATGTCATAAACACTTGAAATACATTGATTTGAGTTAAACTCGGTCAAATAGGAGAGGTTTAAGGTAAAAAAAAGACTTAACCACTTTCCATCGGACAATATGAGTTAATATTGATCAAATAGGATCTGTTTTGGTTAGAAAATGACGTATTTACCCTTGCACATTTCATAAACACTTGAAAAACATCGATTTGAGTCAAACTCGGCCAAATGGGAGAGATTCTGGGTATAAAGTGACATTAAAACTTCGAATCGGACGATATCAGTCCATATTGGTCAAATGGGATCAGATTTGGGTAGAAAATGACGAATTTACCCTTGAATATGTCATAAACACTTGAAATTCATTGATTTGAGTTAAACTCGGTCAAATAGGAGAGGTTTAACGTAAAAAAAAGACTTAAACACTTTGCATCGGACAATATGAGTTAATATTGATCAAATAGGATCAGTTTTGGTTAGAAAATGACGTATTTACCCTTGAACATTTCATAAACACTTGAAATACATCGATTTGAGTCAAACTCGGTCAAATAGGAGAGATTCTGGGAATAAAGTGATATTAAAACTTCGAATTGGACGATATGAGTCAATATTGGTCAAATGGGATCAGATTTGTGTAGAAAATGACGAATTTACCCTTGAACATGTCATAAACACTTGAAATACATTGATTTGAGTTAAACTCGATCAAATAGGAGAGGTTTAAGGTAAAAAAAAAAGACTTAAACACTTTGCATCCTACAATATGAGTTAATATTGATCAAATAGGATCAGTTTTGGTTAGAAAATGACGTATTTACCCTTGAACATTTCAGAAACACTTGAAACACATCGATTTGAGTCAAACTCGGTCAAATGGGAGAGATTCTGGGTATAAAGTGACATTAAAACTTCGAATCGGACGATATGAGTCAATATTGGTCAAATGGGATCAGATTTGGGTAGAAAATGACGAATTTACCCTTGAACATGTCATAAACACTTGAAATACATTGATTTGAGTTAAACTCGATCAAATAGGAGAGGTTTAAGGTAAAAAAAAGACTTAAACACTTTGCATCCTACAATATGAGTTAATATTGATCAAATAGGATCAGTTTTGGTTAGAAAATGACGTATTTACCCTTGAACATTTCATAAACACTTGAAAAACATCGATTTGAGTCAAACTCGGTCAAATGGGAGAGTTTCTGGGTATAAAGTGACATTAAAACTTCGAATCGGACGATATGAGTCAATATTGGTCAAATGGGATCTGATTTGGGCAGAAAATGACGAATTTACCCTTGAACATGTCATAAACACTTGAAATACATTGATTTGAGTTTAACTCGGTCAAATAGGAGAGGTTTAAGGTAAGAAAAAGACTTAAACACTTTGCACCGGACAATATGAGTTAATATTGATCAAATAGGATTAGTTTTGGTTAGAAAATGACGTACTTACCCTTGAACATTTCATAAACACTTGAACTACATCGATTTGAGTCAAACTCGGTCAAATGGGAGAGATTCAGTGGTATAAAGTGACATTAAAACTTCGAATCGGACGATATGAGTCAATATTGGTCAAATGGGATCAGATTTGGGTAGAAAATGACGAATTTACCCTTGAACATGTCATAAACACTTGAAATACATTGATTTGAGTTAAACTCGGTCAAATAGGAGAGGTTTAAGGTAAAAAAAAGACTTAAAAACTTTGCATCCTACAATATGAATTAATATTGATCAAATAGGATTAGTTTTGGTTAGAAAATGACGTATTTACCCTTGCACATTTGATAAATACTTGAAAAACATCGATTTGAGTCAAACTCGGTCAAATGGGAGAGATTTTGGGTAAACGTGACATTAAAACTTCGAATCGGACGATATGAGTCAATATTGATCAAATGGGATCAGATTTGGGTAGAAAATGACGAATTTACCCTTGAACATGTCATAAACACTTGAAATACATTGATTTGAGTTAAACTCGGTCAAATAGGAGAGGTTTAAGGTAAAAAAAAGACTTAACCACTTTGCATCGGACAATATGAGTTAATATTGATCAAATAGGATCTGTTTTGGTTAGAAAATGACGTATTTACTCTTGCACATTTCATAAACACTTGAAAAACATCGATTTGAGTCAAACTCCGCCAAATGGGAGAGATTCTGGGTATAAAGTGACATTAAAACTTCGAATCGGACGATATCAGTCAATATTGGTCAAATGGGATCAGATTTGGGTAGAAAATGACGAATTTACCCTTGAATATGTCATAAACACTTGAAATTCATTGATTTGAGTTAAACTCGGTCAAATAGGAGAGGTTTAACGTAAAAAAAAGACTTAAACACTTTGCATCGGACAATATGAGTTAATATTGATCAAATAGGATCAGTTTTGGTTAGAAAATGACGTATTTACCCTTGAACATTCCATAAACACTTGAAATACATCGATTTGAGTCAAACTCGGTCAAATGGGAGAGATTCAGGGTATAAAGTGATATTAAAACTTCGAATCGGACGATATGAGTCAATATTGGTCAAATGGGATCAGATTTCGGTAGAAAATGACGAATTTACCCTTGAACATGTCATAAACACTTGAAATACATTGATTTGAGTTAAACTCGATCAAATAGGAGAGGTTTAAGGTTAAAAAAAAGACTTAAACACTTTCAATCCTACAATATGAGTTAATATTGATCAAATAGGATCAGTTTTGGTTAGAAAATGACGTATTTACCCTTGAACATTTCATAAACACTTGAAACACATCGATTTGAGTCAAACTCGGTCAAATGGGAGAGATTCTGGGTATAAAGTGACATTAAAACTTCGAATCGGACGATATGAGTCAATATTGGTCAAATGGGATCAGATTTGGGTAGAAAATGACGAATTTACCCTTGAACATGTCATAAACACTTGAAATACATTGATTTGAGTTAAACTCGGTCAAATAGGAGAGGATTAAGGCAAAAAAAAGACTTAACCACTTTGCATCGGACAATATGAGTTAATATTGATCAAATAGGATCAGTTTTGGTTAGAAAATGACGTATTTACCCTTGCACATTTCATAAATATTTGAAAAACATCGATTTGAGTCAAACTCGGTCAAATGGGAGAGATTCTAGGTATAAAGTGACATTAAAACTTCGAATCGGACGATATGAGTCAATATTGGTCAAATGGGATCAGATTTGGGCAGAAAATGACGAATTTACCCTTGAACATGTCATAAACACTTGAAATACATTGATTTGAGTTAAACTCGGTCAAATAGGAGAGGTTTAAGGTAAAAAAAAGACTTAAACACTTTACATCGGACAATATGAGTTAATATTGATCAAATAGGATCTGTTTTGGTTAGAAAATGACGTATTTACCCTTGAACATTTCATAAACACTTGAAAAACATCGATTTGAGTCAAACTCGATCAAATGGGAGAGATTCTGGGTGTAAAGTGAAATTAAAACTTCGAATCGGACGATATGAGTTAATATTGGTCAAATGGGATCAAATTTGGGTAGAAAATGACGAATTTACCCTTAAACATGTCATAAACACTTGAAATACATTGATTTGAGTTAAACTCGGTCAAATAGGAGAGGTTTAAGGTAAAAAAAAGACTTAACCACTTTGCATCGGACAATATGAGTTAATATTTATCAAATAGGATCAGTTTTGGTTAGAAAATGACGTATTTACCCTTGCACATTTGATAAATACTTGGAAAACATCGATTTGAGTCAAACTCGGTCAAATGGGAGAGATTCTGGGTATAAAGTGACATTAAAACTTCGAATCGGACGATATGAGTCAATATTGGTTAAATGGGATCAGATTTGGGCAGAAAATGACGAATTTACCCTTGAACATGTCATAAACACTTGAAATACATTGATTTGAGTTAAACTCGGTCAAATAGGAGAGGTTTAAGGTAAAAAAAAGACTTAAACACTTTACATCGGACAATATGAGTTAATATTGATCAAATAGGATCTGTTTTGGTTAGAAAATGACGTATTTACCCTTGAACATTTCATAAACACTTGAAACACATCGATTTGAGTCAAACTCGGTCAAATGGGAGAGATTCTGGGTATAAAGTGACATTAAAACTTCGAATCGGACGATATGAGTCAATATTGGTCAAATGGGATCAGATTTGGGTAGAAGTTGACGAATTTATCCTTGAACATGTCATAAACACTTGAAATACATTGATTTGAGTTAAACTCGGTTAAATAGGAGAGGTTTAAGGTAAAAAAAAGACTTAACCACTTTGCATCGGACAATATGAGTTAATATTGATCAAATAGGATCTGTTTTGGTTAGAAAATGACGTATTTACTCTTGCACATTTCATAAACACTTGAAAAACATCGATTTGAGTCAAACTCCGCCAAATGGGAGAGATTCTGGGTATAAAGTGACATTAAAACTTCGAATCGGACGATATCAGTCAATATTGGTCAAATGGGATCAGATTTGGGTAGAAAATGACGAATTTACCCTTGAATATGTCATAAACACTTGAAATTCATTGATTTGAGTTAAACTCGGTCAAATAGGAGAGGTTTAACGTAAAAAAAAGACTTAAACACTTTGCATCGGACAATATGAGTTAATATTGATCAAATAGGATCAGTTTTGGTTAGAAAATGACGTATTTACCCTTGAACATTCCATAAACACTTGAAATACATCGATTTGAGTCAAACTCGGTCAAATGGGAGAGATTCAGGGTATAAAGTGATATTAAAACTTCGAATCGGACGATATGAGTCAATATTGGTCAAATGGGATCAGATTTGGGTAGAAAATGACGAATTTACCCTTGAACATGTCATAAACACTTGAAATACATTGATTTGAGTTAAACTCGATCAAATAGGAGAGGTTTAAGGTTAAAAAAAAAGACTTAAACACTTTGCGTCCTACAATATGAGTTAATATTGATCAAATAGGATCAGTTTTGGTTAGAAAATGACGTATTTACCCTTGAACATTTCATAAACACTTGAAACACATCGATTTGAGTCAAACTCGGTCAAATGGGAGAGATTCTGGGTATAAAGTGACATTAAAACTTCGAATCGGACGATATGAGTCAATATTGGTCAAATGGGATCAGATTTGGGTAGAAAATGACGAATTTACCCTTGAACATGTCATAAACACTTGAAATACATTGATTTGAGTTAAACTCGATCAAATAGGAGAGGTTTAAGGTAAAAAAAAGACTTAAAAAGTTTGCATCCTACAATATGAGTTAATATTGATCAAATAGGATGAGTTTTGGTTAGAAAATGACGTATTTACCCTTGAACATTTCATAAACACTTGAAAAACATCGATTTGAGTCAAACTCGGTCAAATGGGAGAGTTTCTGGGTATAAAGTGACATTAAAACTTCGAATCAGACGATATGAGTCAATATTGGTCAAATGGGATCTGATTTGGGTAGAAAATGACGAATTTACCCTTGAACATGTCATAAACACTTGAAATACATTGATTTGAGTTTAACTCGGTCAAATAGGAGAGGTTTAAAGTAAGAAAAACACTTAAACACTTTGCAACGGATAATATGAGTTAATATTGATCAAATAGGATTAGTTTTGGTTAGAAAATGACGTACTTACCCTTGAACATTTCATAAACACTTGAAATACATCGATTTGAGTCAAACTCGGTCAAATGGGAGAGATTCAGTGGTATAAAGTGACATTAAAACTTCGAATCGGACGATATGAGTCAATATTGGTCAAATGGGATCAGATTTGGGTAGAAAATGACGAATTTACCCTTGAACATGTCATAAACACTTGAAATACATTGATTTGAGTTAAACTCGATCAAATAGGAGAGGTTTAAGGTAAAAAAAAGACTTAAACACTTTGCATCCTACAATAAGAGTTAATATTGATCAAATAGGATTAGTTTTGGTTAGAAAATGACGTATTTACCCTTGAACATTTCATAAACACTTGAAAAACATCGATTTGAGTCAAACTCGGTCAAATGGGAGAGTTTCTGGGTATAAAGTGACATTAAAACTTCGAATCGGACGATATGAGTCAATATTGGTCAAATGGGATCTGATTTGGGCAGAAAATGACGAATTTACCCTTGAACATGTCATAAACACTTGAAATACATTGATTTGAGTTTAACTCGGTCAAATAGGAGAGGTTTAAGGTAAGAAAAAGACTTAAAAACTTTGCATCCTACAATATGAATTAATATTGATCAAATAGGATTAGTTTTGGTTAGAAAATGACGTATTTACCCTTGCACATTTGATAAATACTTGAAAAACATCGATTTGAGTCAAACTCGGTCAAATGGGAGAGATTTTGGGTAAAAGTGACATTAAAACTTCGAATCGGACGATATGAGTCAATATTGATCAAATGGGATCAGATTTGGGTAGAAAATGACGAATTTACCCTTGAACATGTCATAAACACTTGAAATACATTGATTTGAGTTAAACTCGGTCAAATAGGAGAGGTTTAAGGTAAAAAAAAGACTTAACCACTTTGCATCGGACAATATGAGTTAATATTGATCAAATAGTATCTGTTTTGGTTAGAAAATGACGTATTTACTCTTGCACATTTCATAAACACTTGAAAAACATCGATTTGAGTCAAACTCCGCCAAATGCGAGAGATTCTGGGTATAAAGTGACATTAAAACTTCGAATCGGATGATATCAGTCAATATTGGTCAAATGGGATCAGATTTGGGTAGAAAATGACGAATTTACCCTTGAATATGTCATAAACACTTGAAATTCATTGATTTGAGTTAAACTCGGTCAAATAGGAGAGGTTTAACGTAAAAAAAAGACTTAAACACTTTGCATCGGACAATATGAGTTAATATTGATCAAATAGGATCAGTTTTGGTTAGAAAATGACGTATTTACCCTTGAACATTCCATAAACACTTGAAATACATCGATATGAGTCAAACTCGGTCAAATGGGAGAGATTCAGGGTATAAAGTGATATTAAAACTTCGAATCGGACGATATGAGTCAATATTGGTCAAATGGGATCAGATTTGGGTAGAAAATGACGAATTTACCCTTGAACATGTCATGAACACTTGAAATACATTGATTTGAGTTAAACTCGATCAAATAGGAGAGGTTTAAGGTTAAAAAAAAGACTTAAACACTTTGCATCCTACAATATGAGTTAATATTGATCAAATAGGATCAGTTTTGGTTAGAAAATGACGTATTTACCCTTGAACATTTCATAAACACTTAAAACACATCGATTTGAGTCGAACTCGGTCAAATGGGAGAGATTCTAGGTATAAAGTGACATTAAAACTTCGAATCGGACGATATGAGTCAATATTGGTCAAATGGGATCAGATTTGGGTAGAAAATGACGAATTTACCCTTGAACATGTCATAAACACTTGAAATACATTGATTTGAGTTAAACTCGGTCAAATAGGAGAGGTTTAAGGCAAAAAAAAAGACTTAACCACTTTGCATCGGACAATATGAGTTAATATTGATCAAATAGGATCAGTTTTGGTTAGAAAATGACGTATTTACCCTTGCACATTTCATAAATATTTGAAAAACATCGATTTGAGTCAAACTCGGTCAAATGGGAGAGATTCTGGGTATAAAGTGACATTAAAACTTCGAATCGGACGATATGAGTCAATATTGGTCAAATGGGATCAGATTTGGGTAGAAAATGACGAATTTACCCTTGAACATGTCATAAACACTTGAAATACATTGATTTGAGTTAAGATCGTTCAAATAGGAGATGTTTAAGGTAAAAAACAGACTTAAACACTTTGCATCGGACAATATGAGTTAATATTGACCAAATAGGATTAGTTTCGGTTAGAAAATGACGTATTTACCCTTGAACATTTCATAAACACTTGAAACACATCGATTTGAGTCAAACTCGGTCAAATGGGAGAGATTCTGGGTATAAAGTGACATTAAAACTTCGAATCGGACGATATGAGTCAATATTGGTCAAATGGGATCAGATTTGGGTAGAAAATGACGAATTTATCCTTGAACATGTCATAAACACTTGAAATACATTGATTTGAGTTAAACTCGGTCAAATAGGAGAGGTTTAAGGTAAAAAAAAGACTTAACCACTTTGCATCGGACAATATGAGTTAATATTGATCAAATAGGATCTGTTTTGGTTAGAAAATGACGTATTTACTCTTGCACATTTCATAAACACTTGAAAAACATCGATTTGAGTCAAACTCCGCCAAATGGGAGAGATTCTGGGTATAAAGTGACATTAAAACTTCGAATCGGACGATATCAGTCAATATTGGTCAAATGGGATCAGATTTGTGTAGAAAATGACGAATTTACCCTTGAACATGTCATAAACACTTGAAATACATTGATTTGAGTTAAACTCGGTCAAATAGGAGAGGTTTAAGGTAAAAAAAAGACTTAAAAACTTTGCATCCTACAATATGAATTAATATTGATCAAATAGGATTAGTTTTGGTTAGAAAATGACGTATTTACCCTTGCACATTTGATAAATACTTGAAAAACATCGATTTGAGTCAAACTCGGTCAAATGGGAGAGATTTTGGGTAAACGTGACATTAAAACTTCGAATCGGACGATATGAGTCAATATTGATCAAATGGGATCAGATTTGGGTAGAAAATGACGAATTTACCCTTGAACATGTCATAAACACTTGAAATACATTGATTTGAGTTAAACTCGGTCAAATAGGAGAGGTTTAAGGTAAAAAAAAGACTTAACCACTTTGCATCGGACAATATGAGTTAATATTGACCAAATAGGATCTGTTTTGGTTAGAAAATGACGTATTTACTCTTGCACATTTCATAAACACTTGAAAAACATCGATTTGAGTCAAACTCCGCCAAATGGGAGAGATTCTGGGTATAAAGTGACATTAAAACTTCGAATCGGACGATATCAGTCAATATTGGTCAAATAGGATCAGATTTGGGTAGAAAATGACGAATTTACCCTTGAATATGTCATAAACACTTGAAATTCATTGATTTGAGTTAAACTCGGTCAAATAGGAGAGGTTTAACGTAAAAAAAAGACTTAACCACTTTGCATCGGACAATATGAGTTAATATTGATCAAATAGGATCTGTTTTGGTTAGAAAATGACGTATTTACTCTTGCACATTTCATAAACACTTGAAAAACATCGATTTGAGTCAAACTCCGCCAAATGGGAGAGATTTTGGGTATAAAGTGACATTAAAACTTCGAATCGGACGATATCAGTCAATATTGGTCAAATGGGATCAGATTTGGGTAGAAAATGACGAATTTACCCTTGAACATGTCATAAACACTTGAAATACATTGATTTGAGTTAAACTCGGTCAAATAGGAGAGGTTTAAGGTAAAAAAAAGACTTAACCACTTTGCATCGGACAATATGAGTTAATATTGATCAAATAGGATCTGTTTTGGTTAGAAAATGACGTATTTACTCTTGCACATGTCATAAACACTTGAAAAACATCGATTTGAGTCAAACTCCGCCAAATGGGAGAGATTCTGGGTATAAAGTGACATTAAAACTTCGAATCGGACGATATCAGTCAATATTGGTCAAATGGGATCAGATTTGTGTAGAAAATGACGAATTTACCCTTGAACATGTCATAAACACTTGAAATACATAGATTTGAGTTAAACTCGGTCAAATAGGAGAGGTTTAAGGTAAAAAAAAGACTTAAAAACTTTGCATCCTACAATATGAATTAATATTGATCAAATAGGATTAGTTTTGGTTAGAAAATGACGTATTTACCCTTGCACATTTGATAAATACTTGAAAAACATCGATTTGAGTCAAACTCGGTCAAATGGGAGAGATTTTGGGTAAACGTGACATTAAAACTTCGAATCGGACGATATGAGTCAATATTGATCAAATGGGATCAGATTTGGGTAGAAAATGACGAATTTACCCTTGAACATGTCATAAACACTTGAAATACATTAATTTGAGTTAAACTCGGTCAAATAGGAGAGGTTTAAGGTAAAAAAAAGACTTAACCACTTTGCATCGGACAATATGAGTTAATATTGATCAAATAGGATCTGTTTTGGTTAGAAAATGACGTATTTACTCTTGCACATGTCATAAAGACTTGAAAAACATCGATTTGAGTCAAAATCCGCAAAATGGGAGAGATTCTGGGTATAAAGTGACATTAAAACTTCGAATCGGACGATATCAGTCAATATTGGTCAAATGGGATCAGATTTGTGTAGAAAATGACGAATTTACCCTTGAACATGTCATAAACACTAGAAATACATTGATTTGAGTTAAACTCGGTCAAATAGGAGAGGTTTAAGGTAAAAAAAAGACTTAAAAACTTTGCATCCTACAATATGAATTAATATTGATCAAATAGGATTAGTTTTGGTTAGAAAATGACGTATTTACCCTTGCACATTTGATAAATACTTGAAAAACATCGATTTGAGTCAAACTCGGTCAAATGGGAGAGATTTTGGGTAAACGTGACATTAAAACTTCGAATCGGACGATATGAGTCAATATTGATCAAATGGGATCAGATTTGGGTAGAAAATGACGAATTTACCCTTGAACATGTCATAAACACTTGAAATACATTGATTTGAGTTAAACTCGGTCAAATAGGAGAGGTTTAAGGTAAAAAAAAGACTTAACCACTTTGCATCGGACAATATGAGTTAATATTGATCAAATAGGATCTGTTTTGGTTAGAAAATGACGTATTTACTCTTGCACATTTCATAAACACTTGAAAAACATCGATTTGAGTCAAACTCCGCCAAATGGGAGAGATTCTGGGTATAAAGTGACATTAAAACTTCGAATCGGACGATATCAGTCAATATTGGTCAAATGGGATCAGATTTGGGTAGAAAATGACGAATTTACCCTTGAATATGTCATAAACACTTGAAATTCATTGATTTGAGTTAAACTCAGTCAAATAGGAGAGGTTTAACGTAAAAAAAAGACTTAAACACTTTGCATCGGACAATATGAGTTAATATTGATCAAATAGGATCAGTTTTGGTTAGAAAATGACGTATTTACCCTTGAACATTCCATAAACACTTGAAATACATCGATTTGAGTCAAACTCGGTCAAATGGGAGAGATTCAGGGTATAAAGTGATATTAAAACTTCGAATCGGACTATATGAGTCAATATTGGTCAAATGGGATCAGATTTGGGTAGAAAATGACAAATTTACCCTTGAACATGTCATAAACACTTGAAATACATTGATTTGAGTTAAACTCGATCAAATAGGAGAGGTTTAAGGTTAAAAAAAAGACTTAAACACTTTGCATCCTACAATATGAGTTAAATATTGATCAAATAGGATCAGTTTTGGTTAGAAAATGACGTATTTACCCTTGAACATTTCATAAACACTTGAAACACATCGATTTGAGTCAAACTCGGTCAAATGGGAGAGATTCTGGGTATAAAGTGACATTAAAACTTCGAATCGGACGATATGAGTCAATATTGGTCAAATGGGATCAGATTTGGGTAGAAAATGACGAATTTACCCTTGAACATGTCATAAACACTTGAAATACATTGATTTGAGTTAAGATCGTTCAAATAGGAGATGTTTAAGGTAAAAAACAGACTTAAACACTTTGCATCGGACAATATGAGTTAATATTGACCAAATAGGATTAGTTTCGGTTAGAAAATGACGTATTTACCCTTGAACATTTCATAAACACTTGAAAAACATCGATTTGAGTCAAACTCGATCAAATGGGAGAGATTCTGGGTGTAAAGTGAAATTAAAACTTTGAATCGGACGATATGAGTTAATATTGGTCAAATGGGATCAAATTTGGGTAGAAAATGACGAATTTACCCTTAAACATGTCATAAACACTTGAAATACATTGATTTGAGTTAAACTCGGTCAAATAGGAGAGGTTTAAGGTAAAAAAAAGACTTAACCACTTTGCATCGGACAATATGAGTTAATATTTATCAAATAGGATCAGTTTTGGTTAGAAAATGACGTATTTACCCTTGCACATTTGATAAATACTTGAAAAACATCGATTTGAGTCAAACTCGGTCAAATGGGAGAGATTCTGGGTATAAAGTGACATTAAAACTTCGAATCGGACGATATGAGTCAATATTGGTTAAATGGGATCAGATTTGGGCAGAAAATGACGAATTTACCCTTGAACATGTCATAAACACTTGAAATACATTGATTTGAGTTAAACTCGGTCAAATAGGAGAGGTTTAAGGTAAAAAAAAGACTTAAACACTTTGCATCGGACAATATGAGTTAATATTGATCAAATCGGATCTGTTTTGGTTAGAAAATGACGTATTTACCCTTGAACATTTCATAAACACTTGAAACACATCGATTTGAGTCAAACTCGGTCAAATGGGAGAGATTCTGGGTATAAAGTGACATTAAAACTTCGAATCGGACGATATGAGTCAATATTGGTCAAATGGGATCAGATTTGGGTAGAAAATGACGAATTTATCCTTGAACATGTCATAAACACTTGAAATACATTGATTTGAGTTAAACTCGGTCAAATAGGAGAGGTTTAAGGTAAAAAAAAGACTTAACCACTTTGCATCGGACAATATGAGTTAATATTGATGAAATAGGATCTGTTTTGGTTAGAAAATGACGTATTTACTCTTGCACATTTCATAAACACTTGAAAAACATCGATTTGAGTCAAACTCCGCCAAATGGGAGAGATTCTGGGTATAAAGTGACATTAAAACTTCGAATCGGACGATATCAGTCAATATTGGTCAAATGGGATCAGATTTGTGTAGAAAATGACGAATTTACCCTTGAACATGTCATAAACACTTGAAATACATTGATTTGAGTTAAACTCGGTCAAATAGGAGAGGTTTAAGGTAAAAAAAAGACTTAAAAACTTTGCATCCTACAATATGAATTAATATTGATCAAATAGGATTAGTTTTGGTTAGAAAATGACGTATTTACCCTTGCACATTTGATAAATACTTGAAAAACATCGATTTGAGTCAAACTCGGTCAAATGGGAGAGATTTTGGGTAAACGTGACATTAAAACTTCGAATCGGACGATATGAGTCAATATTGATCAAATGGGATCAGATTTGGGTAGAAAATGACGAATTTACCCTTGAACATGTCATAAACACTTGAAATACATTGATTTGAGTTAAACTCGGTCAAATAGGAGAGGTTTAAGGTAAAAAAAAGACTTAACCACTTTGCATCGGACAATATGAGTTAATATTGATCAAATAGGATCTGTTTTGGTTAGAAAATGACGTATTTACTCTTGCACATTTCATAAACACTTGAAAAACATCGATTTGAGTCAAACTCCGCCAAATGGGAGAGATTCTGGGTATAAAGTGACATTAAAACTTCGAATCGGACGATATCAGTCAATATTGGTCAAATGGGATCAGATTTGGGTAGAAAATGACGAATTTACCCTTGAATATGTCATAAACACTTGAAATTCATTGATTTGAGTTAAACTCGGTCAAATAGGAGAGGTTTAACGTAAAAAAAAGACTTAAACACTTTGCATCGGACAATATGAGTTAATATTGATCAAATAGGATCAGTTTTGGTTAGAAAATGACGTATTTACCCTTGAACATTCCATAAACACTTGAAATACATCGATTTGAGTCAAACTCGGTCAAATGGGAGAGATTCAGGGTATAAAGTGATATTAAAACTTCGAATCGGTCTATATGAGTCAATATTGGTCAAATGGGATCAGATTTGGGTAGAAAATGACAAATTTACCCTTGAACATGTCATAAACACTTGAAATACATTGATTTGAGTTAAACTCGATCAAATAGGAGAGGTTTAAGGTTAAAAAAAAGACTTAAACACTTTGCATCCTACAATATGAGTTAATATTGATCAAATAGGATCAGTTTTGGTTAGAAAATGACGTATTTACCCTTGAACATTTCATAAACACTTGAAACACATCGATTTGAGTCAAACTCGGTCAAATGGGAGAGATTCTGGGTATAAAGTGACATTAAAACTTCGAATCGGACGATATGAGTCAATATTGGTCAAATGGGATCAGATTTGGGTAGAAAATGACGAATTTACCCTTGAACATGTCATAAACACTTGAAATACATTGATTTGAGTTAAACTCGGTCAAATAGGAGAGGTTTAACGCAAAAAAAAGACTTAACCACTTTGCATCGGACAATATGAGTTAATATTGATCAAATAGGATCAGTTTTGGTTAGAAAATGACGTATTTACCCTTGCACATTTCATAAATATTTGAAAAACATCGATTTGAGTCAAACTCGGTCAAATGGGAGAGATTCTGGGTATAAAGTGACATTAAAACTTCGAATCGGACGATATGAGTCAATATTGGTCAAATGGGATCAGATTTGGGTAGAAAATGACGAATTTACCCTTGAACATGTCATAAACACTTGAAATACATTGATTTGAGTTAAGATCGTTCAAATAGGAGATGTTTAAGGTAAAAAACAGACTTAAACACTTTGCATCGGACAATATGAGTTAATATTGACCAAATAGGATTAGTTTCGGTTAGAAAATGACGTATTTACCCTTGAACATTTCATAAACACTTGAAAAAGATCAATTTGAGTCAAACTCGATCAAATGGGAGAGATTCTGGGTGTAAAGTGAAATTAAAACTTCGAATCGGACGATATGAGTTAATATTGGTCAAATGGGATCAAATTTGGGTAGAAAATGACGAATTTACCCTTAAACATGTCATAAACACTTGAAATACATTCGTTTGAGTTAAACTCGGTCAAATAGGAGAGGTTTAAGGTAAAAAAAAGACTTAACCACTTTGCATCGGACAATATGAGTTAATATTTATCAAATAGGATCAGTTTTGGTTAGAAAATGACGTATTTACCCTTGCACATTTGATAAATACTTGAAAAACATCGATTTGAGTCAAACTCGGTCAAATGGGAGAGATTCTGGGTATAAAGTGACATTAAAACTTCGAATCGGACGATATGAGTCAATATTGGTGAAATGGGATCAGATTTGGGCAGAAAATGACGAATTTACCCTTGAACATGTCATAAACACTTGAAATACATTGATTTGAGTTAAACTCGGTCAAATAGGAGAGGTTTAAGGTAAAAAAAAGACTTAAACACTTTACATCGGACAATATGAGTTAATATTGATCAAATAGGATCTGTTTTGGTTAGAAAATGACGTATTTACCCTTGAACATTTCATAAACACTTGAAACACATCGATTTGAGTCAAACTCGGTCAAATGGGAGAGATTCTGGGTATAAAGTGACATTAAAACTTCGAATCGGACGATATGAGTCAATATTGGTCAAATGGGATCAGATTTGGGTAGAAAATGATGAATTTATCCTTGAACATGTCATAAACACTTGAAATACATTGATTTGAGTTAAACTCGGTCAAATAGGAGAGGTTTAAGGTAAAAAAAAGACTTAACCACTTTGCATCGGACAATATGAGTTAATATTGATCAAATAGGATCTATTTTGGTTAGAAAATGACGTATTTACTCTTGCACATTTCATAAACACTTGAAAAACATCGATTTGAGTCAAACTCTGCCAAATGGGAGAGATTCTGGGTATAAAGTGACATTAAAACTTCGAATCGGACGATATCAGTCAATATTGGTCAAATGGGATCAGATTTGGGTAGAAAATGACGAATTTACCCTAGAATATGTCATAAACACTTGAAATTCATTGATTTGAGTTAAACTCGGTCAAATAGGAGAGGTTTAACGTAAAAAAAAGACTTAAACACTTTGCATCGGACAATATGAGTTAATATTGATCAAATAGGATCAGTTTTGGTTAGAAAATGACGTATTTACCCTTGAACATTCCATAAACACTTGAAATACATCGATTTGAGTCAAACTCGGTCAAATGGGAGAGATTCAGGGTATAAAGTGATATTAAAACTTCGAATCGGACGATATGAGTCAATATTGGTCAAATGGGATCAGATTTGGGTAGAAAATGACGAATTTACCCTTGAACATGTCATAAACACTTGAAATACATTGATTTGAGTTAAACTCGATCAAATAGGAGAGGTTTAAGGTTAAAAAAAAAGACTTAAACACTTTGCATCCTACAATATGAGTTAATATTGATCAAATAGGATCAGTTTTGGTTAGAAAATGACGTATTTACCCTTGAACATTTCATAAACACTTGAAACACATCGATTTGAGTCAAACTCGGTCAAATGGGAGAGATTCTGGGTATAAAGTGACATTAAAACTTCGAATCGGACGATATGAGTCAATATTGGTCAAATGGGATCAGATTTGGGTAGAAAATGACGAATTTACCCTTGAACATGTCATAAACACTTGAAATACATTTATTTGAGTTAAACTCGATCAAATAGGAGAGGTTTAAGGTAAAAAAAAGACTTAAAAACTTTGCATCCTACAATATGAGTTAATATTGATCAAATAGGATGAGTTTTGGTTAGAAAATGACGTATTTACCCTTGAACATTTCATAAACACTTGAAAAACATCGATTTGAGTCAAACTCGGTCAAATGGGAGAGTTTCTGGGTATAAAGTGACATTAAAACTTCGAATCAGACGATATGAGTCAATATTGGTCAAATGGGATCTGATTTGGGTAGAAAATGACGAATTTACCCTTGAACATGTCATAAACACTTGAAATACATTGATTTGAGTTAAACTCGGTCAAATAGGAGAGGTTTAAGGTAAAAAAAAAAGACTTAAAAACTTTGCATCCTACAATATGAGTTAATATTGATCAAATAGGATCAGTTTTGGTTAGAAAACGACGTATTTAACCTTGAACATTTCATAAACACTTGAAACACATCGATTTGAGTCAAACTTGGTCAAATGGGAGAGATTCTGGGTATAAAGTGACATTAAAACTTCGAATCGGACGATATGAGTCAATATTGGTCAAATGGGATCAGATTTGGGTAGAAAATGACGAATTTACCCTTGAACATGTCATAAACACTTGAAATACATTGATTTGAGTTAAACTCGGTCAAATAGGAGAGGTTTAAGGTAAAAAAAAGACTTAACCACTTTGCATTGGACAATGTGAGTTAATATTGATCAAATAAGATCTGTTGTGGTTAGAAAATGACGTATTTACCCTTGAGCATTTCATAAACACTTGAAATACATCGATTTGAGTCAAACTCGGTCAAATGGGAGAGATTCAGGGTATAAAGTGACATTAAAACTTCGAATCGGACGATATGAGTCAATATTGGTCAAATGGGATCAGATTTGGGTAGAAAATGACGAATTTACCCTTGAACCTGTCATAAACACTTGAAATACAATGATTTGAGTTAAACTCGGTCAAATAGGAGAGGTTTAAGGTAAAAAAAAGACTTAAACACTTTGCATCGGACAATATGAGTTAATATTGATCAAATAGGATCAGTTTTGGTTAGAAAATGATGTATTTACCCTTGAACATTTCATAAACACTTGAAACACATCGATTTGAGTCAAACTCGGTCAAATGGGAGAGATTCTGGGTATAAAGTGACATTAAAACTTCGAATCGGACGATATGAGTCAATATTGGTCAAATGGGATCAGATTTGGGTAGAAAATGACGAATTTACCCTTGAACATGTCATAAACACTTGAAATACAATGATTTGAGTTAAACTCGGTCAAATAGGAGAGGTTTAAGGTAAAAAAAAGACTTAAGCACTTTGCATCGGACAATATGAGTTAATATTGATCAAATAGGATCAGTTTTGGTTTGAAAATGACGTACTTACCCTTGAACATTTCATAAACACTTGAAACACATCGATTTGAGTCAAACTCGGTCAAATGAGAGAGATTCTAGGTATAAAGTGACATTAAAACTTCGAATCGGATGATATGAGTCAATATAGGTCAAATGGGATCAGATTTGGGTAGAAAATGACGAATTTACCCTTGAACATGTCATAAACACTTGAAATACATTGATTTGAGTTAAACTCGGTCAAATAGGAGAGGTTTCAGGTAAAAAAAAGACTTAACTAGTTTGCATCGGACAATATGAGTTAATATTTATCAAATAGGATTAGTTTTGGTTAGAAAATGACGTATTTACCCTTGAACATTTCATAAACACTTGAAACACATAGATTTGAGTCAAACTCAGTCAAATGGGAGAGATTCTGGGTATAAGGTGACATTAAAACTTCGAATCGGACGATATGAGTCAATATTGGCCAAATGGGATCAGATTTGGGTAGAAAATGACGAATTTACCCTTGAACATGTCATAAACACTTGAAATACATTGATTTGAGGTAAACTCGGTCAAATAGGAGAGGTTTAAGGTAAAAAAAAGACTTAAACACTTTGCATCGGACAATATGAGTTAATATTGATCAAATAGGATCAGTTTTGGTTTGAAAATGACGTACTTACCCTTGAACATTTCATAAACACTTGAAACACATCGATTTGAGTCAAACTCGGTCAAATGGGAGAGATTCTGGGTATAAAGTGACATTAAAACTTCGAATCGGATGATATGAGTCAATATAGGTCAAATGGGATCAGATTTGGGTAGAAAATGACGAATTTACCCTTGAACATGTCATAAACACTTGAAATACATTGATTTGAGTTAAACTCGGTCAAATAGGAGAGGTTTAAGGTAAAAAAAAGACTTAACCAGTTTGCATCGGACAATATGAGTTAATATTTATCAAATATGATTAGTTTTGGTTAGAAAATGACGTATTTTCCCTTGAACATTTCATAAACACTTGAAAAACATCGATTTGAGTCAAACTCGGTCAAATGGGAGAGATTCTGGGTATAAAGTGACATTAAAACTTCGAGTCGGAGGATATGAGTCAATATTGGTCAAATGGGATCGGATTTGGGTAGAAAATGACGAATTTACCCTTGAACATATCATAAACACTTGAAATACATTGATTTGAGTTAAACTCGGATAAATAGGAGAGGTTTAAGGTAAAAAAAAGACTTCAACACTTTGCATCGGACAATATGAGTTAATATTGATCAAATAGGATCAGTTTTGGTTAGAAAATGACGTATTTACCCTTGAACATTTCATAAACACTTGAAAAACATCGATTTGAGTCAAACTTGGTCAAATAGGAGAGATTCTGGGTATAAAGTGAGATTAAAACTTCGAATCGGACGATATGAGTCAATATTGGTCAAATGGGATCAGATTTGGGTAGAAAATGACGAATTTACCCTTGAACATGTCATAAACACTTGAAATACATTGATTTGAGTTAAACTCGGTCAAATAGGAGAGGTTTAAGGTAAAAAAAGACTTAAACACTTTGCATCAGACAATATGAGTTAATATTGATCAAATAGGATCAGTTTTGGTTAGAAAATGACATATTTACCCTTGAACATTTCATAAACATTTAAAACACATTGATTTGAGTCAAACTCGGTCAAATGGGAGAGATTCTGGTTATAAAGTGACATTAAAACTTCGAATCGGACGATATGAGTGAATTTTGGTCAAATGCGATCAGATTTGGGTAGAAAATGACGAATTTACCCTTGAACATGTCATAAACACTTGAAATACATTGATTTGAGTTAAACTCGGTCAAATAGGAGAGGTTTAAGGTAAAAAAAAGACTTAACCAGTTTGCATCAGACAATATGAGTTAATCTTTATTAAATAGGATTAGTTTTGGTTAGAAAATGACGTATTTACCCTTGAACATTTCATAAACACTTGAAAAACATCGATTTGTGTCAAACTTGGTCAAATGGGAGAGATTCTGGGTATAAAGTGACATTAAAACTTCGAATCGGACGATATGAGTCAATATTGGTCAAATGGGATCAGATTTGGGTAGCAAATGGCGAATTTACCCTTGAACATGTCATAAACACTTGAAATACATTGATTTGAGTTTAACTCGGTCAAATAGGAGAGGTTTAAGGTAAAAAGAAGACTTAAGCACTTTGCATCGGACAATATGAGTTAATATTGATCAAATAGGATCAGTTTTGAATAGAAAATTACATATTTACCCTTGAACATTTCGTAAACACTTGAAAAACATCGATTTGAGTCAAACTCGGTCAAATGGGAGAGATTTTGGGTATAAGGTGACATTAAAACTTTGAATCGGACGATATGAGTCAATATTGGTCAAATAGGATCAGATTTGGGTAGAAAATGACGAATTTACCCTTGAACATGTCATAAACACTTGAAATACATTGATTTGAGTTAAACTCGGTCAAATAGGAGAGGTTTAAGGTAAAAAAAAGACTTAACCAGTTTGCATCGGACAATATGAGTTAATATTTATCAAATAGGATTAGTTTTGGTTAGAAAATGACGTATTTACCCTTGAACATTTCATAAACACTTGAAACACATAGATTTGAGTCAAACTCAGTCAAATGGGAGAGATTCTGGGTATAAGGTGACATTAAAACTTCGAATCGGACGATATGAGTCAATATTGGCCAAATGGGATCAGATTTGGGTAGAAAATGACGAATTTACCCTTGAACATGTCATAAACACTTGAAATACATTGATTTGAGGTAAACTCGGTCAAATAGATGAGGTTTAAGGTAAAAAAACGACTTAAACACTTTCCATCGGACAATATGAGTTAATATTGATCAAATAGGATCAGTTTTGGTTAGAAAATGACGTACTTACCCTTGAACATTTCATAAACACTTGAAACACATCGATTTGAGTCAAACTCGGTCAAATAGGAGAGATTCTGGGTATAAAGTGACATTAAAACTTTGAATCGGATGATATGAGTCAATATTGGTTAAATGGGATCAGATTTGGGTAGAAAATGACGAATTTACCCTTGAACATGTCATAAACACTTGAAATACATTTATTTGAGTTAAACTCGGTCAAATAGGAGAGGTTTAAGGTAAAAAAAAGACTTAAACACTTTGCATCGGACAATATGAGTTAATATTGATCAAATAGGATCAGTTTTGGTTAGAAAATGACGTATTTACCCTTGAACATTTCATAAACACTTGAAACACATCGATTTGAGTCAAACTCGGTCAAATGGGAGAGATTCTGGGTATAAAGTGACATTAAAACTTCGAATCGGACGATATGAGTCAATATTGGTCAAATGGGATCAGATTTGGGTAGAAAATGACGAATTTACCCTTGAACATGTCATAAACACTTGAAATACAATGATTTGAGTTAAACTCGGTCAAATAGGAGAGGTTTAAGGTAAAAAAAAGACTTAAGCACTTTGCATCGGACAATATGAGTTAATATTGATCAAATAGGATCAGTTTTGGTTTGAAAATGACGTACTTACCCTTGAACATTTCATAAACACTTGAAACACATCGATTTGAGTCAAACTCGGTCAAATGAGAGAGATTCTAGGTATAAAGTGACATTAAAACTTCGAATCGGATGATATGAGTCAATATAGGTCAAATGGGATCAGATTTGGGTAGAAAATGACGAATTTACCCTTGAACATGTCATAAACACTTGAAATACATTGATTTGAGTTAAACTCGGTCAAATAGGAGAGGTTTCAGGTAAAAAAAAGACTTAACTAGTTTGCATCGGACAATATGAGTTAATATTTATCAAATAGGATTAGTTTTGGTTAGAAAATGACGTATTTACCCTTGAACATTTCATAAACACTTGAAAAACATCGATTTGTGTCAAACTTGGTCAAATGGGAGAGATTCTGGGTATAAAGTGACATTAAAACTTCGAATCGGACGATATGAGTCAATATTGGTCAAATGGGATCAGATTTGGGTAGCAAATGGCGAATTTACCCTTGAACATGTCATAAACACTTGAAATACATTGATTTGAGTTTAACTCGGTCAAATAGGAGAGGTTTAAGGTAAAAAGAAGACTTAAGCACTTTGCATCGGACAATATGAGTTAATATTGATCAAATAGGATCAGTTTTGAATAGAAAATTACATATTTACCCTTGAACATTTCGTAAACACTTGAAAAACATCGATTTGAGTCAAACTCGGTCAAATGGGAGAGATTTTGGGTATAAGGTGACATTAAAACTTTGAATCGGACGATATGAGTCAATATTGGTCAAATAGGATCAGATTTGGGTAGAAAATGACGAATTTACCCTTGAACATGTCATAAACACTTGAAATACATTGATTTGAGTTAAACTCGGTCAAATAGGAGAGGTTTAAGGTAAAAAAAAGACTTAACCAGTTTGCATCGGACAATATGAGTTAATATTTATCAAATAGGATTAGTTTTGGTTAGAAAATGACGTATTTACCCTTGAACATTTCATAAACACTTGAAACACATAGATTTGAGTCAAACTCAGTCAAATGGGAGAGATTCTGGGTATAAGGTGACATTAAAACTTCGAATCGGACGATATGAGTCAATATTGGCCAAATGGGATCAGATTTGGGTAGAAAATGACGAATTTACCCTTGAACATGTCATAAACACTTGAAATACATTGATTTGAGGTAAACTCGGTCAAATAGATGAGGTTTAAGGTAAAAAAACGACTTAAACACTTTCCATCGGACAATATGAGTTAATATTGATCAAATAGGATCAGTTTTGGTTAGAAAATGACGTACTTACCCTTGAACATTTCATAAACACTTGAAACACATCGATTTGAGTCAAACTCGGTCAAATAGGAGAGATTCTGGGTATAAAGTGACATTAAAACTTTGAATCGGATGATATGAGTCAATATTGGTTAAATGGGATCAGATTTGGGTAGAAAATGACGAATTTACCCTTGAACATGTCATAAACACTTGAAATACATTTATTTGAGTTAAACTCGGTCAAATAGGAGAGGTTTAAGGTCAAAAAAAGACTTAACCAGTTTGCATCGGACAATATGTGTTAATATTTTTCAAATAGGATTAGTTTTGGTTAGAAAATGACCTATTTACCCTTGAACATTTCATAAACACTTGAAAAACATCGATTTGAGTCGAACTCGGTTAAATGGGAGAGATCTTTGATATAAAGTGACATTAAAACTTCGAATTGGACGATATGAGTCAATATTGGTCAAATGGGATTAGATTTGGGAAGAAAATGACGACTTTACCCTTGAACATGTCATAAACACTTGAAATTCATTGATTTGAGTTAAACTCGGTCAAATAGGAGAGGTTTAAGGTAAAAAAAAGACTTAAACACTTTGCATCGGACAATATGAGTTAATATTGATCAAATAGGATCAGTTTAGGTTAGAAATGAACATTTCATAAACACATGAAATACATCGATTTGAGTCAAACTCGGACAAATGGGAGAGATTCTGGGTATAAAGTGACATTAAATCTTCGAATCGGACGATAAGAGTCAATATTGGTCAAATGAGATCAGATTTGGGTAGAAAATGACGAATTTACCCTTGATCATGTCATAAACACTTGAAATACATTGATTTAGTTAAAGTCGGTCAAATAGGAGTGGTTTAAGGTAAAAAAAAGACTTAAACACTTTGCATCGGACAATATGAGTTAATATTGATCAAATAGGATCAGTTTTGGTTTGAAAATGACGTACTTACCCTTGAACATTTCATAAACACTTCAAACACATAGATTTGAGTCAAACTCGGTCAAATGGGAGAGATTCTGGGTATAAAGTGACATTAAAACTTCGAATCGGATGATATGAGTCAATATAGGTCAAATGGGATCAGATTTGGGTAGAAAATGACGAATTTACCCTTGAACATGTCATAAACACTTGAAATACATTGATTTGAGTTAAACTCGCTCAAATAGGAGAGGTTTAAGGTAAAAAAAAGACTTAAACACTTTGCATCGGACAATATGAGTTAATATTGATCAAATAGGATCAGTTTTGGTTAGAAATGAACATTTCATAAACACATGAAATACATCGATTTGAGTCAAACTCGGTCAAATGGGAGAGATTCTGGGTATAAAGTGACATTAAATCTTCGAATCGGACGATATGAGTCAATATTGGTCAAATGAGATCAGATTTGGGTAGAAAATGACGAATTTACCCTTGATCATGTCATAAACACTTGAAATACATTGATTTTAGTTAAAGTCGGTCAAATAGGAGTGGTTTAAGGTAAAAAAAAGACTTAAACACTTTGCATCGGACAATATGAGTTGATATTGATCAAATAGGATCAGTTTTGGTTTGAAAATGACGTACTTACCCTTGAACATTTCATAAACACTTGAAACACATCGATTTGAGTCAAACTCGGTCAAATGGGAGAGATTCTGGGTATAAAGTGACATTAAAACTTCGAATCGGATGATATGAGTCAATATAGGTCAAATGGGATCAGATTTGGGTAGAAAATGACGAATTTACCCTTGAACATGTCATAAACACTTGAAATACATTGATTTGAGTTAAACTCGGTCAAATAGGAGAGGTTTAAGGTAAAAAAAAAGACTTAACCAGTTTGCATCGGACAATATGAGTTAATATTTATCAAATAGGATTAGTTTTGGTTAGAAAATGACGTATTTACCCTTGAACATTTCATAAACACTTGAAACACATAGATTTGAGTCAAACTCAGTCAAATGGGAGAGATTCTGGGTATAAGGTGACATTAAAACTTCGAATCGGACGATATGAGTCAATATTGGCCAAATGGGATCAGATTTGGGTAGAAAATGACGAATTTACCCTTGAACATGTCATAAACACTTGAAATACATTGATTTGAGGTAAACTCGGTCAAATAGGAGAGGTTTAAGGTAAAAAAAAGACTTAAACACTTTCCATCGGACAATATGAGTTAATATTGATCAAATAGGATCAGTTTTGGTTAGAGAATGACGTACTTACCCTTGAACATTTCATAAACACTTGAAACACATCGATTTGAGTCAAACTCGGTCAAATGGGAGAGATTCTGGGTATAAAGTGACATTAAAACTTCGAGTCGGAGGATATGAGTCAATATTGGTCAAATGGGATCGGATTTGGGTAGAAAATGACGAATTTACCCTTGAACATGTCATAAACACTTCAAATACATTGATTTGAGGTAAACTCGGTCAAATAGATGAGGTTTAAGGTAAAAAAAAGACTTAAACACTTTCCATCGGACAATATGAGTTAATATTGATCAAATAGGATCAGTTTTGGTTAGAAAATGACGTACTTACCCTTGAACATTTCATAAACACTTGAAACACATCGATTTGAGTCAAACTCGGTCAAATAGGAGAGATTCTGGGTATAAAGTGACATTAAAACTTCGAATCGGACGATATGAGTGAATTTTGGCCAAATGGGATCAGATTTGGGTAGAAAATGACGAATTTACCCTTGAACATGTCATAAACACTTGAAATACATTGATTTGAGTTAAACTCGGTCAAATAGGAGAGGTTTAAGGTAAAAAAAAGACTTAACCACTTTGCATTGGACAATATGAGTTAATATTGATCAAATAAGATCTGTTGTGGTTAGAAAATAACGTATTTACCCTTGAGCATTTCATAAACACTTGAAATACATCGATTTGAGTCAAACTCGGTCAAATGGGAGAGATTCAGGGTATAAAGTGACATTAAAACTTCGAATCGGACGATATGAGTCAATATTGGTCAAATGGGATCAGATTTGGGTAGAAAATGACGAATTTACCCTTGAACATGTCATAAACACTTGAAATACAATGATTTGAGTTAAACTCGGTCAAATAGGAGAGGTTTAAGGTAAAAAAAAGACTTAAATACTTTGCATCCTACAATATGAGTTAATATTGATCAAATAAGATCAGTTTTGGTTAGAAAATTACGTATTTACCCTTGAACATTTCATAAACACTTGAAACACATCGATTTGAGTCAAACTCGGTCAAATGGGAGAGATTCTGGGTATAAAGTGACATTAAAACTTCGAATCGGACGATATGAGTCAATATTGGTCAAATGGGATCAGATTTGGGTAGAAAATGACGAATTTACCGTTGAACATGTCATAAACACTCGAAATACATTGATTTGAGTTAAACTCGGTCAAATAGGAGAGGTTTAAGGTACAAAAAAGATTTAAAAACTTTGCATCGGACAATATGAGTTAATATTGATCAAATAGGATCAGTTTTGGTTAGAAAACGACGTATTTAACCTTGAACATTTCATAAACACTTGAAACACATCGATTTGAGTCAAACTCGGTCAAATGGGAGAGATTATGGGTATAAAGTGACATCAAAACTTCGAATCGGACGATATGAGTCAATATTGGTCAAATGGGATCAGATTTGGGTAGCAAATGGCGAATTTACCCTTGAACATGTCATAAACACTTGAAATACATTGATTTGAGTTTAACTTGGTCAAATAGGAGAGGTTTAAGGTAAAAAGAAGACTTAAGCACTTTGCATCGGACAATATGAGTTAATATTGATCAAATAGGATTAGTTTTGAATAGAAAATGACGTATTTACCCTTGAACATTTCATAAACACTTGAAAAACATCGATTTGAGTCAAACTCGGTCAAATGGGAGAGATTTTGGGTATAAGGTGACATTAAAACTTTGAATCGGACGATATGAGTCAATATTGGTCAAATAGGATCAGATTTGGGTAGAAAATGACGAATTTACCCTTGAACATGTCATAAACACTTGAAATACATTGATTTGAGTTAAACTTGGTCAAATAGGAGAGGTTTAAGGTAAAAAAAAAGACTTAAGCACTTTGCATCGGACAATATGAGTTAATATTGATCAAATAGGATCAGTTTTGGTTTGAAAATGACGTACTTACCCTTGAACATTTCATAAACACTTGAAACACATCGATTTGAGTCAAACTCGGTCAAATGAGAGAGATTCTGGGTATAAAGTGACATTAAAACCTCGAATCGGATGATATGAGTCAATATAGGTCAAATGGGATCAGATTTGGGTAGAAAATGACGAATTTACCCTTGAACATGTCATAAACACTTGAAATACATTGATTTGAGTTAAACTCGGTCAAATAGGAGAGGTTTCAGGTAAAAAAAAGACTTAACTAGTTTGCATCGGACAATATGAGTTAATATTTATCAAATAGGATTAGTTTTGGTTAGAAAATGACGTATTTACCCTTGAACATTTCATAAACACTTGAAACACATAGATTTGAGTCAAACTCAGTCAAATGGGAGAGATTCTGGGTATAAGGTGACATTAAAACTTCGAATCGGACGATATGAGTCAATATTGGCCAAATGGGATCAGATTTGGGTAGAAAATGACGAATTTACCCTTGAACATATCATAAACACTTGAAATACATTGATTTGAGGTAAACTCGGTCAAATAGGAGAGGTTTAAGGTAAAAAAAAGACTTAAACACTTTGCATCGGACAATATGAGTTAATATTGATCAAATAGGATCAGTTTTGGTTAGAAAATGACGTACTTACCCTTGAACATTTCATAAACACTTGAAACACATCGATTTGAGTCAAACTCGGTCAAATGGGAGAGATCTTTGATATAAAGTGACATTAAAACTTCGAATTGGACGATATGAGTCAATATTGGTCAAATGGGATTAGATTTGGGAAGAAAATGACGAATTTACCCTTGAACATGTCATAAACACTTGAAATTCATTGATTTGAGTTAAACTCGGTCAAATAGGAGAGGTTTAAGGTAAAAAAAAGACTTAAACACTTTGCATCGGACAATATGAGTTAATATTGATCAAATAGGATCAGTTTTGGTTAGAAATGAACATTTCATAAACACATGAAATACATCGATTTGAGTCAAACTCGGTCAAATGGGAGAGATTCTGGGTATAAAGTGACATTAAATCTTCGAATCGGACGATATGAGTCAATATTGGTCAAATGAGATCAGATTTGGGTAGAAAATGACGAATTTGCCCTTGATCATGTCATAAACACTTGAAATACATTGATTTTAGTTAAAGTCGGTCAAATAGGGGTGGTTTAAGGTAAAAAAAAAGACTTAAACACTTTGCATCGGACAATATGATTTAATATTGATCAAATAGGATCAGTTTTGGTTTGAAAATGACGTACTTACCCTTGAACATTTCATAAACACTGGAAACACATCGATTTGAGTCAAACTCGGTCAAATGGGAGAGATTCTGGGTATAAAGTGACATTAAAACTTCGAATCGGATGATATGAGTCAATATAGGTCAAATGGGATCAGATTTGGGTAGAAAATGACGAATTTACCCTTGAACATGTGATAAACACTTGAAATACATTGATTTGAGTTAAACTCGGTCAAATAGGAGAGGTTTAAGGTAAAAAAAAGACTTAAACACTTTGCATCGGACAATATGAGTTAATATTGATCAAATAGGATCAGTTTTGGTTAGAAATGAACATTTCATAAACACATGAAATACATCGATTTGAGTCAAACTCGGTCAAATGGGAGAGATTCTGGGTATAAAGTGACATTAAATCTTCGAATCGGACGATATGAGTCAATATTGGTCAAATGAGATCAGATTTGGGTAGAAAATGACGAATTTGCCCTTGATCATGTCATAAACACTTGAAATACATTGATTTTAGTTAAAGTCGGTCAAATAGGGGTGGTTTAAGGTAAAAAAAAGACTTAAACACTTTGCATCGGACAATATGAGTTAATATTTATCAAATAGGATTAGTTTTGGTTAGAAAATGACGTATTTTCCCTTGAACATTTCATAAACACTTGAAAAACATCGATTTGAGTCAAACTCGGTCAAATGGGAGAGATTCTGGGTATAAAGTGACATTAAAACTTCGAATCGGATGATATAAGTCAATATTGGTCAAATGGGATCGGATTTGGGTAGAAAATGACGAATTTACCCTTGAACATATCATAAACACTTGAAATACATTGATTTGAGTTAAACTCGGATAAATAGGAGAGGTTTAAGGTAAAAAAAAAGACTTCAACACTTTGCATCGGACAATATGAGTTAATATTGATCAAATAGGATCAGTTTTGGTTAGAAAATGACGTATTTACCCTTGAACATTTCATAAACACTTGAAAAACATCGATTTGAGTCAAACTTGGTCAAATGGGAGAGATTCTGGGTATAAAGTGAGATTAAAACTTCGAATCGGACGATATGAGTCAATATTGGTCAAATGGGATCAGATTTGGGTAGAAAATGACGAATTTACCCTTGAACATGTCATAAACACTTGAAATACATTGATTTGAGTTAAACTCGGTCAAATAGGAGAGGTTTAAGGTAAAAAAAAAGACTTAAACACTTTGCATCGGACAATATGAGTTAATATTGATCAAATAGGATCAGTTTTGGTTAGAAAATGACGTATTTACCCTGGAACATTTCATAAACACTTGAAACACATAGATTTGAGTCAAACTCGGTCAAATGGGAGAGATTCTGGGTATAAATTGACATTAAAACTTCGAATCGTACGATATGAGTCAATATTGGCCAAATGGGATCAGATTTGGGTAGAAAATGACGAATTTACCCTTGAACATGTCATAAACACTTGAAATACATTGATTTGAGTTAAACTCGGTCAAATAGGAGAGGTTTAAGGTAAAAAAAAAGACTTAAACACTTTGCATCGGACAATATGAGTTAATATTGATCAAATAGGATCAGTTTTGGTTAGAAAATGACGTACTTACCCTTGAACATTTCATAAACACTTGAAACACATCGATTTGAGTCAAACTCGGTCAAATAGGAGAGATTCTGGGTATAAAGTGACATTAAAACTTCGAATCGGACGATATGAGTCAATATTGGTCAAATGGGATCCGATTTGGGTAGAAAATGATGAATTTACCCTTGAACATGTCATAAACACTTGAAATAGATTGATTTGAGTTAACTCAGTCAAATAGGAGAGGTTTAAGGTAAAAAAAAGACTTGAACACTTTGCTTCGGACAATATGAGTTAATATTGATCAAATAGGATCAGTTTTGGTTAGAAAATGACGTATTTACCCTTGAACATTTCATAAACACTTGAAAAACATCGATTTGAGTCAAACTTGGTCAAATGGGAGAGATTCTGGGTATAAAGTGACATTAAAACTTCGAATTGGACGATATGAGTCAATATTAGTCAAATGGGATCAGATTTGGGTAGAAAATGACGAATTTACCCTTGAACATGTCATAAACACTTGAAATACATTGATTTGAGTTAAACTCATTCAAATAGGAGAGGTTTAAGGTAAAAAAAAGACTTGAACACTTTGCATCGGACAATATGAGTTAATATTGATCAAATAGGATCAGCTTTGGTTAGAAAATGACGTACTTACCCTTGAACATTTCATAAACACTTGAAATACATCGATTTGAGTCAAACTCGGTCAAATGGGAGAGATTCTGGGTATAAAGTGACATTAAAACTTTGAATCGGACGATATGAGTCAATATTGGTCAAATGGGATCATATTTGGGTAGAAAATGATGAATTTATCCTTGAACGTGTCATAAACCCTTGAAATACATTGATTTGAGTTAAACTCATTCAAATAGGAGAGGTTTAAGGTCAAAAAAAGACTTAAACACTTTGCATCGGACAATATGAGTTAATATTGATCAAATAGGATCAGTTTTGGTTTGAAAATGACGTACTTACCCTTGAACATTTCATAAACACTTGAAACACATCGATTTGAGTCAAACTCGGTCAAATGGGAGAGATTCTGGGTATAAAGTGACATTAAAACTTCGAATCGGATGATATGAGTCAATATAGGTCAAATGGGATAAGATTTGGGTAGAAAATGATGAATTTACCCTTGAACATGTCACAAACACTTGAAACACATTGATTTGAGTTAAACTCGGTCAAATAGGAGAGGTTTAAGGTAAAAAAAAGACTTAAATACTTTGCATCCTACAATATGAGTTAATATTGATCAAATAGGATCAGTTTTGGTTAGAAAAGGACGTATTTACCATTGAACATTTCATAAACACTTGAAACACATCAATTTGAGTCAAACTCGGTCAAATGGGAGAGATTCTTGGTATAAAGTGACATTAAAACTTCGAATCGGACGATATGAGTGAATATTAGTCAAATGGGATCAGATTTGGGTAGAAAATGACGAATTTACCCTTGAACATGTCATAAACACTTGAAATACATTGATTTGAGTTAAACTCGGTCAAATAGGAGAGGTTTAAGGTAAAAAAAAGACTTAAACACTTTGCATCGGACAATATGAGTTAATATTGATCAAATAGGATCAGTTTTGGTTAGAAAATGACGTACTTACCCTTGAACATTTCATAAACACTTGAAACACATCGATTTGAGTCATACTCGGTCAAATAGGAGAGATTCTGGGTATAAAGTGACATTAAAACTTTGAATCGGATGATATGAGTCAATATTGGTTAAATGGGATCAGATTTGGGTAGAAAATGACGAATTTACCCTTGAACATGTCATAAACACTTCAAATACATTGATTTGAGTTAAACTCGGTCAAATAGGAGAGGTTTAAGGTCAAAAAAAGACTTAACCACTTTGCATCGGACAATATGAGTTAATATTGATCAAATAGGATCAGTTTTGGTTAGAAAAGGACGTATTTACCATTGAACATTTCATAAACACTTGAAACACATCAATTTGAGTCAAACTCGGTCAAATGGGAGAGATTCTTGGTATAAAGTGACATTAAAACTTCGAATCGGACGATATGAGTGAATATTAGTCAAATGGGATCAGATTTGGGTAGAAAATGACGAATTTACCCTTGAACATGTCATAAACACTTGAAATACATTGATTTGAGTTAAACTCGGTCAAATAGGAGAGGTTTAAGGTAAAAAAAAGACTTAAACACTTTGCAGCGGACAATATGAGTTAATATTGATCAAATAGGATCAGTTTTGGTTAGAAAATGACGTACTTACCCTTGAACATTTCATAAACACTTGAAACACATCGATTTGAGTAAAACTCGGTCAAATAGGAGAGATTCTGGGTATAAAGTGACATTAAAACTTCGAATTGGACGATATGAGTCAATATTGGTCAAATGGGATTAGATTTGGGAAGAAAATGACGAATTTACCCTTGAACATGTCATAAACACTTGAAATTCATTGATTTGAGTTAAACTCGGTCAAATAGGAGAGGTTTCAGGTAAAAAAAAGACTTAACTAGTTTGCATCGGACAATATGAGTTAATATTTATCAAATAGGATTAGTTTTGGTTAGAAAATGACGTATTTACCCTTGAACATTTCATAAACACTTGAAACACATAGATTTGAGTCAAACTCAGTCAAATGGGAGAGATTCTGGGTATAAGGTGACATTAAAACTTCGAATCGGACGATATGAGTCAATATTGGCCAAATGGGATCAGATTTGGGTAGAAAATGACGAATTTACCCTTGAACATATCATAAACACTTGAAATACATTGATTTGAGGTAAACTCGGTCAAATAGGAGAGGTTTAAGGTAAAAAAAAGACTTAAACACTTTGCATCGGACAATATGAGTTAATATTGATCAAATAGGATCAGTTTTGGTTAGAAAATGACGTACTTACCCTTGAACATTTCATAAACACTTGAAACACATCGATTTGAGTCAAACTCGGTCAAATGAGAGAGATTCTGGGTATAAAGTGACATTAAAACCTCGAATCGGATGATATGAGTCAATATAGGTCAAATGGGATCAGATTTGGGTAGAAAATGACGAATTTACCCTTGAACATGTCATAAACACTTGAAATACATTGATTTGAGTTAAACTCGGTCAAATAGGAGAGGTTTCAGGTAAAAAAAAGACTTAACTAGTTTGCATCGGACAATATGAGTTAATATTTATCAAATAGGATTAGTTTTGGTTAGAAAATGACGTATTTACCCTTGAACATTTCATAAACACTTGAAACACATAGATTTGAGTCAAACTCAGTCAAATGGGAGAGATTCTGGGTATAAGGTGACATTAAAACTTCGAATCGGACGATATGAGTCAATATTGGCCAAATGGGATCAGATTTGGGTAGAAAATGACGAATTTACCCTTGAACATATCATAAACACTTGAAATACATTGATTTGAGGTAAACTCGGTCAAATAGGAGAGGTTTAAGGTAAAAAAAAGACTTAAACACTTTGCATCGGACAATATGAGTTAATATTGATCAAATAGGATCAGTTTTGGTTAGAAAATGACGTACTTACCCTTGAACATTTCATAAACACTTGAAACACATCGATTTGAGTCAAACTCGGTCAAATGGGAGAGATCTTTGATATAAAGTGACATTAAAACTTCGAATTGGACGATATGAGTCAATATTGGTCAAATGGGATTAGATTTGGGAAGAAAATGACGAATTTACCCTTGAACATGTCATAAACACTTGAAATTCATTGATTTGAGTTAAACTCGGTCAAATAGGAGAGGTTTAAGGTAAAAAAAAGACTTAAACACTTTGCATCGGACAATATGAGTTAATATTGATCAAATAGGATCAGTTTTGGTTAGAAATGAACATTTCATAAACACATGAAATACATCGATTTGAGTCAAACTCGGTCAAATGGGAGAGATTCTGGGTATAAAGTGACATTAAATCTTCGAATCGGACGATATGAGTCAATATTGGTCAAATGAGATCAGATTTGGGTAGAAAATGACGAATTTGCCCTTGATCATGTCATAAACACTTGAAATACATTGATTTTAGTTAAAGTCGGTCAAATAGGGGTGGTTTAAGGTAAAAAAAAGACTTAAACACTTTGCATCGGACAATATGAGTTAATATTGATCAAATAGGATCAGTTTTGGTTTGAAAATGACGTACTTACCCTTGAACATTTCATAAACACTGGAAACACATCGATTTGAGTCAAACTCGGTCAAATGGGAGAGATTCTGGGTATAAAGTGACATTAAAACTTCGAATCGGATGATATGAGTCAATATAGGTCAAACGGGATCAGATTTGGGTAGAAAATGACGAATTTACCCTTGAACATGTGATAAACACTTGAAATACATTGATTTGAGTTAAACTCGGTCAAATAGGAGAGGTTTAAGGTAAAAAAAAGACTTAAACACTTTGCATCGGACAATATGAGTTAATATTGATCAAATAGGATCAGTTTTGGTTAGAAAATGACGTATTTACCCTTGAACATTTCATAAACACTTGAAAAACATCGATTTGAGTCAAACTCGGTCAAATGGGAGAGATTCTGGGTATAAAGTGACATTAAATCTTCGAATCGGACGATATGAGTCAATATTGGTCAAATGAGATCAGATTTGGGTAGAAAATGACGAATTTGCCCTTGATCATGTCATAAACACTTGAAATACATTGATTTTAGTTAAAGTCGGTCAAATAGGGGTGGTTTAAGGTAAAAAAAAGACTTAAACACTTTGCATCGGACAATATGAGTTAATATTTATCAAATAGGATTAGTTTTGGTTAGAAAATGACGTATTTTCCCTTGAACATTTCATAAACACTTGAAAAACATCGATTTGAGTCAAACTCGGTCAAATGGGAGAGATTCTGGGTATAAAGTGACATTAAAACTTCGAATCGGATGATATAAGTCAATATTGGTCAAATGGGATCGGATTTGGGTAGAAAATGACGAATTTACCCTTGAACATATCATAAACACTTGAAATACATTGATTTGAGTTAAACTCGGATAAATAGGAGAGGTTTAAGGTAAAAAAAAAGACTTCAACACTTTGCATCGGACAATATGAGTTAATATTGATCAAATAGGATCAGTTTTGGTTAGAAAATGACGTATTTACCCTTGAACATTTCATAAACACTTGAAAAACATCGATTTGAGTAAAACTTGGTCAAATGGGAGAGATTCTGGGTATAAAGTGAGATTAAAACTTCGAATCGGACGATATGAGTCAATATTGGTCAAATGGGATCAGATTTGGGTAGAAAATGACGAATTTACCCTTGAACATGTCATAAACACTTGAAATACATTGATTTGAGTTAAACTCGGTCAAATAGGAGAGGTTTAAGGTAAAAAAAAAGACTTAAACACTTTGCATCGGACAATATGAGTTAATATTGATCAAATAGGATCAGTTTTGGTTAGAAAATGACGTATTTACCCTGGAACATTTCATAAACACTTGAAACACATAGATTTGAGTCAAACTCGGTCAAATGGGAGAGATTCTGGGTATAAATTGACATTAAAACTTCGAATCGGACGATATGAGTCAATATTGGCCAAATGGGATCAGATTTGGGTAGAAAATGACGAATTTACCCTTGAACATGTCATAAACACTTGAAATACATTGATTTGAGTTAAACTCGGTCAAATAGGAGAGGTTTAAGGTAAAAAAAAAGACTTAAACACTTTGCATCGGACAATATGAGTTAATATTGATCAAATAGGATCAGTTTTGGTTAGAAAATGACGTACTTACCCTTGAACATTTCATAAACACTTGAAACACATCGATTTGAGTCAAACTCGGTCAAATAGGAGAGATTCTGGGTATAAAGTGACATTAAAACTTCGAATCGGACGATATGAGTCAATATTGGTCAAATGGGATCCGATTTGGGTAGAAAATGATGAATTTACCCTTGAACATGTCATAAACACTTGAAATAGATTGATTTGAGTTAACTCAGTCAAATAGGAGAGGTTTAAGGTAAAAAAAAGACTTGAACACTTTGTTTCGGACAATATGAGTTAATATTGATCAAATAGGATCAGTTTTGGTTAGAAAATGACGTATTTACCCTTGAACATTTCATAAACACTTGAAAAACATCGATTTGAGTCAAACTTGGTCAAATGGGAGAGATTCTGGGTATAAAGTGACATTAAAACTTCGAATTGGACGATATGAGTCAATATTGGTCAAATGGGATCAGATTTGGGTAGAAAATGACGAATTTACCCTTGAACATGTCATAAACACTTGAAATACATTGATTTGAGTTAAACTCATTCAAATAGGAGAGGTTTAAGGTAAAAAAAGACTTGAACACTTTGCATCGGACAATATGAGTTAATATTGATCAAATAGGATCAGCTTTGGTTAGAAAATGACGTACTTACCCTTGAACATTTCATAAACACTTGAAATACATCGATTTGAGTCAAACTCGGTCAAATGGGAGAGATTCTGGGTATAAAGTGACATTAAAACTTTGAATCGGACGATATGAGTCAATATTGGTCAAATGGGATCATATTTGGGTAGAAAATGATGAATTTACCCTTGAACGTGTCATAAACCCTTGAAATACATTGATTTGAGTTAAACTCATTCAAATAGGAGAGGTTTAAGGTCAAAAAAAGACTTAAACACTTTGCATCGGACAATATGAGTTAATATTGATCAAATAGGATCAGTTTTGGTTTGAAAATGACGTACTTACCCTTGAACATTTCATAAATACTTGAAACACATCGATTTGAGTCAAACTCGGTCAAATGGGAGAGATTCTGGGTATAAAGTGACATTAAAACTTCGAATCGGATGATATGAGTCAATATAGGTCAAATGGGATCAGATTTGGGTAGAAAATGATGAATTTACCCTTGAACATGTCACAAACACTTGAAACACATTGATTTGAGTTAAACTCGGTCAAATAGGAGAGGTTTAAGGTAAAAAAAAGACTTAAATACTTTGCATCCTACAATATGAGTTAATATTGATCAAATAGGATCAGTTTTGGTTAGAAAATGACGTATTTACCCTTGAACATTTCATAAACACTTGAAAAACATCGATTTGAGTCAAACTTGGTCAAATGGGAGAGATTCTGGGTATAAAGTGAGATTAAAACTTCGAATCGGACGATATGAGTCAATATTGGTCAAATGGGATCAGATTTGGGTAGAAAATGACGAATTTACCCTTGAACATGTCATAAACACTTGAAATACATTGATTTGAGTTAAACTCGGTCAAATAGGAGAGGTTTAAGGTAAAAAAAAAGACTTAAACACTTTGCATCGGACAATATGAGTTAATATTGATCAAATAGGATCAGTTTTGGTTAGAAAATGACGTATTTACCCTGGAACATTTCATAAACACTTGAAACACATAGATTTGAGTCAAACTCGGTCAAATGGGAGAGATTCTGGGTATAAATTGACATTAAAACTTCGAATCGGACGATATGAGTCAATATTGGCCAAATGGGATCAGATTTGGGTAGAAAATGACGAATTTACCCTTGAACATGTCATAAACACTTGAAATACATTGATTTGAGTTAAACTCGGTCAAATAGGAGAGGTTTAAGGTAAAAAAAAAGACTTAAACACTTTGCATCGGACAATATGAGTTAATATTGATCAAATAGGATCAGTTTTGGTTAGAAAATGACGTACTTACCCTTGAACATTTCATAAACACTTGAAACACATCGATTTGAGTCAAACTCGGTCAAATAGGAGAGATTCTGGGTATAAAGTGACATTAAAACTTCGAATCGGACGATATGAGTCAATATTGGTCAAATGGGATCCGATTTGGGTAGAAAATGATGAATTTACCCTTGAACATGTCATAAACACTTGAAATAGATTGATTTGAGTTAACTCAGTCAAATAGGAGAGGTTTAAGGTAAAAAAAAGACTTGAACACTTTGCTTCGGACAATATGAGTTAATATTGATCAAATAGGATCAGTTTTGGTTAGAAAATGACGTATTTACCCTTGAACATTTCATAAACACTTGAAAAACATCGATTTGAGTCAAACTTGGTCAAATGGGAGAGATTCTGGGTATAAAGTGACATTAAAACTTCGAATCGGACGATATGAGTCAATATTGGTCAAATGGGATCAGATTTGGGTAGAAAATGACGAATTTACCCTTGAACATGTCATAAACACTTGAAATACATTGATTTGAGTTAAACTCGGTCAAATAGGAGAGGTTTAAGGTAAAAAAAAGACTTAAACACTTTGCATCGGACAATATGAGTTAATATTGATCAAATAGGATCAGTTTTGGTTAGAAAATGACGTACTTACCCTTGAACATTTCATAAACACTTGAAACACATCGATTTGAGTCAAACTCGGTCAAATAGGAGAGATTCTGGGTATAAAGTGACATTAAAACTTTGAATCGGATGATATGAGTCAATATTGGTTAAATGGGATCAGATTTGGGTAGAAAATGACGAATTTACCCTTGAACATGTCATAAACACTTCAAATACATTGATTTGAGTTAAACACGGTCAAATAGGAGAGGTTTAAGGTCAAAAAAAGACTTAACCACTTTGCATCGGACAATATGAGTTAATATTGATCAAATAGGATCAGTTTTGGTTAGAAAAGGACGTATTTACCATTGAACATTTCATAAACACTTGAAACACATCAATTTGAGTCAAACTCGGTCAAATGGGAGAGATTCTTGGTATAAAGTGACATTAAAACTTCGAATCGGACGATATGAGTGAATATTAGTCAAATGGGATCAGATTTGGGTAGAAAATGACGAATTTACCCTTGAACATGTCATAAACACTTGAAATACATTGATTTGAGTTAAACTCGGTCAAATAGGAGAGGTTTAAGGTAAAAAAAAGACTTAAACACTTTGCAGCGGACAATATGAGTTAATATTGATCAAATAGGATCAGTTTTGGTTAGAAAATGACGTACTTACCCTTGAACATTTCATAAACACTTGAAACACATCGATTTGAGTAAAACTCGGTCAAATAGGAGAGATTCTGGGTATAAAGTGACATTAAAACTTCGAATTGGACGATATGAGTCAATATTGGTCAAATGGGATTAGATTTGGGAAGAAAATGACGAATTTACCCTTGAACATGTCATAAACACTTGAAATTCATTGATTTGAGTTAAACTCGGTCAAATAGGAGAGGTTTAAGGTAAAAAAAAGACTTAAACACTTTGCATCGGACAATATGAGTTAATATTGATCAAATAGGATCAGTTTTGGTTAGAAATGAACATTTCATAAACACATGAACTACATCGATTTGAGTCAAACTCGGTCAAATGGGAGAGATTCTGGGTATAAAGTGACATTAAATCTTCGAATCGGACGATATGAGTCAATATTGGTCAAATGAGATATGATTTGGGTAGAAAATGACGAATTTACCCTTGATCATGTCATAAACACTTGAAATACATTGATTTTAGTTAAAGTCGGTCAAATAGGAGTGGTTTAAGGTAAAAAAAAGACTTAACCACTTTGCATCGGACAATATGAGTTAATATTGATCAAATAGGATCAGTTTTGGTTAGAAAAGGACGTATTTACCCTTGAACATTTCATAAACACTTGAAACACATCGATTTGAGTCAAACTCGGTCAAATGGAAGAGATTCTGGGTATAAAGTGACATTAAAACTTCGAATCAGACGATCTGAGTCAATATTGGTCAAATGGGATCAGATTTGGGTAGAAAATGTCGAATTTACCCTTGAACATGTCATAAACACTTGAAATACATTGATTTGAGTTAAACTCGGTCAAATAGGAGAGGTTTAAGGTAAAAAAAAAGACTTAAACACTTTGCATTGGACAATATGAGTTAATATTGATCAAATAGGATCAGTTTTGGTTAGAAAATGACGTATTTACCATTGAACATTTCATAAACACTTAAAACACATCAATTTGAGTCAAACTCAGTCAAATGGGAGAGATTCTGGGTATAAAATGACATTAAAACTTTGAATCGGACGATATGAGTCAATATTGGTCAAATGGGATCAGATTTGGGTAGAAAATGACGAATTTACCCTTGAACATGTCATAAACACTTGAAATACATTGATTTGAGTTAAACTCGGTCAAATAGGAGAGGTTTAAGGTAAAAAAAAGACGTAAACACTTTTCATCGGACAATATGAGTTAATATTGATCAAATAGAATCAGTTTTGGTTAGAAAATGACGTATTTACCCTTGAACATTTCATAAACACTAAAAATACATCGATTTGAGTCAAACTCTGTCCAATGGGAGAGATTCTAGGTATAAAGTGACATTAAAACTTCGAATCGGACGATATGAGTCAATATTGGTCAAATGGGATCAGATTTGGGTAGAAAATGATGAATTTACCCTTGAACATGTCATAAACACTTGAAATAGATTGATTTGAGTTTACTCAGTCAAATAGGAGAGGTTTAAGGTAAAAAAAAGACTTGAACACTTTGCATCGGACAATATGAGTTAATATTGATCAAATAGGATCAGGTTTGGTTAGAAAATGACGTATTTACCCTTGAACATTTCATAAACACTTGAAAAACATCGATTTGAGTCAAACTTGGTCAAATGGGAGAGATTCTGGGTATAAAGTGACATTAAAGCTTCGAATCGGACGATATGAGTCAATATTGGTCAAATGGGATCAGATTTGGGTAGAAAATGTCGAATTTACCCTTGAACATGTCATAAACACTTGAAATACATTGATTTGAGTTAAACTCGGTCAAATAGGAGAGGTTTAAGGTAAAAAAAAGACTTGAACACTTTGCATCGGACAATATGAGTTAATATTGATCAAATAGGATCAGTTTTGGTTAGAAAATGACGTATTTACCATTGAACATTTCATAAACACTTGAAACACATCAATTTGAGTCAAACTCGGTCAAATGGGAGAGATTCTTGGTATAAAGTGACATTAAAACTTCGAATCGGACGATATGAATGAATATTAGTCAAATGGGATCAGATTTGGGTAGAAAATGACGAATTTACCCTTGAACATGTCATAAACACTTGAAATACATTGATTTGAGTTAAACTCGGTCAAATAGGAGAGGTTTAAGGTAAAAAAAAGACTTAAACACTTTGCATCGGACAATATGAGTTAATATTGATCAAATAGGATCAGTTTTGGTTAGAAAATGACGTACTTACCCTTGAACATTTCATAAACACTTGAAACACATCGATTTGAGTCAAACTCGGTCAAATAGGAGAGATTCTGGGTATAAAGTGACATTAAAACTTCGAATCGGATGATATGAGTCAATATAGGTCAAATGGGATCAGATTTGGGTAGAAAATGACGAATTTACCCTTGAACATGTCATAAACACCTGAAATACATTGATTTGAGTTAAACTCGGTCAAATAGGAGAGGCTTAAGGTAAAAAAAAGACTTAACCAGTTTGCATCGGACAATATGAGTTAATATTTATCAAATAGGATTAGTTTTGGTTAGAAAATGACGTGTATTCCCTTGAACATTTCATAAACACTTGAAAAACATCGATTTGAGTCAAACTCGGTCAAATGGGAGAGATTCTGGGTACAAAGTGACATTAAAACTTCGAATCGGATGATATGAGTCAATATTGGTCAAATGGGATCGGATTTGGGTAGAAAATGACGAATTTACCCTTGAACATGTCATAAACACTTGAAATACATTGATTTGAGTTAAACTCGGTCAAATAGGAGAGGCTTAAGGTAAAAAAAAGACTTAACCAGTTTGCATCGGACAATATGAGTTAATATTTATCAAATAGGATTAGTTTTGGTTAGAAAATGACGTGTTTACCCTTGAACATTTCATAAACACTTGAAACACATCGATTTGAGTCAAACTCGGTCAAATAGGAGAGATTCTGGGTATAAAGTGACATTAAAACTTCGAATCGGATGATATGAGTCAATATAGGTCAAATGGAATCAGATTTGGGTAGAAAATGACGAATTTACCCTTGAACATGTCATAAACACTTGAAATACATTGATTTGAGTTAAACTCGGTCAAATAGGAGAGGCTTAAGGTAAAAAAAAGACTTAAACACTTTGCATCGGACAATATGAGTTAATATTGATCAAATAGGATCAGTTTTGGTTAGAAAATGACGTATTTACCCTTGAACATTTCATAAACACTTGAAAAACATCGATTTGAGTCAAACTTGGTCAAATGGGAGAGATTCTGGGTACAAAGTGAGATGAAAACTTCGAATCGGATGATATGAGTCAATATTGGTCAAATGGGATCAGATTTGGGTAGAAAATGACGAATTTACCCTTGAACATGTCATAAACATTTGAAATACATTGATTTGAGTTAAACTCGGTCAAATAGGAGAGGTTTAAGGTAAAAATAAGGACTTAAACACTTTGCATCAGACAATATGAGTTAATATTGATCAAATAGGATCAGTTTTGGTTAGAAAATGACGTATTTACCCTTGAACATTTCATAAACATTTGAAACACATTGATTTGAGTCAAACTCGGTCAAATGGGAGAGATTCTGGTTATAAAGTGACATTAAAACTTCGAATCGGACGATATGAGTGAATTTTGGTCAAATGCGATCAGATTTGGGTAGAAAATGACGAATTTACCCTTGAACATGTCATAAACACTTGAAATACATTGATTTGAGTTAAACTCGGTCAAATAGGAGAGGTTTAAGGTAAAAAACAGACTTAACCAGTTTGCATCAGACAATGTGAGTAAATATTTATTAAATAGGATTAGTTTTGGTTAGAAAATGACGTATTTACCCTTGAACATTTCATAAACACTTGAAAAACATCGATTTGTGTCAAACTTGGTCAAATGGGAGAGATTCTGGGTATAAAGTCACATTAAAACTTCGAATCGGACGATATGAGTCAATATTGGTCAAATGGGATCAGATTTGGGTAGAAAATGACGAATTTACCCTTGAACATGTCATAAACACTTGAAATACATTGATTTGAGTTAAACTCATTCAAATAGGAGAGGTTTAAGGTAAAAAAAAAGACTTAAACACTTTGCATCGGACAATATGAGTTAATATTGATCAAATAGGATCAGTTTTGGTTAGAAAATGACGTATTTACCATTGAACATTTCATAAACACTTGAAACACATCAATTTGAGTCAAACTCGGTCAAATGGGAGAGATTCTGGGTATAAAGTGACATTAAAACTTCGAATCGGACGATATGAGTCAATATTGGTCAAATGGGATCCGATTTGGGTAGAAAATGACGAATTTACCCTTGACATGTCATAAACACTTGAAATACATTGATTTGAGTTAAACTCGGTCAAATAGGAGAGGTTTAAGGTAAAAAAAACACTTAAACACTTTGCATCGGACAATATGAGTTAATATTGATCAAATAGGAGCAGTTTTGGTTAGAAAATGACGTATTTACCCTTGAACATTTCATAAACACTTGAAATACATCGATTTGAGTCAAATTCGGTCAAATGGGAGAGATTCTGGGTATAAAGTGACATTAAAACTTCGAATCGGACGATATGAGTGAATATTAGTCAAATGGGATCAGATTTGGGTAGAAAATGACGAATTTACCCTTGAACATGTCATAAACACTTGAAATACATTGATTTGAGTTAAACTCGGTCAAATAGGAGAGGTTTAAGGTAAAAAAAAGACTTAAACACTTTGCATCGGACAATATGAGTTAATATTGATCAAATAGGATCAGTTTTGGTTAGAAAATGACGTACTTACCCTTGAACATTTTATAAACACTTGAAACACATCGATTTGAGTCAAACTCGGTCAAATAGGAGAGATTCTGGGTATAAAGTGACATTAAAACTTTGAATCGGATGATATGAGTCAATATTGGTTAAATGGGATCAGATTTGGGTAGAAAATGACGAATTTACCCTTGAACATGTCATAAACACTTGAAATACATTGATTTGAGTTAAACTCGGTCAAATAGGAGAGGTTTAAGGTCAAAAAAAGACTTAACCAGTTTGCATCGGACAATATGAGTTAATATTTTTCAAATAGGATTAGTTTTGGTTAGAAAATGACGTATTTACCCTTGAACATTTCATAAACACTTGAAAAACATCGATTTGAGTCGAACTCGGTTAAATGGGAGAGATCTTTGATATAAAGTGACATTAAAACTTCGAATTGGATGATATGAGTCAATATTGGTCAAATGGGATTAGATTTGGGAAGAAAATGACGAATTTACCCTTGAACATGTCATAAACACTTGAAATTCATTGATTTGAGTTAAACTCGGTCAAATAGGAGAGGTTTAAGGTAAAAAAAAGACTTAAACACTTTGCATCGGACAATATGAATTAATATTGATCAAATAGGATCAGTTTTGGTTAGAAATGAACATTTCATAAACACATGAAATACATCGATTTGAGTCAAACTCGGTCAAATGGGAGAGATTCTGGGTATAAAGTGACATTAAATCTTCGAATCGGACGATATGAGTCAATATTGGTCAAATGAGATATGATTTGGGTAGAAAATGACGAATTTACCCTTGATCATGTCATAAACACTTGAAATACATTGATTTCACTTAAAGTCGGTCAAATAAGAGTGGTTTAAGGTAAAAAAAAGACTTAACCACTTTGCATCGGACAATATGAGTTAATATTGATCAAATAGGATCAGTTTTGGTTAGAAAAGGACGTATTTACCCTTGAACATTTCATAAACACTTGAAACACATCGATTTGAGTCAAACTCGGTCAAATGGGAGAGAGTCTAGGTATAAAGTGACATTAAAACTTCGAATCGGACGATATGAGTCAATATTGGTCAAATGGGATCAGATTTGGGTAGAAAATGTCGAATTTACCCTTGAACATGTGATAAACACTTGAAATACATTGATTTGAGTTAAACTCGGTCAAATAGGAGAGGTTTAAGGTAAAAAAAAAGACTTAAACACTTTACATCGGACAATATGAGTTAATATTGATCAAATAGGATCAGTTTTGGTTAGAAAATGACGTAATTACCCTTGAACATTTCATAAACACTTGAAACACATCAATTTGAGTCAAACTCGGTCAAATGGGAGAGATTCTGGTTATAAAGTGACATTAAAACTTCGAATCGGACGATATGAGTGAATTTTGGTCAAATGCGATCAGATTTGGGTAGAAAATGACGAATTTACCCTTGAACATGTCATAAACACTTGAAATACATTGATTTGAGTTAAACTCGGTCAAATAGGAGAGGTTTAACGTAAAAAAAAGACTTAACCAGTTTGCATCAGACAATATGAGTTAATATTTATTAAATAGGATTAGTTTTGGTTAGAAAATGACGTATTTACCCTTGAACATTTCATAAACACTTGAAAAACATCGATTTGTGTCAAACTTGGTCAAATGGGAGAGATTCTGGGTATAAAGTGACATTAAAACTTCGAATCGGACGATATGAGTCAATATTGGTCAAATGGGATCAGATTTGGGTAGAAAATGAAGAATTTACCCTTGAACATGTCATAAACACTTGAAATACATTGATTTGAGTTAAACTCGGTCAAATAGGAGACGTTTAAGGTAAAAAAAAAAGACTTAAACACTTTGCATCGGACAATATGAGTTAATATTGATCAAATAGGATCAGTTTTGGTTAGAAAATGACGTATTTACCATTGAACATTTCATAAACACTTGAAACACATCAATTTGAGTCAAACTCGGTCAAATGGGAGAGATTCTGGGTATAAAGTGACATTAAAACTTCGAATCGGACGATATGAGTGAATATTAGTCAAATGGGATCAGATTTGGGTAGAAAATGACGAATTTACCCTTAAACATGTGATAAACACTTGAAATACATTGATTTGAGTTAAACTTGGTCAAATACGAGAGGTTTAAGGTAAAAAAAAGACTTAAACACTTTGCATCGGACAATATGAGTTAATATTGATCAAATAGGATCAGCTTTGGTTAGAAAATGACGTACTTACCCATGAACATTTCATAAACACTTGAAACACATCGATTTGAGTCAAATTCGGTCAAATGGGAGAGATTCTGGGTATAAAGTGACAATAAAACTTCGAATCGGATGATATGATTCAATATAGGTCAAATGGGATCAGATTTGGGTAGAAAATGACGAATTTACCCTTGAACATGTCATAAACACTTGAAATACATTGATTTGAGTTAAACTCGGTCAAATAGGAGAGGTTTAAGGTAAAAAAAAGACTTAACCAGTTTGCATCGGACAATATGAGTTAATATTTATCAAATAGGATTAGTTTTGGTTAGAAAATGACGTATTTACCCTTGAACATTTCATAAACACTTGAAAAACATCGATTTGAGTCAAACTCGGTCAAACGGGAGAGATTCTGGGTACAAAGTGACATTAAAACTTAGAATCGGATGATATGAGTCAATATTGGTCAAATGGGATCGGATTTGGGTAGAAAATGACGAATTTACCCTTGAACATGTCATAAACACTTGAAATACATTGATTTGAGTTAAACTTGGATAAATAGGAGAGGTTTAAGGTAAAAAAAAGACTTAAACACTTTGCATCGGACAATATGAGTTAATATTGATCAAATAGGATCAGTTTTGGTTAGAAAATGACGTATTTACCCTTGAACATTTCATAAACACTTGAAAAACATCGATTTGAGTCAAACTTGGTCAAATGGGAGAGATTCTGGGTATAAAGTGAGATTAAAACTTCGAATTGGACGATATGAGTCAATATTGGTCAAATGGGATCAGATTTGGGTAGAAAATGACGAATTTACCCTTGAACATGTCATAAACACTTGAAATACATTGATTTGAGTTAAACTCGGTCAAATATTAGAGGTTTAAGGTAAAAAAAAGACTTAAACACTTTGCATCAGACAATATGAGTTAATATTGATCAAATAGGATCAGTTTGGGTTAGAAAATGACGTATTTACCCTTGAACATTTCATAAACATTTGAAACACATTGATTTGAGTCAAACTCGGTCAAATGGAAGAGATTCTGGTTATAAAGTGACATTAAAACTTCGAATCGGACGATATGAGTGAATTTTAGTCAAATGCGATCAGATTTGGGTAGAAAATGACGAATTTACCCTTGAACATGTCAGAAACACTTGAAATACATTGATTTGAATTAAACTCGGTCAAATAGGAGAGGTTTAAGGTAAAAAAAAGACTTAACCAGTTTGCATCAGACAATATGAGTTAATATTTATTAAATAGGATTAGTTTTGGTTAGAAAATGACGTATTTACCCTTGAACATTTCATAAACACTTGAAAAACATCGATTTGTGTCAAACTTGGTCAAATGGGAGAGATTCTGGGTATAAAGTGACATTAAAACTTCGAATCGGACGATATGAGTCAATATTGGTCAAATGGGATCAGATTTGGGTAGAAAATGATGAATTTACCCTTGAACATGTCATAAACACTTGAAATACATTGATTTGAGTTAAACTCGGTCAAATAGGAGACGTTTAAGGTAAAAAAAAAGACTTAAACACTTTGCATCGGACAATATGAGTTAATATTGATCAAATAGGATCAGTTTTGGTTAGAAAATGACGTATTTACCCTTGAACATTTTATAAACACTTGAAAAACATCGATTTGAGTCAAACTTGGTCAAATGGGAGAGATTCTGGGTATAAAGTGACATTAAAACTTCGAATTGGACGATATGGGTCAATATTGGTCAAATGGGATCACATTTGGGTAGAAAATGACGAATTTACCCTTGAACATGTCATAAACACTTGAAATACATTGATTTGAGTTAAACTCGGTCAAATAGGAGAGGTTTAAGGTAAAAAAAAGACTTAAACACTTTGCATCAGCCAATATGAGTTAATATTGATCAAATAGGATCAGTTTTGGCTAGAAAATGACGTATTTACCCTTGAACATTTCATAAACATTTGAAACACATTGATTTGAGTCAAACTCGGTCAAATGGGAGAGATTCTGGTTATAAAGTGACATTAAAACTTCGAATCGGACGATATGAGTGAATTTTGGTCAAATGCGATCAGATTTAGGTAGAAAATGACGAATTGACCCTTGAACATGTCATAAACACTTGAAATACATTGATTTGAGTTAAACTCGGTCAAATAGGAGAGGTTTAAGGTAAAAAAAAGACTTAACCAGTTTGCATCAGACAATATGAGTTAATATTTATTAAATAGGATTAGTTTTGGTTAGAAAATGACGTATTTACCCTTGAACATTTCATAAACACTTGAAAAACATCGATTTGTGTCAAACTTGGTCAAATGGGAAAGATTCTGGGTATAAAGTGACATTAAAACTTCGAATCGGACGATATGAGTCAATATTGGTCAAATGGGATCAGATTTGGGTAGAAAATGACGAATTTACCCTTGAACATGTCATAAACACTTGAAATACATTGATTTGAGTTAAACTCGGTCAAATAGGAGAGGTTTAAGGTAAAAAAAAAGACTTAAACACTTTGCATCGGACAATATGAGTTAATATTGATCAAATAGGATCAGTTTTGGATAGAAAATGACGTATTTACCATTGAACATTTCATAAACACTTGAAACACATCAATTTGAGTCAAACTCGGTCAAATGGGAGAGATTCTGGGTATAAAGTGACATTAAAACTTCGAATCGGACGATATGAGTGAATATTAGTCAAATGGGATCAGATTTGGGTAGAAAATGACGAATTTACCCTTGAACATGTGATAAACACTTGAAATACATTGATTTGAGTTAAACTCGGTCAAATAGGAGAGGTTTAAGGTCAAAAAAAGACTTAAACACTTTGCATCGGAGAATATGAGTTAATATTGATCAAATAGGATCAGTTTTGGTTAGAAATGAACATTTCATAAACACATGAAATACATCGATTTGAGTCAAACTCGGTCAAATGGGAGAGATTCTGGGTATAAAGTGACATTAAATCTTCGAATCGGACGATATGAGTCAATATTGGTCAAATGAGATATGATTTGGGTAGAAAATGACGAATTTACCCTTGATCATGTCATAAACACTTGAAATACATTGATTTCAGTTAAAGTCGGTCAAATAGGAGTGGTTTAAGGTAAAAAAAAGACTTAACCACTTTGCATCGGACAATATGAGTTAATATTGATCAAATAGGATCAGTTTTGGTTAGAAAAGGACGTATTTACCCTTGAACATTTCATAAACACTTGAAACACATCGATTTGAGTCAAACTCGGTCAAATGGGAGAGAGTCTGGGTATAAAGTGACATTAAAACTTCGAATCGGACGATATGAGTCAATATTGGTCAAATGGGATCAGATTTGGGTAGAAAATGTCGAATTTACCCTTGAACATGTGATAAACACTTGAAATACATTGATTTGAGTTAAACTCGGTCAAATAGGAGAGGTTTAAGGTAAAAAAAAAGACTTAAACACTTTACATCGGACAATATGAGTTAATATTGATCAAATAGGATCAGTTTTGGTTAGAAAATTACGTAATTACCCTTGAACATTTCATAAACACTTGAAACACATCGATTTGAGTCAACCTCGGTCAAATGGGAGAGATTCTGGGAATAAAGAGACATTAAAACTTCGAATCGGACGATATGAGTGAATTTTGGTCAAATGGGATCAGATTTGGGTAGAAAATGACGAATTTACCCTTGAACATGTCATAAACACTTGAAATACATTGATTTGAGTTAAACTCGGTCAAATAGGAGAGGTTTAAGGTAAAAAAAAGACTTAAACACTTTGCATCGGACAATATGAGTTAATATTGATCAAATAGGATCTGTTTTGGTTAGAAAATGATGTACTTACCCTTAAACATTTCATAAACACTTGAAACACATTGATTTGAGTCAAACTCGATCAAATGGGAGAGATTTTGGGTATAAAGTGACATTAAAACTTCGAATCGGATGATATGAGTCAATATTGGTCAAATGAGATCGGATTTGGGTAGAAAATGACGAATTTACCCTTGAACATGTTATAAACACTTGAAATACATTGATTTGAGTTAAACTCGGTCAAATAGGAGAGGTTTAAGTTAAAAAAAAACTTAAACACTTTGCATCGGACAATATGAGTTAATATTGATCAAATAGGATCAGTTTTGGTTAGAAAATGACGTATTTACCATTGAACATTTCATAAACACTTGAAACACATCAATTTGAGTCAAACTCGGTCAAATGGGAGAGATTCTGGGTATAAAGTGACATTAAAACTTCGAATCGGACGATATGAGTGAATATTAGTCAAATGGGATCAGATTTGGGTAGAAAATGACGAATTTACGCTTGAACATGTGATAAACACTTGAATTACATTGATTTGAGTTAAACTCGGTCAAATAGGAGAGGTTTAAGGTAAAAAAAAGACTTAAACACTTTGCATCGGACAATATGAGTTAATATTGATCAAATAGGATCAGTTTTGGTTAGAAAATGACGTCCTTACCCTTGAACATTTCATAAACACTTGAAACACATCGATTTGAGTCAAACTCGGTCAAATGGGAGAGATTCTGGGTATAAAGTGACATTAAAACTTTGAATAGGAGGATATGAGTCAATATTGGTTAAATGGGATCAGATTTGGGTAGAAAATGACGAATTTACCCTTGAACATGTCATAAACACTTGAAATACATTGATTTGAGTTAAACTCGGTCAAATAGGAGAGGTTTAAGGTCAAAAAAAGACTTAACCAGTTTGCATCGGACAATATGACTTAATTTTTTTCAAATAGGATTAGTTTTGGTTAGAAAATGATGTATTTACCCTTGAACATTTCATAAACACTTGAAAAACATCAATTTGAGTCAAACTCGGTTAAATGGGAGAGATTCTGGATATAAAGTGACATTAAATCTTCGAATTGGATGATTTGAGTCAATATTGGTTAAATGGGATCAGATTTGGGTAGAAAATGACGAATTTACCCTTAAACATGTCATAAACACTTGAAATTCATTGATTTGAGTTAAACTCGGTCAAATAGGAGAGGTTTAAGGTAAAAAAAAGACTTAAACACTTTGCATCGGACAATATGAGTTAATATTGATCAAATAGGATCAGTTTTGGTTAGAAATGAACATTTCATAAACACTTGAAATACATCGATTTGAGTCAAACTCGGTCAAATGGGAGAGATTCTGGGTATAAAGTGACATTAAAAATTCGAATTGGATGATATGAGTCAATATTGGTCAAATGGGATCAGATTTGGGTAGAAAATGACGAATTTTTTCCTTGAACATGTCTTAAACACTTGAAATACATTGATTTGAGTTAAACTCGGTCAAATGGGAAAGATTCTGGGTATAAAGTGACATTAAAACTTCGAATCGGACAATATGAGTCAATATTGGTCAAATGAGATCAGATTTGAGTAGAAAATGACGAATTTACCGTTGATCATGTCATAAACACTTGAAATACATTGATTTGAGTTAAACTCGGTCAAATAGGAGAGGTTTAAGGTAAAAAAAGACTTAAACACTTTGCATCGGACAATATGAGTTAATATTGATCAAATAGGAGCAGTTTTGGTTAGAAAATGACGTATTTACCCTTGAACATTTCATAAACACTTGAAATACATCGATTTGAGTCAAATTCGGTCAAATGGGAGAGATCCTGGGTATAAAGTGACATTAAAACTTCGAATCGGACGATATGAGTCAATATTGGTCAAATGGGATCAGATTTGGGTAGAAAATGACGAATTTACCCTTGAACATGTCATACACACTTGAAATAGATTGATTTGAGTTTAACTCAGTCAAATAGGAGTGGTTTAAGGTAAAAAAAAGACTTTAACACTTTGCATCGGACAATATGAGTTAATATTGATCAAATAGGATCAGTTTTGGTTAGAAAATGACGTATTTACCCTTGAACATTTCATAAACACTTGAAATAGATTGATTTGAGTTTAACTCAGTCAAATAGGAGAGGTTTAAGGTAAAAAAAAGACTTTAACACTTTGCATCGGATAATATGAGTTAATATTGATCAAATAGGATCAGTTTTGGTTAGAAAATGACGTATTTACCCTTGAACATTTCATAAACACTTGAAACACATCGATTTTAGTCAAACTCAGTCAAATGGGAGAGATTCTGGGTATAAAGTGACATTAAAACTTTGAATCGGACGATATGAGTCAATATTGGTCAAATGGGATCAGATTTCGGTAGAAAATGACGAATTTACCCATGAACATGTCATAAACACTAGAAATACATTGATTTGAGTTAAACTCGGTCAAATAGGAGAGCTTTAAGGTAAAAAAAAAAGACAAACACTTTGCATCAGACCATATGAGTTAATATTGGTCAAATAGGATCAGTTTTGGTTAGAAACTGACGTATTTACCCTTGAACATTTCATAAACACTTGAAATACATCGATTTGAGTCAAACTTGGTAAAATAGGAGAGATTCTTGGTATAAAGTGACATTAAAACTTCGAATCGGATGATATGAGTCAATATTGGTCATATGGGATCATATTTGGGTAGAAAGTGACGAATTTACCCTTGACATGTCATAAACACTTGAAATACATTGATTTGAGTTCAACTCGGTCAAATAGGAGAGGTTTAAGGTAAAAAAAACACTTAAACACTTTGCATCGGACAATATGAGTTAATATTGGTCAAATAGGATCAGTTTTGGTTAGAAAATGACGTATTTACCCTTGAACATTTCATAAACACTTGAAATACATCGATTTGAGTCAAACTCGGTCAAATGGGAGAGATTCTGGGATAAAGTGACACTAAAACTTCGAATCGGATGATATGAGTCAATATTGGTCAAATGGGATTAGATTTGGGTAGAAAATGACGATATTACCCATGAACATGTCATAAACACTTGAAATACATTGATTTGAGTTAAACTCGGTCAAATAGGAGAGGTTTAAGGTAAAAAAAAGACTTAAACACTTTGCATCGGACAATATGAGTTAATATTGATCAAATAGGATCAGTTTTGGTTAGAAAATGACGTATTTACCATTGAACATTTCATAAACACTTGAAATACATCGATTAGAGTCAAACTCGGTCAAATGGGAGAGATTCTTGGTATAAAGTGACATTAAAACTTCGAATCGGACGATATGAGTCAATATTGGTCAAATGGGATCAGATTTGGGTAGAAAATGACGAATTTACCCTTGACATGTCATAAACACTTGAAATACATTGACTTGAGTTAAACTCGGTCAAATAGGAGAGCTTTAAGGTAAAAAAAACACTTAAACACTTTGCATCGGACAATATGAGTTAATATTGGTCAAATAGGATCAGTTTTGGTTAGAAAATGACGTATTTACCCTTGAACATTTCATAAACACTTGAAATACATCGATTTGAGTCAAACTTAGTAAAATGGGAGAGATTCTTGGTATAAAGTGACATTAAAACTTCGAATCGGACGATATGAGTCAATATTGGTCAAATGGGATCAGATTTGGGAAGAAAATGACGAATTTACCCTTGACATGTCATAAACACTTGAAATACATTGATTTGAGTTAAACTCGGTCAAATAGGAGAGGTTTAAGGTAAAAAAAAAGACTTAAACACTTTGCATCGGACAATATGAGTTAATATTGATCAAATAGGAGCAGTTTTGGTTAGAAAATGACGTATTTACCCTTGAACATTTCATAAACACTTGAAATACATCGATTTGAGTCAAATTCGGTCAAATGGGAGAGATTCTGGGTATAAAGTGACATTAAAACTTCGAATCGGACGATATAAGTCAATATTGGTCAAATGGGATCAGATTTGGGTAGAAAATGACGAATTTACCCTTAAACATGTCATAAACACTTGAAATAGATTGATTTGAGTTTAACTCAGTCAAATAGGAGTGGTTTAAGGTAAAAAAAAGACTTTAACACTTTGCATCGGACAATATGAGTTAATATTGACCAAATAGGATCAGTATTGGTTAGAAAATGACGTATCTACCCTTGAACATTTCATAAACACTGGAAATACATCGATTAGAGTCAAACTCGGTCAAATGGGAGAGATTCTTGGTATAAAGTGACATTAAAACTTCGAATCGGACGATATGAGTCAATATTGGTCAAATGGGATCAGATTTGGGTAGAAAATGACGAATTTACCCTTGACATGTCATAAACACTTGAAATACATTGATTTGAGTTAAACTCGGTCAAATAGGAGAGGTTTAAGGTAAAAAAAACACTTAAACACTTTGCATCGGACAATATGAGTTAATATTGGTCAAATAGGATCAGTTTTGGTTAGAAAATGACGTATTTACCCTTGAACATTTCGTAAACACTTGAAATACATCGATTTGAGTCAAACTTGGTCAAATGGGAGAGATTCTAGGTATAAAGTGACATTAAAACTTTGAATCGGACGATATGAGTCAATATTGGTCAAATGGGATCAGATTTGGGTAGAAAATGACGAATTTACCCTTGAACATGTCATAAACACTTGAAATATATTGATTTGAGTTAAACTCGGTCAAATAGGAGAGGTTTAAGGTAAAAAAAAGACTTAAACACTTTGCATCGGACCATATGATTTAATATTGATCAAATAGGATCTGTTTTGGTTAGAAAATGAAGTACTTACCCTTGAACATTTCATAAACACTTGAAATACATCGATTTGAGTCAATCTCGGTCAAATGGGAGAGATTCTGGGTATAAAATGACATTCAAACTTCGAATCGGACGATATGAGTCAATATTGGTCAAATGGGATCAGATTTGGGTAGAAAATGACGAATTTACCCTTGAACATGTCATAAACACTTGAAATACATTGATTTGAGTTCAACTCGGTCAAATAGGAGAGGTTTAAGGTAAAAAAAACACTTAAACACTTTGCATCGGACAATATGAGTTAATATTGGTCAAATAGGATCAGTTTTGGTTAGAAAATGACGTATTTACCCTTGAACATTTCATAAACACATGAAATACATCGATTTGAGTCAAACTCGGTCAAATGGGAGAGATTCTGGGATAAAGTGACACTAAAACTTCGAATCGGATGATATGAGTCAATATTGGTCAAATGGGATTAGATTTGGGTAGAAAATGACGAATTTACCCATGAACATGTCATAAACACTTGAAATACATTGATTTGAGTTAAACTCGATCAAATAGGAGAGGTTTAAGGTAAAAAAAAGACTTAAACACTTTGCATCGGACAATATGAGTTAATATTGATCAAATAGGATCAGTTTTGGTTAGAAAATGACGTATTTACCATTGAACATTTCATAAACACTTGAAATACATCGATTAGAGTCAAACTCGGTCAAATGGGAGAGATTCTTGGTATAAAGTGACATTAAAACTTCGAATCGGACGATATGAGTCAATATTGGTCAAATGGGATCAGATTTGGGTAGAAAATGACGAATTTACCCTTGACATGTCATAAACACTTGAAATACATTGATTTGAGTTAAACTCGGTCAAATAGGAGAGGTTTAAGGTAAAAAAAACACTTAAACACTTTGCATCGGACAATATGAGTTAATATTGGTCAAATAGGATCAGTTTTGGTTAGAAAATGACGTATTTACCCTTGAACATTTCATAAACACTTGAAATACATCGATTTGAGTCAAACTTAGTAAAATGGGAGAGATTCTTGGTATAAAGTGACATTAAAACTTCGAATCGGACGATATGAGTCAATATTGGTCAAATGGGATCAGATTTGGGTAGAAAATGACGAATTTACCCTTGACATGTCATAAACACTTTAAATACATTGATTTGAGTTAAACTCGGTCAAATAGGAGAGGTTTAAGGTAAAAAAAAAGACTTAAACACTTTGCATCGGACAATATGAGTTAATATTGATCAAATAGGAGCAGTTTTGGTTAGAAAATGACGTATTTACCCTTGAACATTTCATAAACACTTGAAATACATCGATTTGAGTCAAATTCGGTCAAATGGGAGAGATTCTGGGTATAAAGTGACATTAAAACTTCGAATCGGACGATATGAGTCAATATTGGTCAAATGGGATCAGATTTGGGTAGAAAATGACGAATTTACCCTTAAACATGTCATAAACACTTGAAATAGATTGATTTGAGTTTAACTCAGTCAAATAGGAGTGGTTTAAGGTAAAAAAAAGACTTTAACACTTTGCATCGGACAATATGAGTTAATATTGACCAAATAGGATCAGTATTGGTTAGAAAATGACGTATCTACCCTTGAACATTTCATAAACACTGGAAATACATCGATTAGAGTCAAACTCGGTCAAATGGGAGAGATTCTTGGTATAAAGTGACATTAAAACTTCGAATCGGACGATATGAGTCAATATTGGTCAAATGGGATCAGATTTGGGTAGAAAATGACGAATTTACCCTTGACATGTCATAAACACTTGAAATACATTGATTTGAGTTAAACTCGGTCAAATAGGAGAGGTTTAAGGTAAAAAAAACACTTAAACACTTTGCATCGGACAATATGAGTTAATATTGGTCAAATAGGATCAGTTTTGGTTAGAAAATGACGTATTTACCCTTGAACATTTCGTAAACACTTGAAATACATCGATTTGAGTCAAACTCGGTCAAATGGGAGAGATTCTAGGTATAAAGTGACATTAAAACTTTGAATCGGACGATATGAGTCAATATTGGTCAAATGGGATCAGATTTGGGTAGAAAATGACGAATTTACCCTTGAACATGTCATAAACACTTGAAATACATTGATTTGAGTTAAACTCGGTCAAATAGGAGAGGTTTAAGGTAAAAGAAAGACTTAAACACTTTGCATCGGACCATATGATTTAATATTGATCAAATAGGATCTGTTTTGGTTAGAAAATGAAGTACTTACCCTTGAACATTTCATAAACACTTGAAATACATCGATTTGAGTCAATCTCGGTCAAATGGGAGAGATTCTGGGTATAAAATGACATTCAAACTTCGAATCGGACGATATGAGTCAATATTGGTCAAATGGGATCAGATTTGGGTAGAAAATGACGAATTTACCCTTGAACATGTCATAAACACTTGAAATACATTGATTTGAGTTAAACTCGGTCAAATAGGAGAGGTTTAAGGTAAAAAAAAGACGTAAACACTTTTCATCGGACAATATGAGTTAATATTGATCAAATAGGATCAGTTTTGGTTAGAAAATGACGTATTTACCCTTGAACATTTCATAAACACTTGAAATACATCGATTTGAGTCAAACTCGGTCAAATGGGAGAGATTCTGGGTATAAAGTGACATTAAAACTTCAAATCGGACGATATGAGTCAATATTGGTCAAATGGGATCAGATTTCGGTAGAAAATGACGAATTTACCCTTGAACATGTCATAAACACTTGAAATACATTGATTTGAGTTAAACTCGGTCAAATAGGAGAGGTTTAAGGAAAAAAAAAGACTTAAAAACTTTGCATCGGACAATATGAGTTAATATTGATCAAATAGGATCAGTTTTGGTTAGAAAATGACGTATTTACCCTTGAACATTTCATAAACACTTGAAATACATCGATTTGAGTCAAACTCGGTCAAATGGGAGAGATTCTGGGTATAAAGTGACATTAAAACTTCAAATCGGACGATATGAGTCAATATTGGTCAAATGGGATCAGATTTCGGTAGAAAATGACGAATTTACCCTTGAACATGTCATAAACACTTGAAATACATTGATTTGAGTTAAACTCGGTCAAATAGGAGAGGTTTAAGGAAAAAAAAAGACTTAAACACTTTGCATCGGACAATATGAGTTAATATTGATCAAATAGGATCAGTTTTGGTTAGAAAATGACGTATTTACCCTTGAACATTTCATAAACACTTGAAATACATCGATTTGAGTCAAACTCGGTCAAATGTGAGAGATTCTGGGTATAAAGTGACATTAAAACTTCGAATCGGACGATATGAGTCAATATTGGTCAAATGGGATCAGATTTCGGTAGAAAATGAAGAATTTACCCTTGAACATGTCATAAACACTTGAAATACATTGATTTGAGTTAAACTCGGTCAAATAAGAGAGGTTTAAGGAAAAAAAAAGACTTAAACACTTTGCATCGGACAATATGAGTTAATATTGATCAAAAAGGATCAGTTTTGGTTAGAAAATGACGTATTTACCCTTGAACATTTCATAAACACTTGAAATACATCGATTTGAGTCAAACTCGGTCAAATGGGAGAGATTCTGGGTATAAAGTGACATTAAAACTTCGAATCGGACGATATGAGTCAATATTGGTCAAATGGGATCAGATTTGGGTAGAAAATGACGAATTTACCCTTGATCGTGTCATAAACACTTGAAATACATTGATTTCAGTTAAAGTCGGTCAAATAGGAGAGGTTTAAGGTAAAAAAAAGACTTAAACACTTTGCATCGGACAATATGATTTAATATTGATCAAATAGGATCAGTTTTGGTTAGAAAATGAAGTACTTACCCTTGAACATTTCATAAACACTTGAAATACATCGATTTGAGTCAAACTCGGTCAAATAGGAGAGATTCTGGGTATAAAGTGACATTAAAACTTCGAATCGGACGATATGAGTCAATATTGGTCAAATGGGATCAAATTTGGGTAGAAAATGACGAATTTACCCTTGAACATGTCATAAACACTTGAAATACATTGATTTGAGTTAAACTCGGTCAAATAGGAGAGGTTTAAGGTAAAAAAAGACGTAAACACTTTTCATCGGACAATATGAGTTAATATTGATTAAATAGGATCAGTTTTGGTTAGAAAATGACGTATATACCCTTGACCATTTCATAAACACTTGAAATACATCGATTTGAGTCAAACTCGGTCAAATGGGAAAGATTATGGATATAAAGTGACATTAAAACTTCGAATCGGACGATATGAGTCAATATTGGTCAAATGGTATCAGATTTGGGTAGAAAATGACGAATTTACCCTTGAACATGTCATAAACACTTGAAATACATTGATTTGAGTTAAACTCGGTCAAATAGGAGAGGTTTAAGGTAAAAAAAAAGACTTAAACACTTTGCATCGGACAATATGATTTAATATTGATCAAATAGGATCAGTTTTGGTTAGAAAATGAAGTACTTACCCTTGAACATTTCATAAACACTTGAAATACATCGATTTGAGTCAAAGTCAGTCAATTGGGAGAGATTCTGGGTATAAAGTGACATTAAAACTTCGAATCGGACGATATGAGTCAATATTGGTCAAATTGGATCAGATTTGGGTAGAAAATGACGAATTTACCCTTGAACATGTCATAAACACTTGAAATACATTGATTTGAGTTAAACTCGGTCAAATAGGAGAGGTTTAAGGAAAAAAAAAAGACTTAAACACTTTGCATCGGACAATATGAGTTAATATTGATCAAATAGGATCAGTTTTGGTTAGAAAATGACGTATTTACCCTCTAACATTTCATAAACACTTGAAATACATCGATTTGAGTCAAACTCGGTCAAATGGGAGAGATTCTGGGTATAAAGTGACATTAAAACTTTGAATCGGACGATATGAGTCAATATTGGTCAAATGGGATCAGATTTGGGTAGAAAATGACGAATTTACCCTTAAACATGTCATAAACACTTGAAATAGATTGATTTGAGTTTAACTCAGTCAAATAGGAGTGGTTTAAGGTAAAAAAAAGACTTTAACACTTTGCATCGGACAATATGAGTTAATATTGACCAAATAGGATCAGTATTGGTTAGAAAATGACGTATCTACCCTTGAACATTTCATAAACACTGGAAATACATCGATTAGAGTCAAACTCGGTCAAATGGGAGAGATTCTTGGTATAAAGTGACATTAAAATTTCGAATCGGACGATATGAGTCAATATTGGTCAAATGGGATCAGATTTGGGTAGAAAATGACGAATTTACCCTTGACATGTCATAAACACTTGAAATACATTGATTTGAGTTAAACTCGGTCAAATAGGAGAGGTTTAAGGTAAAAAAAACACTTAAACACTTTGCATCGGACAATATGAGTTAATATTGGTCAAATAGGATCAGTTTTGGTTAGAAAATGACGTATTTACCCTTGAACATTTCGTAAACACTTGAAATACATCGATTTGAGTCAAACTCGGTCAAATGGGAGAGATTCTAGGTATAAAGTGACATTAAAACTTTGAATCGGACGATATGAGTCAATATTGGTCAAATGGGATCAGATTTGGGTAGAAAATGACGAATTTACCCTTGAACATGTCATAAACACTTGAAATACATTGATTTGAGTTAAACTCGGTCAAATAGGAGAGGTTTAAGGTAAAAAAAGACGTAAACACTTTTCATCGGACAATATGAGTTAATATTGATCAAATAGGATCAGTTTTGGTTAGAAAATGACGTATTTACCATTGAACATTTCATAAACACTTGAAATACATCGATTAGAGTCAAACTCGGTCAAATGGGAGAGATTCTTGGTATAAAGTGACATTAAAACTTCGAATCGGACGATATGAGTCAATATTGGTCAAATGGGATCAGATTTGGGTAGAAAATGACGAATTTACCCTTGACATGTCATAAACACTTGAAATACATTGATTTGAGTTAAACTCGGTCAAATAGGAGAGGTTTAAGGTAAAAAAAACACTTAAACACTTTGCATCGGACAATATGAGTTAATATTGGTCAAATAGGATCAGTTTTGGTTAGAAAATGACGTATTTACCCTTGAACATTTCCTAAACACTTGAAATACATCGATTTGAGTCAAACTTAGTAAAATGGGAGAGATTCTTGGTATAAAGTGACATTAAAACTTCGAATCGGACGATATGAGTCAATATTGGTCAAATCGGATCAGATTTGGGTAGAAAATGACGAATTTACCCTTGACATGTCATAAACACTTGAAATACATTGATTTGAGTTAAACTCGGTCAAATAGGAGAGGTTTAAGGTAAAAAAAAAGACTTAAACACTTTGCATCGGACAATATGAGTTAATATTGATCAAATAGGAGCAGTTTTGGTTAGAAAATGACGTATTTACCCTTGAACATTTCATAAACACTTGAAATACATCGATTAGAGTCAAACTCGGTCAAATGGGAGAGATTCTTGGTATAAAGTGACATTAAAACTTCGAATCGGACGATATGAGTCAATATTGGTCAAATCGGATCAGATTTGGGTAGAAAATGACGAATTTACCCTTGACATGTCATAAACACTTGAAATACATTGATTTGAGTTAAACTCGGTCAAATAGGAGAGGTTTAAGGTAAAAAAAACACTTAAACACTTTGCATCGGACAATATGAGTTAATATTGATCAAATAGGATCAGTTTTGGTTAGAAAATGACGTACTTACCCTTGAACATTTCATAAACACTTGAAATACATCGATTTGAGTCAAACTCGGTCAAATAGGAGAGATTCTGGGTATAAAGTGACATTAAAACTTCGAATCGGACGATATGAGTCAATATTGGTCAAATGGGATCAAATTTGGGTAGAAAATGACGAATTTACCCTTGAACATGTCATAAACACTTGAAATACATTGATTTGAGTTAAACTCGGTCAAATAGGAGAGGTTTAAGGTAAAAAAAGACGTAAACACTTTTCATCGGACAATATGAGTTAATATTGGTCAAATAGGATCAGTTTTGGTTAGAAAATGACGTATTTACCCTTGAACATTTCATAAACACTTGAAATACATTGATTTGAGTCAAACTTGGTCAAATGGGAGAGATTCTGGGTATAAAGTGACATTAAAACTTCAAATCGGACGATATGAGTCAATATTGGTCAAATGGGATCAGATTTCGGTAGAAAATGACGAATTTACCCTTGAACATGTCATAAACACTTGAAATACATTGATTTGAGTTAAACTCGGTCAAATAGGAGAGGTTTAAGGAAAAAAAAAGACTTAAACACTTTGCATCGGACAATATGAGTTAATATTGATCAAATAGGATCAGTTTTGGTTAGAAAATGACGTATTTACCCTCTAACATTTCATAAACACTTGAAATACATCGATTTGAGTGAAACTCGGTCAAATGGGAGAGATTCTGGGTATAAAGTGACATTAAAACTTTGAATCGGACGATATGAGTCAATATTGGTCAAATGGGATCAGATTTGGGTAGAAAATGACGAATTTACCCTTGAACATGTCATAAACACTTGAAATACATTGATTTGAGTTAAACTCGTTCAAATAGGAGAGGTTTAAGGTAAAAAAAAAGACGTAAACACTTTTCATCGGACAATATGAGTTAATATTGATCAAATAGGATCAGTTTTGGTTAGAAAATGACGTATTTACCCTTGAACATTTCATAAACACTTGAAATACATCGATTTGAGTCAAACTCGGTCAAATGGGAGAGATTCTGGGTATAAAGTGACATTAAAACTTCGAATCGGACGATATGAGTCAATATTGGTCAAATGGGATCAGATTTCGGTAGAAAATGAAGAATTTACCCTTGAACATGTCATAAACACTTGAAATACATTGATTTGAGTTAAACTCGGTCAAATAAGAGAGGTTTAAGGAAAAAAAAAAGACTTAAACACTTTGCATCGGACAATATGAGTTAATATTGATCAAATAGGATCAGTTTTGGTTAGAAAATGACGTATTTACCCTTGAACATTTCATAAACACTTGAAATACATCGATTTGAGTCAAACTCGGTCAAATGGGAGAGATTCTGGGTATAAAGTGACATTAAAACTTCGAATCGGACGATATGAGTCAATATTGGTCAAATGGGATCAGATTTGGGTAGAAAATGACGAATTTACCCTTGATCGTGTCATAAACACTTGAAATACATTGATTTCAGTTAAAGTCGGTCAAATAGGAGAGGTTTAAGGTAAAAAAAAGACTTAAACACTTTGCATCGGACAATATGATTTAATATTGATCAAATAGGATCAGTTTTGGTTAGAAAATGAAGTACTTACCCTTGAACATTTCATAAACACTTGAAATACATCGATTTGAGTCAAACTCGGTCAAATAGGAGAGATTCTGGGTATAAAGTGACATTAAAACTTCGAATCGGACGATATGAGTCAATATTGGTCAAATGGGATCAAATTTGGGTAGAAAATGACGAATTTACCCTTGAACATGTCATAAACACTTGAAATACATTGATTTGAGTTAAACTCGGTCAAATAGGAGAGGTTTAAGGTAAAAAAAGACGTAAACACTTTTCATCGGACAATATGAGTTAATATTGATTAAATAGGATCAGTTTTGGTTAGAAAATGACGTATATACCCTTGACCATTTCATAAACACTTGAAATACATCGATTTGAGTCAAACTCGGTCAAATGGGAAAGATTATGGATATAAAGTGACATTAAAACTTCGAATCGGACGATATGAGTTATTGGTCAAATTGGATCAGATTTGGGTAGAAAATGACGAATTTACCCTTGAACATGTCATAAACACTTGAAATACATTGATTTGAGTTAAACTCGGTCAAATAGGAGAGGTTTAAGGTAAAAAAAAGACTTAAACACTTTTCATCGGACAATATGAGATAATATTGATCAAATAAGATCAGTTTTGGTTAGAAAATGACGTATTTACCCTTGAACATTTCATAAACACTTGAAATACATCGATTTGAGTCAAACTCGGTCAAATGGGAGAGATTCTGGGTATAAAGTGACATTAAAACTTCGAATCGGACGATATGAGTCAATATTGGTCAAATGGGATCAGATTTGGGTAGAAAATGACGAATTTACCCTTAAACATGTCATAAACACTTGAAATAGATTGATTTGAGTTTAACTCAGTCAAATAGGAGTGGTTTAAGGTAAAAAAAAGACTTTAACACTTTGCATCGGACAATATGAGTTAATATTGACCAAATAGGATCAGTATTGGTTAGAAAATGACGTATCTACCCTTGAACATTTCATAAACACTGGAAATACATCGATTAGAGTCAAACTCGGTCAAATGGGAGAGATTCTTGGTATAAAGTGACATTAAAACTTCGAATCGGACGATATGAGTCAATATTGGTCAAATGGGATCAGATTTGGGTAGAAAATGACGAATTTACCCTTGACATGTCATAAACACTTGAAATACATTGATTTGAGTTAAACTCGGTCAAATAGGAGAGGTTTAAGGTAAAAAAAACACTTAAACACTTTGCATCGGACAATATGAGTTAATATTGGTCAAATAGGATCAGTTTTGGTTAGAAAATGACGTAATTACCCTTGAACATTTCGTAAACACTTGAAATACATCGATTTGAGTCAAACTCGGTCAAATGGGAGAGATTCTAGGTATAAAGTGACATTAAAACTTTGAATCGGACGATATGAGTCAATATTGGTCAAATGGGATCAGATTTGGGTAGAAAATGACGAATTTACCCTTGAACATGTCATAAACACTTGAAATACATTGATTTGAGTTAAACTCGGTCAAATAGGAGAGGTTTAAGGTAAAAAAAAGACTTAAACACTTTGCATCGGACCATATGATTTAATATTGATCAAATAGGATCTGTTTTGGTTAGAAAATGAAGTACTTACCCTTGAACATTTCATAAACACTTGAAATACATCGATTTGAGTCAATCTCGGTCAAATGGGAGAGATTCTGGGTATAAAATGACATTCAAACTTCGAATCGGACGATATGAGTCAATATTGGTCAAATGGGATCAGATTTGGGTAGAAAATGACGAATTTACCCTTGAACATGTCATAAACACTTGAAATACATTGATTTGAGTTCAACTCGGTCAAATAGGAGAGGTTTAAGGTAAAAAAAACACTTAAACACTTTGCATCGGACAATATGAGTTAATATTGGTCAAATAGGATCAGTTTTGGTTAGAAAATGACGTATTTACCCTTGAACATTTCATAAACACTTGAAATACATCGATTTGAGTCAAACTCGGTCAAAAGGGAGAGATTCTGGGATAAAGTGACACTAAAACTTCGAATCGGATGATATGAGTCAATATTGGTCAAATGGGATTAGATTTGGGTAGAAAATGACGAATTTACCCATGAACATGTCATAAACACTTGAAATACATTGATTTGAGTTAAACTCGGTCAAATAGGAGAGGTTTAAGGTAAAAAAAAGACTTAAACACTTTGCATCGGACAATATGAGTTAATATTGATCAAATAGGATCAGTTTTGGTTAGAAAATGACGTATTTACCATTGAACATTTCATAAACACTTGAAATACATCGATTAGAGTCAAACTCGGTCAAATGGGAGAGATTCTTGGTATAAAGTGACATTAAAACTTCGAATCGGACGATATGAGTCAATATTGGTCAAATGGGATCAGATTTGGGTAGAAAATGACGAATTTACCCTTGACATGTCATAAACACTTGAAATACATTGATTTGAGTTAAACTCGGTCAAATAGGAGAGGTTTAAGGTAAAAAAAACACTTAAACACTTTGCATCGGACAATATGAGTTAATATTGGTCAAATAGGATCAGTTTTGGTTAGAAAATGACGTATTTACCCTTGAACATTTCATAAACACTTGAAATACATCGATTTGAGTCAAACTTAGTAAAATGGGAGAGATTCTTGGTATAAAGTGACATTAAAACTTCGAATCGGACGATATGAGTCAATATTGGTCAAATCGGATCAGATTTGGGTAGAAAATGACGAATTTACCCTTGACATGTCATAAACACTTGAAATACATTGATTTGAGTTAAACTCGGTCAAATAGGAGAGGTTTAAGGTAAAAAAAAAGACTTAAACACTTTGCATCGGACAATATGAGTTAATATTGATCAAATAGGAGCAGTTTTGGTTAGAAAATGACGTATTTACCCTTGAACATTTCATAAACACTTGAAATACATCGATTTGAGTCAAACTCGGTCAAATGGGAGAGATTCTGGGTATAAAGTGACATTAAAACTTCGAATCGGACGATATGAGTCAATATTGGTCAAATGGGATCAGATTTGGGTAGAAAATGACGAATTTACCCTTAAACATGTCATAAACACTTGAAATAGATTGATTTGAGTTTAACTCAGTCAAATAGGAGTGGTTTAAGGTAAAAAAAAGACTTTAACACTTTGCATCGGACAATATGAGTTAATATTGACCAAATAGGATCAGTATTGGTTAGAAAATGACGTATCTACCCTTGAACATTTCATAAACACTGGAAATACATCGATTAGAGTCAAACTCGGTCAAATGGGAGAGATTCTTGGTATAAAGTGACATTAAAACTTCGAATCGGACGATATGAGTCAATATTGGTCAAATGGGATCAGATTTGGGTAGAAAATGACGAATTTACCCTTGACATGTCATAAACACTTGAAATACATTGATTTGAGTTAAACTCGGTCAAATAGGAGAGGTTTAAGGTAAAAAAAACACTTAAACACTTTGCATCGGACAATATGAGTTAATATTGGTCAAATAGGATCAGTTTTGGTTAGAAAATGACGTAATTACCCTTGAACATTTCGTAAACACTTGAAATACATCGATTTGAGTCAAACTCGGTCAAATGGGAGAGATTCTAGGTATAAAGTGACATTAAAACTTTGAATCGGACGATATGAGTCAATATTGGTCAAATGGGATCAGATTTGGGTAGAAAATGACGAATTTACCCTTGAACATGTCATAAACACTTGAAATACATTGATTTGAGTTAAACTCGGTCAAATAGGAGAGGTTTAAGGTAAAAAAAAGACTTAAACACTTTGCATCGGACCATATGATTTAATATTGATCAAATAGGATCTGTTTTGGTTAGAAAATGAAGTACTTACCCTTGAACATTTCATAAACATTTGAAATACATCGATTTGAGTCAATCTCGGTCAAATGGGAGAGATTCTGGGTATAAAATGACATTCAAACTTCGAATCGGACGATATGAGTCAATATTGGTCAAATGGGATCAGATTTGGGTAGAAAATGACGAATTTACCCTTGAACATGTCATAAACACTTGAAATACATTGATTTGAGTTCAACTCGGTCAAATAGGAGAGGTTTAAGGTAAAAAAAACACTTAAACACTTTGCATCGGACAATATGAGTTAATATTGGTCAAATAGGATCAGTTTTGGTTAGAAAATGACGTATTTACCCTTGAACATTTCATAAACACTTGAAATACATCGATTTGAGTCAAACTCGGTCAAAAGGGAGAGATTCTGGGATAAAGTGACACTAAAACTTCGAATCGGATGATATGAGTCAATATTGGTCAAATGGGATTAGATTTGGGTAGAAAATGACGAATTTACCCATGAACATGTCATAAACACTTGAAATACATTGATTTGAGTTAAACTCGGTCAAATAGGAGAGGTTTAAGGTAAAAAAAAGACTTAAACACTTTGCATCGGACAATATGAGTTAATATTGATCAAATAGGATCAGTTTTGGTTAGAAAATGACGTATTTACCATTGAACATTTCATAAACACTTGAAATACATCGATTAGAGTCAAACTCGGTCAAATGGGAGAGATTCTTGGTATAAAGTGACATTAAAACTTCGAATCGGACGATATGAGTCAATATTGGTCAAATGGGATCAGATTTGGGTAGAAAATGACGAATTTACCCTTGAACATGTCATAAACACTTGAAATACATTGATTTGAGTTAAACTCGTTCAAATAGGAGAGGTTTCAGGTAAAAAAAAGACGTAAACACTTTTCATCGGACAATATGATTTAATATTGATCAAATAGGATCAGTTTTGGTTAGAAAATGAAGTACTTACCCTTGAACATTTCATAAACACTTGAAATACATCGATTTGAGTCAAACTCGGTCAAATGGGAGAGATTCTGGGTATAAAGTGACATTAAAACTTCGAATCGGACGATATGAGTCAATATTGGTCAAATGGGATCAGATTTCGGTAGAAAATGAAGAATTTACCCTTGAACATGTCATAAACACTTGAAATACATTGATTTGAGTTAAACTCGGTCAAATAAGAGAGGTTTAAGGAAAAAAAAAAGACTTAAACACTTTGCATCGGACAATATGAGTTAATATTGATCAAATAGGATCAGTTTTGGTTAGAAAATGACGTATTTACCCTTGAACATTTCATAAACACTTGAAATACATCGATTTGAGTCAAACTCGGTCAAATGGGAGAGATTCTGGGTATAAAGTGACATTAAAACTTCGAATCGGACGATATGAGTCAATATTGGTCAAATGGGATCAGATTTCGGTAGAAAATGAAGAATTTACCCTTGAACATGTCATAAACACTTGAAATACATTGATTTGAGTTAAACTCGGTCAAATAAGAGAGGTTTAAGGAAAAAAAAAAGACTTAAACACTTTGCATCGGACAATATGAGTTAATATTGATCAAATAGGATCAGTTTTGGTTAGAAAATGACGTATTTACCCTTGAACATTTCATAAACACTTGAAATACATCGATTTGAGTCAAACTCGGTCAAATGGGAGAGATTCTGGGTATAAAGTGACATTAAAACTTCGAATCGGACGATATGAGTCAATATTGGTCAAATGGGATCAGATTTGGGTAGAAAATGACGAATTTACCCTTGATCGTGTCATAAACACTTGAAATACATTGATTTCAGTTAAAGTCGGTCAAATAGGAGAGGTTTAAGGTAAAAAAAAGACTTAAACACTTTGCATCGGACAATATGATTTAATATTGATCAAATAGGATCAGTTTTGGTTAGAAAATGAAGTACTTACCCTTGAACATTTCATAAACACTTGAAATACATCGATTTGAGTCAAACTCGGTCAAATAGGAGAGATTCTGGGTATAAAGTGACATTAAAACTTCGAATCGGACGATATGAGTCAATATTGGTCAAATGGGATCAAATTTGGGTAGAAAATGACGAATTTACCCTTGAACATGTCATAAACACTTGAAATACATTGATTTGAGTTAAACTCGGTCAAATAGGAGAGGTTTAAGGTAAAAAAAGACGTAAACACTTTTCATCGGACAATATGAGTTAATATTGATTAAATAGGATCAGTTTTGGTTAGAAAATGACGTATATACCCTTGACCATTTCATAAACACTTGAAATACATCGATTTGAGTCAAACTCGGTCAAATGGGAAAGATTATGGATATAAAGTGACATTAAAACTTCGAATCGGACGATATGAGTCAATATTGGTCAAATGGTATCAGATTTGGGTAGAAAATGACGAATTTACCCTTGAACATGTCATAAACACTTGAAATACATTGATTTGAGTTAAACTCGGTCAAATAGGAGAGGTTTAAGGTAAAAAAAAAGACTTAAACACTTTGCATCGGACAATATGATTTAATATTGATCAAATAGGATCAGTTTTGGTTAGAAAATGAAGTACTTACCCTTGAACATTTCATAAACACTTGAAATACATCGATTTGAGTCAAAGTCAGTCAATTGGGAGAGATTCTGGGTATAAAGTGACATTAAAACTTCGAATCGGACGATATGAGTCAATATTGGTCAAATTGGATCAGATTTGGGTAGAAAATGACGAATTTACCCTTGAACATGTCATAAACACTTGAAATACATTGATTTGAGTTAAACTCGGTCAAATAGGAGAGGTTTAAGGAAAAAAAAAGACTTAAACACTTTGCATCGGACAATATGAGTTAATATTGATCAAATAGGATCAGTTTTGGTTAGAAAATGACGTATTTACCCTCTAACATTTCATAAACACTTGAAATACATCGATTTGAGTGAAACTCGGTCAAATGGGAGAGATTCTGGGTATAAAGTGACATTAAAACTTTGAATCGGACGATATGAGTCAATATTGGTCAAATGGGATCAGATTTGGGTAGAAAATGACGAATTTACCCTTGAACATGTCATAAACACTTGAAATACATTGATTTGAGTTAAACTCGGTCAAATAGGAGAGGTTTCAGGTAAAAAAAAGACGTAAACACTTTTCATCGGACAATATGATTTAATATTGATCAAATAGGATCAGTTTTGGTTAGAAAATGAAGTACTTACCCTTGAACATTTCATAAACACTTGAAATACATCGATTTGAGTCAAACTCGGTCAAATGGGAGAGATTCTGGGTATAAAGTGACATTAAAACTTCGAATCGGACGATATGAGTCAATATTGGTCAAATGGGATCAGATTTCGGTAGAAAATGAAGAATTTACCCTTGAACATGTCATAAACACTTGAAATACATTGATTTGAGTTAAACTCGGTCAAATAGGAGAGGTTTAAGGAAAAAAAAAAGACTTAAACACTTTGCATCGGACAATATGAGTTAATATTGATCAAATAGGATCAGTTTTGGTTAGAAAATGACGTATTTACCCTTGAACATTTCATAAACACTTGAAATACATCGATTTGAGTCAAACTCGGTCAAATGGGAGAGATTCTGGGTATAAAGTGACATTAAAACTTCGAATCGGACGATATGAGTCAATATGGGTCAAATGGGATCAGATTTGGGTAGAAAATGACGAATTTACCCTTGACAGGTCATAAACACTTGAAATACATTGATTTGAGTTAAACTCGGTCAAATAGGAGAGGTTTAAGGTAAAAAAAAGACTTAAACACTTTGCATCGGACCATATGATTTAATATTGATCAAATAGGATCAGTTTTGGTTAGAAAATGACGTATTTACCCTTGAACATTTCATAAACACTTGAAATACATCGATTTGAGTCAAACTCGGTCAAATGGGGGAGATTCTGGGTATAAAGTGACATTAAAACTTCGAATCGGACGATATGAGTCAATATTGGTCAAATGGGATCAGATTTCGGTAGAAAATGACGAATTTACCCTTGATCGTGTCATAAACACTTGAAATACATTGATTTCAGTTAAAGTCGGTCAAATAGGAGAGGTTTAAGGTAAAAAAAAGACTTAAACACTTTGCATCGGACAATATGATTTAATATTGATCAAATAGGATCAGTTTTGGTTAGAAAATGAAGTACTTACCCTTGAACATTTCATAAACACTTGAAATACATCGATTTGAGTCAAACTCGGTCAAATAGGAGAGATTCTGGGTATAAAGTGACATTAAAACTTCGAATCGGACGATATGAGTCAATATTGGTCAAATGGGATCAAATTTGGGTAGAAAATGACGAATTTACCCTTGAACATGTCATAAACACTTGAAATACATTGATTTGAGTTAAACTCGGTCAAATAGGAGAGGTTTAAGGTAAAAAAAGACGTAAACACTTTTCATCGGACAATATGAGTTAATATTGATTAAATAGGATCAGTTTTGGTTAGAAAATGACGTATATACCCTTGACCATTTCATAAACACTTGAAATACATCGATTTGAGTCAAACTCGGTCAAATGGGAAAGATTATGGATATAAAGTGACATTAAAACTTCGAATCGGACGATATGAGTCAATATTGGTCAAATGGTATCAGATTTGGGTAGAAAATGACGAATTTACCCTTGAACATGTCATAAACACTTGAAATACATTGATTTGAGTTAAACTCGGTCAAATAGGAGAGGTTTAAGGTAAAAAAAAAGACTTAAACACTTTGCATCGGACAATATGATTTAATATTGATCAAATAGGATCAGTTTTGGTTAGAAAATGAAGTACTTACCCTTGAACATTTCATAAACACTTGAAATACATCGATTTGAGTCAAAGTCAGTCAATTGGGAGAGATTCTGGGTATAAAGTGACATTAAAACTTCGAATCGGACGATATGAGTTATTGGTCAAATTGGATCAGATTTGGGTAGAAAATGACGAATTTACCCTTGAACATGTCATAAACACTTGAAATACATTGATTTGAGTTAAACTCGGTCAAATAGGAGAGGTTTAAGGAAAAAAAAAGACTTAAACACTTTGCATCGGACAATATGAGTTAATATTGATCAAATAGGATCAGTTTTGGTTAGAAAATGACGTATTTACCCTCTAACATTTCATAAACACTTGAAATACATCGATTTGAGTCAAACTCGGTCAAATGGGAGAGATTCTGGGTATAAAGTGACATTAAAACTTTGAATCGGACGATATGAGTCAATATTGGTCAAATGGGATCAGATTTGGGTCGAAAATGACGAATTTACCCTTGAACATGTCATAAACACTTGAAATACATTGATTTGAGTTAAACTCGGTCAAATAGGAGAGGTTTAAGGTAAAAAAAAGACTTAAACACTTTGCATCGGACAATATGATTTAATATTGATCAAATAGGATCAGTTTTGGTTAGAAAATGAAGTACTTACCCTTGAACATTTCATAAACACTTGAAATACATCGATTTGAGTCAAACTCGGTCAAATGGGAGAGATTCTGGGTATAAAGTGACATTAAAACTTCGAATCGGACGATATGAGTTATTGGTCAAATTGGATCAGATTTGGGTAGAAAATGACGAATTTACCCTTGAACATGTCATAAACACTTGAAATACATTGATTTGAGTTAAACTCGGTCAAATAGGAGAGGTTTAAGGTAAAAAGCAGACTTAAACACTTTGCATCGGACAATATGAGTTAATATTGATCAAATAAGATCAGTTTTGGTTAGAAAATGACGTATTTACCCTTGAACATTTCATAAACACTTGAAATACATCGATTTGAGTCAAACTCGGTCAAATGGGAGAGATTCTGGGTATAAAGTGACATTAAAACTTCGAATCGGACGATATGAGTCAATATTGGTCAAATGGGATCAGATTTGGGTAGAAAATGACGAATTTACCCTTGACAGGTCATAAACACTTGAAATACATTGATTTGAGTTAAACTCGGTCAAATAGGAGAGGTTTAAGGTAAAAAAAAGACTTAAACACTTTGCATCGGACCATATGATTTAATATTGATCAAATAGGATCAGTTTTGGTTAGAAAATGACGTATTTACCCTTGAACATTTCATAAACACTTGAAATACATCGATTTGAGTCAAACTCGGTCAAATGGGGGAGATTCTGGGTATAAAGTGACATTAAAACTTCGAATCGGACGATATGAGTCAATATTGGTCAAATGGGATCAGATTTCGGTAGAAAATGACGAATTTACCCTTGATCGTGTCATAAACACTTGAAATACATTGATTTCAGTTAAAGTCGGTCAAATAGGAGAGGTTTAAGGTAAAAAAAAGACTTAAACACTTTGCATCGGACAATATGATTTAATATTGATCAAATAGGATCAGTTTTGGTTAGAAAATGAAGTACTTACCCTTGAACATTTCATAAACACTTGAAATACATCGATTTGAGTCAAACTCGGTCAAATAGGAGAGAATCTGGGTATAAAGTGACATTAAAACTTCGAATCGGACGATATGAGTCAATATTGGTCAAATGGGATCAAATTTGGGTAGAAAATGACGAATTTACCCTTGAACATGTCATAAACACTTGAAATACATTGATTTGAGTTAAACTCGGTCAAATAGGAGAGGTTTAAGGTAAAAAAAGACGTAAACACTTTTCATCGGACAATATGAGTTAATATTGATTAAATAGGATCAGTTTTGGTTAGAAAATGACGTATATACCCTTGACCATTTCATAAACACTTGAAATACATCGATTTGAGTCAAACTCGGTCAAATGGGAAAGATTATGGATATAAAGTGACATTAAAACTTCGAATCGGACGATATGAGTCAATATTGGTCAAATGGTATCAGATTTTGGTAGAAAATGACGAATTTACCCTTGAACATGTCATAAACACTTGAAATACATTGATTTGAGTTAAACTCGGTCAAATAGGAGAGGTTTAAGGTAAAAAAAAAGACTTAAACACTTTGCATCGGACAATATGATTTAATATTGATCAAATAGGATCAGTTTTGGTTAGAAAATGAAGTACTTACCCTTGAACATTTCATAAACACTTGAAATACATCGATTTGAGTCAAAGTCAGTCAATTGGGAGAGATTCTGGGTATAAAGTGACATTAAAACTTCGAATCAGACGATATGAGTTATTGGTCAAATTGGATCAGATTTGGGTAGAAAATGACGAATTTACCCTTGAACATGTCATAAACACTTGAAATACATTGATTTGAGTTAAACTCGGTCAAATAGGAGAGGTTTAAGGAAAAAAAAAAGACTTAAACACTTTGCATCGGACAATATGAGTTAATATTGATCAAATAGGATCAGTTTTGGTTAGAAAATGACGTATTTACCCTCTAACATTTCATAAACACTTGAAATACATCGATTTGAGTCAAACTCGGTCAAATGGGAGAGATTCTGGGTATAAAGTGACATTAAAACTTTGAATCGGACGATATGAGTCAATATTGGTCAAATGGGATCAGATTTGGGTCGAAAATGACGAATTTACCCTTGAACATGTCATAAACACTTGAAATACATTGATTTGTGTTAAACTCGGTCAAATAGGAGAGGTTTAAGGTAAAAAAAAGACTTAAACACTTTGCATCGGACAATATGATTTAATATTGATCAAATAGGATCAGTTTTGGTTAGAAAATGAAGTACTTACCCTTGAACATTTCATAAACACTTGAAATACATCGATTTGAGTCAAACTCGGTCAAATGGGAGAGATTCTGGGTATAAAGTGACATTAAAACTTCGAATCGGACGATATGAGTTATTGGTCAAATTGGATCAGATTTGGGTAGAAAATGACGAATTTACCCTTGAACATGTCATAAACACTTGAAATACATTGATTTGAGTTAAACTCGGTCAAATAGGAGAGGTTTAAGGTAAAAAAAAGACTTAAACACTTTTTATCGGACAATATGAGTTAATATTGATCAAATAAGATCAGTTTTGGTTAGAAAATGACGTATTTACCCTTGAACATTTCATAAACACTTGAAATACATCGATTTGAGTCAAACTCGGTCAAATGGGAGAGATTCTGGGTATAAAGTGACATTAAAACTTCGAATCGGACGATATGAGTCAATATTGGTCAAATGGGATCCGATTTGGGTAGAAAATGACGAATTTACCCTTGACATGTCATAAACACTTGAAATACATTGATTTGAGTTAAACTCGGTCAAATAGGAGAGGTTTAAGGTAAAAAAAACACTTAAACACTTTGCATCGGACAATATGAGTTAATATTGATCAAATAGGAGCAGTTTTGGTTAGAAAATGACGTATTTACCCTTGAACATTTCATAAACACTTGAAATACATCGATTTGAGTCAAATTCGGTCAAATGGGAGAGATTCTGGGTATAAAGTGACATTAAAACTTCGAATCGGACGATATGAGTCAATATTGGTCAAATGGGATCAGATTTGGGTAGAAAATGACGAATTTACCCTTAAACATGTCATAAACACTTGAAATAGATTGATTTGAGTTTAACTCAGTCAAATAGGAGTGGTTTAAGGTAAAAAAAAGACTTTAACACTTTGCATCGGACAATATGAGTTAATATTGACCAAATAGGATCAGTATTGGTTAGAAAATGACGTATCTACCCTTGAACATTTCATAAACACTGGAAATACATCGATTAGAGTCAAACTCGGTCAAATGGGAGAGATTCTTGGTATAAAGTGACATTAAAACTTCGAATCGGACGATATGAGTCAATATTGGTCAAATGGGATCAGATTTGGGTAGAAAATGACGAATTTACCCTTGACATGTCATAAACTGATGTGTAAACAAGATGAGAACCTTGTTACAGAATATGTGTTTAAGGGGTCTTAATGAAATGTCGTGATTAATGAGGGGAGAATAGGGGAACACTCAACCCTAGTCTCGGATATAACCAAGGGGAACACTCACCCTTCGCTTAGTGTAGTTTGGAAATAGGGATTACTCAACCCACTCGTTTACTACGTAAGTTCTAGGTTTGGGAACACTCGACCAAAACTAGTACTCTTCAAATTTGGATTCTCAAATTTGGACCTTAAAAATGACTATTAGCAAGTCACGTTTAATCAAAGAAAAACTCAAGTGTTTAGCAAATTTCTGGATGCTTTTCTATTCGTTCAGTACACTATTTATAGTAGTGTATTCATTACATAAGAATCATAGGATTCCCTTTTTGTAGTTATCCAATACTTGCCTAATTAAGGACAGAAATAAAAACTAAATATAAAGTGATTAAAAAGGCTCATATAACCGTCCCTTAATCCTTTATCACAATAAACTGAAATAACCTAATAACAATAAACTGAAATAAACTACCTAAACGAAAACTAGGCTTAAATTAAGGAAAACAATCAACAAACTTCAAACGGCATTAAAAACGTGCAACTAGCTTCAACGGCATTATCAGCGTGCTTTCAGCTTGTTTGTAACCTCCCTTGACTCAAACTTCTTTATTCAACTAACTACCTCCTTAAGTTACGCCTAAGTAGTTCAACTAACTAACTAGCTAACTAATTCCCTGATTTACGTCAACTAACCAACCAATTCAGCAAATGATCAGCTAACTAACTCCTAAACTTCCGCCCACCATATAATCAGTCAATTCCTCCCTTAATTCATGCCCCATGACTAGTCCAACGTGACTCTAATTACACGAATCACGCGTGGCATCAAACCGGCACCTTTACTAGATATCTTCAACTAGATTAACTACTTTAAGGGAAGTATAACCAGTTGGGAAACTCTTTGGACCATCGTGCATAGGATTGAAGAATGATTTGGACAGAATTAACCCTTTAGCATTTAATTCAATAACACCGTCCTGACCGTCTTCATCTAAGTCATGGATAATTGCTCTTTGACCATTTTGGTCATCCTCCCCTTCTTCAAAAGGAATTGCCCTCAATTCGTCATCATCAAAGTAAGGGGCAAGATCCCCAACGTTGAATGTACTTGAGACACCATATTGGCCTCCCAAATCAACTTTGTATGCGTTGTCATTGACTTTTTCCATGATCTCAAATGGTCCCTCGGCTCTTGGCATAAGTTTGTTCTTCCTTTTACTAGGAAATCGTTCCTTCCTCATGTAAATCCACACTAAATCCCCAACTTCAAAAGACTTCACATTTCTCACTCGTTTGTTGGCTTGTTTCTTGTAGATTTCATTCGCCCTTTCAATGTTCCTCCGAACTTCTTTATGTACCTTTAGCATGAATTCGGCTTGTTCTTTTGCCCCACCATGAACGAACTTGTCTTTTGGCAAAGCAATAAGATCAATGGGAACATAAGGATTGACGCCATATACTACTTCAAAAGGAGAGTATTTTGTAGTAGCACTAGGTGTCCTATTATAAGCGAACTCGGCATGAGCAAGCTTATTATCCCAATCCTTGGTACTTTTGCTTATCAAAGCCCTAAGCAATGAACCAAGTATTCTATTTACCACCTCCGTCTGGCCATCGGTTTGTGGATGATGTGAGGTAGAGAACAATAACTTAGTTCCCATCAAACGCCATATGGACTTCCAAAAATGACTTAGGAACTTAGTGTCACGATCTGACACAATGGTGCGTGGCACCCCATGGAAACGAACTACCTCTTCAAAGTATAACTTAGCCACCTTTATTGCATCTTCAGTTTTATGGCAAGGAATGAAATGAGCCATTTTCGAGAACCGATCAACCACCACCATTATTGAATCTTTGCCTCTTTGAGTTCTTGGCAAAGCTACAATAAAATCCATACTAACATCTTCCCAAGGTCTTTCGGGAATTGGTAAGGGCTTGTAGAGACCTTTATGAAACACCATTTTTGCTCTTTGACAGGTAGAACAACGACTCACCACATGATGAACTGTGGCTAACATTTTCGGCCAATAAAAATGAGCTTGGAGAAGCTCCATTGTCTTGTGAATACCTACGTGACCAGCTAGTCCTCCCCCATGAGCTTCATGTATCAACAAACTTCGAATGGGACTTTTTGGGATGCATAATCTATTCCCTTTGAAAAGAAAACCATTATGCAAAGAAAACAGATCATAAACTCCACGGACGCATCTTTCAATTATCCCTTTGAAGTCATCATCTTCTTGATAGTACTCCTTAATCAAGTCGAATCCAAGCACCTTTGCTTCAACCATTCCAAGCAAATTATGCCTCCTAGACAAGGCATCTGCCACCACATTCGTTTTTCCACTCTTGTATTTAGAGGAAAAATTAAATGTTTGTAAGAATTCGACCCACTTTGCATGCCTTGCGTTCAGCTTCTTTTGGCCATGTATGAATCTCAAGGATTCATGATCAGAATGCAATATAAAAGGTTGTGGCCTCAAATAATGTGACCAATGATCTAGAGCTCTTACCATAGCATAGAACTCTTTATCATAGGTGGAGTAATTCAACTTGCCTTGACTCATCTTCTCACTAAAGTAGGCAATGGGTCGCCCACCTTGAATCAATACGGCACCAATACCTTTTCCACTTGCGTCACATTCCACCTCAAATGGTTTGGAAAAATCAGGAAGTGCTAATATGGGTGTGTTGCACATCTTCTTCTTGACTTCTTCAAACGCGCTTTGAGCTTGGGGTGTCCATTCGAACACGCCTTTCTTAGTACACTCGGTGATGGGAGCCATGAGTGTGCTGAAGTTCTTGATGAATCTTCTATAGAAAGAAGCAAGTCCATGAAATGAACGAACTTCTGTGAGTGTTTTCGGACTAGGCCATGATTGAATTGCTTCAATTTTGCTAGGATCCACCTTTACGCCATCACCTGAAACTATGTAGCCAAGAAACATGACTTCATATAATAAAAAATCACATTTTTCTAGTTTTCCATACAGCTTTTCTCTTCTCAAAACAGAAAACACTTGAAAAAGGTGATCAAAATGAGATTCTTCATCACGTGAATAGATGAGAATGTCATCCAAGTATACTACCACAAACTTGCCAAGAAATGGCCTTAGCACCTCGTTCATTAACCTCATGAATGTGCTAGGGGCATTCGTAAGGCCAAATGGCATGACGAGCCATTCATATAACCCATGCTTTGTCTTGAATGCAGTCTTCCATTCATCCCCTTCTCTCATGCGAATCTGATGATACCCACTTCTCAAGTCTACCTTTGAGAAGACCTTGGAACCACTCAATTCATCCAGCATGTCATCAAGCCTTGGGATTGGAAACCTGTACTTGATAGTAATGTTGTTGACGGCTCTACTATCAATACACATTCTCCAAGTACCATCTTTCTTAGGAACCAACAAGGCAGGAACGGCACACGGACTCATGGACTCACGCACATACCCCATACCCATTAGTTCTTCGATTTGACGTTGTAACTCTTTAGTTTCTAAAGGGTTACATCTATAGGCTGGTTTATTTGGCAAGGGTGCTCCGGGAATGAGATCGATTTGGTGCTCAATTCCTCGTATGGGTGGTAGTCCCTTAGGTAATTCATCCGGGAAAACGTCCTCAAAATCTTTAATTAATTGGGCTAATTTAGGATTTCGAGCAACAAAATTTTCGTGGGTTTCTTTGGAGTATAGTATAAACAACTCTGCCTCACCATCTAACTCCCTCTCAAATTCTTTAAAAGACAATAAGGATACTTCTTTTTGTGGTGTTTGTGATGGTGAAAAACGTGGGGGTGGTAAAGGGTGTAGTTTTTTTTTTCTCCCTTCATGGACTATTGTATAAGTGTTGTGATACCCATCATGTATAGACCTTTTATCAGTTTGCCAAGGCCTACCAAGTAGAATATGACAAGCATCCATAGACACAACATCACATAATATCGAATCACAATACGTACCAATACAAAAGGAAACCATACATTGCTTCCTAACCCCGGTGCTAGCATTAGAGTCTAACCAACTCAATTTGTAAGGTTGTGGATGATTTGTGGTCGTAAGACCTAGTTTGGATACTAGAGTCTTAGATACGGTATTAGCCTCACTTCCCCCATCAATAATTAGATCACATACCTCGTCACCAATTTTACAACGGGTGATGAAAATGTGTTGTCGTTGAGGGGCAGCATCTTCTTCCACACGTGCTTGCAAGGCCCTCCTAATCACGAGGCTAGTCTTCTCCTCTGATTCGGCAATGCAATCGTCACAATCATCTTCAACTCCTTCTTCTCCATCCTCAAACTCATCCCAATTGATGTTTTGAGTGGCCATGAGTTTAACTTCTTGCATAGTTAATGCCCTAGTATTAGGACAATCCTTCTTGTAATGACCTCGCCCTCCACATTTGTAACACACAATGTCACCTATCTTCACGTTCCTTGCGTCCTTCTTTATGGGGTTGCTTGATTTGTTAAAGGACGAATTTTCCTTTGTAGGGAAAGAAGGTTTTCGTGTCAATTGAGGAATGGCAGTAGGCTTCTTCTTCTTCCTCTTAGCATCGAATTTACTCACCAACTTGCAAGCTTCCACAAACGTGAGGTTAGTGTAACCCTCAAGTCTGTCTTGTAATTCTTGGTCCAAACCGGATATGAAACGCCCCATTTTGAGCTCTTCATTCTCGGTTACTTCGCACACAATAGCAAGCCTATCGAATTCTTTTATGTAATCCTCGACAGAGTCCCCATTTTGTTGCAAGGTACTCCATTTCACATATTGGCTCTGCTTGTAATTGTGGGGGATGAAACGGTCTTTCATCCGTTTTTTGAGTTTGTCCCAAGTAGAGATAGGAACTTTCCCCTTAAGGGTACGTCCCCTTTGCTCTCCTTGTAACCAACTGTCACCATAGCCTTTTAGCTTGACTTTGGCAATCTTAAAACGCTGAACATCCTCATGGATGTCCTTGTATTCAAAGTACCTTTCCAAGGATTTCTCCCATTCTAAGTACTTTTCTGGATCAAGGGTCCCATCAAATGAAGGGATGTCCACTTTGAGACTCCTATCTTCCCTCCTAGGTGGAGGGTCTTCCTCTCGATCTCTCCTATCTTGCTCGTTCATGAGTCTTGCCATTAAGGCAGCAAGATTCCCTTGTAGATTGGCATTAGTTTCGGCCAATCTTTCTTGACTAGCAATGGATCGATTTAGAGCTTCCAAGGCTGTCCTTAAATCTTGATTTTCTCCCATGGTGTGTAGGTATACGACCCCTTAGGAAAAGCTTCTCTTTTTTTTTTTGACAAATTTCCCCCTACCTAACGCGCCAAATGATGTGTAAACAAGATGAGAACCTTGTTACAGAATATGTGTTTAAGGGGTCTTAATGAAATGTCGTGATTAATGAGGGGAGAATAGGGGAACACTCAACCCTAGTCTCGGATATAACCAAGGGGAACACTCACCCTTCGCTTAGTGTAGTTTGGAAATAGGGATTACTCAACCCACTCGTTTACTACGTAAGTTCTAGGTTTGGGAACACTCGACCAAAACTAGTACTCTTCAAATTTGGATTCTCAAATTTGGACCTTAAAAATGACTATTAGCAAGTCACGTTTAATCAAAGAAAAACTCAAGTGTTTAGCAAATTTCTGGATGCTTTTCTATTCGTTCAGTACACTATTTATAGTAGTGTATTCATTACATAAGAATCATAGGATTCCCTTTTTGTAGTTATCCAATACTTGCCTAATTAAGGACAGAAATAAAAACTAAATATAAAGTGATTAAAAAGGCTCATATAACCGTCCCTTAATCCTTTATCACAATAAACTGAAATAACCTAATAACAATAAACTGAAATAAACTACCTAAACGAAAACTAGGCTTAAATTAAGGAAAACAATCAACAAACTTCAAACGGCATTAAAAACGTGCAACTAGCTTCAACGGCATTATCAGCGTGCTTTCAGCTTGTTTGTAACCTCCCTTGACTCAAACTTCTTTATTCAACTAACTACCTCCTTAAGTTACGCCTAAGTAGTTCAACTAACTAACTAGCTAACTAATTCCCTGATTTACGTCAACTAACCAACCAATTCAGCAAATGATCAGCTAACTAACTCCTAAACTTCCGCCCACCATATAATCAGTCAATTCCTCCCTTAATTCATGCCCCATGACTAGTCCAACGTGACTCTAATTACACGAATCACGCGTGGCATCAAACCGGCACCTTTACTAGATATCTTCAACTAGATTAACTACTTTAAGGGAAGTATAACCAGTTGGGAAACTCTTTGGACCATCGTGCATAGGATTGAAGAATGATTTGGACAGAATTAACCCTTTAGCATTTAATTCAATAACACCGTCCTGACCGTCTTCATCTAAGTCATGGATAATTTCTCTTTGACCATTTTGGTCATAAACACTTGAAATACATTGATTTGAGTTAAACTCGGTCAAATAGGAGAGGTTTAAGGTAAAAAAAACACTTAAACACTTTGCATCGGACAATATGAGTTAATATTGGTCAAATAGGATCAGTTTTGGTTAGAAAATGACGTATTTACCCTTGAACATTTCGTAAACACTTGAAATACATCGATTTGAGTCAAACTCGGTCAAATGGGAGAGATTCTAGGTATAAAGTGACATTAAAACTTTGAATCGGACGATATGAGTCAATATTGGTCTAATGGGATCAGATTTGGGTAGAAAATGACGAATTTACCCTTGAACATGTCATAAACACTTGAAATACATTGATTTGAGTTAAACTCGGTCAAATAGGAGAGGTTTAAGGTAAAAAAAAGACTTAAACACTTTGCATCGGACAATATGATTTAATATTGATCAAATAGGATCTGTTTTGGTTAGAAAATGAAGTACTTACCCTTGAACATTTCATAAACACTTGAAATACATCGATTTGAGTCAATCTCGGTCAAATGGGAGAGATTCTGGGTATAAAATGACATTAAAACTTCGAATCGGACGATATGAGTCAATATTGGTCAAATGGGATCAGATTTGGGTAGAAAATGACGAATTTACCCTTGAACATGTCATAAACACTTGAAATACATTGATTTGAGTTAAACTCGGTCAAATAGGAGAGGTTTAAGGTAAAAAAAAGACGTAAACACTTTTCATCGGACAATATGAGTTAATATTGATCAAATAGGATCAGTTTTGGTTAGAAAATGACGTATTTACCCTTGAACATTTCATAAACACTTGAAATACATCGATTTGAGTCAAACTCGGTCAAATGGGGGAGATTCTGGGTATAAAGTGACATTAAAACTTCGAATCGGACGATATGAGTCAATATTGGTCAAATGGGATCAGATTTGGGTAGAAAATGACGAATTTACCCTTGAACATGTCATAAACACTTGAAATACATTGATTTGAGTTAAACTCGGTCAAATAGGAGAGGTTTAAGGAAAAAAAAAAGACTTAAACACTTTGCATCGGACAATATGAGTTAATATTGATCAAATAGGATCAGTTTTGGTTAGAAAATGACGTATTTACCCTCTAACATTTCATAAACACTTGAAATACATCGATTTGAGTCAAACTCGGTCAAATGGGAGAGATTCTGGGTATAAAGTGACATTAAAACTTTGAATCGGACGATATGAGTCAATATTGGTCAAATGGGATCAGATTTGGGTAGAAAATGACGAATTTACCCTTGAACATGTCATAAACACTTGAAATACATTGATTTGAGTTAAACTCGGTCAAATAGGAGAGGTTTAAGGTAAAAAAAAGACTTAAACACTTTGCATCGGACAATATGATTTAATATTGATCAAATAGGATCAGTTTTGGTTAGAAAATGAAGTACTTACCCTTGAACATTTCATAAACACTTGAAATACATCGATTTGAGTCAATCTCGGTCAAATGGGAGAGATTCTGGGTATAAAATGACATTAAAACTTCGAATCGAACGATATGAGTCAATATTGGTCAAATGGGATCAGATTTGGGTAGAAAATGACGAATTTACCCTTGAACATGTCATAAACACTTGAAATACATTGATTTGAGTTAAACTCGTTCAAATAGGAGAGGTTTAAGGTAAAAAAAAGACGTAAACACTTTTCATCCGACAATATGAGTTCATATTGATCAAATAGGATCAGTTTTGGTTAGAAAATGACGTATTTACCCTTGAACATTTCATAAACACTTGAAATACATCGATTTGAGTCAAACTCGGTCAAATGGGAGAGATTCTGGGTATAAAGTGACATTAAAACTTCGAATCGGACGATATGAGTCAATATTGGTCAAATGGGATCAGATTTCGGTAGAAAATGACGAATTTACCCTTGAACATGTCATAAACACTTGAAATACATTGATTTGAGTTAAACTCGGTCAAATAAGAGAGGTTTAAGGAAAAAAAAAAGACTTAAACACTTTGCATCGGACAATATGAGTTAATATTGATCAAATAGGATCAGTTTTGGTTAGAAAATGACGTATTTACCCTTGAACATTTCATAAACACTTGAAATACATCGATTTGAGTCAAACTCGGTCAAATGGGAGAGATTCTGGGTATAAAGTGACATTAAAACTTCGAATCGGACGATATGAGTCAATATTGGTCAAATGGGATCAGATTTGGGTAGAAAATGACGAATTTACCCTTGATCGTGTCATAAACACTTGAAATATATTGATTTCAGTTAAAGTCGGTCAAATAGGAGAGGTTTAAGGTAAAAAAAAGACTTAAACACTTTGCATCGGACAATATGATTTAATATTGATCAAATAGGATCTGTTTTGGTTAGAAAATGAAGTACTTACCCTTGAACATTTCATAAACACTTGAAATACATCGATTTGAGTCAATCTCGGTCAAATGGGAGAGATTCTGGGTATAAAATGACATTCAAACTTCGAATCGGACGATATGAGTCAATATTGGTCAAATGGGATCAGATTTGGGTAGAAAATGACGAATTTACCCTTGAACATGTCATAAACACTTGAAATACATTGATTTGAGTTAAACTCGGTCAAATAGGAGAGGTTTAAGGTAAAAAAAAGACTTAAACACTTTGCATCGGACAATATGATTTAATATTGATCAAATAGGATCAGTTTTGGTTAGAAAATAAAGTACTTACCCTTGAACATTTCATAAACACTTGAAATACATCGATTTGAGTCAAACTCGGTCAAATGGGAGAGATTCTAGGTATAAAGTGACATTAAAACTTTGAATCGGACGATATGAGTCAATATTGGTCAAATGGGATCAGATTTGGGTAGAAAATGACGAATTTACCCTTGAACATGTCATAAACACTTGAAATACATTGATTTGAGTTAAACTCGGTCAAATAGGAGAGGTTTAAGGTAAAAAAAAGACTTAAACACTTTGCATCGGACAATATGAGTTAATATTGATCAAATAGGATCAGTTTTGGTTAGAAAATGACGTATTTACCCTTGAACATTTCATAAACACTTGAAATACATCGATTTGAGTCAAACTCGGTCAAATGGGAGAGATTCTGGGTATAAAGTGACATTAAAACTTCGAATCGGACGATATGAGTCAATATTGGTCAAATGGGATCAGATTTGGGTAGAAAATGACGAATTTACCCTTGATCGTGTCATAAACACTTGAAATACATTGATTTCAGTTAAAGTCGGTCAAATAGGAGAGGTTTAAGGTAAAAAAAAGACTTAAACACTTTGCATCGGACAATATGATTTAATATTGATCAAATAGGATCTGTTTTGGTTAGAAAATGAAGTACTTACCCTTGAACATTTCATAAACACTTGAAATACATCGATTTGAGTCAATCTCGGTCAAATGGGAGAGATTCTGGGTATAAAATGACATTCAAACTTCGAATCGGACGATATGAGTCAATATTGGTCAAATGGGATCAGATTTGGGTAGAAAATGACGAATTTACCCTTGAACATGTCATAAACACTTGAAATACATTGATTTGAGTTAAACTCGGTCAAATAGGAGAGGTTTAAGGTAAAAAAAAGACTTAAACACTTTGCATCGGACAATATGATTTAATATTGATCAAATAGGATCAGTTTTGGTTAGAAAATGAAGTACTTACCCTTGAACATTTCATAAACACTTGAAATACATCGATTTGGGTCAAACTCGGTCAAATGGGAGAGATTCTAGGTATAAAGTGACATTAAAACTTTGAATCGGACGATATGAGTCAATATTGGTCAAATGGGATCAGATTTGGGTAGAAAATGACGAATTTACCCTTGAACATGCCATAAACACTTGAAATACATTGATTTGAGTTAAACTCGGTCAAATAGGAGAGGTTTAAGCTAAAAAAAAGACTTAAACACTTTGCATCGGACAATATGATTTAATATTGATCAAATAGGATCTGTTTTGGTTAGAAAATGAAGTACTTACCCTTGAACATTTCATAAACACTTGAAATACATCGATTTGAGTCAATCTCGGTCAAATGGGAGAGATTCTGGGTATAAAATGACATTCAAACTTCGAATCGGACGATATGAGTCAATATTGGTCAAATGGGATCAGATTTGGGTAGAAAATGACGAATTTACCCTTGAACATGTCATAAACACTTGAAATACATTGATTTGAGTTAAACTCGGTCAAATAGGAGAGGTTTAAGGTAAAAAAAAGACGTAAACACTTTTCATCGGACAATATCAGTTAATATTGATCAAATAGGATCAGTTTTGGTTAGAAAATGACGTATTTACCCTTGAACATTTCATAAACACTTGAAATACATCGATTTGAGTCAAACTCGGTCAAATGGGGGAGATTCTGGGTATAAAGTGACATTAAAACTTCGAATCGGACGATATGAGTCAATATTGGTCAAATGGGATCAGATTTCGGTAGAAAATGACGAATTTACCCTTGAACATGTCATAAACACTTGAAATACATTGATTTGAGTTAAACTCGGTCAAATAGGAGAGGTTTAAGGAAAAAAAAAGACTTAAACACTTTGCATCGGACAATATGAGTTAATATTGATCAAATAGGATCAGTTTTGGTTAGAAAATGACGTATTTACCCTCTAACATTTCATAAACACTTGAAATACATAGATTTGAGTCAAACTCGGTCAAATGGGAGAGATTCTGGGTATAAAGTGACATTAAAACTTTGAATCGGACGATATGAGTCAATATTGGTCAAATGGGATCAGATTTGGGTAGAAAATGACGAATTTACCCTTGAACATGTCATAAACACTTGAAATACATTGATTTGAGTTAAACTCGGTCAAATAGGAGAGGTTTAAGGTAAAAAAAAGACTTAAACACTTTGCATCGGACAATATGATTTAATATTGATCAAATAGGATCAGTTTTGGTTAGAAAATGAAGTACTTACCCTTGAACATTTCATAAACACTTGAAATACATCGATTTGAGTCAATCTCGGTCAAATGGGAGAGATTCTGGGTATAAAATGACATTAAAACTTCGAATCGAACGATATGAGTCAATATTGGTCAAATGGGATCAGATTTGGGTAGAAAATGACGAATTTACCCTTGAACATGTCATAAACACTTGAAATACATTGATTTGAGTTAAACTCGTTCAAATAGGAGAGGTTTAAGGTAAAAAAAAGACGTAAACACTTTTCATCGGACAATATGAGTTAATATTGATCAAATAGGATCAGTTTTGGTTAGAAAATGACGTATTTACCCTTGAACATTTCATAAACACTTGAAATACATCGATTTGAGTCAAACTCGGTCAAATGGGAGAGATTCTGGGTATAAAGTGACATTAAAACTTCGAATCGGACGATATGAGTCAATATTGGTCAAATGGGATCAGATTTCGGTAGAAAATGACGAATTTACCCTTGAACATGTCATAAACACTTGAAATAAATTGATTTGAGTTAAACTCGGTCAAATAAGAGAGGTTTAAGGAAAAAAAAAAGACTTAAACACTTTGCATCGGACAATATGATTTAATATTGATCAAATAGGATCAGTTTTGGTTAGAAAATGACGTATTTACCCTTGAACATTTCATAAACACTTGAAATACATCGATTTGAGTCAAACTCGGTCAAGTGGGAGAGATTCTGGGTATAAAGTGACATTAAAACTTCGAATCGGACGATATGAGTCAATATTGGTCAAATGGGATCAGATTTGGGTCGAAAATGACGAATTTACCCTTGAACATGTCATAAACACTTGAAATACATTGCTTTGAGTTAAACTCGGTCAAATAGGAGAGGTTTAAGGTAAAAAAAAGACTTAAACACTTTGCATCGGACAATATGATTTAATATTGATCAAATAGGAGCAGTTTTGGTTAGAAAATGAAGTACTTACCCTTGAACATTTCATAAACACTTGAAATACATCGATTTGAGTCAAACTCGGTCAAATGGGAGAGATTCTGGGTATAAAGTGACATTAAAACTTCGAATCGGACGATATGAGTTATTGGTCAAATTGGATCAGATTTGGGTAGAAAATGACGAATTTACCCTTGAACATGTCATAAACACTTGAAATACATTGATTTGAGTTAAACTCGGTCAAATAGGAGAGGTTTAAGGTAAAAAAAAGACTTAAACACTTTTTATCGGACAATATGAGTTAATATTGATCAAATAAGATCAGTTTTGGTTAGAAAATGACGTATTTACCCTTGAACATTTCATAAACACTTGAAATACATCGATTTGAGTCAAACTCGGTCAAATGGGAGAGATTCTGGGTATAAAGTGACATTAAAACTTCGAATCGGACGATATGAGTCAATATTGGTCAAATGGGATCCGATTTGGGTAGAAAATGACGAATTTACCCTTGAACATGTCATAAACACTTGAAATACATTGATTTGAGTTAAACTCGGTCAAATAGGAGAGGTTTAAGGTAAAAAAAAGACTTAAACACTTTGCATCGGACAATATGAGTTAATATTGATCAAATAGGATCAGTTTTGGTTAGAAAATGACGTATTTACCCTTGAACATTTCATAAACACTTGAAATACATCGATTTGAGTCAAACTCGGTCAAATGGGAGAGATTCTGGGTATAAAGTGACATTAAAACTTCGAATCGGACGATATGAGTCAATATTGGTCAAATGGGATCAGATTTGGGTAGAAAATGACGAATTTACCCTTGATCGTGTCATAAACACTTGAAATACATTGATTTCAGTTAAAGTCGGTCAAATAGGAGAGGTTTAAGGTAAAAAAAAGACTTAAACACTTTGCATCGGACAATATGATTTAATATTGATCAAATAGGATCTGTTTTGGTTAGAAAATGAAGTACTTACCCTTGAACATTTCATAAACACTTGAAATACATCGATTTGAGTCAATCTCGGTCAAATGGGAGAGATTCTGGGTATAAAATGACATTCAAACTTCGAATCGGACGATATGAGTCAATATTGGTCAAATGGGATCAGATTTGGGTAGAAAATGACGAATTTACCCTTGAACATGTCATAAACACTTGAAATACATTGATTTGAGTTAAACTCGGTCAAATAGGAGAGGTTTAAGGTAAAAAAAAGACTTAAACACTTTGCATCGGACAATATGATTTAATATTGATCAAATAGGATCAGTTTTGGTTAGAAAATGAAGTACTTACCCTTGAACATTTCATAAACACTTGAAATACATCGATTTGGGTCAAACTCGGTCAAATGGGAGAGATTCTAGGTATAAAGTGACATTAAAACTTTGAATCGGACGATATGAGTCAATATTGGTCAAATGGGATCAGATTTGGGTAGAAAATGACGAATTTACCCTTGAACATGCCATAAACACTTGAAATACATTGATTTGAGTTAAACTCGGTCAAATAGGAGAGGTTTAAGCTAAAAAAAAGACTTAAACACTTTGCATCGGACAATATGATTTAATATTGATCAAATAGGATCTGTTTTGGTTAGAAAATGAAGTACTTACCCTTGAACATTTCATAAACACTTGAAATACATCGATTTGAGTCAATCTCGGTCAAATGGGAGAGATTCTGGGTATAAAATGACATTCAAACTTCGAATCGGACGATATGAGTCAATATTGGTCAAATGGGATCAGATTTGGGTAGAAAATGACGAATTTACCCTTGAACATGTCATAAACACTTGAAATACATTGATTTGAGTTAAACTCGGTCAAATAGGAGAGGTTTAAGGTAAAAAAAAGACGTAAACACTTTTCATCGGACAATATCAGTTAATATTGATCAAATAGGATCAGTTTTGGTTAGAAAATGACGTATTTACCCTTGAACATTTCATAAACACTTGAAATACATCGATTTGAGTCAAACTCGGTCAAATGGGGGAGATTCTGGGTATAAAGTGACATTAAAACTTCGAATCGGACGATATGAGTCAATATTGGTCAAATGGGATCAGATTTCGGTAGAAAATGACGAATTTACCCTTGAACATGTCATAAACACTTGAAATACATTGATTTGAGTTAAACTCGGTCAAATAGGAGAGGTTTAAGGAAAAAAAAAGACTTAAACACTTTGCATCGGACAATATGAGTTAATATTGATCAAATAGGATCAGTTTTGGTTAGAAAATGACGTATTTACCCTCTAACATTTCATAAACACTTGAAATACATAGATTTGAGTCAAACTCGGTCAAATGGGAGAGATTCTGGGTATAAAGTGACATTAAAACTTTGAATCGGACGATATGAGTCAATATTGGTCAAATGGGATCAGATTTGGGTAGAAAATGACGAATTTACCCTTGAACATGTCATAAACACTTGAAATACATTGATTTGAGTTAAACTCGGTCAAATAGGAGAGGTTTAAGGTAAAAAAAAGACTTAAACACTTTGCATCGGACAATATGATTTAATATTGATCAAATAGGATCAGTTTTGGTTAGAAAATGAAGTACTTACCCTTGAACATTTCATAAACACTTGAAATACATCGATTTGAGTCAATCTCGGTCAAATGGGAGAGATTCTGGGTATAAAATGACATTAAAACTTCGAATCGAACGATATGAGTCAATATTGGTCAAATGGGATCAGATTTGGGTAGAAAATGACGAATTTACCCTTGAACATGTCATAAACACTTGAAATACATTGATTTGAGTTAAACTCGTTCAAATAGGAGAGGTTTAAGGTAAAAAAAAGACGTAAACACTTTTCATCGGACAATATGAGTTAATATTGATCAAATAGGATCAGTTTTGGTTAGAAAATGACGTATTTACCCTTGAACATTTCATAAACACTTGAAATACATCGATTTGAGTCAAACTCGGTCAAATGGGAGAGATTCTGGGTATAAAGTGACATTAAAACTTCGAATCGGACGATATGAGTCAATATTGGTCAAATGGGATCAGATTTCGGTAGAAAATGACGAATTTACCCTTGAACATGTCATAAACACTTGAAATAAATTGATTTGAGTTAAACTCGGTCAAATAAGAGAGGTTTAAGGAAAAAAAAAAGACTTAAACACTTTGCATCGGACAATATGATTTAATATTGATCAAATAGGATCAGTTTTGGTTAGAAAATGACGTATTTACCCTTGAACATTTCATAAACACTTGAAATACATCGATTTGAGTCAAACTCGGTCAAGTGGGAGAGATTCTGGGTATAAAGTGACATTAAAACTTCGAATCGGACGATATGAGTCAATATTGGTCAAATGGGATCAGATTTGGGTCGAAAATGACGAATTTACCCTTGAACATGTCATAAACACTTGAAATACATTGCTTTGAGTTAAACTCGGTCAAATAGGAGAGGTTTAAGGTAAAAAAAAGACTTAAACACTTTGCATCGGACAATATGATTTAATATTGATCAAATAGGAGCAGTTTTGGTTAGAAAATGAAGTACTTACCCTTGAACATTTCATAAACACTTGAAATACATCGATTTGAGTCAAACTCGGTCAAATGGGAGAGATTCTGGGTATAAAGTGACATTAAAACTTCGAATCGGACGATATGAGTTATTGGTCAAATTGGATCAGATTTGGGTAGAAAATGACGAATTTACCCTTGAACATGTCATAAACACTTGAAATACATTGATTTGAGTTAAACTCGGTCAAATAGGAGAGGTTTAAGGTAAAAAAAAGACTTAAACACTTTTCATCGGACAATATGAGTTAATATTGATCAAATAAGATCAGTTTTGGTTAGAAAATGACGTATTTACCCTTGAACATTTCATAAACACTTGAAATACATCGATTTGAGTCAATCTCGGTCAAATGGGAGAGATTCTGGGTATAAAGTGACATTAAAACTTCGAATCGGACCATATGAGTCAATATTGGTCAAATGGGATCAGATTTCGGTAGAAAATGACGAATTTACCCTTGAACATGTCATAAACACTTGAAATACATTGATTTGAGTTAAACTCGGTCAAATAGGAGAGGTTTAAGGAAAAAAAAAAGACTTAAACACTTTACATCGGACAATATGAGTTAATATTGATCAAATAGGATCAGTTTTGGTTAGAAAATGACGTATTTACCCTCTAACATTTCATAAACACTTGAAATACATCGATTTGAGTCAAACTCGGTCAAATGGGAGAGATTCTGGGTATAAAGTGACATTAAAACTTTGAATCGGACGATATGAGTCAATATTGGTCAAATGGGATCAGATTTGGGTAGAAAATGACGAATTTACCCTTGAACATGTCATAAACACTTGAAATACATTGATTTGCGTTAAACTCGGTCAAATAGGAGAGGTTTAAGGTAAAAAAAAGACTTAAACACTTTGCATCGGACAATATGATTTAATATTGATCAAATAGGATCAGTTTTGGTTAGAAAATGAAGTACTTACCCTTGAACATTTCATAAACACTTGAAATACATCGATTTGAGTCAATCTTGGTCAAATGGGAGAGATTCTGGGTATAAAATGACATTAAAACTTCGAATCGGACGATATAAGTCAATATTGGTCAAATGGGATCAGATTTGGGTAGAAAATGACGAATTTACCCTTGAACATGTCATAAACACTTGAAATACATTGATTTGAGTTAAACTCGGTCAAATAGGAAAGGTTTAAGGTAAAAAAAGAGACTTAAACACTTTGCATCGGACAACATGAGTTAATATTGATTAAATAGGATCAGTTTTGGTTAGAAAATGACGTATTTACCCTTGAACATTTCATAAACACTTGAAATACATCGATTTGAGTCAAACTCGGTCAAGTGGGAGAGATTCTAGGTATAAAGTGACATTAAAACTTCGAATCGGACGATATGAGTCAATATTGGTCAAATGGGATCAGATTTGGGTAGAAAATGACGAATTTACCCTTGAACATGTCATAAACACTTGAAATACATTGATTTGAGTTAAACTCGGTCAAATAGGAGAGGTTTAAGGTAAAAAAAAGACTTAAACACTTTGCATCGGACAATATGATTTAATATTGATCAAATAGGATCAGTTTTGGTTAGAAAATGAAGTACTTACCCTTGAACATTTCATAAACACTTGAAATACATCGATTTGAGTCAATCTCGGTCAAATGGGAGAGATTCTGGGTATAAAGTGACATTAAAACTTCGAATCAGACGAAATGAGTCAATATTGCTCAAATGGGAACAGATTTGGGTAGAAAATGACGAATTTACCCTTGAACATATCATAAACACTTGAAATACATTGATTTGAGTTAAACTCGGTCAAATAGGAGAGGTTTAAGGTAAAAAAAGACTTAAACACTTTGCATCGGACAATATGATTTAATATTGATCAAATAGGATCAGTTTTGGTTAGAAAATGAAGTACTTACCCTTGAACATTTCATAAACACTTGAAATACATCGATTTGAGTCAATCTCGGTCAAATGGGAGAGATTCTGGGTATAAAGTGACATTAAAACTTCGAATCGGACGATATGAGTCAATATTGGTCAAATGGGATCAGATTTGGGTAGAAAATGACGAATTTACCCTTGAACATGTCATAAACACTTGAAATACATTGATTTGAGTTAAACTCGGTCAAATAGGAGAGGTTTAAGGTAAAAAAAAGACTTAAACACTTTTCATCGGACAATATGATTTAATATTGATCAAATAGGATCAGTTTTGGTTAGAAAATGAAGTACTTACCCTTGAACATTTCATAAACACTTGAAATACATCGATTTGAGTCAATCTCGGTCAAATGGGAGAGATTCTGGGTATAAAGTGACATTAAAACTTCGAATCGGACGATATGAGTCAATATTGGTCAAATGGGATCAGATTTGGGTAGAAAATGACGAATTTACCCTTGACCATGTCATAAACACTTGAAATACATTGATTTGAGTTAAACTCGGTCAAATAGAAGAGGTTTAAGGTAAAAAAAAGACGTAAACACTTTTCATTGGACAATATGAGTTAATATTGATCAAATAGGATCAGTTTTGGTTAGAAAATGACGTATTTACCCTTGAACATGTCATAAACACTTGAAATACATTGATTTGAGTTAAACTCGGTCAAATAGGAGAGGTTTAAGGTAAAGAAAAGACTAAAACACTTTGCATCGGACAATATGATTTAATATTGATCAAATAGGATCAGTTTTGGTTAGAAAATGAAGTACTTACCCTTGAACATTTCATAAACACTTGAAATACATCGATTTGAGTCAATCTCGGTCAAATGGGAGAGATTCTGGGTATAAAGTGACATTAAAACTTCGAATCTGACGATATGAGTCAATATTGGTCAAATGGGATCAGATTTGGGTAGAAAATGACGAATTTACCCTTGAACATGTCATAAACACTTGAAATACATTGATTTGAGTTAAACTTGGTCAAATAGGAGAGGTTTAAGGTAAAAAAAAGACTTAAACACTTTGCATCGAACAATATGATATAATATTGATCAAATAGGATCAGTTTTGGTTAGAAAATGACGTATTTAGCCTTGAACATTTCATAACACTTGAAATACATCGATTTGAGTCAAACCCGGTCAAATGGGAGAGATTCTGGGTATAAAGTGACATTAAAACTTTGAGTCGGACGATATGAGTCAATATTGGTCAAATTGGATCAGATTTGGGTAGAAAATGACGAATTAACCCTTGAACATGTCATAAACACTTGAAATACATTGATTTGAGTTAAACTCGGTCAAATAGGATAGGTTTAAGGTAAAAAAAAGACTTAAACACTTTGCATCGGACAATATGATTTAATATTGATCAAATAGGATCAGTTTTGGTTAGAAAATGAAGTACTTACCCTTGAACATTTCATAAACACTTGAAATACATCGATTTGAGTCAATCTCGGTCAAATGGGAGAGATTCTGGGTATAAAGTGACATTAAAACTTCGAATCTGACGATATGAGTCAATATTGGTCAAATGGGATCAGATTTGGGTAGAAAATGACGAATTTACCCTTGAACATGTCATAAACACTTGAAATACATTGATTTGAGTTAAACTCGGTCAAATAGGAGAGGTTTAAGGTAAAAAAAAGACGTAAACACTTTTCATCGGACAATATGAGTTAATATTGATCAAATAGGATCAGTTTTGTTTAGAAAATGACGTATTTACCCTTGAACATTTCATAACACTTGAAATACATCGATTTGAGTCAAACCCGGTCAAATGGGAGAGATTCTGGGTATAAAGTGACATTAAAACTTTGAGTCGGACGATATGAGTCAATATTGGTCAAATTGGATCAGATTTGGGTAGAAAATGACGAATTAACCCTTGAACATGTCATAAACACTTGAAATACATTGATTTGAGTTAAACTCGGTCAAATAGGATAGGTTTAAGGTAAAAAAAAGACTTAAATACTTTGCATCGGACAATATGATTTAATATTGATCAAATAGGATCAGTTTTGGTTAGGAAATGAAGTACTTACCCTTGAACATTTCATAAACACTTGAAATACATCGATTTGAGTCAATCTCGGTCAAATGGGAGAGATTTTGGGTATAAAATGACATTAAAACTTCGAATCGGACGATATGAGTCAATATTGGTCAAATGGGATCAGATTTGGGTAGAAAATGACGAATTTACCCTTGAACATGTCATAAACACTTGAAATACATTGATTTGAGTTAAACTCGGTCAAATAGGAGAGGTTTAAGGTAAAAAAAAGACTTAAACACTTTGCATCGGACAACATGAGTTAATATTGATCAAATAGGATCAGTTTTGGTTAGAAAATGACGTATTTACCCTTGAACATTTCATAAACACTTGAAATACATCGATTTGAGTCAATCTCGGTCAAATGGGAGAGATTCTGGGTATAAAGTGACATTAAAACTTCGAATCGGACGATATGAGTCAATATTGGTCAAATGGGATCAGATTTGGGTAGAAAATGACGAATTTACCCTTGAACATGTCATAAACACTTGAAATACATTGATTTGAGTTAAACTCGGTCAAATAGGAGAGGTTTAAGGTAAAAAAAAGACGTAAACACTTTTCATCGGACAATATGAGTTAATATTGATCAAATAGGATCAGTTTTGGTTAGAAAATGACGTATTTACCCTTGAACATTTCATAACACTTGAAATACATCGATTTGAGTCAAACCCGGTCAAATGGGAGAGATTCTGGGTATAAAGTGACATTAAAACTTTGAGTCGGACGATATGAGTCAATATTGGTCAAATGGGATCAGATTTGGGTAGAAAATGACGAATTAACCCTTGAACATGTCATAAACACTTGAAGTACATTGATTTGAGTTAAACTCGGTCAAATAGGAGAGGTTTAAGTTAAAAAAAAGACTTAAACACTTTGCATTGGACAATATGATTTAATATTGATCAAATAGGATTAGTTTTGGTTAGAAAATGACATATTTACCCTTGAACATTTCATAAACACTTGAAATACATCGATTTGAGTCAAACTCGGTCAAATGGGAGAGATTCTGGGTATAAAGTGACATTAAATTTTCAAATCGGACGATATGAGTCAATATTGGTCAAATGGGATCAGATTTGGGTAGAAAATGACGAATTTACCCTTGAACATGTCATAAACACTTGAAATACATTGATTTGAGTTAAACTCGGTCAAATAGGAGAGGTTTAAGGTAAAAAAAAGACTTAAACACTTTGCATCGGACAATATGATTTAATATTGATCAAATAGGATCAGTTTTGGTTAGAAAATGAAGTACTTACCCTTGAACATTTCATAAATAATTGAAATACATCGATTTGAGTCAATCTCGGTCAAATGGGAGAGATTCTGGGTATAAAGTGACATTAAAACTTCGAATCGGACGATATGAAACAATATTGGTCAAATGGGATCAGATTTGGGTAGAAAATGACGAATTTACCCTTGAACATGTCATAAACACTTGAAATACATTGATTTGAGTTAAACTCGGTCAAATAGGAGAGGTTTAAGGTAAAAAAAAGACGTAAACACTTTTCATCGGACAATATGAGTTAATATTGATCAAATAGGATCAGTTTTGGTTAGAAAATGACGTATTTACCCTTGAACATTTCATAACACTTGAAATACATCGATTTGAGTCAAACCCGGTCAAATGGGAGAGATTCTGGGTATAAAGTGACATTAAAACTTTGATTCGGACGATATGAGTCAATATTTGTCAAATGGGATCAGATTTGGGTAGAAAATGACGAATTAACCCCTGAACATGTCATAAACACTTGAAGTACATTGATTTGAGTTAAACTCGGTCAAATAGGAGAGGTTTAAGTTAAAAAAAAGACATAAACACTTTGCATTGGACAATATGATTTAATATTGATCAAATAGGATTAGTTTTGGTTAGAAAATGACATATTTACCCTTGAACATTTCATAAACACTTGAAATACATCGATTTGAGTCAAACTCGGTCAAATGGGAGAGATTCTGGGTATAAAGTGACATTAAATTTTCAAATCGGACGATATGAGTCAATATTGGTCAAATGGGATCAGATTTGGGTAGAAAATGACGAATTTACTCTTGAACATGTCATAAACACTTGAAATACATTGATTTGAGTTAAACTCGGTCAAAGAGGAGAGGTTTAAGGTAAAAAAAGACGTAAACACTTTTCATCGGACAATATGAGTTAATATTGATCAAATAGGATCAGTTTTGGTTAGAAAATGACGTATTTACCCTTGAACATTTCATAACACTTGAAATACATCGATTTGAGTCAATCTCGGTCAAATGGGAGAGATTCTGGGTATAAAGTGACATTAAATTTTCAAATCGGACGATATGAGTCAATATTGGTCAAATGGGATCAGATTTGGGTAGAAAATGACGAATTTACCCTTGAACATGTCATAAACACTTGAAATACATTGATTTGAGTTAAACTCGGTCAAATAGGAGAGGTTTAAGGTAAAAAAAAGACTTAAACACTTTGCATCGAACAATATGATTTAATATTGAACAAATAGGATCAGTTTTGGTTAGAAAATGAAGTACTTACCCTTGAACATTTCATAAACACTTGAAATACATCGATTTGAGTCAATCTCGGTCAAATGGGAGAGATTCTGGTATAAAGTGACATTAAAACTTCGAATCGGACGATATGAGTCAATATTGGTCAAATGGGATCAGATTTGGGTAGAAAATGACGAATTTACCCTTGAACATGTCATAAACACTTGAAATACATTGATTTGAGTTAAACTCGGTCAAATAGGAGAGGTTTAAGGTAAAAAAAAGACGTAAACACTTTTCATCGGACAATATGAGTTAATATTGATCAAATAGGATCAGTTTTGGTTAGAAAATGACGTATTTACCCTTGAACATTTCATAACACTTGAAATACATCGATTTGAGTCAAACCCGGTCAAATGGGAGAGATTCTGGGTATAAAGTGACATTAAAACTTTGAGTCGGACGATATGAGTCAATATTGGTCAAATGGGATCAGATTTGGGTAGAAAATGACGAATTAACCCTTGAACATGTCATAAACACTTGAAGTACATTGATTTGAGTTAAACTCGGTCAAATAGGAGAGGTTTAAGTTAAAAAAAAGACTTAAACACTTTGCATTGGACAATATGATTTAATATTGATCAAATAGGATTAGTTTTGGTTAGAAAATGACATATTTACCCTTGAACATTTCATAAACACTTGAAATACATCGATTTGAGTCAAACTCGGTCAAATGGGAGAGATTCTGGGTATAAAGTGACATTAAATTTTCAAATCGGACGATATGAGTCAATATTGGTCAAATGGGATCAGATTTGGGTAGAAAATGACGAATTAACCCTTGAACATGTCATAAACACTTGAAATACATTGATTTGAGTTAAACTCGGTCAAATAGGAGAGGTTTAAGGTAAAAAAAAGACTTAAACACTTTGCATCGGACAATATGATTTAATATTGATCAAATAGGATCAGTTTTGGTTAGAAAATGAAGTACTTACCCTTGAACATTTCATAAACACTTGAAATACATCGATTTGAGTCAATCTCGGTCAAATGGGAGAGATTCTGGGTATAAAGTGTCATCAAAACTTCGAATCGGACGATATGAGTCAATATTGGTCAAATGGGATCAGATTTGGGTAGAAAATGACGAATTTACCCTTGAACATGTCATAAACACTTGAAATACATTGATTTGAGTTAAACTTGGTCAAATAGGAGAGGTTTAAGGTAAAAAAAAAGACTTAAACACTTTGCATCGGACAATATGATTTAATATTGATCAAATAGGATCAGTTTTGGTTAGAAAATGAAGTACTTACCCTTGAACATTTCATAAACACTTGAAATACATCGATTTGAGTCAATCTCGGTCAAATGGGAGAGATTCTGGGTATAAAGTGACATTAAAACTTCGAATCGGACGATATGAGTCAATATTGGTCAAATGGGATCAGATTTGGGTAGAAAATGACGAATTTACCCTTGAACATGTCATAAACACTTGAAATACATTGATTTGAGTTAAACTCGGTCAAATAGGAGAGGTTTAAGGTAAAAAAAAGACGTAAACACTTTTCATCGGACAATATGAGTTAATATTGATCAAATAGGATCAGTTTTGGTTAGAAAATGACGTATTTACCCTTGAACATTTCATAACACTTGAAATACATCGATTTGAGTCAAACCCGGTCAAATGGGAGAGATTCTGGGTATAAAGTGACATTAAAACTTTGAGTCGGACGATATGAGTCAATATTGGTCAAATGGGATCAGATTTGGGTAGAAAATGACGAATTAACCCTTGAACATGTCATAAACACTTGAAATACATTGATTTGAGTTAAACTCGGTCAAATAGGAGAGGTTTAAGGTAAAAAAAAGACTTAAACACTTTGCATCGGACAATATGATTTAATATTGATCAAATAGGATCAGTTTTGGTTAGAAAATGAAGTACTTACCCTTGAACATTTCATAAACACTTGAAATACATCGATTTGAGTCAATCTCGGTCAAATGGGAGAGATTCTGGGTATAAAATGACATTAAAACTTTGAATCGGACGATATGAGTCAATATTGGTCAAATGGGATCAGATTTGGGTAGAAAATGACGAATTTACCCTTGAACATGTCGTAAACACTTGAAATACATTGATTTGAGTTAAACTCGGTCAAATAGGAGAGGTTTAAGGTAAAAAAAAGACTTAAACACTTTGCATCAGACAACATGAGTTAATATTGATCAAATAGGATCAGTTTTGGTTAGAAAATGACGTATTTACCCTTGAACATTTCATAAACACTTGAAATACATCGATTTGAGTCAAACTCGGTTAAATGGGAGAGATTCTGGGTATAAAGTGACATTAAAACTTCGAATCGGACGATATGAGTCAATATTGGTCAAATGGGATCAGATTTTGGTAGAAAATGACGAATTTAGCCTTGAACATGTCATAAACCCTTGAAATACATTGATTTGAGTTAAACTCGGTCAAATAGGAGAGGTCTAAGGTAAAAAAAAAGACGTAAACACTTTTCATTGGACAATATGAGTTAATATTGATCAAATAGAATCAGTTTTGGTTAGAAAATGACGTATTTACCCTTGAACATTCATAAACACTTGAAATACATCGATCTGAGTCAAACTCGGTCAAATGGGAGAGATTCTAGGTATGAAGTGACATTAAAACTTCGAATCGGACGATATGAGTCAATATTGGTCAAATGGGATCAGATTTGGGTAGAAAATGACGAATTTACCCTTGAACATGTCATAAACACTTGAAATACATTGATTTGAGTTAAACTCGGTCAAATAGGAGAGGTTTAAGGTAAAAAAAAGACTTAAACACTTTGCATCGGACAATATGATTTAATATTGATCAAATAGGATCAGTTTTGGTTAGAAAATGAAGTACTTACCCTTGAACATTTCATAAACACTTGAAATACATCGATTTGAGTCAATCTCGGTCAAATGGGAGAGATTCAGGGTATAAAGTGTCATCAAAACATCGAATCGGACGATATGAGTCAATATTGGTCAAATGGGATCAGATTTGGGTAGAAAATGACGAATTTACCCTTGAACATGTCATAAACACTTGAAATACATTGATTTGAGTTAAACTTGGTCAAATAGGAGAGGTTTAAGGTAAAAAAAAAGACTTAAACACTTTGCATCGGACAATATGATTTAATATTGATCAAATAGGATCAGTTTTGGTTAGAAAATGAAGTACTTACCCTTGAACATTTCATAAACACTTGAAATACATCGATTTGAGTCAATCTCGGTCAAATGGGAGAGATTCTGGGTATAAAGTGACATTAAAACTTCGAATCGGACGATATGAGTCAATATTGGTCAAATGGGATCAGATTTGGGTAGAAAATGACGAATTTACCCTTGAACATGTCATAAACACTTGAAATACATTGATTTGAGTTAAACTCGGTCAAATAGGAGAGGTTTAAGGTAAAAAAAAGACGTAAACACTTTTCATTGGACAATATGAGTTAATATTGATCAAATAGGATCAGTTTTGGTTAGAAAATGACGTATTTACCCTTGAACATTTCATAACACTTGAAATACATCGATTTGAGTCAAACCCGGTCAAATGGGAGAGATTCTGGGTATAAAGTGACATTAAAACTTTGAGTCGGACGATATGAGTCAATATTGGTCAAATGGGATCAGATTTGGGTAGAAAATGACGAATTAACCCTTGAACATGTCATAAACACTTGAAATACATTGATTTGAGTTAAACTCGGTCAAATAGGAGAGGTTTAAGGTAAAAAAAAGACTTAAACACTTTGCATCGGACAATATGATTTAATATTGATCAAATAGGATCAGTTTTGGTTAGAAAATGAAGTACTTACCCTTGAACATTTCATAAACACTTGAAATACATCGATTTGAGTCAATCTCGGTCAAATGGGAGAGATTCTGGGTATAAAATGACATTAAAACTTTGAATCGGACGATATGAGTCAATATTGGTCAAATGGGATCAGATTTGGGTAGAAAATGACGAATTTACCCTTGAACATGTCGTAAACACTTGAAATACATTGATTTGAGTTAAACTCGGTCAAATAGGAGAGGTTTAAGGTAAAAAAAAGACTTAAACACTTTGCATCAGACAACATGAGTTAATATTGATCAAATAGGATCAGTTTTGGTTAGAAAATGACGTATTTACCTTTGAACATTTCATAAACACTTGAAATACATCGATTTGAGTCAAACTCGGTTAAATGGGAGAGATTCTGGGTATAAAGTGACATTAAAACTTCGAATCGGACGATATGAGTCAATACTGGTCAAATGGGATCAGATTTTGGTAGAAAATGACGAATTTAGCCTTGAACATGTCATAAACCCTTGAAATACATTGATTTGAGTTAAACTCGGTCAAATAGGAGAGGTCTAAGGTAAAAAAAAAAGACGTAAACACTTTTCATTGGACAATATGAGTTAATATTGATCAAATAGGATCAGTTTTGGTTAGAAAATGACGTATTTACCCTTGAACATTCATAAACACTTGAAATACATCGATCTGAGTCAAACTCGGTCAAATGGGAGAGATTCTAGGTATAAAGTGACATTAAAACTTCGAATCGGACGATATGAGTCAATATTGGTCAAATGGGATCAGATTTGGGTAGAAAATGACGAATTTACCCTTGAACATGTCATAAACACTTGAAATACATTGATTTGAGTTAAACTCGGTCAAATAGGAGAGGTTTAAGGTAAAAAAAAGACTTAAACACTTTGCATCGGACAATATGATTTAATATTGATCAAATAGGATCAGTTTTGGTTAGAAAATGAAGTACTTACCCTTGAACATTTCATAAACACTTGAAATACATCAATTTGAGTCAATCTCGGTCAAATGGGAGAGATTCTGGGTATAAAGTGACATTAAAACTTCTAATCGGACGATATGAGTCAATATTGGTCAAATGGGATCAGATTTGGGTAGAAAATGACGAATTTACCCTTGAACATGTCATAAACACTTGAAATACATTGATTTGAGTTAAACTCGGTCAAATAGGAGAGGTTTAAGGTAAAAAAAAGACGTAAACACTTTTCATCGGACAATATGAGTTAATATTGATCAAATAGGATCAGTTTTGGTTAGAAAATGACGTATTTACCCTTGAACATTTCATAACACTTGAAATACATCGATTTGAGTCAAACCCGGTCAAATGGGAGAGATTCTGGGTATAAAGTGACATTAAAACTTTGATTCGGACGATATGAGTCAATATTGGTCAAATGGGATCAGATTTGGGTAGAAAATGACGAATTAACCCCTGAACATGTCATAAACACTTGAAGTACATTGATTTGAGTTAAACTCGGTCAAATAGGAGAGGTTTAAGTTAAAAAAAAGACATAAACACTTTGCATTGGACAATATGATTTAATATTGATCAAATAGGATTAGTTTTGGTTAGAAAATGACATATTTACCCTTGAACATTTCATAAACACTTGAAATACATCGATTTGAGTCAAACTCGGTCAAATGGGAGAGATTCTGGGTATAAAGTGACATTAAATTTTCAAATCGGACGATATGAGTCAATATTGGTCAAATGGGATCAGATTTGGGTAGAAAATGACGAATTTACTCTTGAACATGTCATAAACACTTGAAATACATTGATTTGAGTTAAACACGGTCAAATAGGAGAGGTTTAAGGTAAAAAAAAGACGTAAACACTTTTCATCGGACAATATGAGTTAATATTGATCAAATAGGATCAGTTTTGGTTAGAAAATGACGTATTTACCCTTGAACATTTCATAACACTTGAAATACATCGATTTGAGTCAAACCCGGTCAAATGGGAGAGATTCTGGGTATAAAGTGACATTAAAACTTTGAGTCGGACGATATGAGTCAATATTAGTCAAATGGGATCAGATTTGGGTAGAAAATGACGAATTAACCCTTGAACATGTCATAAACACTTGAAATACATTGATTTGAGTTAAACTCGGTCAAATAGGAGAGGTTTAAGGTAAAAAAAAGACTTAAACACTTTGCATCGGACAATATGATTTAATATTGATCAAATAGGATCAGTTTTGGTTAGAAAATGAAGTACTTACCCTTGAACATTTCATAAACACTTGAAATACATCAATTTGAGTCAATTTCGGTCAAATGGGAGAGATCTGGGTATAAAATGACATTAAAACTTCGAATCGGACGATATGAGTCAATATTGGTCAAATGGGATCAGATTTGGGTAGAAAATGACGAATTTACCCTTGAACATGTCATAAACACTTGAAATACATTGATTTGAGTTAAACTCGGTCAAATAGGAGAGGTTTAAGGTAAAAAAAAGACTTAAACACTTTGCATCGGACAACATGAGTTAATATTGATCAAATAGGATCAGTTTTGGTTAGAAAATGACGTATTTACCCTTGAACATTTCATAAACACTTGAAATACATCGATTTGAGTCAAACTCGGTTAAATGGGAGAGATTCTGGGTATAAAGTGACATTAAAACTTCGAATCGGACGATATGAGTCAATATTGGTCAAATGGGATCAGATTTTGGTAGAAAATGACGAATTTAGCCTTGAACATGTCATAAACACTTGAAATACATTGATTTGAGTTAAACTCGGTCAAATAGGAGAGGTCTAAGGTAAAAAAAAAGACGTAAACACTTTTCATCGGACAATATGAGTTAATATTGATCAAATAGGATCAGTTTTGGTTAGAAAATGACGTATTTACCCTTGAACTTTTCATAACACTTGAAATACATCGATTTGAGTCAAACCCGGTCAAATGGGAGAGATTCTGGGTATAAAGTGACATTAAAACTTTGAGTCGGACGATATGAGTCAATATTGGTCAAATGGGATCAGATTTGGGTAGAAAATGACGAATTAACCCTTGAACATGTCATAAACACTTGAAGTACATTGATTTGAGTTAAACTCGGTCAAAGAGGAGAGGTTTAAGGTAAAAAAAAGACGTAAACACTTTTCATCGGACAATATGAGTTAATATTCGTCGAATAGGATCAGTTTTGGTTAGAAAATGACGTATTTACCCTTGAACATTTCATAAATACTTGAAATACATCGATTTGAGTCAAACTCGGTCAAATGAGAGAGATTCTGGGTATAAAGTGACATTAAAACTTCGAATCGGACGATATGAGTCAATATTGGTCAAATGGGATCAGATTTGGGTAGAAAATGACGAATTTTCCCTTGAACATGTCATAAACACTTGAAATACATTGATTTGAGTTAAACTCGGTCAAATAGGAGAGGTTTAAGGTAAAAAAAAGACGTAAACACTTTTCATCGGACAATATGAGTTAATATTGATCAAATAGGATCAGTTTTGGTTAGAAAATGACGTATTTACCCTTGAACATTTCATAAACACTTGAAATACATCGATTTGAGTCAAACTCGGTCAAATGGGAGAGATTCTGGGTATAAAGTGACATTAAAACTTCGAATCGGACGATATGAGTCAATATTGGTCAAATGGGATCAGATTTGGGTAGAAAATGACGAATTTACCCTTGAACATGTCATAAACACTTGAAATACATTGATTTGAGTTAAACTCGGTCAAATAGGAGAGGTTTAAGGTAAAAAAAAGACGTAAACACTTTTTATCGGACAAGATGAGTTAATATTGATCAAATAGGATCAGTTTTGGTTAGAAAATGACGTACTTACCCTTGAACATTTCATAAACACTTGAAGCACATCGATTTGAGTCAAACTCGGTCAAATGGGAGAGACTCTGGGTATAAAGTGACATTAAAACTTCGAATCGGACGATATGAGTCAATAATGGTCAAATGGGATCAGATTTGGGTAGAAAATGACAAATTTACCCTTGAACATGTCATAAACACTTGAAATACATTGACTTGAGTTAAACTCGGTCAAATAGGAGAGGTTTAAGGTAATAAAAAAGACTTAAACACTTTGCATCGGACAATATGAGTTGATATTGATCAAATAGGATCAGTTTTGGTTAGAAAATGACGTATTTGCCCTTGAACATTTCATAAACACTTGAAACACATCGATTTGAGTCAAACTCGGTCAAATAGGAGAGATTCTGGGCATAAAGTGACATTAAAACTTTGAGTCGGACGATATGAGTGAATATTGTTCAAATGGGATCAGATTTGGGTACAAAATGACGAATTTACCCTTGTACATGTCATTAACACTTGAAATACATTGATTTGAGTTAAACTCGGTCAAATAGGAGAGGTTTAAGGTAAAAAAAAAGACTTAACCACTTTGCATCAGACAATACGAGTTAATATTATTCAAATAGGATCAGTTTTTGTTAGAAAATGACGTATTTACCCTTGAACATTTCATAAACACTTGAAACACATCGATTTGAGTCAAACTCGGTCAAATGGGAGAGATTCTGGGTATAAAGTGACATTAAAACTTCAAATTGGACGATATGAGTCAATATTGGTCAAATGGGATCAGATTTGGGTAGAAAATGACGAATTTACCCTTGAACATGTCATAAATACTTGAAATACATTGATTTGTTTTAAACTCGGTCAAATAGGAGAGGTTTAAGGTAAAAAAAGACTTAAACACTTTGTATCGGACAATATGAGTTAATATTGATCAAATAGGATCAGTTTTGGTCAGAAAATGACGTATTTACCCTTGAACATTTTATATACACTTGAAAAACATCGATTTGAGTCAAACACGGTCAAATGGGAGGGCTTCTGGGTATAAAGTGACATTAAAACTTCGAATCGGACGATATGAAAGAATATTAGTCAAATGGGATCAGATTTGGGTTGAAAATGACGAATTTACCCTTGAACATGTCATAAACACTTGAAATACATTGATTTGAGTCAAACTCGGTCAAATGGGAGAGATTCTGGGTATAAAGTGACATTAAAACTTCAAATCGGATGATATGAGTCAATATTGGTCAAATGGGATTAGATTTGGGTAGAAAATGACGAATTTACCCTTGAACATCTCATAAACACTTGAAATACATTGATTTGAGTTAAACTCGGTCAAATAGTATAGGTTTACGGTAAAAAAAAAAAGACTTAACCACTTTGTATCGGACAATATGAGTTAATATAGATCAAATAGGATCAGTTTTGGTTTGAAAATGACGTATTTACCCTTGAACATTTCATAAACACTTGAAACACATCGATTTGAGTCAAACTCGGTCAAATGGGAGAGATTCTGGGTATAAAGTGACATTAAAACTTCAAATCCGACGACATGAGTCAATATTGGTCAAATGGGATTAGATTTGGGTAGAAAATGACAAATTTACCCTTGAACATGTCATAAACACTTGAAATACATTGATTTGAGTTAAACTCGGTCAAATAGGAGAGGTTTATGGTAAAAAAACACTTTGTATCGGACAATATGAGCTAATATTGATCAAATAGGATCAGTTTTAGTTAGAAAATGACGAACTTACCCTTAAACATTTCATAAACACTTGAAATACATCGATTTGAGTCAAACTCGGTCAAATGGGAGAGATTCTGGGTATAAAGTGACATTAAAACTTCAAATGGGACGATATGAGTCAATATTAGTCAAATGGGATCAGATTTGGGTAGAAAATGACGAATTTACCCTTGAACATGTCATAAACACTTGAAATACATTGATTTGAGTTAAACTCGGCCAAATAGGAGAGGTTTAAGGTAAAAAAAAGACTTAAACACTTTGCATCGGACAATATGAGTTAATATTGATCAAATCGGATCAGTTTTGGTTAGAAAATGACGTATTTACCCTTGAACATTTCATAAACACTTGAAATACATCGATTTGAGTCAAACTCGGTCAAATGGGAGAGATCTGGGTATAAAGTGACATTAAAACTTCGAATCGGACGATATGAGTCAATATTGGTCAAATGGGATCAGATTTGGGTAAAAAATGACGAATTTACCCTTGAACATGTCATAAACATTTGAAATACATTGATTTGAGTTAAACTCGGTCAAATAGGAGAGGTTTAAGGTAAAAAAAAGACTTAAACACTTTGCATCGGACAATATGAGTTAATATTGATCAAATAGGATCAGTTTTGGTTAGAAAATGACGTACTTACCCTTGAACATTTCATAAACACTTGGAATACATCGATTTGACTCAAACTCGGTCAAATGGGAGGGATTCTGAGTATAAAGTGACATTAAAACTTCGAATCGGACGATATGAGTCAATATTGGTCAAATGGGATCAGATTTGGGTAGAAAATGACGAATTTACCCTTTAACATGTCATAAACACTTGAAATACATTGATTTGAGTTAAACTCGGTCAAGTAGGAGAGGTTTAAGGTAAAAAAAAGACTTAAACACTTTGCATCGGACAATATGAGTTAATATTGATCAAATAGGATCAGTTTTGGTTAGAAAATGACGTATTTACCCTTGAACATTTCATAAACACTTGAAATACATCGATTTGAGTCAAACTCGGTCAAATGGGAGAGATTCTGGGTATAAAGTGACATTAAAACTTCGAATCGGACGATATGAGTCAATATTAGTCAAATGGGATCAGATTTGGGTAGAAAAGGACGAATTTACCCTTGACCAAGTCATAAACACTTGAAATACATTGAGTTGAGTTAAACTCGGTCAAATAGGAGAGGTTTAAGGTAAAAAAAAGAGTTAACCACTTTGCATCGGACAATATGAGTTAGTATTTATCAAATAGGATCAGTTTTGGTTAGAAAATGACGTATTTACCCTTGAACATTTTATAAACACTTGAAAAACATCGATTTGAGTCAAACTCGTTCAAATGGAAGAGATTCTGGGTATAAAGTGACATTAAAACTTCGAATCGGACGATATGAGTCAATATTGGTCAAATGGGATCAGATTTGGGTAGAAAATGACAATTTTACCCTTGAACATGTCATAAACACTTGAAATACATTGATTTGAGTTAAACTCGGTCAAATAGGAGAGGTTTAAGGTAAAAAAAAAGACTTAAACACTTTGCACCGGACAATATGAGTTAATATTGATTAAATAGGATCAGTTTTGGTTAGAAAATGACGTACTTACCCTTGAACATTTCATAAACACTTGAAATACATCGATTTGAGTCAAACTTTGTCAAATGGGAGAGATTCTGGGTATATAGTGACATTAAAACTTCAAATCGGACGACATGAGTCAATATTGGTCAAATGGGATCAGATTTGGGTAGAAATTGACAAATTTACCCTTGAACATATCATAAACACTTGAAATAAATTGATTTTAGTTAAACTCGGTCAAATAGGAGAGGTTTAAGGTAAAAAAACAGACTTAACCACTTTGCATCGGACAATATGAGTTAATATTGATCAAATAGGATCAGTTTTGGTTAGAAAATGACGTATTTACCCTTGAACATTTCATAAACACTTGAAATACATCGATTTGAGTCAAACTCGGTCAAATGGGAGAGATTCTGGGTATAAAGTGACATTAAAACTTCGAATTGGACGATATGTGTCAATATTGGTCAAATGGGATCAGATTTGGGTAGAAAATGACGAATTTACCCTTGAACACATCGATTTGAGTCAAACTCGGTCAAATGGGAGAGATTCTAGGTATAAAGTGACATTAAAACTTCAAATCGGACGACATGAGTCAATATTGGTCAAATGGGATCAGATTTGGGTAGAAAATGACAAATTTACCCTTCAAAATGTCATAAACACTTGAAATACATTGTTTTGAGTTAAACTCGATCAAATAGGAGAGGTTTAACGTATAAAAAAGACTTAAACACTTTGCATCGGACAATATGAGTTAATATTGATCAAATAGGATCAGTTTTGGTTAGAAAATGACGTATTTACCCTTGAACATTTTATAAACACTTGAAAAACATCAATTTGAGTCAAAGTCGGTTAAATGGAGAGATTCTGGGTTTAAAGTGACATTAAAACTTCAAATCGGACGATATGAGTCAATATTGGTCAAATGGGATCAGATTTGGCTAGAAAATGACGAATTTACCCTTGAACATGTCATAAACACTTGAAATACATTGATTTGAGTTTAACTCGGTCAAATAGGTGAGGTTTAAGGTAAAAAAAGACTTAAATAGTTTGCATCGGACAATATGAGTTAATATTGATCAAATATGATCAGTTTTGGTTAGAAAATGACGTATTTACCCTTGAACATTTCATAAACACTTGAAACACATAGATTTGAGTCAAACTCGGTCAAATGGGAGAGATTCTGGGTATAAAGTGACATTAAAACTTCGAATCGGACGATATGAGTCAATATTGGCCAAATGGGATCAGATTTGGGTAGAAATGGCGAATTTACCCTTGAACATGTCATAAACACTTGAAATACATTGATTTGAGTTAAACTCGGTAAAATAGGAGAGGTTTAAGGTAAAAAAACACTTTGTATCGGACAATATGAGCTAATATTGATCAAATAGGATCAGTTTTAGTTAGAAAATGACGTACTTACCCTTAAACATTTCATAAACACTTGAAACACATTGATTTGAGTCAAACTCGGTCAAATGGGAGAGATTCTGGGTATAAAGTGACATTAAAACTTCGAATGGGACGATATGAGTCAATATTAGTCAAATGGGATCAGATTTGGGTAGAAAATGACGAATTTACCCTTGAACATGTCATAAACACTTGAAATACATTGATTTGAGTTAAACTCGGTCAAATAGGAGAGGTTTAAGGTAAAAAAAAGACTTATACACTTTGCATCGGACAATATGAGTTAATATTGATCAAATAGGATGAATTTTGGTTAGAAAATGACGTATTTACCCTTGAACATTTCATAAACACTTGAAATACATCGATTTGAGTCAAACTCGGTCAAATGGGAGAGATTCTGGGTATAAAGTGACATTAAAACTTCGAATCGGACGATATGAGTCAATACTGGTCAAATGGGATCAGATTTGGGTAGAAAATGCCGAATTTACCCTTGAACATGTCATGAACACTTGAAATAAATTGATTTGAGTTAAACTCGGTCAAATAGGAGAGGTTTAAGGTAAAAAAAAGACTTAAACACTTTGCATCGGACAATATGAGTTAATATTTATCAAATAGGATGAGTTTTGGTTAGAAAATGACGTATTTACCCTTGAACATTTCATAAACACTTAAAACACATCGATTAAAGTCAAACTCGGTCAAATGGGAGAGATTCTGGGTACAAAGTGACATTAAAACTTCAAATCGGACGATATGAGTCAATATTAGTCAAATGGGATCAGATTTGGGTAGAAAATGACGAATTTACCCTTTAACATGTCATAAACACTTGAAATACATTGATTTGAGTTAAACTCGGTCAAATAGGAGAGGTTTAAGATAAAAAAAGACTTAAACATTTTGCATCGGACAATATGAGTTAATATTGATCAAATAGGATTAGTTTTTATTTGAAAATTACGTATTTACCCTTGAACATTTCATAAACACTTGATACACATAGATTTGAGTCAAACTCGGTCAAATGGGAGAGATTCTGGGTATAAAGTGACTGTAAAACTTCGAATCGGACAATATGAGTCAATATTAGTCAAATGGGATCAGATTTGGGTAGACAATGACGAATTTACACTTGAACATGTCATAAACACTTGAAATAAATTGATTTTAGTTAAACTCGGTCAAATAGGAGAGATGTAAGTTAAAAAAACAGACTTAACCACTTTGCATCGGACAATATGAGTTAATATTGATCAAATAGGATCAGTTTTGGTTAGAAAATGACGTATTTACCCTTGAACATCTCATAAACATTTGAAATACACCGATTTGAGTCAAACTCGGTCAAATGAGAGAGATTCTGGGTATAAAGTGACATTAAAACTTCGAATTCGACGATATGTGTCAATATTGGTCAAATGGGATCAGATTTGGGTAGAAAATACCGAATTTACCCTTGAACATGTCATGAACACTTGAAATACATTGATTTGAGTTAAACTCGGTCAAATAGGAGAGGTTTAAGGTAAAAAAAAGACTTAAACACTTTGCATCGGACAATATGAGTTAATATTGATCAAATAGGATGAGTTTTGGTTAGAAAATGACGTATTTACCCTTGAACATTTCATAAACACTTAAAACACATCGATTTGAGTCAAACTCGGTCAAATGGGATAGATTCTGGGTACAAAGTGACATTAAAACTTCGAATCGGACGATATGAGTCAATATTGGTCAAATGGGATCAGATTTGGGTAGAAATTGACAAATTTACCCTTGAACATGTCATAAACACTTGAAATACATTGATTTGAGTTAAACTCGGTCAAATAGGAGAGGTTTAAGGTAAAAAAAAGACTTAAACACTTTGCATCGGACAATATGAGTTAATATTGATCAAATAGGATCAGTTTTGGTTAGAAAATGACGTATTTACCCTTGAACATTTCATAAACACTTGAAAAACATCAATTTGAGTCAAACTCGGTTAAATGGGAGAGATTCTGGGTTTAAAGTGACATCAAAACTTCGAATCGGACGATATGAGTCAATATTGGTCAAATGGGATCAGATTTGGGTAGAACATGACGAATTTACCCTTGAACATGTCATAAACACTTGAAATACATTGATTTGAGTTAAACTCGATCAAATAGGAGAGGTTTAAGGTAAAAAAAAGACTTAAACACTTTGCATCGGACAATATGAGTTAATATTGATCAAATAGGATCAGTTTTGGTTAGAAAATGACGTACTTACCCTTGAACATTTCATAAACACTTGAAACACATAGATTTGAGTCAAACTTGGTCAAATGGGAGAGATTCCGGGTATAAAGTGACATTAAAACTTCGAATCGGACGATATGAGTCAATATTGGTCAAATGGGATCAGATTTGGGTAGAAATTGACAAATTTACCCTTGAACATGTCATAAACACTTGAAATACATTGATTTGAGTTAAACTCGGTCAAATAGGAGAGGTTTAAGGTAAAAAAAAGACTTAAACACTTTGCATCGGACAATATGAGTTAATATTGATCAAATAGGATCAGTTTTGGTTAGAAAATGACGTATTTACCCTTGAACAATTCATAAACACTTGAAAAACATCAATTTGAGTCAAACTCGGTTAAATGGGAGAGATTCTGGGTTTAAAGTGACATTGAAACTTCGAATCGGACGATATGAGTCAATATTGGTCAAATGGGATCAGATTTGGGTAGAACATGACGAATTTACCCTTGAACATGTCATAAACACTTGAAATACATTGATTTGAGATAAACTCGGTAAAATAAGAGAGGTTTAAGGTAAAAAAAAGACTTAAACACTTTGCATCGGACAATATAAGTTAATATTGATCAAATGGGATCAGTTTTGGTTAGAAAATGACGTATTTACCCTTGAACATTTCCTAAACATTTGAAACACATCAATTTGAGTCAAACTCAGTAAAATGGGAGAGATTCTGGGTATAAAGTGACATTAAAACTTCGAATCGGACGATATGAGTCAATATTGGTCAAATGGGATCAGATTTGGGTAGAAAACGACGAATTTACCCTTGAACATGTCATAAACACTTGAAATACATTGATTTGAGTTAAACTCGGTCAAATAGGAGAGGTTTAAGGTAAAAAAAAAGACTTAAACACTTTGCATCGGACAATATGAGTTAATATTGATCAAATAGGATCAGTTTTGGTTAGAAAATGACGTATTTACCCTTGAACATTTCATAAACACTTCAAACACATAGATTTGAGTCAAACTCGGTCAAATGGGACTGATTCTGGGAATAAAGTGACATTAAAACTTCAAATCCGACGACATGAGTCAATATTGGTCAAATGGGATCAGATTTGGGTAGAAATTGACAAATTTACCCTTGAACATGTCATAAACACTTGAAAGACATTGATTTGAGTTAAACTCGGTCAAATAGGAGAGGTTTAAGGTAAAAAAAAGACTTAAACACTTTGCATCGGACAATATGAGTTAATATTGATCAAATAGGATCAGTTTTGGTTAGAAAATGACGTATTTACCCTTGAACATTTCATAAACACTTGAAAAACATCAATTTGAGTCAAACTCGGTTAAATGGGAGAGATTCTAGGTTTAAAGTGACATTAAAACTTCGAATCGGACGATATGAGTCAATATTGGTCAAATGGGATCAGATTTGGGTAGAACATGACGAATTTACCCTTGAACATGTCATAAACACTTGAAATACATTGATTTGAGTTAAACTCGGTCAAATAGGAGAGGTTTAAGGTAAAAAAAAGACTTAAACACTTTGCATCGGACAATATGAGTTAATATTGATCAAATAGGATCAGTTTTGGTTAGAAAATGACGTACTTACCCTTGAACATTTCATAAACACTTGAAACACATAGATTTGAGTCAAACTTGGTCAAATGGGAGAGATTCCGGGTATAAAGTGACATTAAAACTTCGAATCGGACGATATGAGTCAATATTGGTCAAATGGGATCAGATTTGGGTAGAAATTGACAAATTTACCCTTGAACATGTCATAAACACTTGAAATACATTGATTTGAGTTAAACTCGGTCAAATAGGAGAGGTTTAAGGTAAAAAAAAGACTTAAACACTTTGCATCGGACAATATGAGTTAATATTGATCAAATAGGATCAGTTTTGGTTAGAAAATGACGTATTTACCCTTGAACAATTCATAAACACTTGAAAAACATCAATTTGAGTCAAACTCGGTTAAATGGGAGAGATTCTGGGTTTAAAGTGACATTGAAACTTCGAATCGGACGATATGAGTCAATATTGGTCAAATGGGATCAGATTTGGGTAGAACATGACGAATTTACCCTTGAACATGTCATAAACACTTGAAATACATTGATTTGAGATAAACTCGGTAAAATAAGAGAGGTTTAAGGTAAAAAAAAGATTTAAACACTTTGCATCGGACAATATAAGTTAATATTGATCAAATGGGATCAGTTTTGGTTAGAAAATGACGTATTTACCCTTGAACATTTCCTAAACATTTGAAACACATCAATTTGAGTCAAACTCAGTAAAATGGGAGAGATTCTAGGTATAAAGTGACATTAAAACTTCGAATCGGACGATATGAGTCAATATTGGTCAAATGGGATCAGATTTGGGTAGAAAACGACGAATTTACCCTTGAACATGTCATAAACACTTGAAATACATTGATTTGAGTTAAACTCGGTCAAATAGGAGAGGTTTAAGGTAAAAAAAAAGACTTAAACACTTTGCATCGGACAATATGAGTTAATATTGATCAAATAGGATAAGTTTTGGTTAGAAAATGACGTATTTACCCTTGAACATTTCATAAACACTTCAAACACATCGATTTGAGTCAAACTCGGTCAAATGGGACTGATTCTGGGAATAAAGTGACATTAAAACTTCAAATCCGACGACATGAGTCAATATTGGTCAAATGGGATCAGATTTGGGTAGAAATTGACAAATTTACCCTTGAACATGTCATAAACACTTGAAATACATTGATTTGAGTTAAACTCGGTCAAATAGGAGAGGTTTAAGGTAAAAATAAGACTTAAACACTTTGCATCGGACAATATGAGTTAATATTGATCAAATAGGATCAGTTTTGGTTAGAAAATGACGTATTTACCCTTGAACATTTCATAAACACTTGAAAAACATCAATTTGAGTCAAACTCGGTTAAATGGGAGAGATTCTAGGTTTAAAGTGACATTAAAACTTCGAATCGGACGATATGAGTCAATATTGGTCAAATGGGATCAGATTTGGGTAGAACATGACGAATTTACCCTTGAACATGTCATAAACACTTGAAATACATTGATTTGAGTTAAACTCGGTCAAATAGGAGAGGTTTAAGGTAAAAAAAAAAGACTTAAACACTTTGCATCGGACAATATGAGTTAATATTGATCAAATAGGATTAGTTTTGGTTAGAAATGACGTATTTACCCTTGAACATTTCATAAACACTTGAAACACATCGATTTGAGTCAAACTTGGTCAAATGGGAGAGATTCCAGGTATAAAGTGACATTAAAACTTCGAATCGGACGATATGAGTCAATATTGGTCAAATGGGATCAGATTTGGGTAGAAATTGACAAATTTACCCTTGAACATGTCATAAACACTTGTAATACATTGATTTGAGTTAAACTCGGTCAAATAGGAGAGGTTTAAGGTAAAAAAAAGACTTAAACACTTTGCATCGGACAATATGAGTTAATATTGATCAAATAGGATCAGTTTTGGTTAGAAAATGACGTATTTACCCTTGAACAATTCATAAACACTTGAAAAACATCAATTTGAGTCAAACTCGATTAAATGGGAGAGATTCTGGGTTTAAAGTGACATTAAAACTTCGAATCGGACGACATGAGTCAATATTGGTCAAATGGGATCAGATTTGGGTAGAACATGACGAATTTACCCTTGAACATGTCATAAACACTTGAAATACATTGATTTGAGTTAAACTCGGTCAAATAGGAGAGGTTTAAGGTAAAAAAAAGACTTAAACACTTTGCATTGGACAATATGAGTTAATATTGATCAAATAGGATCAGTTTTGGTTAGAAAATGACGTATTTACCCTTGAACATTTCCTAAACATTTGAAACACATCAATTTGAGTCAAACTCAGTAAAATGGGAGAGATTCTGGGTATAAAGTGACATTAAAACTTCGAATCGGACGATATGAGTCAATATTGGTCAAATGGGATCAGATTTGGGTAGAAAACGACGAATTTACCCTTGAACATGTCATAAACACTTGAAATACATTGATTTGAGTTAAACTCGGTCAAATAGGAGAGGTTTAAGGTAAAAAAAAAGACTTAAACACTTTGCATCGGACAATATGAGTTAATATTGATCAAATAGGATCAGTTTTGGTTAGAAAATGACGTATTTACCCTTGAACATTTCATAAACACTTCAAACACATCGATTTGAGTCAAACTCGGTCAAATGGGAGTGATTCTGGGAATAAAGTGACATTAAAACTTCAAATCCGACGACATGAGTCAATATTGGTCAAATGGGATCAGATTTGGGTAGAAATTGACAAATTTACCCTTGAACATGTCATAAACACTTGAAATACATTGATTTGAGTTAAACTCGGTCAAATAGGAGAGGTTTAAGGTAAAAAAAAGACTTAAACACTTTGCATCGGACAATATGAGTTAATATTGATCAAATAGGATCAGTTTTGGTTAGAAAATGACGTATTTACCCTTGAACATTTCATAAACACTTGAAAAACATCAATTTGAGTCAAACTCGGTTAAATGGGAGAGATTCTAGGTTTAAAGTGACATTAAAACTTCGAATCGGACGATATGAGTCAATATTGGTCAAATGGGATCAGATTTGGGTAGAACATGACGAATTTACCCTTGAACATGTCATAAACACTTGAAATACATTGATTTGAGTTAAACTCGGTCAAATAGGAGAGGTTTAAGGTAAAAAAAAGACTTAAACACTTTGCATCGGACAATATGAGTTAATATTGATCAAATAGGATCAGTTTTGGTTAGAAAATGACGTACTTACCCTTGAACATTTCATAAACACTTGAAACACATAGATTTGAGTCAAACTCGGTCAAATGGGAGAGATTCCGGGTATAAAGTGACATTAAAACTTCGAATCGGACGATATGAGTCAATATTGGTCAAATGGGATCAGATTTGGGTAGAAATTGACAAATTTATCCTTGAACATGTCATAAACACTTGAAATACATTGATTTGAGTTAAACTCGGTCAAATAGGAGAGGTTTAAGGTAAAAAAAAAGACTTAAACACTTTGCATCGGACAATATGAGTTAATATTGATCAAATAGGATCAGTTTTGGTTAGAAAATGACGTATTTACCCTTGAACATTTCATAAACACTTGAAACACATCGATTTGAGTCAAACTTGGTCAAATGGGAGAGATTCCGGGTATAAAGTGACATTAAAACTTCGAATCGGACGATATGAGTCAATATTGGTCAAATGGGATCAGATTTGGGTAGAAATTGACAAATTTACCCTTGAACATGTCATAAACACTTGAAATACATTGATTTGAGTTAAACTCGGTCAAATAGGAGAGGTTTAAGGTAAAAAAAAGACTTAAACACTTTGCATCGGACAATATGAGTTAATATTGATCAAATAGGATCAGTTTTGGTTAGAAAATGACGTATTTACCCTTGAACAATTCATAAACACTTGAAAAACATCAATTTGAGTCAAACTCGGTTAAATGGGAGAGATTCTGGGTTTAAAGTGACATTAAAAATTCGAATCGGACGATATGAGTCAATATTGGTCAAATGGGATCAGATTTGGGTAGAACATGACGAATTTACCCTTGAACATGTCACAAACACTTGAAACACATTGATTTGAGTTAAACTCGGTCAAATAGGAGAGGTTTAAGGTAAAAAAAAGAGTCTTATACACTTTGCATCGGACAATATGAGTTAATATTGATCAAATAGGATCAGTTTTGGTTAGAAAATGACGTATTTACCCTTGAACATTTCATAAACACTTGAAACACATTGATTTGAGTCAAACTCGGTCAAATGGGAGAGATTCTGGGTATAAAGTGACATTAAAACGTCGAATCGGGCGATATGAGTCAATATTGGTCAAATGGGATCAGATTTGGGTAGAAAATGACGAATTTACCCTTGAACATGTCATAAACACTTGAAATACATTGATTTGAGTTAAACTCGGTCAAATAGGAGAGGTTTAAGGTAAAAAAAAGACTTAAACACTTTGCATCGGACAATATGAGTTAATATTGATCAAATAGGATCAGTTTTGGTTAGAAAATGACGTACTTACCCTTCAACATTTCATAAACACTTGAAACACATAGATTTGAGTCAAACTCGGTTAAATGGGAGAGATTCCGGGTATAAACTGACATTAAAACTTCTAATCGGACGATATGAGTCAATATTGGTCAAATGGGATCAGATTTGGGTAGAACATGACGAATTTACCCTTGAACATGTCATAAACACTTGAAATACATTGATTTGAGTTAAACTCGGTCAAATAGGAGAGGTTTAAGGTAAAAAAAAAAGACTTAAACACTTTGCATCGGACAATATGAGTTAATATTGATCAAATAGGATCAGTTTTGGTTAGAAAATGACGTATTTACCCTTGAACATTTCATAAACACTTAAAACACATTGATTTGAGTCAAACTCGGTCAAATGGGAGAGATTCTGGGTATAAAGTGACATTAAAACTTCAAATCGGACGACATGAGTCAATATTGGTTAAATGGGATCAGATTTGGGTAGAAAATGACAAATTTACCCTTGAACATGTCATAAACACTTGAAATACATTGTTTTGAGTTAAACTCGGTCAAATAGGAAAGGTTTAAGGTAAAAAAAAGACTTAAGCACTTTGCATCGGACAATATGAGTTAATATTGATCAAATAGGATCAGTTTTGGTTAGAAAATGACGTATTTACCCTTGAACATTTCATAAACACTTGAAAAACATCAATTTGAGTCAAACTCGGTTAAATGGGAGAGATTCTGGGTGTAAAGTGAAATTAAAACTTCGAATCGGACGATATGAGTCAATATTGGTCAAATGGGATCAGATTTGGGAAGAAAATGACGAATTTACCCTTGAACATGTCATAAACACTTGAAATACATTGATTTGAGTTAAACTCGGTCAAATAGGAGAGGTTTAAGGTAAAAAAAAAGACTTAAACACTTTGCATCGGACAATATGAGTTAATATTGATCAAATAGGATCAGTTTTGGTTAGAAAATGACGTACTTACCCTTGAACATTTCATAAACACTTGAAACACATAGATTTGAGTCAAACTCGGTCAAATAGGAGAGATTCCGGGTATAAAGTGACATTAAAACTTCGAATCGGAAGATATGAGTCAATATTGGTCAAATGGGATCAGATTTGGGTAGAAAATGACGAATTTACCCTTGAACATGTCATAAACACTTGAAATACATTGTTTTGAGTTAAACTCGGTAAAATAGGAGAGGTTTAAGGTAAAAAAAACAGACTTAAACTCTTTGCATCGGACAATATGAGTTAATATTGATCAAATAGGATCAGTTTTGGTTAGAAAATGACGTATTTACCCTTGAACATTTCATACACTTGAAACACATTGATTTGAGTCAAACTCGGTTAAATGGGAGAGATTCCGGGTATAAACTGACATTAAAACTTCGAATCGGACGATATGAGTCAATATTGGTCAAATGGGATCAGATTTGGGTAGAACATGACGAATTTACCCTTGAACATGTCATAAACACTTGAAATACATTGATTTGAGTTAAACTCGGTCAAATAGGAGAGGTTTAAGGTAAAAAAAAAAGACTTAAACACTTTGCCTCGGACAATATGAGTTAATATTGATCAAATAGGATCAGTTTTGGTTAGAAAATGACGTATTTACCCTTGAACATTTCATAAACACTTGAAACACATTGATTTGAGTCAAACTCGGTCAAATAGGAGAGATTCCGGGTATAAAGTGACATTAAAACTTCGAATCGGACGACATGAGTCAATATTGGTCAAATGGGATCAGATTTGGGTAGAACATGACGAATTTACCCTTGAACATGTCATAAACACTTGAAATACATTGTTTTGAGTTAAACTCGGTCAAATAGGAGAGGTTTAAGGTAAAAAAAAGACTTAAACACTTTGCATCGGACAATATGAGTTAATATTGATCAAATAGGATCAGTTTTGGTTAGAAAATGACGTACTTACCCTTCAACATTTCATAAACACTTGAAACACATAGATTTGAGTCAAACTCGGTTAAATGGGAGAGATTCCGGGTATAAAGTGACATTAATACTTCGAATCGGACGATATGAGTCAATATTGGTCAAATGGGATCAGATTTGGGTAGAACATGACGAATTTACCCTTGAACATGTCATAAACACTTGAAATACATTGATTTGAGTTAAACTCGGTCAAATAGGAGAGGTTTAAGGTAAAAAAAAAAGACTTAAACACTTTGCATAGGACAATATGAGTTAATATTGATCAAATAGGATCAGTTTTGGTAAGAAAATGACGTATTTACCCTTGAACATTTCATAAACACTTGAAACACATTGATTTGAGTCAAACTCGGTCAAATGGGAGAGATTCCGGGTATAAAGTGACAGTAAAACGTCGAATCGGGCGATATGAGTCAATATTGGTCAAATGGGATCAGATTTGGGTAGAAAATGACGAATTTACCCTTGAACATGTCATAAACACTTGAAATACATTGATTTGAGTTAAACTCGGTCAAATAGGAGAGGTTTAAGGTAAAAAAAAGACTTAAACACTTTGCATCGGACAATATGAGTTAATATTGAACAAATAGGATCAGTTTTGGTTAGAAAATGACGTACTTACCCTTCAACATTTCATAAACACTTGAAACACATAGATTTGAGTCAAACTCGGTTAAATGGGAGAGATTCCGGGTATAAAGTGACATTAAAACTTCGAATCGGACGATATGAGTCAATATTGGTCAAATGGGATCAGATTTGGGTAGAACATGACGAATTTACCCTTGAACATGTCATAAACACTTGAAATACATTGATTTGAGTTAAACTCGGTCAAATAGGAGAGGTTTAAGGTAAAAAAAAAAGACTTAAACACTTTACATCGGACAATATGAGTTAATATTGATCAAATAGGATCAGTTTTGGTTAGAAAATGACGTATTTACCCTTGAACATTTCATAAACACTTGAAACACATTGATTTGAGTCAAACTCGGTCAAATGGGAGAGATTCTGGGTATAAAGTGACATTAAAACTTCAAATCAGACGATATGAGTCAATATTGGTCAAATGGGATCAGATTTGGGTAGAAAATGACGAATTTACCCTTGAACATGTCATAAACACTTGAAATACATTGATTTGAGTTAAACTCGGTCAAATAGGAGAGGTTTAAGGTAAAAAAAAGACTTAAACACTTTGCATCGGACAATATGAGTTAATATTGATCAAATAGGATCAGTTTTGGTTAGAAAATGACGTACTTACCCTTGAACATTTCATAAACACTTGAAATACATCGATTTGAGTCAAACTCGGTCAAATGGAGAGATTCTAGGTATAAAGTGACATTAAAACTTTGAATCGGACGATATGAGTTAATATTGGTCAAATGGGATCAGATTTGGGTAGAAAATGACGAATTTACCCTTGAACATGTCATAAACACTTGAAATACATTGATTTTAGTTACACTCGGTCAAATAGGATAGGTTTAAGGTAAAAAAAAGACTTAAACGCTTTGCATCAGACAATATGAGTTAATATTGATCAAATAGGATCAGTTTTGGTTAGGAAATGATGTTTTTACCCTTGAACATTTCATAAACACTTGAAATACATCGATTTGAGTCAAACTCGGTCAAATGGGAGAGATTGTGGGTATAAAGTGACATTAAAACTTCGAATCGGACGATATGAGTCATTATTGGTCAAATGGGATCAGATTTGGGTAGAACATGACGAATTTACCCTTGAACATGTCATAAACACTTGAAATACATTGATTTGAGTTAAACTCGGTCAAATAGGAGAGGTTTAAGGTAAAAAAAAAAGACTTAAACACTTTGCATCAGACAATATGAGTTAATATTGATCAAATAGGATAAGTTTTGGTTAGAAAATGACGTATTTACCCTTGAACATTTCATAAACACTTGAAACACATTGATTTGAGTCAAACTCGGTCAAATGGGAGAGATTCTGGGTATAAAGTGACATTAAAACTTCAAATCGGACGACATGAGTCAATATTGGTCAAATGGGATCAGATTTGGGTAGAAAATGACAAATTTACCCTTGAACATGTCATAAACACTTGAAATACATTGTTTTGAGTTAAACTCGGTCAAATAGGAAAGGTTTAAGGTAAAAAAAAGACTTAAGCACTTTGCATCGGACAATATGAGTTAATATTGATCAAATAGGATCAGTTTTGGTTAGAAAATGACGTACTTACCCTTCAACATTTCATAAACACTTGAAACACATAGATTTGAGTCAAACTCGGTTAAATGGGAGAGATTCCGGGTATAAACTGACATTAAAACTTCGAATCGGACGATATGAGTCAATATTGGTCAAATGGGATCAGATTTGGGTAGAAAATGACAAATTTACCCTTGAACATGTCATAAACACTTGAAATACATTGTTTTGAGTTAAACTCGGTCAAATAGGAAAGGTTTAAGGTAAAAAAAAGACTTAAGCACTTTGCATCGGACAATATGAGTTAATATTGATCAAATAGGATCAGTTTTGGTTAGAAAATGACGTATTTACCCTTGAACATTTCATAAACACTTGAAAAACATCAATTTGAGTCAAACTCGGTTAAATGGGAGAGATTCTGGGTTTAAAGTGAAATTAAAACTTCGAATCGGACGATATGAGTCAATATTGGTCAAATGGGATCAGATTTGGGTAGAAAATGACGAATTTACCCTTGAACATGTCATAAACACTTGAAATACATTGATTTGAGTTAAACTCGGTCAAATAGGAGAGGTTTAAGGTAAAAAAAAGACTTAAACACTTTGCATCGGACAATATGAGTTAATATTGATCAAATAGGATCAGTTTTGGTTAGAAAATGACGTACTTACCCTTGAACATTTCATAAACACTTGAAACACATAGATTTGAGTCAAACTCGGTCAAATAGGAGAGATTCCGGGTATAAAGTGACAGTAAAACTTCGAATCGAAAGATATGAGTCAATATTGGTCAAATGGGATCAGATTTTGGTAGAAAATGACGAATTTACCCTTGAACATGTCATAAACACTTGAAATACATTGATTTGAGTTAAACTCGGTAAAATAGGAGAGGTTTAAGGTAAAAAAAACAGACTTAAACTCTTTGCATCGGACAATATGAGTTAATATTGATCAAATAGGATCAGTTTTGGTTAGAAAATGACGTATTTACCCTTGAACATTTCATACACTTGAAACACATTGATTTGAGTCAAACTCGGTCAAATGGGAGAGATTCTGGGTATAAAGTGACATTAAAACTTCAAATCGGACGACATGAGTCAATATTGGTCAAATGGGATCAGATTTGGGTAGAAAATGACAAATTTACCCTTGAACATGTCATAAACACTTGAAATACATTGTTTTGAGTTAAACTCGGTCAAATAGGAGAGGTTTAAGGTAAAAAAAAGACATAAACACTTTGCATCGGACAATATGAGTTAATATTGATCAAATAGGATCAGTTTTGGTTAGAAAATGACGAATTTACCCTTGAACATTTCATAAACACTTGAAAAACATCAATTTGAGTCAAACTCGGTTAAATGGGAGAGATTCTTGGTTTAAAGTGAAATTAAAACTTCGAATCGGACGATATGAGTCAATATTGGTCAAATGGGATCAGATTTGGGTAGAAAATGACGAATTTACCCTTGAACATGTCATAAACACTTGAAATACATTGATTTGAGTTTAACTCGGTCAAATAGGAGAGGTTTAAGGTAAAAAAAAGACTTAAACACTTTGCATCGGACAATATGAGTTAATATTGATCAAATAGGATCAGTTTTGGTTAGAAAATGACGTATTTACCCTTGAACATTTCATAAACACTTGAAATACATCGATTTGAGTCAAACTCGGTCAAATGGAGAGATTCTAGGTATAAAGTGACATTAAAACTTTGAATCGGACGATATGAGTTAATATTGGTCAAATGGGATCAGATTTGGGTAGAAAATGACGAATTTACCCTTGAACATGTCATAAACACTTGAAATACATTGATTTTAGTTACACTCGGTCAAATAGGATAGGTTTAAGGTAAAAAAAAGACTTAAACGCTTTGCATCAGACAATATGAGTTAATATTGATCAAATAGGATCAGTTTTGGTTAGGAAATGATGTGTTTACCCTTGAACATTTCATAAACACTTGAAATACATCGATTTGAGTCAAACTCGGTCAAATGGGAGAGATTGTGGGTATAAAGTGACATTAAAACTTCGAATCGGACGATATGAGTCATTATTGGTCAAATGGGATCAGATTTGGGTAGAACATGACGAATTTACCCTTGAACATGTCATAAACACTTGAAATACATTGATTTGAGTTAAACTCGGTCAAATAGGAGAGGTTTAAGGTAAAAAAAAAAGACTTAAACACTTTGCATCAGACAATATGAGTTAATATTGATCAAATAGGTTAAGTTTTGGTTAGAAAATGACGTATTTACCCTTGAACATTTCATAAACACTTGAAACACATTGATTTGAGTCAAACTCGGTCAAATGGGAGAGATTCTGGGTATAAAGTGACATTAAAACTTCAAATCGGACGACATGAGTCAATATTGGTCAAATGGGATCAGATTTGGGTAGAAAATGACAAATTTACCCTTGAACATGTCATAAACACTTGAAATACATTGTTTTGAGTTAAACTCGGTCAAATAGGAAAGGTTTAAGGTAAAAAAAAGACTTAAGCACTTTGCATCGGACAATATGAGTTAATATTGATCAAATAGGATCAGTTTTGGTTAGAAAATGACGTACTTACCCTTCAACATTTCATAAACACTTGAAACACATAGATTTGAGTCAAACTCGGTTAAATGGGAGAGATTCCGGGTATAAACTGACATTAAAACTTCGAATCGGACGATATGAGTCAATATTGGTCAAATGGGATCAGATTTGGGTAGAAAATGACAAATTTACCCTTGAACATGTCATAAACACTTGAAATACATTGTTTTGAGTTAAACTCGGTCAAATAGGAAAGGTTTAAGGTAAAAAAAAGACTTAAGCACTTTGCATCGGACAATATGAGTTAATATTGATCAAATAGGATCAGTTTTGGTTAGAAAATGACGTATTTACCCTTGAACATTTCATAAACACTTGAAAAACATCAATTTGAGTCAAACTCGGTTAAATGGGAGAGATTCTGGGTTTAAAGTGAAATTAAAACTTCGAATCGGACGATATGAGTCAATATTGGTCAAATGGGATCAGATTTGGGTAGAAAATGACGAATTTACCCTTGAACATGTCATAAACACTTGAAATACATTGATTTGAGTTAAACTCGGTCAAATAGGAGAGGTTTAAGGTAAAAAAAAGACTTAAACACTTTGCATCGGACAATATGAGTTAATATTGATCAAATAGGATCAGTTTTGGTTAGAAAATGACGTACTTACCCTTGAACATTTCATAAACACTTGAAACACATAGATTTGAGTCAAACTCGGTCAAATAGGAGAGATTCCGGGTATAAAGTGACAGTAAAACTTCGAATCGAAAGATATGAGTCAATATTGGTCAAATGGGATCAGATTTGGGTAGAAAATGACGAATTTACCCTTGAACATGTCATAAACACTTGAAATACATTGATTTGAGTTAAACTCGGTAAAATAGGAGAGGTTTAAGGTAAAAAAAACAGACTTAAACTCTTTGCATCGGACAATATGAGTTAATATTGATCAAATAGGATCAGTTTTGGTTAGAAAATGACGTATTTACCCTTGAACATTTCATACACTTGAAACACATTGATTTGAGTCAAACTCGGTCAAATGGGAGAGATTCTGGGTATAAAGTGACATTAAAACTTCAAATCGGACGACATGAGTCAATATTGGTCAAATGGGATCAGATTTGGGTAGAAAATGACAAATTTACCCTTGAACATGTCATAAACACTTGAAATACATTGTTTTGAGTTAAACTCGGTCAAATAGGAGAGGTTTAAGGTAAAAAAAAGACTTAAACACTTTGCATCGGACAATATGAGTTAATATTGATCAAATAGGATCAGTTTTGGTTAGAAAATGACGAATTTACCCTTGAACATTTCATAAACACTTGAAAAACATCAATTTGAGTCAAACTCGGTTAAATGGGAGAGATTCTTGGTTTAAAGTGACATTAAAACTTCGAATCGGACGATATGAGTCAATATTGGTCAAATGGGATCAGATTTGGGTAGAAAATGACGAATTTACCCTTGAACATGTCATAAACACTTGAAATACATTGATTTGAGTTTAACTCGGTCAAATAGGAGAGGTTTAAGGTAAAAAAAAGTCTTTAACACTTTGCATCGGACAATATGAGTTAATATTGATCAAATAGGATTAGTTTTGGTTAGAAAATGACGTACTTACCCTTGAACATTTCATAAACACTTGAAACACATTGATTTGAGTCAAACTCGGTCAAATGGGAGAGATTCTGGGTATAAAGTGACATTAAAACTTCAAATCGGACGAGATGAGTCAATATTGGTCAAATGGGATCAGATTTGGGTAGAAAATGACAAATTTACCCTTGAACATGTCATAAACACTTGAAATACATTGTTTTGAGTTAAACTCGGTCAAATAGGAGAGGTTTAAGGTAAAAAAAAGACTTAAACACTTTGCATCGGACAATATGAGTTAATATTGATCAAATAGGATCACTTTTGGTTAGAAAATGACGAATTTACCCTTGAACATTTCATAAACACTTGAAAAACATCAATTTGAGTCAAACTCGGTTAAATGGGAGAGATTCTTGGTTTAAAGTGACATTAAAACTTCAAATCGGACGATATGAGTCAATATTGGTCAAATGGGATCAGATTTGGGTAGAAAATGACGAATTTACCCTTGAACATGTCATAAACACTTGAAATACATTGATTTGAGTTTAACTCGGTCAAATAGGAGAGGTTTAAGGTAAAAAAAAGACTTTAACACTTTGCATCGGACAATATGAGTTAATATTGATCAAATAGGATTAGTTTTGGTTAGAAAATGACGTACTTACCCTTGAACATTTCATAAACACTTGAAACACATTGATTTGAGTCGAACTCGGTCAAATGGGAGAGATTCTGGGTATAAAGTGACATTAAAACTTCAAATCGGACGAGATGAGTCAATATTGGTCAAATGGGATCAGATTTGGGTAGAAAATGACAAATTTACCCTTGAACATGTCATAAACACTTGAAATACATTGTTTTGAGTTAAACTCGGTCAAATAGGAGAGGTTTAAGGTAAAAAAAAGACTTAAACACTTTGCATCGGACAATATGAGTTAATATTGATCAAATAGGATCAGTTTTGGTTAGAAAATGACGAATTTACCCTTGAACATTTCATAAACACTTGAAAAACATCAATTTGAGTCAAACTCGGTTAAATGGGAGAGATTCTGGGTTTAAAGTGACATTAAAACTTCGAATCGGACGATATGAGTCAATATTGGTCAAATGGGATCAGATTTGGGTAGAAAATGTTGAATTTACCCTTGAACATGTCATAAACACTTGAAATACATTGATTTGAGTTTAACTCGGTCAAATAGGTGAGGTTTAAGGTAAAAAAAGACTTAAACACTTTGCATCGGACAATATGAGTTAATATTGATCAAATAGGATCAGTTTTGGTTAGAAAATGACGTATTTACCCTTGAACATTTCATAAACACTTGAAACACATCGATTTGAGTCAAACTCAGTAAAATGGGAGAGTCTGGGTATAAAGTGACATTAAAACTTCAAATCGGACGATATGAGTCAATATTGGTCAAACGGGATCAGATTTGGGTAGAAAATGACAAATTTACCCTTGAACATGTCATAAACACTTGAAATACATTGATTTGAGTTAAACTCGGTCAAATAGGAGAGGTTTAAGGTAAAAGAAAGACTCAAACACTTTGTATCGGATAATATGAGTTAATATTGATCAAATAGGATCAGTTTTGGTTAGAAAATGACGTATTTACCCTTGAACATTTCATAAACACTTGAAATACATCGATTTGAGTCAAACTCGGTCAAATGGGATTCTGGGTATAAAGTGACATTAAAACTTCGAATCGGACGATATGAGTCAATATTGGTCAAATGGGATCTAATTGGGGTAGAAAAGGACGAATTTACCCTTGAACATGTCATGAACACTTGAAAGACATTGATTTGAGTTAAACTCGGTAAAATAGGAGAGGTTTAAGGTAAGAAAAAGACTTAAACACTTTGCATCGGACAATATGAGTTAATATTGATTAAATATGATCAGTTTTGGTTAGAAAATGACGTATTTACCCTTGAACATTTCATAAACACTTGAAATGCATCGATTTGAGTCAAACTCGGTCAAATATGAGAGATACTGGGTATAAAATGACATTAAAATTTTGAATCGGACGATATGAGTCAATATTGGTCAAATGGGATCAGATTTGGGTAGAAAATGACGAATTTACCCTTGAACATGTCATAAACACTTGAAATACATTGATTTGAGTTAAACTCGGTCAAATAGGAGAGGTTTAAGGTAAAAAAAGACTCAAACACTTTGCATCGGACAATATGAGTTAATATTGATCAAATAGGATAAGTTTTGGTTTGAAAATGACGTATTTACCCTTGAACATTTCATAAACACTTGAAATACATCGATTTGAGTCAAACTCGGTCAAATGGGAGAGATTCTGGGTATAAAGTGACATTAAAACTTCGAATTGGACGATATGAGTCAATATTGGTCAAATGGGATCAGATTTGTGTAGAAAATGACGAATTTACCCTTGAACATGTCATAAACACTTGAAATACATTGATTTGAGTTAAACTCGGTCAAATAGGAGAGGTTTAAGGTAAAAAAAAGTCTTAAACATTTTGCATCGGACAATATGAGTTAATATTGATAAAAAAGGATCAGTTTTGGTTAGAAAATGTCATTTTTACCCTTGAATATTCCATAAACACTTGAAATGCATCAATTTGAGTCAAACTCGGTCAAATAAGAGAGATTCTGGGTATAAAGTGACATTAAAACTTCGAATCGGACGATATGAGTCAATATTGGTCAAATGGGATCAAATTTGGGTAGAAAATGTGTAATTTACCCTTGAACATGTCATAAACACTTGAAATACATTGATTTGAGTTAAACTCGGTCAAATAGGAGAGGTTTAAGGTAAAAAAAAGACTTAAACACTTTGCATCGGACAATATGATTTAATATTGATCAAATAGGTTCAGTTTTGGTTAGAAAATGACGTATTTCCCTTGAACATTTCATAAACACTTAAAATACATCGATTTGAGTCAAACTCGGTTAAATGGGAGAGATTTTTGGTATAAAGAGACATTAAAACTTCGAATCGGACGATATGAGTCAATATTGGTCAAATGGGATCAGATTTGGGTAGATAATGACGAATTTACCCTTAAATATTTCATAAACACTTGAAATACATTGATTTGAGTTAAACTCGGTCAAATAGGAGAGGTTTAAGGTAAAAAAAAAAGACTTAAACACTTTGCATCGGACAATATGAGTTAATATTGATCAAATAGGATCAGTTTTGGTTAGAAAATGACGAATTTACCCTTGAACATTTCATAAACACTTGAAAAACATCAATTTGAGTCAAACTCGGTTAAATGGGAGAGATTCTGGGTTTAAAGTGACATTAAAACTTCGAATCGGACGATATGAGTCAATATTGGTCAAATGGGATCAGATTTGGGTAGAAAATGTTGAATTTCCCTTGAACATGTCATAAACACTTGAAATACATTGATTTGAGTTTAACTCGGTCAAATAGGTGAGGTTTAAGGTAAAAAAAGACTTAAACACTTTGCATCGGACAATATGAGTTAATATTGATCAAATAGGATCAGTTTTGGTTAGAAAATGACGTATTTACCCTTGAACATTTCATAAACACTTGAAACACATCGATTTGAGTCAAACTCAGTAAAATGGGAGAGTCTGGGTATAAAGTGACATTAAAACTTCAAATCGGACGATATGAGTCAATATTGGTCAAACGGGATCAGATTTGGGTAGAAAATGACGAATTTACCCTTGAACATGTCATAAACACTTGAAATACATTGATTTGAGTTAAACTCGGTCAAATAGGAGAGGTTTAAGGTAAAAGAAAGACTCAAACACTTTGTATCGGATAATATGAGTTAATATTGATCAAATAGGATCAGTTTTGGTTAGAAAATGACGTATTTACCCTTGAACATTTCATAAACACTTGAAATACATCGATTTGAGTCAAACTCGGTCAAATGGGATTCTGGGTATAAAGTGACATTAAAACTTCGAATCGGACGATATGAGTCAATATTGGTCAAATGGGATCTAATTGGGGTAGAAAAGGACGAATTTACCCTTGAACATGTCATGAACACTTGAAAGACATTGATTTGAGTTAAACTCGGTAAAATTGGAGAGGTTTAAGGTAAGAAAAAGACTTAAACACTTTGCATCGGACAATATGAGTTAATATTGATTAAATATGATCAGTTTTGGTTAGAAAATAACGTATTTACCCTTGAACATTTCATAAACACTTGAAATGCATCGATTTGAGTCAAACTCGGTCAAATATGAGAGATACTGGGTATAAAGTGACATTAAAATTTTGAATCGGACGATATGAGTCAATATTGGTCAAATGGGATCAGATTTGGGTAGAAAATGACGAATTTACCCTTGAACATGTCATAAACACTTGAAATACATTGATTTGAGTTAAACTCGGTCAAATAGGAGAGGTTTAAGGTAAAAAAAAGACTCAAACACTTTGCATCGGATAATATGAGTTAATATTGATCAAATAGGATAAGTTTTGGTTAGAAAATGACGTATTTACCCTTGAACATTTCATAAACACTTGAAATACATCGATTTGAGTCAAACTCGGTCAAATGGGAGAGATTCTGGGTATAAAGTGACATTAAAACTTCGAATTGGACGATATGAGTCAATATTGGTCAAATGGGATCAGATTTGTGTAGAAAATGACGAATTTACCCTTGAACATGTCATAAACACTTGAAATACATTGATTTGAGTTAAACTCGGTCAAATAGGAGAGGTTTAAGGTAAAAAAAACACTTAAACATTTTACATCGGACAATATGAGTTAATATTGATAAAAAAGGATCAGTTTTGGTTAGAAAATGTCATTTTTACCCTTGAATATTCCATAAACACTTGAAATGCATCAATTTGAGTCAAACTCGGTCAAATAAGAGAGATTCTGGGTATAAAGTGACATTAAAACTTCGAATCGGACGATATGAGTCAATATTGGTCAAATGGGATCAAATTCGGGTAGAAAATGTGTAATTTACCCTTGAACATGTCATAAACACTTGAAATACATTGATTTGAGTTAAACTCGGTCAAATAGGAGAGGTTTAAGGTAAAAAAAAGACTTAAACACTTTGCATCGGACAATATGATTTAATATTGATCAAATAGGTTCAGTTTTGGTTAGAAAATGACGTATTTACCCTTGAACATTTCATAAACACTTAAAATACATCGATTTGAGTCAAACTCGGTTAAATGGGAGAGATTTTGGGTATAAAGAGACATTAAAACTTCGAATCGGACGATATGAGTCAATATTGGTCAAATGGGATCAGATTTGGGTAGATAATGACGAATTTACCCTTAAATATTTCATAAACACTTGAAATACATTGATTTGAGTTAAACTCGGTCAAATAGGAGAGGTTTAAGGTAAAAAAAAAAAAGACTTAAACACTTTGCATCGGACAATATGAGTTAATATTGATCAAATAGTATCAGTTTTGGTTAGAAAATGACGTATTTACCCTTGAACATTTCATAAACACTTGAAATACATCGATTTGAGTCAAACTCGTTCAAATGAGAGAGATTCTGGGTATAAAGTGACATTAAAACTTCGAATCGGACGATATGAGTCAATATTGGTCAAATGGGATCAGATTTGGGTAGAAAATGACGAATTTACCCTTGAACATGTCATAAACACTTGAAATATATTGATTTGAGTTAAACTCGGTCAAATAGGAGAGGTTTAAGGTAAAAAAAAGACTTAAGCACTTTGCATCGGACAATATGAGTTAATATTGATCAAATAGGATCAGTTTTGGTTAGAAAATGACGTATTTACCCTTGAACATTTCATAAACACTTGAAATACATCGATTTGAGTCAAACTCGGTCAAATGGAGAGATTTTGGGTATAAAGTGACATTAAAACTTCGAATCGGACGATATGAGTCAATATTGGTCAAATGGGATCAGATTTGGGTAGAAAATGACGAATTTACCCTTGAACATGTCATAAACACTTGAAATACATTGATTTGAGTTAAACTCGGTCAAATAGGAGAGGTTTAAGGTAAAAAAAAGACTTAAGCACTTTGCATCGGACAATATGAGTTAATATTGATCGAATAGGATCAGTTTTGGTTAGAAAATGACGTATTTACCCTTGAACATTTCATAAACACTTGAAATACATCGATTTGAGTCAAACTCGGTCAAATGGGATTCTGGGTATAAAGTGACATTAAAACTTCGAATCGGACGATATGAGTCAATATTGGTCAAATGGGATCTAATTGGGGTAGAAAAGGACGAATTTACCCTTGAACATGTCATGAACACTTGAAAGACATTGATTTGAGTTAAACTCGGTAAAATAGGAGAGGTTTTAGGTAAGAAAAAGACTTAAACACTTTGCATCGGACAATATGAGTTAATATTGATTAAATATGATCAGTTTTGGTTAGAAAATGACGTATTTACCCTTGAACATTTCATAAACACTTGAAATGCATCGATTTGAGTCAAACTCGGTCAAATATGAGAGATACTGGGTATAAAGTGACATTAAAATTTTGAATCGGATGATATGAGTCAATATTGGTCAAATGGGATCAGATTTGGGTAGAAAATGACGAATTTACCCTTGAACATGTCATAAACACTTGAAATACATTGATTTGAGTTAAACTCGGTCAAATAGGAGAGGTTTAAGGTAAAAAAAAGACTCAAACACTTTGCATCGGACAATATGAGTTAATATTGATCAAATAGGATAAGTTTTGGTTAGAAAATGACGTATTTACCCTTGAACATTTCATAAACACTTGAAATACATCGATTTGAGTCAAACTCGGTCAAATGGGAGAGATTCTGGGTATAAAGTGACATTAAAACTTCGAATTGGACGATATGAGTCAATATTGGTCAAATGGGATCAGATTTGTGTAGAAAATGACGAATTTACCCTTGAACATGTCATAAACACTTGAAATACATTGATTTGAGTTAAACTCGGTCAAATAGGAGAGGTTTAAGGTAAAAAAAAGACTTAAACATTTTGCATCGGACAATATGAGTTAATATTGATAAAAAAGGATCAGTTTTGGTTAGAAAATGTCATTTTTACCCTTGAATATTCCATAAACACTTGAAATGCATCAATTTGAGTCAAACTCGGTCAAATAAGAGAGATTCTGGGTATAAAGTGACATTAAAACTTCGAATCGGACGATATGAGTCAATATTGGTCAAATGGGATCAAATTTGGGTAGAAAATGTGTAATTTACCCTTGAACATGTCATAAACACTTGAAATACATTGATTTGAGTTAAACTCGGTCAAATAGGAGAGGTTTAAGGTAAAAAAAAGACTTAAACACTTTGCATCGGACAATATGATTTAATATTGATCAAATAGGTTCAGTTTTGGTTAGAAAATGACGTATTTACCCTTGAACATTTCATAAACACTTAAAATACATCGATTTGAGTCAAACTCGGTTAAATGGGAGAGATTTTGGGTATAAAGAGACATTAAAACTTCGAATCGGACGATATGAGTCAATATTGGTCAAATGGGATCAGATTTGGGTAGATAATGACGAATTTACCCTTAAATATTTCATAAACACTTGAAATACATTGATTTGAGTTAAACTCGGTCAAATAGGAGAGGTTTAAGGTAAAAAAAAAAAGACTTAAACACTTTGCATCGGACAATATGAGTTAATATTGATCAAATAGTATCAGTTTTGGTTAGAAAATGACGTATTTACCCTTGAACATTTCATAAACACTTGAAATACATCGATTTGAGTCAAACTCGTTCAAATGAGAGAGATTCTGGGTATAAAGTGACATTAAAACTTCGAATCGGACGATATGAGTCAATATTGGTCAAATGGGATCAGATTTGGGTAGAAAATGACGAATTTACCCTTGAACATGTCATAAACACTTGAAATATATTGATTTGAGTTAAACTCGGTCAAATAGGAGAGGTTTAAGTTAAAAAAAAGACTTAAACACTTTGCATCGGACAATATGAGTTAATATTGATCAAATAGGATCAGTTTTGGTTAGAAAATGACGTATTTACCCTTGAACATTTCATAAACCCTTGAAATACATCGATTTGAGTCAAACTCGGTCAAATGGGAGAGATTCTGGGTATAAATTGACATTAAAACTTCGAATCGGATGATATGAGTCAATATTGGTCAAATGGGATCAGATTTGGGTAGAAAATGACGAATTTACCCTTGAACATGTCATAAACACTTGAAATACATTGATTTGAGTTAAACTCGGTCAAATAGGAGAGGTTTAAGGTAAAAAAAAGACTCAAACACTTTGCATCGGACAATATGAGTTAATATTGATCAAATAGGATAAGTTTTGGTTAGAAAATGACGTATTTACCCTTGAACATTTCATAAACACTTGAAATACATCGATTTGAGTCAAACTCGGTCAAATGGGAGAGATTCTGGGTATAAAGTGACATTAAAACTTCGAATTGGACGATATGAGTCAATATTGGTCAAATGGGATCAGATTTGTGTAGAAAATGACGAATTTACCCTTGAACATGTCATAAACACTTGAAATACATTGATTTGAGTTAAACTCGGTCAAATAGGAGAGGTTTAAGGTAAAAAAAAGACTTAAACATTTTGCATCGGACAATATGAGTTAATATTGATAAAAAAGGATCAGTTTTGGTTAGAAAATGTCATTTTTACCCTTGAATATTCCATAAACACTTGAAATGCATCAATTTGAGTCAAACTCGGTCAAATAAGAGAGATTCTGGGTATAAAGTGACATTAAAACTTCGAATCGGACGATATGAGTCAATATTGGTCAAATGGGATCAAATTTGGGTAGAAAATGTGTAATTTACCCTTGAACATGTCATAAACACTTGAAATACATTGATTTGAGTTAAACTCGGTCAAATAGGAGAGGTTTAAGGTAAAAAAAAGACTTAAACACTTTGCATCGGACAATATGATTTAATATTGATCAAATAGGTTCAGTTTTGGTTAGAAAATGACGTATTTACCCTTGAACATTTCATAAACACTTAAAATACATCGATTTGAGTCAAACTCGGTTAAATGGGAGAGATTTTGGGTATAAAGAGACATTAAAACTTCGAATCGGACGATATGAGTCAATATTGGTCAAATGGGATCAGATTTGGGTAGATAATGACGAATTTACCCTTAAATATTTCATAAACACTTGAAATACATTGATTTGAGTTAAACTCGGTCAAATAGGAGAGGTTTAAGGTAAAAAAAAAAAAGACTTAAACACTTTGCATCGGACAATATGAGTTAATATTGATCAAATAGTATCAGTTTTGGTTAGAAAATGACGTATTTACCCTTGAACATTTCATAAACACTTGAAATACATCGATTTGAGTCAAACTCGTTCAAATGAGAGAGATTCTGGGTATAAAGTGACATTAAAACTTCGAATCGGACGATATGAGTCAATATTGGTCAAATGGGATCAGATTTGGGTAGAAAATGACGAATTTACCCTTGAACATGTCATAAACACTTGAAATATATTGATTTGAGTTAAACTCGGTCAAATAGGAGAGGTTTAAGGTAAAAAAAAGACTTAAGCACTTTGCATCGGACAATATGAGTTAATATTGATCAAATAGGATCAGTTTTGGTTAGAAAATGACGTATTTACCCTTGAACATTTCATAAACACTTGAAATACATCGATTTGAGTCAAACTCGGTCAAATGGAGAGATTTTGGGTATAAAGTGACATTAAAACTTCGAATCGGACGATATGAGTCAATATTGGTCAAATGGGATCAGATTTGGGTAGAAAATGACGAATTTACCCTTGAACATGTCATAAACACTTGAAATACATTGATTTGAGTTAAACTCGGTCAAATAGGAGAGGTTTAAGGTAAAAAAAAGACTCAAACACTTTGCATCGGACAATATGAGTTAATATTGATCAAATAGGATAAGTTTTGGTTAGAAAATGACGTATTTACCCTTGAACATTTCATAAACACTTGAAATACATCGATTTGAGTCAAACTCGGTCAAATGGGAGAGATTCTGGGTATAAAGTGACATTAAAACTTCGAATTGGACGATATGAGTCAATATTGGTCAAATGGGATCAGATTTGTGTAGAAAATGACGAATTTACCCTTGAACATGTCATAAACACTTGAAATACATTGATTTGAGTTAAACTCGGTCAAATAGGAGAGGTTTAAGGTAAAAAAAAGACTTAAACATTTTGCATCGGACAATATGAGTTAATATTGATAAAAAAGGATCAGTTTTGGTTAGAAAATGTCATTTTTACCCTTGAATATTCCATAAACACTTGAAATGCATCAATTTGAGTCAAACTCGGTCAAATAAGAGAGATTCTGGGTATAAAGTGACATTAAAACTTCGAATCGGACGATATGAGTCAATATTGGTCAAATGGGATCAAATTTGGGTAGAAAATGTGTAATTTACCCTTGAACATGTCATAAACACTTGAAATACATTGATTTGAGTTAAACTCGGTCAAATAGGAGAGGTTTAAGGTAAAAAAAAGACTTAAACACTTTGCATCGGACAATATGATTTAATATTGATCAAATAGGTTCAGTTTTGGTTAGAAAATGACGTATTTACCCTTGAACATTTCATAAACACTTAAAATACATCGATTTGAGTCAAACTCGGTTAAATGGGAGAGATTTTGGGTATAAAGAGACATTAAAACTTCGAATCGGACGATATGAGTCAATATTGGTCAAATGGGATCAGATTTGGGTAGATAATGACGAATTTACCCTTAAATATTTCATAAACACTTGAAATACATTGATTTGAGTTAAACTCGGTCAAATAGGAGAGGTTTAAGGTAAAAAAAAAAAGACTTAAACACTTTGCATCGGACAATATGAGTTAATATTGATCAAATAGTATCAGTTTTGGTTAGAAAATGACGTATTTACCCTTGAACATTTCATAAACACTTGAAATACATCGATTTGAGTCAAACTCGTTCAAATGAGAGAGATTCTGGGTATAAAGTGACATTAAAACTTCGAATCGGACGATATGAGTCAATATTGGTCAAATGGGATCAGATTTGGGTAGAAAATGACGAATTTACCCTTGAACATGTCATAAACACTTGAAATATATTGATTTGAGTTAAACTCGGTCAAATAGGAGAGGTTTAAGTTAAAAAAAAGACTTAAACACTTTGCATCGGACAATATGAGTTAATATTGATCAAATAGGATCAGTTTTGGTTAGAAAATGACGTATTTACCCTTGAACATTTCATAAACCCTTGAAATACATCGATTAGAGTCAAACTCGGTTAAATGGGAGAGATTCTGGGTATAAATTGACATTAAAACTTCGAATCGGACGATATGAGTCAATATTGGTCAAATGGGATCAGATTTGGGTAGAAAATGACAAATTTACCCTTGAACATGTCATAAACACTTGAAATACATTGATTTGAGTTAAACTCGGTCAAATAGGAGAGGTTTAAGGTAAAAAAAAGACTTAAACACTTTGCATCGGACAATATAAGTTAATATTGATCGAATAGGATCAGTTTTGGTTAGTAAATGACGTATTTACCCTTGAACATTTCATAAACACTTGAAATACATCGATTTGAGTCAAACTCGGTCAAATGGGAGAGATTATGGGTATAAAGTGACATTAAAACTTCGAATCGGACGATATGAGTCAATATTGGTCAAATGGGATCAGATTTGGGTAGAAAATGACGAATTTACCCTTGAACGTGTCATAAACACTTGAAATACATTGAGTTGAGTTAAACTCGGTCAAATAGGAGAGGTTTAAGGTAAAAAAAAAGACTTAAACACTTTGCATCGGACAATATGAGTTAATATTGATCAAATAGTATCAGTTTTGGGTAGAAAATGACGAATTTACCCTTGAACATGTCATAAACACTTGAAATACATCGATTTGCGTCAAACTCGGTCAAATGGGAGAGATTCTGGGTATAAAGTGACATTAAAACTTCGAATCGGACGATATGAGTCAATATTGGTCAAATGCGATTAAATTTGGGTAGAAAAGGACGAATTTACCCTTGAACATGTCATAAACACTTGAAATACATTGATTTGAGTTAAACTCGGTCAAATAGGAGAGGTTTAAGGTAAAAAAAAGACTCAAACACTTTGCATCGGACAATATGAGTTAATATTGATCAAATAGGATAAGTTTTGGTTAGAAAATGACGTATTTACCCTTGAACATTTCATAAACACTTGAAATACATCGATTTGAGTCAAACTCGGTCAAATGGGAGAGATTCTGGGTATAAAGTGACATTAAAACTTCGAATCGGACGATATGAGTCAATATTGGTCAAATGGGATCAGATTTGGGTAGAAAATGACGAATTTACCCTTGAACATGTCATAAACACTTGAAATACATCGATTTTAGTCAAACTCGGTCAAATGGGAGAGATTCTAGGTATAAAGTGACATTAAAACTTCGAAACGGACGATATGAGTCAATATTGGTCAAATGGGATCAAATTTGGGTAGAAAAGGACGAATTTACCCTTGAACATGTCATAAACACTTGAAATACATTGATTTGAGTTAAACTCGGTCAAATAGGAGAGGTTTAAGGTAAAAAAAAGACTTAAACACTTTGCATCGGACAATATAAGTTAATATTGATCGAATAGGATCAGTTTTGGTTAGAAAATGACGTATTTACCCTTGAACATTTCATAAACACTTGAAATACATCGATTTGAGTCAAACTCGGTCAAATGGGAGAGATTATGGGTATAAAGTGACATTAAAACTTCGAATCGGACGATATGAGTCAATATTGGTCAAATGGGATCAGATTTGGGTAGAAAATGACGAATTTACCCTTGAACGTGTCATAAACACTTGAAATACATTGAGTTGAGTTAAACTCAGTCAAATAGGAGAGGTTTAAGGTAAAAAAAAAGACTTAAACACTTTGCATCGGACAATATGAGTTAATATTGATCAAATAGTATCAGTTTTGGGTAGAAAATGACGAATTTACCCTTGAACATGTCATAAACACTTGAAATACATCGATTTGCGTCAAACTCGGTCAAATGGGAGAGATTCTGGGTATAAAGTGACATTAAAACTTCGAATCGGACGATATGAGTCAATATTGGTCAAATGCGATTAAATTTGGGTAGAAAAGGACGAATTTACCCTTGAACATGTCATAAACACTTGAAATACATTGATTTGAGTTAAACTCGGTAAAATAGGAGAGGTTTAAGGTAAGAAAAAGACTTAAACACTTTGCATCGGACAATATGAGTTAATATTGATTAAATACGATCAGTTTTGGTTAGAAAATGACCTATTTACCCTTGAACATTTCATAAACACTGGAAATACATCGATTTGAGTCAAACTCGGTCAAATGGGAGAGATTCTGGGTATAGAAAATGACGTATTTACCCTTGAACATTTCATAAACACTTGAAATACATCGATTTGAGTCAAACTCGGTCAAATGGGAGAGATTCTGGGTATAAAACGACATTAAAACTTCGAATCGGACGATATGAGTGAATATTGGTCAAATGGGATCAGATTTGGGTAGAAAATGACGAATTTACCCTTGAACATGTCATAAACACTTGAAATACATTGATTTGAGTTAAACTCGGTCAAATAGGAGAGGTTTAAGGTTAAAAAAAGACGTAAACACTTTTCATCGGACAATATGAGTTAATATTGATCAAATAGGATCAGTTTTGGTTAGAAAATGAAGTATTTACCCTTGACCATTTCATAAACACTTGAAATACATCAATTTGAGTCAAACTCGGTCAAATGGGAGAGATTCTGGGTATAAAGTGACATTAAAACTTCGAATCGGACGATATGAGTCAATATTGGTCAAATGGGATTAGATTTGGGTAGAAAATGACGAATTTACCCTTGAACATGTCATAAACACTTGAAATACATTGATTTGAGGTAAACTCGGTCAAATAGGAGAGGTTTAAGGTAAAAGAAAGACTCAAACACTTTGTATCGGATAATATGAGTTAATATTGATCAAATAGGATCAGTTTTGGTTAGAAAATGACGTATTTACCCTTAAACATTTTATAAACACTTGAAATGCATCGATTTGAGTCAAACTCTTTTAAATGGGAGAGATTCTTGGTATAAAGTGACATTAAAACTTCGAATCGGACGATATGAGTCAATATTGGTCAAATGGGATCAGATTTGGGTAGAAAATGACGAATTTACCCTTGAACATGTCATAAACACTTGAAATACATTGATTTGAGTTAAACTCGATCATATAGGAGAGGTTTAAGGTAAAAAAAAGACTCAAACACTTTGCATCGGACAATATGAGTTAATATTGGTCAAATAGGATCAGTTTTGGTTAGAAAATGACGTATTTACCCTTGAACATTTCATAATCACTTGAAATGCATCGATTTGCGTTTGAAATGCATCGATTTTAGTTAAACTCAGTCAAATATGAGAGATTTTGGGTATAAAGTGACATTAAAACTTCGAATCGGACGATATGAGTCAATATTGGTCAAATGGGATTAGATTTGGGTAGAAACATACGAATTTACCCTTGAACATGTCATAAACACTTGAAATACATTTATTTGAGTTAAACTCGGTCAAATAGGAGAGGTTTAAGGTAAAAAAAAGACTCAAACAATTTGCATCGGACAATATGAGTTAATATAGATCTAATAGGATCAGTTTTGGTTAGAAAATGACGTATTTACCCTTGAACATTTCATAAACACTTGAAATACATCGATTTGAGACAAACTCTGTCAAATGGGAGAGATTCTAGGTATAAAGTGACATTAAAACTTCGAATCGGACGATATGAGTCAATATTGGTCAAATGGGATCAAATTTGGGTAGAAAAGGACGAATTTACCCTTGAACATGTCATAAACACTTGAAATACATTGATTTGAGTTAAACTCGGTCAAATAGGAGAGGTTTAAGGTAAGAAAAAGACTTAAACACTTTGCATCGGACAATATGAGTTAATATTGATTAAATATGATCAGTTTTTGTTAGAAAATGACGTATTTACCCTTGAACATTTCACAAACACTTGAAATGCATCGTCATGAGTCAAACTCGGTCAAATATGAGAGATTCTGGGTATAAAGTGACATTAAAATTTTGAATCGGACGATATGAGTCAATATTGGTCAAATGGGATCAGATTTGGGTAGAAAATGACGAATTTACCCTTAAACATGTCATAAACACTTGAAATACATTGATTTGAGTTAAACTCGGTCAAATAGGAGAGGTTTAAGGTAAAAAAAAGACTCAAACACTTTGCATCGGACAATATGAGTTAATATTGATCAAATAGGATCAGTTTTGGTTAGAAAATGACGTATTTACCCTTGAACATTTCATAAACACTTGAAATACATCGATTTGAGTTAAACTCGGTCAAATGGGAGAGATTCTCGGTATAAAGTGACATTAAAACTTCGAATCAGACGATATGAGTCAATATTGGTCAAATGGGATCAGATTTGGGTGGAAAATGACGAATTTACCCTTGAACATGTCATAAACACTTGAAATACATCGATTTGAGTCAAACTCGGTCAAATGGGAGAGATTCTGGGTATAAAGTGACATCAAAACTTCGTAACGGACAATATGAGTCAATATTGGTCAAATGGGATCAGATTTGGGTAGAAAATGACGAATTTACCCTTAAACATGTCATAAACACTTGAAATACATTGATTTGAGTTAAACTCGGTCAAATAGTAGAGGTTTAAGGTAAAAAAAAGACTTAAACATTTTGCATCGGACAATATGAGTTAATATCGATCAAAAAGGATCAGTTTTGGTTAGAAAATGACATTCGATCAATATTAACTTATATTGTCCGATGCAAAGTGTTTAAGTCTTTTTTTTACCTTAAACCTCTCCTATTTGACCGAGTTTAACTAAAATAAATGTATTTCAAGTGTTTATGACATGTTCAAGGGTAAATTCATCATTTTCTACCCAAATCTGATCCCATTTGACCAATATTGACTCATATCGTCCGATTCGACGTTTTAATGTCACTTTATGATCAGTGGCCGTTGGGCCTACTTTTCCACTTCGTTTCTTCCCCAATTGAGCCCTTTGTTTGCCCTTTTTCCTCTATTTTAGCTTAGTTTCATTATTTTTGAGCCTATTTGTTACTTGGAGTGGTTTTGAGTCATTTTTAGCTCATTTCCTAAGGTTTTATTCCCTCTCCTTTAACCCATTTCGATTTGCTCCTATTAGAACCTCCCCTATGATTTGCGTTCTCCACCTTTCAGGTCCTCCTATGGGCAAGAAGGCGAGGATTGGATGCAAGGATTAGGCATGCTTTGGAATCAAAGAGATTGGGGCAATAGAGCCCAAGTTGTGAAGGAAAGAAGAGCTCAGAGCGGGAGCTCTAAGTCTGAAGCGGGCGCTCTGAAGTCCTCAGTTGATATTGTTGCAGAAACCCAACTTCAGAGCGAGCGCTCTATGTTTGAAGCGGGCGCTCTAGCCTACAGAATTTTTCAGAGCATTTCTGCGAGAGTTGGGAGCGGGCGCTCTGGCCTTAAAGCGGCCGCCCCGTGCTTCACCTGATTCTTCTGAACTCAGCTGCGAGGCATTCCCTTGCACGTGTTATTTAAATTTTTGGGCCTTGCTTTGGGTTAGGTTTTTAGGGAGGGTATAAATACCCTATTGCCTGAGATTCAAAAGAAGAGAGGGGAGATTTCAGCTTAGTTTTATTTTGCTTTCATTTTCTTCAGCACATTAGATTAGTTAGGGTTTAGATCCTCATTAGATCAAAAGCACTTCTTTTGTCACTCTCTTTTATTTTCAATCCAAGATTCGATCTTTTGGTATTATTTCTATCCCTACTCTTATTTACTGCTTTATTTATCTATTTTAATTAGTTTTATCTTATCTTTAGTTGTTGTTTCATGCTATTTAGAATAGATTACAAGTAGACTTAACTTATTCTCTTTAAAGTTAGCATCTTTAGTAAAGTTTAATCATTTTATTTTCTGATTTAGCCATGTTTATCTCATTAAACTTAGTTTTTGATTTTGTTGATGTTCTTGTGTGTTTGGGTATGACTCTCCCCTCTCTAGGCTAGGTTCCTAGCCAGGGGAGGGGGAGATGATGAACTAATGATGAAATAGATGATTTAGGCTTCAAGATTGATTAGATTGAGAAGTTTTGCAATTGATTCCAACCTAGGTTTTTGTTGTTAGGAATTAGAGATTGATCACCTCTAAGACCCGATTTTGTGTTGCATATTAGTTGCACGAGAGTGAGCTTGTATGTGATGATGACTAGGTTAGGGATGACCACGATCACCGAGGCGGGGTTGGGTAGGCGGTGTTTAGGTGAGCCCGAGAGGGAATCCTAGATGTTGGACCATAGGCCCCAATTACTTTTCTGACCGATTGCTCCATTCTTGTTGCCTCTGATTGTTGAAGTCATTGTTAGTTAGGATTTTTCCCCCTATCCCCTAGTGTTTGTTATTCCTTGATTTTCATAATTTTACTCATTTACTTGTTACTTGTTAATTTAGTCCTTAATTTATTTACGCACCTAGTAGTTATAGAAAAACCATCCAAAAGTTATTCTCCCTCTTCAATTGGTTTATAAGTGACCTAAGCAAGAGACATTTGACTTTCCCTGTGGATTCGACCCCTCTTCCACTATACTACCATTGGTTAGTTTAGGACGTGGGTTTTTATTCTTGACTCGACCTTTAGGAACTAACGACACCTAGGGGACCGACCAAGTTTTGGCGCCGTTGCCGGGGATCGGCAACATTGTTTATTGTTTAGTTATCTTGTTTTTCAATTGTTTTCTACTTCTATCCTTCTATTTTTCATGTATTTCTTCGTTGTTGTCATTCGCTAATTGTCTGCTTAGCTGTGTTGAATGCTTAGAAGATCACAGGGACCACCTACTCACGACCTCGATCTCGACATTAACCGCACTCTAAGGCGAGCTAGGAGACTATTTGTGGAGGAGTTCTTTGATTCTTCTAGTGATATTTCTTCAGACATGGGGGATATTAATGGCGCTCTTTTTGGTGACTTTGGTAATCCGGGTAGTCATGAATTGCAATGTGGGATTCTACTTCCTACAACGGAAACAAATTTCATGATCCACCCGCACTACACTCAAATGGTGCGTGGAGATCAATTTTCTGGAGCAGCTCATGAAGATCCGATAGAGCATTTGGACAAATTTCTCGAGACATGTGCTTTAATCCAAACCAACCAAGTCACTCAAGAATACATCCGGATGCACCTTTTTCGGTATTCGCTCACGGGCAAGGCTTATAGGTGGCTCAAAAACCTAAAGCCCGGCTCGTTGGCCACATGGAGAGATACGGCCAAAGCTTTCTTGAACAAGTTCATTCCCGAAGACAAATCAACCGAATTGAGGCAGAAAATTTCATCATTTAGGCAAGAAAGGTATGAATCTTTGGGGGAAGCTTGGGACCGGTTTAAAGAGTATGTGAGAGCTTGCCCACACCATGAGTTTGACAAGCAACTTCTCATCAAGTTCTTCTATGATGGTCTTGACGACATACCCAAGCAAAACTTAAATTCCGGATGTGGTGGACACATTAGCAAGGTGCCTCAAGCTCAATTGGAGGACACCATAGAGGAAGTTGTGAGGTACTATTCTACGAGTGGTGGAAGAAGAAGAGGTGATGAGAGAACTTCGGGCAAGTTCGAGCTTGACCAAGGTTCACTCAAGGCCCTTATGGAACAAGTCCTTGACAAGAAGTTGGGAAATAGCCAAGAGTCTTCATCTTCCTCCGCCAAGCAAGTGCACTCTTTCTCTTGTGAGAATTGTGGGGGTACCAACCACGACATATCATATTGTGGTGGTCGAGATCCCGAGCATGTAGCGGCGATGGGGTACATGAACAATCAACGTGATAATTGGAGAGGCCCCAATGCCAATTATGGTCATAGATTTCAAGATGCAAGTGGCCCAAGCAACAACACGGGTCAATTAGCTCCCTTTCCAAATCCAAATGCAAGCAACCATCCGAGGGCACCATTCAAGCAAGGACCACCCAACCAATTTCAGAATTTCCAACCTAACCCTTCCATGCAAAATGATCCTAATCAACAAATGATCATGGAAACTCTCAATAGAATCCAATCAACCCTATCCGCCATGGATCAAAGAATAACCAATAGTGAGCAGAAAGCGGATCAAAGGCATCAAGAGGTCGCCGCACATCAAAAGATGATGGACAATCAAGTGGCTCAACTCGCCGAGAGGGTGACCAATCTAGCCAATGAGAAGCTTCCGGGCCAACCTACTACCAACCCCGCCACCACCCATCACATCAAGGCTATATCTCTTAGGTCCGGAAAATCTTATGAAGGGCCTAAGAGTGATCAACTGCAGAATAGCAAGGAGGGTGAAGAGTAAGAGGTTGAAGAGGTCCATGGAGATAACCAAGGTCAAAGAATTGAGAATAGTGTTGAAGGAGGCATTGAGAAGAAGAAGGGTGAAGGTAGTGAAAAAAGCAAGGAAGTTGGGAAAGACAAGCAACCATCAACATGTTATCAACCATCAAGGTTTGAACCACCACCGCCTTATCCCGAAAGAATTGTTGAGAGGAGATTAAATGACAAGTACAACAAGTTTATGGCTATGCTCAAGTCCCTTCACATCAACATTCCTTTCCTTGAAGCCATGACTCAAATGCCATCCTATGCAAAATTCCTCAAGGAACTCCTCTCCAACAAAAAGAAGCTAAGTGATGAGTGTATCACTCTTCCTCATCAAGTTAGTGCTCTAGTGCAAAGAACCTTGCCTACCAAGCAATGTGATCCGGGAAGCTTCACTCTTCCGGTCAAGATTGGTGATATGGAGACCACGGGTGCACTAGCCGATCTTGGGGCAAGTGTGAGCCTCATGCCACTATCCATTGCAAGGAAGCTCAAGTTCGAGATGACACCTTCAAGAAAGGTGATTCAATTGGCCGACCGGTCCACAAAATTCCCATGCGGTGAGTTAGAAGACGTTCCTATCAAGATTGGGAACTTGTTTGTGCCTTGCGATTTTGTGGTGATGGATATGGAGGAGGACCCTCATACTCCTCTTATACTTGGAAGAGAGGCACTCAAGACCATAGGAGCGGTCATCAATTGCAAAGATAATACCATTACATGTGACGTGGCCAATGAGAAGTACAAGTTTGAATTCTCAAAGACTTTGAAGCAACCTATGGTAGAGAAGATTTGGCGGGTGGACTTGGTGGACTCCGAACTTGATGAAATGGTGAAGTCTCATGAGGTAATTAAGTACAAGGGTGATGAAGACCTCCCATGTGAGGAGGTGGGTGAAGGAGAATCTTTGTGTGCCTTGGAGGTTGAAAGCCTTGAAGGTGAAACTCAAGGAGCCGTGAATGAGCTCCCATCGATCCAACTTGAGTCTAAAAAGGAGAGTTCCACGCCTCCTCCCAAGGTAGAACTAAAACCCCTCCCTCCTTCTCTCAATTATGCTTATTTGGATGATGATTGCTTATATCCTATTATTGTCAATGCTAACCTCGATGACACCTCATTGCAAAAATTAATCGAGATTTTAAAAAAATATAGGAGTGTTATCGGGTATAGCATTGATGATATTAAGGGGATTAGCCCTAGCTTGTGTATGCATCACATTCATCTTGAGGATGATCATGCCTCTTCCATTGAACCTCAAAGGCGGTTGAATCCGACTTTGAAGGAAGTGGTTAAGAAGGAAATCCTCAAACTACGTGAAGCGGGGATCATTTACGCTATCTCCGATAGCAAATGGGTGAGCCCGGTTCATGTGGTTCCCAAAAAGGGAGGCATGACCATCATACAAGATGACAAGGGGAATGATATCTCCACCCGCACTGTCACGGGATGGAGAATGTGCATTGACTATAGGAGGCTTAATAAAGCCACTAGAAAAGATCATTTCCCCTTGCCATTTATCGATCAAATGTTGGAAAGGTTGGTGAGGCATTCGCACTATTGTTTTCTTGATGGTTATTCGGGTTTCTTTCAAATCCCAGTTCACCCGGATGACCAACACAAGACAACCTTCACATGCCCCTTTGGGACATTTGCCTACCGAAGAATGCCCTTCGGATTGTGCAATGCCCCATCGACTTTCCAACGGTGTATGACAGCAATTTTCTCTGATTTGATCGAAGATGAAATTGAAGTTTTCATGGATGATTTCAGTGTTTGTGGTTCGTCTTTTGACCTATGCTTGCATAATCTTGAGAAGGTTTTAAAGAGGTGTCAAGAGACGAACCTTGTGTTAAATTGGGAAAAGTGCCATTTCATGGTCGAGGAGGGCATTGTCCTTGGCCATAAAGTGTCCATAAATGGTGTTGAGGTAGACCCGGCAAAGGTCTCGGCGATAGATAAGCTACCCCCACCAACATCGGTGACCGGGGTACGTGCCTTCTTGGGACACGCCGGCTTCTATCGCCGATTTATCAAAGATTTTTCACAAATAGCGAGACCTTTGACGAGTTTACTTCAAAAAGAGGTGGAGTTCAAATTCGATGATGCTTGCACTAAGGCATTTGAAACTTTGAAAAATGCTCTAGTGAATGCGCCTATAGTGCAAGCACCGGATTGGGAACTCCCATTTGAGCTAATGTGTGACGCGAGTGATAATGCAGTTGGAGCAGTCCTTGGGCAAAGGAAAGAAAAGAAATTGAATGTGATCTCTTATGCAAGCCGGACCTTGGATACGGCACAAAAGAACTACACCACCACGGAGAAAGAAATATTGGCGGTAATCTTCGCTTTTGATAAGTATAGACCCTATTTGGTGTGCAACAAGGCCATTGTCTACACCGATCACTCCGCGGTGAAGTATTTAATGAGCAAAAAAGATGCCAAGTCGCGTCTAATCCGGTGGGTCCTTCTCTTACAAGAATTCGACATTGAAATACGGGATAAGAAAGGAAGTGAGAACCTAGTGGCCGACCATCTCTCAAGGTTACCGTTAGATCACCCCTCTTACCTTGACAAAGAGGACCCCATCGATGATGAGCTTCGAGATGACTCTCTCATGGCGATCGTTACCAACACCATCCCTTGGTTCGCTGATTTTGCAAATTATTTGGCAAGCGGGGTGGTGCCTCATGACTATGATGCTCGACAAAGGAAGAGATTTTTCAAAGAAGTTAAGAGGTATTTTTGGGATGATCCTAGCTTGTACAAGAAGTGTAGTGACGGCTTGTTCCGAAAATGTGTGGCAAATCATGAAATGGAAGGTATTATGGAACACTGTCATTCATTACCTTGTGGAGGTCATGGAGGTGTCAACAAGACCGTGGCAAGGATCCTAGGATGCAAACTTTGGTGGCCGATTATGCATAAAGATGTTCACAAGTTCATCCTTCGATGTGACCGATGCCAAAGGATGGGAGGAATCTCAAAGAGAAATGAAATGCCACAACAGTACATCTTAGAAGTTGAGCCATTTGATGTATGGGGAGTAGACTTCATGGGTCCGTTTGTCTCCTCGTGTGGGAATTTGTACATCTTGTGGCTGTGGATTACGTGACAAAATGGGTGGAAGCAATACCATCGCCCACCAACGACCACAAGGTAGTGATGAAGTTGCTCAAGAAGATCATCTTTCCTAGATTTGGGGTGCCACGGTGCCTAATCAGTGATGGCGGATCCCATTTCGCCAAGAAACAACTCGAAGCACTTTTGAAGAAATACGGTGTTCATCATAAGGTTGGGCTACCTTACCACCCGCAAACCCAAGGGCAAGCGGAGGTGTCCAACAGAGAAATTAAGAGTTTGCTCGAGAGGATGGTCAACAAGTCCCGAAAAGATTGGTCTTTAAGATTGGATGATGTACTATGGGCCTTAAGGACCGCTTACAAGACACCGATTGGCACCACGCCATATCGGCTTGTCTATGGTAAGGGATGCCACCTTCCGGTGGAATTGGAGTACAAGGCATGGTGGGCCGTAAAGGAACTCAACATGGACCTACATTTGGCCGGTGAAAAGAGGTTACTCAAGCTCAACGAGTTGGAAGAGTTGAGATATGACGCTTATGAGAGCTCTAGGCTCTACAAAGAGCAAACCAAGAGATGGCATGACAAGAGAATTAGAGATCGTGACTTTGAGGTTGGTAACAAGGTTCTCCTCTTCAACTCACGCCTCCGAGTCTTTCCCGGGAAGCTCAAGTCCAAGTGGGTGGGGCCGTTTACAATTACCAAAGTAACCCCCTATGGCTCGTTCGAATTGGAAAATCATGAAGATGGGAGCCGGTTCATGGTGAATGGGCAACGGATCAAAAGATACTTCGATGAAGGAGAAATTGGAAAGATCGGTTGCCTAATGCTTGAGACGGTCCACACCGTTCCCCCTCCTTAACTTTATTGCTCGTGAAATAACGTCAAGCTAGGGACGTTAAACTAGCATGCTTTGTAACATATTGTCAATATTCGTCTTTCAAGTACTTCTTTATTTCCTTTTTGTTTTAAGTACTTTGCAAAAATCCGGATGATTTTTCCCCAAGGAGGGGATGGTTTGTGTTGGTTGTCGTTAGTCTAATTGCTATAAACCGCGGAGCACAGCCTCTTGGCTCAACCAATCAATGGTTGAGTCGGGTACTTAGGTCGCGTCCTATAGAAGTACTAACGATCTTGTTTGATTGATGTTTGAGTATGCAGGTTGGGAAATCAAGCTTTAAGGGGGCAAAGGTCCAGAGCGGGCGCTCTATATTAAGAGCGGGCGCTCTGTATCATTGAGGATTTTATGAGTATGTTTGAGCTCAAATGCGCAACATGGAAGCGGGTGCTCTATATTGAGAGCGGGCGCTCTGGTGATTGGGTAAAAATATGGCTGAGGGGTGAAAAATTCAGCGAAAGTTTAGAGCGGGCGCTCTAACATAAGAGCGGGCGCTCTGATTTTTACCCAGAAAAATCCCATATTCAGCGAAAGTTTAGAGCGGCCGCTCTACCCTTAGAGCGCCCGCTCCGATCCTTCTTCAGATTTTTCACGCGGATTCTCTTTTAATCTCAGCCCTTAATTTCCTATATCCCTTATATCCCACGCCCAAAACCCCTCCCAATCCCTCATTATCTCACTCCCAAACCCTCCTCTCACCTCAAACTCTATCAACCTTCTTCCTCCATAACCCAACCTCCATCTCCTCCAAATCTCCACTTCTCAACCACAAACTCCACTTAAATTCACAAAATATCATTCCCTATCTCCAAAAATCATCCCTCTCCATCAAGAATTCAGCATCTTGTCCAGATTTTATCAAGAGTTGAAGCGGGTTTCCACGGGTTCGCACCGGGCCGAGTCGGGTTCTTCTTCAATTGTTGGTATAATCCTACTCTTTCTAAGTTAATTTTCCCTATTTCCTTGGGTATTTGCTTATTAGGGTTGGATTGATTTGAGAATTGATGGTGGAAGTATGAGTTTTACTTAATTTTAGAATTGATGGTGGATTGATTAACTTCATGTGGCAAATATTTGTTGTGAATTGTAGTTGGTTGTTTGATGTGGTGAATTGACAAGGGAGAACTCTTGTGGATTCTTGCTTGATTTTCGGTTTGTAGGAAGTTTTGATTTTTTTTTGAATTGGTGGTCTGTGCAAAATTTTGGAGAGTTTTGTATTTACTACTGTGATCATTGTTTGGAATTGTTGTATTGTTGTGGTTATATTGGTATTATATTGTTGAGTGTAATGACAGGATCAAAGAGGCAAAGGACCGAGCCGAAAAAGCCACGGAGTGGTGGTAATTTAGGAGAAAGTAGTGGTGCCGAGAGTAGTGGTGGCCGTACTCAGCCTACTCAATTCAACATCACCCTTCCCCATGCGGCCCAAAGGACCAAATTGGCCGCGTTGGACAGGAGGGCGATTAATCCAACACTCTTCTATTCCCAACATGATTGTTATATGATTGGAATAGATGAGAAGGTTAGGGAGCTCGCAGTGAACTTGGGGTTTGATGCATTCCTGGATTGTAGATTACCTAATGACTACATCACCTCAGACACTTCCTATTACTACCCTACCCAACCGCCTCTCACTTACCGCCCCCTAACATTGGAATTTCTTGCTAGCTTTGAGTTAATTCAAAATGAGGGTATGGAAGGCATTGATGCATTTAAAGTAAAATTCCAACTGTTCAACAAGACCCGCCATATTACCCTCCATGCTTTCAACGAACTCTTTGGTTGGGACCCAAATGCTCAAACCATGGATACCTCCGGGCTTGACGGTCAAGGCTACGTAGATGGGTACAATCCTCAAGAATTTTGGGCCCGAATCACAAGCGGAGCTAGAGAATTCCAATCCAACTCCTCAAAGGCCTCTGAGATCCACCATGCCGCCTTACGGTACCTTCACCGAATGCTCGCTTACATCTTCTTCTCCAGAAAAGATCTTGGGAAAATGAGCGATCAGGAATTATATCTTCTCTGGAGAGCTACCGAGGGTGCACCACCTACCACCCCGGAGCATAAGATCAATCTGGGTTATCTGTTCGCTAAGAGGTGTAAGGCAATAAGGGACTCCCCCCAACTGACTGGTCCTATTTTCATGGGAGGAATGGTCACTTATATCGCCTTCAAGTATCGTTACAAGACTCAGCTGCAACAGATGGAGAGCTTAAACATGGTTGTCGAATTGAACATAGAGAAAATGAAAAAGATGCAATTCATTTCGGATTCCACGGGAGTTACGGGGAAAGCCTTCATTTGGCGTATCCGGGACGTCCCTTGATGCTACATGCCGTGTCCGTTCATGATGAATCCGCCCCCGGGAACTGAGTTGCCATGGCAAGTCCCTATGGAGCAGATCCACGAGAACGACCTCTCCCAGCCCGAGATTGACCACAGAAATGAGATAAGGCAAGCAGGGCGGCGGCAACAGCAATTTCAGCAGCAATAAGAGCAACAGCAACAACAGTTCCAGCAGCAGCAGCAAGAGCAATTGCAACAGTTTATTTCACAAGCACAACATCATCTGCAGCAGCCCCCCTAGTTTTCGGGGGGAGGTGAGCCTTCTTCTTCTTCTTCTGCATTTAATATCGAGCAAGCCTTTGCTAACCTCACTTTGGAGGTTAGGAAGCTTGCTCAAGCCTAGCCTCAAGAAAGAGAAGAGGCCCCTGCTCAGTCTTCTGGTTCCACCTTTGATTTATATCAGAACCATATTTATGATTACCATGTGGACCAGGGGCATTTTAGCCCATGTGTCAACTACCCCTATTACCCTCCGCAATACGGGCCTGTCCCGAATTGGGAGCCTCCTCAGGTAGATGACAATGGGAACCCCATTCCTCGTACCGGCGGCCAATATCCCTATTGGCAAGGCCCCGGTACCCTGCATGACCCTCCAAACTCCTTCCCCCCCCCTACAACTACCAGCGCCCAGGTGGGTGTGATTACCTCGGTGATCCCGCCTATCCTTATCAGGGCGACGGCTTTCCCCCCGGTTATTACGGAGGGTGGGAGCCATATGGGCCGCCAATCGATGTCGATTATGATTGGGTGCCCCCTGTAGTTGTAGAGGGAGAGGGAGAGGAAGACTCTGAGGAATAGATGATCCTTTCTTTTGACCCTCCCTCCCACCCTTGACTACTACACGTTTTAACGCACCGAGACGGTGCCTGGTTTTAGTTGGGGGGGGGGGGGGGGGGGGTGCCTTAGCATTTTCATATTTAGGGGCAAAAGAAAAGGTCATTTTGGGGACGAGCAGCCTTTCCTATGCTTGCTTGTGCTTAATAATCTGTTGGCTCGTATTATGCATGATACATTTTCCCTTTTTCTTCTTTATTTTGTTTTCTAATCTTCTTGCTTTGGAGTTTTGGTGTTTCTCACTTTTTGGCAAGATGTATGTTACTATTGGAAGGAGCCAAGGTTGGTTGATATGGAACTCATCATTCTTATGTTTTGGATTGGCATGGCTCCGGTGAGATCTCTCCAAACTCTCTTCTATTTATTTTGTTTTGCTTAGTTCCTAGGAGTAGAGTTAGGATTAAGTTGATTAATTTGAGGATGTTTGCATATTTTGGAATTGTGTACTGGGAATCGTGTGAATTGATGCTTTCATTCTTGAGTTTCTCTTCTATCTTTGTGCATATTATAGTTTGTTTTGGTTGTCTTTGTTTTCCTTTCTTTTTTTTTGTTGAAGAGTAGCAACGGGACGAGGTTCACACCTCGTGAGAGGCGCCCGGCTTTACGCCTAGGAGGACGTGCATTCAATTCACATACCTTCTACCGCCCCCACTTGTGGAATTTATTCCATACGAAGGTCTACTTCTCTTGTTGCTCTTCGATGTTTTCTTTTTTTTCTTTTTCTTCCCCTTATTTGTTATCCTAGGCAAGTGTTAAAACTTTGTTTTGTGTTTGGTTGAATTAGTAGTTATAATGTATGAATATGAATGCGTTGTTTCCTTGGCTTGAATGGTTTGCAAGGTCTTTAATGTTTGGGTTGAAAATCACATAACTTCATTGCTCAAATGACTCCTATTGGACATATCTTGGGCTATTTAGGCCTTGATCCCTTTTGTCCTAGGTTAGTGGTTGTTGGGCGTAGCTCATCTTGTGAATGAAAGCTAGGTGGCTAGAAATTTGGAGGCTTAGTGTTTTGCTACTTGATCTAAAACTCGCTCCATTTGACTCTAGAGGCCGCGACCGAATCGACTCATGGGAAGATAAAGGCATTCATTTCGGGATAAGGGCATACTTTTGCACTTTTTAGATCCTTTTCTTTTTATTCTCTAGGACACCTTTATTCTTAAATTTCGGGTTTTTGGGTTTACATTCACCTTTTGCGTACCCCCTTGAGCCTTCCACTTTTTGTCTACCCGCATTACAAGCCTTATGAACCTAATTTTATTTTCACCTTTATAGAAATGAGTGAAACTCGAGCTTGGCTTTGTATCTAAGTTCAAGGTTTGGCATAGTGGATGTCTATAATGTAAATTGCAAGGGACGTGTTTGTTTCCCCAATCAATCTTTTGGTATTTCTAAAAAAAAAAAAAAAAAAAAAAAAAAAAAAAAAAAAAAAAAACGAAGGTTGTAAATAGTATGCATAAGTAAAGTATTGATTTTGTATTTAGTTCAGAATTAGTTGGGGGGTGTATTACCCACCAACTAAGGGTTGCCCACCTGTCTTGCCAAGAAGCTTGCGCATTAGCTAGCTTGCCCACCTGTCTTGCCAAGAAGCTTGCGCATCCTTGTGATTGCATTGTAGTGAAAGTTCAACCATACATGTTTGTGTTTCTTTCCCTTTTTAGTTTTCTATTTTTCTATTTTTTCTTTTTGTCTCTAAAAACCTTGCCTTGATTTAGTGCGAGGTTGTGGGTTAATCTCACTCGAAAACCCTCACGAGAGCATACTCGTCCTCCTAAGTGACTTGGGGGTTTAAATGGCTTGTCGTTTGCGCTAAAAACGACCGTGATTCCTACGAAAGTGAGTTAGTGTATAGACTTATGCTTTTGGTTATTTCTGTTAGCTTATTTTACTTCGCTCGAGGACGAGCAAAGGACTTAGTTGGGGGGAATTTGATCAGTGGCCGTTGGGCCTACTTTTCCACTTCGTTTCTTCCCCAATTGAGCCCTTTGTTTGCCCTTTTTCCTCTATTTTAGCTTAGTTTCATTATTTTTGAGCCTATTTGTTACTTGGAGTGGTTTTGAGTCATTTTTAGCTCATTTCCTAAGGTTTTATTCCCTCTCCTTTAACCCATATCGATTTGCTCCTATTAGAACCTCCCCTATGATTTGTGTTCTCTACCTTTCAGGTCCTCCTATGGGCAAGAAGGCGAGGATTGGATGCAAGGATTAGGCATGCTTTGGAATCAAAGAGATTGGGGCAATAGAGCCCAAGTTGTGAAGGAAAGAAGAGCTCAGAGCGGGAGCTCTAAGTCTGAAGCGGGCGCTCTGAAGTCCTCAGTTGATATTGTTGCAGAAACCCAACTTCAGAGCGAGCGCTCTATGTTTGAAGCGGGCGCTCTAGCCTACAGAATTTTTCAGAGCATTTCTGCGAGAGTTGGGAGCGGGCGCTCTGGCCTTAAAGCGGCCGCCCCGTGCTTCACCTGATTCTTCTGAACTCAGCTGCGAGGCATTCCCTTGCACGTGTTATTTAAATTTTTGGGCCTTGCTTTGGGTTAGGTTTTTAAGGAGGGTATAAATACCCTATTGCCTGAGATTCAAAAGAAGAGAGGGGAGATTTCAGCTTAGTTTTATTTTGCTTTCATTTTCTTCAGCACATTAGATTAGTTAGGGTTTAGATCCTCATTAGATCAAAAGCACTTCTTTTGTCACTCTCTTTTATTTTCAATCCAAGATTCGATCTTTTGGTATTATTTCTATCCCTACTCTTATTTACTGCTTTATTTATCTATTTTAATTAGTTTTATCTTATCTTTAGTTGTTGTTTCATGCTATTTAGAATAGATTACAAGTAGACTTAACTTATTCTCTTTAAAGTTAGCATCTTTAGTAAAGTTTAATCATTTTATTTTCTGATTTAGCCATGTTTATCTCATTAAACTTAGTTTTTGATTTTGTTGATGTTCTTATGTGTTTGGGTATGACTCTCCCCTCTCTAGGCTAGGTTCCTAGCCAGGGGAGGGGGAGATGATGAACTAATGATGAAATAGATGATTTAGGCTTCAAGATTGATTAGATTGAGAAGTTTTGCAATTGATTCAAACCTAGGTTTTTGTTGTTAGGAATTAGAGATTGATCACCTCTAAGACCCGATTTTGTGTTGCATATTAGTTGCACGAGAGTGAGCTTGTATGTGATGATGACTAGGTTAGGGATGACCACGATCACCGAGGCGGGGTTGGGTAGGCGGTGTTTAGGTGAGCCCGAGAGGGAATCCTAGATGTTGGACCATAGGCCCCAATTACTTTTCTGACCGATTGCTCCATTCTTGTTGCCTCTGATTGTTGAAGTCATTGTTAGTTAGGATTTTTCCCCCTATCCCCTAGTGTTTGTTATTCCTTGATTTTCGTAATTTTACTCATTTACTTGTTACTTGTTAATTTAGTCCTTAATTTATTTACGCACCTAGTAGTTATAGAAAAACCATCCAAAAGTTATTCTCCCTCTTCAATTGGTTTATAAGTGACCCAAGCAAGAGACATTTGACTTTCCCTGTGGATTCGACCCCTCTTCCACTATACTACCATTGGTTAGTTTAGGACGTGGGTTTTTATTCTTGACTCGACCTTTAGGAACTAACGACACCTAGGGGACCGACCAGATATGAGTCAATATTGGTCAAATGGGATCAAATTTGGGTAGAAAAGGACGAATTTACCCTTGAACATGTCATAAACACTTAAAATACATTGATTTCAGTTCAACTCGGTAAAATAAGAGAGGTTTAAGGTCAGAAAAAGACTTAAACACTTTGCATCGGACAATATGAGTTAATATTGATTAAATATGATCAGTTTTGGTTAGAAAATGACGTATTTACCCTTGAACATTTCATACACACTTGAAATGCATCGATCTGAGTCAAACTCGGTCAAATATGAGAGATTCTGGGTATAAAGTTACATTAAAATTTCGAATCGGACGATATGAGTCAATATTGGTCAAATGGGATCACATTTGGGTAGAAAATGACGAATTTACCCTTGAACATGTCATAAACACTTGAAATACATTGATTTGAGTTAAACTCGGTCAAATAGGAGAGGTTTAAGGTAAAAAAAAGACTCAAACACTTTGTATCGGATAATATGAGTTAATATTGATCAAATAGGATCAGTTTTGGTTAGAAAATGACGTATTTACCCTTAAACATTTCATAAACACTTGAAATGCATCGATTTGAGTCAAACTCGTTCAAATGGGAGAGATTCTGGGTATAAAGTGACATTAAAACTTCGAATCGGACGATATGAGTCAATATTGGTCAAATGGGATCAGATTTGGGTAGAAAATGACGAATTTACCCTTGAACATGTCATAAACACTTCAAATACATTGATTTGAGTTAAACTCGGTCATATAGGAGAGGTTTAAGGTAAAAAAAAAAGACTCAAACACTTTGCATCGGACAATATGAGTTAATATTGATCAAATAGGATCAGTTTTGGTTAGAAAATGACGTATTTACCCTTGAACATTTCATAATCACTTGAAATGCATCGATTTGAGTTAAACTCGGTCAAATATGAGAGATTCTGGGTATAAAGTGACATTAAAACTTCGAATCGGACGATATGAGTCAATATTGGTCCAATGGGATCAGATTTGGGTAGAAAATTACGAATTTACCCTTGAACATGTCATAAACACTTGAAATACATTTATTTGAGTTAAACTCGATCAAATAGGAGAGGTTTAAGGTAAAAAAAAAGACTCAAACACTTTGCATCGGACAATATGAGTTAATATTGATCAAATAGGATCAGTTTTGGTTAGAAAATGACGTATTTACCCTTGAACATTTCATAAACACTTGAAATACATCGATTTGAGTCAAACTCGGTCAAATGGGAGAGATTCTCGGTATAAAGTGACATTAAAACTTCGAATCAGACGATATAAGTCAATATTGGTCAAATGGGATCAGATTGGGGTGGAAAATGACGAATTTACCCTTGAAAATGTCATAAACACTTGAAACACATCGATTTGAGTCAAACTCGGTCAAATGGGAGAGATTCTGGGTATAAAGTGACATTAAAACTTCGTAACGGACAATATGAGTCAATATTGGTCAAATGGGATCAGATTTGGGTAGAAAATGACGAATTTACCCTTAAACATGTCATAAACACTTGAAATACATTGATTTGAGTTAAACTCGGTCAAATAGGAGAGGTTTAAGGTAAAAAAAAAGACTTAAACATTTTGCATCGGACAATCTGAGTTAATATTGATCAAAAAGGATCAGTTTTGGTTAGAAAATGACATTTTTACCCTTGAATATTCCATAAACACTTGAAATGCATCAATTTGAGTCAAACTCGGTCAAATAAGAGAGATTCTGGGTATAAAGTGACATTAAAACTTCGAATCGGACGATATGAGTCAATATTGGTCAAATGGGATCAGATTTGGGTAGAAAATGACGAATTTACCCTTGAACATGTCATAAACACTTGAAATACATTGATTTGAGTTAAACTCGGTCAAATAGGAGAGGTTTAAGGTAAAAAAAAAGACTTAAACACTTTGCATTGGACAATATGATTTAATATTGATCAAATAGGATCAGTTTTGGTTAGAAAATGACGTATTTACCCTTGAACATTTCATAAACACTTAAAACACATCGATTTGAGTCAAACTCGGTTAAATGGGAGAGATTTTGGGTATAAAGTGACATTAAAACTTCGAATCGGACGATATGAGTCAATATTGGTCAAATTGGATCAGATTTGGGTGGAAAATGACGAATTTACCCTTGAACATGTCATAAACACTTTAAATACATCGATTTGAGTCAAACCCGGTCAAATGGGAGAGATTCTGGGTATAAAGTGACATTAAAACTTCGAAACGGACAATATGAGGCAATATTGGTCAAATGGGATCAGATTTGGGTAGAAAATGACGAATTTACCCTTAAACATGTCATAAACACTTGAAATACATTGATTTGAGTTTAACTCGGTCAAATAGAAGAGGTTTAAGGTAAAAAAAAAAGACTCAAACACTTTGCATCGGACAATATGAGTTAATATTGATCAAATAGGATCAGTTTTGGTTAGAAAATGACGTATTTGCCCTTGAACATTTCATAAACACTTGAAATGCATCGATTTGAGTCAAACTCGTTCAAATGGGAGAGAATCTGGGTATAAAGTGACATTAAAACTTCGAATCGGACGATATGAGTCAATATTGGTCAAATGGGATCACATTTGGGTAGAAAATGACGAATTTACCCTTGAACATGTCATAAACACTTGAAATACATTGATTTGAGTTAAACTCGGTCAAATAGGAGAGGTTTATGCTAAAAAAAAGACTTAAGCACTTTGCATCGGACAATATGAGTTAATATTGATCAAATAGGATCAGTTTTGGTTAGAAAATGACGTATTTACCCTTGAACATTTCATAAACACTTGAAATGCATCGATTTGAGTCAAACTGGTTCAAATGGGAGAGATTTTGGGTATAAAGTGACATTAAAACCTCGAATCGGACGATATGAGTCAATATTGGTCAAATGGGATCAGATTTGGGTAGAAAATGACGTATTTACCCTTAAACATTTCATAAACACTTGAAATACATTGATTTGAGTTAAACTCGGTCAAATAGGAGAGGTTTAAGGTAAAAAAAAAAGACTTAAACACTTTGCATCGGACAATATGAGTTAATATTGATCAAATAGGGTCAGTTTTGGTTAGAAAATGACGTATTTACCCTTAAACATTTCATAAACACTTGAAATGCATCGATTTGAGTCAAACTCGTTCAAATGGGAGAGATTCCGGGTATAAAGTGAGATTAAAACTTCGAATCGGACGATATGAGTCAATATTGGTCAAATGGGATCAGATTTGGGAAGAAAATGACGAATTTACCCTTGAACATGTCATAAACACTTGAAATACATTCATTTGAGTTAAACTCGGTCAAATAGGAGAGGTTTAAGGTAAAAAAAAGACTCAAACACTTTGCATCGGACAATATGAGTTAATATTGATCAAATAGGATCAGTTTTGGTTAGAAAATGACGTATTTACCCTAGAACATTTCATAAACACTTGAAATACATCGATTTGAGTCAAACTCGGTCAAATGGGAGAGATTCTGGGTATAAAGTGACATTAAAACTTCGAATCGGACGATATGAGTCAATATTGGTCAAATGGGATCAGATTTGGGTAGAAAATGACGAATTTACACTTGAACATGTCATATACACTTTAAATACATTGATTTGAGTTAAACTCGGTCAAATAGGAGAGGTTTAAGGTAAAAAAAAGACTTCAACACTTTGCATCGGACAATATGAGTTAATATTGATCGAATAGGATCAGTTTTGGTTAGAAAATGACGTATTTACCCTTGAACATTTCATAAACACTTGAAATACATCGATTTGAGTCAAACTCGGTCAAATATGAGAGATTCTGGGTATAAAATGACATTAAAACTTCGAATCGGACAATATGAGTCAATATTGGTCAAATGGGATCCGATTTGGGTAGAAAATGACGAATTTACCCTAGAACACGTCATAAACACTTGAAATACATTGATTTGAGTTAAACTCGGTAAAATAGGAGAGGTTTAAGGTAAAAAAAAGACTTAAACACTTTGCATCGGACAATATAAGTTAATATTGATCGAATAGGATCAGTTTTGGTTAGAAAATGACGTATTTACCCTTGAACATTTCATAAACAGTTGAAATGCATCAATTTGAGTCAAACTCGGTCAAATATGAGAGATTCTGGGTATAAAGTGAGATTAAAACTTCGAATTGGACGATATGAGTCAATATTGGTCAAATGGGATCAGATTTGGGTAGAAAATGACGAATTTACCCTTGAACATGTCATAAACACTTGAAATACATTGATTTGAGTTAAACTCGGTAAAATAGGTGAGGGTTAAGGTAAAAAACAGACTTAAACACTTTGCATTGGACAATATGAGTTAATATTGATCAAATAGGATCAGTTTTGGTTAGAAAATGACGTATTTACCCTTGAACATTTCATAAACACTTGAAATAAATCGATTTGAGTCAAACTCGGTCAAATATGAGAGATTCTGGGTATAAAGTGAGATTAAAACTTCGAATCGGACGATATGAGTCAATATTGGTCAAATGGGATCAGATTTGGGTAGAAAATGACGAATTTACCCTTGAACATGTCATAAACACTTCAAATACATTGATTTGAGTTAAACTCGGTCATATAGGAGAGGTTTAAGGTAAAAAAAAAGACTCAAACACTTTGCATCGGACAATATGAGTTAATATTGATCAAATAGGATCAGTTTTGGTTAGAAAATGACGTATTTACCCTTGAACATTTCATAAACACTTGAAATGCATCGATTTGAGTCAAACTCGTTCAAATGGGAGAGATTTTGGGTATAAAGTGACATTAAAACTTCGAATCGGACGATATGACTCAATATTGGTCAAATGGGTTCAGATTTGGGTAGAAAATGACGAATTTACCCTTGAACATGTCATAAACACTTGAAATACATTGATTTGAGTTAAACTCGGTCAAATAGGAGGGGTTTAAGGTAAAAAAAAGACCCAAACAATTTGCATCGGACAATATGAGTTAATATAGATCTAATAGGATCAGTTTTGGTTAGAAAATGACGTATTTACCCTTGAACATTTCGTAAACACTTGAAATACATCGATTTGAGTCAAACTCGGTCAAATGGGAGAGATTCTGGGTATAAAGTGACATTAAAACTTCGAATTGGACGATATGAGTCAATATTGGTCAAATGGGATCAGATTTGGGTAGAAAATGACGAATTTACCCTTGAACATGTCATAAACACTTGAAATACATTGATTTGAGTTAAACTTGGTCAAATAGGAGAGGTTTAAGGTAAAAAAAAAGACTTAAACACTTTGCATCGGAAAATATGAGTTAATATTGATCAAATAGGATCATTTTTGGTTAGAAAATGACGTATTTACCCTAGAACATTTCATAAACACTTGAAATACATCGATTTGAGTCAAACTCGGTCAAATGGGAGAGATTCTGGGTATAAAGTGACATTAAAACTTCGAATCGGACGATATGAGTCAATATTGGTCAAATGGGATCAGATTTGGGTAGAAAATGACGTATTTACCCTTAAACATTTCATAAACACTTGAAATACATCGATTTGAGTCAAACTCGGTCAAATGGGAGAGATTCTGGGTATAAAGTGACATTAAAACTTCGAATCGGACGATATGAGTCAATATTGGTCAAATGGGATCAGATTTGGGTAGAAAATGACGTATTTACCCTTAAACATTTCATAAACACTTGAAATACATCGATTTGAGTCAAACTCGGTCAAATGGGAGAGATTCTGGGTATAAAGTGACATTAAACCATCGAATCGGACGATATGAGTCAATATTGGTCAAATGGGATCAGATTTGGGTAAAAAATGACGAATTTACCCTTGAACTTGTCATAAACAGTTGAAATACATTGATTTGAGTTAAACTCGGTCAAATAGGAGAGGTTTAAGGTAAAAAAAAAAGACTTAAACACTTTGCATCGGACAATATGAGTTAATATTGACCGAATAGGATCAGTTTTTGGTTAGAAAATGACGTATTTACCCTTGAACATTTCATAAACACTTGAAACACATCGATTTGAGTCAAACTCGGTCAAATGGGAGAGATTCTGGGTATAAAGTGACAATAAAACTTCGAATCGGACGATATGAGTCAATATTGGTCAAATGGGATCAGATTTGGGTAGAAAATGACGAATTTACCCTTGAACATGTCATAAACACTTGAAATACATTGATTTGAGTTAAACTCGGTCAAATAGGAGAGGTTTAAGGTAAAAAAAAAGACTTAAACACTTTGCATCGGACAATATGAGTTAATATTGATCGAATAGGATCAGTTTTGGTTAGAAAATGACGTATTTACTCTTGAACATTTCATAAACACTTGTAATACATCGATTTGAGTCAAACTCGGTCAAATACGAGAGATTCTAGGTATTAAGTGACATTAAAACTTCGAATCGGACGATATGAGTCAATATTGGTCAAATGGGATCAGATTTGGGTAAAAAATGACGAATTTACCCTTGAACTTGTCATAAACAGTTGAAATACATTGATTTGAGTTAAACTCGATCAAATAGGAGAGGTTTAAGGTAAAAAAAAAAGACTAAAACACTTTGCATCGGACAATATGAGTTAATATTGACCGAATAGGATCAGTTTTTGGTTAGAAAATGACGTATTTACCCTTGAACATTTCATAAACACTTGAAATGCATCGATTTGAGTCAAACTGGTTCAAATGGGAGAGATTCTGGGTATAAAGTGACATTAAAACTTCGAATCGGACGATATGAGTCAATATTGGTCAAATGGGATCAGATTTGGGTAGAAAATGACGAATTTACCCTTGAACATGTCATAAACACTTGAAATACATTGATTTGAGTTAAACTCGGTCAAATAGGAGAGGTTTAAGGTAAAAAAAAGACTTAAACACTTTGCATCGGACAATATGAGTTAATATTTATCGAATAGGATCAGTTTTGGTTAGAAAATGACGTATTTACTCTTGAACATTTCATAAACACTTGTAATACATCGATTTGAGTCAAACTCGGTCAAATACGAGAGATTCTAGGTATAAAGTGACATTAAAACTTCGAATCGGACGATATGAGTCAATATTGGTCAAATGGGATCAAATTTGGGTAGAAAATGACGAATTTACCCTTGAACATGTCATAAACACTTAAAATACATTGATTTGAGTTAAACTTGGTCAAATAGGAGAGGTTTAAGGTAAAAAAAAAGACTTAAACACTTTGCATCGGACAATATGAGTTAATATTGATCAAATAGGATCAGTTTTGGTTAGAAAATGACGTATTTACCCTTGAACATTTCATTAACACTTGAAATACACCGATTTGAGTCAAACTCGGTAAAATGGGAGAGATTCTGGGTATAAAGTGACATTAAAACTTCGAATCGGACGATATGAGTCAATATTGGTCAAATGGGATCACATTCGGGTAGAAAATGACGAATTTACCCTTGAACATGTCATAAACACTTGAAATACGTTGATTTGAGTTAAACTCGGTCAAATAGGAGAGGTTTAAGGTACAAAAAAAGATTTAAACATTTTGCATCGGACAATATGAGTTAATATTGATAAAATAGGATCAGTTTTGGTTAGAAAATGACGTATTTACCTTGAACATTTCATAAACACTTGAAATACATCGATTTGAGTCAAACTCGGTTAAATGGGAGATATTCTAGGTATAAAGTGACATTAAAACTTCGAATCGGACGATATGAGTCAATATTGGTCAAATGGGATCAGATTTGGGTAGAAAATGACGAATTTACCCTTGAACATGTCATAAACACTTGAAATACATTGATTTGAGTTAAACTCGGTCAAATAGGAGAGGTTTAAGGTAAAAAAAAGACTTAAACACTTTGCATCGGACAATATGAGTTAATATTTATCGAATAGGATCAGTTTTGGTTAGAAAATGACGTATTTACCCTTGAACATTTCATAAACACTTGTAATACATCGATTTGAGTCAAAGTCGGTCAAATGGGAGAGATTCTGGGTATAAAGTGACATTAAAACTTCGAATCGGACGATATGAGTCAATATTGGTCAAATGGGATCACATTTGGGTAGAAAATGACGAATTTACCCTTGAACATGTCATAAACACTTCAAACACATTGATTTGAGTTAAACTCGGTCAAATAGGAGAGGTTTAAGGAAAAAAAAAGACTTAAAAACTTTGCATCGGACAATATGAGGTAATATTGATCAAATAGGATCAGTTTTGGTTAGAAAATGACGTATTTACCCTTGAACATTTCATAAACACTTGAAATACACCGATTTGAGTCAAACTCGGTAAAATGGGAGAGATTCTAGGTATAAAGTGACATTAAAACTTCGAATCGGACGATATGAGTCAATATTGGTCAAATGGGATCACATTCGGGTAGAAAATGACGAATTTACCCTTGAACATGTCATAAACACTTGAAATACGTTGATTTGAGTTAAACTCGGTCAAATAGGAGAGGTTTAAGGTAAAAAAAAGACTTAAACATTTTGCATCGGACAATATGAGTTAATATTGATAAAATAGGATCAGTTTTGGTTAGAAAATGACGTATTTACCTTGAACATTTCATAAACACTTGAAATACATCGATTTGAGTCAAACTCGGTTAAATGGGAGATATTCTAGGTATAAAGTGACATTAAAACTTCGAATCGGACGATATGAGTCAATATTGGTCAAATGGGATCAGATTTGGGTAGAAAATGACGAATTTACCCTTGAACATGTCATAAACACTTGAAATACATTGATTTGAGTTAAACTCGGTCAAATAGGAGAGGTTTAAGGTAAAAAAAAGACTTAAACACTTTGCATCGGACAATATGAGTTAATATTTATCGAATAGGATCAGTTTTGGTTAGAAAATGACGTATTTACCCTTGAACATTTCATAAACACTTGTAATACATCGATTTGAGTCAAAGTCGGTCAAATGAGAGAGATTCTGGGTATAAAGTGACATTAAAACTTCGAATCGGACGATATGAGTCAATATTGGTCAAATGGGATCACATTTGGGTAGAAAATGACGAATTTACCCTTGAACATGTCATAAACACTTCAAACACATTGATTTGAGTTAAACTCGGTCAAATAGGAGAGGTTTAAGGAAAAAAAAAGACTTAAAAACTTTGCATCGGACAATATGAGTTAATATTGATCAAATAGGATCAGTTTTGGTTAGAAAATGACGTATTTACCCTTGAACATTTCATAAACACTTGAAATACACCGATTTGAGTCAAACTCGGTAAAATGGGAGAGATTCTAGGTATAAAGTGACATTAAAACTTCGAATCGGACGATATGAGTCAATATTGGTCAAATGGGATCACATTCGGGTAGAAAATGACAAATTTACCCTTGAACATGTCATAAGCACTTGAAATACATTGATTTGAGTTAAACTCGGTCAAATAGGAGAGGTTTAAGGTAAAAAAAAAAGACTTAAACACTTTGCATCGGACAATATGAGTTAATATTGACCGAATAGGATCAGTTTTTGGTTAGAAAATGACGTATTTACCCTTGAACATTTCATAAACACTTGAAACACATCGATTTGAGTCAAACTCGATCAAATGGGAGAGATTCTGGGTATAAAGTGACAATAAAAATTCGAATCGGACGATATGAGTCAATATTGGTCAAATGGGATCAGATTTGGGTAGAAAATGACGAATTTACCCTTGAACATGTCATAAACACTTGAAATACATTGATTTGAGTTAAACTCGGTCAAATAGGAGAGGTTTAAGGTAAAAAAAAGACTTAAACACTTTGCATCGGACAATATGAGTTAATATTGATCGAATAGGATCAGTTTTGGTTAGAAAATGACGTATTTACTCTTTAACATTTCATAAACACTTGAAATACACCGATTTGAGTCAAACTCGGTAAAATGGGAGAGATTCTAGGTATAAAGTGACATTAAAACTTCGAATCGGACGATATGAGTCAATATTGGTCAAATGGGATCACATTCGGGTAAAAAATGACGAATTTACCCTTGAACATGTCATAAGCACTTGAAATACATTGATTTGAGTTAAACTCGGTCAAATAGGAGAGGTTTAAGGTAAAAAAAAAAGACTTAAACACTTTGCATCGGACAATATGAGTTAATATTGACCGAATAGGATCAGTTTTTGGTTAGAAAATGACGTATTTACCCTTGAACATTTCATAAACACTTGAAACACATCGATTTGAGTCAAACTCGGTAAAATGGGAGAGATTCTGGGTATAAAGTGACATTAAAACTTCGAATCGGACGATATGAGTCAATATTGGTCAAATGGGATCACATTCGGGTAGAAAATGACGAATTTACCCTTGAACATGTCATAAGCACTTGAAATACATTGATTTGAGTTAAACTCGGTCAAATAGGAGAGGTTTAAGGTAAAAAAAAAGACTTAAACATTTTGCATCGGACAATATGAGTTAATATTGATCAAATAGGATCAGTTTTGGTTAGAAAATGACGTATTTACCTTGAACATTTCATAAACACTTGAAATACATCGATTTGAGTCAAACTCGGTCAAATGGGAGAGATTCTAGGTATAAAGTGACATTAAAACTTCGAATCGGACGATATGAGTCAATATTGGTCAAATGGGATCAGATTTGGGTAGAAAATGACGAATTTACCCTTGAACATGTCATAAACACTTGAAATACATTGATTTGAAATAAACTCGGTCAAATAGGAGAGGTTTAAGGTAAAAAAAAGACTTAAACACTTTGCATCGGACAATATGAGTTAATATTGATCGAATAGGATCAGTTTTGGTTAGAAAATGACGTATTTACCCTTGAACATTTCATAAACACTTGTAATACATAATTTTGAGTCAAACTCGGTCAAATATGAGAGATTCTGTGTATAAAGTGACATTAAAACTTCGAATCGGACGATATGAGTCAATATTTGTCAAATGGGATCAAATTTCGGTAGAAAATGACGAATTTACCCTTGACCATGTCATAAACACTTGAAATACATTGATTTGAGTTAAACTTGGTCAAATAGGAGAGGTATAAGGTTAAAAAAAGACTTAACCACTTTGCATCGGACAATATGAGTTAATATTGATCAAATAGGATCAGTTTTGGTTAGAAAATGACGTATTTACCCTTGAACATTTCATAAACACTTGTAATACATCGATTTGAGTCAAACTTGGTCAAATGGGAGAGATTTTGGGTATAAAGTGACATTAAAACTTCGAATCGGACGATATGAGTCAATATTGGTCAAATGGGATCACATTTGGGTAGAAAATGACGAATTTACCCTTGAACATGTCATAAACACTTGAAATACATTGATTTGAGTTAAACTCGGTCAAATAGGAGAGGTTTAAGGTAAAAAAAAAGACTTAAACACTTTGCATTGGACAATATGAGTTAATATTGACCGAATAGGATCAGTTTTTGGTTAGAAAATGACGTATTTACCCTTGAACATTTCATAAACACTTGAAATACATCGATTTGAGTCAAACTCGGTCAAATGGGAGAGATTCTGGGTATAAAGTGACATTAAAACTTCGAATCGGACGATATGAGTCAATATTGGTCAAATGGGATCAGATTTGGGTAGAAAATGACGAATTTACCCTTGAACATATCATAAACACTTGAAATACATTGATTTGAGTTAAACTCGGTCAAATAGGAGAGGTTTAAGGTAAAAAAAAAAGACTTAAACACTTTGTATCGGACAATATGAGTTAATATTGATCGAATAGGATCAGTTTTGGTTAGAAAATGACGTATTTACCCTTGAACATTTCATAAACACTTGTAATACATCGATTTTAGTCAAACTCGGTCAAATATGAGAGATTCTGGGTATAAAGTGACATTAAAACTTCGAATCGGAGGATATGAGTCAATATTGGTCAAATGGGATCAAATTTGGGTAGAAAATGATGAATTTACCCTTGAACATGTCATAAACACTTGAAATACATTGATTTGAGTTAAACTCGGTCAAATAGGAGAGGTTTAAGGTAAAAAAGAGACCTAAACACTTTGCATCGGACAATATGAGTTAATATTGATCGAATAGGATCAGTTTTGGTTAGAAAATGACGTATTTACCCTTGAACATTTCATAAACACTTGTAATACATAATTTTGAGTCAAACTCGGTCAAATATGAGAGATTCTGGGTATAAAGTGACATTAAAACTTCGAATCGGACGATATGAGTCAATATTGGTCAAATGGGATCAAATTTGGGTAGAAAATGACGAATTTACCCTTGAACATGTCATAAACACTTGAAATACATTAATTTGAGTTAAACTTGGTCAAATAGGAGAGATTTAAGGTAAAAAAAAGACTTAACCACTTTGCATCGGACAATATGAGTTAATATTGATCAAATAGGATCAGTTTTGGTTAGAAAATGACGTATTTACCCTTGAATATTTCATAAACACTTGAAATACATCGATTTGAGTCAAACTCGGTCAAATGGGAGAGATTTTGGGTATAAAGTGACATTAAAACTTCGAATCGGACGATATGAGTCAATATTGGTCAAATGAGATCATATTTGGGTAGAAAATGACGAATTTACCCTTGAACATGTCATAAACACTTGAAATACATTGATTTGAGTTAAACTCGGTCAAATAGGAGAGGTTTAAGGTTAAAAAAAAAGACATACACACTTTGCATCGGAAAATATGAGTTAATATTGATCAAATAGGATCATTTTTGGTTAGAAAATGACGTATTTACCCTAGAACATTTCATAAACACTTGAAACACATCGATTTGAGTCAAACTCAGTCAAATGGGAGAGATTCAGGGTATAAAGTGACATTAAAACTTCGAATTGGACGATATGAGTCAATATTGGTCAAATGGGATCAGATTTGGGTAGAAAATGACGAATTTACCCTTGAACATGTCATAAACACTTGAAATACATTGATTTGAGTTAAACTCGGTCAAATATGAGAGGTTTAAGGTAAAAAAAAGACTTAAACACTTTGCATCGGACAATATGAGTTAAAATTGATCGAATAGGATCAGTTTTGTTAGAAAATGACGTATTTACCCTTGAACATTTCATAACACTTTTAATACATCGATTTTAGTCAAACTCGGTCAAATATGAGAGATTCTGGGTATAAAGTGACATTAAAACTTCGAATCGGACGATATGAGTCAATATTGGTCAAATGGGATCAAATTTGGGTAGAAAATGACGAATTTACCCTTGAACATGTCATAAACACTTGAAATACATTGATTTGAGTTAAACTCGGTCAAATAGGAGAGGTTTAAGGGAAAAAAACACTTAAACACTTTGCATCGGACAATATGAGTTAATATTGATCGAATAGGATCAGTTTTGGTTAGAAAATGACGTATTTACCCTTGAACATTTCATAAACACTTGTAATACATAATTTTGAGTCAAACTCGGTCAAATATGAGAGATTCAGGGTATAAAGTGACATTAAAACTTCGAATCGGACAATATGAGTCAATATTGGTCAAATGGGATCAGATTTGGGTAGAAAATGACGAATTTACTCTTGAACATGTCATAAACACTTGAAATACAATGATTTCAGTTAAACTCGGTCAAATAGGAGAGGTTTAAGTAAATAAAAGACTTAAACACTTTGCATCGGACAATATGAAATAATATTGATCAAATAGGATCAGTTTTGGTTAGAAAATGACGTATTTACCCTTGAAAATTTCAAAAACACTTGAAACACATCGATTTGAGTCAAACTCGGCCAAATGGGAGAGATTCTGGGTATAAAGTGACATTAAAACTTCGAATCGGACAATATGAGTCAATATTTGTCAAATGGGATCAGATTTGGGTAGAAAATGACGAATTTACCCTTGAACATGTCATAAACACTTGAAATATATTGATTTGAGTTAAACTTGGTCAAATAGGAGAGGTTTAAGGTAAAAAAAAAGACTTAAACACTTTGCATCGGACAATATGAGTTAATACTGATCAAATAGGATCAGTTTTGGTTAGAAAATGACGTATTTACCCTTGAACATTTCATAAACACTTGAAACACATCGATTTGAGTCAAACTCGGTCAAATGGGAGCGAAACTGGGTATAAAGTGACATTAAAACTTCGAATCGGACGATATGAGTCAATATTGGTCAAATTGGATCAGATTTGGGTAGAAAATGACGAATTTACCCTTGAACATGTCATAAACACTTGAAATACATTGATTTGAGTTAAACTCGGTCAAATAGGAGAGGTTTAAGTAAAAAAAGACTTAAACACTTTGCATCGGACAATATGAGTTAATATTGATCGAATAGGATCAGTTTTGGTTAGAAAATGACGTATTTACCCTTGAACATTTCATAAACACTTGTAACACATCGATTTGAGTCAAACTCGGTCAAATACGAGAGATTCTGGGTATAAAGTGACATTAAAACTTCGAATCGGACGATATGAGTCAATATTGGTCAAATGGGATCAAATTTGGGTAGAAAATGACGAATTTACCCTTGAACATGTCATAAACACTTGAAATACATTGATTTGAGTTAAACTTGGTCAAATAGGAGAGGTTTAAGGTAAAAAAAAAGACTTAAACACTTTGCATCGGACAATATGAGTTTATATTGATCAAATAGGATCAGTTTTGGTTAGAAAATGACGTATTTACCCTTGAACATGTAATAAACACTTGAAATACATCGATTTGGGTCAAACTCGGTCAAATGGGAGAGATTATGGGTATAAAGTGACATTAAAACTTCGAATCGGACGATATGAGTCAATATTGGTCAAATGGGATCAGATTTGGGTACAAAATGACGAATTTACCCTTGAACATGTCATAAACACTTGAAATACATTGATTTGAGTTAAACTCGGTCAAATAGGAGAGGTTTAAGGTAAAAAAAAGACCTAAATACTTTACATCGGACAATATGAGTTAATATTGATCAAATAGGATCAGTTTTGGTTAGAAAATGACGTATTTACCCTTGAACATTTCATAAACACTTGAAACACATCAATTTGAGTCAAACTCGGTCAAATGGGAGAGAAACTGGGTATAAAGTGACATTAAAACTTAGAATCGGACAATATGAGTCAATATTGGTCAAATGGGATCAGATTTGGGTAGAAAATGACGAATTTACTCTTGAACATTTCATAAACACTTGAAATACAATGATTTCAGTTAAACTCGGTCAAATAGGAGAGGTTTAAGTAAATAAAAGACTTAAACACTTTGCATCGGACAATATGAAATAATATTGATCAAATAGGATCAGTTTTGGTTAGAAAATGACGTATTTACCCTTGAAAATTTCAAAAACACTTGAAACACATCGATTTGAGTCAAACTCGGCCAAATGGGAGAGATTCTGGGTATAAAGTGACATTAAAACTTCGAATCGGACGATATGAGTCAATATTTGTCAAATGGGATCAGATTTGGGTAGAAAATGACGAATTTACCCTTGAACATGTCATAAACACTTGAAATATATTGATTTGAGTTAAACTTGGTCAAATAGGAGAGGTTTAAGGTAAAAAAAAAGACTTAAACACTTTGCATCGGACAATATGAGTTAATATTGATCAAATAGGATCAGTTTTGGTTAGAAAATGACGTATTTACCCTTGAACATTTCATAAACACTTGAAACACATCGATTTGAGTCAAACTCGGCCAAATGGGAGAGATTCTGGGTATAAAGTGACATTAAAACTTCGAATCGGACGATATGAGTCAATATTTGTCAAATGGGATCAGATTTGGGTAGAAAATGACGAATTTACCCTTGAACATGTCATAAACACTTGAAATATGTTGATTTGAGTTAAACTTGGTCAAATAGGAGAGGTTTAAGGTAAAAAAAAGACTTAAACACTTTGCATCGGAAAATATGAGTAAATATTGATCAAATAGGATCAGTTTTGGTTAGAAAATGACGTATTTACCCTTGAACATTTCATAAACACTTGAACCACATCAATTTGAGTCAAACTCGGTCAAATGGGAGCGAAACTGGGTATAAAGTGACATTAAAACTTCGAATCGGACAATATGAGTCAATATTGGTCAAATGGGATCAGATTTGGGTAGAAAATGACGAATTTACTCTTGAACATGTTATAAACACTTGAAATACAATGATTTCAGTTAAACTCGGTCAAATAGGAGAGGTTTAAGTAAATAAAAGACTTAAACACTTTGCATCGGACAATATGAAATAATATTGATCAAATAGGATCAGTTTTGGTTAGAAAATGACGTATTTACCCTTGAAAATTTCAAAAACACTTGAAACACATCGATTTGAGTCAAACTCGGCCAAATGGGAGAGATTCTGGGTATAAAGTGACATTAAAACTTCGAATCGGACGATATGAGTCAATATTTGTCAAATGGGATCAGATTTGGGTAGAAAATGACGAATTTACCCTTGAACATGTCATAAACACTTGAAATATATTGATTTGAGTTAAACTTGGTCAAATAGGAGAGGTTTAAGGTAAAAAAAAGACTTAAACACTTTGCATCGGCCAATATGAGTTAATATTGATCAAATAGGATCAGTTTTGGTTAGAAAATGACGTATTTACCCTTGAACATTTCATAAACACTTGAAACACATCAATTTGAGTCAAACTCGGCCAAATGGGAGAGATTCTGAGTATAAAGTGACATTAAAACTTCGAATCGGACGATATGAGTCAATATTTGTCAAATGGGATCAGATTTGGGTAGAAAATGACGAATTTACCCTTGAACATGTCATAAACACTTCAAATACAATGATTTCAGTTAAACTCGGTCAAATAGGAGAGGTTTAAGTAAAAAAAAGACTTAAACACTTTGCATCGGACAATATGAGTTAATATTGATCAAATAGGATCAGTTTTGGTTAGAAAATGACGTATTTACCCTTGAACATTTCATAAACACTTAAAACACATCGATTTGAGTCGAACTCGGTCAAATGGGAGAGATTCTAGGTATAAAGTGACATTAAAACTTCGAATCGGACGATATGAGTCAATATTGGTCAAATGGGATCAGATTTGGGTAGAAAATGACGAATTTACCCTTGAACATGTCATAAACACTTGAAATACATTGATTTGAGTTAAACTTGGTCAAATAGGAGAGGTTTAAGGTAAAAAAAAAGACTTAAACACTTTGCATCGGACAATATGAGTTAATGTTGATCAAATAGGATCAGTTTTGGTTAGAAAATGACGTATTTACCCTTGAACATTTCATAAACACTTGAAACACATCGATTTGAGTCAAACTCGGTTAAATGGGAGAGATTCTGGGTATAAAGTGACATTAAAACTTCGAGTCGGACGATATGAGTCAATATTGGTCAAATGGGATCAGATTTGGGTACAAAATGACGAATTTACCCTTGAACATGTCATAAACACTTGAAATACATTGATTTGAGTTAAACTCGGTCAAATAGGAGAGGTTTAAGGTAAAAAAAAGACCAGAATACTTTACATCGGACAATATGAGTTAATATTGATCAAATAGGATCAGTTTTGGTTAGAAAATGACGTATTTACCCTTGAACATTTCATAAACACTTGAAACACATCGATTTGAGTCAAACTCGGTCAAATGGGAGAGATTCTGGGTATAAAGTGACATTAAAACTTCGAATCGGACGATATGAGTCAATATTGGTCAAATGGGATCAAATTTGGGTACAATATGACGAATTTACCCTTGAACATGTCATAAACACTTGAAATACATTGATTTGAGTTAAACTCGGTGAAATAGGAGAGGTTTAAGGTAAAAAAAAAGACTTAAACACTTTGCATCGGACAATATGAATTAATATTTATCAAATAGGATCAGTTTTGGTTAGAAAATGACGTATTTACCCTTGAACATTTCATAAACACTTGAAACACATCGATTTGAGTCAAACTCGGTCAAATGGGAGAGATTCTGGGTATAAAGTGACATTAAAACTTCGAATCGGACAATATGAGTCAATATTGGTCAAATGGGATCAGATTTGGGTAGAAAATGACGAATTTACTCTTGAACATGTCATAAACACTTCAAATACAATGATTTCAGTTAAACTCGGTCAAATAGGAGAGGTTTAAGTAAAAAAAAGACTTAAACACTTTGCATCGGACAATATGAAATAATATTGATCAAATAGGATCAGTTTTGGTTAGAAAATGACGTATTTACCCTTGAAAATTTCAAAAACACTTGAAACACATCGATTTGAGTCAAACTCGGCCAAATGGGAGGGATTCTGGGTATAGAGTGACATTAAAACTTCGAATCGGACGATATGAGTCAATATTTGTCAAATGGGATTAGATTTGGGTAGAAAATGACGAATTTACCCTTGAACATGTCATAAACACTTGAAATATATTGATTTGAGTTAAACTCGGTCAAATAGGAGAGGTTTAAGGTAAAAAAAAGACTTAAACACTTTGCATCGGACAATATGAGTTAATATTGATCAAATAGGATCAGTTTTGGTTAGAAAATGACGTATTTACCCTTGAACATTTCATAAACACTTGAAACACATCAATTTGAGTCAAACTCGGTCAAATGGGAGCGAAACTGGGTATAAAGTGACATTAAAACTTCGAATCGGACAATATGAGTCAATATTGGTCAAATGGGATCAGATTTGGGTAGAAAATGACGAATTTACTCTTGAACATGTCATAAACACTTGAAATACAATGATTTCAGTTAAACTCGGTCAAATAGGAGAGGTTTAAGTAAAAAAAAGACTTAAACACTTTGCATCGGACAATATGAAATAATATTGATCAAATAGGATCAGTTTTGGTTAGAAAATGACGTATTTACCTTTGAAAATTTCAAAAACACTTGAAACACATCGATTTGAGTCAAACTCGGCCAAATGGGAGAGATTCTGGGTATAAAGTGACATTAAAACTTCGAATCGGACGATATGAGTCAATATTTGTCAAATGGGATCAGATTTGGGTAGAAAATGACGAATTTACCCTTGAATATGTCATAAACACTTGAAATATATTAATTTGAGTTAAACTTGGTCAAATAGGAGAGGTTTAAGGTAAAAAAAAGACTTAAACACTTTGCATCGGACAATATGAGTTAATATTGATCAAATAGGATCAGTTTTGGTTAGAAAATGACGTATTTACCCTTGAACATTTCATAAACACTTGAAACACATAAATTTGAGTCAAACTCGGTCAAATGGGAGAGAAACTGGGTATAAAGTGACATTAAAACTTCGAATCGGACAATATGAGTCAATATTGGTCAAATGGGATCAGATTTGGGTAGAAAATGACGAATTTACTCTTGAACATGTCATAAACACTTGAAATACAATGATTTCAGTTAAACTCGGTCAAATAGGAGAGGTTTAAGTAAAAAAAAGACTTAAACACTTTGCATCGGACAATATGAGTTAATATTGATCAAATAGGATCAGTTTTGGTTAGAAAATGACGTATTTACCCTTGAACATTTCATAAACACTTGAAACACATCGATTTGAGTCAAACTCGGTCAAATGGGAGAGATTCTGGGTATAAAGTGACATTAAAACTTCGAATCGGACGATATGAGTCAATATTGGTCAAATGGGATCAGATTTGGGTAGAAAATGACGAATTTACCCTTGAACATGTCATAAACACTTGAAATACATTGATTTGAGTTAAACTTGGTCAAATAGGAGAGGTTTAAGGTAAAAAAAAAGACTTAAACACTTTGCATCGGACAATATGAGTTAATGTTGATCAAATAGGATCAGTTTTGGTTAGAAAATGACGTATTTACCCTTGAACATTTCATAAACACTTGAAGCACATCGATTTGAGTCAAACTCGGTTAAATGGGAGAGATTCTGGGTATAAAGTGACATTAAAACTTCGAGTCGGACGATATGAGTCAATATTGGTCAAATGGGATCAGATTTGGGTACAAAATGACGAATTTACCCTTGAACATCTCATAAACACTTGAAATACATTGATTTGAGTTAAACTCGGTCAAATAGGAGAGGTTTAAGGTAAAAAAAAGACCTGAATACTATACATCGGACAATATGAGTTAATATTGATCAAATAGGATCAGTTTTGGTTAGAAAATGATGTATTTACCCTTGAACATTTCATAAACACTTGAAACACATCGATTTGAGTCAAACTCGGTCAAATGGGAGAGATTCTGGGTATAAAGTGACATTAAAACTTCGAATCGGACGATATGAGTCAATATTGGTCAAATGGGATCAGATTTGGGTACAAAATGACGAATTTACCCTTGAACATGTCATAAACACTTGAAATACATTGATTTGAGTTAAACTCGGTCAAATAGGAGAGGTTTAAGGTAAAAAAAAGACTTAAACACTTTGCATCGGACAATATGAATTAATATTGATCAAATAGGATCAGTTTTGGTTAGAAAATGACGTATTTACCCTTGAACATTTCATAAACACTTGAAACACATCGATTTGAGTCAAACTCGGTCAATTGGGAGAGATTCTAGGTATAAAGTGACATTAAAACTTCGAATCGGACGATATGAGTCAATATTGGTCAAATGGGATTAGATTTGGGTAGAAAATGACCAATTTACCCTTGAACATGTGATAAACACTTGAAATACATTGATTTAAGTTAAACTCGGTCAAATAGGAGAGGTTTAAGGTAAAAAAAAGACTTAAACACTTTGCATCGGACAATATGAGTTAATATTGATCAAATAGGATCAGTTTTGGTTAGAAAATGACGTATTTACCCTTGAACATTTCATAAACACTTGAAACACATCGATTTGAGTCAAACTCGGTCAAATGGGAGAGATTCTGGGTATAAAGTGACATTAAAACTTCGAATCGGACGATATGACTCAATATTGGTTAAATGGGATCAGATTTGGGTAGAAAAAGACGAATTTACCCTTGAACATGTCATAAACACTTGAAATACATTGATTTGAGTTAAACTCGGTCATATAGGAGAGGTTTAAGGTAAAAAAAAGACTTAAACACTTTGCATCGGACAATATGAGTTAATGTTGATCAAATAGGATCAGTTTTGGTTAGAAAATGACGTATTTACCCTTAAACATTACATAAACAGTTGAAACACATCGATTTGAGTCAAACTCGGTCAAATGGGAGAGATTCAGGGTATAAAGTGACATTAAAACTTCGAATCGGACGATATGAGTCAATATTGGTCAAATGGGATCGGATTTGGGTAGAAAATGACGAATTTACCCTGGAACATGTCATAAACAATTGAAATACATTGATTTCAGTTAAACTCGGTCAAATAGGAGAGGTTTAAGTAAAAAAAAAGACTTAAACACTTTGCATCGGACAATATGAGTTAATGTTGATCAAATAGGATCAGTTTTGGTTAGAAAATGACGTATTTACCCTTGAACATTTCATAAACACTTGAAACACATCGATTTGAGTCAAACTCGGTCAAATGGGAGAGATTCTGGGTATAAAGTGACATTAAAACTTCGAATCGGACGATATGAGTCAATATTGGTCAAATGGGATCATATTTGGGTAGAAAATGACGAATTTACCCTTGAACATGTCATAAACACTTCAAGTACATTGATTTGAGTTAAACTCGGCCATATAGAAGAGGTTTAAGGTAAAAAAAAAGACTCAAACACTTTGCATCGGACAATATGAGTTAATATTGATCAAATAGGATCAATTTTGGTTAGAAAATGACGTATTTACCCTTGAACATTTCATAAATACTTGAAATACATCGATTTGAGTCAAACTCGGTCAAATGGGAGAGATTCTGGGTATAAAGTGACATTAAAACTTCGAATCGGACGATATGAGTCAATATTGGTCAAATGGGATCAGATTTGGGTAGAAAATGACGAATTTACCCTTGAACATGTCATAAACACTTGAAATACATTGATTTGAGTTAAACTCGGTCAAATAGGAGAGGTTTAAGGTAAAAAGAAGACTTAAACACTTTGCATCGGACAATATGAGTTAATATTGATCGAATAGGATCAGTTTTGGTTAGAAAATGACGTATTTACCCTTGAACATTTCATAAACACTTGAAATACATCGATTTGAGTCAAACTCGGTCAAATGGGAGAGATTCTGGGTATAAAGTGACGTTAAAACTTCGAATCGGACGATATGAGTCAATATTGGTCAAATGGGATCAAATTTGGGTAGAAAATGACGAATTTACCCTTGAACATGTCATAAACACTTGAAATACATTGATTTGAGTAAAACTTGGTCAAATAGGAGAGGTTTAAGGTAAAAAAAAGACTTAAACACTTAGCATCGTACAATATGAGTTAATATTGATCAAATAGGATCAGTTTTGGTTAGAAAATGACGTATTTACCCTTGAACATTTCATAAACACTTGAAATACATCGATTTGGGTCAAACTCGGTCAAACGGGAGAGATTCTGGGAATAAAGTGACATTAAAACTTCGAATCGGACGATCTGAGTCAATATTGGTCAAACGGGATCATATTTGGGCAGAAAATGACGAATTTACCCTTCAACATGTCATAAACACTTGAAATACATTGATTTGAGTTAATCTCGGTCAAATAGGAGAGGTTTAAGGTAAAAAAAAAGACTTAAAGAGATTGCATCGGACAATATGAGTTAATATTGATCAAATAGGATCAGTTATGGTTAGAAAATGACGTATTTACCCTTGAACATTTCATAACCACTTGAAATACATCGATTTGAGTCAAACTGGAGCAAATGGGAGAGATTCTAGGTATAAAGTGACATTAAATCTTCAAATCGGACGATATGAGTCAATATTGGTCAAATGGGATCAGATTTGGGTAGAAAATCACGAATTTACGCTTGAACATGTCATAAACATTTGAAATACATTGATTTGAGTTAAACTCGGTCAAATAGGAGAGGTTTAAGGTAAAAAAAAGACTTAAACACTTTGCATCGGATAATATGAGTTTATATTAATCAAATAGGATCAGTTTTGGTTAGAAAATGACGTATTTACCCTTGAACATTTCATAAACACTTGAAATACATCGATTTGAGTCAAATTCGGTCAAATGGGAGAGATTCTAGGTATAAAGTGACATTAAAGCTTCGAATCGGACGATATGAGTCAATACTGGTCAAATGGGATCAGATATGGGTACAAAATGGTGAATTTACCCTTGAACAAGTCATAAACACTTGAAATACATTGATTTGAGTTAAACTCGGTCAAATAGGAGAGGTTTAAGGTAAAAAAAAGACTTAAACACTTTGCATCGGACAATATGAGTTAATATTGATCAAATAGGATCAGTTTTGGTTAGAAAATGACGTATTTACCCTTGAACATTTCATAAACACTTGAAATACATGGATTTGAGTCAAACTCGGTCAAATGGGAGAGATTCTGGGTATAAAGTGACATTTAAACATCGAATCGGACGATATGAGTCAATAATGGTCAAATGGGATCAGATTTGGGTAGAAAATGACGAATTCACCCTTGAACATGTCATAAACACTTGAAATACATAGATTTGAGTTAAACTCGGTCAAATAGGAGAGGTTTAAGGTAAAAAAAAAACTTAAACACTTTGCATCGAACAATATGAGTTAATATTGGTCAAATAGGATCAGTTTTGGTTAGAAAATGACGTATTTACCTTGAACATTTCATAAACACTTGAAATACATCGATTTGAGTCAAACTCGGTCAAATGGGAGAGATTATGGGTATAAAGTGACATTAAAACTTCGAATTTGACGATATGAGTCAATATTGGTCAAATGGGATCAGATTTGGGTAGAAAATGACGAACTTACCCTTGAACATGTCATAAACACTTGAAATACATTGATTTGAGTTAAACTCGGTCAAATAGGAGAGGTTTAAGGTAAAAAAAAGACTTAAACACTTTGCATCGGACAATATGAAATAATATTGAGCGAATAGGATCAGTTTTGGTTAGAAAATGACGTATTTACTCTTGGACATTTCATAAACACTTGAAATACATCGATTTGAGTCAAACTCGGTCAAATGAGAGAGATTCTAGGTATAAAGTGACATTAAAACTTCGAATCAGACGATATGAGTCAATATTGGTCAAATGGGATCAGATTTGGGTATAAAATGACGAATTTACCCTTAAACATGTCATAAACACTTGAAATACATTGATTTGATTTAAACTCGGTCAAATAGGAGACGTTTTAAGGTAAAAAAAAGACTTAAACACTTTGCATCGGACATTATGAGTTAATATTGATCAAATAGGATCAGTTTTTGTTAGAAAATGACGTATTTACCCTTGAACATTTCATAAACAATTGAAATACATCGATTTGAGTCACACTCGGTCAAATATGAGAGATTCTACGTATAAAGTGACATTAAAACTTCGAATCGGACGATATGAGTCAATATTGGTCAAATGGGATCCGATTTGGGTAGAAAATGACGAATTTACCCTTGAACACGTCATAAACACTTGAAATACATTGATTTGAGTTAAACTCGGTAAAATAGGAGAGGTTTAATGTAAAAAAAGGACTTAAACACTTTGCATCGGACAATATAAGTTAATATTGATCAAATAGGATCAGTTTTGGTTAGAAAATGACGTATTTACCCTTGAACATTTCATAAACACTTGAAATACATCGATTTTAGTCAAACTCGGTCAAATGGGAGAGATTCTGGGTATAAAGTGACATTAAAACTTTGAATCGGACGATATGAGTCAATATTGGTCTAATGGGATTAGATTTGGGTAGAAAATGACGAATTTACCCTTGAACATGTCATAAACACTTGAAATACATTGATTTGAGTTAAACTCGGTCAAATAGGAGAGGTTTAAGGTAAAAAAAAGACTTAAACACTTTGCATCGGACCATATGATTTAATATTGATCAAATAGGATCTGTTTTGGTTAGAAAATGAAGTACTTACCCTTGAACATTTCATAAACACTTGAAATACATCGATTTGAGTCAATCTCGGTCAAATGGGAGAGATTCTGGGTATAAAATGACATTCAAACTTCGAATCGGACGATATGAGTCAATATTGGTCAAATGGGATCAGATTTGGGTAGAAAATGACGAATTTACCCTTGAACATGTCATAAACACTTGAAATACATTGATTTGAGTTCAACTCGGTCAAATAGGAGAGGTTTAAGGTAAAAAAAACACTTAAACACTTTGCATCGGACAATATGAGTTAATATTGGTCAAATAGGATCAGTTTTGGTTAGAAAATGACGTATTTACCCTTGAACATTTCATAAACACTTGAAATACATCGATTTGAGTCAAACTCGGTCAAATGGGAGAGATTCTGGGATAAAGTGACACTAAAACTTCGAATCGGATGATATGAGTCAATATTGGTCAAATGGGATTAGATTTGGGTAGAAAATGACGAATTTACCCATGAACATGTCATAAACACTTGAAATACATTGATTTGAGTTAAACTCGGTCAAATAGGAGAGGTTTAAGGTAAAAAAAACACTTAAACACTTTGCATCGGACAATATGAGTTAATATTGGTCAAATAGGATCAGTTTTGGTTAGAAAATGACGTATTTACCCTTGAACATTTCATAAACACTTGAAATACATCGATTTGAGTCAAACTCGGTCAAATGGGAGAGATTCTGGGATAAAGTGACACTAAAACTTCGAATCGGATGATATGAGTCAATATTGGTCAAATGGGATTAGATTTGGGTAGAAAATGACAAATTTACCCATGAACATGTCATAAACACTTGAAATACATTGATTTGAGTTAAACTCGGTCAAATAGGAGAGGTTTAAGGTAAAAAAAAGACTTAAACACTTTGCATCGGACAATATGAGTTAATATTGATCAAATAGGATCAGTTTTGGTTAGAAAATGACGTATTTACCATTGAACATTTCATAAACACTTGAAATACATCGATTAGAGTCAAACTCGGTCAAATGGGAGAGATTCTTGGTATAAAGTGACATTAAAACTTCGAATCGGACGATATGAGTCAATATTGGTCAAATGGGATCAGATTTGGGTAGAAAATGACGAATTTACCCTTGACATGTCATAAACACTTGAAATACATTGATTTGAGTTAAACTCGGTCAAATAGGAGAGGTTTAAGGCAAAAAAAAGACTTAAACACTTTGCATCGGACAATATGAGTTAATATTGATCAAATAGGATCAGTTTTGGTTAGAAAATGACGTATTTACCCTTGAACATTTCATAAACACTTGAAATACATCGATTTGAGTCAAACTCGGTCAAATGGGAGACATTCTGGGTATAAAGTGACATTAAAACTTCTAATCGGACGATATGAGTCAATATTGGTCAAATGGGATCGGATTTGGGTAGAAAATGACGAATTTACCCTTGAACATGTCATAAACACTTGAAATACATTGATTTGACTTAAACTCGGTCAAATAGGAGAGGTTTAAGGTAAAAAAAAAAGACTTAAACACTTTACATCCGACAATATGAGTTAATATTGATAAAATAGGATCAGTTTTGGTTAGAAAATGACGTACTTACCCTTGAACATGTCATAAACACTTGAAATACATCGATTTGAGTCAAACTCGGTCAAATGGGAGAGATTCTGGGTATAAAGTGACATTAAAACTTCCAATCTGGACGATATGAGTCAATATTGGTCAAATGGGATCAGATTTGGGTAGAAAATGACGAATTTACCCTTGAACATGTCATAATAACTTGAAATACATTGATTTGAGTTAAACTCGGTCAAATAAGAGAGGTTTAAGGTAAAAAAAAGACTTAAACACTTTGCATCGGACAATATGAGTTAATATTGATCAAATAGGATCAGTTTTGGTTAGAAAATGACGTACTTACCCTTGAACATTTCATAAACACTTGAAATACATCGATTTGAGTCAAACTCGGTCAAATGGGAGAGATTCTGGGTATAAAGTGACATTAAAACTTCGAATCGGACGATATGAGTCAATATTGGTCAAATGGGATCAGATTTGGTTAGAAAATGACGTATTTACCCTTGAACAATTCATAAACACTTGAAATACATCGATTTGGGTCAAACTCGGTCAAATGGGAGACATTCTTGGTATAAAGTGACATTAAAACTTGCAATCGGACGATATGAGTCAATATTGGTCAAATGGGATCAGATTTGGGTAGAAAATGACGAATTTACCCTTGTAAATGTCATAAACACTTGAAATACATTGATTTGAGTTAAACTCGGTCAAATAGGAGAGGTTTAAGGTAAAAAAAAGACTTAAACACTTTGCATCGGACAATATGAGTTAATATTGATCAAATAGGATCAGTTTTGGTTAGAAAATGACGTATTTACCCTTGAACATTTCATAAACACTTGAAACACATCGATTTGAGTCAAACTCGGTCAAATGGGAGAGATTTTGGGTATAAAGTGACATTAAAACTTCGAATCGAACGATATGAGTCAATATTGGTCAAATGGGATCGGATTTGGGTAGAAAATGACGAATTTACAATTGAACATGTCATAAACACTTGAAATACATTGATTTGAGTTAAACTCGGTCAAATAGGAGAGGTTTAAGGTAAAAAAAAGACTTAAACACTTTGCATCGGACAATATGAGTTAATATTGATCAAATAGGATCAGTTTTGGTTAGAAAATGACGTATTTACCCTTGAACATTTCATAAACACTTGAAACACATCGATTTGAGTCAAACTCGGTCAAATGGGAGAGATTCTGGGTATAAAGTGACATTAAAACTTCGAATCGGACGATATGAGTCAATATTGGTCAAATGGGATCACATTTGGGTAGAAAATGACGAATTTACCCTTGAACATGTCATACACACTTGAAATACATTGATTTGAGTTAAACTCGGTCAAATAGGAGAGGTTTAAGGTAAACACTTTGCATCGGACAATATGAGTTAATATTGATCGAATAGGATCAGTTTTGGTTAGAAAATGACGTATTTACCCTTGAACATTTCATAAACACTTGAAATACATCGATTTGAGTCAAACTCGGTCAAATATTAGAGATTCTTGGTATAAAATGACATTAAAACTTCGAATCGGACGATATGAGTCAATATTGGTCAAATGGGATCCGATTTGGTTAGAAAATGACGAATTTACCCTTGAACACGTCATAAACACTTGAAATACATTGATTTGAGTTAAACTCGGTAAAATAGGAGAGGTTTAATGTAAAAAAAGGACTTAAACACTTTGCATCGGACAATATAAGTTAATATTGATCGAATAGGATCAGTTTTGGTTAGAAAATGACGTATTTACCCTAGAACATTTCATAAACAGTTGAAATGCATCAATTTGAGTCAAACTCGGTCAAATATGAGAGATTCTGGGTATAAAGTGAGATTAAAACTTCGAATTGGACGATATGAGTCAATATTGGTCAAATGGGATCAGATTTGGGTAGAAAATGACGAATTTACCCTTGAACATGTCATAAACATTTGAAATACATTGATTTGAGTTAAACTCGGTAAAATAGGAGAGCGTTAAGGTAAAAAAAAGACTCAAACACTTTGCATCGGACAATATGAGTTAATATTGATCAAATAGGATCAGTTTTGGTTAGAAAATGACGTATTTACCCTTGAACATTTCATAAACACTTGAAATAAATCGATTTGAGTCAAACTCGGTCAAATATGAGAGATTCTGGGTATAAAGTGAGATTAAAACTTCGAATCGGACGATATCAGTCAATATTGGTCAAATGGGATCAGATTTGGGTAGAAAATGACGAATTTACCCTTGAACATGTCATAAACACTTCAAGTACATTGATTTGAGTTAAACTCGGCCATATAGAAGAGGTTTAAGGTAAAAAAAAAGACTCAAACACTTTGCATCGGACAATATGAGTTAATATTGATCAAATAGGATCAATTTTGGTTAGAAAATGACGTATTTACCCTTGAACATTTCATAAACACTTGAAATGCATCGATTTGAGTCAAACTCGTTCAAATGGGAGAGATTTTGGGTATAAAGTGACATTAAAACTTCGAATCGGACGATATGACTCAATATTGGTCAAATGGGTTCAGATTTGGGTAGAAAATGACGAATTTACCCTTGAAGATGTCATAAACACTTGAAATACATTGATTTGAGTTAAACTCGGTCAAATAGGAGGGGTTTAAGGTAAAAAAAAGACTCAAACAATTTGCATCGGACAATATGAGTTAATATAGATCTAATAGGATCAGTTTTGGTTAGAAAATGACGTATTTACCCTTGAACATTTCATAAACACTTGAAATACATCGATTTGAGTCAAACTCGGTCAAATGGGAGAGATTCTGGGTATACAGTGACATTAAAACTTCAAATCGGACGATATGAGTCAATATTGGTCAAATGGGATCAGATTTGGGTAGAAAATGACGAATTTACCCTTGAACATGTCATAAACACTTGAAATACATTGATTTGAGTTAAACTCGGTCAAATAGAAGAGGTTTAATGTAAAAAAAAAAAAGACTTAAACACTTTGCATCGGAAAATATGAGTTAATATTGATCTAATAGGATCATTTTTGGTTAGAAAATGACGTATTTACCCTAGAACATTTCATAAACACTTGAAATACATCGATTTGAGTCAAACTCGGTCAAATGGGAGAGATTCTGGGTATAAAGTGACATTAAAACTTCGAATCGGACGATATGAGTCAATATTAGTCAAATGGGATCAGATTTGGGTAGAAAATGACGTATTTACCCTTAAACATTTCATAAACACTTGAAATACATCGATTTGAGTCAAACTCGGTCAAATGGGAGAGATTCTGGGTATAAAGTGACATTAAACCATCGAATCGGACGATATGAGTCAATATTGGTCAAATGGGATCAGATTTGGGTAAAAAATGACGAATTTAGCCTTGAACTTGTCATAAACAGTTGAAATACATTGATTTGAGTTAAACTCCGTCAAATAGGAGAGGTTTAAGGTAAAAAAAAAAAGACTTAAACACTTTGGATCGGAAAATATGAGTTAATATTGATCAAATAGGATCATTTTTGGTTAGAAAATGACGTATTTACCCTAGAACATTTCATAAACACTTGAAATACATCGATTTGAGTCAAACTCGGTCAAATGGGAGAGATTCTGGGTATAAAGTGACATTAAAACTTCGAATATTGGTCAAATGGGATCAGATTTGGGTAGAAAATGACGAATTTACCCTTGAACATGTCATAAACACTTGAAATACAGTGATTTGAGTTAAACTCGGTCAAATAGGAGAGGTATAAGGTAAAAAAAAAGACTTAAACACTTTGCATCGGACAATATGAGTTAATATTGACCGAATAGGATCAGTTTTTGGTTAGAAAATGACGTATTTACCCTTGAACATTTCATAAACACTTGAAATGCATCGATTTGAGTCAAACTGGTTCAAATGGGAGAGATTCTGGGTATAAAGTGACATTAAAACTTCGAATCGGACGATATGAGTCAATATTGGTCAAATGGGATCAAATTTGGGTAGAAAATGACGAATTTACCCTTGAACATGTCATAAACACTTGAAATACATTGATTTGAGTTAAACTCGGTCAAATAGGAGAGGTTTAAGGTAAAAAAAAGACTTAAACACTTTGCATCGGACAATATGAGTTAATATTGATCAAATAGGATCAGTTTTGGTTAGAAAATGACGTATTTACTCTTGAACATTTCATAAACACTTGTAATACATAGATTTGAGTCAAACTCGGTCAAATACGTGAGATTCTAGGTATAAAGTGACATTAAAACTTCGAATCGGACGATATGAGTCAATATTGGTCAAATAGGATCAAATTTGGGTAGAAAATGACGAATTTACCCTTGAACATGTCATAAACACTTAAAATACATTGATTTGAGTTAAACTTGGTCAAATAGGAGAGGTTTAAGGAAAAAAAAAGACTTAAAAACTTTGCATCGGACAATATGAGTTAATATTGATCAAATAGGATCAGTTTTGGTTAGAAAATGACGTATTTACCCTTGAACATTTCATAAACACTTGAAATACATCGATTTGAGTCAAACTCGGTCAAATGGGAGAGATTCTGGGTATACAGTGACATTAAAACTTCGAATCGGACGATATGAGTCAATATTGGTCAAATGGGATCAGATTTGGGTAGAAAATGACGAATTTACCCTTGAACATGTCATAAACACTTGAAATACATTGATTTGAGTTAAACTCGGTCAAATAGAAGAGGTTTAATGTAAAAAAAAAAAAGACTTAAACACTTTGCATCGGAAAATATGAGTTAATATTGATCAAATAGGATCATTTTTGGTTAGAAAATGACGTATTTACCCTAGAACATTTCATAAACACTTGAAATACATCGATTTGAGTCAAACTCGGTCAAATGGGAGAGATTCTGGGTATAAAGTGACATTAAAACTTCGAATCGGATGATATGAGTCAATATTAGTCAAATGGGATCAGATTTGGGTAGAAAATGACGTATTTACCCTTAAACATTTCATAAACACTTGAAATACATCGATTTGAGTCAAACTCGGTCAAATGGGATAGATTCTGGGTATAAAGTGACATTAAACCATCGAATCGGACGATATGAGTCAATATTGGTCAAATGGGATCAGATTTGGGTAAAAAATGACGAATTTAGCCTTGAACTTGTCATAAACAGTTGAAATACATTGATTTGAGTTAAACTCGGTCAAATAGGAGAGGTTTAAGGAAAAAAAAAGACTTAAAAACTTTGCATCGGACAATATGAGTTAATATTGATCAAATAGGATCAGTTTTGGTTAGAAAATGACGTATTTACCTTGAACATTTCATAAACACTTGAAATACATCGATTTGAGTTAAACTCGGTCAAATGGGAGAGATTCTGGGTATAAAGTGACATTTAAACTTCGAATCGGACGATATGAGTCAATATTGGTCAAATGGGATCAGATTTGGGTAGAAAATGACGAATTTACCCTTGAACATGTCAGATCAGATTTGGGTACAAAATGAAGAATTTACCCTTGAACATGTCATATCAGATTTGGGTACAAAATGACGAATTTACCCTTGAACATGTCATAAACACTAGAAATACATTGATTTGAGTTAAACTCGGTCAAATAGGAGAGGTTTAAGGTAAAAAAAAGACTTAAACACTTTGAATCGGATAATATGAAATAATATTGATCAAATACGATCAGTTTTGGTTAGAAAATGACGTATTTACCCTTGAAAATTTCAAAAACACTTGAAACACATCGATTTGAGTCAAACTCGGCCAAATGGGAGAGATTCTGGGTATAAAGTGACATTAAAACTTCGAATCGGACGATATGAGTCAATATTTGTCAAATGGGATCAGATTTGGGTAGAAAATGACGAATTTACCCTTGAACATGTCATAAACACTTGAAATATATTGATTTGAGTTAAACTTGGTCAAATAGGAGAGGTTTACGGTAAAAAAAAGACTTAAACACTTTGCATCGGACAATATGATTTAATATTGATCAAATAGGATCAGTTTTGGTTAGAAAATGACGTATTTACCCTTGAACATTTCATAAACACTTGAAACACATCAATTTGAGTCAAACTCGGTCAAATGGGAGAGAAACTTGGTATAAAGTGACATTAAAACTTCGAATCGGACAATATGAGTCAATATTGGTCAAATGGGATCAGATTTGGGTAGAAAATGACGAATTTACTCTTGAACATGTCATAAACACTTGAAATACAATGATTTCAGTTAAACTCGGTCAAATAGGAGAGGTTTAAGTAAAAAAAAGACTTAAACACTTTGCATCGGACAATATGAGTTAATATTGATCAAATAGGATCAGTTTTGGTTAGAAAATGACGTATTTACCCTTGAACATTTCATAAACACTTGAAACACATCAATTTGAGTCAAACTCGGTCAAATGGGAGAGATTCTGGGTATAAAGTGACATTAAAACTTCGAATCGGACGATATGAGTCAATATTGGTCAAATGGGATCAGATTTGGGTAGAAAATGACGAATTTACCCTTGAACATGTCATAAACACTTGAAATACATTGATTTGAGTTAAACTCGGTCAAATAGGAGAGGTTTAAGGTAAAAAAAAGACTTAAACACTTTGCATCGGACAATATGAGTTAATGTTGATCAAATAGGATCAGTTTTGGTTAGAAAATGACGTATTTACCCTTGAACATTTCATAAACACTTGAAATAAATCGATTTGAGTCAAACTCGGTCAAATGGGAGAGATTCTGGGTATAAAGTGACATTAAAACTTCGAATCGGACGATATGAGTCAATATTGGTCAAATGGGATCAGATTTGGGTAGAAAATGACGAATTTACCCTTGAACATGTCATAAACACTTGCAATACATTGATTTGAGTTAAACTCGGTCACATAGGAGAGGTTTAAGGTAAAAAAAAGACTTAAACACTTTGCATCGGACAATATGAGTTAATGTTGATCAAATAGGATCAGTTTTGGTTAGAAAATGACGTATTTATCCTTGAACATTTCATAAACACTTGAAACACATCGATTTGAGTCAAACTCGGTCAAATGGGAGAGATTCTGGGTATAAAGTGACATTAAAACTTCGAATCGGACGATATGAGTCAATATTGGTCAAATGGGATCACATTTGGGTAGAAAATGACGAATTTACCCTTGAACATGTCATAAACACTTGAAATACATTGATTTGAGTTAAACTCGGTCAAATAGGAGAGGTTTAAGGTAAAAAAAACACTTAAACACTTTGCATCGGACAATATGAAATAATATTGATCAAATAGGATCAGTTTTGGTTAGAAAATGACGTATTTACCCTTGAACATTTCATAAACACTTGAAACACATCGATTTGAGTCAAACTCGGTCAAATGGGAGAGATTTTGGGTATAAAGTGACATTAAAACTTCGAATCGGACGATATGAGTCAACATTCGTCAAATGGGATCAGATTTGGGTACAAAATTACCCTTGAACATGTCATAAACACTTGAAATACATTGATTTGAGTTAAACTCGGTCAAATAGGAGAGGTTTAAGGTAAAAAAAAGACTTAAACACTTTGCATCGGACAATATGAGTTAATGTTGATCAAATAGGATCAGTTTTGGTTAGAAAATGACGTATTTACCCTTGAACATTTCATAAACACTTGAAACACATCGATTTGAGTCAAACTCGGTTAAATGGGAGAGATTCTGGGTATAAAGTGACATTAAAACTTCGAGTCGGACGATATGAGTCAATATTGGTCAAATGGGATCAGATTTGGGTACAAAATGACGAATTTACCCTTGAACATGTCATAAACACTTGAAATACATTGATTTGAGTTAAACTCGGTCAAATAGGAGAGGTTTAAGGTAAAAAAAACACTTAAACACTTTGCATCGGACAATATGAAATAATATTGATCAAATAGGATCAGTTTTGGTTAGAAAATGACGTATTTACCCTTGAACATTTCATAAACACTTGAAACACATCGATTTGAGTCAAACTCGGTCAAATGGGAGATATTCTGGGTATAAAGTGACATTAAAACTTCGAATCGGACGATATGAGTCAATATTCGTCAAATGGGATCAGATTTGGGTACAAAATGACGAATTTACCCTTGAACATGTCATAAACACTTGAAATACATTGATTTGAGTTAAACTCGGTCATATAGGAGAGGTTTAAGGTAAAAAAAAGACTTAAACACTTTGCATCGGACAATATGAGTTAATGTTGATCAAATAGGATCAGTTTTGGTTAGAAAATGACGTATTTACGCTTGAACATTTCATAAACACTTGAAACACATCGATTTGAGTCAAACTCGGTCAAATGGGAGAGATTCTGGGGATAAAGTGACATTAAAACTTGGAATCGGACGATATGAGTCAATATTGGTCAAATGGGATCAGATTTGGGTTTAAAATGACGAATTTACCCTGGAACATGTCATAAACACTTGAAATACATTGATTTGAGTTAAACTTGGTCAAATAGGAGAGGTTTAAGGTAAAAAAAAGACTTAAACACTTTGCATCGGATAGTATGAATTAATATTGATCAAATAGGATCGGTTTTGGTTAGAAAATGACGTATTTACCCTTGAAAATTTCAAAAACACTTGAAACACATCGATTTGAGTCAAACTCGGCCAAATGGGAGAGATTCTGGGTATAAAGTGACATTAAAACTTCGAATCGGACGATATGAGTCAATATTTGTCAAATGGGATCAGATTTGGGGAGAAAATGATGAATTTACCCTTGAACATTACATAAACACTTGAAATATATTGATTTGAGTTAAACTTGGTCAAATAGGAGAGGTTTAAGGTAAAAAAAAGACTTAAACACTTTACATCGGACAATATGAGTTAATATTGATCAAATAGGATCAGTTTTGGTTAGAAAATGACGTATTTACCCTTGAACATTTCATAAACACTTGAAACACATCAATTTGAGTCAAACTCGGTCAAATGGGAGAGAAATTGGGCATAAAGTGACATTAAAACTTAGAATCGGACAATATGAGTCAATATTGGTCAAATGGGATCAGATTTGGGTAGAAAATGACGAATTTACTCTTGAACATGTCATAAACACTTGAAATACAATGATTTCAGTTAAACTCGGTCAAATAGGAGAGGTTTAAGTAAAAAAAAGACTTAAACACTTTGCATCGGACAATATGAAATAATATTGATCAAATAGGATCAGTTTTGGTTAGAAAATGACGTATTTACCCTTGAAAATTTCAAAAACACTTGAAACACATCGATTTGAGTCAAACTCGGCCAAATGGGAGGGATTCTGGGTATAGAGTGACATTAAAACTTCGAATCGGACGATATGAGTCAATATTTGTCAAATGGGATTAGATTTGGGTAGAAAATGACGAATTTACCCTTGAACATGTCATAAACACTTGAAATATATTGATTTGAGTTAAACTTGGTCAAATAGGAGAGGTTTAAGGTAAAAAAAAGACTTAAACACTTTGCATCGGACAATATGAGTTAATATTGATCAAATAGGATCAGTTTTGGTTAGAAAATGACGTATTTACCCTGGAACATTTCATAAACACTTGAAATACATCAATTTGAGTCAAACTCGGCCAAATGGGAGAGATTTTGGGTATAAAGTGACATTAAAACTTTGAATCGGACGATATGAGTCAATATTGGTCAAATGGGATCAGATTTGGGTAGAAAATGACGAATTTACCCTGGAACATGTCATAAACACTTGAAATACATTGATTTGAGTTAAACTTGGTCAAATAGGAGAGGTTTAAGGTAAAAAAAATACTTAAACACTTTGCATCGGATAGTATGAATTAATATTGATCAAATAGGATCGGTTTTGGTTAGAAAATGACGTATTTACCCTTGAAAATTTCAAAAACACTTGAAACACATCGATTTGAGTCAAACTCGGCCAAATGGGAGAGATTCTGGGTATAAAGTGACATTAAAACTTCGAATCGGACGATATGAGTCAATATTTGTCAAATGGGATCAGATTTGGGTAGAAAATGACGAATTTACCCTTAAACATGTCATAAACACTTGAAATATATTGATTTGAGTTAAACTTGGTCAAATAGGAGAGGTTTAAGGTAAAAAAAAGACTTAAACACTTTGCATCGGACAATATGAGTTAATATTGATCAAATAGGATCAGTTTTGGTTAGAAAATGACGTATTTACCCTTGAACATTTCATAAACACTTGAAACACATCAATTTGAGTCAAACTCGGTCAAATGGGAGCGAAACTGGGTATAAAGTGACATTAAAACTTCGAATCGGACAATATGAGTCAATATTGGTCAAATGGGATCAGATTTGGCTAGAAAATGACGAATTTACTCTTGAACATGTCATAAACACTTGAAATACAATGATTTCAGTTAAACTCGGTCAAATAGGAGAGGTTTAAGTAAATAAAAGACTTAAACACTTTGCATCGGACAATATGAAATAATATTGATCAAATAGGATCAGTTTTGGTTAGAAAATGACGTATTTACCCTTGAAAATTTCAAAAACACTTGAAACACGTCGATTTGAGTCAAACTCGGCCAAATGGGAGGGATTCTGGGTATAAAGTGACATTAAAACTTCGAATCGGACGATATGAGTCAATATTTGTCAAATGGGATCAGATTTGGGTAGAAAATGACGAATTTACCCTTGAACATGTCATAAACACTTGAAATATATTGATTTGAGTTAAACTTGGTCAAATAGGAGAGGTTTAAGGTAAAAAAAAGACTTAAACACTTTGCATCGGACAATATGAGTTAATATTGATCAAATAGGATCAGTTTTGGTTAGAAAATGACGTATTTACCCTTGAACATTTCATAAACACTTGAAACACATCAATTTGAGTCAAACTCGGCCAAATGGGAGAGATTCTGGGTATAAAGTGACATTAAAACTTCGAATCGGACGATATGAGTCAATATTTGTCAAATGGGATCAGATTTGGGTAGAAAATGACGAATTTACCCTTGAAGATGTCATAAACACTTGAAATATAATGATTTCAGTTAAACTCGGTCAAATAGGAGAGGTTTAAGTAAAAAAAAGACTTAAACACTTTGCATCGGACAATATGAGTTAATATTGATCAAATAGGATCAGTTTTGGTTAGAAAATGACGTATTTACCCTTGAACATTTCATAAACACTTGAAACACATCGATTTGAGCCGAACTCGGTTAAATGGGAGAGATTCTAGGTATAAAGTGACATTAAAACTTCGAATCGGACGATATGAGTCAATATTGGTCAAATGGGATCAAATTTGGGTAGAAAATGACGAATTTACCCTTGAACATGTCATAAACACTTGAAATACATTGATTTGAGTTAAACTTGGTCAAATAGGAGAGGTTTAAGGTAAAAAAAAAGACTTAAACACTTTGCATCGGACAATATGAGTTAATGTTGATCAAATAGGATCAGTTTTGGTTAGAAAATGACGTATTTACCCTTGAACATTTCATAAACACTTGAAACACATCGATTTGAGTCAAACTCGGTTAAATGGGAGAGATTCTGGGTATAAAGTGACATTAAAACTTCGAGTCGGACGATATGAGTCAATATTGGTCAAATGGGATCAGATTTGGGTACAAAATGACGAATTTACCCTTGAACATGTCATAAACACTTGAAATACATTGATTTGAGTTAAACTCGGTCAAATAGGAGAGGTTTAAGGTAAAAAAAAAGACCTGAATACTTTACATCGGACAATATGAGTTAATATTGATCAAATAGGATCAGTTTTGGTTAGAAAATGACGTATTTACCCTTGAGCATTTCATAAACACTTGAAACACTTCGATTTGAGTCAAACTCGGTCAAATGGGAGAGATTCTGGGTATAAAGTGACACTAAAACTTCGAATCGGACGATATGAGTCAATATTGGCCAAATGGGATCAGATTTGGGTACAAAATGATGAATTTACCCTTGAACATGTCATAAATACTTGAAATACATTGATTTGAGTTAAACTCGGTCAAATAGGAGAGGTTTAAGGTAAAAAAAAGACTTAAACACTTTGCATCGGACAATATGAATTAATATTGATCAAATAGGATCAGTTTTGGTTAGAAAATAACGTATTTACCCTTGACCATTTCATAAACACTTGAAACACATCGATTTGAGTCAAACTCGGTCAAATGGGAGAGATTCTGGGTATAAAGTGACATTAAAACTTCGAATCGGACAATATGAGTCAATATTGGTCAAATGGGATCAGATTTGGGTAGAAAATGACGAATTTACTCTTGAACATGTCATAAACACTTGAAATACAATGATTTCAGTTAAACTCGGTCAAATAGGAGAGGTTTAAGTAAAAAAAAGACTTAAACACTTTGCATCGGACAATATGAAATAATATTGATCAAATAGGATCAGTTTTGGTTAGAAAATGACGTATTTACCCTTGAAAATTTCAAAAACACTTGAAACACATCGATTTGAGTCAAACTCGGCCAAATGGGAGAGATTTTGGGTATAAAGTGACATTAAAACTTCGAATCGGACGATATGAGTCAATATTTGTCAAATGGGATCAGATTTGGGTAGAAAATGACGAATTTACCCTTGAACATGTCATAAACACTTGAAATATATTGATTTGAGTTAAACTTGGTCAAATAGGAGAGGTTTAATGTAAAAAAAAGACTTAAACACTTTGCATCGGACAATATGAGTTAATATTGATCAAATAGGATCAGTTTTGGTTAGAAAATGACGTATTTACCCTTGAACATTTCATAAACACTTGAAACACATCAATTTGAGTCAAACTCGGTCAAATGGGAGCGAAACTGGGTATAAAGTGACATTAAAACTTCGAATCGGACAATATGAGTCAATATTGGTCAAATGGGATCAGATTTGGGTAGAAAATGACGAATTTACTCTTGAACATGTCATAAACACTTGAAATACAATGATTTCAGTTAAACTCGGTCAAATAGGAGAGGTTTAAGTAAAAAAAAGACTTAAACACTTTGCATCGGACAATATGAAATAATATTGATCAAATAGGATCAGTTTTGGTTAAAAATGACGTATTTACCCTTGAAAATTTCAAAAACACTTGAAACACATCGATTTGAGTCAAACTCGGCCAAATGGGAGAGATTCTGGGTATAAAGTGACATTAAAACTTCGAATCGGACGATATGAGTCAATATTTGTCAAATGGGATCAGACTTGGGTAGAAAATGACGAATTTACCCTTGAATATGTGATAAACACTTGAAATATATTGATTTGAGTTAAACTTGGTCAAATAGGAGAGGTTTAAGGTAAAAAAAAGACTTAAACACTTTGCATCGGACAATATGAGTTAATATTGATCAAATAGGATCAGTTTTGGTTAGAAAATGACGTATTTACCCTTGAACATTTCATAAACACTTGAAATACATAAATTTGAGTAAAACTCGGTCAAATGGGAGAGAAACTGGGTATAAAGTGACATTAAAACTTCGAATCGGACAATATGAGTCAATATTGGTCAAATGGGATCAGATTTGGGTAGAAAATGACGAATTTACTCTTGAACATGTTATAAACACTTGAAATACAATGATTTTAGTTAAACTCGGTCAAATAGGAGAGGTTTAAGTAAAAAAAAGACTTAAACACTTTGCATCGAACAATATGAGTTAATATTGATCAAATGGGATCAGATTTGGGTAGAAAATGACGAATTTACTCTTGAACATGTCATAAACACTTGAAATACAATGATTTCAGTTAAACTCGGTCAAATAGGAGAGGTTTAAGTAAAAAAAAGACTTAAACACTTTGCATCGGACAATATGAGTTAATATTGATCAAATAGGATCAGTTTTGGTTAGAAAATGACGTATTTACCCTTGAACATTTCATAAATACTTGAAATACATCGATTTGAGTCAAACTCGGTCAAATGGGAGAGATTCTAGGTATAAAGTGACATTAAAACTTCGAATCGGACGATATGAGTCAATATTGGTCAAATGGGATCAGATTTGGGTAGAAAATGACGAATTTACCCTTGAACATGTCATAAACACTTGAAATACATTGATTTGAGTTAAACTCGGTTAAATAGGAGAGGTTTAAGGTAAAAAAAAGACTTAAACACTTTGCATCGGACAATATGAGTTAATATTGATCAAATAGGATCAGATTTGGTTAGAAAATGACGAATTTACTCTTGAACATGTCATAAACACTTGAAATACAATGATTTCAGTTAAACTCGGTCAAATAGGAGAGGTTTAAGTAAAAAAAAGACTTAAACACTTTGCATCGGACAATATGAAATAATATTGATCAAATAGGATCAGTTTTGGTTAGAAAATGACGTATTTACCCTTGAAAATTTCAAAAACACTTGAAACACATCGATTTGAGTCAAACTCGGCCAAATGGGAGGGATTCTGGGTATAGAGTGACATTAAAACTTCGAATCGGACGATATGAGTCAATATTTGTCAAATGGGATTAGATTTGGGTAGAAAATGACGAATTTACCCTTGAACATGTCATAAACACTTGAAATATATTGATTTGAGTTAAACTTGGTCAAATAGGAGAGGTTTAAGGTAAAAAAAAGACTTAAACACTTTGCATCGGACAATATGAGTTAATATTGATCAAATAGGATCAGTTTTGGTTAGAAAATGACGTATTTACCCTGGAACATTTCATAAACACTTGAAATACATCAATTTGAGTCAAACTCGGCCAAATGGGAGAGATTTTGGGTATAAAGTGACATTAAAACTTTGAATCGGACGATATGAGTCAATATTGGTCAAATGGGATCAGATTTGGGTAGAAAATGACGAATTTACCCTGGAACATGTCATAAACACTTGAAATACATTGATTTGAGTTAAACTTGGTCAAATAGGAGAGGTTTAAGGTAAAAAAAATACTTAAACACTTTGCATCGGATAGTATGAATTAATATTGATCAAATAGGATCGGTTTTGGTTAGAAAATGACGTATTTACCCTTGAAAATTTCAAAAACACTTGAAACACATCGATTTGAGTCAAACTCGGCCAAATGGGAGAGATTCTGGGTATAAAGTGACATTAAAACTTCGAATCGGACGATATGAGTCAATATTTGTCAAATGGGATCAGATTTGGGTAGAAAATGACGAATTTACCCTTAAACATGTCATAAACACTTGAAATATATTGATTTGAGTTAAACTTGGTCAAATAGGAGAGGTTTAAGGTAAAAAAAAGACTTAAACACTTTGCATCGGACAATATGAGTTAATATTGATCAAATAGGATCAGTTTTGGTTAGAAAATGACGTATTTACCCTTGAACATTTCATAAACACTTGAAACACATCAATTTGAGTCAAACTCGGTCAAATGGGAGCGAAACTGGGTATAAAGTGACATTAAAACTTCGAATCGGACAATATGAGTCAATATTGGTCAAATGGGATCAGATTTGGCTAGAAAATGACGAATTTACTCTTGAACATGTCATAAACACTTGAAATACAATGATTTCAGTTAAACTCGGTCAAATAGGAGAGGTTTAAGTAAATAAAAGACTTAAACACTTTGCATCGGACAATATGAAATAATATTGATCAAATAGGATCAGTTTTGGTTAGAAAATGACGTATTTACCCTTGAAAATTTCAAAAACACTTGAAACACGTCGATTTGAGTCAAACTCGGCCAAATGGGAGGGATTCTGGGTATAAAGTGACATTAAAACTTCGAATCGGACGATATGAGTCAATATTTGTCAAATGGGATCAGATTTGGGTAGAAAATGACGAATTTACCCTTGAACATGTCATAAACACTTGAAATATATTGATTTGAGTTAAACTTGGTCAAATAGGAGAGGTTTAAGGTAAAAAAAAGACTTAAACACTTTGCATCGGACAATATGAGTTAATATTGATCAAATAGGATCAGTTTTGGTTAGAAAATGACGTATTTACCCTTGAACATTTCATAAACACTTGAAACACATCAATTTGAGTCAAACTCGGCCAAATGGGAGAGATTCTGGGTATAAAGTGACATTAAAACTTCGAATCGGACGATATGAGTCAATATTTGTCAAATGGGATCAGATTTGGGTAGAAAATGACGAATTTACCCTTGAAGATGTCATAAACACTTGAAATATAATGATTTCAGTTAAACTCGGTCAAATAGGAGAGGTTTAAGTAAAAAAAAGACTTAAACACTTTGCATCGGACAATATGAGTTAATATTGATCAAATAGGATCAGTTTTGGTTAGAAAATGACGTATTTACCCTTGAACATTTCATAAACACTTGAAACACATCGATTTGAGCCGAACTCGGTTAAATGGGAGAGATTCTAGGTATAAAGTGACATTAAAACTTCGAATCGGACGATATGAGTCAATATTGGTCAAATGGGATCAAATTTGGGTAGAAAATGACGAATTTACCCTTGAACATGTCATAAACACTTGAAATACATTGATTTGAGTTAAACTTGGTCAAATAGGAGAGGTTTAAGGTAAAAAAAAAGACTTAAACACTTTGCATCGGACAATATGAGTTAATGTTGATCAAATAGGATCAGTTTTGGTTAGAAAATGACGTATTTACCCTTGAACATTTCATAAACACTTGAAACACATCGATTTGAGTCAAACTCGGTTAAATGGGAGAGATTCTGGGTATAAAGTGACATTAAAACTTCGAGTCGGACGATATGAGTCAATATTGGTCAAATGGGATCAGATTTGGGTACAAAATGACGAATTTACCCTTGAACATGTCATAAACACTTGAAATACATTGATTTGAGTTAAACTCGGTCAAATAGGAGAGGTTTAAGGTAAAAAAAAAGACCTGAATACTTTACATCGGACAATATGAGTTAATATTGATCAAATAGGATCAGTTTTGGTTAGAAAATGACGTATTTACCCTTGAGCATTTCATAAACACTTGAAACACTTCGATTTGAGTCAAACTCGGTCAAATGGGAGAGATTCTGGGTATAAAGTGACACTAAAACTTCGAATCGGACGATATGAGTCAATATTGGCCAAATGGGATCAGATTTGGGTACAAAATGATGAATTTACCCTTGAACATGTCATAAATACTTGAAATACATTGATTTGAGTTAAACTCGGTCAAATAGGAGAGGTTTAAGGTAAAAAAAAGACTTAAACACTTTGCATCGGACAATATGAATTAATATTGATCAAATAGGATCAGTTTTGGTTAGAAAATAACGTATTTACCCTTGACCATTTCATAAACACTTGAAACACATCGATTTGAGTCAAACTCGGTCAAATGGGAGAGATTCTGGGTATAAAGTGACATTAAAACTTCGAATCGGACAATATGAGTCAATATTGGTCAAATGGGATCAGATTTGGGTAGAAAATGACGAATTTACTCTTGAACATGTCATAAACACTTGAAATACAATGATTTCAGTTAAACTCGGTCAAATAGGAGAGGTTTAAGTAAAAAAAAGACTTAAACACTTTGCATCGGACAATATGAAATAATATTGATCAAATAGGATCAGTTTTGGTTAGAAAATGACGTATTTACCCTTGAAAATTTCAAAAACACTTGAAACACATCGATTTGAGTCAAACTCGGCCAAATGGGAGAGATTTTGGGTATAAAGTGACATTAAAACTTCGAATCGGACGATATGAGTCAATATTTGTCAAATGGGATCAGATTTGGGTAGAAAATGACGAATTTACCCTTGAACATGTCATAAACACTTGAAATATATTGATTTGAGTTAAACTTGGTCAAATAGGAGAGGTTTAATGTAAAAAAAAGACTTAAACACTTTGCATCGGACAATATGAGTTAATATTGATCAAATAGGATCAGTTTTGGTTAGAAAATGACGTATTTACCCTTGAACATTTCATAAACACTTGAAACACATCAATTTGAGTCAAACTCGGTCAAATGGGAGCGAAACTGGGTATAAAGTGACATTAAAACTTCGAATCGGACAATATGAGTCAATATTGGTCAAATGGGATCAGATTTGGGTAGAAAATGACGAATTTACTCTTGAACATGTCATAAACACTTGAAATACAATGATTTCAGTTAAACTCGGTCAAATAGGAGAGGTTTAAGTAAAAAAAAGACTTAAACACTTTGCATCGGACAATATGAAATAATATTGATCAAATAGGATCAGTTTTGGTTAAAAATGACGTATTTACCCTTGAAAATTTCAAAAACACTTGAAACACATCGATTTGAGTCAAACTCGGCCAAATGGGAGAGATTCTGGGTATAAAGTGACATTAAAACTTCGAATCGGACGATATGAGTCAATATTTGTCAAATGGGATCAGACTTGGGTAGAAAATGACGAATTTACCCTTGAATATGTGATAAACACTTGAAATATATTGATTTGAGTTAAACTTGGTCAAATAGGAGAGGTTTAAGGTAAAAAAAAGACTTAAACACTTTGCATCGGACAATATGAGTTAATATTGATCAAATAGGATCAGTTTTGGTTAGAAAATGACGTATTTACCCTTGAACATTTCATAAACACTTGAAATACATAAATTTGAGTAAAACTCGGTCAAATGGGAGAGAAACTGGGTATAAAGTGACATTAAAACTTCGAATCGGACAATATGAGTCAATATTGGTCAAATGGGATCAGATTTGGGTAGAAAATGACGAATTTACTCTTGAACATGTTATAAACACTTGAAATACAATGATTTTAGTTAAACTCGGTCAAATAGGAGAGGTTTAAGTAAAAAAAAGACTTAAACACTTTGCATCGAACAATATGAGTTAATATTGATCAAATGGGATCAGATTTGGGTAGAAAATGACGAATTTACTCTTGAACATGTCATAAACACTTGAAATACAATGATTTCAGTTAAACTCGGTCAAATAGGAGAGGTTTAAGTAAAAAAAAGACTTAAACACTTTGCATCGGACAATATGAGTTAATATTGATCAAATAGGATCAGTTTTGGTTAGAAAATGACGTATTTACCCTTGAACATTTCATAAATACTTGAAATACATCGATTTGAGTCAAACTCGGTCAAATGGGAGAGATTCTAGGTATAAAGTGACATTAAAACTTCGAATCGGACGATATGAGTCAATATTGGTCAAATGGGATCAGATTTGGGTAGAAAATGACGAATTTACCCTTGAACATGTCATAAACACTTGAAATACATTGATTTGAGTTAAACTCGGTCAAATAGGAGAGGTTTAAGGTAAAAAAAAGATTTAAACACTTTGCATCGGACAATATGAGTTAATATTGATCAAATAGGATCAGTTTTGGTTAGAAAATGACGTATTTACCCTTGAACATTTCATAAACACTTGAAATACATCGATTTGAGTGAAATTCGGTCAAATGGGATAGATTCTGGGTATAAAGTGACATTAAAACTTCGAATCGGACAATATGAGTCAATATTGGTCAAATGGGATCAGATTTGGGTATAAAATGATGAATTTACCCTTGAACATGTCATAAACACTGAAATATATTGATTTGAGTTAAACTCGGTCAAATAGGAGAGGTTTAAGGTAAAAAAAAGACTTAAACACTTTACATCGGACAATATGAGTTAATATTGATCAAATTCGATCAGTTTTGGTTAGAAAATGACGTATTTACCCTTGAACATTTCATAAACACTTGAAACACATCGATTTGAGTCAAACTCGGTCAAATGGGAGAGATTCTGGGTATAAAGTGACATTAAAACTTCGAATCGGACGATATGAGTCAATATTGGTCAAATGGGATCAGATTTGGGTAGAAAATGACGAATTTACCCTTGAACATGTCATAAACACTTGAAATACATTGATTTGAGTTAAACTCGGTCAAATAGGAGAGGTTTAAGGTAAAAAAAAGACTTAAACACTTTACATCGGACAAAATCTGTTAATATTAATCAAATAAGATCAGTTTTGGTTAGAAAATGACGTATTTACCCTTGAACATTTCATAAACACTTGAAATACATCGATTTGAGTCAAACTCGGTCAAATGGGAGACATTCTGGGTATAAAGTGACATTAAAACTTCGAATCGGACGATATGAGTTAATATTGGTCAAATGGGATCAGATTTGGGTAGAAAATGACGAATTTACCCTTGAACATGTCATAAACACTTGAAATACATTGATTTGAGTTAAACTCGGTCAAATAGGAGAGGTTTAAGGTAAAAAAAAGACTTAAACACTTTGCATCGGACAATATGAGTTAATATTGATCAAATAGGATCAGTTTTGGTTAGAAAATGACGTATTTGCCCTTTAACATTTCATAAACACTTGAAATACATCGATTTGAGTCAAACTCGGTCAAATGGGAGAGATTCTGGGTATAAAGTGACATTAAAACTTCGAATCGGACGATATGAGTCAATATTGGTCAAATGGGATCAGATTTGGGTAGAAAATGACGAATTTACCCTTGAACATGTCATAAACACTTGAAATACATTGATTTGAGTTAAACTCAGTCAAATAAGAGAGGTTTAAGGTAAAAAAAGACTTAAACACTTTGCATCGGACAATATGAGTTAATATTGATCAAATAGGATAAGTTTTGGTTAGAAAATGACGTATTTACCCTTGAACATTTCATAAATACTTGAAATACATCGATTTGAGTCAAACTCGGTCAAATGGGAGAGATTCTGGGTATAAAGTGACATTAAAACTTCGAATCGGACGATATGAGTCAATATTGGTCAAATGGGATCAGATTTGGGTAGAAAATGACGAATTTACCCTTGAACATGTCATAAACACTTGAAATACATTGATTTGAGTTAAACTCGGTCAAATAGGAGAGGTTTAAGGTAAAAAAAAGACTTAAACACTTTGCATCGGACAATATGAGTTAATATTGATCAAATAGGATCAGTTTTGGTTAGAAAATGACGTATTTACCCTTGAACATTTCATAAACACTTGAAATACATCGATTTGAGTCAAACTCGGTCAAATGGAGAGATTCTGGGTATAAAGTGACATTAAAACTTCGAAGCGGACGATATGAGTCAATATTGGTCAAATGGGATCAGATTTGGGTATAAAATGACGAATTTACCCTTGAACATGTCATAAACACTTGAAATACATTGATTTTAGTTAAACTCGGTCGAAGAGGAGAGGTTTAAGGTAAAAAAAAGACTTAAACACTTTGCATCGGACAATATGAGTTAATATTGATCAAATAGGATCAGTTTTGGTTAGAAAATGACGTATTTACCCTTTAACATTTCATAAACACTTGAAACACATCGATTTGGGTCAAACTCGGTCAAATGGGAGAGATTCTGGGTATAAAGTGACATTAAAACGTCGAATCGGACGATATGTGTCAATATTGGTCAAATGGGATCAGATTTTTGTAGAAAATGACGAATTTACACTTGAACATGTCATAAACACTTGAAATACATTGATTTGAGTTAAACTCGGTCAAATAGGAGAGGTTTAAGGTAAAAAAAGACTTAAACACTTTGCATCGGACAATATGAGTTAACATTGATCAAATAGGATCAGTTTTGGTTAGAAAATGACGTATTTACCCTTGAACATTTCATAAACAATTGAAATACATCGATTTGGGTCAAACTCGGTCAAATGGGAGAGATTCTGGGTATAAAGTGACATTAAAACTTCGAATCGCACGATATGAGTCAATATTGGTCAAATGGGATCAGATTTGGGTAGAAAATGACGAATTTACCCTTGAACATGTCATAAACACTTGAAATACATTGATTTGAGTTAAACTCGGTTAAATAGGAGAGGTTTAAGGTAAAAAAAAGACTTAAACACTTTGCATCGGACAATATGAGTTAATATTGATCAAATAGGATCAGATTTGGTTAGAAAATGACGTATTTACCCTTGACCATTTCATAAACACTTGAAATAGATCGATTTGAGTCAAACTCGGTCAAATGGGAGAGATTCTAGGTATAAAGTGACATTAAAAGTTCGAATCGGACGATATGAGTCAATATTGGTCAAATGGGATCAGATTTGGGTAGAAAATGACGAATTTACCCTTGAACATGTCATAAACACTTGAAATACATTGATTTGAGTTAAACTCGGTCAAATAGGAGAGGTTTAAGGTAAAAAAAAAGACTTAAACACTTTGCATCGGACAATATGAGTTAATATTGATCAAATAGGATTAATTTTGGTTAGAAAATGACGTATTTACCCTTGAACATTTCATAAACACTTGAAATACATCGATTTGAGTCAAACTCGGTCAAATGGAGAGATTCTGGGTATAAAGTGACATTAAAACTTCGAAGCGGACGATATGAGTCAATATTGGTCAAATGGGATCAGATTTGGGTATAAAATGACGAATTTACCCTTGAACATGTCATAAACACTTGAAATACATTGATTTTAGTTAAACTCGGTCAAAGAGGAGAGGTTTAAGGTAAAAAAAAGACTTAAACACTTTGCATCGGACAATATGAGTTAACATTGATCAAATAGGATCAGTTTTGGTTAGAAAATGACGTATTTACCCTTGAACATTTCATAAACAATTGAAATACATCGATTTGGGTCAAACTCGGTCAAATGGGAGAGATTCTGGGTATAAAGTCACATTAAAACTTCGAATCGCACGATATGAGTCAATATTGGTCAAATGGGTTTAGATTTGGGTAGAAAATGACGAATTTACCCTTGAACATGTCATAAACACTTGAAATACATTGATTTGAGTTAAACTCGGTTAAATAGGAGAGGTTTAAGGTAAAAAAAAGACTTAAACACTTTGCATCGGACAATATGAGTTAATATTGATCAAATAGGATCAGATTTGGTTAGAAAATGACGTATTTACCCTTGACCATTTCATAAACACTTGAAATAGATCGATTTGAGTCAAACTCGGTCAAATGGGAGAGATTCTGGGTATAAAGTGACATTAAAACTTCGAATCGCACGATATGAGTCTATATTGGTCAAATGGGATCAGATTTGGGTAGAAAATGACGAATTTACCCTTGAACATGTCATAAACACTTGAAATACATTGATTTGAGTTAAACTCGGTCAAATAGGAGAGGTTTAAGGTAAAAAAAAGACTTAAACACTTTGCATCGGACAATATGAGTTAATATTGATCAAATAGGATCAGTTTTGGTTAGAAAATGACGTATTTACCCTTGAACATGTCATAAACACTTGAAATACATTGATTTGAGTTAAACTCCGTCAAATAAGAGAGGTTTAAGGTAAAAATAAGACTTAAACACTTTGCATCGGACAATATGAGTTAATATTGATCAAATAGGATCAGTTTTGGTTAGAAAATGACGTATTTACCCTTGAACATTTCATAAATACTTGAAATACATCGATTTGAGTCAAACTCGGTCAAATGGGAGAGATTCTAGGTATAAAGTGGCATTAAAACTTCGAAGCGGACGATATGAGTCAATATTGGTCAAATGGGATCAGATTTGGGTAGAAAATGACGTATTTACCCTTGAACATGTCATAAACACTTGAAATACATTGATTTGAGTTAAACTCGGTCAAATAGGAGAGGTTTAAGGTAAAAAAAAGACTTCAACACTTTGCATCGGACAATATGAGTTAATATTGATCAAATAGGATCAGATTTGGGTAGAAAATGACGAATTTACCCATGAACATGTCATAAACACTTGAAATACATTGATTTGAGTTAAACTCGGTCAAATAGGAGAGGTTTAAGGTAAAAAAAAGACTTAAACACTTTGCATCGGACAATATGAGTTAATATTGATCAAATAGGATCAGTTTTGGTTAGAAAATGACGTATTTACCCTTGAACATTTCATAAACACTTAAAATACATCGATTTGAGTCAAACTCGGTCAAATGGAGAGATTCTGGGTATAAAGTGACATTAAAACTTCGAAGCGGACGATATGAGTCAATATTGGTCAAATGGGATCAGATTTGGGTAGAAAATGACGAATTTACCCTTGAACATGTCATAAACACTTGAAATACATTGATTTGAGTTAAACTCGGTCAAATAGGAGAGGTTTAAGGTAAAAAAAAGACTTAAACACTTTGCATCGGACAATATGAGTTAATATTGATCAAATAGGATTAGTTTTGGTTAGAAAATGACGTATTTACCCTTGAACATTTCATAAACACTTGAAATACATCGATTTGAGTCAAACTCGGTCAAATGGAGAGATTCTGGGTATAAAGTGGCATTAAAACTTCGAAGCGGACGATATGAGTCAATATTGGTCAAATGGGATCAGATTTGGTTATAAAATGACAAATTTACCCTTGAACATGTCATAAACACTTGAAATACATTGATTTTAGTTAAACTCGGTCAAAGAGGAGAGGTTTAAGGTAAAAAAAAGACTTAAACACTTTGCATCGGACAATATGAGTTAACATTGATCAAATAGGATCAGTTTTGGTTAGAAAATGACGTATTTACCCTTGAACATTTCATAAACAATTGAAATACATCGATTTGGGTCAAACTCGGTCAAATGGGAGAGATTCTGGGTATAAAGTCACATTAAAACTTCGAATCGCACGATATGAGTCAATATTGGTCAAATGGGTTCAGATTTGGGTAGAAAATGACGAATTTACCCTTGAACATGTCATAAACACTTGAAATACATTGATTTGAGTTAAACTCGGTTAAATAGGAGAGGTTTAAGGTAAAAAAAAGACTTAAACACTTTGCATCGGACAATATGAGTTAATATTGATCAAATAGGATCAGATTTGGTTAGAAAATGACGTATTTACCCTTGACCATTTCATAAACACTTGAAATAGATCGATTTGAGTCAAACTCGGTCAAATGGGAGAGATTCTGGGTATAAAGTGACATTAAAACTTCGAATCGCACGATATGAGTCTATATTGGTCAAATGGGATCAGATTTGGGTAGAAAATGACGAATTTACCCTTGAACATGTCATAAACACTTGAAATACATTGATTTGAGTTAAACTCGGTCAAATAGGAGAGGTTTAAGGTAAAAAAAAGACTTAAACACTTTGCATCGGACAATATGAGTTAATATTGATCAAATAGGATCAGTTTTGGTTAGAAAATGACGTATTTACCCTTGAACATGTCATAAACACTTGAAATACATTGATTTGAGTTAAACTCCGTCAAATAAGAGAGGTTTAAGGTAAAAATAAGACTTAAACACTTTGCATCGGACAATATGAGTTAATATTGATCAAATAGGATCAGTTTTGGTTAGAAAATGACGTATTTACCCTTGAACATTTCATAAATACTTGAAATACATCGATTTGAGTCAAACTCGGTCAAATGGGAGAGATTCTAGGTATAAAGTGGCATTAAAACTTCGAAGCGGACGATATGAGTCAATATTGGTCAAATGGGATCAGATTTGGGTAGAAAATGACGTATTTACCCTTGAACATGTCATAAACACTTGAAATACATTGATTTGAGTTAAACTCGGTCAAATAGGAGAGGTTTAAGGTAAAAAAAAGACTTCAACACTTTGCATCGGACAATATGAGTTAATATTGATCAAATAGGATCAGATTTGGGTAGAAAATGACGAATTTACCCATGAACATGTCATAAACACTTGAAATACATTGATTTGAGTTAAACTCGGTCAAATAGGAGAGGTTTAAGGTAAAAAAAAAGACATAAACACTTTGCATCGGACAATATGAGTTAATATTGATCAAATAGGATTAATTTTGGTTAGAAAATGACGTATTTACCCTTGAACATTTCATAAACACTTGCAATACATCGATTTGAGTCAAACTCGGTCAAATGGAGAGATTCTGGGTATAAAGTGACATTAAAACTTCGAAGCGGACGATATGAGTCAATATTGGTCAAATGGGATCAGATTTGGGTATAAAATGACGAATTTACCCTTGAACATGTCATAAACACTTGAAATACATTGATTTTAGTTAAACTCGGTCAAAGAGGAGAGGTTTAAGGTAAAAAAAAGACTTAAACACTTTGCATTGGACAATATGAGTTAACATTGATCAAATAGGATCAGTTTTGGTTAGAAAATGACGTATTTACCCTTGAACATTTCATAAACAATTGAAATACATCGATTTGGGTCAAACTCGGTCAAATGGGAGAGATTCTGGGTATAAAGTCACATTAAAACTTCGAATCGCACGATATGAGTCAATATTGGTCAAATGGGTTCAGATTTGGGTAGAAAATGACGAATTTACCCTTGAACATGTCATAAACACTTGAAATACATTGATTTGAGTTAAACTCGGTTAAATAGGAGAGGTTTAAGGTAAAAAAAAGACTTAAACACTTTGCATCGGACAATATGAGTTAATATTGATCAAATAGGATCAGATTTGGTTAGAAAATGACGTATTTACCCTTGACCATTTCATAAACACTTGAAATAGATCGATTTGAGTCAAACTCGGTCAAATGGGAGAGATTCTGGGTATAAAGTGACATTAAAACTTCGAATCGCACGATATGAGTCTATATTGGTCAAATGGGATCAGATTTGGGTAGAAAATGACGAATTTACCCTTGAACATGTCATAAACACTTGAAATACATTGATTTGAGTTAAACTCGGTCAAATAGGAGAGGTTTAAGGTAAAAAAAAGACTTAAACACTTTGCATCGGACAATATGAGTTAATATTGATCAAATAGGATCAGTTTTGGTTAGAAAATGACGTATTTACCCTTGAACATGTCATAAACACTTGAAATACATTGATTTGAGTTAAACTCCGTCAAATAAGAGAGGTTTAAGGTAAAAATAAGACTTAAACACTTTGCATCGGACAATATGAGTTAATATTGATCAAATAGGATCAGTTTTGGTTAGAAAATGACGTATTTACCCTTGAACATTTCATAAATACTTGAAATACATCGATTTGAGTCAAACTCGGTCAAATGGGAGAGATTCTAGGTATAAAGTGGCATTAAAACTTCGAAGCGGACGATATGAGTCAATATTGGTCAAATGGGATCAGATTTGGGTAGAAAATGACGTATTTACCCTTGAACATGTCATAAACACTTGAAATACATTGATTTGAGTTAAACTCGGTCAAATAGGAGAGGTTTAAGGTAAAAAAAAGACTTCAACACTTTGCATCGGACAATATGAGTTAATATTGATCAAATAGGATCAGATTTGGGTAGAAAATGACGAATTTACCCATGAACATGTCATAAACACTTGAAATACATTGATTTGAGTTAAACTCGGTCAAATAGGAGAGGTTTAAGGTAAAAAAAAAGACATAAACACTTTGCATCGGACAATATGAGTTAATATTGATCAAATAGGATTAATTTTGGTTAGAAAATGACGTATTTACCCTTGAACATTTCATAAACACTTGCAATACATCGATTTGAGTCAAACTCGGTCAAATGGAGAGATTCTGGGTATAAAGTGACATTAAAACTTCGAAGCGGACGATATGAGTCAATATTGGTCAAATGGGATCAGATTTGGGTATAAAATGACGAATTTACCCTTGAACATGTCATAAACACTTGAAATACATTGATTTTAGTTAAACTCGGTCAAAGAGGAGAGGTTTAAGGTAAAAAAAAGACTTAAACACTTTGCATTGGACAATATGAGTTAACATTGATCAAATAGGATCAGTTTTGGTTAGAAAATGACGTATTTACCCTTGAACATTTCATAAACAATTGAAATACATCGATTTGGGTCAAACTCGGTCAAATGGGAGAGATTCTGGGTATAAAGTCACATTAAAACTTCGAATCGCACGATATGAGTCAATATTGGTCAAATGGGTTCAGATTTGGGTAGAAAATGACGAATTTACCCTTGAACATGTCATAAACACTTGAATTACATTGATTTGAGTTAAACTCTGTTAAATAGGAGAGGTTTAAGGTAAAAAAAAGACTTAAACACTTTGCATCGGACAATATGAGTTAATATTGATCAAATAGGATCAGATTTGGTTAGAAAATGACGTATTTACCCTTGACCATTTCATAAACACTTGAAATAGATCGATTTGAGTCAAACTCGGTCAAATGGGAGAGATTCTGGGTATAAAGTGACATTAAAACTTCGAATCGCACGATATGAGTCTATATTGGTCAAATGGGATCAGATTTGGGTAGAAAATGACGAATTTACCCTTGAACATGTCATAAACACTTGAAATACATTGATTTGAGTTAAACTCGGTCAAATAGGAGAGGTTTAAGGTAAAAAAAAGACTTAAACACTTTGCATCGGACAATATGAGTTAATATTGATCAAATAGGATCAGTTTTGGTTAGAAAATGACGTATTTACCCTTGAACATGTCATAAACACTTGAAATACATTGATTTGAGTTAAACTCCGTCAAATAAGAGAGGTTTAAGGTAAAAATAAGACTTAAACACTTTGCATCGGACAATATGAGTTAATATTGATCAAATAGGATCAGTTTTGGTTAGAAAATGACGTATTTACCCTTGAACATTTCATAAATACTTGAAATACATCGATTTGAGTCAAACTCGGTCAAATGGGAGAGATTCTAGGCATAAAGTGGCATTAAAACTTCGAAGCGGACGATATGAGTCAATATTGGTCAAATGGGATCAGATTTGGTTATAAAATGACGAATTTACCCTTGAACATGTCATAAACACTTGAAATACACTGATTTTAGTTAAACTCGGTCAAAGAGGAGAGGTTTAAGGTAAAAAAAAGACTTAAACACTTTGCATCGGACAATATGAGTTAACATTGATCAAATAGGATCAGTTTTGGTTAGAAAATGACGTATTTAGCCTTGAACATTTCATAAACAATTGAAATACATCGATTTGGGTCAAACTCGGTCAAATGGGAGAGATTCTGGGTATAAAGTGAGATTAAAACTTCGAATCGCACGATATGAGTCAATATTGGTCAAATGGGATAAGATTTGGGTAGAAAATGACGAATTTACCCTTGAACATGTCATAAACACTTGAAATACATTGATTTGAGTTAAACTCGGTTAAATAGGAGAGGTTTAAGGTAAAAAAAAGACTTAAACACTTTGCATCGGACAATATGAGTTAATATTGATCAAATAGGATCAGATTTGGTCAGAAAATGACGTATTTACCCTTGACCATTTCATAAACACTAGAAATAGATCGATTTGAGTCAAACTCGGTCAAATGGGAGAGATTCTGGGTATAAAGTGACATTAAAAGTTCGAATCGGACGATATGAGTCAATATTGGTCAAATGGGATCAGATTTGGGTAGAAAATGACGAATTTACCCTTGAACATGTCATAATCACTTGAAATACATTGATTTGAGTTAAACTCGGTCAAATAGGAGAGGTTTAAGGTAAAAAAAAAGACTTAAACACTTTGCATCGGACAATATGAGTTAATATTGATCAAATAGGATTAATTTTGGTTAGAAAATGACGTATTTACCCTTGAACATTTCATAAACACTTGCAATACATCGATTTGAGTCAAACTCGGTCAAATGGAGAGATTCTGGGTATAAAGTGACATTAAAACTTCGAAGCGGACGATATGAGTCAATATTGGTCAAATGGGATCAGATTTGGGTATAAAATGACGAATTTACCCTTGAACATGTCATAAACACTTGAAATACATTGATTTTAGTTAAACTCGGTCAAAGAGGAGAGGTTTAAGGTAAAAAAAAGACTTAAACACTTTGCATTGGACAATATGAGTTAACATTGATCAAATAGGATCAGTTTTGGTTAGAAAATGACGTATTTACCCTTGAACATTTCATAAACAATTGAAATACATCGATTTGGGTCAAACTCGGTCAAATGGGAGAGATTCTGGGTATAAAGTCACATTAAAACTTCGAATCGCACGATATGAGTCAATATTGGTCAAATGGGTTCAGATTTGGGTAGAAAATGACGAATTTACCCTTGAACATGTCATAAACACTTGAAATACATTGATTTGAGTTAAACTCTGTTAAATAGGAGAGGTTTAAGGTAAAAAAAAGACTTAAACACTTTGCATCGGACAATATGAGTTAATATTGATCAAATAGGATCAGATTTGGTTAGAAAATGACGTATTTACCCTTGACCATTTCATAAACACTTGAAATAGATCGATTTGAGTCAAACTCGGTCAAATGGGAGAGATTCTGGGTATAAAGTGACATTAAAACTTCGAATCGCACGATATGAGTCTATATTGGTCAAATGGGATCAGATTTGGGTAGAAAATGACGAATTTACCCTTGAACATGTCATAAACACTTGAAATACATTGATTTGAGTTAAACTCGGTCAAATAGGAGAGGTTTAAGGTAAAAAAAAGACTTAAACACTTTGCATCAGACAATATGAGTTAATATTGATCAAATAGGATCAGTTTTGGTTAGAAAATGACGTATTTACCCTTGAACATGTCATAAACACTTGAAATACATTGATTTGAGTTAAACTCCGTCAAATAAGAGAGGTTTAAGGTAAAAATAAGACTTAAACACTTTGCATCGGACAATATGAGTTAATATTGATCAAATAGGATCAGTTTTGGTTAGAAAATGACGTATTTACCCTTGAACATTTCATAAATACTTGAAATACATCGATTTGAGTCAAACTCGGTCAAATGGGAGAGATTCTAGGCATAAAGTGGCATTAAAACTTCGAAGCGGACGATATGAGTCAATATTGGTCAAATGGGATCAGATTTGGGTAGAAAATGACGTATTTACCCTTGAACATGTCATAAACACTTGAAATACATTGATTTGAGTTAAACTCGGTCAAATAGGAGAGGTTTAAGGTAAAAAAAAGACTTCAACACTTTGCATCGGACAATATGAGTTAATATTGATCAAATAGGATCAGATTTGGGTAGAAAATGACGAATTTACCCTTGAACATGTCATAAACACTTGAAATACATTGATTTGAGTTAAACTCGGTCAAATAGGAGAGGTTTAAGGTAAAAAAAGACTTAAACACTTTGCATCGGACAATATGAGTTAATATTGATCAAATAGGATCAGTTTTGGTTAGAAAATGACGAATTTACCCTTGAACATGTCATAAACACTTGAAATACATTGATTTGAGTTAAACTCGGTCAAATAGGAGAGGTTTAAGGTAAAAAAAAGACTTAAACACTTTGCATCGGACAATATGAGTTAATATTGATCAAATAGGATCAGTTTTGGTTAGAAAATGACGTATTTACCCTTGAACATTTCATAAACACTTGAAATACATCGATTTGAGTCAAACTCGGTCAAATGGAGAGATTCTGGGTATAAAGTGGCATTAAAACTTCGAAGCGGACGATATGAGTCAATATTGGTCAAATGGGATCAGATTTGGTTATAAAATGACAAATTTACCCTTGAACATGTCATAAACACTTGAAATACATTGATTTTAGTTAAACTCGGTCAAAGAGGAGAGGTTTAAGGTAAAAAAAAGACTTAAACACTTTGCATCGGACAATATGAGTTAACATTGATCAAATAGGATCAGTTTTTGTTAGAAAATGACGTATTTAGCCTTGAACATTTCATAAACAATTGAAATTCATCGATTTGGGTCAAACTCGGTCAAATGGGAGAGATTCTGGGTATAAAGTGAGATTAAAACTTCGAATCGCACGATATGAGTCAATATTGGTCAAATGGGATAAGATTTGGGTAGAAAATGACGAATTTACCCTTGAACATGTCATAAACACTTGAAATACATTGATTTGAGTTAAACTCGGTTAAATAGGAGAGGTTTAAGGTAAAAAAAAGACTTAAACACTTTGCATCGGACAATATGAGTTAATATTGATCAAATAGGATCAGATTTGGTTAGAAAATGACGTATTTACCCTTGACCATTTCATAAACACTTGAAATAGATCGATTTGAGTCAAACTCGGTCAAATGGGAGAGATTCTGGGTATAAAGTGACATTAAAACTTCGAATCGCACGATATGAGTCTATATTGGTCAAATGGGATCAGATTTGGGTAGAAAATGACGAATTTACCCTTGAACATGTCATAAACACTTGAAATACATTGATTTGAGTTAAACTCGGTCAAATAGGAGAGGTTTAAGGTAAAAAAAAGACTTAAACACTTTGCATCGGACAATATGAGTTAATATTGATCAAATAGGATCAGTTTTGGTTAGAAAATGACGTATTTACCCTTGAACATGTCATAAACACTTGAAATACATTGATTTGAGTTAAACTCCGTCAAATAAGAGAGGTTTAAGGTAAAAATAAGACTTAAACACTTTGCATCGGACAATATGAGTTAATATTGATCAAATAGGATCAGTTTTGGTTAGAAAATGACGTATTTACCCTTGAACATTTCATAAATACTTGAAATACATCGATTTGAGTCAAACTCGGTCAAATGGGAGAGATTCTAGGCATAAAGTGGCATTAAAACTTCGAAGCGGACGATATGAGTCAATATTGGTCAAATGGGATCAGATTTGGGTAGAAAATGACGTATTTACCCTTGAACATGTCATAAACACTTGAAATACATTGATTTGAGTTAAACTCGGTCAAATAGGAGAGGTTTAAGGTAAAAAAAAGACTTCAACACTTTGCATCGGACAATATGAGTTAATATTGATCAAATAGGATCAGATTTGGGTAGAAAATGACGAATTTACCCTTGAACATGTCATAAACACTTGAAATACATTGATTTGAGTTAAACTCGGTCAAATAGGAGAGGTTTAAGGTAAAAAAAAGACTTAAACACTTTGCATCGGACAATATGAGTTAATATTGATCAAATAGGATCAGTTTTGGTTAGAAAATGACGAATTTACCCTTGAACATGTCATAAACACTTGAAATACATTGATTTGAGTTAAACTCGGTCAAATAGGAGAGGTTTAAGGTAAAAAAAAGACTTAAACACTTTGCATCGGACAATATGAGTTAATATTGATCAAATAGGATCAGTTTTGGTTAGAAAATGACGTATTTACCCTTGAACATTTCATAAACACTTGAAATACATCGATTTGAGTCAAACTCGGTCAAATGGAGAGATTCTGGGTATAAAGTGGCATTAAAACTTCGAAGCGGACGATATGAGTCAATATTGGTCAAATGGGATCAGATTTGGTTATAAAATGACAAATTTACCCTTGAACATGTCATAAACACTTGAAATACATTGATTTTAGTTAAACTCGGTCAAAGAGGAGAGGTTTAAGGTAAAAAAAAGACTTAAACACTTTGCATCGGACAATATGAGTTAACATTGATCAAATAGGATCAGTTTTGGTTAGAAAATGACGTATTTAGCCTTGAACATTTCATAAACAATTGAAATTCATCGATTTGGGTCAAACTCGGTCAAATGGGAGAGATTCTGGGTATAAAGTGAGATTAAAACTTCGAATCGCACGATATGAGTCAATATTGGTCAAATGGGATAAGATTTGGGTAGAAAATGACGAATTTACCCTTGAACATGTCATAAACACTTGAAATACATTGATTTGAGTTAAACTCGGTTAAATAGGAGAGGTTTAAGGTAAAAAAAAGACTTAAACACTTTGCATCGGACAATATGAGTTAATATTGATCAAATAGGATCAGATTTGGTTAGAAAATGACGTATTTACCCTTGACCATTTCATAAACACTAGAAATAGATCGATTTGAGTCAAACTCGGTCAAATGGGAGAGATTCTGGGTATAAAGTGACATTAAAACTTCGAATCGGACGATATGAGTCAATATTGGTCAAATGGGATCGGATTTGGGTAGAAAATGACGAATTTACCCTTGAACATGTCATAAACACTTGAAATACATTGATTTGAGTTAAACTCGGTTAAATAGGAAAGGTTTAAGGTAAAAAAAAGACTTAAACACTTTGCATCGGACAATATGAGTTAATATTGATCAAATAGGATCAGTTTTGGTTAGAAAATGACGTATTTACCCTTGAACATGTCATAAACACTTGAAATACATTGATTTGAGTTAAACTCAGTCAAATAAGAGAGATTTAAGGTAAAAAAAAGACTTAAACACTTTGCATCGGACAATATGAGTTAATATTGATCAAATAGGATCAGTTTTGGTTAGAAAATGACGTATTTACCCTTGAACATTTCATAAATACTTGAAATACATCGATTTGAGTCAAACTCGGTCAAATGGGAGAGATTCTAGGTATAAAGTGACATTAAAACTTCGAATCGTACGATATGAGTCAATATTGGTCAAATGGGATCAGATTTGGGTAGAAAATGACGAATTTACCCTTGAACATGTCATAAACACTTGAAATACATTGATTTGAGTTAAACTCGGTCAAATAGGAAAGGTTTAAGGTAAAAAAAAGACTTAAACACTTTGCATCGGACAATATGAGTTAATATTGATCAAATAGGATCAGTTTTGGTTAGAAAATGACGTATTTACCCTTGAACATTTCATAAACACTTAAAATACATCGATTTGAGTCAAACTCGGTCAAATGGAGAGATTCTGGGTATAAAGTGACATTAAAACTTCGAAGCGGACGATATGAGTCAATATTGGTCAAATGGGATCAGATTTGGGTAGAAAATGACGAATTTACCCTTGAACATGTCCTAAACACTTAAAATACATTGATTTGAGTTAAACTCGGTCAAATAGGAGAGGTTTAAGGTAAAGAAAAAAGACTTAAACACTTTGCATCGGACAATATGAGTTAATATTGATCAAATAGGATTAGTTTTGGTTAGAAAATGACGTATTTACCCTTGAACATTTCATAAACACTTGAAATACATCGATTTGAGTCAAACTCGGTCAAATGGAGAGATTCTGGGTATAAAGTGACATTAAAACTTTGAAGCGGACGATATGAGTCAATATTGGTCAAATGGGATCAGATTTGGTTATAAAATGACGAATTTACCCTTGAACATGTCATAAACACTTGAAATACATTGATTTTAGTTAAACTCGGTCAAAGAGGAGAGGTTTAAGGTAAAAAAAAGACTTAAACACTTTGCATCGGACAATATGAGTTAACATTGATCAAATAGGATCAGTTTTGGTTAGAAAATGACGTATTTAGCCTTGAACATTTCATAAACAATTGAAATACATCGATTTGGGTCAAACTCGGTCAAATGGGAGAGATTCTGGGTATAAAGTGACATTAAAACTTCGAATCACACGATATGAGTCAATATTGGTCAAATAGGATCAGATTTGGGTAGAAAATGACGACTTTACCCTTGAACATGTCATAAACACTTGAAATACATTGATTTGAGTTAAACTCGGTTAAATAGGAGAGGTTTAAGGTAAAAAAAAGACTTAAACACTTTGCATCGGACAATATGAGTTAATATTGATCAAATAGGATCAGATTTGGTTAGAAAATGACGTATTTACCCTTGACCATTTCATAAACACTTGAAATAGATCGATATGAGTCAAACTCGGTCAAATGGGAGAGATTCTAGGTATAAAGTGACATTAAAAGTTCGAATCGGACGATATGAGTCAATATTGGTCAAATGGGATCAGATTTGGGTAGAAAATGACGAATTTACCCTTGAACATGTCATAAACACTTGAAATACATTGATTTGAGTTAAACTCGGTCAAATAGGAGAGGTTTAAGGTAAAAAAAAGACTTAAACACTTTGCATCGGACAATATGAGTTAATATTGATCAAATAGGATCAGTTTTGGTTAGAAAATGACGTATTTACCCTTGAACATGTCATAAACACTTGAAATACATTGATTTGAGTTAAACTCAGTCAAATAAGAGAGGTTTAAGGTAAAAAAAAGACTTAAACACTTTGCATCGGACAATATGAGTTAATATTGATCAAATAGGATCAGTTTTGGTTAGAAAATGACGTATTTACCCTTGTACATTTCATAAACACTTGAAATACATCGATTTGAGTCAAACTCGGTCAAATGGAGAGATTCTGGGTATAAAGTGACATTAAAACTTTGAAGCGGACGATATGAGTCAATATTGGTCAAATGGGATCAGATTTGGTTATAAAATGACGAATTTACCCTTGAACATGTCATAAACACTTGAAATACATTGATTTTAGTTAAACTCGGTCAAAGAGGAGAGGTTTAAGGTAAAAAAAAGACTTAAACACTTTGCATCGGACAATATGAGTTAACATTGATCAAATAGGATCAGTTTTGGTTAGAAAATGACGTATTTAGCCTTGAACATTTCATAAACAATTGAAATACATCGATTTGGGTCAAACTCGGTCAAATGGGAGAGATTCTGGGTATAAAGTGACATTAAAACTTCGAATCGCACGATATGAGTCAATATTGGTCAAATAGGATCAGATTTGGGTAGAAAATGACGACTTTACCCTTGAACATGTCATAAACACTTGAAATACATTGATTTGAGTTAAACTCGGTTAAATAGGAGAGGTTTAAGGTAAAAAAAAGACTTAAACACTTTGCATCGGACAATATGAGTTAATATTGATCAAATAGGATCAGATTTGGTTAGAAAATGACGTATTTACCCTTGACCATTTCATAAACACTTGAAATAGATCGATTTGAGTCAAACTCGGTCAAATGGGAGAGATTCTGGGTATAAAGTGACATTAAAAGTTCGAATCGGACGATATGAGTCAATATTGGTCAAATGGGATCAGATTTGGGTAGAAAATGACGAATTTACCCTTGAACATGTCATAAACACTTGAAATACATTGATTTGAGTTAAACTCGGTCAAATAGGAGAGGTTTAAGGTAAAAAAAAAGACTTAAACACTTTGCATCGGACAATATGAGTTAATATTGATCAAATAGGATCAGTTTTGGTTAGAAAATGACGTATTTACCCTTGAACATGTCATAAACACTTGAAATACATTGATTTGAGTTAAACTCAGTCAAATAAGAGAGGTTTAAGGTAAAAAAAAGACTTAAACACTTTGCATCGGACAATATGAGTTAATATTGATCAAATAGGATCAGTTTTGGTTAGAAAATGACGTATTTACCCTTGAACATTTCATAAACACTTGAAATACATCGATTTGAGTCAAACTCGGTCAAATGGAGAGATTCTGGGTATAAAGTGACATTAAAACTTTGAAGCGGACGATATGAGTCAATATTGGTCAAATGGGATCAGATTTGGTTATAAAATGACGAATTTACCCTTGAACATGTCATAAACACTTGAAATACATTGATTTTAGTTAAACTCGGTCAAAGAGGAGAGGTTTAAGGTAAAAAAAAGACTTAAACACTTTGCATCGGACAATATGAGTTAACATTGATCAAATAGGATCAGTTTTGGTTAGAAAATGACGTATTTAGCCTTGAACATTTCATAAACAATTGAAATACATCGATTTGGGTCAAACTCGGTCAAATGGGAGAGATTCTGGGTATAAAGTGACATTAAAACTTCGAATCGCACGATATGAGTCAATATTGGTCAAATAGGATTAGATTTGGGTAGAAAATGACGACTTTACCCTTGAACATGTCATAAACACTTGAAATACATTGATTTGAGTTAAACTCGGTTAAATAGGAGAGGTTTAAGGTAAAAAAAAGACTTAAACACTTTGCATCGGACAATATGAGTTAATATTGATCAAATAGGATCAGATTTGGTTAGAAAATGACGTATTTACCCTTGACCACTTCATAAACACTTGAAATAGATCGATTTGAGTCAAACTCGGTCAAATGGGAGAGATTCTAGGTATAAAGTGACATTAAAACTTCGAATCGGACGATATGAGTCAATATTGGTCAAATGGGATCAGATTTGGGTAGAAAATGAAGAATTTACCCTTGAACATGTCATAAACACTTGAAATACATGGATTTGAGTTAAACTCGGTCAAATAGGAGAGGTTTAAGGTAAAAAAAAGACTTAAACACTTTGCATCGGACAATATGAGTTAATATTGATCAAATAGGATCAGTTTTGGTTAGAAAATGACGTATTTACCCTTGAACATTTCATAAACACTTAAAATACATCGATTTGAGTCAAACTCGGTCAAATGGAGAGATTCTGGGTATAAAGTGACATTAAAACTTCGAAGCGGACGATATGAGTCAATATTGGTCAAATGGGATCAGATTTGGGTAGAAAATGACGAATTTACCCTTGAACATGTCCTAAACACTTGAAATACATTGATTTGAGTTAAACTCGGTCAAATAGGAGAGGTTTAAGGTAAAGAAAAAAGACTTAAACACTTTGCATCGGACAATATGAGTTAATATTGATCAAATAGGATTAGTTTTGGTTAGAAAATGACGTATTTACCCTTGAACATTTCATAAACACTTGAAATACATCGATTTGAGTCAAACTCGGTCAAATGGAGAGATTCTGGGTATAAAGTGACATTAAAACTTTGAAGCGGACGATATGAGTCAATATTGGTCAAATGGGATCAGATTTGGTTATAAAATGACGAATTTACCCTTGAACATGTCATAAACACTTGAAATACACTGATTTTAGTTAAACTCGGTCAAAGAGGAGAGGTTTAAGGTAAAAAAAAGACTTAAACACTTTGCATCGGACAATATGAGTTAACATTGATCAAATAGGATCAGTTTTGGTTAGAAAATGACGTATTTAGCCTTGAACATTTCATAAACAATTGAAATACATCGATTTGGGTCAAACTCGGTCAAATGGGAGAGATTCTGGGTATAAAGTGACATTAAAAATTTCGAATCGCACGATATGAGTCAATATTGGTCAAATAGGATCAGATTTGGGTAGAAAATGACGACTTTACCCTTGAACATGTCATAAACACTTGAAATACATTGATTTGAGTTAAACTCGGTTAAATAGGAGAGGTTTAAGGTAAAAAAAAGACTTAAACACTTTGCATCGGACAATATGAGTTAATATTGATCAAATAGGATCAGATTTGGTTAGAAAATGACGTATTTACCCTTGACCATTTCATAAACACTTGAAATAGATCGATTTGAGTCAAACTCGGTCAAATGGGAGAGATTCTGGGTATAAAGTGACATTAAAAGTTCGAATCGGACGATATGAGTCAATATTGGTCAAATGGGATCAGATTTGGGTAGAAAATGACGAATTTACCCTTGAACATGTCATAAACACTTGAAATACATTGATTTGAGTTAAACTCGGTCAAATAGGAGAGGTTTAAGGTAAAAGAAAAAGACTTAAACACTTTGCATCGGACAATATGAGTTAATATTGATCAAATAGGATCAGTTTTGGTTAGAAAATGACGTATTTACCCTTGAACATGTCATAAACACTTGAAATACATTGATTTGAATTAAACTCGGTCAAATAAGAGAGGTTTAAGGTAAAAAAAGACTTAAACACTTTGCATCGGACAATATGAGTTAATATTGATCAAATAGGATCAGTTTTTGTTAGAAAATGACGTATTTACCCTTGAACATTTCATAAATACTTGAAATACATCGATTTGAGTCAAACTCGGTCAAATGGGAGAGATTCTAGGTATAAAGTGACATTAAAACTTCGAATCGGACGATATGAGTCAATATTGGTCAAATGGGATCAGATTTGGGTAGAAAATGACGAATTTACCCTTGAACATGTCATAAACACTTGAAATACATTGATTTGAGTTAAACTCGGTTAAATAGGAGAGGTTTAAGGTAAAAAAAAGACTTAAACACTTTGCATCGGACAATATGAGTTAATATTGATCAAATAGGATCAGATTTGGTTAGAAAATGACGTATTTACCCTTGAACATTTCATAAACACTTAAAATACATCGATTTGAGTCAAACTCGGTCAAATGGAGAGATTCTGGGTATAAAGTGACATTAAAACTTCGAAGCGGACGATATGAGTCAATATTGGTCAAATGGGATCAGATTTGGGTAGAAAATGACGAATTTACCCTTGAACATGTCCTAAACACTTGAAATACATTGATTTGAGTTAAACTCGGTCAAATAGGAGAGGTTTAAGGTAAAGAAAAAAGACTTAAACACTTTGCATCGGACAATATGAGTTAATATTGATCAAATAGGATTAGTTTTGGTTAGAAAATGACGTATTTACCCTTGAACATTTCATAAACACTTGAAATACATCGATTTGAGTCAAACTCGGTCAAATGGAGAGATTCTGGGTATAAAGTGACATTAAAACTTTGAAGCGGACGATATGAGTCAATATTGGTCAAATGGGATCAGATTTGGTTATAAAATGACGAATTTACCCTTGAACATGTCATAAACACTTGAAATACACTGATTTTAGTTAAACTCGGTCAAAGAGGAGAGGTTTAAGGTAAAAAAAAGACTTAAACACTTTGCATCGGACAATATGAGTTAACATTGATCAAATAGGATCAGTTTTGGTTAGAAAATGACGTATTTAGCCTTGAACATTTCATAAACAATTGAAATACATCGATTTGGGTCAAACTCGGTCAAATGGGAGAGATTCTGGGTATAAAGTGACATTAAAAATTTCGAATCGCACGATATGAGTCAATATTGGTCAAATAGGATCAGATTTGGGTAGAAAATGACGACTTTACCCTTGAACATGTCATAAACACTTGAAATACATTGATTTGAGTTAAACTCGGTTAAATAGGAGAGGTTTAAGGTAAAAAAAAGACTTAAACACTTTGCATCGGACAATATGAGTTAATATTGATCAAATAGGATCAGATTTGGTTAGAAAATGACGTATTTACCCTTGACCATTTCATAAACACTTGAAATAGATCGATTTGAGTCAAACTCGGTCAAATGGGAGAGATTCTGGGTATAAAGTGACATTAAAAGTTCGAATCGGACGATATGAGTCAATATTGGTCAAATGGGATCAGATTTGGGTAGAAAATGACGAATTTACCCTTGAACATGTCATAAACACTTGAAATACATTGATTTGAGTTAAACTCGGTCAAATAGGAGAGGTTTAAGGTAAAAGAAAAAGACTTAAACACTTTGCATCGGACAATATGAGTTAATATTGATCAAATAGGATCAGTTTTGGTTAGAAAATGACGTATTTACCCTTGAACATGTCATAAACACTTGAAATACATTGATTTGAATTAAACTCGGTCAAATAAGAGAGGTTTAAGGTAAAAAAAGACTTAAACACTTTGCATCGGACAATATGAGTTAATATTGATCAAATAGGATCAGTTTTTGTTAGAAAATGACGTATTTACCCTTGAACATTTCATAAATACTTGAAATACATCGATTTGAGTCAAACTCGGTCAAATGGGAGAGATTCTAGGTATAAAGTGACATTAAAACTTCGAATCGGACGATATGAGTCAATATTGGTCAAATGGGATCAGATTTGGGTAGAAAATGACGAATTTACCCTTGAACATGTCATAAACACTTGAAATACATTGATTTGAGTTAAACTCGGTTAAATAGGAGAGGTTTAAGGTAAAAAAAAGACTTAAACACTTTGCATCGGACAATATGAGTTAATATTGATCAAATAGGATCAGATTTGGTTAGAAAATGACGTATTTACCCTTGAACATTTCATAAACACTTAAAATACATCGATTTGAGTCAAACTCGGTCAAATGGAGAGATTCTGGGTATAAAGTGACATTAAAACTTCGAAGCGGACGATATGAGTCAATATTGGTCAAATGGGATCAGATTTGGGTAGAAAATGACGAATTTACCCTTGAACATGTCCTAAACACTTGAAATACATTGATTTGAGTTAAACTCGGTCAAATAGGAGAGGTTTAAGGTAAAGAAAAAAGACTTAAACACTTTGCATCGGACAATATGAGTTAATATTGATCAAATAGGATTAGTTTTGGTTAGAAAATGACGTATTTACCCTTGAACATTTCATAAACACTTGAAATACATCGATTTGAGTCAAACTCGGTCAAATGGAGAGATTCTGGGTATAAAGTGACATTAAAACTTTGAAGCGGACGATATGAGTCAATATTGGTCAAATGGGATCAGATTTGGTTATAAAATGACGAATTTACCCTTGAACATGTCATAAACACTTGAAATACACTGATTTTAGTTAAACTCGGTCAAAGAGGAGAGGTTTAAGGTAAAAAAAAGACTTAAACACTTTGCATCGGACAATATGAGTTAACATTGATCAAATAGGATCAGTTTTGGTTAGAAAATGACGTATTTAGCCTTGAACATTTCATAAACAATTGAAATACATCGATTTGGGTCAAACTCGGTCAAATGGGAGAGATTCTGGGTATAAAGTGACATTAAAAATTTCGAATCGCACGATATGAGTCAATATTGGTCAAATAGGATCAGATTTGGGTAGAAAATGACGACTTTACCCTTGAACATGTCATAAACACTTGAAATACATTGATTTGAGTTAAACTCGGTTAAATAGGAGAGGTTTAAGGTAAAAAAAAGACTTAAACACTTTGCATCGGACAATATGAGTTAATATTGATCAAATAGGATCAGATTTGGTTAGAAAATGACGTATTTACCCTTGACCATTTCATAAACACTTGAAATAGATCGATTTGAGTCAAACTCGGTCAAATGGGAGAGATTCTGGGTATAAAGTGACATTAAAAGTTCGAATCGGACGATATGAGTCAATATTGGTCAAATGGGATCAGATTTGGGTAGAAAATGACGAATTTACCCTTGAACATGTCATAAACACTTGAAATACATTGATTTGAGTTAAACTCGGTCAAATAGGAGAGGTTTAAGGTAAAAGAAAAAGACTTAAACACTTTGCATCGGACAATATGAGTTAATATTGATCAAATAGGATCAGTTTTGGTTAGAAAATGACGTATTTACCCTTGAACATGTCATAAACACTTGAAATACATTGATTTGAATTAAACTCGGTCAAATAAGAGAGGTTTAAGGTAAAAAAAGACTTAAACACTTTGCATCGGACAATATGAGTTAATATTGATCAAATAGGATCAGTTTTTGTTAGAAAATGACGTATTTACCCTTGAACATTTCATAAATACTTGAAATACATCGATTTGAGTCAAACTCGGTCAAATGGGAGAGATTCTAGGTATAAAGTGACATTAAAACTTCGAATCGGACGATATGAGTCAATATTGGTCAAATGGGATCAGATTTGGGTAGAAAATGACGTATTTACCCTTGAACATGTCATAAACACTTGAAATACATTGATTTGAGTTAAACTCGGTCAAATAGGAGAGGTTTAAGGTAAAAAAAAGACTTCAACACTTTGCATCGGACAATATGAGTTAATATTGATCAAATAGGATCAGATTTGGGTAGAAAATGACGAATTTACCCTTGAACATGTCATAAACACTTGAAATACATTGATTTGAGTTAAACTCGGTCAAATAGGAGAGGTTTAAGGTAAAAAAAAGACTTAAACACTTTGCATCGGACAATATGAGTTAATATTGATCAAATAGGATCAGTTTTGGTTAGAAAATGACGAATTTACCCTTGAACATGTCATAAACACTTGAAATACATTGATTTGAGTTAAACTCGGTCAAATAGGAGAGGTTTAAGGTAAAAAAAAGACTTAAACACTTTGCATCGGACAATATGAGTTAATATTGATCAAATAGGATCAGTTTTGGTTAGAAAATGACGTATTTACCCTTGAACATTTCATAAACACTTGAAATACATCGATTTGAGTCAAACTCGGTCAAATGGAGAGATTCTGGGTATAAAGTGGCATTAAAACTTCGAAGCGGACGATATGAGTCAATATTGGTCAAATGGGATCAGATTTGGTTATAAAATGACAAATTTACCCTTGAACATGTCATAAACACTTGAAATACATTGATTTTAGTTAAACTCGGTCAAAGAGGAGAGGTTTAAGGTAAAAAAAAGACTTAAACACTTTGCATCGGACAATATGAGTTAACATTGATCAAATAGGATCAGTTTTGGTTAGAAAATGACGTATTTAGCCTTGAACATTTCATAAACAATTGAAATTCATCGATTTGGGTCAAACTCGGTCAAATGGGAGAGATTCTGGGTATAAAGTGAGATTAAAACTTCGAATCGCACGATATGAGTCAATATTGGTCAAATGGGATAAGATTTGGGTAGAAAATGACGAATTTACCCTTGAACATGTCATAAACACTTGAAATACATTGATTTGAGTTAAACTCGGTTAAATAGGAGAGGTTTAAGGTAAAAAAAAGACTTAAACACTTTGCATCGGACAATATGAGTTAATATTGATCAAATAGGATCAGATTTGGTTAGAAAATGACGTATTTACCCTTGACCATTTCATAAACACTAGAAATAGATCGATTTGAGTCAAACTCGGTCAAATGGGAGAGATTCTGGGTATAAAGTGACATTAAAACTTCGAATCGGACGATATGAGTCAATATTGGTCAAATGGGATCGGATTTGGGTAGAAAATGACGAATTTACCCTTGAACATGTCATAAACACTTGAAATACATTGATTTGAGTTAAACTCGGTTAAATAGGAAAGGTTTAAGGTAAAAAAAAGACTTAAACACTTTGCATCGGACAATATGAGTTAATATTGATCAAATAGGATCAGTTTTGGTTAGAAAATGACGTATTTACCCTTGAACATGTCATAAACACTTGAAATACATTGATTTGAGTTAAACTCAGTCAAATAAGAGAGATTTAAGGTAAAAAAAAGACTTAAACACTTTGCATCGGACAATATGAGTTAATATTGATCAAATAGGATCAGTTTTGGTTAGAAAATGACGTATTTACCCTTGAACATTTCATAAATACTTGAAATACATCGATTTGAGTCAAACTCGGTCAAATGGGAGAGATTCTAGGTATAAAGTGACATTAAAACTTCGAATCGGACGATATGAGTCAATATTGGTCAAATGGGATCAGATTTGGGTAGAAAATGACGAATTTACCCTTGAACATGTCATAAACACTTGAAATACATTGATTTGAGTTAAACTCGGTCAAATAGGAAAGGTTTAAGGTAAAAAAAAGACTTAAACACTTTGCATCGGACAATATGAGTTAATATTGATCAAATAGGATCAGTTTTGGTTAGAAAATGACGTATTTACCCTTGAACATTTCATAAACACTTAAAATACATCGATTTGAGTCAAACTCGGTCAAATGGAGAGATTCTGGGTATAAAGTGACATTAAAACTTCGAAGCGGACGATATGAGTCAATATTGGTCAAATGGGATCAGATTTGGGTAGAAAATGACGAATTTACCCTTGAACATGTCCTAAACACTTAAAATACATTGATTTGAGTTAAACTCGGTCAAATAGGAGAGGTTTAAGGTAAAGAAAAAAGACTTAAACACTTTGCATCGGACAATATGAGTTAATATTGATCAAATAGGATTAGTTTTGGTTAGAAAATGACGTATTTACCCTTGAACATTTCATAAACACTTGAAATACATCGATTTGAGTCAAACTCGGTCAAATGGAGAGATTCTGGGTATAAAGTGACATTAAAACTTTGAAGCGGACGATATGAGTCAATATTGGTCAAATGGGATCAGATTTGGTTATAAAATGACGAATTTACCCTTGAACATGTCATAAACACTTGAAATACATTGATTTTAGTTAAACTCGGTCAAAGAGGAGAGGTTTAAGGTAAAAAAAAGACTTAAACACTTTGCATCGGACAATATGAGTTAACATTGATCAAATAGGATCAGTTTTGGTTAGAAAATGACGTATTTAGCCTTGAACATTTCATAAACAATTGAAATACATCGATTTGGGTCAAACTCGGTCAAATGGGAGAGATTCTGGGTATAAAGTGACATTAAAACTTCGAATCGCACGATATGAGTCAATATTGGTCAAATAGGATCAGATTTGGGTAGAAAATGACGACTTTACCCTTGAACATGTCATAAACACTTGAAATACATTGATTTGAGTTAAACTCGGTTAAATAGGAGAGGTTTAAGGTAAAAAAAAGACTTAAACACTTTGCATCGGACAATATGAGTTAATATTGATCAAATAGGATCAGATTTGGTTAGAAAATGACGTATTTACCCTTGACCATTTCATAAACACTTGAAATAGATCGATATGAGTCAAACTCGGTCAAATGGGAGAGATTCTAGGTATAAAGTGACATTAAAAGTTCGAATCGGACGATATGAGTCAATATTGGTCAAATGGGATCAGATTTGGGTAGAAAATGACGAATTTACCCTTGAACATGTCATAAACACTTGAAATACATTGATTTGAGTTAAACTCGGTCAAATAGGAGAGGTTTAAGGTAAAAAAAAGACTTAAACACTTTGCATCGGACAATATGAGTTAATATTGATCAAATAGGATCAGTTTTGGTTAGAAAATGACGTATTTACCCTTGACCATGTCATAAACACTTGAAATACATTGATTTGAGTTAAACTCAGTCAAATAAGAGAGGTTTAAGGTAAAAAAAAGACTTAAACACTTTGCATCGGACAATATGAGTTAATATTGATCAAATAGGATCAGTTTTGGTTAGAAAATGACGTATTTACCCTTGTACATTTCATAAACACTTGAAATACATCGATTTGAGTCAAACTCGGTCAAATGGAGAGATTCTGGGTATAAAGTGACATTAAAACTTTGAAGCGGACGATATGAGTCAATATTGGTCAAATGGGATCAGATTTGGTTATAAAATGACGAATTTACCCTTGAACATGTCATAAACACTTGAAATACATTGATTTTAGTTAAACTCGGTCAAAGAGGAGAGGTTTAAGGTAAAAAAAAGACTTAAACACTTTGCATCGGACAATATGAGTTAACATTGATCAAATAGGATCAGTTTTGGTTAGAAAATGACGTATTTAGCCTTGAACATTTCATAAACAATTGAAATACATCGATTTGGGTCAAACTCGGTCAAATGGGAGAGATTCTGGGTATAAAGTGACATTAAAACTTCGAATCGCACGATATGAGTCAATATTGGTCAAATAGGATCAGATTTGGGTAGAAAATGACGACTTTACCCTTGAACATGTCATAAACACTTGAAATACATTGATTTGAGTTAAACTCGGTTAAATAGGAGAGGTTTAAGGTAAAAAAAAGACTTAAACACTTTGCATCGGACAATATGAGTTAATATTGATCAAATAGGATCAGATTTGGTTAGAAAATGACGTATTTACCCTTGACCATTTCATAAACACTTGAAATAGATCGATTTGAGTCAAACTCGGTCAAATGGGAGAGATTCTGGGTATAAAGTGACATTAAAAGTTCGAATCGGACGATATGAGTCAATATTGGTCAAATGGGATCAGATTTGGGTAGAAAATGACGAATTTACCCTTGAACATGTCATAAACACTTGAAATACATTGATTTGAGTTAAACTCGGTCAAATAGGAGAGGTTTAAGGTAAAAAAAAGACTTAAACACTTTGCATCGGACAATATGAGTTAATATTGATCAAATAGGATCAGTTTTGGTTAGAAAATGACGTATTTACCCTTGAACATGTCATAAACACTTGAAATACATTGATTTGAGTTAAACTCAGTCAAATAAGAGAGGTTTAAGGTAAAAAAAAGACTTAAACACTTTGCATCGGACAATATGAGTTAATATTGATCAAATAGGATCAGTTTTGGTTAGAAAATGACGTATTTACCCTTGAACATTTCATAAACACTTGAAATACATCGATTTGAGTCAAACTCGGTCAAATGGAGAGATTCTGGGTATAAAGTGACATTAAAACTTTGAAGCGGACGATATGAGTCAATATTGGTCAAATGGGATCAGATTTGGTTATAAAATGACGAATTTACCCTTGAACATGTCATAAACACTTGAAATACATTGATTTTAGTTAAACTCGGTCAAAGAGGAGAGGTTTAAGGTAAAAAAAAGACTTAAACACTTTGCATCGGACAATATGAGTTAACATTGATCAAATAGGATCAGTTTTGGTTAGAAAATGACGTATTTAGCCTTGAACATTTCATAAACAATTGAAATACATCGATTTGGGTCAAACTCGGTCAAATGGGAGAGATTCTGGGTATAAAGTGACATTAAAACTTCGAATCGCACGATATGAGTCAATATTGGTCAAATAGGATTAGATTTGGGTAGAAAATGACGACTTTACCCTTGAACATGTCATAAACACTTGAAATACATTGATTTGAGTTAAACTCGGTTAAATAGGAGAGGTTTAAGGTAAAAAAAAGACTTAAACACTTTGCATCGGACAATATGAGTTAATATTGATCAAATAGGATCAGATTTGGTTAGAAAATGACGTATTTACCCTTGACCACTTCATAAACACTTGAAATAGATCGATTTGAGTCAAACTCGGTCAAATGGGAGAGATTCTAGGTATAAAGTGACATTAAAACTTCGAATCGGACGATATGAGTCAATATTGGTCAAATGGGATCAGATTTGGGTAGAAAATGAAGAATTTACCCTTGAACATGTCATAAACACTTGAAATACATGGATTTGAGTTAAACTCGGTCAAATAGGAGAGGTTTAAGGTAAAAAAAAGACTTAAACACTTTGCATCGGACAATATGAGTTAATATTGATCAAATAGGATCAGTTTTGGTTAGAAAATGACGTATTTACCCTTGAACATTTCATAAACACTTAAAATACATTGATTTGAGTCAAACTCGGTCAAATGGAGAGATTCTGGGTATAAAGTGACATTAAAACTTCGAAGCGGACGATATGAGTCAATATTGGTCAAATGGGATCAGATTTGGGTAGAAAATGACGAATTTACCCTTGAACATGTCCTAAACACTTGAAATACATTGATTTGAGTTAAACTCGGTCAAATAGGAGAGGTTTAAGGTAAAGAAAAAAGACTTAAACACTTTGCATCGGACAATATGAGTTAATATTGATCAAATAGGATTAGTTTTGGTTAGAAAATGACGTATTTACCCTTGAACATTTCATAAACACTTGAAATACATCGATTTGAGTCAAACTCGGTCAAATGGAGAGATTCTGGGTATAAAGTGACATTAAAACTTTGAAGCGGACGATATGAGTCAATATTGGTCAAATGGGATCAGATTTGGTTATAAAATGACGAATTTACCCTTGAACATGTCATAAACACTTGAAATACACTGATTTTAGTTAAACTCGGTCAAAGAGGAGAGGTTTAAGGTAAAAAAAAGACTTAAACACTTTGCATCGGACAATATGAGTTAACATTGATCAAATAGGATCAGTTTTGGTTAGAAAATGACGTATTTAGCCTTGAACATTTCATAAACAATTGAAATACATCGATTTGGGTCAAACTCGGTCAAATGGGAGAGATTCTGGGTATAAAGTGACATTAAAAATTTCGAATCGCACGATATGAGTCAATATTGGTCAAATAGGATCAGATTTGGGTAGAAAATGACGACTTTACCCTTGAACATGTCATAAACACTTGAAATACATTGATTTGAGTTAAACTCGGTTAAATAGGAGAGGTTTAAGGTAAAAAAAAGACTTAAACACTTTGCATCGGACAATATGAGTTAATATTGATCAAATAGGATCAGATTTGGTTAGAAAATGACGTATTTACCCTTGACCATTTCATAAACACTTGAAATAGATCGATTTGAGTCAAACTCGGTCAAATGGGAGAGATTCTGGGTATAAAGTGACATTAAAAGTTCGAATCGGACGATATGAGTCAATATTGGTCAAATGGGATCAGATTTGGGTAGAAAATGACGAATTTACCCTTGAACATGTCATAAACACTTGAAATACATTGATTTGAGTTAAACTCGGTCAAATAGGAGAGGTTTAAGGTAAAAGAAAAAGACTTAAACACTTTGCATCGGACAATATGAGTTAATATTGATCAAATAGGATCAGTTTTGGTTAGAAAATGACGTATTTACCCTTGAACATGTCATAAACACTTGAAATACATTGATTTGAATTAAACTCGGTCAAATAAGAGAGGTTTAAGGTAAAAAAAGACTTAAACACTTTGCATCGGACAATATGAGTTAATATTGATCAAATAGGATCAGTTTTTGTTAGAAAATGACGTATTTACCCTTGAACATTTCATAAATACTTGAAATACATCGATTTGAGTCAAACTCGGTCAAATGGGAGAGATTCTAGGTATAAAGTGACATTAAAACTTCGAATCGGACGATATGAGTCAATATTGGTCAAATGGGATCAGATTTGGGTAGAAAATGACGAATTTACCCTTGAACATGTCATAAACACTTGAAATACATTGATTTGAGTTAAACTCGGTTAAATAGGAGAGGTTTAAGGTAAAAAAAAGACTTAAACACTTTGCATCGGACAATATGAGTTAATATTGATCAAATAGGATCAGATTTGGTTAGAAAATGACGTATTTACCCTTGACCATTTCATAAACACTTGAAATAGATCGATATGAGTCAAACTCGGTCAAATGGGAGAGATTCTAGGTATAAAGTGACATTAAAAGTTCGAATCGGACGATATGAGTCAATATTGGTCAAATGGGATCAGATTTGGGTAGAAAATGACGAATTTACCCTTGAACATGTCATAAACACTTGAAATACATTGATTTGAGTTAAACTCGGTCAAATAGGAGAGGTTTAAGGTAAAAAAAAGACTTAAACACTTTGCATCGGACAATATGAGTTAATATTGATCAAATAGGATCAGTTTTGGTTAGAAAATGACGTATTTACCCTTGAACATGTCATAAACACTTGAAATACATTGATTTGAGTTAAACTCAGTCAAATAAGAGAGGTTTAAGGTAAAAAAAAGACTTAAACACTTTGCATCGGACAATATGAGTTAATATTGATCAAATAGGATCAGTTTTGGTTAGAAAATGACGTATTTACCCTTGAACATTTCATAAACACTTGAAATACATTGATTTGAGTTAAACTCGGTCAAATAGGAGAGGTTTAAGGTAAAAAAAAGACTTTAACACTTTGCATCGGACAATATGAGTTAACATTGATCAAATAGGATCAGTTTTGGTTAGAAAATGACGTATTTAGCCTTGAACATTTCATAAACAATTGAAATACATCGATTTGGGTCAAACTCGGTCAAATGGGAGAGATTCTGGGTATAAAGTGACATTAAAACTTCGAATCGCACGATATGAGTCAATATTGGTCAAATGGGATCAGATTTGGGTAGAAAATGACGAATTTACCCTTGAACATGTCATAAACACTTGAAATACATTGATTTGAGCTAAACTCGGTTAAATAGGAGAGGTTTAAGGTAAAAAAAAGACTTAAACACTTTGCATCGGACAATATGAGTTAATATTGATCAAATAGGATCAGATTTGGTTAGAAAATGACGTATTTACCCTTGACCATTTCATAAAGACTTGAAATAGATCGATTTGAGTCAAACTCGGTCAAATGGAAGAGATTCTGGGTATAAAGTGACATTAAAAGTTCGAATCGGACGATATTAGTCAATATTGGTCAAATGGGATCAGATTTGGGTAGAAAATGACGAATTTACCCTTGAACATGTCATAAACACTTGAAATACATTGATTTGAGTTAAACTCGGTCAATAGGAGAGGTTTAAGGTAAAAAAAAGACTTAAACACTTTGCATCGGACAATATGAGTTAATATTGATCAAATAGGATCAGATTTGGTTATAAAATGACGAATTTACCCTTGAACATGTCATAAACACTTGAAATACATTGATTTTAGTTAAACTCGGTCAAAGAGGAGAGGTTTAAGGTAAAAAAAAGACTTAAACACTTTGCATCGGACAATATGAGTTAACATTGATCAAATAGGATCAGATTTGGGTAGAAAATGACGACTTTACCCTTGAACATGTCATAAACACTTGAAATAGATCGATTTGAGTCAAACTCGGTCAAATGGGAGAGATTCTGGGTATAAAGTGACATTAAAACTTCGAATCGGACGATATGAGTCAATATTGGTCAAATGGGATCAGATTTGGGTAGAAAATGACGAATTTACCCTTGAACATGTCATAAACACTTGAAATACATTGATTTGAGTTAAACTCGGTTAAATAGGAGAGGTTTAAGGTAAAAAAAAGACTTAAACACTTTGCGTCGGACAATATGAGTTAATATTGATCAAATAGGATCAGATTTGGTTAGAAAATGACGTATTTACCCTTGACCATTTCATAAACACTTGAAATAGATCGATTTGAGTCAAACTCGGTCAAATGGGAGAGATTCTGGGTATAAAGTGACATTAAAAGTTCGAATCGGACGATATGAGTCAATATTGGTCAAATAGGATCAGATTTGGGTAGAAAATGACGAATTTACCCTTGAACATGTCATAAACACTTGAAATACATTGATTTGAGTTAAACTCGGTCAAATAGGAGAGGTTTAAGGTAAAAAAAAGACTTAAACACTTTGCATCGGACAATATGAGTTAATATTGATCAAATAGGATCAGTTTTGGTTAGAAAATGACGTATTTACCCTTGAACATTTCATAAACACTTGAAATACATCGATTTGAGTCAAACTCGGTCAAATGGAGAGATTCTGGGTATAAAGTGACATTAAAACTTCGAAGCGGACGATATGAGTCTATATTGGTAAAATGGGATCAGATTTGGGTATAAAATGACGAATTTACCCTTGAACATGTTATAAACACTTGAAATACATTGATTTTAGTTAAACTCGGTCAAAGAGGAGAGGTTTAAGGTAAAAAATAGACTTAAACACTTTGCATCGGACAATATGAGTTAATATTGATCAAATAGGATCAGTTTTGGTTAGAAAATGACGTATTTACCCTTTAACATTTCATAAACACTTGAAACACATCGATTTGGGTCAAACTCGGTCAAATGGGAGAGATTCTGGGTATAAAGTGACATTAAAATGTCGAATCGGATGATATGTGTCAATATTGGTCAAATAGGATCAGATTTTTGTAGAAAATGACGAATTTACCCTTGAACATGTCATAAACACTTGAAATACATTGATTTGAGTTAAACTCGGTCAAATAGGAGAGGTTTAAGGTAAAAAAAAGACTTAAACACTTTGCATCGGACAATATGAGTTAACATTGATCAAATAGGATCAGTTTTGGTTAGAAAATGACGTATTTACCCTTGAACATTTCATAAACAATTGAAATACATCGATTTGGGTCAAACTCGGTCAAATGGGAGAGATTCTGGGTATAAAGTGACATTAAAACTTCGAATCGCACGATATGAGTCAATATTGGTCAAATGGGATCAGATTTGGGTAGAAAATGACGAATTTACACTTGAACATGTCATAAACACTTGAAATACATTGATTTGAGTTAAACTCGGTTAAATAGGAGAGGTTTAAGGTAAAAAAAAGACTTAAACACTTTGCATCGGACAATATGAGTTAATATTGATCAAATAGGATCAGTTTTGGTTAGAAAATGACGTATTTACCCTTGAACATTTCATAAACACTTGAAATACATCGATTTGAGTCAAACTCGGTCAAATGGAGAGATTCTGGGTAAAAAGTGACATTAAAACTTCGAAGCGGACGATATGAGTCAATATTGGTCAAATGGGATCAGATTTGGGTAGAAAATGACGAACTTACCCTTGAACATGTCATAAACACTTGAAATACATTAATTTGAGTTAAACTCGGTCAAATAGGAGAGGTTTAAGGTAAAAAAAAGACTTAAACACTTTGCATCGGACAATATGAGTTAATATTGATCATAGGATCAGTTTTGGTTAGAAAATGACGTATTTACCCTTGAACATTTCATAAACACTTGAAATACATCGATTTGAGTCAAACTCGATCAAATGGAGAGATTTTGGGTATAAAGTGACATTAAAACTTTGAATCGCACGATATGAGTCAATATTGGTCAAATGTGATCAGATTTGGGTAGAAAATGACGAATTTACCCTTGAACATGTCATAAACACTTGAAATACATTGATTTTAGTTAAACTCGGTCAAAGAGGAGAGGTTTAAGGTAAAAAAAAAGACTTAAACACTTTACATCGGACAATATGAGTTAACATTGATCAAATAGGATCAGTTTTGGTTAGAAAATGACGTATTTACCCTTGAACATTTCATAAACAATTGAAATACATCGATTTGGGTCAAACTCGGTCAAATGGGAGAGATTCTGGGTATAAAGTGACATTAAAACTTCGAATCGCACGATATGAGTCAATATTGGTCAAATGGGATCAGATTTGGATAGAAAATGACGAATTTACACTTGAACATGTCATAAACACTTGAAATACATTGATTTGAGTTAAACTCGGTTAAATAGGAGAGGTTTAAGGTAAAAAAAAGACTTAAACACTTTGCATCGGACAATATGAGTTAATATTGATCAAATAGGATCAGTTTTGGTTAGAAAATGACGTATTTACCCTTTAACATTTCATAAACACTTGAAACACATCGATTTGGGTCAAACTCGGTCAAATGGGAGAGATTCTGGGTATAAAGTGACATTAAAACGTCGAATCGGACGATATGTGTCAATATTGGTCAAATGGGATCAGATTTTTGTAGAAAATGACGAATTTACCCTTGAACATGTCATAAACACTTGAAATACATTGATTTGAGTTAAACTCGGTCAAATAGGAGAGGTTTAAGGTAAAAAAAAAGACTTAAACACTTTGCATCGGACAATATGAGTTAACATTGATCAAATAGGATCAGTTTTGGTTAGAAAATGACGTATTTACCCTTGAACATTTCATAAACAATTGAAATACATCGATTTGGGTCAAACTCGGTCAAATGGGAGAGATTCTGGGTATAAAGTGACATTAAAACTTCGAATCGCACGATATGAGTCAATATTGGTCAAATGGGATCAGATTTGGGTAGAAAATGACGAATTTACCATTGAACATGTCGTAAACACTTGAAAAACATTGATTTGAGTTAAACTCGGTTAAATAGGAGAGGTTTAAGGTAAAAAAAATACTTAAACACTTTGCATCGGACAATATGAGTTAATATTGATCAAATAGGATCAGATTTGGTTAGAAAATGACGTATTTACCCTTGACCATTTCATAAACACTTGAAATAGATCGATTTGAGTCAAACTCGGTCAAATGGGAGAGATTCTGGGTATAAAGTGACATTAAAACTTCGAAGCGGACGATATGAGTCTATATTGGTCAAATGGGATCAGATTTGGGTATAAAATGACGAATTAACCCTTGAACATGTCATAAACACTTGAAATACATTGATTTTAGTTAAACTCGGTCAAAGAGGAGAGGTTTAAGGTAAAAAAAAGACTTAAACACTTTGCATCGGACAATATGAGTTAATATTGATCAAATAGGACCAGTTTTGGTTAGAAAATGACGTATTTACCCTTTAACATTTCATAAACACTTGAAACGCATCGATTTGGGTCAAACTCGGTCAAATGGGAGAGATTCTGGGTATAAAGTGACATTAAAACGTCGAATCGGATGATATGTGTCAATATTGGTCAAATGGGATCAGATTTTTGTAGAAAATGACGAATTTACCCTTGAACATGTCATAAACACTTGAAATACATTGATTTGAGTTAAACTCGGTCAAATAGGAGAGGTTTAAGGTAAAAAAAAGACTTAAAAACTTTGCATCGGACAATATGAGTTAACATTGATCAAATAGGATCAGTTTTGGTTAGAAAATGACGTATTTACCCTTGAACATTTCATAAACAATTGAAATACATCGATTTGGGTCAAACTCGGTCAAATGGGAGAGATTCTGGGTATAAAGTGACATTAAAACTTCGAATCGCACGATATGAGTCAATATTGGTCAAATGGGATCAGATTTGGGTAGAAAATGACGAATTTACCCTTGAACATGTCGTAAACACTTGAAAAACATTGATTTGAGTTAAACTCGGTTAAATAGGAGAGGTTTAAGGTAAAAAAAAATACTTAAACACTTTGCATCGGACAATATGAGTTAATATTGATCAAATAGGATCAGATTTGGTTAGAAAATGACGTATTTACCCTTGACCATTTCATAAACACTAGAAATAGATCGATTTGAGTCAAACTCGGTCAAATGGGAGAGATTCTGGGTATAAACTGACATTAAAAGTTCGAATCGGACGATATGAGTCAATATTGGTCAAATGGGATCAGATTTGGGTAGAAAATGACGAATTTACCCTTGAACATGTCATAAACACTTGAAATACATTGATTTGAGTTAAACTCGGTCAAATAGGAGAGGTTTAAGGTAAAAGAAAGACTCAAACACTTTGCATCGGACAATATGAGTTAATATTGATCAAATAGGATTAGTTTTGGTTAGAAAATGACGTATTTACCCTTGAACATTTCATAAACACTTGAAATACATCGATTTCAGTCAAACTCGGTCAAATGGAGAGATTCTGGGTATAAAGTGACATTAAAACATCGAAGCGGACGATATGAGTCAATATTGGTAAAATGGGATCAGATTTGGGTATAAAATGACGAATTTACCCTTCAACATGTCATAAACACTTGAAATACATTGATTTTAGTTAAACTCGGTCAAAGAGGAGAGGTTTAAGGTAAAAAAAAGACTTAAACACTTTGCATCGGACAATATGAGTTAATATTGATCAAATAGGATCAGTTTTGGTTAGAAAATGACGTATTTACCCTTTAACATTTCATAAACACTTGAAACACATCGATTTGGGTCAAACTCGGTCAAATGGGAGAGATTCTGGGTATAAAGTGACATTAAAACGTCGAATCGGACGATATGTGTCAATATTGGTCAAATGGGATCAGATTTTTGTAGAAAATGACGAATTTACCCTTGAACATGTCATAAACACTTGAAATACATTGATTTGAGTTAAACTCGGTCAAATAGGAGAGGTTTAAGGTAAAAAAAAGACTTAAACACTTTGCATCGGACAATATGAGTTAACATTGATCAAATAGGATCAGTTTTGGTTAGAAAATGACGTATTTACCCTTGAACATTTCATAAACAATTGAAATACATCGATTTGGGTCAAACTCGGTCAAATGGGAGAGATTCTGGGTATAAAGTGACATTAAAACTTCGAAGCGGACGATATGAGTCAATATTGGTCAAATGGGATCAGATTTGGGTATAAAATGACGAATTTACCCTTGAACATGTCATAAACACTTGAAATACATTGATTTTAGTTAAACTCGGTCAAAGAGGAGAGGTTTAAGGTAAAAAAAAGACTTAAACACTTTGCATCGGACAATATGAGTTAATATTGATCAAATAGGATCAGTTTTGGTTAGAAAATGACGTATTTACCCTTTAACATTTCATAAACACTTGAAACACATCGATTTGGGTCAAACTCGGTCAAATGGGAGAGATTCTGGGTATAAAGTGACATTAAAACGTCGAATCGGACGATATGTGTCAATATTGGTCAAATGGGATCAGATTTTTGTAGAAAATGACGAATTTACCCTTGAAGATGTCATAAACACTTGAAATACATTGATTTGAGTTAAACTCGGTCAAATAGGAGAGGTTTAAGGTAAAAAAAAGACTTAAACACTTTGCATCGGACAATATGAGTTAACATTGATCAAATAGGATCAGTTTTGGTTAGAAAATGACGTATTTACCCTTGAACATTTCATAAACAATTGAAATACATCAATTTGGGTCAAACTCGGTCAAATGGGAGAGATTCTGGGTATAAAGTGATATTAAAACTTCGAATCGCACGATATGAGTCAATATTGGTCAAATGGGATCAGATTTGGGTATAAAATGACGAATTTACCCTTGAACATGTCATAAACACTTGAAATACATTGATTTGAGTTAAACTCGGTTAAATAGGAGAGGTTTAAGGTAAAAAAAAGACTTAAACACTTTGCATCGGACAATATGAGTTAATATTGATAAAATAGGATCAGATTTGGTTAGAAAATGACGTATTTACCCTTGACCATTTCATAAACACTTGAAACACATCGATTTGGGTCAAACTCGGTCAAATGGGAGAGATTCTGGGTATAAAGTGACATTAAAACGTCGAATCGGACGATATGTGTCAATATTGGTCAAATGGGATCAGATTTGGGTAGAAAATGACGAATTTACCCTTGAACATGTCATAAACACTTGAAATACATTGATTTGAGTTAAACTCGGTCAAATAGGAGAGGTTTAAGGTAAAAAAAAGACATAAACACTTTGCATCGGACAATATGAGTTAATATTGATCAAATAGGATCAGTTTTGGTTAGAAAATGACGTATTTACCATTGATCATTTCATAAACACTTGAAATACATCGATTTGAGTCAAACTCGGTCAAATGGAGAGATTCTGGGTATAAAGTGACATTAAAACTTCGAAGCGGACGATATGAGTCAATATTGGTAAAATGGGATCAGAGTTGGGTATAAAATGACGAATTTACCCTTGAACATGTCATAAACACTTGAAATACATTGATTTTAGTTAAACTCGGTCAAAGAGGAGAGGTTTAAGGTAAAAAAAAGACTTAAACACGTTGCATCGGACAATATGAGTTAATATTGATCAAATAGGATCAGTTTTGGTTAGAAAATGACGTATATACCCTTGAAAATATCATAAACACTTGAAATACATCGATTTGAGTCAAACTCGGTCAAATGGAGAGATTGTGGGTATAAAGTGACATTAAAACTTCGAAGCGGACGATATGAGTCAATATTGGTAAAATGGGATCAGATTTTTGTAGAAAATGACGAATTTACCCTTGAACATGTCATAAACACTTGAAATACATTGATTTGAGTTAAACTCGGTCAAATAGGAGAGGTTTAAGGTAAAAAAAAGACTTAAACACTTTGCATCGGACAATATGAGTTAACATTGATCAAATAGGATCAGTTTTGGTTAGAAAATGACGTATTTACCCTTGAACATTTCATAAACAATTGAAATACATCGATTTGGGTCAAACTCGGTCAAATGGGAGAGATTCTGGGTATAAAGTGACATTAAAACTTCGAATCGCACGATATGAGTCAATATTGGTCAAATGGGATCAGATTTGGGTAGAAAATGACGAATTTACCCTTGAACATGTCATAAACACTTGAAATACATTGATTTGAGTTAAACTCGGTTAAATAGGAGAGGTTTAAGGTAAAAAAAAGACTTAAACACTTTGCATCGGACAATATGAGTTAATATTGATCAAATAGGATCAGATTTGGTTAGAAAATGACGTATTTACCCTTGACCATTTCATAAACACTTGAAATAGATCGATTTGAGTCAAACTCGGTCAAATGGGAGAGATTCTGGGTATAAAGTGACATTAAAACTTCGAAGCGGACGATATGAGTCAATATTGGTCAAATGGGATCAGATTTGGGTATAAAATGACGAATTTACCCTTGAACATGTCATAAACACTTGAAATACATTGATTTTAGTTAAACTCGGTCAAAGAGGAGAGGTTTAAGGTAAAAAAAAGACTTAAACACTTTGCATCGGACAATATGAGTTAATATTGATCAAATAGGATCAGTTTTGGTTAGAAAATGACGTATTTACCCTTTAACATTTCATAAACACTTGAAACACATCGATTTGGGTCAAACTCGGTCAAATGGGAGAGATTCTGGGTATAAAGTGACATTAAAACGTCGAATCGGACGATATGTGTCAATATTGGTCAAATGGGATCAGATTTTTGTAGAAAATGACGAATTTACCCTTGAACATGTCATAAACACTTGAAATACATTGATTTGAGTTAAACTCGGTCAAATAGGAGAGGTTTAAGGTAAAAAAAAGACTTAAACACTTTGCATCGGACAATATGAGTTAACATTGATCAACTAGGATCAGTTTTGGTTAGAAAATGACGTATTTACCCTTGAACATTTCATAAACAATTGAAATACATCGATTTGGGTCAAACTCGGTCAAATGGGAGAGATTCTGGGTATAAAGTGACATTAAAACTTCGAATCGCACGATATGAGTCAAAATTGGTCAAATGGGATCAGATTTGGGTAGAAAATAACGAATTTACCCTTGAACATGTCATAAACACTTGAAATACATTGATTTGAGTTAAACTCGGTTAAATAGGAGAGGTTTAAGGTAAAAAAAAGACTTAAACACTTTGCATCGGACAATATGAGTTAATATTGATCAAATTGGATCAGATTTGGTTAGAAAATGACGTATTTACCCTTGACCATTTCATAAACACTTGAAATAGATCGATTTGAGTCAAACTCGGTCAAATGGGAGAGATTCTGGGTATAAAGTGACATTAAAACTTCGAAGCGGACGATATGAGTCAGTATTGGTCAAATGGGATCAGATTTGGGTATAAAATGATGAATTTACCCTTGAACATGTCATAAACACTTGAAATACATTGATTTGAGTTAAACTCGGTTAAATAGGAGAGGTTTAAGGTAAAAAAAAGACTTAAACACTTTGCATCGGACAATATGAGTTAATATTGATCAAATAGGATCAGATTTGGTTAGAAAATGACGTATTTACCCTTGACCATTTCATAAACACTTGAAACACATCGATTTGGGTCAAACTCGGTCAAATGGGAGAGATTGTGGGTATAAAGTGACAATAAAACGTCGAATCAGACGATATGTGTCAATATTGGTCAAATGGGATCAGATTTTTGTAGAAAATGACGAATTTACCCTTGAACATGTCATAAACACTTGAAATACATTGATTTGAGTTAAACTCGGTCAAATAGGACAGGTTTAAGGTAAAAAAAAGACTTAAACACTTTGCATCGGACAATATGAGTTAACATTGATCAAATAGGATCAGTTTTGGTTAGAAAATGACGTATTTACCCTTGAACATTTCATAAACAATTGAAAGACATCGATTTGGGTCAAACTCGGTCAAATGGGAGAGATTCTGGGTATAAAGTGACATTAAAACTTCGAATCGCACGATATGAGTCAATATTGGTCAAATGGGATCAGATTTGGGTAGAAAATGACGAATTTACCCTTGAACATGTCATAAACACTTGAAATACATTGATTTGAGTTAAACTCGGTTAAATAGGAGAGGTTTAAGGTAAAAAAAAGACTTAAACACTTTGCATCGGACAATATGAGTTAATATTGATCAAATAGGATCAGATTTGGTTAGAAAATGACGTATTTACCCTTGACCATTTCATAAACACTTGAAATAGATCGATTTGAGTCAAACTCGGTCAAATGGGAGAGATTCTGGGTATAAAGTGACATTAAAACTTCGAATCGGACGATATGAGTCAATATTGGTCAAATGGGATCAGATTTGGGTAGAAAATGACGAATTTACCCTTGAACATGTCATAAACACTTGAAATACATTGATTTGAGTTAAACTCGGTCAAATAGGAGAGGTTTAAGGTAAAAAAAAGACATAACCACTTTGCATCGGACAATATGAGTTAATATTGATCAAATAGGATCAGTTTTGGTTAGAAAATGACGTATTTACCCTTGAACATTTCATAAACACTTGAAATACATCGATTTGAGTCAAACTCGGTCAAATGGAGAGATTTTGGGTATAAAGTGACATTAAAACTTCGAAGCGGACGATATGAGTCAATATTGGTAAAATGGGATCAGATTTGGGTATAAAATGACGAATTTACCCTTGATCATGTCATAAACACTTGAAATACATTGATTTTAGTTAAACTCGGTCAAAGAGGAGAGGTTTAAGGTAAAAAAAAGACTTAAACACGTTGCATCGGACAATATGAGTTAATATTGATCAAATAGGATCAGTTTTGGTTAGAAAATGACGTATTTACCCTTTAACATTTCATAAACACTTGAAACACATCGATTTGGGTCAAACTCGGTCAAATGGGAGAGATTATGGGTATAAAGTGACATTAAAACGTCGAATCGGACGATATGTGTCAATATTGGTCAAATGGGATCAGATTTTTGTAGAAAATGACGAATTTACCCTTGAACATAAACACTTGAAATACATTGATTTGAGTTAAACTCGGTCAAATAGGAGAGGTTTAAGGTAAAAAAAAGACTTAAACACTTTGCATCGGACAATATGAGTTAACATTGATCAAATAGGATCAGTTTTCGTTAGAAAATGACGTATTTACCCTTGAACATTTCATAAACAATTGAAATACATCGATTTGGGTCAAACTCGGTCAAATGGGAGAGATTCTGGGTATAAAGTGACATTAAAACTTCGAATCGCACGATATGAGTCAATATTGGTCAAATGGGATCAGATTTGGGTATAAAATGACGAATTTACCCTTAAACATGTCATAAACACTTGAAATACATTGATGTGAGTTAAACTCGGTTAAATAGGAGAGGTTTAAGGTAAAAAAAAGACTTAAACACTTTGCATCGGACAATATGAGTTAATATTGATCAAATAGGATCAGATTTGGTTAGAAAATGACGTATTTACCCTTGACCATTTCATAAACACTTGAAACACATCGATTTGGGTCAAACTCGGTCAAATGGGAGAGATTCTGGGTATAAAGTGACATTAAAACGTCGAATCGGACGATATGTGTCAATATTGGTCAAATGGGATCAGATTTGGGTAGAAAATGACGAATTTACCCTTGAACATGTCATAAACACTTGAAATACATTGATTTGAGTTAAACTCGGTCAAATAGGAGAGGTTTAAGGTAAAAAAAAGACATAAACACTTTGCATCGGACAATATGAGTTAATATTGATCAAATAGGATCAGTTTTGGTTAGAAAATGACGTATTTACCATTGATCATTTCATAAACACTTGAAATACATCGATTTGAGTCAAACTCGGTCAAATGGAGAGATTTTGGGTATAAAGTGACATTAAAACTTCGAAGCGGACGATATGAGTCAATATTGGTAAAATGGGATCAGAGTTGGGTATAAAATGACGAATTTACCCTTGAACATGTCATAAACACTTGAAATACATTGATTTTAGTTAAACTCGGTCAAAGAGGAGAGGTTTAAGGTAAAAAAAAGACTTAAACACGTTGCATCGGACAATATGAGTTAATATTGATCAAATAGGATCAGTTTTGGTTAGAAAATGACGTATTTACCCTTTAACATTTCATAAACACTTGAAACACATCGATTTGGGTCAAACTCGGTCAAATGGGAGAGATTCTGGGTATAAAGTGACATTAAAACGTCGAATCGGACGATATGCGTCTATATTGGTTAAATGGGATCAGATTTTTGTAGAAAATGACGAATTTACCCTTGAACATGTCATAAACACTTGAAATACATTGATTTGAGTTAAACTCGGTCAAATAGGAGAGGTTTAAGGTAAAAAAAAGACTTAAACACTTTGCATCGGACAATATGAGATAACATTGATCAAATAGGATCAGTTTTGGTTAGAAAATGACGTATTTACCCTTGAACATTTCATAAACAATTGAAATACATCGATTTGGGTCAAACTCGGTCAAATGGGAGAGATTCTGGGTATAAAGTGATATTAAAACTTCGAATCGCACGATATGAGTCAATATTGGTCAAATGGGATCAGATTTGGGTATAAAATGACGAATTTACCCTTGAACATGTCATAAACACTTGAAATACATTGATTTGAGTTAAACTCGGTTAAATAGGAGAGGTTTAAGGTAAAAAAAAGACTTAAACACTTTGCATCGGACAATATGAGTTAATATTGATCAAATAGGATCAGATTTGGTTAGAAAATGACGTATTTACCCTTGACCATTTCATAAACACTTGAAATAGATCGATTTGAGTCAAACTCGGTCAAATGGGAGAGATTCTGGGTATAAAGTGACATTAAAACTTCGAAGCGGACGATATGAGTCAATATTGGTCAAATGGGATCAGATTTGGGTATAAAATGACGAATTTACCCTTGAACATGTCATAAACACTTGAAATACATTGATTTTAGTTAAACTCGGTCAAAGAGGAGAGGTTTAAGGTAAAAAAAAGACTTAAACACTTTGCATCGGACAATATGAGTTAATATTGATCAAATTGGATCAGATTTGGTTAGAAAATGACGTATTTAACCTTGACCATTTCATAAACACTTGAAATAGATCGATTTGAGTCAAACTCGGTCAAATGGGAGAGATTCTGGGTATAAAGTGACATTAAAACTTCGAATCGCACGATATGAGTCAAAATTGGTCAAATGGGATCAGATTTGGGTAGAAAATAACGAATTTACCCTTGAACATGTCATAAACACTTGAAATACATTGATTTGAGTTAAACTCGGTTAAATAGGAGAGGTTTAAGGTAAAAAAAAGACTTAAACACTTTGCATCGGACAATATGAGTTAATATTGATCAAATTGGATCAGATTTGGTTAGAAAATGACGTATTTAACCTTGACCATTTCATAAACACTTGAAATAGATCGATTTGAGTCAAACTCGGTCAAATGGGAGAGATTCTGGGTATAAAGTGACATTAAAACTTCGAAGCGGACGATATGAGTCAGTATTGGTCAAATGGGATCAGATTTGGGTATAAAATGATGAATTTACCCTTGAACATGTCATAAACACTTGAAATACATTGATTTGAGTTAAACTCGGTTAAATAGGAGAGGTTTAAGGTAAAAAAAAGACTTAAACACTTTGCATCGGACAATATGAGTTAATATTGATCAAATAGGATCAGATTTGGTTAGAAAATGACGTATTTACCCTTGACCATTTCATAAACACTTGAAACACATCGATTTGGGTCAAACTCGGTCAAATGGGAGAGATTGTGGGTATAAAGTGACAATAAAACGTCGAATCAGACGATATGTGTCAATATTGGTCAAATGGGATCAGATTTTTGTAGAAAATGACGAATTTACCCTTGAACATGTCATAAACACTTGAAATACATTGATTTGAGTTAAACTCGGTCAAATAGGACAGGTTTAAGGTAAAAAAAAGACTTAAACACTTTGCATCGGACAATATGAGTTAACATTGATCAAATAGGATCAGTTTTGGTTAGAAAATGACGTATTTACCCTTGAACATTTCATAAACAATTGAAAGACATCGATTTGGGTCAAACTCGGTCAAATGGGAGAGATTCTGGGTATAAAGTGACATTAAAACTTCGAATCGCACGATATGAGTCAATATTGGTCAAATGGGATCAGATTTGGGTAGAAAATGACGAATTTACCCTTGAACATGTCATAAACACTTGAAATACATTGATTTGAGTTAAACTCGGTTAAATAGGAGAGGTTTAAGGTAAAAAAAAGACTTAAACACTTTGCATCGGACAATATGAGTTAATATTGATCAAATAGGATCAGATTTGGTTAGAAAATGACGTATTTACCCTTGACCATTTCATAAACACTTGAAATAGATCGATTTGAGTCAAACTCGGTCAAATGGGAGAGATTCTGGGTATAAAGTGACATTAAAACTTCGAATCGGACGATATGAGTCAATATTGGTCAAATGGGATCAGATTTGGGTAGAAAATGACGAATTTACCCTTGAACATGTCATAAACACTTGAAATACATTGATTTGAGTTAAACTCGGTCAAATAGGAGAGGTTTAAGGTAAAAAAAAGACATAACCACTTTGCATCGGACAATATGAGTTAATATTGATCAAATAGGATCAGTTTTGGTTAGAAAATGACGTATTTACCCTTGAACATTTCATAAACACTTGAAATACATCGATTTGAGTCAAACTCGGTCAAATGGAGAGATTTTGGGTATAAAGTGACATTAAAACTTCGAAGCGGACGATATGAGTCAATATTGGTAAAATGGGATCAGATTTGGGTATAAAATGACGAATTTACCCTTGATCATGTCATAAACACTTGAAATACATTGATTTTAGTTAAACTCGGTCAAAGAGGAGAGGTTTAAGGTAAAAAAAAGACTTAAACACGTTGCATCGGACAATATGAGTTAATATTGATCAAATAGGATCAGTTTTGGTTAGAAAATGACGTATTTACCCTTTAACATTTCATAAACACTTGAAACACATCGATTTGGGTCAAACTCGGTCAAATGGGAGAGATTATGGGTATAAAGTGACATTAAAACGTCGAATCGGACGATATGTGTCAATATTGGTCAAATGGGATCAGATTTTTGTAGAAAATGACGAATTTACCCTTGAACATAAACACTTGAAATACATTGATTTGAGTTAAACTCGGTCAAATAGGAGAGGTTTAAGGTAAAAAAAAGACTTAAACACTTTGCATCGGACAATATGAGTTAACATTGATCAAATAGGATCAGTTTTCGTTAGAAAATGACGTATTTACCCTTGAACATTTCATAAACAATTGAAATACATCGATTTGGGTCAAACTCGGTCAAATGGGAGAGATTCTGGGTATAAAGTGACATTAAAACTTCGAATCGCACGATATGAGTCAATATTGGTCAAATGGGATCAGATTTGGGTATAAAATGACGAATTTACCCTTAAACATGTCATAAACACTTGAAATACATTGATGTGAGTTAAACTCGGTTAAATAGGAGAGGTTTAAGGTAAAAAAAAGACTTAAACACTTTGCATCGGACAATATGAGTTAATATTGATCAAATAGGATCAGATTTGGTTAGAAAATGACGTATTTACCCTTGACCATTTCATAAACACTTGAAACACATCGATTTGGGTCAAACTCGGTCAAATGGGAGAGATTCTGGGTATAAAGTGACATTAAAACGTCGAATCGGACGATATGTGTCAATATTGGTCAAATGGGATCAGATTTGGGTAGAAAATGACGAATTTACCCTTGAACATGTCATAAACACTTGAAATACATTGATTTGAGTTAAACTCGGTCAAATAGGAGAGGTTTAAGGTAAAAAAAAGACATAAACACTTTGCATCGGACAATATGAGTTAATATTGATCAAATAGGATCAGTTTTGGTTAGAAAATGACGTATTTACCATTGATCATTTCATAAACACTTGAAATACATCGATTTGAGTCAAACTCGGTCAAATGGAGAGATTTTGGGTATAAAGTGACATTAAAACTTCGAAGCGGACGATATGAGTCAATATTGGTAAAATGGGATCAGAGTTGGGTATAAAATGACGAATTTACCCTTGAACATGTCATAAACACTTGAAATACATTGATTTTAGTTAAACTCGGTCAAAGAGGAGAGGTTTAAGGTAAAAAAAAGACTTAAACACGTTGCATCGGACAATATGAGTTAATATTGATCAAATAGGATCAGTTTTGGTTAGAAAATGACGTATATACCCTTGAAAATATCATAAACACTTGAAATACATCGATTTGAGTCAAACTCGGTCAAATGGAGAGATTGTGGGTATAAAGTGACATTAAAACTTCGAAGCGGACGATATGAGTCAATATTGGTAAAATGGGATCAGATTTTTGTAGAAAATGACGAATTTACCCTTGAACATGTCATAAACACTTGAAATACATTGATTTGAGTTAAACTCGGTCAAATAGGAGAGGTTTAAGGTAAAAAAAAGACTTAAACACTTTGCATCGGACAATATGAGTTAACATTGATCAAATAGGATCAGTTTTGGTTAGAAAATGACGTATTTACCCTTGAACATTTCATAAACAATTGAAATACATCGATTTGGGTCAAACTCGGTCAAATGGGAGAGATTCTGGGTATAAAGTGACATTAAAACTTCGAATCGCACGATATGAGTCAATATTGGTCAAATGGGATCAGATTTGGGTAGAAAATGACGAATTTACCCTTGAACATGTCATAAACACTTGAAATACATTGATTTGAGTTAAACTCGGTTAAATAGGAGAGGTTTAAGGTAAAAAAAAGACTTAAACACTTTGCATCGGACAATATGAGTTAATATTGATCAAATAGGATCAGATTTGGTTAGAAAATGACGTATTTACCCTTGACCATTTCATAAACACTTGAAATAGATCGATTTGAGTCAAACTCGGTCAAATGGGAGAGATTCTGGGTATAAAGTGACATTAAAACGTCGAAGCGGACGATATGAGTCAATATTGGTCAAATGGGATCAGATTTGGGTATAAAATGACGAATTTACCCTTGAACATGTCATAAACACTTGAAATACATTGATTTTAGTTAAACTCGGTCAAAGAGGAGAGGTTTAAGGTAAAAAAAAGACTTAAACACTTTGCATCGGACAATATGAGTTAACATTGATCAAATAGGATCAGTTTTGGTTAGAAAATGACGTATTTACCCTTGAACATTTCATAAACACTTGAAATACATTGATTTTAGTTAAACTCGGTCAAAGAGGAGAGGTTTAAGGTAAAAAAAAGACTTAAACACTTTGCATCGGACAATATGAGTTAATATTGATCAAATAGGATCAGTTTTTGTTAGAAAATGACGTATTTACCCTTTAACATTTCAGAAACACTTGAAACACATCGATTTGGGTCAAACTCGGTTAAATGGGAGAGATTCTGGGTATAAAGTGACATTAAAACGTCGAATCGGACGATATGTGTCAATATTGGTCAAATGGGATCAGATTTTTGTAGAAAATGACGAATTTACCCTTGAACATGTCATAAACACTTGAAATACATTGATTTGAGTTAAACTCGGTCAAAGAGGAGAGGTTTAAGGTAAAAAAAAGACTTAAACACTTTGCATCGGACAATATGAGTTAATATTGATCAAATAGGATCAGTTTTGGTTAGAAAATGACGTATTTACCCTTTAACATTTCATAAACACTTGAAACACATCGATTTGAGTTAAACTCGGTCAAATGGGAGAGATTCTGGGTATAAAGTGATATTAAAACTTCGAATCGCACGATATGAGTCAATATTGGTCAAATGGGATCAGATTTGGGTATAAAATGACGAATTTACCCTTGAACATGTCATAAACACTTGAAATACATTGATTTGAGTTAAACTCGGTTAAATAGGAGAGGTTTAAGGTAAAAAAAAGACTTAAACACTTTGCATCGGACAATATGAGTTAATATTGATCAAATAGGATCAGATTTGGTTAGAAAATGACGTATTTACCCTTGACCATTTCATAAACACTTGAAACACATCGATTTGGGTCAAACTCGGTCAAATGGGAGAGATTCTGGGTATAAAGTGACATTAAAACGTCGAATCGGACGATATGTGTCAATATTGGTCAAATGGGATCAGATTTGTGTAGAAAATGACGAATTTACCCTTGAACATGTCATAAACACTTGAAATACATTGATTTGAGTTAAACTTGGTCAAATAGGAGAGGTTTAATGTAAAAAAAAGACTTAAACACTTTGCATCGGACAATATGAGTTAACATTGATCAAATAGGATCAGTTTTGGTTAGAAAATGACGTATTTACCCTTGAACATTTCATAAACACTTGAAATACATTGATTTTAGTTAAACTCGGTCAAAGAGGAGAGGTTTAAGGTAAAAAAAAGACTTAAACACTTTGCATCGGACAATATGAGTTAATATTGATCAAACAGGATCAGTTTTGGTTAGAAAATGACGTATTTACCCTTTAACATTTCATAAACACTTGAAACACATCGATTTGGGTCAAACTCGGTTAAATGGGAGAGATTCTGGGTATAAAGTGACATTAAAACGTCGAATCGGACGATATGTGTCAATATTGGTCAAATGGGATCAGATTTTTGTAGAAAATGACGAATTTACCCTTGAACATGTCATAAACACTTGAAATACATTGATTTGAGTTAAACTCGGTGAAAGAGGAGAGGTTTAAGGTAAAAAAAAGACTTAAACACTTTGCATCGTACAATATGAGTTAATATTGATCAAATAGGATCAGTTTTGGTTAGAAAATGACGTATTTACCCTTTAACATTTCATAAACACTTGAAACACATCGATTTGGGTCAAACTCGGTCAAATGGGAGAGATTCTGGGTATAAAGTGACATTAAAACGTCGAATCAGACGATATGTGTCAATATTGGTGAAATGGGATCAGATTTTTGTAGAAAATGACGAATTTACCCTTGAACATGTCATAAACACTTGAAATACATTGATTTGAGTTAAACTCGGTCAAATAGGAGAGGTTTAAGGTAAAAAAAAGACTTAAACACTTTGCATCGGACAATATGAGTTAACATTGATCAAATAGGATCAGTTTTGGTTAGAAAATGACGTATTTACCCTTGAAAATTTCATAAACACTTGAAATACATTGATTTTAGTTAAACTCGGTCAAAGAGGAGAGGTTTAAGGTAAAAAAAAGACTTAAACACTTTGCATCGGACAATATGAGTTAATATTGATCAAATAGGATCAGTTTTGGTTAGAAAATGACGTATTTACCCTTTAACATTTCCTAAACACTTGAAATACATCGATTTGGGTCAAACTCGGTCAAATGGGAGAGATTCTGGGTATAAAGTGACATTAAAACGTCGAATTGAACGATATGTGTCAATATTGGTCAAATGGGATCAGATTTTTGTAGAAAATAACGAATTTACCCTTGAACATGTCATAAACACTTGAAATACATTGATTTGAGTTAAACTCGGTCAAATAGGAGAGGTTTAAGGTAAAAAAAAGACTTAAACACTTTGCATCGGACAATATGAGTTAACATTGATCAAATAGGATCAGTTTTGGTTAGAAAATGACGTATTTACCCTTGAACATTTCATAAACAATTGAAATACATCGATTTGGGTCAAACTCGGTCAAATGGGAGAGATTCTGGGTATAAAGTGATATTAAAACTTCGAATCGCACGATATGAGTCAATATTGGTCAAATGGGATCAGATTTGGGTATAAAATGACGAATTTACCCATGAACATGTCATAAACACTTGAAATACATTGATTTGAGTTAAACTCGGTTAAATAGGAGAGGTTTAAGGTAAAAAAAAGACTTAAACACTTTGCATCGGACAATATGAGTTAATATTGATCAAATAGGATCAGATTTGGTTAGAAAATGACGTATTTACCCTTGACTATTTCATAAACACTTGAAACACATCGATTTGGGTCAAACTCGGTCAAATGGGAGAGAATCTGGGTATAAAGTGACATTAAAACGTCGAATCGGACGATATGTGTCAATATTGGTCAAATGGGATCAGATTTGGGTAGAAAATGACGAATTTACCCTTGAACATGTCATAAACACTTGAAATACATTGATTTGAGTTAAACTCGGTCAAATAGGAGAGGTTTAATGTAAAAAAAAGACTTAAACACTTTGCATCGGACAATATGAGTTAACATTGATCAAATAGGATCAGTTTTGGATAGAAAATGACGTATTTACCCTTGAACATTTCATAAACACTTGAAATACATTGATTTGAGTTAAACTCGGTTAAATAGGAGAGGTTTAAGGTAAAAAAAAGACTTAAACACTTTGCATCGGACAATATGAGTTAATATTGATCAAATAGGATCAGATTTGGTTAGAAAATGACGTATTTACCCTTGACCATTTCATAAACACTTGAAACACATCGATTTGGGTCAAACTCGGTCAAATGGGAGAGATTCTGGGTATAAAGTGACATTAAAACGTCGAATCGGACGATATGTGTCAATATTGGTCAAATGGGATCAGATTTTTGTAGAAAATGACGAATTTACCCTTGAACATGTCATAAACACTTGAAATACATTGATTTGAGTTAAACTCGGTCAAATAGGAGAGGTTTAAGGTAAAAAAAAGACTTAAACACTTTGCATCGGACAATATGAGTTAACATTGATCAAATAGGATCAGTTTTGGTTAGAAAATGACGTATTTACCCTTGAACATTTCATAAACAATTGAAATACATCGATTTGGGTCAAACTCGGTCAAATGGGAGAGATTCTGGGTATAAAGTGACATTAAAACTTCGAATCGCACGATATGAGTCAATATTGGTCAAATGGGATCAGATTTGGGTATAAAATGACGAATTTACCCTTGAACATGTCATAAACACTTGAAATACATTGATTTGAGTTAAACTCGGTTAAATAGGAGAGGTTTAAGGTAAAAAAAAGACTTAAACACTTTGCATCGGACAATATGAGTTAATATTGATCAAATAGGATCAGATTTGGTTAGAAAATGACGTATTTACCCTTGACCATTTCATAAACACTTGAAACACATCGATTTGGGTCAAACTCGGTCAAATGGGAGAGATTCTGGGTATAAAGTGACATTAAAACGTCGAATCGGACGATATGTGTCAATATTGGTCAAATGGGATCAGATTTGTGTAGAAAATGACGAATTTACCCTTGAACATGTCATAAACACTTGAAATACATTGATTTGAGTTAAACTCGGTCAAATAGGAGAGGTTTAATGTAAAAAAAAGACTTAAACACTTTGCATCGGACAATATGAGTTAACATTGATCAAATAGGATCAGATTTGGTTAGAAAATGACGTATTTACCCTTGAACATTTCATAAACACTTGAAATACATTGATTTTAGTTAAACTCGGTCAAAGAGGAGAGGTTTAAGGTAAAAAAAAGACTTAAACACTTTGCATCGGACAATATGAGTTAATATTGATCAAATAGGATCAGTTTTGGTTAGAAAATGACGTATTTACCCTTTAACATTTCATAAACACTTGAAACACATCGATTTGGGTCAAACTCGGTTAAATGGGAGAGATTCTGGGTATAAAGTGACATTAAAACGTCGAATCGGACGATATGTGTCAATATTGGTCAAATGGGATCAGATTTTTGTAGAAAATGACGAATTTACCCTTGAACATGTCATAAACACTTGAAATACATTGATTTGAGTTAAACTCGGTCAAAGAGGAGAGGTTTAAGGTAAAAAAAAGACTTAAACACTTTGCATCGGACAATATGAGTTAATATTGATCAAATAGGATCAGTTTTGGTTAGAAAATGACGTATTTACCCTTTAACATTTCATAAACAATTGAAATACATCGATTTGGGTCAAACTCGGTCAAATGGGAGAGATTCTGGGTATAAAGTGACATTAAAACTTCGAATCGCACGATATGAGTCAATATTGGTCAAATGGGATCAGATTTGGGTATAAAATGACGAATTTACCCTTGAACATGTCATAAACACTTGAAATACATTGATTTGAGTTAAACTCGGTTAAATAGGAGAGGTTTAAGGTAAAAAAAAGACTTAAACACTTTGCATCGGACAATATGAGTTAATATTGATCAAATAGGATCAGATTTGGTTAGAAAATGACGTATTTACCCTTGAACATTTCATAAACAATTGAAATACATCGATTTGGGTCAAACTCGGTCAAATGGGAGAGATTCTGGGTATAAAGTGACATTAAAACTTCGAATCGCACGATATGAGTCAATATTGGTCAAATGGGATCAGATTTGGGTATAAAATGACGAATTTACCCTTGAACATGTCATAAACACTTGAAATACATTGATTTGAGTTAAACTCGGTTAAATAGGAGAGGTTTAAGGTAAAAAAAAGACTTAAACACTTTGCATCGGACAATATGAGTTAATATTGATCAAATAGGATCAGATTTGGTTAGAAAATGACGTATTTACCCTTGACCATTTTATAAACACTTGAAACACATCGATTTGGGTCAAACTCGGTCAAATGGGAGAGATTCTGGGTATAAAGTGACATTAAAACGTCGAATCAGACGATATGTGTCAATATTGGTCAAATGGGATCAGATTTTTGTAGAAAATGACGAATTTACCCTTGAACATGTCATAAACACTTGAAATACATTGATTTGAGTTAAACTCGGTCAAATAGGAGAGGTTTAAGGTAAAAAAAAGACTTAAACACTTTGCATCGGACAATATGAGTTAACATTGATCAAATAGGATCAGTTTTGGTTAGAAAATGACGTATTTTCCCTTGAACATTTCATAAACAATTGAAATACATCGATTTGGGTCAAACTCGGTCAAATGGGAGAGAGTCTGGGTATAAAGTGACATTAAAACTTCGAATCGCACGATATGAGTCAATATTGGTCAAATGGGATCAGATTTGGGTATAAAATGACGAATTTACCCTTGAACATGTCATAAACACTTGAAATACATTGATTTGAGTTAAACTCGGTTAAATAGGAGAGGTTTAAGGTAAAAAAAAGACTTAAACACTTTGCATCGGACAATATGAGTTAATATTGATCAAATAGGATAAGATTTGGTTAGAAAATGACGTATTTACCCTTGACCATTTCATAAACACTTGAAATAGATCGATTTGAGTCAAACTCGGTCAAATGGGAGAGATTCTGGGTATAAAGTGACATTAAAAGTTCGAATCGGACGATATGAGTCAATATTGGTCAAATGGGATCAGATTTGGGTAGAAAATGACGAATTTACCCTTGAACATGTCATAAACACTTGAAATACATTGATTTGAGTTAAACTCGGTCAAATAGGAGAGGTTTAAGCTAAAAAAAAGACTTAAACACTTTGCATCGGACAATATGAGTTAACATTGATCAAATAGGATCAGTTTTGGTTAGAAAATGACGTATTTACCCTTGAACATTTCATAAACACTTGACATATATCGATTTGAGTCAAACTCGGTCAAATGGAGAGATTCTGGGTATAAAGTGACATTAAAACTTCGAAGCGGACGATATGAGTCAATATTGGTCAAATGGGATCAGATTTGGGTATAAAATGACGAATTTACCCTTGAACATGTCATAAACACTTGAAATACATTGATTTTAGTTAAACTCGGTCAAAGAGGAGAGGTTTAAGGTAAAAAAAGACTTAAACACTTTGCATCGGACAATATGAGTTAATATTGATCAAATAGGATCAGTTTTGGTTAGAAAATGACGTATTTACCCTTTAACATTTCATAAACACTTGAAACACATCGATTTGGGTCAAACTCGGTCAAATGGGAGAGATTCTAGGTATAAAGTGACATTAAAACGTCGAATCGGACGATATGTGTCAATATTGGTCAAATGGGATCAGATTTTTGTAGAAAATGACGAATTTACCCTTGAACATGTCATAAACACTTGAAATACATTGATTTGAGTTAAACTCGGTCAAATAGGAGAGGTTTAAGGTAAAAAAAAGACTTAAACACTTTGCATCGGACAATATGAGTTAACATTGATCAAATAGGATCAGTTTTGGTTAGAAAATGACGTATTTACCCTTGAACATTTCATAAACAATTGAAATACATCGATTTGGGTCAAACTCGGTCAAATGGGAGAGATTCTGGGTATAAAGTGACATTAAAACTTCGAATCGCACGATATGAGTCAATATTGATCAAATGGGATCAGATTTGGGTAGAAAATGACGAATTTACCCTTGAACATGTCATAAACACTTGAAATACATTGATTTGAGTTAAACTCGGTTAAATAGGAGAGGTTTAAGGTAAAAAAAAGACTTAAACACTTTGCATCGGACAATATGAGTTAATATTGATCAAATAGGATCAGATTTGGTTAGAAAATGACGTATTTACCCTTGACCATTTCATAAACACTTGAAATAGATCGATTTGAGTCAAACTCGGTCAAATGGGAGAGATTCTGGGTATAAAGTGACATTAAAAGTTCGAATCGGACGATATGAGTCAATATTGGTCAAATGGGATCAGATTTGGGTAGAAAATGACGAATTTACCCTTGAACATGTCATAAACACTTGAAATACATTGATTTGAGTTAAACTCGGTAAAATAGGAGAGGTTTAAGCTAAAAAAAAGACTTAAACACTTTGCATCGGACAATATGAGTTAATATTGATCAAATAGGATCAGTTTTGGTTAGAAAATGACGTATTTACCCTTGAACATTTCATAAACACTTGAAATACATCGATTTGAGTCAAACTCGGTCAAATGGAGAGATTCTGGGTATAAAGTGACATTAAAACTTCGAAGCGGACGATATGACTCAATATTGGTCAAATGGGATCAGATTTGGGTATAAAATGACGAATTTACCCTTGAACATGTCATAAACACTTGAAATACATTGATTTTAGTTAAACTCGGTCAAAGAGGAGAGGTTTAAGGTAAAAAAAAGACTTAAACACTTTGCATCGGACAATATGAGTTAATATTGATCAAATAGGATCAGTTTTGGTTAGAAAATGACGTATTTACCCTTTACCATTTCATAAACACTTGAAACACATCGATTTGGGTCAAACTCGGTCAAATGGGAGAGATTCTGGGTATAAAGTGACATTAAAACGTCGAATCGGACGATATGTGTCAATATTGGTCAAATGGGATCAGATTTTTGTAGAAAATGACGAATTTACCCTTGAACATGTCATAAACACTTGAAATACATTGATTTGAGTTAAACTCGGTCAAATAGGAGAGGATTAAGGTAAAAAAAAAGACTTAAACACTTTGCATCGGACAATATGAGTTAACATTGATCAAATAGGATCAGTTTTGGTTAGAAAATGACGTATTTACCCTTGAACATTTCATTAAGAATTGAAATACATCGATTTGGGTCAAACTCGGTCAAATGGGAGAGATTCTAGGTATAAAGTGACATTAAAACTTCGAATCGCACGATATGAGTCAATATTGGTCAAATAGGATCAGATTTGGGTAGAAAATGACGAATTTACCCTTGAACATGTCATAAACACTTGAAATACATTGATTTGAGTTAAACTCGGTTAAATAGGAGAGGTTTAAGGTAAAAAAAAGACTTAAACACTTTGCATCGGACAATATGAGTTAACATTGATCAAATAGGATCAGTTTTGGTTAGAAAATGACGTATTTACCCTTGAACATTTCATAAACAATTGAAATACATCAATTTGGGTCAAACTCGGTCAAATGGGAGACATTCTGGGTATAAAGTGACATTAAAACTTCGAATCGAATGATATGAGTCAATATTGGTCTAATGGGATCAGATTTGGGTATAAAATGACGAATTTACCCTTGAACATGTCATAAACACTTGAAATACATTGATTTTAGTTAAACTTGGTCAAAGAGGAGAGGTTTAAGGTAAAAAAAAGACTTAAACACTTTGCATCGGACAATATGAGTTAATATTGATCAAATAGGATCAGTTTTGGTTAGAAAATGACGTATTTACCCTTTAACATTTCATAAACACTTGAAACACATCGATTTGGGTCAAACTCGGTCAAATGGGAGAGATTCTGGGTATAAAGTGACATTAAAACGTCGAATCAGACGATATGTGTCAATATTGGTCAAATGGGATCAGATTTTTGTAGAAAATGACGAATTTACCCTTGAACATGTCATAAACACTTGAAATACATTGATTTGAGTTAAACTCGGTCAAATAGGAGAGGTTTAAGGTAAAAAAAAGACTTAAACACTTTGCATCGGACAATATGAGTTAACATTGATCAAATAGGATCAGTTTTGGTTAGAAAATGACGTATTTGCCCTTGAACATTTCATAAACAATTGAAATACATCGATTTGGGTCAAACTCGGTCAAATGGGAGAGATTCTGGGTATAAAGTGACATTAAAACTTCGAATCGCACGATATGAGTCAATATTTGTCAAATGGGATCAGATTTGGGTATAAAATGTCGAATTTACCCTTGAACATGTCATAAACACTTGAAATACATTGATTTGAGTTAAACTCGGTTAAATAGGAGAGGTTTAAGGTAAAAAAAAGACTTAAACACTTTGCATCGGACAATATGAGTTAATATTGATCAAATAGGATCAGATTTGGTTAGAAAATGACGTATTTACCCTTGACCATTTCATAAACACTTGAAACACATCGATTTGGGTCAAACTCGGTCAAATGGGAGAGATTCTGGGTATAAAGTGACATTAAAACGTCGAATCGGACGATATGTGTCAATATTGGTCAAATGGGATCAGATTTGGGTAGAAAATGACGAATTTACCCTTGAACATGTCATAAACACTTGAAATACATTGATTTGAGTTAAACTCGGTCAAATAGGAGAGGTTTAATGTAAAAAAAAGACTTAAACACTTTGCATCGGACAATATGAGTTAACATTGATCAAATAGGATCAGTTTTGGTTAGAAAATGACGTATTTACCCTTGACCATTTCATAAACACTTGAAATACATCGATTTGGGTCAAACTCGGTCAAATGGGAGAGATTCTGGGTATAAAGTGACATTAAAACGTCGAATCGGACGATATGTGTCAATATTGGTGAAATGGGATCAGATTTTTGTAGAAAATGACGAATTTACCCTTGAACATGTCATAAACACTTGAAATACATTGATTTGAGTTAAACTCGGTCAAATAGGAGAGGTTTAAGGTAAAAAAAAGACTTAAACACTTTGCATCGGACAATATGAGTTAGCATTGATCAAATAGGATCAGTTTTGGTTAGAAAATGACGTATTTACCCTTGAACATTTCATAAACAATTGAAATACATCGATTTGGGTCAAACTCGGTCAAATGGGAGAGATTCTGGGTATAAAGTGACATTAAAACTTCGAATCGCACGATATGAGTCAATATTGGTCAAATGGGATCAGATTTGGGTATAAAATGACGAATTTACCCTTGAACATGTCATAAACACTTGAAATACATTGATTTGAGTTAAACTCGGTTAAATAGGAGAGGTTTAAGGTAAAAAAAAGACTTAAACACTTTGCATCGGACAATATGAGTTAATATTGATCAAATAGGATCAGATTTGGTTAGAAAATGACGTATTTACCCTTGACCATTTCATAAACACTTGAAACACATCGATTTGGGTCAAACTCGGTCAAATGGGAGAGATTCTGGGTATAAAGTGACATTAAAACTTCGAATCGGACGGTATGAGTCAATATTGGTCAAATGGGATCAGATTTGGGTATAAAATGACGAAATTCCCCTTGAACATGTCATAAACACTTGAAATACATTGATTTGAGTTAAACTCGGTCAAATAGGAGAGGTTTAAGGTAAAAAAAAGACTTAAACACTTTGCATCGGACAATATGAGTTAACATTGATCAAATAGGATTAGTTTTGGTTAGAAAATGACGTATTTACCCTTGAACATTTCATAAACAATTGAAATACATCAATTTGGGTCAAATTCGGTCAAATGGGAGAGATTCTGGGTATAAAGTGACATTAAAACTTCGAATCGAATGATATGAGTCAATATTGGTCTAATGGGATCAGATTTGGGTATAAAATGACGAATTTACCCTTGATCATGTCATAAACACTTGAAATACATTGATTTTAGTTAAACTTGGTCAAAGAGGAGAGGTTTAAGGTAAAAAAAAGACTTAAACACTTTGCATCGGACAATATGAGTTAATATTGATCAAATAGGATCAGTTTTGGTTAGAAAATGACGTATTTACCCTTTAACATTTCATAAACACTTGAAACACATCGATTTGGGTCAAACTCGGTCAAATGGGAGAGATTCTGGGTATAAAGTGACATTAAAACGTCGAATCAGACGATATGTGTCAATATTGGTCAAATGGGATCAGATTTTTGTAGAAAATGACGAATTTACCCTTGAACATGTCATAAACACTTGAAATACATTGATTTGAGTTAAACTCGGTCAAATAGGAGAGGTTTAAGGTAAAAAAAAGACTTAAACACTTTGCATCGGACAATATGAGTTAACATTGATCAAATAGGATCAGTTTTGGTTAGAAAATGACGTATTTACCCTTGAACATTTCATAAACAATTGAAATACATCGATTTGGGTCAAACTCGGTCAAATGGGAGAGATTCTGGGTATAAAGTGACATTATAACTTCGAATCGCACGATATGAGTCAATATTGGTCAAATGGGATCAGATTTGGGTATAAAATGACGAATTTACCCTTGAACATGTCATAAACACTTGAAATACATTGATTTGAGTTAAACTCGGTTAAATAGGAGAGGTTTAAGGTAAAAAAAAGACTTAAACACTTTGCATCGGACAATATGAGTTAATATTGATCAAATAGGATCAGATTTGGTTAGAAAATGACGTATTTACCCTTGACCATTTCATAAACACTTGAAACACATCGATTTGGGTCAAACTCGGTCAAATGGGAGAGATTCTGGGTATAAAGTGACATTAAAACGTCGAATCGGACGATATGTGTCAATATTGGTCAAATGGGATCAGATTTGGGTACAAAATGACGAATTTACCCTTGAACATGTCATAAACACTTGAAATACATTGATTTGAGTTAAACTCGGTCAAATAGGAGAGGTTTAATGTAAAAAAAAGACTTAAACACTTTGCATCGGACAATATGAGTTAACATTGATCAAATAGGATCAGTTTTGGTTAGAAAATGACGTATTTACCCTTGAACATTTCATAAACACTTGAAATACATCGATTTGAGTCAAACTCGGTCAAATGGAGAGATTCTGGGTATAAAGTGACATTAAAACTACGAAGCGGACGATATGAGTCAATATTGGTCAAATGGGATCAGATTTGGGTATAAAATGACGAATTTACCCTTGAACATGTCATAAACACTTGAAATACATTGATTTTAGTTAAACTCGGTCAAAGAGGAGAGGTTTAAGGTAAAAAAAAGACTGAAACACTTTGCATCGGACAATATGAGTTAATATTGATCAAATAGGATCAGTTTTGGTTAGAAAATGACGTATTTACCCTTTAACATTTCATAAACACTTGAAACACATCGATTTGGGTCAAACTCGGTCAAATGGGAGAGATTCTGGGTATAAAGTGACATTAAAACGTCGAATCAGACGATATTTGTCAATATTGGTCAAATGGGATCAGATTTTTGTAGAAAATGACGAATTTACCCTTGAACATGTCATAAACACTTGAAATACATTGATTTGAGTTAAACTCGGTCAAATAGGCGAGGTTTAAGGTAAAAAAAAGACTTAAACACTTTGCATCGGACAATATGAGTTAACATTGATCAAATAGGATCAGTTTTGGTTAGAAAATGACGTATTTACCCTTGAACATTTCATAAACACTTGAAATACATCGATTTGAGTCAAACTCGGTCAAATGGAGAGATTCTGGGTAGAAAGTGACATTAAAACTTCGAAGCGGACGATATTAGTCAATATTGGTCAAATGGGATCAGATTTGGGTATAAAATGACGAATTTACCCTTGAACATGTCATAAACACTTGAAATACATTGATTTTAGTTAAACTCGGTCAAAGGGGAGAGGTTTAAGGTAAAAAAAAGACTTAAACACTTTGCATCGGACAATATGAGTTAATATTGATCAAATAGGATCAGTTTTGGTTAGAAAATGACGTATTTACCCTTTAACATTTCATAAACACTTGAAACACATCGATTTGGGTCAAACTCGGTCAAATGGGAGAGATTCTGGGTATAAAGTGACATTAAAACGTCGAATCAGACGATATTTGTCAATATTGGTCAAATGGGATCAGATTTTTGTAGAAAATGACGAATTTACCCTTGAACATGTCATAAACACTTGAAATACATTGATTTGAGTTAAACTCGGTCAAATAGGAGAGGTTTAAGGTAAAAAAAAGACTTAAACACTTTGCATCGGACAATATGAGTTAACATTGATCAAATAGGATCAGTTTTGGTTAGAAAATGACGTATTTACCCTTGAACATTTCATAAACAATTGAAATACATCGATTTGGGTCAAACTCGGTCAAATGGGAGAGATTCTGGGTATAAAGTGACATTAAAACTTCGAATCGCACGATATGAGTCAATATTGGTCAAATGGGATCAGATTTGGGTATAAAATGACGAATTTACCCTTGAACATGTCATAAACACTTGAAATACATTGATTTGAGTTAAACTCGGTTAAATAGGAGAGGTTTAAGGTAAAAAAAAGACTTAAACACTTTGCATCGGACAATATGAGTTAATATTGATCAAATAGGATCAGATTTGGTTAGAAAATGACGTATTTACCCTTGACCATTTTATAAACACTTGAAACACATCGATTTGGGTCAAACTCGGTCAAATGGGAGAGATTCTGGGTATAAAGTGACATTAAAACTTCGAATCGCACGATATGAGTCAATATTGGTCAAATGGGATCAGATTTGGGTAGAAAATGACGAATTTACCCTTGAACATGTCATAAACACTTGAAATACATTGATTTGAGTTAAACTCGGTTAAATAGGAGAGGTTTAAGGTAAAAAAAAGACTTAAACACTTTGCATCGGACAATATGAGTTAATATTGATCAAATAGGATCAGATTTGGTTAGAAAATGACGTATTTACCCTTGACCATTTCATAAACACTTGAAATAGATCGATTTGAGTCAAACTCGGTCAAATGGGAGAGATTCTGGGTATAAAGTGACATTAAAAGTTCGAATCGGACGATATGAGTCAATATTGGTCAAATGGGATCAGATTTGGGTAGAAAATGACGAATTTACCCTTGAACATGTCATAAACACTTGAAATACATTGATTTTAGTTAAACTCGGTCAAATAGGAGAGGTTTAAGGTAAAAAAAAGACTTAAACACTTTGCATCGGACAATATGAGTTAACATTGATCAAATAGGATCAGTTTTGGTAAGAAAATGACGTATTTACCCTTGAACATTTCATAAACACTTGAAATACATCGATTTGAGTCAAACTCGGTCAAATGGAGAGATTCTAGGTATAAAGTGACATTAAAACTTCGAAGCGGACGATATGAGTCAATATTGGTCAAATGGGATCAGATTTGGGTATAAAATGACGAATTTACCCTTGAACATGTCATAAACACTTGAAATACATTGATTTGAGTTAAACTCGGTCAAAGAGGAGAGGTTTAAGGTAAAAAAAAGACTTAAACACTTTGCATCGGACAATATGAGTTAATATTGATCAAATAGGATCAGTTTTGGTTAGAAAATGACGTATTTACCCTTTAACATTTCATAAACACTTGAAACACATCGATTTGGGTCAAACTCGGTCAAATGGGAGAGATTCTGGGTATAAAGTGACATTAAAACGTCGAATCGGACGATATGTGTCAATATTGGTCAAATGGGATCAGATTTTTGTAGAAAATGACGAATTTACCCTTGAACATGTCATAAACACTTGAAATACATTGATTTGAGTTAAACTCGGTCAAATAGGAGAGGTTTAAGGTAAAAAAAAGACTTAAACACTTTGCATCGGACAATATGAGTTAACATTGATCAAATAGGATCAGTTTTGGTTAGAAAATGACGTATTTACCCTTGAACATTTCATAAACAATTGAAATACATCGATTTGGGTCAAACTCGGTCAAATGGGAGAGATTCTGGGTATAAAGTGACATTAAAACTTCGAATCGGACGATATGAGTCAAGATTGGTCAAATGGGATCAGATTTGGGTATAAAATGACGAATTTACCCTTGAACATGTCATAAACACTTGAAATACATTGATTTGAGTTAAACTCGGTTAAATAGGAGAGGTTTAAGGTAAAAAAAAGACTTAAACACTTTGCATCGGACAATATGAGTTAATATTAATCAAATAGGATCAGATTTGGTTAGAAAATGACGTATTTACCCTTGACCATTTCATAAACACTTGAAACACATCGATTTGGGTCAAACTCGGTCAAATGGGAGAGATTCTAGGTATAAAGTGACATTAAAACGTCGAATCAGACGATATGTGTCAATATTGGTCAAATGGGATCAGATTTTTGTAGAAAATGACGAATTTACCCTTGAACATGTCATAAACACTTGAAATACATTGATTTGAGTTAAACTCGGTCAAATAGGAGAGGTTTAAGGTAGAAAAAAAGACTTAAACACTTTGCATCGGACAATATGAGTTAACATTGATCAAATAGGATCAGTTTTGGTTAGAAAATGACGTATTTACCCTTGAACATTTCATAAACAATTGAAATACATCGATTTGGGTCAAACCCGGTCAAATGGGAGAGATTCTGGGTATAAAGTGACATTAAAACTTCGAATCGGACGATATGAGTCAATATTGGTCAAATGGGATCAGATTTGGGTATAAAATGACGAATTTACCCTTGAACATGTCATAAACACTTGAAATACATTGATTTTAGTTAAACTCGGTCAAAGAGGAGAGGTTTAAGGTAAAAAAAAGACTTAAACACTTTGCATCGGACAATATGAGTTAATATTGATCAAATAGGATTAGTTTTGGTTAGAAAATGACGTATTTACCCTTTAACATTTCATAAACACTTGAAACACATCGATTTGGGTCAAACTCGGTCAAATGGGAGAGATTCTGGGTATAAAGTGACATTAAAACGTCGAATCGGACGATATGTGTCAATATTGGTCAAATGGGATCAGATTTTTGTAGAAAATGACGAATTTACCCTTGAACATGTCATAAACACTTGAAATACATTGATTTGAGTTAAACTCGGTCAAATAGGAGAGGTTTAAGGTAAAAAAAAGACTTAAACACTTTGCATCGGACAATATGAGTTAACATTGATCAAATAGGATCAGTTTTGGTTAGAAAATGACGTATTTACCCTTGAACATTTCATAAACAATTGAAATACATCGATTTGGGTCAAACTCGGTCAAATGGGAGAGATTCAGGGTATAAAGTGACATTAAAACTTCGAATCGGACGATATGAGTCAAGATTGGTCAAATGGGATCAGATTTGGGTATAAAATGACGAATTTACCCTTGAACATGTCATAAACACTTGAAATACATTGATTTGAGTTAAACTCGGTTAAATAGGAGAGGTTTAAGGTAAAAAAAAGACTTAAACACTTTGCATCGGACAATATGAGTTAATATTGATCAAATAGGATCAGATTTGGTTAGAAAATGACGTATTTACCCTTGACCATTTCATAAACACTTGAAACACATCGATTTGGGTCAAACTCGGTCAAATGGGAGAGATTCTAGGTATAAAGTGACATTAAAACGTCGAATCAGACGATATGTGTCAATATTGGTCAAATGGGATCAGATTTTTGTAGAAAATGACGAATTTACCCTTGAACATGTCATAAACACTTGAAATACATTGATTTGAGTTAAACTCGGTCAAATAGGAGAGGTTTAAGGTAAAAAAAAAGACTTAAACACTTTGCATCGGACAATATGAGTTAACATTGATCAAATAGGATCAGTTTTGGTTAGAAAATGACGTATTTACCCTTGAACATTTCATAAACAATTGAAATACATCGATTTGGGTCAAACCCGGTCAAATGGGAGAGATTCTGGGTATAAAGTGACATTAAAACTTCGAATCGGACGATATGAGTCAATATTGGTCAAATGGGATCAGATTTGGGTATAAAATGACAAATTTACCCTTGAACATGTCATAAACACTTGAAATACATTGATTTTAGTTAAACTCGGTCAAAGAGGAGAGGTTTAAGGTAAAAAAAAGACTTAAACACTTTGCATCGGACAATATGAGTTAATATTGATCAAATAGGATCAGTTTTGGTTAGAAAATGACGTATTTACCCTTTAACATTTCATAAACACTTGAAACACATCGATTTGGGTCAAACTCGGTCAAATGGGAGAGATTCTGGGTATAAAGTGACATTAAAACGTCGAATCGGACGATATGTGTCAATATTGGTCAAATGGGATCAGATTTTTGTAGAAAATGACGAATTTACCCTTGAACACGTCATAAACACTTGAAATACATTGATTTGAGTTAAACTCGGTCAAATAGGAGAGGTTTAAGGTAAAAAAAAGACTTAAACACTTTGCATCGGACAATATGAGTTAACATTGATCAAATAGGATCAGTTTTGGTTAGAAAATGACGTATTTACCCTTGAACATTTCATAAACAATTGAAATACATCGATTTGGGTCAAACTCGGTCAAATGGGAGAGATTCTGGGTATAAAGTGACATTAAAACTTCGAATCGCACGATATGAGTCAATATTGGTCAAATGGGATCAGATTTGGGTATAAAATGACGAATTTACCCTTGAACATGTCATAAACACTTGAAATACATTGATTTGAGTTAAACTCGGTTAAATAGGAGAGGTTTAAGGTAAAAAAAAGACTTAAACACTTTGCATCGGACAATATGAGTTAATATTGATCAAATAGGATCAGATTTGGTTAGAAAATGACGTATTTACCCTTGACCATTTCATAAACACTTGAAACACATCGATTTGGGTCAAACTCGGTCAAATGGGAGAGATTCTGGGTATAAAGTGACATTAAAACGTCGAATCGGACGATATGTGTCAATATTGGTCAAATGGGATCAGATTTGGGTAGAAAATGACGAATTTACCCTTGAACATGTCATAAACACTTGAAATACATTGATTTGAGTTAAACTCGGTCAAATAGGAGAGGTTTAATGTAAAAAAAAGACTTAAACACTTTGCATCGGACAATATGAGTTAACATTGATCAAATAGGATCAGTTTTGGTTAGAAAATGACGTATTTACCCTTGAACATTTCATAAGCACTTGAAATACATCGATTTGAGTCAAACTCGGTCAAATGGAGAGATTCTAGGTATAAAGTGACATTAAAACTTCGAAGCGGACGATATGAGTTAATATTGGTCAAATGGGATCAGATTTGGGTATAAAATGACGAATTTACCCTTGAACATGTCATAAACACTTGAAATACATTGATTTTAGTTAAACTCGGTCAAAGAGGGTAGGTTTAAGGTAAAAAAAAGACTTAAACACTTTGCATCGGACAATATGAGTTAATATTGATCAAATAGGATCAGTTTTGGTTAGAAAATGACGTATTTACCCTTTAACATTTCATAAACACTTGAAACACATCGATTTGGGTCAAACTCGGTCAAATGGGAGAGATTCTGGGTATAAAGTGACATTAAAACGTCGAATCGGACGATATGTGTCAATATTGGTCAAATGGGATCAGATTTTTGTAGAAAATGACGAATTTACCCTTGAACATGTCATAAACACTTGAAATACATTGATTTGAGTTAAACTCGGTCAAATAGGAGAGGTTTAAGGTAAAAAAAAGACTTAAACACTTTGCATCGGACAATATGAGTTAACATTGATCAAATAGGATTAGTTTTGGTTAGAAAATGACGTATTTACCCTTTAACATTTCATAAACAATTGAAATACATCGATTTGGGTCAAACTCGGTCAAATGGGAGAGATTCTGGGTATAAAGTGACATTATAACTTCGAATCGCACGATATGAGTCAATATTGGTCAAATGGGATCAGATTTGGGTATAAAATGACGAATTTACCCTTGAACATGTCATAAACACTTGAAATACATTGATTTGAGTTAAACTCGGTTAAATAGGAGAGGTTTAAGGTAAAAAAAAGACTTAAACACTTTGCATCGGACAATATGAGTTAATATTGATCAAATAGGATCAGATTTGGTTAGAAAATGACGTATTTACCCTTGACCATTTCATAAACACTTGAAACACATCGATTTGGGTCAAACTCGGTCAAATGGGAGAGATTCTGGGTATAAAGTGACATTAAAACGTCGAATCGGACGATATGTGTCAATATTGGTCAAATGGGATCAGATTTGGGTAGAAAATGACGAATTTACCCTTGAACATGTCATAAACACTTGAAATACATTGATTTGAGTTAAACTCGGTCAAATAGGAGAGGTTTAAGGTAAAAAAAAGACTTAAACACTTTGCATCGGACAATATGAGTTAACATTGATCAAATAGGATCAGTTTTGGTTAGAAAATGACGTATTTACCCTTGAACATTTCATAAACACTTGAAATACTTCGATTTGAGTCAAACTCGGTCAAATGGAGAGATTCTGGGTATAAAGTGACATTAAAACTTCGAAGCGGACGATATGAGTCAATATTGGTCGAATGGGATCAGATTTGGGTATAAAATGACGAATTTACCCTTGAACATGTCATAAACACTTGAAATACATTGATTTTAGTTAAACTCGGTCAAAGAGGAGAGGTTTAAGGTAAAAAAAAGACTTAAACACTTTGCATCGGACAATATGAGTTAATATTGATCAAATAGGATCAGATTTGGTTAGAAAATGACGTATTTACCCTTTAACATTTCATAAACACTTGAAACACATCGATTTGGGTCAAACTCGGTCAAATGGGAGAGATTCTGGGTATAAAGTGACATTAAAACGTCGAATCGGACGATATGTGTCAATATTGGTCAAATGGGATCAGATTTTTGTAGGAAATGACGAATTTACCCTTGAACATGTCATAAACACTTGAAATACATTGATTTGAGTTAAACTCGGTCAAATAGGAGAGGTTTAAGGTAAAAAAAAGACTTAAACACTTTGCATCGGACAATATGAGTTAACATTGATCAAATAGGATCAGTTTTGGTTAGAAAATGACGTATTTACCCTTGAACATTTCATAAACAATTGAAATACATCGATTTGGGTCAAACTCGGTCAAATGGGAGAGAGTCTGGGTATAAAGTGACATTAAAACTTCGAATCGCACGATATGAGTCAATATTGGTCAAATGGGATCAGATTTGGGTATAAAATGACGAATTTACCCTTGAACATGTCATAAACACTTGAAATACATTGATTTGAGTTAAACTCGGTTAAATAGGAGAGGTTTAAGGTAAAAAAAAGACTTAAACACTTTGCATCGGACAATATGAGTTAATATTGATCAAATAGGATCAGATTTGGTTAGAAAATGACGTATTTACCCTTGACCATTTCATAAACACTTGAAATAGATCGATTTGAGTCAAACTCGGTCAAATGGGAGAGATTCTGGGTATAAAGTGACATTAAAAGTTCGAATCGGACGATATGAGTCAATATTGGTCAAATGGGATCAGATTTGGGTAGAAAATGACGAATTTACCCTTGAACATGTCATAAACACTTGAAATACATTGATTTGAGTTAAACTCGGTCAAATAGGAGAGGTTTAAGCTAAAAAAAAGACTTAAACACTTTGCATCGGACAATATGAGTTAATATTGATCAAATAGGATCAGTTTTGGTTAGAAAATGACGTATTTACCCTTGAACATTTCATAAACACTTGAAATACATCGATTTGAGTCAAACTCGGTCAAATGGAGAGATTCTGGGTATAAAGTGACATTAAAACTTCGAAGCGGACGATATGAGTCAATATTGGTCAAATGGGATCAGATTTGGGTATAAAATGACGAATTTACCCTTGAACATGTCATAAACACTTGAAATACATTGATTTTAGTTAAACTCGGTCAAAGAGGAGAGGTTTAAGGTAAAAAAAAGACTTAAACACTTTGCATCGGACAATATGAGTTAATATTGATCAAATAGGATCAGATTTGGTTAGAAAATGTCGTATTTACCCTTGACCATTTCATAAACACTTGAAACACATCGATTTGGGTCAAACTCGGTTAAATGGGAGAGATTCTGGGTATAAAGTGACATTAAAACGTCGAATCGGACGATATGTGTCAATATTGGTCAAATGGGATCAGATTTGGGTAGAAAATGACGAATTTACCCTTGAACATGTCATAAACACTTGAAATACATTGATTTGAGTTAAACTCGGTCAAATAGGAGAGGTTTAATGTAAAAAAAAGACTTAAACACTTTGCATCGGACAATATGAGTTAACATTGATCAAATAGGATCAGTTTTGGTTAGAAAATGACGTATTTACCCTTGAACATTTCATAAGCACTTGAAATACATCGATTTGAGTCAAACTCGGTCAAATGGAGAGATTCTAGGTATAAAGTGACATTAAAACTTCGAAGCGGACGATATGAGTTAATATTGGTCAAATGGGATCAGATTTGGGTATAAAATGACGAATTTACCCTTGAACATGTCATAAACACTTGAAATACATTGATTTTAGTTAAACTCAGTCAAAGAGGGTAGGTTTAAGGTAAAAAAAAAGACTTAAACACTTTGCATCGGACAATATGAGTTAATATTGATCAAATAGGATCAGTTTTGGTTAGAAAATGACGTATTTACCCTTTAACATTTCATAAACACTTGAAACACATCGATTTGGGTCAAACTCGGTCAAATGGGAGAGATTCTGGGTATAAAGTGACATTAAAACGTCGAATCGGACGATATGTGTCAATATTGGTCAAATGGGATCAGATTTTTGTAGAAAATGACGAATTTACCCTTGAACATGTCATAAACACTTGAAATACATTGATTTGAGTTAAACTCGGTCAAATAGGAGAGGTTTAAGGTAAAAAAAAGACTTAAACACTTTGCATCGGACAATATGAGTTAACATTGATCAAATAGGATTAGTTTTGGTTAGAAAATGACGTATTTACCCTTGAACATTTCATAAACAATTGAAATACATCGATTTGGGTCAAACTCGGTCAAATGGGAGAGATTCTGGGTATAAAGTGACATTATAACTTCGAATCGCACGATATGAGTCAATATTGGTCAAATGGGATCAGATTTGGGTATAAAATGACGAATTTACCCTTGAACATGTCATAAACACTTGAAATACATTGATTTGAGTTAAACTCGGTTAAATAGGAGAGGTTTAAGGTAAAAAAAAGACTTAAACACTTTGCATCGGACAATTTGAGTTAATATTGATCAAATAGGATCAGATTTGGTTAGAAAATGACGTATTTACCCTTGACCATTTCATAAACACTTGAAACACATCGATTTGGGTCAAACTCGGTCAAATGGGAGAGATTCTGGGTATAAAGTGACATTAAAACGTCGAATCGGACGATATGTGTCAATATTGGTCAAATGGGATCAGATTTGGGTAGAAAATGACGAATTTACCCTTGAACATGTCATAAACACTTGAAATACATTGATTTGAGTTAAACTCGGTCAAATAGGAGAGGTTTAAGGTAAAAAAAAGACTTAAACACTTTGCATCGGACAATATGAGTTAACATTGATCAAATAGGATCAGTTTTGGTTAGAAAATGACGTATTTACCCTTGAACATTTCATAAACACTTGAAATACTTCGATTTGAGTCAAACTCGGTCAAATGGAGAGATTCTGGGTATAAAGTGACATTAAAACTTCGAAGCGGACGATATGAGTCAATATTGGTCGAATGGGATCAGATTTGGGTATAAAATCACGAATTTACCCTTGAACATGTCATAAACACTTGAAATACATTGATTTTAGTTAAACTCGGTCAAAGAGGAGAGGTTTAAGGTAAAAAAAAGACTTAAACACTTTGCATCGGACAATATGAGTTAATATTGATCAAATAGGATCAGTTTTGGTTAGAAAATGACGTATTTACCCTTTAACATTTCATAAACACTTGAAATACATCGATTTGAGTCAAACTCGGTCAAATGGAGAGATTCTGGGTATAAAGTGACATTAAAACTTCAAAGCGGATGATATGAGTCATTATTGGTCAAATGGGATCAGATTTGGGTAGAAAATGACGAATTTACCCTTGAACATGTCATAAACACTTGAAATACATTGATTTGAGTTAAACTCGGTCAAATAGGAGAGGTTTAATGTAAAAAAAAGACTTAAACACTTTGCATCGGACAATATGAGTTAACATTGATCAAATAGGATCAGTTTTGGTTAGAAAATGACGTATTTACCCTTGAACATTTCATAAGCACTTGAAATACATCGATTTGAGTCAAACTCGGTCAAATGGAGAGATTCTAGGTATAAAGTGACATTAAAACTTCGAAGCGGACGATATGAGTTAATATTGGTCAAATGGGATCAGATTTGGGTATAAAATGACGAATTTACCCTTGAACATGTCATAAACACTTGAAATACATTGATTTTAGTTAAACTCAGTCAAAGAGGGTAGGTTTAAGGTAAAAAAAAAGACTTAAACACTTTGCATCGGACAATATGAGTTAATATTGATCAAATAGGATCAGTTTTGGTTAGAAAATGACGTATTTACCCTTTAACATTTCATAAACACTTGAAACACATCGATTTGGGTCAAACTCGGTCAAATGCGAGAGATTCTGGGTATAAAGTGACATTAAAACGTCGAATCGGACGATATGTGTCAATATTGGTCAAATGGGATCAGATTTTTGTAGAAAATGACGAATTTACCCTTGAACATGTCATAAACACTTGAAATACATTGATTTGAGTTAAACTCGGTCAAATAGGAGAGGTTTAAGGTAAAAAAAAGACTTAAACACTTTGCATCGGACAATATGAGTTAACATTGATCAAATAGGATTAGTTTTGGTTAGAAAATGACGTATTTACCCTTGAACATTTCATAAACAATTGAAATACATCGATTTGGGTCAAACTCGGTCAAATGGGAGAGATTCTGGGTATAAAGTGACATTATAACTTCGAATCGCACGATATGAGTCAATATTGGTCAAATGGGATCAGATTTGGGTATAAAATGACGAATTTACCCTTGAACATGTCATAAACACTTGAAATACATTGATTTGAGTTAAACTCGGTTAAATAGGAGAGGTTTAAGGTAAAAAAAAGACTTAAACACTTTGCATCGGACAATATGAGTTAATATTGATCAAATAGGATCAGATTTGGTTAGAAAATGACGTATTTACCCTTGACCATTTCATAAACACTTGAAACACATCGATTTGGGTCAAACTCGGTCAAATGGGAGAGATTCTGGGTATAAAGTGACATTAAAACGTCGAATCGGACGATATGTGTCAATATTGGTCAAATGGGATCAGATTTGGGTAGAAAATGACGAATTTACCCTTGAACATGTCATAAACACTTGAAATACATTGATTTGAGTTAAACTCGGTCAAATAGGAGAGGTTTAAGGTAAAAAAAAGACTTAAACACTTTGCATCGGACAATATGAGTTAACATTGATCAAATAGGATCAGTTTTGGTTAGAAAATGACGTATTTACCCTTGAACATTTCATAAACACTTGAAATACTTCGATTTGAGTCAAACTCGGTCAAATGGAGAGATTCTGGGTATAAAGTGACATTAAAACTTCGAAGCGGACGATATGAGTCAATATTGGTCGAATAGGATCAGATTTGGGTATAAAATGACGAATTTACCCTTGAACATGTCATAAACACTTGAAATACATTGATTTTAGTTAAACTCGGTCAAAGAGGAGAGGTTTAAGGTAAAAAAAAGACTTAAACACTTTGCATCGGACAATATGAGTTAATATTGATCAAATAGGATCAGATTTGGTTAGAAAATGACGTATTTACCCTTTAACATTTCATAAACACTTGAAACACATCGATTTGGGTCAAACTCGGTCAAATGGGAGAGATTCTGGGTATAAAGTGACATTAAAACGTCGAATCGGACGATATGAGTCAATATTGGTCAAATGGGATCAGATTTTTGTAGGAAATGACGAATTTACCCTTGAACATGTCATAAACACTTGAAATACATTGATTTGAGTTAAACTCGGTCAAATAGGAGAGGTTTAAGGTAAAAAAAAGACTTAAACACTTTGCATCGGACAATATGAGTTAACATTGATCAAATAGGATCAGTTTTGGTTAGAAAATGACGTATTTACCCTTGAACATTTCATAAACAATTGAAATACATCGATTTGGGTCAAACTCGGTCAAATGGGAGAGAGTCTGGGTATAAAGTGACATTAAAACTTCGAATCGCACGATATGAGTCAATATTGGTCAAATGGGATCAGATTTGGGTATAAAATGACGAATTTACCCTTGAACATGTCATAAACACTTGAAATACATTGATTTTAGTTAAACTCAGTCAAAGAGGGTAGGTTTAAGGTAAAAAAAAAGACTTAAACACTTTGCATCGGACAATATGAGTTAATATTGATCAAATAGGATCAGTTTTGGTTAGAAAATGACGTATTTACCCTTTAACATTTCATAAACACTTGAAACACATCGATTTGGGTCAAACTCGGTCAAATGCGAGAGATTCTGGGTATAAAGTGACATTAAAACGTCGAATCGGACGATATGTGTCAATATTGGTCAAATGGGATCAGATTTTTGTAGAAAATGACGAATTTACCCTTGAACATGTCATAAACACTTGAAATACATTGATTTGAGTTAAACTCGGTCAAATAGGAGAGGTTTAAGGTAAAAAAAAGACTTAAACACTTTGCATCGGACAATATGAGTTAACATTGATCAAATAGGATTAGTTTTGGTTAGAAAATGACGTATTTACCCTTGAACATTTCATAAACAATTGAAATACATCGATTTGGGTCAAACTCGGTCAAATGGGAGAGATTCTGGGTATAAAGTGACATTATAACTTCGAATCGCACGATATGAGTCAATATTGGTCAAATGGGATCAGATTTGGGTATAAAATGACGAATTTACCCTTGAACATGTCATAAACACTTGAAATACATTGATTTGAGTTAAACTCGGTTAAATAGGAGAGGTTTAAGGTAAAAAAAAGACTTAAACACTTTGCATCGGACAATATGAGTTAATATTGATCAAATAGGATCAGATTTGGTTAGAAAATGACGTATTTACCCTTGACCATTTCATAAACACTTGAAACACATCGATTTGGGTCAAACTCGGTCAAATGGGAGAGATTCTGGGTATAAAGTGACATTAAAACGTCGAATCGGACGATATGTGTCAATATTGGTCAAATGGGATCAGATTTGGGTAGAAAATGACGAATTTACCCTTGAACATGTCATAAACACTTGAAATACATTGATTTGAGTTAAACTCGGTCAAATAGGAGAGGTTTAAGGTAAAAAAAAGACTTAAACACTTTGCATCGGACAATATGAGTTAACATTGATCAAATAGGATCAGTTTTGGTTAGAAAATGACGTATTTACCCTTGAACATTTCATAAACACTTGAAATACTTCGATTTGAGTCAAACTCGGTCAAATGGAGAGATTCTGGGTATAAAGTGACATTAAAACTTCGAAGCGGACGATATGAGTCAATATTGGTCGAATGGGATCAGATTTGGGTATAAAATGACGAATTTACCCTTGAACATGTCATAAACACTTGAAATACATTGATTTGAGTTAAACTCGGTTAAATAGGAGAGGTTTAAGGTAAAAAAAAGACTTAAACACTTTGCATCGGACAATATGAGTTAATATTGATCAAATAGGATCAGATTTGGTTAGAAAATGACGTATTTACCCTTGACCATTTCATAAACACTTGAAACACATCGATTTGGGTCAAACTCGGTCAAATGGGAGAGATTCTGGGTATAAAGTGACATTAAAACGTCGAATCGGACGATATGTGTCAATATTGGTCAAATGGGATCAGATTTGGGTAGAAAATGACGAATTTACCCTTGAACATGTCATAAACACTTGAAATACATTGATTTGAGTTAAACTCGGTCAAATAGGAGAGGTTTAAGGTAAAAAAAAGACTTAAACACTTTGCATCGGACAATATGAGTTAACATTGATCAAATAGGATCAGTTTTGGTTAGAAAATGACGTATTTACCCTTGAACATTTCATAAGCACTTGAAATACATCGATTTGAGTCAAACTCGGTCAAATGGAGAGATTCTAGGTATAAAGTGACATTAAAACTTCGAAGCGGACGATATGAGTTAATATTGGTCAAATGGGATCAGATTTGGGTATAAAATGACGAATTTACCCTTGAACATGTCATAAACACTTGAAATACATTGATTTTAGTTAAACTCAGTCAAAGAGGGTAGGTTTAAGGTAAAAAAAAAGACTTAAACACTTTGCATCGGACAATATGAGTTAATATTGATCAAATAGGATCAGTTTTGGTTAGAAAATGACGTATTTACCCTTTAACATTTCATAAACACTTGAAACACATCGATTTGGGTCAAACTCGGTCAAATGCGAGAGATTCTGGGTATAAAGTGACATTAAAACGTCGAATCGGACGATATGTGTCAATATTGGTCAAATGGGATCAGATTTTTGTAGAAAATGACGAATTTACCCTTGAACATGTCATAAACACTTGAAATACATTGATTTGAGTTAAACTCGGTCAAATAGGAGAGGTTTAAGGTAAAAAAAAGACTTAAACACTTTGCATCGGACAATATGAGTTAACATTGATCAAATAGGATTAGTTTTGGTTAGAAAATGACGTATTTACCCTTGAACATTTCATAAACAATTGAAATACATCGATTTGGGTCAAACTCGGTCAAATGGGAGAGATTCTGGGTATAAAGTGACATTATAACTTCGAATCGCACGATATGAGTCAATATTGGTCAAATGGGATCAGATTTGGGTATAAAATGACGAATTTACCCTTGAACATGTCATAAACACTTGAAATACATTGATTTGAGTTAAACTCGGTTAAATAGGAGAGGTTTAAGGTAAAAAAAAGACTTAAACACTTTGCATCGGACAATATGAGTTAATATTGATCAAATAGGATCAGATTTGGTTAGAAAATGACGTATTTACCCTTGACCATTTCATAAACACTTGAAACACATCGATTTGGGTCAAACTCGGTCAAATGGGAGAGATTCTGGGTATAAAGTGACATTAAAACGTCGAATCGGACGATATGTGTCAATATTGGTCAAATGGGATCAGATTTGGGTAGAAAATGACGAATTTACCCTTGAACATGTCATAAACACTTGAAATACATTGATTTGAGTTAAACTCGGTCAAATAGGAGAGGTTTAAGGTAAAAAAAAGACTTAAACACTTTGCATCGGACAATATGAGTTAACATTGATCAAATAGGATCAGTTTTGGTTAGAAAATGACGTATTTACCCTTGAACATTTCATAAACACTTGAAATACTTCGATTTGAGTCAAACTCGGTCAAATGGAGAGATTCTGGGTATAAAGTGACATTAAAACTTCGAAGCGGACGATATGAGTCAATATTGGTCGAATAGGATCAGATTTGGGTATAAAATGACGAATTTACCCTTGAACATGTCATAAACACTTGAAATACATTGATTTTAGTTAAACTCGGTCAAAGAGGAGAGGTTTAAGGTAAAAAAAAGACTTAAACACTTTGCATCGGACAATATGAGTTAATATTGATCAAATAGGATCAGATTTGGTTAGAAAATGACGTATTTACCCTTTAACATTTCATAAACACTTGAAACACATCGATTTGGGTCAAACTCGGTCAAATGGGAGAGATTCTGGGTATAAAGTGACATTAAAACGTCGAATCGGACGATATGAGTCAATATTGGTCAAATGGGATCAGATTTTTGTAGGAAATGACGAATTTACCCTTGAACATGTCATAAACACTTGAAATACATTGATTTGAGTTAAACTCGGTCAAATAGGAGAGGTTTAAGGTAAAAAAAAGACTTAAACACTTTGCATCGGACAATATGAGTTAACATTGATCAAATAGGATCAGTTTTGGTTAGAAAATGACGTATTTACCCTTGAACATTTCATAAACAATTGAAATACATCGATTTGGGTCAAACTCGGTCAAATGGGAGAGAGTCTGGGTATAAAGTGACATTAAAACTTCGAATCGCACGATATGAGTCAATATTGGTCAAATGGGATCAGATTTGGGTATAAAATGACGAATTTACCCTTGAACATGTCATAAACACTTGAAATACATTGATTTTAGTTAAACTCAGTCAAAGAGGGTAGGTTTAAGGTAAAAAAAAAGACTTAAACACTTTGCATCGGACAATATGAGTTAATATTGATCAAATAGGATCAGTTTTGGTTAGAAAATGACGTATTTACCCTTTAACATTTCATAAACACTTGAAACACATCGATTTGGGTCAAACTCGGTCAAATGCGAGAGATTCTGGGTATAAAGTGACATTAAAAGGTCGAATCGGACGATATGTGTCAATATTGGTCAAATGGGATCAGATTTTTGTAGAAAATGACGAATTTACCCTTGAACATGTCATAAACACTTGAAATACATTGATTTGAGTTAAACTCGGTCAAATAGGAGAGGTTTAAGGTAAAAAAAAGACTTAAACACTTTGCATCGGACAATATGAGTTAACATTGATCAAATAGGATTAGTTTTGGTTAGAAAATGACGTATTTACCCTTGAACATTTCATAAACAATTGAAATACATCGATTTGGGTCAAACTCGGTCAAATGGGAGAGATTCTGGGTATAAAGTGACATTATAACTTCGAATCGCACGATATGAGTCAATATTGGTCAAATGGGATCAGATTTGGGTATAAAATGACGAATTTACCCTTGAACATGTCATAAACACTTGAAATACATTGATTTGAGTTAAACTCGGTTAAATAGGAGAGGTTTAAGGTAAAAAAAAGACTTAAACACTTTGCATCGGACAATATGAGTTAATATTGATCAAATAGGATCAGATTTGGTTAGAAAATGACGTATTTACCCTTGACCATTTCATAAACACTTGAAACACATCGATTTGGGTCAAACTCGGTCAAATGGGAGAGATTCTGGGTATAAAGTGACATTAAAACGTCGAATCGGACGATATGTGTCAATATTGGTCAAATGGGATCAGATTTGGGTAGAAAATGACGAATTTACCCTTGAACATGTCATAAACACTTGAAATACATTGATTTGAGTTAAACTCGGTCAAATAGGAGAGGTTTAAGGTAAAAAAAAGACTTAAACACTTTGCATCGGACAATATGAGTTAACATTGATCAAATAGGATCAGTTTTGGTTAGAAAATGACGTATTTACCCTTGAACATTTCATAAACACTTGAAATACTTCGATTTGAGTCAAACTCGGTCAAATGGAGAGATTCTGGGTATAAAGTGACATTAAAACTTCGAAGCGGACGATATGAGTCAATATTGGTCGAATAGGATCAGATTTGGGTATAAAATGACGAATTTACCCTTGAACATGTCATAAACACTTGAAATACATTGATTTTAGTTAAACTCGGTCAAAGAGGAGAGGTTTAAGGTAAAAAAAAGACTTAAACACTTTGCATCGGACAATATGAGTTAATATTGATCAAATAGGATCAGATTTGGTTAGAAAATGACGTATTTACCCTTTAACATTTCATAAACACTTGAAACACATCGATTTGGGTCAAACTCGGTCAAATGGGAGAGATTCTGGGTATAAAGTGACATTAAAACGTCGAATCGGACGATATGTGTCAATATTGGTCAAATGGGATCAGATTTTTGTAGGAAATGACGAATTTACCCTTGAACATGTCATAAACACTTGAAATACATTGATTTGAGTTAAACTCGGTCAAATAGGAGAGGTTTAAGGTAAAAAAAAGACTTAAACACTTTGCATCGGACAATATGAGTTAACATTGATCAAATAGGATCAGTTTTGGTTAGAAAATGACGTATTTACCCTTGAACATTTCATAAACAATTGAAATACATCGATTTGGGTCAAACTCGGTCAAATGGGAGAGAGTCTGGGTATAAAGTGACATTAAAACTTCGAATCGCACGATATGAGTCAATATTGGTCAAATGGGATCAGATTTGGGTATAAAATGACGAATTTACCCTTGAACATGTCATAAACACTTGAAATACATTGATTTGAGTTAAACTCGGTTAAATAGGAGAGGTTTAAGGTAAAAAAAAGACTTAAACACTTTGCATCGGACAATATGAGTTAATATTGATCAAATAGGATCAGATTTGGTTAGAAAATGACGTATTTACCCTTGACCATTTCATAAACACTTGAAATAGATCGATTTGAGTCAAACTCGGTCAAATGGGAGAGATTCTGGGTATAAAGTGACATTAAAAGTTCGAATCGGACGATATGAGTCAATATTGGTCAAATGGGATCAGATTTGGGTAGAAAATGACGAATTTACCCTTGAACATGTCATAAACACTTGAAATACATTGATTTGAGTTAAACTCGGTTAAATAGGAGAGGTTTAAGGTAAAAAAAAGACTTAAACACTTTGCATCGGACAATATGAGTTAATATTGATCAAATAGGATCAGTTTTGGTTAGAAAATGACGTATTTACCCTTGAACATTTCATAAACACTTGAAATACTTCGATTTGGGTCAAACTCGGTCAAATGGGAGAGATTCTGGGTATAAAGTGACATTATAACTTCGAATCGCACGATATGAGTCAATATTGGTCAAATGGGATCAGATTTGGGTATAAAATGACGAATTTACCCTTGAACATGTCATAAACACTTGAAATACATTGATTTGAGTTAAACTCGGTTAAATAGGAGAGGTTTAAGGTAAAAAAAAGACTTAAACACTTTGCATCGGACAATATGAGTTAATATTGATCAAATAGGATCAGATTTGGTTAGAAAATGACGTATTTACCCTTGACCATTTCATAAACACTTGAAACACATCGATTTGGGTCAAACTCGGTCAAATGGGAGAGATTCTGGGTATAAAGTGACATTAAAACGTCGAATCGGACGATATGTGTCAATATTGGTCAAATGGGATCAGATTTGGGTAGAAAATGACGAATTTACCCTTGAACATGTCATAAACACTTGAAATACATTGATTTGAGTTAAACTCGGTCAAATAGGAGAGGTTTAAGGTAAAAAAAAGACTTAAACACTTTGCATCGGACAATATGAGTTAACATTGATCAAATAGGATCAGTTTTGGTTAGAAAATGACGTATTTACCCTTGAACATTTCATAAACACTTGAAATACTTCGATTTGAGTCAAACTCGGTCAAATGGAGAGATTCTGGGTATAAAGTGACATTAAAACTTCGAAGCGGACGATATGAGTCAATATTGGTCGAATAGGATCAGATTTGGGTATAAAATGACGAATTTACCCTTGAACATGTCATAAACACTTGAAATACATTGATTTTAGTTAAACTCGGTCAAAGAGGAGAGGTTTAAGGTAAAAAAAAGACTTAAACACTTTGCATCGGACAATATGAGTTAATATTGATCAAATAGGATCAGATTTGGTTAGAAAATGACGTATTTACCCTTTAACATTTCATAAACACTTGAAACACATCGATTTGGGTCAAACTCGGTCAAATGGGAGAGATTCTGGGTATAAAGTGACATTAAAACGTCGAATCGGACGATATGTGTCAATATTGGTCAAATGGGATCAGATTTTTGTAGGAAATGACGAATTTACCCTTGAACATGTCATAAACACTTGAAATACATTGATTTGAGTTAAACTCGGTCAAATAGGAGAGGTTTAAGGTAAAAAAAAGACTTAAACACTTTGCATCGGACAATATGAGTTAACATTGATCAAATAGGATCAGTTTTGGTTAGAAAATGACGTATTTACCCTTGAACATTTCATAAACAATTGAAATACATCGATTTGGGTCAAACTCGGTCAAATGGGAGAGAGTCTGGGTATAAAGTGACATTAAAACTTCGAATCGCACGATATGAGTCAATATTGGTCAAATGGGATCAGATTTGGGTATAAAATGACGAATTTACCCTTGAACATGTCATAAACACTTGAAATACATTGATTTGAGTTAAACTCGGTTAAATAGGAGAGGTTTAAGGTAAAAAAAAGACTTAAACACTTTGCATCGGACAATATGAGTTAATATTGATCAAATAGGATCAGATTTGGTTAGAAAATGACGTATTTACCCTTGACCATTTCATAAACACTTGAAATAGATCGATTTGAGTCAAACTCGGTCAAATGGGAGAGATTCTGGGTATAAAGTGACATTAAAAGTTCGAATCGGACGATATGAGTCAATATTGGTCAAATGGGATCAGATTTGGGTAGAAAATGACGAATTTACCCTTGAACATGTCATAAACACTTGAAATACATTGATTTGAGTTAAACTCGGTCAAATAGGAGAGGTTTAAGCTAAAAAAAAGACTTAAACACTTTGCATCGGACAATATGAGTTAATATTGATCAAATAGGATCAGTTTTGGTTAGAAAATGACGTATTTACCCTTGAACATTTCATAAACACTTGAAATACATCGATTTGAGTCAAACTCGGTCAAATGGAGAGATTCTGGGTATAAAGTGACATTAAAACTTCGAAGCGGACGATATGAGTCAATATTGGTCAAATGGGATCAGATTTGGGTATAAAATGACGAATTTACCCTTGAACATGTCATAAACACTTGAAATACATTGATTTTAGTTAAACTCGGTCAAAGAGGAGAGGTTTAAGGTAAAAAAAAGACTTAAACACTTTGCATCGGACAATATGAGTTAATATTGATCAAATAGGATCAGTTTTGGTTAGAAAATGACGTATTTACCCTTTAACATTTCATAAACACTTGAAACACATCGATTTGGGTCAAACTCGGTCAAATGGGAGAGATTCTGGGTATAAAGTGACATTAAAACGTCGAATCGGACGATATGTGTCAATATTGGTCAAATGGGATCAGATTTATGTAGAAAATGACGAATTTACCCTTGAACATGTCATAAACACTTGAAATACATTGATTTGAGTTAAACTCGGTCAAATAGGAGAGGTTTAAGGTAAAAAAAAGACTTAAACACTTTGCATCGGACAATATGAGTTAACATTGATCAAATAGGATTAGGTTTGGTTAGAAAATGACGTATTTACCCTTGAACATTTCATAAACAATTGAAATACATCGATTTGGGTCAAACTCGGTCAAATGGGAGAGATTCTGGGTATAAAGTGACATTAAAACTTCGAATCGCACGATATGAGTCAATATTGGTCAAATGGGATCAGATTTGGGTAGAAAATGACGAATTTACCCTTGAAGATGTCATAAACACTTGAAATACATTGATTTGAGTTAAACTCGGTGAAATAGGAGAGGTTTAAGGTAAAAAAAAGACTTAAACACTTTGCATCGGACAATATGAGTTAATATTGATCAAATAGGATCAGATTTGGTTAGAAAATGACGTATTTACCCTTGACCATTTCATAAACACTTGAAATAGATCGATTTGAGTCAAACTCGGTCAAATGGGAGAGATTCTGGGTATAAAGTGACATTAAAATTTCGAATCGGACGATATGAGTCAATATTGGTCAAATGGGATCAGATTTGGGTAGAAAATGACGAATTTACCCTTGAACATGTCATAAACACTTGAAATACATTGATTTGAGTTAAACTCGGTCAAATAGGAGAGGTTTAAGGTAAAAAAAAGACTTAAACACTTTGCATCGGACAATATGAGTTAATATTGATCAAATAGGATCAGTTTTGGTTAGAAAATGACGTATTTACCCTTGAACATGTCATAAACACTTGAAATACATTGATTTGAGTTAAACTCAGTCAAATAAGAGAGGTTTAAGGTAAAAAAAAGACTTAAACACTTTGCATCGGACAATATGAGTTAATATTGATCAAACAGGATCAGTTTCGTTAGAAAATGACGTACTTACCCTTTAACATTTCATAAACACTTGAAATGCATCGATTTGAGTCAAACTCGGTCAAATGGGAGAGATTCTGGGTATAAAGTGACATTAAAACTTCGAATCGGACGGTATGAGTCAATATTGGTCAAATGGGATAAGATTTGGGTAGAAAATGACGAATATACCCTTGGACATGTCATAAACACTTGAAATACATTGATTTGAGTTAAACTCGGTCAAATAGGAGAGGTTTAAGGAAAAAAAAAGACTTAAACAATTTGCATCGGACAATATGAGTTAATATTGATCAATCAGGATCAGTTTCGGTTAGAAAATGACGTATTTACCCTTAAACATTTCATAAACACTTGAAACACATCGATTTGAGTCAAACTCGGTCAAATAGGAGAGATTCTGGGTATAAAGTGACATTAAAACTTCGAATCGGACGATATGAGTCAATATTGGTCAAATGGGATCAGATTTTGGTAGAAAATGACGTAGTTACCCTTGAACATTTCATAAACACTTGAAACACATCGATTTGAGTCAAACTCGGTCAAATGGGAGAGATTCTGGGTATAAAGTGACTTTAAACTTCGAATCAGACGATATGAGTCAATATTGGTCACATGGGATCAGATTTGGGTATAAAATGACGAATTTACCCTTGAACATGTCATAAGCACTTGAAATACATTGATTTGAGTTAAACTCGGTCAAATAGGAGAGGTTTAAGGTAAAAAAAAGACTTAAACACTTTGCATCAGACAATATGAGTTAATATTGATCAAATAGGATCAGTTTTGGTTAGAAAATGACGTATTTACCCTTGAACATTTCATAAACACTTGAAATACATCGATTTGAGTGAAATTCGGTCAAATAGGAGAGATTCAGGGTATAAAGTGACATTAAAACTTCGAATCGGACAATATGAGTCAATATTGGTCAAATGGGATCAGATTTGGGTAGAAAATAACGAATTTACCCTTGAACATGTCATAAACACTTGAAATACATTGATTTGAGTTAAACTCGGTCAAATAGGAGAGGTTTAAGGCAAAAAAAAGACTTAAACACTTTGCATCGGACAATATGAGTTAATATTGATCAAATAGGATCAGTTTTGGTTAGAAAATGACGTATTTACCCTTTAACATTTCATAAACACTTGAAATACATCGATTTGAGTTAAACTCGGTCAAATGGGAGAGATTCTGGGTATAAAGTGACATTAAAACTTCGAATCGGACGATATGAGTCAATATTGGTCAAATGGGATCAAATTTGGGTAGAAACGGACGAATTTACCCTTGAACATGTCATAAACACTTGAAATACATTGATTTGAGTTAAACTCGATTAAATAGGAGAGGTATAAGGTAAAAAAAAGACTTAAACACTTTGCATCGGACAATATGAGTTAATATTCATCAAATAGGATCAGTTTCGGTTAGAAAATGACGTACTTACCCTTGAACTTTTCATAAACACTTGAAATACATCGATTTGAGTCAAACTCGGTCAAATGGGAGAGATTCTGGGTATAAAGTGACATTAAAACTTCGAATCGGATGATATGAGTCAATATTAATCAAATGGGATCAGATTTTGGTAGAAAATGACGAATTTACCCTTGAACATGTCATAAACACTTGAAATACATTGATTTGAGTTAAACTCGGTCAAATAGGAGAGGTTTAAGGTAAAAAAAAGATTTAAACACTTTGCATCGGACAATATGAGTTAATATTGATCAAATAGGATTAGTTTTGGTTAGAAAATGACGTACTTACCCTTGAACATTTCATAAACACTTGAAATGCATCGATTTGGGTCAAACTCGGTCAAATGGGAGAGATTCTGGGTATAAAGTGACATTAAAACGTCGAATTGGACGATATGTGTCAATATTGGTCAAATGGGATCAGATTTTTGTAGAAAATGACGAATTTACCCTTGAACATGTCATAAACACTTGAAATACATTGATTTGAGTTAAACTCGGTCAAATAGGAGGGGTTTAAGGTAAAAAAAAGACTTAAACACTTTGCATCGGACAATATGAGTTAATATTGATCACATAGGATCAGTTTTGGTTAGAAAATGACGTATTTACCCTTGAACATTTCATAAACAATTGAAATACATCGATTTGGGTAAAACTCGGTCAAATGGGAGAGATTCTGGGTATAAAGTGACATTAAAACTTCGAATGGCACGATATGAGTCAATATTGGTCAAATGGGATCAGATTTGGGTAGAAAATGACGAATTTACCCTTGAACATGTCATAAACTCTTGAAATACATTGATTTGAGTTAAACTCGGTCAAATAGGAGAGGTTTAAGGTAAAAAAAAAGACTTAAAGACTTTGCATCGGACAATATGAGTCAATAATGATCAAACAGGATCAGTTTCGTTAGAAAATCACGTACTTACCCTTGAACATTTCATAAACACTTGAAATGCATCGATTTGAGTCAAACTCGGTCAAATGGGAGAGATTCTGGGTATAAAGTGACTTTAAACTTCGAATCAGACGATATGAGTCAATATTGGTCACATGGGATCAGATTTGGGTATAAAATGACGAATTTACCCTTGAACATGTCATAAGCACTTGAAATACATTGATTTGAGTTAAACTCGGTCAAATAGGAGAGGTTTAAGGTAAAAAAAAGACTTAAACACTTTGCATCAGACAATATGAGTTAATATTGATCAAATAGGATCAGTTTTGGTTAGAAAATGACGTATTTACCCTTGAACATTTCATAAACACTTGAAATACATCGATTTGAGTGAAATTCGGTCAAATGGGAGAGATTCAGGGTATAAAGTGACATTAAAACTTCGAATCGGACAATATGAGTCAATATTGGTCAAATGGGATCAGATTTGGGTAGAAAATAACGAATTTACCCTTGAACATGTCATAAACACTTGAAATACATTGATTTGAGTTAAACTCGGTCAAATAGGAGAGGTTTAAGGCAAAAAAAAGACTTAAACACTTTGCATCGGACAATATGAGTTAATATTGATCAAATAGGATCAGTTTTGGTTAGAAAATGACGTATTTACCCTTTAACATTTCATAAACACTTGAAATACATCGATTTGAGTTAAACTCGGTCAAATGGGAGAGATTCTGGGTATAAAGTGACATTAAAACTTCGAATCGGACGATATGAGTCAATATTGGTCAAATGGGATCAAATTTGGGTAGAAACGGACGAATTTACCCTTGAACATGTCATAAACACTTGAAATACATTGATTTGAGTTAAACTCGATTAAATAGGAGAGGTTTAAGGTAAAAAAAAGACTTAAACACTTTGCATCGGACAATATGAGTTAATATTCATCAAATAGGATCAGTTTCGGTTAGAAAATGACGTACTTACCCTTGAACTTTTCATAAACACTTGAAATACATCGATTTGAGTCAAAAACTCGGTCAAATGGGGGAGATTCTGGGTATAAAGTGACATTAAAACTTCGAATCGGATGATATGAGTCAATATTAATCAAATGGGATCAGATTTTGGTAGAAAATGACGAATTTACCCTTGAACATGTCATAAACACTTGAAATACATTGATTTGAGTTAAACTCGGTCAAATAGGAGAGGTTTAAGGTAAAAAAAAGATTTAAACACTTTGCATCGGACAATATGAGTTAATATTGATCAAATAGGATTAGTTTTGGTTAGAAAATGACGTACTTACCCTTGAACATTTCATAAACACTTGAAATGCATCGATTTGGGTCAAACTCGGTCAAATGGGAGAGATTCTGGGTATAAAGTGACATTAAAACGTCGAATTGGACGATATGTGTCAATATTGGTCAAATGGGATCAGATTTTTTTAGAAAATGACGAATTTACCCTTGAACATGTCATAAACACTTGAAATACATTGATTTGAGTTAAACTCGGTCAAATAGGAGGGGTTTAAGGTAAAAAAAAGACTTAAACACTTTGCATCGGACAATATGAGTTAATATTGATCACATAGGATCAGTTTTGGTTAGAAAATGACGTATTTACCCTTGAACATTTCATAAACAATTGAAATACATCGATTTGGGTAAAACTCGGTCAAATGGGAGAGATTCTGGGTATAAAGTGACATTAAAACTTCGAATGGCACGATATGAGTCAATATTGGTCAAATGGGATCAGATTTGGGTAGAAAATGACGAATTTACCCTTGAACATGTCATAAACTCTTGAAATACATTGATTTGAGTTAAACTCGGTCAAATAGGAGAGGTTTAAGGTAAAAAAAAAGACTTAAACACTTTGCATCGGACAATATGAGTTAATAATGATCAAACAGGATCAGTTTCGTTAGAAAATCACGTACTTACCCTTGAACATTTCATAAACACTTGAAATGCATCGATTTGAGTCAAACTCGGTCAAATGGGAGAGATTCTGGGTATAAAGTGACTTTAAACTTCGAATCAGACGATATGAGTCAATATTGGTCACATGGGATCAGATTTGGGTATAAAATGACGAATTTACCCTTGAACATGTCATAAGCACTTGAAATACATTGATTTGAGTTAAACTCGGTCAAATAGGAGAGGTTTAAGGTAAAAAAAAGACTTAAACACTTTGCATCAGACAATATGAGTTAATATTGATCAAATAGGATCAGTTTTGGTTAGAAAATGACGTATTTACCCTTGAACATTTCATAAACACTTGAAATACATCGATTTGAGTGAAATTCGGTCAAATGGGAGAGATTCAGGGTATAAAGTGACATTAAAACTTCGAATCGGACAATATGAGTCAATATTGGTCAAATGGGATCAGATTTGGGTAGAAAATAACGAATTTACCCTTGAACATGTCATAAACACTTGAAATACATTGATTTAAGTTAAACTCGGTCAAATAGGAGACGTTTAAGGCAAAAAAAAGACTTAAACACTTTGCATCGGACAATATGAGTTAATATTGATCAAATAGGATCAGTTTTGGTTAGAAAATGACGTATTTACCCTTTAACATTTCATAAACACTTGAAATACATCGATTTGAGTTAAACTCGGTCAAATGGGAGAGATTCTGGGTATAAAGTGACATTAAAACTTCGAATCGGACGATATGAGTCAATATTGGTCAAATGGGATCAAATTTGGGTAGAAACGGACGAATTTACCCTTGAACATGTCATAAACACTTGAAATACATTGATTTGAGTTAAACTCGATTAAATAGGAGAGGTTTAAGGTAAAAAAAAGACTTAAACACTTTGCATCGGACAATATGAGTTAATATTCATCAAATAGGATCAGTTTCGGTTAGAAAATGACGTACTTACCCTTGAACTTTTCATAAACACTTGAAATACATCGATTTGAGTCAAACTCGGTCAAATGGGAGAGATTCTGGGTATAAAGTGACATTAAAACTTCGAATCGGATGATATGAGTCAATATTAATCAAATGGGATCAGATTTTGGTAGAAAATGACGAATTTACCCTTGAACATGTCATAAACACTTGAAATACATTGATTTGAGTTAAACTCGGTCAAATAGGAGAGGTTTAAGGTAAAAAAAAGATTTAAACACTTTGCATCGGACAATATGAGTTAATATTGATCAAATAGGATTAGTTTTGGTTAGAAAATGACGTACTTACCCTTGAACATTTCATAAACACTTGAAATGCATCGATTTGGGTCAAACTCGGTCAAATGGGAGAGATTCTGGGTATAAAGTGACATTAAAACGTCGAATCGGACGATATGTGTCAATATTGGTCAAATGGGATCAGATTTTTGTAGAAAATGACGAATTTACCCTTGAACATGTCATAAACACTTGAATTACATTGATTTGAGTTAAACTCGGTCAAATAGGAGGGGTTTAAGGTAAAAAAAAGACTTAAACACTTTGCATCGGACAATATGAGTTAATATTGATCACATAGGATCAGTTTTGGTTAGAAAATGACGTATTTACCCTTGAACATTTCATAAACAATTGAAATACATCGATTTGGGTAAAACTCGGTCAAATGGGAGAGATTCTGGGTATAAAGTGACATTAAAACTTCGAATGGCACGATATGAGTCAATATTGGTCAAATGGGATCAGATTTGGGTAGAAAATGACGAATTTACCCTTGAACATGTCATAAACTCTTGAAATACATTGATTTGAGTTAAACTCGGTCAAATAGGAGAGGTTTAAGGTAAAAAAAAAAGACTTAAACACTTTGCATCGGACAATATGAGTTAATAATGATCAAACAGGATCAGTTTCGTTAGAAAATCACGTACTTACCCTTGAACATTTCATAAACACTTGAAATGCATCGATTTGAGTCAAACTCGGTCAAATGGGAGAGATTCTGGGTATAAAGTGACTTTAAACTTCGAATCAGACGATATGAGTCAATATTGGTCACATGGGATCAGATTTGGGTATAAAATGACGAATTTACCCTTGAACATGTCATAAGCACTTGAAATACATTGATTTGAGTTAAACTCGGTCAAATAGGAGAGGTTTAAGGTAAAAAAAAGACTTAAACACTTTGCATCAGACAATATGAGTTAATATTGATCAAATAGGATCAGTTTTGGTTAGAAAATGACGTATTTACCCTTGAACATTTCATAAACACTTGAAATACATCGATTTGAGTGAAATTCGGTCAAATGGGAGAGATTCAGGGTATAAAGTGACATTAAAACTTCGAATCGGACAATATGAGTCAATATTGGTCAAATGGGATCAGATTTGGGTAGAAAATAACGAATTTACCCTTGAACATGTCATAAACACTTGAAATACATTGATTTAAGTTAAACTCGGTCAAATAGGAGACGTTTAAGGCAAAAAAAAGACTTAAACACTTTGCATCGGACAATATGAGTTAATATTGATCAAATAGGATCAGTTTTGGTTAGAAAATGACGTATTTACCCTTTAACATTTCATAAACACTTGAAATACATCGATTTGAGTTAAACTCGGTCAAATGGGAGAGATTCTGGGTATAAAGTGACATTAAAACTTCGAATCGGACGATATGAGTCAATATTGGTCAAATGGGATCAAATTTGGGTAGAAACGGACGAATTTACCCTTGAACATGTCATAAACACTTGAAATACATTGATTTGAGTTAAACTCGATTAAATAGGAGAGGTTTAAGGTAAAAAAAAGACTTAAACACTTTGCATCGGACAATATGAGTTAATATTCATCAAATAGGATCAGTTTCGGTTAGAAAATGACGTACTTACCCTTGAACTTTTCATAAACACTTGAAATACATCGATTTGAGTCAAACTCGGTCAAATGGGAGAGATTCTGGGTATAAAGTGACATTAAAACTTCGAATCGGACGATATGAGTCAATATTAATCAAATGGGATCAGATTTTGGTAGAAAATGACGAATTTACCCTTGAACATGTCATAAACACTTGAAATACATTGATTTGAGTTAAACTCGGTCAAATAGGAGAGGTTTAAGGTAAAAAAAAAGATTTAAACACTTTGCATCGGACAATATGAGTTAATATTGATCAAATAGGATTAGTTTTGGTTAGAAAATGACGTACTTACCCTTGAACATTTCATAAACACTTGAAATGCATCGATTTGGGTCAAACTCGGTCAAATGGGAGAGATTCTGGGTATAAAGTGACATTAAAACGTCGAATCGGACGATATGTGTCAATATTGGTCAAATGGGATCAGATTTTTGTAGAAAATGACGAATTTACCCTTGAACATGTCATAAACACTTGAAATACATTGATTTGAGTTAAACTCGGTCAAATAGGAGGGGTTTAAGGTAAAAAAAAGACTTAAACACTTTGCATCGGACAATATGAGTTAATATTGATCACATAGGATCAGTTTTGGTTAGAAAATGACGTATTTACCCTTGAACATTTCATAAACAATTGAAATACATCGATTTGGGTAAAACTCGGTCAAATGGGAGAGATTCTGGGTATAAAGTGACATTAAAACTTCGAATGGCACGATATGAGTCAATATTGGTCAAATGGGATCAGATTTGGGTAGAAAATGACGAATTTACCCTTGAACATGTCATAAACTCTTGAAATACATTGATTTGAGTTAAACTCGATCAAATAGGAGAGGTTTAAGGTAAAAAAAAAGACTTAAACACTTTGCATCGGACAATATGAGTTAATAATGATCAAACAGGATCAGTTTCGTTAGAAAATCACGTACTTACCCTTGAACATTTCATAAACACTTGAAATGCATCGATTTGAGTCAAACTCGGTCAAATGGGAGAGATTCTGGGTATAAAGTGACTTTAAACTTCGAATCAGACGATATGAGTCAATATTGGTCACATGGGATCAGATTTGGGTATAAAATGACGAATTTACCCTTGAACATGTCATAAGCACTTGAAATACATTGATTTGAGTTGAACTCGGTCAAATAGGAGAGGTTTAAGGTAAAAAAAAGACTTAAACACTTTTCATCAGACAATATGAGTTAATATTGATCAAATAGGATCAGTTTTGGTTAGAAAATGACGTATTTACCCTTGAACATTTCATAAACACTTGAAATACATCGATTTGAGTGAAATTCGGTCAAATGGGAGAGATTCAGGGTATAAAGTGACATTAAAACTTCGAATCGGACAATATGAGTCAATATTGGTCAAATGGGATCAGATTTGGGTAGAAAATAACGAATTTACCCTTGAACATGTCATAAACACTTGAAATACATTGATTTGAGTTAAACTCGGTCAAATAGGAGACGTTTAAGGCAAAAAAAAGACTTAAACACTTTGCATCGGACAATATGAGTTAATATTGATCAAATAGGATCAGTTTTGGTTAGAAAATGACGTATTTACCCTTTAACATTTCATAAACACTTGAAATACATCGATTTGAGTTAAACTCGGTCAAATGGGAGAGATTCTGGGTATAAAGTGACATTAAAACTTCGAATCGGACGATATGAGTCAATATTGGTCAAATGGGATCAAATTTGGGTAGAAACGGACGAATTTACCCTTGAACATGTCATAAACACTTGAAATACATTGATTTGAGTTAAACTCGATTAAATAGGAGAGGTTTAAGGTAAAAAAAAGACTTAAACACTTTGCATCGGACAATATGAGTTAATATTCATCAAATAGGATCAGTTTCGGTTAGAAAATGACGTACTTACCCTTGAACTTTTCATAAACACTTGAAATACATCGATTTGAGTCAAACTCGGTCAAATGGGAGAGATTCTGGGTATAAAGTGACATTAAAACTTCGAATCGGACGATATGAGTCAATATTGGTCAAATGGGATCAAATTTGGGTAGAAACGGACGAATTTACCCTTGAACATGTCATAAACACTTGAAATACATTGATTTGAGTTAAACTCGATTAAATAGGAGAGGTTTAAGGTAAAAAAAAGACTTAAACACTTTGCATCGGACAATATGAGTTAATATTAATCAAATAGGATCAGTTTCGGTTAGAAAATGACGTACTTACCCTTGAACTTTTCATAAACACTTGAAATACATCGATTTGAGTCAAACTCGGTCAAATGGGAGAGATTCTGGGTATAAAGTGACATTAAAACTTCGAATCGGACGATATGAGTCAATATTAATCAAATGGGATCAGATTTTGGTAGAAAATGACGAATTTACCCTTGAACATGTCATAAACACTTGAAATACATTGATTTGAGTTAAACTCGGTCAAATAGGAGAGGTTTAAGGTAAAAAGAAAGATTTAAACACTTTGCATCGGACAATATGAGTTAATATTATTCAAATAGGATTAGTTTTGGTTAGAAAATGACGTACTTACCCTTGAACATTTCATAAACACTTGAAATGCATCGATTTTGGTCAAACTCGGTCAAATGGGAGAGATTCTGGGTATAAAGTGACATTAAAACGTCGAATCGGACGATATGTGTCAATATTGGTCAAATGGGATCAGATTTTTGTAGAAAATGACGAATTTACCCTTGAACATGTCATAAACACTTGAAATACATTGATTTGAGTTAAACTCGGTCAAATAGGAGGGGTTTAAGGTAAAAAAAAGACTTAAACACTTTGCATCGGACAATATGAGTTAATATTGATCACATAGGATCAGTTTTGGTTAGAAAATGACGTATTTACCCTTGAACATTTCATAAACAATTGAAATACATCGATTTGGGTAAAACTCGGTCAAATGGGAGAGATTCTGGGTATAAAGTGACATTAAAACTTCGAATGGCACGATATGAGTCAATATTGGTCAAATGGGATCAGATTTGGGTAGAAAATGACAAATTTACCCTTGAACATGTCATAAACTCTTGAAATACATTGATTTGAGTTAAACTCGGTCAAATAGGAGAGGTTTAAGGTAAAAAAAAAGACTTAAACACTTTGCATCGGACAATATGAGTTAATATTGATCAAATAGGATCAGTTTTGGTTAGAAAATGACGTATTTACCCTTGAACATTTCATAAACACTTGAAACACATCGATTTTAGTCAAACTCGGTCAAATGGGAGAGATTCTGGGTATAAAGTGACATTAAAACTTTGAATCGGACGATATGAGTCAATATTGGTCAAATGGGATCAGATTTGGGTATAAAATGACGAATTTACCCTTGAACATGTCATAAGCACTTGAAATACATTGATTTGAGTTAAACTCGGTCAAATAGGAGAGGTTTAAGGTAAAAAAAAGACTTAAACACTTTGCATCAGACAATATGAGTTAATATTGATCAAATAGGATCAGTTTTGGTTAGAAAATGACGTATTTACCCTTGAACATTTCATAAACACTTGAAATACATCGATTTGAGTGAAATTCGGTCAAATGGGAGAGATTCAGGGTATAAAGTGACATTAAAACTTCGAATCGGACAATATGAGTCAATATTGGTCAAATGGGATCAGATTTGGGTAGAAAATAACGAATTTACCCTTGAACATGTCATAAACACTTGAAATACATTGATTTGAGTTAAACTCGGTCAAATAGGAGAGGTTTAAGGCAAAAAAAAGACTTTAACACTTTGCATCGGACAATATGAGTTAATATTGATCAAATAGGATCAGTTTTGGTTAGAAAATGACGTATTTACCCTTTAACATTTCATAAACACTTGAAATACATCGATTTGAGTTAAACTCGGTCAAATGGGAGAGATTCTGGGTATAAAGTGACATTAAAACTTCGAATCGGACGATATGAGTCAATATTGGTCAAATGGGATCAAATTTGGGTAGAAACGGACGAATTTACCCTTGAACATGTCATAAACACTTGAAATACATTGATTTGAGTTAAACTCGATTAAATAGGAGAGGTTTAAGGTAAAAAAAAGACTTAAACACTTTGCATCGGACAATATGAGTTAATATTAATCAAATAGGATCAGTTTCGGTTAGAAAATGACGTACTTACCCTTGAACTTTTCATAAACACTTGAAATACATCGATTTGAGTCAAACTCGGTCAAATGGGAGAGATTCTGGGTATAAAGTGACATTAAAACTTCGAATCGGACGATATGAGTCAATATTAATCAAATGGGATCAGATTTTGGTAGAAAATGACGAATTTACCCTTGAACATGTCATAAACACTTGAAATACATTGATTTGAGTTAAACTCGGTCAAATAGGAGAAGTTTAAGGTAAAAAAAAAGATTTAAACACTTTGCATCGGACAATATGAGTTAATATTGATCAAATAGGATTAGTTTTGGTTAGAAAATGACGTACTTACCCTTGAACATTTCATAAACACTTGAAATGCATCGATTTGGGTCAAACTCGGTCAAATGGGAGAGATTCTGGGTATAAAGTGACATTAAAACGTCGAATCGGACGATATGTGTCAATATTGGTCAAATGGGATCAGATTTTTGTAGAAAATGACGAATTTACCCTTGAACATGTCATAAACACTTGAAATACATTGATTTGAGTTAAACTCGGTCAAATAGGAGGGGTTTAAGGTAAAAAAAAGACTTAAACACTTTGCATCGGACAATATGAGTTAATATTGATCACATAGGATCAGTTTTGGTTAGAAAATGACGTATTTACCCTTGAACATTTCATAAACAATTGAAATACATCGATTTGGGTAAAACTCGGTCAAATGGGAGAGATTCTGGGTATAAAGTGACATTAAAACTTCGAATGGCACGATATGAGTCAATATTGGTCAAATGGGACCAGATTTGGGTAGAAAATGACGAATTTACCCTTGAACATGTCATAAACACTTGAAATACATTGATTTGAGTTAAACTCGGTTAAATAGGAGAGGTTTAAGGTAAAAAAAAGACTTAAACACTTTGCATCGGACAATATGAGTTAATATTGATCAAATAGGATCAGATTTGGTTAGAAAATGACGTATTTACCCTTGACCATTTCATAAACACTTGAAATAGATCGATTTGACTCAAACTCGGTCAAATGGGAGAGATTCTGGGTATAAAGTGACATTAAAACTGCGAATCGGACGATATGAGTCAATATTGGTCAAATGGGATCAGATTTGGGTAGAAAATGAAAAATTTACCCTTGAACATGTCATAAACACTTGAAATACATTGATTTGAGTTAAACTCGGTCAAATAGGAGAGGTTTAAGGTAAAAAAAAGACTTAAACACTTTGCATCGGACAATATGAGTTAATAATGATCAAACAGGATCAGTTTCGTTAGAAAATCACGTACTTACCCTTGAACATTTCATAAACACTTGAAATGCATCGATTTGAGTCAAAATCGGTCAAATGGGAGAGATTCTGGGTATAAAGTGACTTTAAACTTCGAATCAGACGATATGAGTCAATATTGGTCACATAGGATAAGATTTGGGTATAAAATGACGAATTTACCCTTGACCATGTCATAAACACTTGAAATACATTGATTTGAGTTAAACTCGGTCAAATAGGAGAGGTTTAAGGTGAAAAAAAAAGACTTAAACACTTTGCATCGGACAATATGAGTTATTATTGATCAAATAGGATCAGTGTTGGTTAGAAAATGACGTACTTACCCTTGAACTTTTCATAAACACTTGAAACACATTGATTTGAGTCAAACTCGGTCAAATGGGAGAGATTCTGGGTATAAAGTGACATTAAAACTTCGAATCAGACGATATGAGTAAATATTGGTCAAATGGGATCAGATTTGGGTAGAAAATGATGAATTTACCCTTGAACATGTCATAAACACTTGAAATACATTGATTAGAGTTAAACTCGGTCAAATAGGAGAGGTTTAAGGAAAAAAGAAGACTTAAACACTTTGCATCGGACAATATGAGTTAATATTGATCAAACAGGATCAGTTTCGTTAGAAAATGACGTACTTACCCTTTAACATTTCATAGACACTTGAAATGCATCGATTTGAGTCAAACTCGGTCAAATGGGAGAGATTCTGGGTATAAAGTGACATTAAAACTTCGAATCGGACGGTATGAGTCAATATTGGTCAAATGGGATAAGATTTGGGTATAAAATGACGAATTTACCCTTGAACATGTCATAAACACTTGAAATACATTGATTTGAGTTAAACTCGGTCAAATAGGAGAGGTTTAAGGTAAAAAAAAGACTTAAACACTTTGCATCGGACAATATGAGTTAATATTGATCAAATAGGATCAGTTTTGGTTAGAAAATGACGTATTTACCCTTGAACATTTCATAAACACTTGAAATACATCGATTTGAGTCAAACTCGGTCAAATGGAGAGATTCTGGGTATAAAGTGACATTAAAACTTCGAAGCGGACGATATGAGTCAATATTGGTCAAATGGGATTAGATTTGGGTATAAAATGATGAATTTACCCTTGAACATGTCATAAACACTTGAAATACATTGATTTTAGTTAAACTCGGTCAAAGAGGAGAGGTTTAAGGTAAAAAAAAGACTTAAACACTTTGCATCGGACAATATGAGTTAATATTGATCAAATAGGATCAGTTTTGGTTAGAAAATGACGTATTTACCCTTTAACATTTCATAAACACTTGAAACACATCGATTTGGGTCAAACTCGGTCAAATGGGAGAGATTCTGGGTATAAAGTGACATTAAAACGTCGAATCGGACGATATGTGTCAATATTGGTCAAATGGGATCAGATTTTTGTAGAAAATGACGAATTTACCCTTGAACATGTCATAAACACTTGAAATACATTCATTTGAGTTAAACTCGGTCAAATAGGAGAGGTTTAAGGTAAAAAAAAGACTTAAACACTTTGCATCGGACAATATGAGTTAACATTGATCAAATAGGATCAGTTTTGGTTAGAAAATGACGTATTTACCCTTGAACATTTCATAAACAATTGAAATACATCGATTTGGGTCAAACTCGGTCAAATGGGAGAGATTCTGGGTATAAAGTGACATTAAAACTTCGAATCGCACGATATGAGTCAATATTGGTCAAATGGGATCAGATTTGGGTAGAAAATGACGAATTTACCCTTGAACATGTCATAAACACTTGAAATACATTGATTTGAGTTAAACTCGGTTAAATAGGAGAGGTTTAAGGTAAAAAAAAGACTTAAACACTTTGCATCGGACAATATGAGTTAATTGATCAAATAGGATCAGATTTGGTTAGAAAATGACGTATTTACCCTTGACCATTTCATAAACACTTGAAATAGATCGATTTGAGTCAAACTCGGTCAAATGGGAGAAATTCTGGGTATAAAGTGACATTAAAAGTTCGAATCGGACGATATGAGTCAATATTGGTCAAATGGGATCAGATTTGGGTAGAAAATGACGAATTTACCCTTGAACATGTCATAAACACTTGAAATACATTGATTTGAGTTAAACTCGGTCAAATAGGAGAGGTTTAAGGTAAAAAAAAGACTTAAACACTTTGCATCGGACAATATGAGTTAATATTGATCAAATAGGATCAGTTTTGGTTAGAAAATGACGTATTTACCCTTGAACATTTCATAAACACTTGAAATACATCGATTTGAGTCAAACTCGGTCAAATGGAGAGATTCTGGGTATAAAGTGACATTAAAACTTCGAAGCGGATGATATGAGTCAATATTGGTCAAATGGGATCAGATTTGGGTATAAAATGACGAATTTACCCTTGAACATGTCATAAACACTTGAAATACATTGATTTTAGTTAAACTCGGTCAAAGAGGAGAGGTTTAAGGTAAAAAAAAGACTTAAACACTTTGCATCGGACAATATGAGTTAATATTGATCAAATAGGATCAGTTTTGGTTAGAAAATGACGTATTTACCCTTTAACATTTCATAAACACTTGAAATACATCGATTTGAGTCAAACTCGGTCAAATGGAGAGATTCTGGGTATAAAGTGACATTAAAACTTCAAAGCGGATGATATGAGTCATTATTGGTCAAATGGGATCAGATTTGGGTAGAAAATGACGAATTTACCCTTGAACATGTCATAAACACTTGAAATACATTGATTTGAGTTAAACTCGGTTAAATAGGAGAGGTTTAAGGTAAAAAAAGACTTAAACACTTTGCATCGGACAATATGAGTTAATATTGATCAAATAGGATCAGATTTGGTTAGAAAATGACGTATTTACCCTTGACCATTTCATAAACACTTGAAATAGATCGATTTGACTCAAACTCGGTCAAATGGGAGAGATTCTGGGTATAAAGTGACATTAAAACTGCGAATCGGACGATATGAGTCAATATTGGTCAAATGGGATCAGATTTGGGTAGAAAATGAAAAATTTACCCTTGAACATGTCATAAACACTTGAAATACATTGATTTGAGTTAAACTCGGTCAAATAGGAGAGGTTTAAGGTAAAAAAAAGACTTAAACACTTTGCATCGGACAATATGAGTTAATAATGATCAAACAGGATCAGTTTCGTTAGAAAATCACGTACTTACCCTTGAACATTTCATAAACACTTGAAATGCATCGATTTGAGTCAAACTCGGTAAAATGGGAGAGATTCTGGGTATAAAGTGACTTTAAACTTCGAATCAGACGATATGAGTCAATATTGGTCACATAGGATAAGATTTGGGTATAAAATGACGAATTTACCCTTGAACATGTCATAAACACTTGAAATACATTGATTTGAGTTAAACTCGGTCAAATAGGAGAGGTTTAAAGTGAAAAAAAAACACTTAAACACTTTGCATCGGACAATATGAGTTATTATTGATCAAATAGGATCAGTGTTGGTTAGAAAATGACGTACTTACCCTTGAACTTTTCATAAACACTTGAAACACATCGATTTGAGTCAAACTCGGTCAAATGGGAGAGATTCTGGGTATAAAGTGACATTAAAACTTCGAATCAGACGATATGAGTAAATATTGGTCAAATGGGATCAGATTTGGGTAGAAAATGATGAATTTACCCTTGAACATGTCATAAACACTTGAAATACATTGATTAGAGTTAAACTCGGTCAAATAGGAGAGGTTTAAGGAAAAAAGAAGACTTAAACACTTTGCATCGGACAATATGAGTTAATATTGATCAAACAGGATCAGTTTCGTTAGAAAATGACGTACTTACCCTTTAACATTTCATAAACACTTGAAATGCATCGATTTGAGTCAAACTCGGTCAAATGGGAGAGATTTTGGGTATAAAGTGACATTAAAACTTCGAATCGGACGGTATGAGTCAATATTGGTCAAATGGGATAAGATTTGGGTATAAAATGACGAATTTACCCTTGAACATGTCATAAACACTTGAAATACATTGATTTGAGTTAAACTCGGTCAAATAGGAGAGGTTTAAGGTAAAAAAAAGACTTAAACACTTTGCATCGGACAATATGAGTTAATATTGATCAAATAGGATCAGTTTTGGTTAGAAAATGACGTATTTACCCTTGAACATTTCATAAACACTTGAAATACATCGATTTGAGTCAAACTCGGTCAAATGGAGAGATTCTGGGTATAAAGTGACATTAAAACTTCGAAGCGGACGATATGAGTCAATATTGGTCAAATGGGATTAGATTTGGGTATAAAATGACGAATTTACCCTTGAACATGTCATAAACACTTGAAATACATTGATTTTAGTTAAACTCGGTCAAAGAGGAGAGGTTTATGGTAAAAAAAAGACTTAAACACTTTGCATCGGACAATATGAGTTAATATTGATCAAATAGGATCAGTTTTGGTTAGAAAATGACGTATTTACCCTTGAACATTTCATAAACAATTGAAATACATCGATTTGGGTCAAACTCGGTCAAATGGGAGAGATTCTGGGTATAAAGTGACATTAAAACTTCGAATCGCACGATATGAGTCAATATTGGTCAAATGGGATCAGATTTGGGTAGAAAATGACGAATTTACCCTTGAACATGTCATAAACACTTGAAATACATTGATTTGAGTTAAACTCGGTTAAATAGGAGAGGTTTAAGGTAAAAAAAAGACTTAAACACTTTGCATCGGACAATATGAGTTAATATTGATCAAATAGGATCAGATTTGGTTAGAAAATGACGTATTTACCCTTGACCATTTCATAAACACTTGAAATAGATCGATTTGGGTCAAACTCGGTGAAATGGGAGAGATTCTGGGTATAAAGTGACATTAAAAGTTCGAATCGGACGATATGAGTCAATATTGGTCAAATGGGATCAGATTTGGGTAGAAAATGACGAATTTACCCTTGAACATGTCATAAACACTTGAAATACATTGATTTGAGTTAAACTCGGTCAAATAGGAGAGGTTTAAGGTAAAAAAAAGACTTAAACACTTTGCATCGGACAATATGAGTTAATATTGATCAAATAGGATCAGTTTTGGTTAGAAAATGACGTATTTACCCTTGAACATGTCATAAACACTTGAAATACATTGATTTGAGTTAAACTCAGTCAAATAAGAGAGGTTTAAGGTAAAAAAATGACTTAAACACTTTGCATCGGACAATATGAGTTAATATTGATCAAACAGGATCAGTTTCGTTAGAAAATGACGTACCTACCCTTTAACATTTCATAAACACTTGAAATGCATCGATTTGAGTCAAACTCGGTCAAATGGGAGAGATTCTGGGTATAAAGTGACATTAAAACTTCGAATCGGACGGTATGAGTCAATATTGGTCAAATGGGATAAGATTTGGGTAGAAAATGACGAATTTACCCTTGAACATGTCATAAACACTTGAAATACATTGATTTGAGTTAAACTCGGTCAAATAGGAGAGGTTTAAGGAAAAAAAAAGACTTAAACAATTTGCATCGGACAATATGAGTTAATATTGATCAATCAGGATCAGTTTCGGTTAGAAAATGACGTATTTACCCTTAAACATTTCATAAACACTTGAAACACATCGATTTGAGTCAAACTCGGTCAAATAGGAGAGATTCTGGGTATAAAGTGACATTAAAACTTCGAATCGGACGATATGAGTCAATATTGGTCAAATGGGATCAGATTTTGGTAGAAAATGACGAATTTACCCTTGAACATGTCATAAACTCTTGAAATACATTGATTTGAGTTAAACTCGGTCAAATAGGAGAGGTTTAAGGTAAAAAAAAAGACTTAAACACTTTGCATCGGACAATATGAGTTAATATTGATCAAATAGGATCAGTTTTGGTTAGAAAATGACGTATTTACCCTTGAACATTTCATAAACACTTGAAACACATCGATTTGAGTCAAACTCGGTCAAATGGGAGAGATTCTGGGTATAAAGTGACATTAAAACTTTGAATCGGACGATATGAGTCAATATTGGTCAAATGGGATCAGATTTGGGTATAAAATGACGAATTTACCCTTGAACATGTCATAAGCATTTGAAATACATTGATTTGAGTTAAACTCGGTTAAATAGGAGAGGTTTAAGGTAAAAAAAAGACTTAAACACTTTGCATCAGACAATATGAGTTAATATTGATCAAATAGGATCAGTTTTGGTTAGAAAATGATGTATGTACCCTTGAACATTTCATAAACACTTGAAATACATCGATTTGAGTGAAATTCGGTCAAATGGGAGAGATTCAGGGTATAAAGTGACATTAAAACTTCGAATCGGACAATATGAGTCAATATTGGTCAAATGGGATCAGATTTGGGTAGAAAATAACGAATTTACCCTTGAACATGTCATAAACACTTGAAATACATTGATTTGAGTTAAACTCGGTCAAATAGGAGAGGTTTAAGGCAAAAAAAAGACTTAAACACTTTGCATCGGACAATATGAGTTAATATTGATCAAATAGGATCAGTTTTGGTTAGAAAATGACGTATTTACCCTTTAACATTTCATAAACACTTGAAATACATCGATTTGAGTTAAACTCGGTCAAATGGGAGAGATTCTGGGTATAAAGTGACATTAAAACTTCGAATCAGACGATATGAGTCAATATTGGTCAAATGGGATCAAATTTGGGTAGAAACGGACGAATTTACCCTTGAACGTGTCATAAACACTTGAAATACATTGATTTGAGTTAAACTCGATTAAATAGGAGAGGTTTAAGGTAAAAAAAAGACTTAAACACTTTGCATCGGACAATATGAGTTAATATTGATCAAATAGGATCAGTTTCGGTTAGAAAATGACGTACTTACCCTTGAACTTTTCATAAACACTTGAAATACATCGATTTGAGTCAAACTCGGTCAAATGGGAGAGATTCTGGGTATAAAGTGACATTAAAACTTCGAATCGGACGATATGAGTCAATATTAATCAAATGGGATCAGATTTTGGTAGAAAATGACGAATTTACCCTTGAACATGTCAGAAACACTTGAAATACATTGATTTGAGTTAAACTCGGTCAAATAGGAGAGGTTTAAGGTAAAAAAAAAGATTTAAACACTTTGCATCGGACAATATGAGTTAATATTGATCAAATAGGATTAGTTTTGGTTAGAAAATGACGTACTTACCCTTGAACATTTCATAAACACTTGAAATGCATCGATTTGGGTCAAACTCGGTCAAATGGGAGACATTATGGGTATAAAGTGACATTAAAACGTCGAATCGGACGATATGTGTCAATATTGGTCAAATGGGATCAGATTTTTGTAGAAAATGACGAATTTACCCTTGAACATGTCATAAACACTTGAAATACATTGATTTGAGTTAAACTCGGTCAAATAGGAGGGGTTTAAGGTAAAAAAAAGACTTAAACACTTTGCATCGGACAATATGAGTTAATATTGATCACATAGGATCAGTTTTGGTTAGAAAATGATGTATTTACCCTTGAACATTTCATAAACAATTGAAATACATCGATTTGGGTAAACCTCGGTCAAATGGGAGAGATTCTGGGTATAAAGTGACATTAAAACGTCGAATCGGACGATATGTGTCAATATTGGTCAAATGGGATCAGATTTTTGTAGAAAATGACGAATTTACCCTTGAACATGTCATAAACACTTGAAATACATTGATTTGAGTTAAACTCGGTCAAATAGGAGAGGTTTAAGGTAAAAAAAAGACTTAAACACTTTGCATCGGACAATATGAGTTAACATTGATCAAATAGGATCAGATTTGGTTAGAAAATGACGTATTTACCCTTGAACATTTCATAAACAATTGAAATACATCGATTTGGGTAAAACTCGGTCAAATGGGAGAGATTTTAGGTATAAAGTGACAATAAAACTTCGAATCGCACGATATGAGTCAATATTGGTCAAATGGGATCAGATTTGGGTAGAAAATGAAAAATTTACCCTTGAACATGTCATAAACACTTGAAATACATTGATTTGAGTTAAACTCGGTCAAATAGGAGAGGTTTAAGGTAAAAAAAAGACTTAAACACTTTGCATCGGACAATATGAGTTAATATTGATCAAATAGGATCAGATTTGGTTAGAAAATGACGTATTTACCCTTGACCATTTCATAAACACTTGAAGTAGATCGATATGACTCAAACTCGGTCAAATGGGAGAGATTCTGGGTATAAAGTGACATTAAAACTGCGAATCGGACGATATGAGTCAATATTGGTCAAATGAGATCAGATTTGGGTATAAAATGACGAATTTACCCTTGAACATGTCATAAGCACTTGAAATACATTGATTTGAGTTAAACTCGGTCAAATAGGAGAGGTTTAAGGAAAAAAAAAGACTTAAACAATTTGCATCGGACAATATGAGTTAATATTGATCAATCAGGATCAGTTTCGGTTAGAAAATGACGTATTTACCCTTAAACATTTCATAAACACTTGAAACACATCGATTTGAGTCAAACTCGGTCAAATAGGAGAGATTCTGGGTATAAAGTGACATTAAAACTTCGAATCGGACGATATGAGTCAATATTGGTCAAATGGGATCAGATTTTGGTAGAAAATGTCGAATTTACCCTTGAACATGTCATAAACTCTTGAAATACATTGATTTGAGTTAAACTCGGTCAAATAGGAGAGGTTTAAGGTAAAAAAAAAGACTTAAACACTTTGCATCGGACAATATGAGTTAATATTGATCAAATAGGATCAGTTTTGGTTAGAAAATGACGTATTTACCCTTGAACATTTCATAAACACTTGAAACACATCTATTTGAGTCAAACTCGGTCAAATGGGAGAGATTCTGGGTATAAAGTGACATTAAAACTTCGAATCGGACGATATGAGTCAATATTGGTCAAATGGGATCAGATTTGGGTGTAAAATGACGAATTTACCCTTGAACATGTCATAAGCACTTGAAATACATTGATTTGAGTTAAACTCGGTCAAATAGGAGAGGTTTAAGGTAAAAAAAAGACTTAAACACTTTGCATCAGACAATATGAGTTAATATTGATCAAATAGGATCAGTTTTGGTTAGAAAATGACGTATTTACCCTTGAACATTTCATAATTACTTGAAATACATTGATTTGAGTGAAATTCGGTCAAATGGGAGAGATTCAGGGTATAAAGTGACATTAAAACTTCGAATCGGACAATATGAGTCAATATTGGTCAAATGGGATCAGATTTGGGTAGAAAATAACGAATTTACCCTTGAACATGTCATAAACACTTGAAATAATTGATTTGAGTTAAACTCGGTCAAATAGGAGAGGTTTAAGGCAAAAAAAGACTTAAACACTTTGCATCGGACAATATGAGTTAATATTGATCAAATAGGATCAGTTTTGGTTAGAAAATGACGTATTTACCCTTTAACATTTCATAAACACTTGAAAACATCGATTTGAGTTAAACTCGGTCAAATGGGAGAGATTCTGGGTATAAAGTGACATTAAAACTTCGAATCGGACGATATGAGTCAATATTGGTCAAATGGGATCAAATTTGGGTAGAAACGGACGAATTTACCCTTGAACATGTCATAAACACTTGAAATACATTGATTTGAGTTAAACTCGATTAAATAGGAGAGGTTTAAGGTAAAAAAAAGACTTAAACACTTTGCATCGGACAATATGAGTTAATATTGATCAAATAGGATCAGTTTTGGTTAGAAAATGACGTATTTACCCTTGAACATTTCATAAACACGTGAAACACATCGATTTGAGTCAAACTCGGTCAAATGGGAGAGATTCTGGGTATAAAGTGACATTAAAACTTCGAATCGGACGATATGAGTCAATATTGATCAAATGGGATCAGATTTGGGTAGAAAATGACGAATTTACCCTTGAACATGTCATAAACACTTGAAATACATTGATTTGAGTTAAACTCGGTCAAATAGGAGACGTTTAAGGTGAAAAAAAAAAGACTTAAACACTTTGCATCGGACAATATGAGTTATTATTGATCAAATAGGATCAGTGTTGGTTAGAAAATGACGTATTTACCCTTGAACATTTCATAAACACTTGAAATACATCGATTTGAGTCAAACTCGGTCAAATGGGAGAGATTCTGGGTATAAAGTGACATTAAAACTTCGAATCAGACGATATGAGTAAATATTGGTCAAATGGGATAAGATTTTGTTAGAAAATGACGAATTTACCCTTGAACATGTCATAAACACTTGAATTACATTGATTTGAGTTAAACTCGGTCGAATAGGAGAGGTTTAAGGTAAAAAAAAGACTTAAACACTTTGCATCGGACAATATGAGTTAATATTGATCAAATAGGATCAGTTTTGGTTAGAAAATGACGTATTTACCCTTGAACATTTCATTAACACTTGAAATACATCGATTTGAGGCAAACTCGGTCAAATGGGAGGGATTCTGGGTATAAAGTGACATTAAAACTTCGAATCGGACGATATGAGTCAATATTGGTCAAATAGGATCAGATTTGGGTAGAAAATGACGAAATTACCATTGAACATGTCATAAACACTAGAAACACATCGATTTGAGTCAAACTCGGTCAAATGGGAGAGATTCTGGGTATAAAGTGACATTAAAACTTCGAATCGGACGATATGAGTCAATATTGGTCAAATGGGATCAGATTTGGGTAGAAAATGACGAATTTACCCTTGAACATGTCATAAACACTTGAAATACATTGATTTGAGTTAAACTCGGTCAAATAGGAGACGTTTAGGGTTAAAAAAAGACTTAAACTCTTTGCTTCGGACAATATTAGTTAATATTGATCAAATAGGATGAGTTTTGGTTAGAAAATGACGTATTTACCCTTGAACATTTCATAAACACTTGAAATACTTCGATTTGAGTCAAACTCGGTCAAATATGAGAGATTCGCGTTATGAAATGACTTAAACACTTTGAATCAAACAATATGAGTCAATATAGGTCAAATGGGATCAGTTTTGGGTAGAAAATGACGTATTTAAACTTGAACATGTAATAAACACTTGAAATAAATTGATTTGAGTCAAACTCGGTCAAATAGGAGGCGTTTTGGGCATTCAATGACTTAAACACTTCAAATCGGATGATATGAGTCAATATCGGTCAAATGGGATTACTTTTGGGTACAAAATGATGTATTTACCCTTGCACATGACATAAGCATGTGAAATACATAAATTTGACTCAAACTTAGTAAAACGGGAGAGGTTTTGTGTATTAAGTGACCTAATCACTTTGAATCGGACGATATGAGTCAATAAAAGTCATATAGGATCACTTTTGGATAAAAAATGACGTATTTACCCTTGAACATGTCATAAACACTTGAAATACATCGATTTGAGTCAAACTCGGTCAAATATGAGAGATTCTCGGTATGAAATGACTTAAACACTTTAAATCAAACGATGTTAGTCAATATAGGTATAATGGGATCAGTTTTGGGTAGAAAATGACGTATTTACCCTTGAACATCTTATAAACACTTGAAATACATTGATTTGAGTCAAACTCGGTCAAATAGGAAAGGTTATGGGTTTAAAACAACCTAAACACTTCGAATCGGACGATAAGAGTCGATATACTTTAAATTGGATCAATTTTGGGGAGAAAATGAAGTATTTACCCTTGAACATGTCATAAACACTTGAAATACATCGATTTTAGTCAAACTCAATCAAATATGAGAGGTTTTTGGAATTAAGTGACTTTAAAACTTCGAATTAGACGATATGAGTCAATATAGGTCAAATGGTATCAATTTTGGGTAGAAAATGACTTATTTATCCTTCAACATGTCATTAATACTTGAAATACATTGATTTTAGTCAAACTAAATCAAATGCGAGAGGTTTTGGGTATAAAAAGACTTAATCACTTTGAATCGGACGATATGAGTTAATATTGGTCAAATATGATCAGCTTTGGGTAGAAAATGAGGTATTTACCCTTGAACATTTCATAAACACTTGAAATAGATCGATTTGAGTCAAACTCGGTCAAATGGGAGAGATTCTGGGTATTAAGTGACTTTAAAACTTCGAATCGGACGATATGAGTCAATATAGGTCAAATGGGATCAGTTTTGGGTAGAAAATGAAGAATTTACCCTTGAACATGTCATAAACATGAAAAACATTCATTTGAGTTAAACTCGGTCAAATAGGAGAGGTTCCTGATAGAAAAAGACTTAAACACTTTGAATCGGACAATATGAGTTAATATTGGTCAAATAGGATCAGTTTTGGGTAAAAAATGACGTATTTACCCTTGAACATTTCATAAATACTTGAAATACATCGATTTGAGTCAAACTCAGTCAAATATGAAAGATTCTCGGTATGAAATGACTTAAACACTTTGAATCAAATGATATGAGTCAATATAGGTCAAATGGGATCAGTTTTGGGTAGAAAATAACGTATTTACCCTTGAACATCTTATCAACACTTGAAATACATCGATTTGAGTTAAACTCGGTCAAATGGGAGAGATTCTTGGTATGAAATGACTTAAACAGTTTGAATCAAACGATATGAGTCAATATAGGTATAATGGGATCAGTTTTGGGTAGAAAATGACGTGTTTACCCTTTATCAATTCATAAACACTTGAAATACATTGATTTGAGTCAAACTCGGTCAAATAGGAGAGGTTATGGGTATAAAACAATCTAAACACTTTGAATCGGACAATAAGAGTTAATATACTTTAAATTTGATCAATTTTGGGGAGAAAATGACGTATTTACCTTGAACATGTCATAAAAATTTGAAATACATCGATTTGAGTTAAACTCGGTCAAATGGGAGAGATTCTTGGTATGAAATGACTTAAACACTTTGAATCAAATGATATGAGTCAATATAGGTAAAATGGGATCAGTTTTGGGCAGAAAATGACGTATTTACCGTTTAACATTTCATAAACACTTGAAATACATTGCTTTGAGTCAAACTTGGTTAAATAGGAGTGGTTATGGATATAAAACGACCTAAACACTTCGAATCGGATGATAAGAGTCAATATACTTTAAATTGGATCATTTTTAGGGAGAAAAAAACGTATTTAGCCTTGAACATGTCATAAACACTTGAAATACATCGATTTTAGTCAAACTTAGTCAAATACGAGAGGTTTTGATTATAAAATGACTTTAAAAATTCGAATCAAACGATATGAGTCAACATAGGTCAAATGGAATCAAATTTGGGTAGAAAAGTATGTATTTACCCTTGAACGTGTCATAAACACTTGAAATACATCGATTTGAGTCAAACTCGGTCAAATGGGAGAGATTCTGGGTATAAAGTGACATTAAAACTTCGAATCGAACGATATGAGTCAATATAGGTCAAATGGGATCAGTTTTGGTAAGAAAATGACGTATTTACCTTTAAACATTTCATAAACACTTGAAATACATCGATTTGAGTCAATACGGTCAAATGGGAGAGATTCTCGGTATTAAATGACTTAAACACTTTGAATCGACCGATATGAGTCAATATAGATCAAATGGGATCAGTTTTGGGTAGAAAATGACGTAGTTACCTTTGAACATGTCATAAACACTTGAAATACATCGATTTGAGTTAAACTCGGTGAAATGGGAGAGGTTGTGGGTATAAAATGACTTAAACATTTCGAATTAGAGGATATGAGGTAAACTAGGTCAAATGTGATTACTTTTGGGTAGAAAATGACGTATTTACCCTTGAACATGTCATAAACACTTGAAATACATTGATTTGAGTTAAACTCGGTCAAATAGGAGAGGTTCTCTGTATAAAAAGACTTAAACACTTCGAATCGAACAATATGAGTTAATATTAATCAAATAGGATCACTTTTGGGTAGAAAATGACGTATTTACCCTTGAACATTTCATAAACACTGGAAATACATCGATTTGAGTCAAACTCGGTCAAATGGGAGAGATTCTTGGTATAAAGTGTCTTTAAAACTTCGAATCGGACTATATGAGTCAATATAGGTCAAATGAGATCAGTTTTGGGTAGAAAATGACGAATTTACCGTGAACATGTCATAAACACTTGAAATACATTGATTTGACTCAAACTCGGTCAAATGGAAGAGATTCTTGGTTAGAAATGACTTAAATGCTTTGAATCAACGGATATGAGTCAACATAGGTAAAATGGGATCAGTTTTGGGTAGAAAATGACGTGTTTACCCTTTAACATGTCATAAATACTTGAAATACATTGATTTTAGTCAAACTCAATCAAATGCCAGAGGTTTTGGGAATAAAAAGACTTAATCACTTCGAATCGGACGATATGAGTTAATATAGGTCAAATAGGATCAGTTTTGGGTAGAAAATAACGTATTTACCCTTGAACATTTCATAAACACTTGAAATACATAGATTTGAGTCAAACTTGGTCAAATGGGAGATATTCAGGGTATTAAGTGACTTAAAACTTTGAATCGGACGATATGAGTCAATAAATGTCAAATGGAATCGTATTTAGGTAGAAAATGGCGAATTTACCCTTGAACATGTCACAAACACTTAAAATACATTAATTTGAGTTAAACTCGGTCAAATAGGAGAGGTTATCGGTATAAAAAGACTTTAACATTTCGAAACGGACAATATGAGTTAATATTGGTCACATAGGATCAGTTTTGGGTAGAAAATGACGTATTTACCCTTGAACATTTCATAAACACTTGAAATACATTGATTTGAGTCAAACTCGGTCAAATGGGAGAGATTTTGGGTATTAAGTGTCTTTAAAACTTTGAATCGGACGATATGAGTCAATATAGGTAAAATGGGATCAGTTTTGGGTAGTTAACGACGAATTTACCCTTGAACATATCATAAACACTTGAAATACATCGATTTGAGTTAAACTCGGTCAAATAAGATAGGTTTTCGGTATAAAAAGACTTAAACACTTCGAATAGGACAATATGAGTTAATATTGGTCAAATAGGATCAGTTTTGGGTAGAAAATGACGTATTTACCCTTGAACATTTCATAAACACTTGAAATACATCAATTTGAGTCAAACTCGGTCAAATATGGAAGATTCTCGGTATGAAATGACTTGAGCTCTTTGAATCAAACGATATGAGTCAATTTAGGTCAAATGGGATCAGTTTTGGGTAGAAAATGACGTATTTACCCTTGAACATCTCATAAACACTTGAAATACATCGATTTGAGTTAAACTCGGTCAAATAAGATAGGTTTTCGGTATAAAAAGACTTAAACACTTCGAATAGGACAATATGAGTTAATATTGGTCAAATAGGATCAGTTTTGGGTAGAAAATGACGTATTTACCCTTGAACATATCATAAACACTTGAAATACATCGATTTGAGTTAAACTCGGTCAAATGGGAGAGATTCTCGGTATGAAATGACTTAAACACTTTGAATCAAACGATATGAGTCAATATAGGTTAAATGAGATCTGTTTTGGGTAGAAAATGACGTATTTACCCTTGAACATGTCATAAACACTTGAAATACATTGATTTGAGTTAAAATCGGTCAAATAGGATAGGTTTTCGGTATAAAAAGACTTAAACACTTCGAATCGGACAATATGAGTTAATATTGGTCAAATAGGATCAGTTTTGGGTAGAAAATGACGTATTTACCCTTGAACATCTCATAAACACTTGAAATACATCGATTTGAGTTAAACTCGGTCAAATGGGAGAGATTCTCGGTATGAATTGACTTAAACAATTTGAATAAAACAATATGAGTCAATATAGGTAAAATGGGATCTGTTTTGGGTAGAAAATGACGTATTTACCCTTTAATATGTCATAAACACTTGAAATATGAGTTAATATTGAGTTAAACTCGGTATAAAAAGACTTTAAAACTTCGAATCGAAAAATATGAGTTAATATTGGTCAAATAGGATTAACTTTGGGTAGAAAATGATGTATTTACCATTGAACATTTCATAAACACTTGAAATACATCGATTTGAGTCAAACTCGGTCAAATGGGAGAGATTCTCGGTATGAAATGACTTAAACAGTTTGAATCAAACGATTTGAGTCAATATATGTCAAATGGGATAAGTTTAGGGTAGAAAATGACGTATTTACCCTATAACATCTCATAAACACTTGAAATACATTGATTTGAGTCAAACTCGGTCAAATGGGAGGGATTCTCGGTATGTAATGAGTTAAACACATTGAATCAAACAATATAAGTCATTTTAGGTCAAATGGAATCATATTTGGGTAGAAAATGACGGATTTACCCTTTAACATTTCATAAACACTTGAAATACATTGATTTAGGTCAAACACGATCAAATAGGAGCGGTTATGGGTATAAAATGACCTAAACACTTCGAATAGGACGATAAGAGTCAATATACTTTAAATTGGATCAATTTTGGGTAGAAAATGACGTATTTACCCTTGAATAAGTCATATACACTTGAAATACATCGATTTTAGTCAAACTCAGTCAAATATGAGAGGTTTTGGGTATGAAGTGACTTAAAAACTTCGAATCGGACAATATGAGTCAATATAGGTCAAATGGGATCAGGTTTGGGTAGAAAACGACGTATTTACCATTGAACATGTCATAAACACTTAAAATACTTGATTTGAGTTAAACTCGGTCAAATGGGAGAGATTTTGGGTATAAAATGTCTTAAACATTTCGAATTAGAGGATATGAGTTAAACTAGGTCAAATGGGATTAGTTTTGGGTAGAAAATGATGTATTTACCCTTGAACATGTCATAAACACTTGAAATACATTGATTTGATTTAAACTCGGTCAAATAGGGGAGGTTCTCGGTATAAAAAGACATAAACACTTTAAATCAGATAATATGAGTAAATGTTGGTCAAATATGATCGGTTTTGGGTAGAAAATGACGTATTTACCCTTGAACATTTCATAAACACTTAAAATACATTGATTTGAGTCAAACTCGGTCAAATGGGAGAGATTCTCTGTATGAAATTACTTAAAAACTTTAAATCAAACGATATGAGTCAATATAGGTCAAATGGGATCAGTTTTTCGTAGAAAATGACGTATTTTCCCTTGAACATCTCATAAACACTTGAAATACATCGATTTGAATCAAACTCGGTCAAATGGGAGAGATTATCAGTATGTAATGACTTAAACACTTTGAATGAAACAATATGAGTCAATATAGGTCAAATGGGATACGTTTTGGGTAGAAAATGACGTATTTACCCTTTCACATTTCATAAACACTTGAAATACAATGATTTGAGTCAAACTCGGTCAAATAAGAGAGGTTAAGGGTATAAAATGACCTAAACACTTCGAATCGGACCATAAGAGTCAATATACTTTTAATTGGATCAATTTTTTGGAGAAAATGATGTATTTACCCTTGAACATGTCATAAACACTTGAAATACATTGATTTGATTTAAACTCGGTCAAATAGGAGAGGTTTAAGGTAAAAAAAAGACTTAAACACTTTGCATCGGACAATATGAGTTAATATTGCTCAAATAGGAACAATTTTGGTTAGAAAATGACGTATTTACCCTTGAACATGTCATAAACACTTGAAATACATTGATTTGAGTTAAACTCGGTCAAATAGGAGAGGTTTAAGGTAAAAAAAAGACTTAAACACTTTGCAACGGACAATATGAGTTAATATTGATCAAATAGGATCAGTTTTGGTTAGAAAATGACCTACTTACCCTTGAACATTTCATAAACACTTGAAATACATCGATTTGAGTCAAACTCGGTCAAATGAGAGAGATTCTGGGTATCAAGTGACATTAAAACTTCGAATCGGACGATATGAGTCAATATAGGTTAAATGGGATCAGTTTTGGGTAGAAAATGACAAATTTACCCTTGAACATGTCATAAACAATTGAAATACATTGAGTTTAGTTAAACTCAGTCAAATAGGAGAGGTTCTCGGTATAAAAAGACTTAAACACTTCGAATCGGACAATATGAGTCAATATTTGTCAAATAGGATCAGTTTTGTGTAGAAAATGACGTATTTACCCTTGAACATTTCATAAACACTTGATATACATCGATTTGAGTCAAACTCGGTCAAATGGGAAAGATTCTCGGTATGAAATGACTTAAACACTTTGAATCAAATGATATGAGTAAATATAGGTCAAATGGGATCAGTTTTGGCTAGAAAATGACGTATTTACCCTTGAACATCTCATAAACACTTGAAATACATCAATTTGAGTCAAACACGGTCAAATTGGAGAGATTCTCAGTATGAAATGACTTAAACACTTTGAATCCAACGATATGAGTCAATATAGGTCAAATGTGATCAGTTTTGGGTAGAAAATAACGTATTTACCTGTGAACATCTCATAAACACTTGAAATACATCGATTTGAGTCAAATTCGGTCAAATGGGAGAGATTCTCGGTATAAAATGACTTAAACACTTTGAATCAAACGATATGAGTCAATATAGGTCAAATGGGATCAATTTTGGGTAGAAAATGACGTATTTTCCCTGTAACATTTCATAAACACTTGAAATACATCGATTTGAGTCAAACTCGGTCAAATAGGAGAGGTTATGGGTATAAAACGACCTAAATACTTCGAATCGGACGATAAGAGTCAATATACTTTAAATTGGATCATTTTTGGGGAGAAAATGACGTATTTAGCCATGAACATGTCATAAACACTTGAAATACATCGATTTTAGTCAAACTCAATCAAATACGAGAGGATTTGGGTATAAAGTTACTTAAAAACTTCGAATCGAACGATATGAGTTAATATAGGTCAAATGGGATCAGTTTTGGGTAGAAAATGACGTATTTACCTTTGAACTTGTCATAAACACTTGAAATACATTGATTTGAGTTAAACTCGGTCAAATGGGAGAGGTTTTGGGTATAAAATGACTTAAACATTTCGAATTAGAGGATATGAGTTAAACTAGGTCAAATGGGATTAGTTTTGGCTAAAAAATTACATATTTACCCTTGAACATGTCATAAACACTTGAAATACATTGGTTTGAGTTAAACTCGGTCAAATAGGAAAGGTTCTCGATATAAAAAGACTTAAACACTTTGAATCGGACAATATGAGTTAATATTGGTCAAATAGGATCAGTTTTGGGTAGAAAATGATGTATTTACCCTTGAACATTTCATAAACACTTGAAATATATCGATTTAAGTCAAACTCGGTCAAATGAGAGAGATTCTGGGTATCAAGTGACTTTAAAACTTCGAATCGAACGATATGAGTCAATATAGGTTAAATGGGATCAGTTTTGGGTAGAAAATGACGAATTTACCCTTGAACATGGCATAAACACTTGAAATACATTGATTTCCATTAAACTCAGTCAAATAGGAGAGGTTCTCGGTATAAAAAGACTTAAACACTTTGAATCGGACAATATGAGTTAATATTTGTCAAATAGGATCAGTTTTGTGTAGAAAATGACGTATTTACCCTTGAACATTTCATAAACACTTGATATACATATATTTGAGTCAAACTCCGTCAAATGGGAAAGGCTCTCGGTATGAAATGACTTAAACACTTTGAATCAAATGATATGAGTCAATATAGGTAAAATGGGATCAGTTTTGGGTAGAAAATAACGTATTTACCTGTGAACATCTCATAAACACTTGAAATACATCGATTTGAGTCAAATTCGGTCAAATGGGAGAGATTCTCGGTATAAAATGACTTAAACACTTTGAATCAAACGATATGAGTCAATATAGGTCAAATGGGATCAATTTTGGGTAGAAAATGACGTATTTTCCCTTTAACATTTCATAAACACTTGAAATACATCGATTTGAGTCAAACTCGGTCAAATAGGAGAGGTTATGGGTATAAAACGACCTAAATACTTCGAATCGGACGATAAGAGTCAATATACTTTAAATTGGATCATTTTTGGGGAGAAAATGACGTATTTAGCCATGAACATGTCATAAACACTTGAAATACATCGATTTTAGTCAAACTCAATCAAATACGAGAGGATTTGGGTATAAAGTGACTTAAAAACTTCGAATCGAACGATATGAGTTAATATAGGTCAAATGGGATCAGTTTTGGGTAGAAAATGACGTATTTACCTTTGAACTTGTCATAAACACTTGAAATACATTGATTTGAGTTAAACTCGGTCAAATGGGAGAGGTTTTGGGTATAAAATGACTTAAACATTTCGAATTAGAGGATATGAGTTAAACTAGGTCAAATGGGATTAGTTTTGGCTAAAAAATTACATATTTACCCTTGAACATGTCATAAACACTTGAAATACATTGGTTTGAGTTAAACTCGGTCAAATAGGAAAGGTTCTCGATATAAAAAGACTTAAACACTTTGAATCGGACAATATGAGTTAATATTGGTCAAATAGGATCAGTTTTGGGTAGAAAATGATGTATTTACCCTTGAACATTTCATAAACACTTGAAATATATCGATTTGAGTCAAACTTGGTCAAATGAGAGAGATTCTGGGTATCAAGTGACTTTAAAACTTCGAATCGAACGATATGAGTCAATATAGGTTAAATGGGATCAGTTTTGGGTAGAAAATGACGAATTTACCCTTGAACATGGCATAAACACTTGAAATACATTGATTTCCGTTAAACTCAGTCAAATAGGAGAGGTTCTCGGTATAAAAAGACTTAAACACTTTGAATCGGACAATATGAGTTAATATTTGTCAAATAGGATCAGTTTTGTGTAGAAAATGACGTATTTACCCTTGAACATTTCATAAACACTTGATATACATATATTTGAGTCAAACTCCGTCAAATGGGAAAGACTCTCGGTATGAAATGACTTAAACACTTTGAATCAAATGATATGAGTCAATATAGGTAAAATGGGATCAGTTTTGGCTAGAAAATGACGTATTTACCCTTGAACATCTCATAAACACTTGAAATACATCTATTTGAGTCAAACTCGGTCAAATGGGAGAGATTCTAGGTATGAAATGACTTAAACACTTTGAATCCAACGATATGAGTCAATATAGGTCAAATGGGATCAGTTTTGGGAAGAAAATGACGTATTTACCTGTGAACATCTCATAAACACTTGAAATACATCGATTTGAGTCAAATTCGGTCAAATGGGAGAGATTCTCGGTATAAAATGACTTAAACACTTTGAATCAAACGATATGAGTCAATATAGGTCAAATGGGATCAATTTTGGGTAGAAAATGACGTATTTTCCCTTTAACATTTCATAAACACTTGAAATACATCGATTTGAGTCAAACTCGGTCAAATAGGAGAGGTTATGGGTATAAAACGACCTAAACACTTCGAATCGGACGATAAGAGTCAATATACTTTAAATTGGATCATTTTTGGGGAGAAAATGACGTATTTACCCATGAACATGTCATAAACACTTGAAATACATCGATTTTAGTCAAACTCCGTCAAATACGAGAGGTTTTGGGTATAAATTGACTTTAATACTTTGAATCAGACAATATGAGTCAATATAGGTCAAGTGGGATTATTTTTGTGTAGAAAAGTATGTATTTACCCTTTATAAATACTTGAAATACATCGATTTTAGTCAAACTCAATCAAATACGAGAGGATTTGGGTATAAAGTGACTTAAAAACTTCGAATCGAACGATATGAGTTAATATAGGTCAAATGGGATCAGTTTTGGGTAGAAAATGACGTATTTACCTTTGAACTTGTCATAAACACTTGAAATACATTGATTTGAGTTAAACTCGGTCAAATGGGAAAGGTTTTGGGTATAAAATGACTTAAACATTTCGAATTAGAGGATATGAGTTAAACTAGGTTAAATGGGATTAGTTTTGGGTAGAAAATGACGTATTTACCCTTGAACATGTCATAAACACTTGAAATACATTGATTTCAGTTAAACTCAGTCAAATAGGAGAGGTTCTCGGTATAAAACGACTTAAACACTTCGAATCGGACAATATGAGTTAATATTTGTCAAATAGGATCAGTTTTGTGTAGAAAATGACGTATTTACCCTTGAACATTTCATAAACACTTGAAATACATCGATTTGAGTCAAACTCGGTCAAATGAGAGAGATTCTGGGTATCAAGTGACTTTAAAACTTCGAATCGGACGATATGAGTCAATATAGGTTAAATGGGATCAGTTTTGGGTAGAAAATGACTAATTTACCCTTGAACATGTCATAAACACTTGAAATACATTGATTTCAGTTAAACTCAGTCAAATAGGAGACGTCCTCGGTATAAATAGACTTAAACACTTCGAATCGGACAATATGAGTTAATATTTGTCAAATAGGATCAGTTTTGTGTAGAAAATGACGTATTTACCCTTGAACATTTCATAAACACTTGATATACATCAATTTGAGTCAAACTCGGTCAAATGGGAAAGATTCTCGGTATGAAATGACTTAAACACTTTGAATCAAATGATATGAGTCAATATAGGTAAAATGGGATCAGTTTTGGCTAGAAAATGACGTATTTACCCTTGAACATCTCATAAACACTTGAAATACATCTATTTGAGTCAAACTCGGTCAAATGGGAGAGATTCTCGGTATGAAATGACTTAAACACTTTGAATCCAACGATATGAGTCAATATAGGTCAAATGGGATCAGTTTTGGGTAGAAAATGACGTATTTACCTGTGAACATCTCATAAACACTTGAAATACATCGATTTGAGTCAAATTCGGTCAAATGGGAGAGATTCTCGGTATAAAATGACTTAAACACTTTGAATCAAACGATATGAGTCAATATAGGTCAAATGGGATCAATTTTGGGTAGAAAATCACGTATTTTCCCTTTAACATCATAAACACTTGAAATACATTGATTTGAGTCAAACTCGGTCAAATGGGAGAGGTTATGGGTATAAAACGACCTAAACACTTCGAATTGTACGATAAGAGTCAATATACTTTAAATTGGATCATTTTTGGGGAGAAAATGACGTATTTACCCATGAACATGTCATAAACACTTCAAATACATCGATTTTAGTCAGACTCCGTCAAACACGAGAGGTTTTGGGTATAAATTGACTTTAATACTTTGAATCAGACAATATGAGTCAAAATAGGTCAAGTGGGATCAATTTTGGGTAGAAAAGTATGGATTTACCCTTGAACATGTCATAAATACTTGAAATACATCGATTTTAGTCAAACTCAATCAAATACGAGAGGATTTGGGTATAAAGTGACTTTAAAACTTCGAATCGGACGATATGAGTTAATATAGGTCAAATGGGATCATTTTTGGGATAAAATGACGTATTTACCTTTGAACTTGTCATAAACACTTGAAATACATTGATTTGAGTTAAACTCGGTCAAATGGGAGAGGTTTTGGGTATAAAATGACTTAAACATTTCGAATTAGAGGATATGACTTAAACTAGGTCAAATGGGATTAGTTTTGGGTAGAAAATGACGTATTTACCCTTGAACATGTCATAAACACTTGAAATACATTGATTTGAGTAAAACTCAGTCAAATAGGAGAGGTTCTCGATATAAAAAGACTTAAACAATTTGAATCGGACAATATGAGTTAATATTGGTCAAATAGGATCAGTTTTGGGTAGAAATCGATGTATTTACCCTTGAACATTTCATAAACACTTGAAATATATCGATTTGAGTCAAACTCGGTCAAATGAGAGAGATTTTTGGTATCAAGTGACTTTAAAACTTCGAATCGGACGATATGAGTCAATATAGGTTAAATGGGATTAGTTTTGGGTAGAAAATGACGAATTTACCCTTGAACATGTCATAAACACTTGAAATACATTGATTTCAGTTAAACTAAGTCAAATAGGAGAGGTTCTCGGTATAAAAAGACTTAAACACTTTGAATCGGACAATATGAGTTAATATTTGTCAAATAGGATCAGTTTTGTGTAGAAAATGACGTATTTACCCTTGAACAATTCATAAACACTTGATATACATCTATTTGAGTCAAACTCGGTCAAATGGGAGAGATTCTGGGTATCAAGTGACTTTAAAACTTCGAATCGGACGATATGAGTCAATATAGGTTAAATGGGATCAGTTTTGGGTAGAAAATGACGAATTTACCCTTGAACATGTCATAAACACTTGAAATACATTGATTTCAGTTAAACTTAGTCAAATAGGAGAGGTTCTCGGTATAAAAACACTTAAACACTTCGAATCGGACAATATGAGTTAATATTGGTCCAATAGGATCAATTTTGGGGAGAAAATGACGTATTTACCCTTGAACATGTCATAAACACTTTAAATACATCGATTTTAGTCAAACTCAATCAAATACGAGAGGTGTTGGGTATAAAGTGACTTCAAAACTTTGAATCAGACAATATGAGTTAATATTGGTCAAATAGGATCAGTTTTAGGTAGAAAATGACGTATTTATCCTTGAACATTTCATAAACACTTGAAATACTTAGATTTGAGTCAAACTCAGTCAAATGAGAGAGATTCTGGGTATAAAGTGACTTTGAAACTTCGAATTGGATGATATGAGTCAATATAGGTCAAATAGGATCAGTTTTGGGTAGAAAATGACGAATTTACCCTTGAACAGGTCGTAAACACTTGAATAAATTGATTTGAGTTAAACTCGGTCAAGTAGGAGAGGTTCTCGGTATAAAAGGATTTAACCACTTCGAATCAGATAATATGAGTTAATATTGGTCAAATAGGTTCAGTTTTTGGTAGAAAATGAGGTATTTACCCTTGAACATTTCATAAACACTTGAAATACATCGATTTGAGTCAAACTCGGTCAAATGGGAGATATTATCGGTATGATATGACTGAAACGCTTTTAATCAAACGATATGAGTCAATATAGGTCAAATGGGATTAGTTTTGGGTAGAAACGGACGTATTGACTTGTGATCATCTCATAAACACTTGAAATACATTGATTTGAGTCAAATTCGGTCAAATGGGAGAGATTCTCCGTATAAAATGACTTAAACACTTTGAATCAAACGATATGAGTCAATATAGGTCAAATGGGATCAGTTTTGGGTGGAAAATGATGTATTTACTTGTGAACATCTCATAAACACTTGAAATACATCGATTTGAGTCAAATTCGGTCAAATGGGAGAGATTCACGGTATGAAATGACTTAAACACTTTGAATCAAACGATATGACTCAATACAGGTCAAATGGGATCAGTTTTGGGTAGAAAATGACGTATTTACCTATGAACATCTCATAAACACTTGAAATACATCGATTTGAGTCAAATTCGGTCAAATGGGAGAGATTCTCGGTATGAAATGACTTAAACACTTTGAACAAACGATATGAGTTAATATAGGTTAAACGGGATTAGTTTTGGGTAGAAAATGATGTATTTACCCGTGAACATCTTATAAACACTTGAAATACATTGATCGTAGTCAAAGTCGGTTAAATAGGAGAGGTTATGGGTATAAAACGACCAAAACACTTTGAATCGGACGATAAGAGTCAATATACTTTAAATTGGATCAATGTTTGGGAGAAAATGACGTATTTACCCTTGAACATGTCATAAACACTTAAAATACATAGATTCTAGTCAAACTCAGTCAAATACGAGAGGTTTTAGGTATAAAGTGACTTAAAAACTTCGAATCGGACGATATGAGTCAATATAGGTTAAATAAGATCAGTTTTGGGTAGAAAATGACGTATTTTCCCTTTAACATTTCATAAACACTTGAAATACATTGATTTGTGTCAAACTCGGTCAAATAGGAGAGGTTATGGGTATAAAACGACCTAAACACTTTGAATCGGACGATATGAGTCAATATACATTAAATTGGATCAATTTTAGGTAGAAAATGATGTATTTACACTTGAACATGTCATAAACACTTGAAATACATTGATTTGAGTTAAACTCGTTTAAATGGGAGAGATTTTGGGTATAAAATGACTTAAACATTTCGAATTAAAGAACATGAGTTAACTAGGTCAAATGGGATTAGTTTTGGGTAGAAAATGATGTATTTACCCTTGAACATGTCATAAACACTTGAAAAACATTGATTTGAGTTAAACTCGGTCAAATAGGAGAGGTTCTCGGTATAAAAAGACTTATACACTTCGAATCGGACAATATGAGTTAATATTGGTCGAATAGGATCAGTTTTGGTTAGAAAATGACGTATTTATCCTTGAACATTTCATAAACACTTGAAATAAATCGATTTGAGTCAAACTCGATCAAATGGGAGAGATTCTCGGTATGGAATGAATAAAAAACTTTTAATCTAACAATATGAATCAATATAGGTAAATTGGAATCAGTTTTGGGTAGAAAATGACATATTTACCCTTTAACATTTCATAAACACTTGAAATACATTGTTTTGAGTCAAACTCGGTCAAATAGGAGTGGTTATGGGTATAAAACGACCTAAACACTTCGAATCGGACGATAAGAGTCAATATACTTTAAATTGGAGCAATTTTGGGGAGAAAATAACGTATTTACCCTTGAACATGTCATAAACACTTAAAATACATCGATTCTAGTCAAACTCAGTCAAATACGAGAGGTTTTAGGTATTAAGTGAGTTAAAAACTTCGAATCGGGCGATATGAGTCAATATAGGTTAAATGGGATCAGTTTTGGGTAGAAAATGACGTATTTTCCCTTTAACATTTCATAAACACTTGAAATACATTGATTTGAGTCAAACTCGGTCAAATAGGAGAGGTTATGGTTATAAAATGACCTAAACACTTTGAATCGGACGATAAGAGTCAATATACTTTAAATTGGATCAATATTGGGGAGAAAATGACGTATTTACCCTTGAACATGTCATAAACACTTGAAATACATTGATTTTAGTCAAACTCATTCAAATACGAGAGGTGTTGGGTATAAAGTGACTTTAATTTTCGAATAAGATGATATGAGTCAATATAGGTCAAATGGGATCAATTTTGGGTAGAAAAGTATGTATTTACCCTTGAACATGTCATAAATACTTGAAATACATCGATTTTAGTCAAACTTAATCAAATATGAGAGGTTTTGGGTATAAAGTGACTTAAAAACTTCGAATCGGACGATATGAGTCAATATAGGTCAAATGTGATAAGTTTTGGGTAGAAAATGACGTATTTACCTTTGAACATGTCATAAACACTTGAAATACATCAATTTGAGTTAAATCGGTCAAATGGGAGAGGTTTTTGGTATAAAATGACTTAAACATTTTGAATTAGAGGATCTGAGTTAAACTAGGTCAAATTGGATTAGTTTTGGGTAGAAAATGACGTATTTACCATTGAACATGTCATAACACTTGAAACATATTGATTTGAGTTAAACTTAGTCAAATAGGAGAGGTTCTCGGTATAAAAAGACTTAAACACTTCGAATCGGACAATATGAGTTAATATTGGTCAAATAGGATCAGTTTTGGGTAGAAAATGACGTATTTATCCTTGATCATGTCATAAACACTTGAAATAGATTTATTTGAGTTAAACTTGGTCAAATAGGAGAGGTTCTTGGTATAAAAAGACTTAAAGACTTTGAATCGGACAATATGCGTTAATATTGGTCAAATAGGATCAGTTTTGGGTAGAAAATGACGTATTTACCCTTGAACATTTCATAAACACTTGAAATACATCAATTTGAGTCAAACTCGGTCAAATGAGAGAGATTTTGGGTATAAAGTGACTTAAAAACTTCGAATCGGACGATATGAGTCAAGATAGGTCAAATGGGATCAGTTTTGGGTAGAAAATGATGAATTTACCCTTTAACAAGTCATAAACACTTAAAATAAATTGATTTGAGTTAAACTCGGTCAAATAGGAGAGGTTCTCGGTATTAAAAGACTTAAACACTTCGAATCAGACATAATGAGTTAATATTGGTCAAATAGGATCAGTTTTAGGTAGAAAATGACGTATTTACCCTTGAACATTTCATAAACACTTGAAATACATCGATTTGAGTCAAACTCGGTCAAATGGGAGAGATTCTCGGTATGAAATGACTTAAACACTTTGTATCAAATGATATGAGTCAATATAGGTCAAATGGGATCAGTTTTGGGTAGAAAATGACGTATTTACTAATGCGTAATAGGAGGGGTTTTCACATTTCTTTAAGTTTCTTGAATTGAATGCAACTTAGGATCGAAGGATATGGCTTTAACAAGAACAAATCTCTCGAAATTGTGCAAGTCTCGTTAACAACCTTCAACCAATCTCTGGAAGAAGATCACTAACCCTCTCACTTTGAACGATTTACTTGGGACAAAGCTTAAGGCTTCTTAACCTTTGAATGATTCACTCGAAACAAAGAATTAAGGTTGAACAAGAATCTCTCAAGTTCTATTTGGATTCTTACGAATACAAGGTTTATTTTCTGAAAATGTTGAATGAATTACAAACGCATAAGACCCTCTATTTATAACAAAAGAAACCTAAACTAACTAGGTTTCTAATGACCGACTTGGGCAGCAAGCAAAGACTTGGTCAACAAGGAAGTTGAGTTTGACTCAATCTCAACTTCTAGCAACCCAAAGACTTGGTCAGCAAGCAAGCAAATTGAGTTTGAGTCAATCTCAACTTCTAACAACCCTAATACACACGGCCAAGTCATATTAACTAACAAACTCTTAGCTAATTAACCGAAAATTTCAAGAAAACGCATAACTAACAAACCCTAATCAAGAAACTCAAGAATCTTCAAGAAACTTTATTTCATGCATGCGTTCCCTCTTTTATAGCCAAATCCACTTGATCTTGATCCATTTTAATCAATGTGACCCAAGTTTGACCCTTTTGCAAATCAAATCCACTCGAACACACCATCAACTTAATTGGATCCGAATATGAATTGCCCTTCTTCTTGATATCCATATCATTTACCCTTGAACATCACATAAACACTTGAAATACATCGATTTGAGTCATACTCGGTCAAACGGGAGAGATTCTTAGAATGAAATGACTTAAACACTTTGAATCAATCGATATGAGTCAATATAGGTCAAATGGGATCACTTTTCGGTAGAAAATGACGTATTTACCCTTAAACATTTCATAAACACTTGAAATACATTGATTTAAGTCAAACTCGGTCAAAGAGGAGAGGTTATGGGAATAAAACGACCTCAACACTTCGAATCGGATGATAAGAGTCAATATACTTTAAATTGGATCAATTTTGGGGAGAAAATGACGTATTTACCCTTGAACATGTCATAAACACTTGAAATACATCGATTTTAGTCAAACTAAGTTAAATACAAGAGGTTTTGGGTATAAAGTGACTTAAAAACTTTGAATGGGATGATAAGAGTCAATATAGGTCAAATTGGATCAATTTTGGGGAGAAAAAGACGTATTTACCCTTGAACATGTCATAAACACTTAAAATACATCGTTTTGAGTCAAACTCGGTCAAATGGAAGAAGTTCTGCGTATAAAATGACTTAAACATTTCGAATCGGACGATATGACTCAATATAGGTCAAATGGGATGAGTTTTGGGGAGAAAATGACGTATTTACCCTTGAACCTGTCTTAAACACTTGAAATACGTCGATTTGAGTCAAACCTGGTCAAATAGTAGACGTTTTGGATAGGAAATGACTTAAACACTTTAAATCGTATGATATGAGTCAATATAGGTCAAATGGGATCAGTTTTGGGTAGAAAATGACGAATTTACCCTTAAACACATCACAAACAATTGAAATACATCGATTTGAGTCAATCTCGCTCAAATGGGAGAGGTTTTGGGTATGAAATGACTTAAATACTTTGAATTGGACGATAAGGGTAAATATAGGTTAAGTTGGATTAGTTTTAGGTAGAAAATGACGTATTTACCCTTGAACATATCATAAATAGTTAAAATACATCGATTTGAGTCAAACTCGATCAAATGGGAGAGGATCTCAGTATAAAATGACTGAAACACTTCGAATCGGACGATATGAATCAATAAAACTAAAATGGAATCAGTTTTGGGTAGAAAATGACGAATTTACACTTGAACATGTCATAAACACTCGAAATAAATTGATTTGAGTCAAACTCGGTCAAATAGGAAAGGTTCTGGGTATAAAATGACTTAAACACTTTGAATTAGACGATATGATTCAATATAGGCCAAATGAGATCATTTTTGGGTAGAAAATGACGTATTTACCCTTAAACTTATCATAAACACTCAAAATACATCATTTTGAGTCAAACTCGGTAAAATGGGAGAGGTTCTTGGTATAAAATGACTTAAACACTTCCAATCGGACGATATGAGTCAATAAAGGTCAAATGGGATCATGTTTTGGGTAGAAAATGACGGATGTACCCTTAAACATGTCATAATCCACTTCAAATACATCGATTTGGGTCAAACTCGGTCAAATAGGAGAGGTTATGGGTAAAAATGACCTAAACACTTCGAATCGGACGATAAAAGTCAATATAGATCAAATTGGATCAATTTTGAGGAGAAAATGACGTATTTACCTTAGAACATGGCATAAACATTTGAAATACATCGATTTGAGTCAAACTTGGTGAAATGAGAGAGGTTCTGTGTATAAAATGACCTAAACACTACGAATTGGACGATAAGAGTCAATATAGGTCAAATGGAATAAGTTTTGGGTAGAAAATGACGTATTTACCCTTGAACACGTCATAAACACTTGTAAAACATCGATTTGAGTCAATCTCGGTCAAATAGGAGAGATTCTGGGTATGAAATGACTTACACATTTCGAATCGGACGATATGAGTCAATGTAGATCAAATGGGATCAGTTTTCAGTAGAAACTGATGAATTTACCCTTGAACATGTCATAAATAGTTGAAATACATCGATTTGAGTCAAACTCGGTTAAATAGGATAGGTTCTGGGTATAAAATAATTTAAACACTTTGAATTGGACAATATGAGTCAATAAAAGTCAAATGGGATCAGTTTTGGGTAGAAAATGACGTATATACTCTTAAACATGTCATAAACTCTTCAAATACATCAATTTCGGTCAAACTCGGTCAAATAGGTGAGGTTATGGGTATCAAATGACCTAAAACCTTCAAATCGGAGGATTATAGTCAATATAGGTCAAATTGGATCAATTTTGGTGAGAAAATGACATATTTACCCTTTAACATGTCACAAACACTTGAAATACATCGGTTTGAGTCAAACTCGGAGAAATGGGAGAGGTTCTGGGTATAAAATAAATTAACAATTCGAATAAGATGAAATGCATCAATTTAGGTCAAATATGATCAGTTTTGGGTAAAACGTGACGAATTTACCCTTGAACATGTCATAAACACTTGAAATACATCGATTTGAGTTAACTCGGTCATATGAGAGAGGTTCTGGGTATAAAATAACTTAAACACTTTGAATCTGGGAATATGATTCAATATAGATCAAATAAAATCAGTTTTGGGTAGAAACTGGCGTATTTACCCTTGAACATTACATTAACACTTAAAATATATCGATTTGTCAAACTCGATCAAATGGGAGAGGTTCTGGGTATAAAATGACTTAAATACTTCGAACCGGACAATATGAGTCAATATGGGTCAAATAGGAATAATTTTCAGGAGAAAATGACGTATTTACCCTAGAACATCGATTTGAGTCAAACCTTATCAAATGAGAGAGGTTTTGGGTATGATATGACTTTAACACTTCGAATCGGACAATATGAGTCAATAAAGGTCAAATAGGATCAGTTTTGGGTAGAAAATGAAGTATTTACCCTTGAACATGTCATAAACACTTGAAATACATCAATTTCAGTCAATATGGACGATATGACTCAAATATAGGTCAAATGGGACCTGTTTTGGGTAAAAAAAGACGTGTTTACCCTCGAACATAATATAAAAACTTGAAATACATCGATTTGAGACAAACCCGTTCATATCAGAGAGGTTCTGGGTATAAAATGACTTATACACTTCGTATTTGACAATATGAGTTAATATAGATCAAATAGGATCAATTTTGGGGAGAAAATGACGTATTTACCCTTAAACATGTCATAAGCACTTGAACATTTCGAATCGATCAAATGGGAGAGATTCTCGGTATCAAATGACTTAAACAATTCGAATCGGACGATATGAGTCAATATAGGTCTAATGGGACTAGTTTTGGGTAGAAAATGATGTATTTACCCTTGAACATGTCATAAAAACTTGAAATACATTGATTTGAGACAAACTCGGTCAAATGGAAGAAGTTCTGGGTATAAAATGACTTAAACATTTCGAATCGGATGATATGATTCAATATAGGTCAAATGGAATATGTTTTGGGTAAAAAATGACGTATTTACCCTCGAACATGTTATAAACACTTGAAATACATCAATTTAAGTCAAACCCGATCATATAAGAGAGGTTGTGCGTATAAAATGACTTAAACAATTCGAATCGGACGATATGAGTCAATATAGGTCTAACGGGATTAGTTTTGGGTAGAAAATGATGTATTTACCCTTGAACATGTCATAAAAACTTGAAATACATTGATTTGAGACAACCTCGGTCAAATGGGAGAGGTTCTGGGTATAAAATCACCTAAACACTTAGAATCAGACAATAAGAGTCCATATAGGTCAAATAGAATCAATTTTAGGGAAAAAAAGACGTATTTACCATTAAACATGTCATAAACACTTGAAATACATTGATTTGAGTCAAACTCGGTGAAATGGGAGAGTTTCTGGGTATAAAATGACTTAAACAACTCGAATTAGAGGATATGCATCAATATAGGTCAAATGGGATTAGTTTTGAGTAGAAAATAATGAATTTACCGTTGACCATGTCATAAACAATTGAAATACATCGATTTGCGTCAAACTCGGTCAAATAGGAGACGTTCTGGGTATAGAAGGACTTAAACACCTCGAATCGGACGATATGTGTCAATATAGGTAAAATGAGATTAGTTTTGGGTAGAAAATGACAAATTTACCCTTGAACTCGTCATAAACACTTGAACTACATCGATTTGAGTCAATCTCGGTCAAATGGGAGAGGTTTTGGGTATGAAATGACTTAAACACATCAAATCGGACGATATGAGTCAATATAGATAAAATTGGATCAGTTTTATTTTAAAAATGACGTAATCACCCTTGAACATGTCATAAGTAGTTGAAATACATCGATTTGAGTCAAACTCGGTCAAATGGGAGAGTATCTAGATATAAAATGACTTACGCATTTCGAATTGGACGATATTAGTTAATATAGGTCAAATGGGATTAGTTTTGGGTAGAAAATAATGAATTTACCCTTGAACATGTCATAACACTTGAAATACATCGATTTGAGGCAAAATCGGTCAAATGGGAAAGGTTTTGGGTATAAAATAATTTAAACACTTTGAATCGGACAATATGAGTCAATAAAGGTCAAATGGGATCAGTTTTGGGTAGAAAAGGACGTATGTACTCTTAAACATGTCATAAACACTTCAAATACATCGATTTGGGTCAAACTCGGTCAAATAGGTGAGGTTATGGGTATCAAATGACCTAAAACTTTTAAATCGGACGATTATAGTCAATATAGGTCAAATTGGACCAATTTTGGTGAGAAAATGACATATATACCCTTGAACATGTCACAAACACTTGAAATACATCGATTTGAGTCAAACTCGGTGAAATGGGAGAGGTTCTGGGTATAAAATAAATTAACAATTCGAATAAGACGAAATGCATCAAATTAGTAGGCCAAATGGGATAAGTTTTGGGTAGAACATGACAAATTTACCCTTGAACATGTCATAAATAGTTGAAATACATCGATTTGAGCCAACCCGTCATATGGGAGAGATTTTGGGTATAAAATGATTTAAACACTTTGAATCGGGCGATATGATTCAATATAGGTCAAATGAGATCAGTTTTGGGTAGAAAATGATGAATTTACACTTGAACATATCATAAACACTTAAAATATAGCGATTTGAGTCAAACTCGATCAAATGGGAGAGGTTCTAGGTAAAAAATGACTTAAATACTTCGAATCGAACAATATGAGGCAATATAGGTCAAATAGGATCAATTTTGGGGAGAAAATGACGTTTTTATCCTTGAACATTACATTAACACTTAAAATATATCGATTTGTCAAACTCGATCAAATGGGAGAGGTTCTGGGTATAAAATGACTTAAATACTTCGAACCGGACAATATGAGTCAATATGGGTCAAATAGGAATAATTTTCAGGAGAAAATGACGTATTTACCCTTGAACATCGATTTGAGTCAAACCTTATCAAATGAGAGAGGTTTTGGGTATGATATGACTTTAACACTTCGAATCGGACAATATGAGTCAATAAAGGTCAAATAGGATCAGTTTTGGGTAGAAAATGAAGTATTTACCCTTGAACATGTCATAAACACTTGAAATACATCAATTTCAGTCAATATGGACGATATGACTCAAATATAGGTCAAATGGGACCTGTTTTGGGTAAAAAAAGACGTGTTTACCCTCGAACATAATATAAAAACTTGAAATACATCGATTTGAGACAAACCCGTTCATATCAGAGAGGTTCTGGGTATAAAATGACTTATACACTTCGTATTTGACAATATGAGTTAATATAGATCAAATAGGATCAATTTTGGGGAGAAAATGACGTATTTACCCTTAAACATGTCATAAGCACTTGAACATTTCGAATCGATCAAATGGGAGAGATTCTCGGTATCAAATGACTTAAACAATTCGAATCGGACGATATGAGTCAATATAGGTCTAATGGGACTAGTTTTGGGTAGAAAATGATGTATTTACCCTTGAACATGTCATAAAAACTTGAAATACATTGATTTGAGACAAACTCGGTCAAATGGAAGAAGTTCTGGGTATAAAATGACTTAAACATTTCGAATCGGATGATATGATTCAATATAGGTCAAATGGAATATGTTTTGGGTAAAAAATGACGTATTTACCCTCGAACATGTTATAAACACTTGAAATACATCAATTTAAGTCAAACCCGATCATATAAGAGAGGTTGTGCGTATAAAATGACTTAAACAATTCGAATCGGACGATATGAGTCAATATAGGTCTAACGGGATTAGTTTTGGGTAGAAAATGATGTATTTACCCTTGAACATGTCATAAAAACTTGAAATACATTGATTTGAGACAACCTCGGTCAAATGGGAGAGGTTCTGGGTATAAAATCACCTAAACACTTAGAATCAGACAATAAGAGTCCATATAGGTCAAATAGAATCAATTTTAGGGAAAAAAAGACGTATTTACCATTAAACATGTCATAAACACTTGAAATACATTGATTTGAGTCAAACTCGGTGAAATGGGAGAGTTTCTGGGTATAAAATGACTTAAACAACTCGAATTAGAGGATATGCATCAATATAGGTCAAATGGGATTAGTTTTGAGTAGAAAATAATGAATTTACCGTTGACCATGTCATAAACAATTGAAATACATCGATTTGCGTCAAACTCGGTCAAATAGGAGACGTTCTGGGTATAGAAGGACTTAAACACCTCGAATCGGACGATATGTGTCAATATAGGTAAAATGAGATTAGTTTTGGGTAGAAAATGACAAATTTACCCTTGAACTCGTCATAAACACTTGAACTACATCGATTTGAGTCAATCTCGGTCAAATGGGAGAGGTTTTGGGTATGAAATGACTTAAACACATCAAATCGGACGATATGAGTCAATATAGATAAAATTGGATCAGTTTTATTTTAAAAATGACGTAATCACCCTTGAACATGTCATAAGTAGTTGAAATACATCGATTTGAGTCAAACTCGGTCAAATGGGAGAGTATCTAGATATAAAATGACTTACGCATTTCGAATTGGACGATATTAGTTAATATAGGTCAAATGGGATTAGTTTTGGGTAAAAAATAATGAATTTACCCTTGAACATGTCATAACACTTGAAATACATCGATTTGAGGCAAAATCGGTCAAATGGGAAAGGTTCTGGGTATAAAATAATTTAAACACTTTGAATCGGACAATATGAGTCAATAAAGGTCAAATGGGATCAGTTTTGGGTAGAAAAGGACGTATGTACTCTTAAACATGTCATAAACACTTCAAATACATCGATTTGGGTCAAACTCGGTCAAATAGGTGAGGTTATGGGTATCAAATGACCTAAAACTTTTAAATCGGACGATTATAGTCAATATAGGTCAAATTGGACCAATTTTGGTGAGAAAATGACATATATACCCTTGAACATGTCACAAACACTTGAAATACATCGATTTGAGTCAAACTCGGTGAAATGGGAGAGGTTCTGGGTATAAAATAAATTAACAATTCGAATAAGACGAAATGCATCAAATTAGTAGGTCAAATGGGATAAGTTTTGGGTAGAACATGACAAATTTACCCTTGAACATGTCATAAACAGTTGAAATACATCGATTTGAGCCAACCCGTCATATGGGAGAGATTTTGGGTATAAAATGATTTAAACACTTTGAATCGGGCGATATGATTCAATATAGGTCAAATGAGATCAGTTTTGGGTAGAAAATGATGAATTTACACTTGAACATATCATAAACACTTAAAATATAGCGATTTGAGTCAAACTCGATCAAATGGGAGAGGTTCTGGGTAAAAAATGACTTAAATACTTCGAATCGGACAATATGAGGCAATATAGGTCAAATAGGATCAATTTTGGGGAGAAAATGACGTTTTTATCCTTGAACATGTCATAAACACTTAAAATACATCTAAGTCAAACCTTATCAAATGAGAGAGGTTTTGGGTGTGACATGACTTAAACACTTCGAATCGGACGATATTAGTCAATAAAGGTCAAATGGGATCAGTTTTAGGTAGAAAATGAAGTATTTACCCTTAAACATTTCATAAACACTTGAAATACATCAATTTGAGTCAAACTCAGTCAAATGGGAGAGGTTCTGGGTATAAAATGACTTAAACATTTCGAATTGGACGATATGACACAATATAGGTCAAATGGGACCTGTTTTGGGTAAAAAAAAGACGTGTTTACCCTCGAACATGTTATAAAAACTTGAAATACATCGATTTGAGACAAACCCGGTCATATCAGAGAGGTTCTGGGTATAAAATGACTTATACACTTCGTATTTGACAATATGAGTCAATATAGATCAAATAGGATCAATTTTGGGGAGAAAATGACGTATTTACCCTTGAACATGTCATAAGCACTTGAACACATCGAATCGATCAAATGGGAGAGATTCTCGGTATCAAATGACTTAAACACTTTGAATCGGACGATATGAGTAAATATAGGTCAAATGGGATGAGTTTTAGGAAGAAAATGACGTATTTACCCTTGAACATGTCTTAAACACTTGAAATACGTCGATTTGAGTCAAACCCGGTCAAATAGTAGAGGTTATGGTAAAAAATGACTTAAACACTTTAAATCATATGATATGAGTCAATATTGGTCAAATGGGATCAGTTTTGGGTAGAAAATGACGAATTTATCCTTAAACAGGTCACAAACAATTGAAATACATCGATTTGAGTCAATCTCGCTCAAATGGGACAGGTTTTGGGTATGAAATGACTTAAATACTTTAAATTGGACGATAAGGGTTAATATAGGTCAAATTGGATTAGTTTTAGGTAGAAAATGACGTATTTACCCTAAACATATCATTAACACGATTTGAGTCAAACTCGGTCAAATGGGAGAGGTTTTGGGTATAAAATGAATGAAACACTTCGAATTGGATAATATGAGTCAATAAAACTCAAATGGAATCAGTTTTGGGTAGAAAATGACGAATTTACACTTGAACATGTCATAAACACTCGAAATACATCGATTTGAGTCAAACTCGGTCAAATAGGAAAGGTTCTGGGTATAAAATGACTTGAACACTTTGAATGAGACGATATGATTCAATATAGGTCAAATGAGATTAGTTTTGGGTAGAAAATGATGTATTTACCCTTGAACTTATCATAAACACTTAAAATACATCGTTTTGAGTCAAACTCGGTAAAATGGGTGAGGTTCTTGGTTTGAAATGACTTAAACACTTACAATCGGACGATATGAGTCAACAAAAGTCAAATGGGATCAATATTTGGGTAGAAAATGACGTATGTACCCTTAAACATGTCATAACCACTTCAAATACATTGATTTGCGTCAAACTCGGTCAAATAGGAGAGGTTACGGGTATAAAATGACCTAAACACTTCAAATCGGACGATAAGAGTCAATTTATATCAAATTGGATCAATTTTGAGGAGAAAATGACTTATTTACCCTTGAACATGGCATAAACATTTGAAATACATTGATTTGAGTCAAACTCGGTGAAATGAGAGAGGTTCTGGGTATAAAATGACTTAAACACTTCGAATCGGACGATATGAGTAAATAAAGGTCAAATGGGATCAGTTTTGGGTAGAAAATGATATTTTTACCCTTAGACATGTCATAAACACTTGAAATACATCGATTTGAGTCAATCTCGGTCAAATGGGAGAGGTTCTGGGTATAAAGATATGGATATAAAGAAGAAGGGCAATTCATATTCGGATCCAATTAACTTGATGGTGTGTCCGAGTGGATTTGATTTGCAAAAGGGTCAAACTTGGGTCACATTGATTAAAATAGATCAAGATTAAGTGGATTTGGCAATAAACGAAGGAACGCATCCATGAAATAAAGTTTCTTGAAGATTCTTGAGTTTCTTGATTAGGGTTTATTAGTTATGCCGTTTCTTAAAATTTTCAGTTAATTAGCTAAGAGTTTGTTAGTTGATATGACTTGGCCGTGTGTATTGGTGTTGTTAGAAGTTGAGATTGAGTCAAACTCAACTTGCTTGCTGACCAAGTCTTTGCTTTGACCAAGTATTTTGCTTGCTGCCCAAGTCGGTCATTAGAGTCCTAGTCTTAGTTAGTTTAGGTTTCTTTTGTTATAAATAGAGGGTCTTATGCGTTTGTAATTCATTCAATCTTTTCAGAAAATAAACCTTGTATTCGTGAGAATTCAATTAGATCTTGAGAGATTCTTGTTCAACCTTAATTCTTTGTTTCGAGTGAATCATTCAAAGGTTAAGAAGCCTTAAGCTTTGTCCCGAGTGAATCGTTCAAAGTGAGAGGGTTAGTGATCTTCTTCCAGAGATTAGTTGAAGGTTGTTAACGAGACTTGCACAATTTCCAGAGATTGGTTCTTATTCAAGCCATATCCTTCGATCCTAAATTACATTCAATTAAAGATAATTAAAGAAACGTAAAACCCCCTCCTATTACACATCATATAAAATGACCTAAACACTTCGAATTGGACGATAAGAGTCAATATAGGTCAAATGGAATCAATTTTGGGTAGAAAATGACGTATTTACCCTTGAACACGTCATAAACACTTGAAATACATCGATTTGAGTCAATCTCGGTCAAATAGGAGAGATTTTGGGTATGAAATGACTTACACACGTTGAATCGGACGATATGAGTCAATGTAGATCAAATGGGATCAGTTTTCGGTAGAAACTAACGAATTTACCCTATAATATGTCATAAACAGTTGAAATACATCGATTTGAGTCAAATGCGGTCAAATGGGAGAGATTCTCGGTATCAAATGACTTAAACACTTCGAATCGGACGATATGAGTCAATATATATCAAATGGGATGAGTTTTGGGGAGAAAATGACGTATTTACCCTTGAACATGTCTTAAACACTTGAAATACGTCGATTTGATTTAAACTCGGTCAAATAGTAGAGGTTCCGGGTATAAAATGACTTAAACACTTTGAATCGTATGATATGAGTCAATATAGGTCAAATGGGATCAGTTTTGGGTGGAAAATGACGAATTTACCCTTAAACACGTCACAAAAAATTGAAATACATCGATTTGAGTCAATCTCGGTCAAATGGGAGAGGTTTTGGGTATGAAATGACTTAAATACTTTGAATTGGGCGATATGGGTTAATATAGGTCAAATTAGAACAGCTTTAGGTAGAAAATGATGTATTTACCCTTGAACATGTCATAAACAGTTAAAATACATCGATTTGAGTCAAATTGGTCAAATGGGAGAGGTTTTGGGTATAAAATGACTGAAACACTTCGAATCGGACGATATGAGTCAATAAAGCTCAAATGGAATCAGTTTTGGGTAGAAAATGACGAATTTACACTTGAACATGTCATAAACACTCGAAATTTATTGATTTAAGTCAAAATCGGTCAAATAGGAAAGGTTCTGGGTATAAAATGACTTAAACACTTTGAATCAGATGATATGATTCAATATAGGTCAAATGAGATCAGTTTTGGGTAGAAAATGACGAATTTACCCTTGAACTAATCATAAACACTCAAAATTTATCGATTTGAGTCAAACTCGGTCAAATAGGAAAGGTTCTGGGTATAAAATGACTTAAACACTTTAAATCAGACGATATGATTCAATATAGGTCAAATGAGATCAGTTTTGGGTAGAAAATGACGTATTTACCCTTGAACTAATCATAAACACTTAAAATACATCGTTTTGAGTCAAACTCAGTCAAATAGGAAAGGTTCTGGGTATAAAATGACTTAAACACTTTAAATCAGACGATATGATTCAATATAGGTCAAATGAGATTAGTTTTGGGTAGAAAATGACGTATTTACCCTCGAACTAATCATTAACACTTAAAATACATCGTTTTGAGTCAAACTCGGTCAAATGGGAGAGGTTCTTGGTATAAAATGACTTAAACACTTCTAATCGGACGATATGAGTCAATAAAGGTCAAATGGGATCAAGTTTTGGTTAGAAAATGACGTATGTAGCCTTAAACATGTCATAATGATGTAAAAACTAGTGAGAGAACACTAGAATTCACTAAAAACAAATGTATCTCAAATTGGACAAAATATAGATGTGGGTTTATATGATTAAATGCGTAGGCTTTTATATGGAAAACAATATGTATTTAGGCTAGAAATGGTAGATAATTTCGTTGTTTAGAAATGGAAAGAATTTCGTGGGTATTTGGACATAAATGTAATTTCGTGTTTTAAAAAAAAGAAAAGAAATGATGGGTTTTAACAAGAAAATGGACAGAAATTGGTATGAGTGTTTAAAAAGAAGATGGGTTGATTTTGATAGAAAAAGAAAAGAAAAGAAAGGGTTAGATTGCAAGGACTACTCACTTAAACAATCTAGATATGTAGGCAAGGATTTCTCACATAACCTACTAGGTGTAGTACTAAGGGAAGGAATACTCACTTGACCCTAAGAGGCTACAAAACTTGTGTGGAGGATTTCTCACGTACCACTCAAAATCTTCAAGAGAAAACTCTTGGAAAATGCACAAGCAATTCACAATCGAAATACAAGTAAAAAATGACTTCAAATTTTTGATATTCAACTTCTTCTCATGAAATACAAGTGACAAACTATTAATAGAGACTAATTTCTGACCTAACATGCTTAAAATCGAAATTAAAATAAAGATTATGAAAAGTTAAACAAAAATAAAAAAATCAGAAAAGTCCAAAAGTCCGAAAGTCCCTTTACATAATTAAGAAAAATAAATAAATAAAACCAGAATTGAAATTAGTGGTGTTGCACTTCCAAAAGTCACGAATTCTCAATCTTCTTTACTCTTGAATTCAATTGAAATCAAAGCTCTAAACTCTTGAATTTCTGAAATTATGAGTGTAATAAAACACCTCATAACTTTCTTGCATTTACCCATCAATTGGAGCTTCAAAAAAAACTTCTTTTCCTCTCCCCAAAATGCACGGCAACTTGAAGAGGCAAAACTAAAAAAATGCACTGAAGTTTTAAGGGAATAAAGCAACCCCTTTACTTCCAAAAGGTCCTCCTTAATTGCCCATAACATTCAGCCACTAAAGATTGAAAAACGTCACTTTTAATGCCCTTTGAGCTTGTGAAATTAAACTGGAACTAAGGAGAAACGTCCCATCCTTTAATCATGCCTAAAAACCTTTAGTTAAGCCTTGTAACATCTATTTTAAATCCCTTTAGTGCACCAGATCTCCAACTAGTCTTTACCCATTTAAACTCATGTAAATAAGGCTTTAATTTCAACTTGAAACTTCAGCATTTCAACCTTCTAAAATCACGTATCCAAGCTGGTCATTTACCCCATTAAACATGCATTTAAGTATAAAATAACTCTTGTAATTTTAGCCTTAATTCCCCAATTAAGCATGCCCAAAATGGGTTTGAAATCAGCCAAAAACGTCCCTGTTTAAGCTCCTTAATTTACTCCAACGAATCTGATCAGAATCCTTACAAAATCACATTCAACACATTTTTTGACTAGCTCCCCAAATCACATAACTGATATGCTACTTAAATCAACAATAATCCATCTTAAACTCCTTAATTTACTCCCCTAATATGATAAAAAAAATGTCACTTAAGTAAGGGAATAAATCAGTCAACAATGATCCCTTAAATCTTGCTCAGAATCAAATCAAATATCATCTTAAAATATTCACACACCAAAAATGATTCCCCATACCTTCTTGGACGAAATTAAGTGCCTTAAATCTGCCCAAAACCCAAAAAAACGTCAACTTATAAAAAAAGGAATCAAATCAATCACAAACCTCCAATTACACGCCAAAATTAAATCTAATCAGCAAGATTCTTCCTTTCCTTGCATAAATCTGATTTTACCCATAAAAGACTTGATTTTCACATGCCTAAGTCAACATATTTCCCATCAATGAATCCTCTTTATATTGGACAAAAATAACACTCCCAACTCCCATTAATCAATCATGCAAATCTGGACAATAATCCATACAATCCAAATCAGCAAATCTAATCAAATCACCCACCTATTTGCTTTTTGTTAACTAATCATTACTCAACTACTTGAACCAACTAACTTTAATTAATTAAAAAAATCCTTTATTTTTTTTTCACAAAACTCCTTCAACACCTTATTCTACTTTCCCAAGGTGAAAAGACTAGAATACCCTTGCATAGTAATCAATGGCCCATGCAACCAAAAATGGTCTAACCTATTTTCTTCAAATGGCATAACCCACAAAATCTCCTTAGTGACTCCATTAAAGATATATGTAATTTTAGAATTTACATCACATAAACACTTTAAATACATCGATTTGGGTCAAACTCGGTCAAATAGGAGAGATTATGGGTATAAAATAACCTAAACACTTCGAATCGAACGATATGAGTAAATAAGGTCAAGTGGGATTAGTTTTGGGTAGAAAATGACCTTTTTACCCTTAAACATATCATAAACACTTGAAATACATCGATTTGAGTCAAACTCGGTCAAATGGAAGAGGTTCTCGATATAAAATGACCTAAACACGATAAGAGTCAATATAGGTCAAATGGAATCAGTTTTGGGTAGAAAATGACGTATTTACCCTTGAAACACTTGAAATACATCGATTTGAGTCAATCTCGGTCAAATATGAGAGCAACTGGATATGAAATGACTTACACACTTCGAATCAGACAATATGAGTCAATGTAGGTCAAATGGGATCAGTTTCTGGTAGAAACTGACAAATTTACCCTTGAACATGTCATAAACAGTTGAAATACATCGATTTGAGTCAAACTCGATCAAATGGGAGAGGCTCTAGGTATGAAATGACTTAAACACTTCTAATCGGACGATATGAGTCAATATAGGTCAAATGGGATCAATTTTTGGGTAGAAAATGACGTATTTAACCTTGAACATGTCATAAACTGTTGAAATACATCGATTTTGAGTCAAATTCGGTCAAATGGGAGAGGTTTTAGGTATATAAAATGACTTAAACACTTTGAGTCGGACGATATGAGTTAATATAGGTCAAATGGGATCAGTTTTGGGTAGGAAATGACGTATTTACCCTTGAACATGTCATAAACACTGAAAATACATCGATTTGAGTAAATCTCGGTCAAATAAGAGAGATTCTGGGTATGAAATGACTTAAACACTTTGAATCGAACGATATAAGTCAATATAGGTCAAATGGGATTATTTTTGGGTAGAAACTTACGAATTTACCCTTGAACACGTCATAAACACTTGAAATATATCGATTTGATTCAATCTCAGTCAAATGGGAGAGGTTTTATGTATTAAATGACTTAAATACTTTGAATCAGACTATATGAGTATATATAGGTCAAATTGGATCAATTTTAGGTAGCAATTGACGTATTTACCCTTGAAGATGTCATCAATAGTTGTAATACATTGATTTGAGTCAAACTCGGTCAAATGGGAGAGGTTCTGGGTATAAAATGACGTAAATACTTCGAATCGGACAATATGAGTCAATAAAGGTCAAATCGGATCAAGAAAATGATGTTTTTACCCTTAAACATGTCATAAACACTTGAAATACATCGATTTGAGTCAAACTCAGTCAAATGGGATAAAATGACTTTAACAATTTGAATCAGAGGATATGCATCAATAAAGGTCAAATGGGATCAGTTTTGGGTAGAAACTAACGTATTTACCCTTGAACATGTGATAAACACTAGAAATACATCGATTTGAGTCAAACTCGGTCTACTAGGAAAGGTCTTGGGTATAAAATGACTTAAACACTTCAAATCGGAAGATATGATTTAATATTGGTCAAATGAGATCAATTTTGGATAGAAAATAATGTATTTACCCTTGAACATGTAATAAAAACTTGAAATACATCAATTTGAGTCAACTCGATCAAATGGGTGAGATTCTCGGTATCAAATGACTTAAACACTTCGAATCAGACGATATGGGTCAATCAAGGTCAAATGGGATCAGTTTTGGGAAGAAAATAACGTATTTACCCTTGAACATGTCATAAACACTTGAAACACATCGATATGAGTCAAACTCGGTCAAATGGGAGAGGTTTTGGGTATAAAATGACTTAACCAATTCGAATTAGAGGATAAGAGTCAATATAGGTCAAATGGGATCAGTTTTGGGTAGAAAATGACGTATTTACCCTTGAACACGTCATAAACACTTGAAATACATCAATTTGAGTCAATCTTGGTCAAATAGGAGAGATTTTGGGTATGAAATGAATTAAACACTTCAAATCGGACGATATGAGTCAATATATGTCAAATGAGATTAGTTTTGGGTAGAAACTGACGAATTGACCCTTAAACACATCATAAACACTTGAAATATATCGATTTGAGTCAATCTCGGTCAAATAGGAGAGACTTTGGGTATGAAATGACTTAAACACTTCAAATCGGACGATATGAGTCAATATAGGTCAAATAAGATCAAGTTTGGGGAGAAAATGACGTATTTACCTTGGATCATGTCATAAACACGTGAAATATATATGGATTTGAGTCAAACTCGGTCAAATGGGGGAGTTTTTGGGTATTAAATGACTTAAACACTTCGAATCGGACGATATGAGTCAATATAGAGCAAATAGGATAAGTTTTGGGTAGAAAATGACGTATTTATCCTTAACCATGTCATAAAGACTTGAAATACATCAATTTGAGTCAAAGTCTTTCAAATAGTAGAGGTTCTAGGTATAAAATGACTTAAACACTTTGAATTAGACGATATAAATCAATAAAGGTAAAATGGGATCAATTTTGGGTAGAAAATGACGTATTTACCCTTGAACATGTCATAAACACTTGCAATACATCGATTTGAGTCAAACTCGTTAAACCAGGAGAGGTTCTGGGTATAAAATGACTTAAACACTTTGAGTCATACAATATGACTCAATATAGGTTAAAAAGGATCAATATTGGGGAGAAAATGACGTATTTACCCAAGAACAGGACATAAACATTTGAAATATATCGATTTGAATCAAACTTAGTGAAATGGGAGAGGTTTTGGGTATAAAATGACTTAAAAACTTTGAATTGGACGATATGAGTCAAGATAGGTCAAATGGGATCAGTTTTGGGTAGAAAATGACGAATTTACCCTTGAACATGTCATAAACACTTGAAATACATCAATTTGAGTCAAACTCGTTAAAATAGGAGAGGTTCTGGGTATAAAATGACTTAAACACTTCGAATCGGACGATATGTGTCAATATAGGTCAAATGAGATTAGTTTTGGGTAGAAAATGATGAATTTACCCTTGAACACGTCATAAACACTTGAAATACATCGATTTGAGTCAATCTCGGTCAAATGGGAGAGTGTCTAGGTATAAAATGACTTAAGCATTTCGAATTGGACGATATTAGTTAATATAGGTCAAATGGGATCAGTTTTGGGTAGAAAATGATGAATTTACCCTTGAACATGTCATAACACTTGAAATACATTGATTTAAGGCATAATCGGTCAAATGGGAGAGATTCTGGGTATAAAATAACTTAAACACTTCGAATTAGACAATATGAGTCAATAAAGGTCAAATGGGATCTGTTTTGGGTATAAAATGACGTATGTACTCTTAAACATGTCATAAACACTTCAAATACATCGATTTGGGTCAAACTTGGTCAAATAGGTGAGGTTATGGGTATCAAATGACCTAAAACCTTCAAATCGGACGATTATAGTCAATATAGGTCAAATTGGATCAATTTTGGTGAGAAAATGACATATTTACCCTTGAACATGTCACAAACACTTGATTACATCGATTTGAGTCAAACTCGGTGAAATAGGAGAGATTCTAGGTATAAAATGACTTAAACACTTCGAATTGGACAATACGAGTCAATATAATTCAAATAGGATCAATTTATGGGAGAAAATGATGTATTTATCCTGGAACATGACATAAACACTTGAAATATATCGATTTAGCACAAACTAGGTCAAATGGGAGAGGTTTTGGGTATTAAATGACTTAAAAACTTTAAATCGGACGATATCGGTCAATATAGGTCAAATAGGATAAGTTTTGGGTAGAAAATGGGTATATACCCTTGAACAAGTCATAAACATACGAAATACATCGATTTGAGTCAAACTCGGGTAAATGGGAGAGGTTCTGGGTATAAAATGACTTAAACACTTCAAATCAGACAATATGAGTCAATATAGGTCAAATAAGATCAATTTTGGGGAGAAAATGACGTATTTACCCTGGACCATGTCATAAACACTTGAAATATATAATGATTTGTGTCAAACTCGGTCAAATAGGAGAGGTTCAAAGTATAAAATGACTTAAACACTTTGAATCGGACGATATCGGGGAATATAGGTCAAATGGGATAAGTTTTTGGTAGAAGACTACTTATTAACCCTTGAACATGTCATAAACACTTGAAATACATAGATTTGAGTCAAACTCGATCAAATAGGAGAGAGATTCTGGGTATAAAATGACTTAAACAGTTCGAATCGGACAATATGAGTCAATATAAGGCAAAAAATATCAATGTTGGGGAGAAAATGACATATTTACTCTCGAACATGTCATAAACACTTGAAATACTTCGATTTGAGTCGAACTCGGTCAAATGATAGAGGTTCTGGGTATAAAATGACTTAAATCATCAAATCGGACGATATGAGTCAATATAGGTAAAATAGGATCAGTTTTATGTAGAAAATGACGTATTCACCCTTGAACATGTCATAAGTAGTTGAAATACATCGATTTGAGTCAAACTCGGTCAAATGGGAGAGGTTTTGAGTATAAAATGACCTAAAGCATTCGAATTAGACGATACGAGTCAATATAGGTCAAATGGGATAAATTTTGGGTAAAAAATGACGTATTTACCCTTAAACATGTCATAAACACTTTAAATACATCAATTTGATTCAAACTCGGTCAAATGGGAGAGATTCTTGGTTTCAAATGACTTAAACACTTTGAATCGGACGATATGAGTCAATATAGTTCAAATGGGATCAATTTTGGGTAGAAAATGATGAATTTACCCTTGAACACGTTATAAACACTTGAAATACATTGATTTGAGTCAATCTCGGTCAAATGGGAAAGGTTCTGGGTATAAAATGACTTAAACACTTAGAATCGGACGATATGATTCAATATAGGTCAAATGAGATCAGTTTTGGGTAGAAAATGACGTATTTACCCTTAAACATGTCATAAACACTTAAAATACATCGATTTGAGTCAAACTTGGTCAAATGGGAGAGGTTTTGGGTATAAGATGACTTAAACACTTCGAATCGGACGATATGAGTCAATATAGGTCAAATTGGATCAGTTTTGGACATAAAATGACGTATTTACCCTTGAACATCCTTAAACCATTTAAATACATTGATTTGGCTTAAACTTGGTCAAATAAGAGAGGTTTTTGGTATGAAATGTGATATGATAGAGGATATAAACTTCGAAGGATTGATTGAAGCTTCAAAGAAGGATGCTACCATGGGAGAGCCGTTGGCTTATGGAGACATGAATCTTCTAGGTGCATCAAAGGGGAACATTTGCATGTGCATGATAACATGCAAATATGAATGAGAATGGTGGACATAGGAATAAGTTGGTTTTGCCTATGAGTTTTCCCCCATTTCATTTAATAGGGTTTTTCTCATTTTAGGCATAGGTGTGTTTTCAAACTTTCCTTTTTCATTTTTTATGATTCTTGATAAGTCCTCATTTAATGTGTTGATAGAGGTGTTTTAGGATGGTTTTTGATGTTCTTCATGGAGTTTTATTAGTTTTTATAAGTCTTAGCCATTTCAACTCACTTGTGTGCAACTAAGGGAAATTATGGAGTTGAAACGACATGTTGAACTTGGAGGAATGATGAAGAACGATCTACATTTGAGCAAGAACGATCTACCTTTGAGCGAGAAAGATTTTAGATGATGAATATCAACAGAAGCTGCCAGAGCCGCTACCAGAGGCAAAGGGGCAGCTAGCAGCGGCACTTACAGCAAGCAAGAGAAGAAGGATGCTGCCTTAGCCGCTGCCAGCGGGTAAATAGCAGCTGGCAGCGGGTCTTCCAGAATTTCGCAACTTCAGTGTTTTCTAGTGGCATTTTAATTAAGTAAACTCTTGTTTTGGGCCGTCTTAGGTTAGGCATTTGTAGTTTAGGTTAGTTAGGGGAGGTACCTATAAATAATGATTGTAATCTAGGGTTTTAAGGATACATTGGAGATTAGAGAAAAAGCTTAGGTTTAATTTTCCTCTTTGCTCTTTGGTTTGATAAGAACTCTATGGAAGCCTAATCTATATTCTTGGTTAAAGATTGAAGCTTTTGACTGTAAGTTATGAGATTTCTCTTCTATTAATATATATTGAATGTTTACTATTCTCTTATGTTATTTCATGATTTGCTTGAATCAAATACTAGGTTTGGTTATTTGGATTCGCTTACATCTATTTAATCTTACCAAAGTAGTGACTTTAGGTTATTAATGCATGCTTTATGATTGATAACTTGAAGGGAGAATAGTATTATTGATGAAATTAGACCGCTTGTGTTAATTTCATCAGTCCTTGTTGATTTCTTTGCTTAATTGCTTCTTGTGAATGATTTAGAGTGCTTATCTTGAGTTGTTCACTAGAAAGGGTTAGAAAGGAACGCTTCGTTATTTCTAGCTAATTCATGAGAATATAGAATTTTGGAATTCTACAACATAGTGTTCAATGGTGTTAATTGAGGAGACTTCTATGATTAACTTGTAGTTCATAAGTGGATTTCAACTAACCAAGAGTGCTCTTTTCACTGATTTGTCATTTAACTAGTTTCGGTTATAATTAGGTTATTAAATCTATCTTGCTATTGAAAACCCCCATCTTTATTTAGTTTATTGTTTTGTTAAGATAATTTTACATAGATTTTCAGTTATTAAGTATCTCTTCTCCGTGGATACGAACTTGACTTCCCTAGCTACATTCATTTGAAGTTAGATAAGTTTTGATTTTGTTTGGTAGCCTACGACAAGGCACACCAATTCTATAATGTGTGGCAGCCATGGAGGTGATGATTAATGGAAGGCCTTGATCAAAAGCTAAAATCTTGGAGTATTTTTCGAAGATTGAAAATTTTGACCAAGGAGGAAAATTTGAAGACAAGGGGAGGTGCTTGTTACATTGAACGGTGCTTATTACATCTTGTCGGTGCTTTATTACAACTTAAGTGACATGGCAAGTGACATGGCATGGGTATGGACGTGGCTACACACATGTGATTGGATATTTAGTGTTTTACTTTAAATAAAATAGGATTAGAGTAGTTAATTTGTAATATTATCTTTTTAGGTAGGATAAGACTCTAATTAAGTTAAGATAGTGTTAGAGTTTTGGTAGGATTATGTAATAAATAGGTGGCATTATCCTATTGGTTATTAGGAGTCCTTTTAGAAATAGGAGGCCTAGTCATAATATGATTGAAACTCTCAAGCTATGGGTATAAATAGATGTGCACCCAAGCTTGGAAAAATCAGATTTGGAGATTCTTTTCTTTGTATTCTTCAATAAACTTAGAGAGTTTGTTGTTTTTCTTTGTGTGTAACAAAGAGTTGTGAATTGGTGCTTATTGCTTTAGATTCACGTGAGGAAGTGTAGGAATTGATGGTGCTTTGCTTTAATCAATTCTTAGACTTTCGCCCTAGATTTTAAACCTTTGGTGCGTAGCTTTAGAGGGTTTTATATCTAGTTCTATCCCTTTGTGTGGATTAAGGTTTCAATACCTAGATTCACATCAACTTTTGGTGCTCTTGTTGAGAGAATTCGAAGCATACTCAAGCAATATGGATTCCAGTGGTGATGATGCACACGAGATGCCACCAGGCTTCAAAAAAGGTTTGACCTTGCAAGAAGCCAAAGCCTTGTGCATGGAACGCGAGTTGAAGGAACTGAAGGAACGTATGAACGAGCTATTGCAAATCGTGGGGAAGAAGGAAAAGTCCTCAAGCAAAGGTAAACTCTCATCCCATGAATCTAACTCTAGCGAAAGTGATGGTGAATCCAATGTTAGAAGCTCAAGGAGGCCTAGCAAGAGGGACCCATCCTCTTCAAGTGATGATGAGGAATCATATAAATGGCGTAGGAGAAAGAGTTTAAGGGGGAAAGAGGATCAAAGCTTGAGACTTGAAATCCCTGAGTTCAATGGCAGTTTGGACCCAGACAAATTCTTAGATTGGATCCGTAGAGTTGAACGAATTTTCAGATATAAGGACTATGATGATCATAGATCCTTTAAGGTTGCTGAACTCAAACTCACTTCTTATGCAAGTTTGTGGCTTGAAGGTTTGCAAAAGAAGAGGAGAAAGGAGGGGCATTCCAAGATCTCGTCTTGGACAAAACTAAAGAAGTACATGCAAAAAAGGTTTGTTCCTCAAGACTTTAAACAAAACTATTTTATAAAAATGCATACTTTGAAGCAAGAAAGGAGGTATGTGGAGGAATACTTGATAGAATTCGAAAATCTAGCCATGGTGTGTGGGCTAGAGGAGAAAGAAGACCACAAGGTGGCTCGTTTTGTGGCTGGGTTAAATGACCCAATCAAGGAAAAGGTGGAATTACAACCCTATTGGAGCTTTGATGAGGTGTGTACAATAGCAACTAGGGTTGAAAGGCAAACACATAAACCTAGAGGGATCTTTCGATCATTTGAAGCTAAAGGGGTGCGTGAGATGTCTAATGTGAAGCCTAATCTCGAGAAATCCATAAAGCTACAACCTTTTGGGAGAGATAAGGGAGGAAGTTCGAGGCCCCCTATGGGAGATCAACGAACTTGCTTCAAATGTAAGGGACAAGGCCATATCCAAAGGGATTGTCCCCATGCTAGGATTGCTACTACTCGGACTTGGGAGGAAGATGAAACCTTTGAAGAAGAGGAGCATGAGCTTGAAGAGGAAGAAGGTAACACATCATTTGAAGTCCTAGAGGAGGATGTGGAGGAGGTGATGGCAGAAACTAGGGGATCTAGCCTAGTGTTGCGAAGGGCATTGCAATCCAAGTCCTTACCATTAGAGGAGAGCAAAAGGGAGAAAATCTTCCTCATAAGATGCAATGTCCAAGGAAGACTAGGTGATGTGATTATAGATTCGGGGAGTTGCACTAACGTGGTTTCTACACTCTTGGTGGACAAGTTGGAGGTGCCCACTCAAATCCATCCTCAACCATATAAGCTCCATTGGCTTAGCAATTCAAGTGACGTAAAGGTTAGTAAACAAGCATTGATTTCGTTCAAAATTGGCAATTATGAATGATGCGTAATAGGAGGGGTTTTCACGTTTCTTTAAGTTTCTTGAATTGAATGCAACTTAGGATCGAAGGATATGGCTTGAACAAGAACCAATCTCTGGAAATTGTGCAAGTCTCATTAACAACCTTCAACCAATCTCTGGAAGAAGATCACTAACCCTCTCACTTTGAACAATTCACTCGGGACAAAGCTTAAGGCTTCTTAACCTTTGAATGATTCACTCGAAATAAAGAATTAAGGTTGAACAAGAATCTCTCAAGTTCTATTTGGATTCTCACGAATACAAGGTTTATTTTCTGAAAAGGTTGAATGAATTACAAACGCATAAGACCCTCTATTTATAACAAAAGAAACCTAAACTAACTAGGACTCTAATGACCGACTTGGGCAACAAGCAAAGACTTGGTCAACAAGCAAGTTGAGTTTGACTCAATCTCAACTTCTAGCAACCCGAAGAATATGAATTGCCCTTCTTCTTGATATCCATATCAATGAAGATAAAGTGCTTTATGATGTTTGTCCCATGGATGCATGTCATATTCTCTTGGGAAGACCTTGGCAATATGACATATTTGTGAAGTTTGATGGGAGGAAAAACATATATGTTGTGAGGAAGAACGTGCACGCCAAAGCATTTGCTTTGAAGCCTTTAATGACTCCAAAAACTCATTCCAACAAAGATGATGGCAAGGGAGTGTTATTGGTGGATGCAAAGGAATTGGAGAAGGAGGCAAAGGCAAGTAGCATAGTTTATGTGCGGTGGCTAAGAAGGTAGAGAACGGAGCCCACGTGGTTCCAAGATCTTTGACACCATTACTCACCGAGTTTGAAGATGTTTTTCCGATGATTTGCCTCCGGGCTTACCACCAATTCGAGGGATTAAACATCAAATTGATCTCATTTCGGGAGCATAAATACCTAACAAGCCAGCTTATAGGTGTAATCCGGAAGAAACAAAGGAAATTCAAAGGCAAATCGAAGAACTCATGGCACGTGGGTATATAAGGAAGAGTATGAGTCCTTGTGCAGTGCCTACTTTGATTTTGCCAAAGAAAGATGGAACTTGGAGGATGTGCATTGATTTAAGGGTTGTAAACAACATCACCATCAAATACAGGTTTCCTATTCCCAGACTTGATGATTTATTAGATGAGTTGTATGGTGTGCAGGTCTTCTCCAAGATCGATCTTCGAAGTGGATATAATCAAATACAAATGAAGGAAGGTGATGAATGGAAGATAGGTTTCAAAACAAAACTTGGGCTTTATAAATGGTTGGTTATGCCTTTTGGCTTAACTAATGCACCTAGTACCTTCATGTGTTTGATGAATGAAGTCTTAAAACCATTCCTAGGTAAATTTATTGTTTTTTACTTAGATCATATTCTAATTTATAGAACTTCTAATGCACCTAATTTATATAACTTCTATTATCGAAGGTTCATGAAGAATTTCTCATCTATTGTTGCTCCTATGACTGAATGTATCAAGAAGGATAAGAAGTTTGAATGGATCAGAGATGCAAACAAGGCCTTTGAAGATATTAAGGAGATACTATGTCATACACCTATTCTAGCCTTGTCGGATTTCTCTAGACCTTTCGAGGTGGAGACTGATGCTAGTGGAGTTGGAATTGGTGTTGTGCTCATTCAAGGGAAGAGGCCCATTGTATATTTTAGTGAGAAGCTTAATGGGGCCAAATTGAACTACTCAACTTATGACAAGGAATTTTATGCAATTGTAAGGGCTTTGGACCATTGGAGTCACTATCTAAGGCCAAATCACTCTATATTGCATTCTGATCATGAAGCTTTGAAGCACATCAATGGCCAACTCAAGCTTAATCCACGACATGCCAAGTGGGTTGAATTCTTGCAATCCTTTCACTTTTCTTCGAAGTATAAGGACGGTAAGTCTAATGTGGTGGCAGATGCACTTTCAAGGAGGTATTCATTGCTAGATGTCCTAAACTCCAAATTACTTGGTTTGGATCTCATTACACAATATTATGACTAAGATGAGAATTTTGGGCCAATCATGCAACAACTCAACAAAGGGGCCATGGGTTCCTATGTTCTTCATGATGGTTTCTTATTTAAGGGAAATTAATTGTGCATTCCTAGGTGCTCAATTCGTGAATTGCTAGTGAGAGAAGCGCATGGTGAAGGAATAGCAGGACACTTTGGGATCACAAAGACTTTGGCTATGCTCCAAGAACACTTTTATTGGCCAAAGATGATTTTAGATGTTGGAGCCATCCTATCCCAATGTGCAACGTGTCAAAAGGTAAAGGCTACTTTTCACCAAGGTCTTTATACTCTATTGCCTATTTTGGAGTTTCCTTGGGAGGACGTGTCTATGGACTTTATTGTGGGGTTGCCAAGAACTTTTAGGGGGAAGGATTCAATCATGGTGGTAGTTGATAGGTTCTCCAAGATGGCACACTTCACACCATGCCATAAAACAGATGATGCAATGAATATTGCAGATTTATACTTTAGAGACATCATTCACTTACATGGAGTTCCAATGACGATTGTGAGTGTCAGAGACACGAAGTTCATGAGCTATTTCTGGAAATCATTATGGAGATTGATAGGGACTAATCTTTTATTTAGCACTTCTTATCATCCCCAGACAGATGGACAGACAGAAGTCACGAATCCAACTTTAGGTGTTCTCTTACGTGGTTTGGTGAGTAAAACAAAAAAGGATTGGGATTTAAAGCTAGCACATGCAGAGTTTGCCTACAACAGATCTCCAACCTATGAAACAAAACATTCACCATTCGAGGTTGTCTATGGAGTGAACCCAAGACTACCTATTGATTTCATGGGGATTCCCAAAGGGGAATTAGTTTACAAGGATGCGAAGGCCAAGGTTGACTATATATAGAAGCTTCATGCCCAAGTGAGAGCAAGGATTGAGAAGGTCAATGATATCTATAAGGCTAGAGTTAACAAACACAAGACTCAACATACTTACAAGGAGGGAGACTTGGTTTGGTTGCACTTAAGGAAGGAAAGATTTCCTAATCAACGTAAGAACAAGCTTATGCCTAGGTGTGATGGTCCATTCAAAATCATTAGTAAAGTGGGTGATAATGCATATAAGCTTGAGTTGCCTGGAGACTATGGAGTTCATGCCACATTCAATATAGGAGACTTAGCATCTTATGTGCCTGATGATCAACTTCGAGGTTTGAGGACAAACTCTTTTGAAGAAGAGGAGGATGATATGATAGAGGATATCAACTTCAAAGGATTGATTGAAGCTTCAAAGAAGGATGCTACCATGGGAGAGTTATTAGCTTATGGAGACACGAATCTTCTAGGTGCATCAAAGGGGAACATTTGCATGTGCATGATAACATGCAAATATGAATGAGGATTGGTGGACATGGGGAATAAATTGGTTTTGCCTATGAGTTTTCCCCCATTTCATTTGATAGGGTTTTTCTCATTTTAGGCATAGGTGTGTTTTTGAACTTTCCATTTTTAGGTTTTATGATTCTATAATGTGTGGAAGCTATGGAGGTGATGATTGATGGAAGGCCTTGATTAAAAGCTAAAATCTTGGAGTAATTTTCGAAGATTGAAAATTTTGACCAAGGAGGAAAATTTTAAGACAAGGGGAGGTGCTTGTTACATTGAACTGTGCTTATTACATCTTGTCGGTGCTTTATTACGACTTAAGTGACATGGCAAGTAACATATCATGGGTATGGACGTGGCTACACACATGGGATTGGATATTTAGTGTTTTACTTTAAATAAAATAGGATTAGAGTTGTTAATTTGTAATATTATCTTTTTAGGTAGGATAAGATTCTAATTAAGATAAGATAGTGTTAGAGTTTTGGTAGGATTATGTAATAAATAGGTGGCATTATCCTATTGGTTATTAGGAGTCCTTTTAGAAGTAGGCGTCAATATAAGCCAAATAAGATCAATTTTAGGGAGAAAATGACGTATTTACCTTGAATATTTCATAAATAATTGAAATACATCAATTTGAGTCAAACTCAGTCAAATAAGAGAGTTTTGTGTATAAAATAACTTAAACACTTTGAATTACACGATACGAGTCAATACAGGTCATATGGGATCAATTTTGGGTAGAAAATGACGTATTTACTTTTGAACATGTCATAAACACTTGAAATACATTGATTTGAGACAAACTCGATCAAATGGCAGAGATTCTAGGTATATAATGACGTAAACACTTCGAACTAGACAATATGAGTCAATATATGTTAAGTAGGATCAATTTTGAGGAGAAAATGACGTATTTACCCTTGAACATGTCATAAATACTTGAAATAATTCGATTGAAGTCAAGCTTGTTCAAATGGAAGAGGTTCTCGATATAAAATGTCTTAAACACTTTAAATCTTACAATACGAGTCAATATAATTCAAATAGGATCAATTTTGGGGAGAAAATGACGTATTTATCCTGGAACATGACATAAACACTTGAAATATATCGATTTGAGTCAAACTCGGTCAAATGGGAGAGGTTTTGGGTATAAAATGTCTTAAACATTTCGAATCGAACGATATGAGTCAATATAGGTCAAATAGGAAAAGTTTTGGTTAGAAAATGGCGTATTTACCTTGAACAAGTCATAAACATATGAAATACATCGATTTGAGTCAAACTCGATCAAATGGGAGAGGTTCAGGGTATAAAATGACTTGAACACTTTGAATCGGACGATATGATTCAAAATAGTTCAAAAGGGATCAGTTATGGGTAGAAAATGACGTATTTACCCTTGAACATGTCATAAATACTTGAAATACATCGATTTGCATGAAAGTCATTCAAATAGGAGAGATTCTAGGTATAAAAGTGACTTAAACACTTTGAATTAGACGATATGAAACAATACAGGTCAAATGGGATCAGTTTTGGGGAGAAAATAACGTATTTACCCTTAAACATGTCAGAAATACTTAAAATACATCAATTTGGGTCAAACTCGGTCAAATAGGAGAGGTTCAAAGTATAAAATAACTTAAACACTTCGAATCGGACGATATGATTCAATATAAGTCAAATGGGATATGTTTTTGGTAGAAGATTACGTATTATCCCTTGAACATGTCATAAACACTTGAAATACATCGATTTGAGTCAAACTCGGTCAAATAGGAGAGATTCTGGGTATAAAATGACTTACACAGTTCGAATCGGACAATATGAGTCAATATAGGTCAAATAATGTAATTGTTGGGGAGAAAATGACGTATTTACTCTCGAACATGTCATAAACACTTGAAATACATCGATTTGAGTCAAACTCGGTCAAATGACAAAGGTTCTAGGTAAAAAATGACTTAAACACTTCGAATTGGACGATATGATTCAATATCAGTAAAATGGGATCAGTTTTTTGTAGAAAATGACATATTTACCCTTGAACATGTCAACAACACTTGAAATACATCGATTTGAGTCAAACTCAATTAAATGGGAGAGGTTTTAGGTATAAAATGACCTAAAGCATTCGAATCAGACGATATGAGTCAATAAAGGTCAAATGGGATCAGTTTTGGGTAGAAAATGACGTATTTACCCTTAAAGATGTCATAAACACTTTAAATACATTGATTTGATTCAAACTCGGTCAAATGGGAGAGATTCTTGGTATCAAATGACTTAAACACTTTGAATCGGATGATATGATTCAATATAGGTTAAATGGGATCAATTTTGGGTAGAAAATGACAAATTTACCCTTGAACACGTTATAAACTCTTGAAATACATCGATTTGAGTCAATCTCGGTCAAATGGGAAAGGTTCTGGGTATAAAATGACTTAAACACTTAGAATCGGACGATATGATTCAATATAGTTCAAATGAGATCAGTTTTGGGTAAAAAATGACATATTTACCCTTGAACATGTCATAAACACTTAAAATACAACGAATTGAGTCAAACTCGGTCAAATTGGAGAGGTTCTGGGTATAAGATGACTTAAACACTTCGAATTAGACGATATGAGTGAATACAGGTCAAATTGAATCAGTTTTGAATAGAAAATGACGTATTTACCCTTGAACATCCATAAACACTTTAAATACATCGATTTGGCTTAAACTTGGTCAAATAAGAGAGGTTTTCAGTATGAAATGACTCAAACACTTTGAATCGGACAATATGAGTCAATATAAATCAAATAGGATCAATTTTGGGGAGAAAATGACGTATTTACCTTGAATATTTCATAAACAATTGAAATACATCAATTTGAGTCAAACTCAGTCAAATAAGAGAGGTTTGTGTATAAAATAACTTAAACACTTTGAATTACACGATATGAGTCAATACAGGTCATATGGGATCAATTTTGGGTAGAAAATGACGTATTTACCTTTGAACATGTCTTAAACACTTGAAATACATCGATTTGAGTCAAACTTGTTAAAATAAGAGAGGTTCTGGGTATAAAATGACTTAAACACTTTAAATCGGACGATATGATTCAATATAGTTCAAATGAGATCAGTTTTAGGTAAAAAATGACATATTTACCCTTGAACATGTGATAAACACTTAAAATACGATTTGAGTCAAACTGTGTCAAATTGGAGAGGTTCTGGGTATAAGATGACTTCGAATAAGACGATATGACTCAATACAGGTCAAATTGAATCAGTTTTGGATAGAAAATGACGTATTTATCCTTGAACATCTATAAACACTTTAAGTACATCGATTTGGCTTAAACTTGGTCAAATAAGAGAGGTTTTCGATATGAAATGACTTAAACACTTCGAATCGGACGATATGAGTCAATATAAGTCAAATATGATCAGTTTTGGGGAGAAAATGACGTATTTACCTTGAATATTACATAAACAATTGAAATACATCAATTTGAGTCAAACTTAGTCAAATAAGAGAGGTTTGTGTATAAAATAACTTAAACACTTTGAATTACAATATACGAGTCGATACAGGTCATATGGGATCAATTTTGGGTAGAAAATGACGTATTTACCTTTGAACATGTCATAAACACTTGAAATACATCGATTTGAGACAAACTCGGTCAAATGGGAGAGATTCTAAGTATATAATGACTTAAACACTTCGAACCAGACAATATGAGTCAATATAGGTTAAGTAGGATCAATTTTGGGGAGAAAATGACGTATTTACCCTTAAACATGTCATAAATACTTGAAATAAATCGATTGAAGTAAGACTTGTTCAAATGGGAGAGGTTCTCGGTATAAAATGACTTAAACACTTTGAATCGGACAATACGAGTAATTATAATTCAAATAGGATCAATTTTGGGGAGAAAATGACGTATTTACCAAAGAACATGACATTAAACACTTGAAATATATCGATTTGAGTCAAACTCGGTCAAATGGGAGAGGTTTTGGGTATTAAGTGACTTAAACACTTCGAATTGGACGATATGAGTCAATATAGGTAAAATAGGATAAGTTTTGGGTAGAAAAAGACGTATTTACCCTTGAACATGTCATAAACACTTGAAATACATTGATTTGAGTTAAACTCGTTAAAATAGGAGAGGTTATGGGTATAAAATGACTTAAACACTTCGAATCGGACAATATGAGTCAATATAGGTCAAATAGGATCAATTTTGGGGAGAAAATGACGTATTTACCCTGGACCAAGTCATAAACACTTGAAATATATATTGATTTGAGTCAAACACGGTCAAATAAGAGAGGTTTTGGGTATGAAATGACTTAAACTATTCGAATCAGGCGATATGCGTCAATATAGGTCAAATATGATAAGTTTTGGGTAGAAAATGAAGTATTTCCCCTTGAACAAGTCATAAACACTTGAAATACATTGATTTGAGTCAAAGTCGTTCAAATAGGAGAAATTCTAGATATAAAATGACTTAAATACTTTAAATTAGACGATATGAATCAATACAGGTCAAATGGGATCAATTTTGGGTAGAAAATGACGTATTTACCCTTGAACATGTCATAAACACTTGAAATACATCGATTTGAGTCAAACTCGTTAAAATAGTAGAGGTTCTGGGTATAAAATGACTTAAACACTTAGAATTAGATGATATGAGTCAATACAAGTAAAATGGGATCAATTTTCGGTAGAAAATGACGTATTTACCCTGGACCATGTCACAAACACTTGAAATACATCGATTTGTGTCATACTCGGTCAAATGGGAGAGATTCTCGGTATAAAATGACTTAAACACTTCGAATCGGACAATACAAGTCAATATAATTTAAATAGGATCAATTTTGGGGAGAAAATTACGTATTTATCCTGGAACATGACATAAACACTTGAAATATATCGATTTAAGTATAAAATGAAATAAACACTTTGAATCGGACGATATGAGTCAATATAGGTCAAATAGGATTAGTTTTGGGGAGAAAATGACGTATTTATTCTTAAACATGTCAGAAACAGTTAAAATACATCGATTTGAGTCAAACTCGATCAAATGGGAGAGGTTCTGGGTATAAAATGTCTTAAACACCTCGAATCGGACGATATGATTCAATATAGGTTAAATGGGATAAGTTTTTGGTAGAAGATTACGTATTAACCCTTGAACATGTCATAAACACTTGAAATACATCGATTTGATTCAAACTTGGTCAAATAGGAGAGATTCTGGGTATAAAATGACTTAAACACTTTGAATTACACGATACGAGTCAATACAGGTCATATGGGTAGAAAATGACGTATTTACCTTTGAACATGTCATAAACACTTAAAATACATTGATTTGAGACAAACTCGGTCAAATGGGAGAGATTCTAGGTATATAATGACTTAAACACTTCGAATCAGACAATATGAGTCAATATAGGTCAAATAATGTAATTGTTGGGGAGAAAATGACGTATTTACCCTTGAACATGTCATAAATACTTGAAATAAATCGATTGAAGTCAAACTTGTTCAAATGGGAGAGGTTCACGGTATAAAATGACTTAAACACTTTGAATCGGACAATACGAGTCTATATAGTTCAAATAGGATCAATTTTGGGGAGAAAATGACGTATTTACCCTGGAACATGACATAAACACTTGAAATATATCGATTTGAGTCAAACTCGATCAAATGGGAGAGGTTTTGGGTATTAAATGACTTAAACACTTCGAATTGGACGATATGAGTCAATATAGGTCAAATAAGATTAGTTTTGGGTAGAAAATGGCGTATTTACCCTTGAACAAGTCATAAACATATGAAATACATCGATTTGAGTCAAACTCGATCAAATGGGAGAGGTTCTGGCTATAAAATGACTTAAACACTTCGAATTGGACGATATGATTCAATATAGTTCAAAAGGGATCAGTTATGGGTAGAAAATGACATATTTACCCTTGAACATGTCATAAACACTTGAAATACATCGATTTGAGTCAAAGTCATTCAAATAGGAGAGATTCTTGGTATAAAATGACTTAAACACTTCGAAATAGACGATATAAAACAATACAAGTCAAATGGGATTAGTTTTGGGGAAAAAATAACGTATTTACCCTTAAACATGTTAGAAACAGTTAAAATTCATCGATTTGAGTCAAACTCGGTCAAATAGGAGAGGTTCAAAGAATAAAATGAATTAAACACTTCAAACCGGATGATATGATTCAATATACGTCAAATGGGATTATTTTTTGGTAGAAGATTACGTATTAACCCTTAAACATGTCATAATCACTTGAAATGTATCGATTTTAGTCAAACTCGGTTAAATAGGAGAGATTCTGGGTATAAAATGACTTAAAGAGTTCGAATCGGACAATATGAGTGAATATAGGTCAAATAATATCAATGTTGGGGAGAAAATGACATATTTATTCTCGAACATGTCATAAACACTTGAAATACATCTATTTGAGTCAAACTCGGTAAAATGACAGAGGTTCTGGGTATAAAATGACTTAAACACTTTGAATCAGACGATATGATTCAATATAAGTCAAATGGGATCAGTTTTGGGTAGAAAATGACGTATTTACCCTTGAACATGTGATCAACACTTAAAATACATTGATTTGAGTCAAACTCGGTCAAATGGGAGAGGTTTTGGGTATAAAATGATCTAAAGTATTCGAATCAGACGATATAAGTCAATAAAGGTCAAATGGGATCAGTTTTGGGTAGAAAATGATCTATTGGAGTTCTTGGAAGTGCCATTATAAAATCCATGCTCAAATCTTCCCATGGCCTTTCCGGAATAGGCAATGGTTTATACTCACCTCGATGAAATGACATTTTTGCTCTCTGACAAGTAGAACATCGCACAATAACATGGTATACATGAGCAAGCATCTTAGGCCAATAGAAATAGCCTTGAAGAATCTCCAAAGTCTTGGAAATACCCATATGGCCAGCCAAGCCACCACTATGAGCTTCCTTGATCAAAAGTTCTCGAACAAGACACTTAGGGACACAAAGTTTGTTCCCCTTGAAAAGAAAACCATCCACAACAGAAAACAATCCATGAATTCCATTCTTGCAAGAATTCATAATTCCATGCATTTCTTCATCATCTTTATAAATTCGAAACCAAGAACCTTAGCCTCCATGATTCCCAAAAGAAAATGCCTACGAGATAAGGTATCGGCCACAACATTAGCCTTTCCATTCTTGTATTTTGCAGCAAAGTTGAAAGATTGTAGAAATTCCACCCACTTTGCATGCCTCGTATTGAGTTTCTTTTTCCCATGAATGAATCTCAAGGACTCATGATCAAAATGGAGAATGAAAGGACTAGGCCTTAGGTAATGAGACCAAAAGTCATGAGCTCGAACCATAGCATAGAACTCTTTATCATAGGTTGAGTAGTTAAGTTTGCCATGACTCAACTTCTCACTAAAATATGCTATTGGCTTTCCTTCTTGAATCAAATCTACACTAATGCCCTTTCCACTTGCATCGCACTCAACTTTGAAAGGTTTAGTGAAATCAAGTAAAGCAAGCACCGGGGCCTCACATATCTTCTTCTTCACGAGCTTAAACGCATTTTGAGCTTGAGGAGACCATTGGAAAGTGCCTTTCTTTGTACACTCGGTAATAGGAGCCATAAGTGTACTAAAATTGGCTATAAACCTTCTATAAAAAGAAGTTAGCCCATGAAAAGATCGCACTTCAGTAACAGACTTAGGCTCGGGCCATGAAGAAATGGCTTCCACCTTGCTAGGGTCTACCTTGATTCCATCTCCTGAAACAATATAGCCAAGGAAGACTAATTCGGTTAGCATAAAGTGGCATTTCTCCAACTTCCCATACAACTTCTTCTCCCTTAAGGCCTTGAAAACCTCCTCAAGATGCCTTAGGTGATCCTCCTCATTCTGATATGGATATCAAGAAGAAGGGCAATTTATATTCGGATCCAATTAACTTGATGGTGTGTCCAAGTGGATTTGATTTGTAAAAGGGTCAAACTTGGGTCACATTGATTAAAATGGATCAAGATCAAGTGGATTTGGCTATAAACAAGGGAACGCATGCATGAAATAAAGTTTCTTGAAGATTCTTGAGTTTCTTGATTAGGGTTTGTTAGTTATGCATTTTCTTGAAATTTTCGGTTAATTAGCTAAGAGTTTGTTAGTTAATATGACTTGGCCGTGTGTATTAGGGTTGTTAGAAGTTGAGATTGAGTCAAACTCAATTTGCTTGCTTGATGACCAAGTCTTTGGGTTGCTAGAAGTTGAGATTGAGTCAAACTCAACTTGCTTGTTGACCAAGTCTTTGCTTGCTGCCCAAGTCGGTCATTAGAGTCCTAGTTAGTTTAGGTTTCTTTTGTTATAAATAGAGGGTCTTATGCATTTGTAATTCATTCAACCTTTTCAGAAAATAAACCTTATATTCGTGAGAATCCAAATAGAACTTGAGAGATTCTTGTTCAACCTTAATTCTTTGTTTCGAGTGAATCATTCAAAGGTTAAGAAGCCTTAAGCTTTGTCCCGAGTGAATCGTTCAAAGTGAGAGGGTTAGTGATCTTCTTCCAGAGATTGGTTGAAGGGTGTTAACGAGACTTACACAATTTCCAGAGATTGGTTCTTGTTCAAGCCATATCCTTCGATCCTAAGTTGCATTCAATTCAAGAAACTTAAAGAAACATGAAAACCCCTCCTATTACGCATCAAATTGGTATAAGAGCTTCGTTTTAAGTAGGGAGGAACATCGTTGTAGGAGGAACTGCTTGTTGTTAAGAGCAAAGGTAAGTTTACCCAGATTCGACCACTTTCTAGGCGGAACTTTGGAGAATGATAACTTCTGCGTGCCTTGTTTAAATTCGGTGATTCTTGTGCGAAAATTGGGTGAAATCTTGTAAGGAATAAGCATATAAAATTTCAGGAGATTCAGAGATCGTTTGCTATAATTTCGAAGCAGGAACATTCAATAGTACCACAAAAGAACCAAATCCGAGGAGGCAAAATTTCAAACTTTTAAAAGAGTTCAAGATTGTGTACGAAAATCAAGATTCTTAGTTTTCTGGTATATTTGATCCATCTAGAAGGGAGTAGTAATGAAATATGGAGCAAGAAGAGATGTCTCTAAAGAGTATCCTTGAAGCCCTAGAACGGATGGAAGCAAGAACTAAAACACGCATTGATGCGGTAGTGGCTGATTATTCAAGGAGGCTAGATCCAAATTCCATTCACTACTATAAAAACAAGAATAACGAGGAGGAAGACTCGGAATCTGATCAATCCAACCCATGCTCTAACCAACAAATCGATGATAAAGGCATCAAGTTAGAAGACTTCGATGGACTAGGTGATCTAGAAGATTACCTTGAATGGGAAAGGCAAGTGGAGAAAATTGGAGAATATAAGGGGTTTAATGATGCAAATATGTTCAAAATAGCTTATATTCGATTGATCAAAAGTGCGGGCACATGGTTAGAAAACCTAAAATCTAAAAGAAAGAAGGCTGGAAAATCCAAAATCACTACATGGAGCGAGTTGAAGAAGAAGCTTTGAGCTAAATACGTTCCTAGTGACTTTGAGCAAGAGCAATTCATCAAGCTCACAAACCTATTCCAAGGAAGCAAAATAGTCAAGGACTATATCGTGGACCATGAGTGTTTATATGCGCTTTGTGACCTTGAAGAGAAGGAACCTTTGAGGATTACAAGGTTTCTAAAAGGATTAAATAGAGATATAGCAAGAAGGTGTGAATTGCAGCCCAAAAATTCTAACCACGAACTATACAAGTTTGCATTGAAGATTGAGCAGCACCTTAAGGAAGAAAAGGGTGGAACATCAAGACCATATTCTAAACCTTTCACCCCTCATAATGCTAAGGAATCAACGAATCCTACTAACACTGCAAAGATGGATGATAAAAAGCCTTTTGAGAGGAAGTGGCCTGAAAATAAGAAAGATGTTCCAATTTCAAAAGAAGAAGCAACGAGTAGAGTGAAGTGCTTCAAATGCCAAGGGAGAGGACATGTAGTGTACCAATGTCCCTCAAAGAGGACCTTGACCATGGAAAAGTCTCTCAAAATGGAAGAGGAGGAAAAGCACTACAATTTTGTTGCTATAGAAGAGGAACACACCTTAGAGCAAGAAGAAGATGAGGATGAGGATGCTTTTGCTGATGAAGAACACCAAAACTTGGTGTTAAAGAAAGTGATACTCACAGAGGTGAACGAATCAAATGAACAAAGGGAGAATCTGCTTCATACGAGGTGTGTAGTTAAAGATAGAGCGTGCAATGTTATCATTAATAGTGGTTCATGCACAAACATAGCCTCATGTGAGATGGTTCATAAGCTAGGGTTTCCAACCAGAGATCATGTGAAACCATACAAACTAAGTTGGCTTGATGATTCAAAGGGTCTAAGAGTAAAGAAGCAAGCATTAGTCACGTTTTCCATTGGAAACTACAAAGAAGAGCTATGGTGTGACGTTATTCCAATGAGCGCTTGTCATCTACTACTTGGGAGGCCTTGGCAATTTGATAGGAAGGTGATCCATGATGGGGAAGCAAATACCTATACAGTATTGAGCGGAAATAAGAGAATCAAATTAATGCCCATGTCACCTAATGAATACTACACAAGCTGTAAAACAAAAGCACAACCAAAACCTACCATGTTTATCTCCCAACAAGAGTTAGACAATGAGATTATGGAGAATGGAGGATTGTGCTACCTTTTGGTGATTAAAGAAGCCCAACCACACAGGAACATGGAGAATGGTAATCTACATGCATTGCTAGAAGAGTTTAGAGATGTGTTCCCTAAGGAACTACCCAAGGGACTGCCACCTATAAGGGGAATCGAGCATGCAATCGACCTAATCCCGGGGGCACCATTGCCTAAAGAACTTCAAAGACAAATTGAGGAGCTAATCAACATGGGATATGTTAGGGAGAGCATGAGTCCGTGCGCTGTACCGACGTTGCTTGTACCAAAGAAAGATGGGACTTGGAGGATGTGCATTGACTCTCGGGTAGTCAATAATATCACCATCAAATATAGATTCCCAATGCCATGGTTGGATGACATGTTTGATGAGCTTCATGGGGCAACCATATTCTTAAAAATTGACTTACGAAGTGGTTATCACCAAATGAGAATAAGAGAAGGGGATGAGTGGAAAACATCATTCAAAACGAAATAAGGGCTGTACGAATGTATGGTTATGCCGTTTGGGCTGTGCAACGCTCCAAGCTCGTTTATGAGGTTTATGAATGAGGTACTTCAACCCTTCCTAGTGGTGTATTTGGATGATATTTTGGTTTATAGTAAAAGCCACATTGAACATCTACTCCATTTGAGACAATTATTCGAAAGGTTGAGAGAACAAAACTATATGGAAAGATGGAGAAGTGTTCTTTCATGGTGGAGAGTATTACTTTCCTAGGGTACATTGTTTCAAGTGAAGGTACTAAGGTAGATCCTGAAAAGGTCAGTGCTATTTCTTCTTGGAAAATGCCTACCAATGTCCATGAGTTTGTTTGGAGTGAGAAAACACAAAGGGCATTCGATCACATTAAAGATAAATTGTGCAATACACCTATCCTAGCACTTCCTGATTTTGAGAAGTTATTTGAACTAGAATGTAATGCTAGTGGGATTGGTATTGGGGAAGTACTCATATAAGAAAGAAGACCAATAGCCTATTTTAGTACTATATATAAGAATATCATCCAAATAAACCACTACAAACTTTCCCAAAAAGGGTCTTAGTACTTCATTCATCAAACGCATGAACGTGCTTGGAGCATTCGTAAGGCCGAATGGCATGACAAGCCATTCATAGAGTCCTTTGTTTTAAAAGATGTTTTCCATTTTTCACCTTCCCTCATTCTAATTTGGTGGTATCCACTCCTAAGATCAATGTTCGAGAAAATTTTGGACCCACTCAACTCATCAAGCATATCATCAATCCTAGGTATAGGAAACCTATACTTGATTGTGATGTTGTTCACAGCTCTACTATCAATACACATCCTCCAAGTTCCATCTTTCTTTGGAACCAACAAAGTAGGCACAGCATAAGGACTCATGGACTCTCTAACATAACCCATCTCCATCAACTCTTGTATTTGCCTTTGGAACTCCTTAGTCTCCATGGGATTGCAATGGTAAGGGGGTTTGTTAGGAAGGGGTGCTCCAGGAATGAGGTCAATTTGATGTTCGATACCACGAATATGTGGCAAACCCTATGGTAGTTCGTCTGGAAAAACATCCTCATACTCCTTAATCAACTCAACCAACATTGGGTTTTGAGTCATAAACCCATCATATTCTTCTTTTGACACTAACAAAAAGATTTCATCCTCTTCTCCTATCTCTCCCTCAAACTCCTTATGGGATAAAAGAAGGACATTTTTAGAAGGGCTAATTTGTAGTGGAGAGGCTTTTTGTGGTGGTAAAGGGTGAAGTATCTTTTTGCATCCCTGATGCGTTATGGTATAAGTGTTTGCTAATCCATCATGAATGGATTTTCTATCACTTTTCCAAGGCCTACCTAATAGTATATGACACGCATCCATGGGGATGACACCACATAGTACCTCATCAACATAAGAACCAATGGTAAAGTTCACAAGACATTGTTTTCTTACCCTAGTTTTCTTACTCTTCTCCAACCAACTCAATCTGTATGGACTTAGGTGCCTAGTGGTTTTAAATCCAAGCTTTGTCACCAATTTGCTAGATACAACATTAGCTTCACTCCCACTATCCACAATGAGGTCACACACCTCCCCTTTCACCTTGCACTTTGTTAAAAACAAATTCTCTCTCTGAATGGGAACTTCTTCCTTTTTCAGATTGGACTTGCAAGGCCCTTCTCAACACCATACTATTTTTCTCAAGAAAACAGTTAACCACTGGTTCATCTTCTTGATCTTGTTCTTCATCCTCTTCATGATAATCATAAAGAAAATCGTCCTCTTCCTCTTCTTCTTCAATGGGAAAAGGTTGAATTATCATGGCCTTAATCTCCCTTATAGTCAACGCACGAGAATTTGGGCAATCACGCTTGTAGTGTCCTCTTCCATGACACTTAAAACAAACTATTTCACTCAGATTGAAGTCTTTGATAATATTTTTTCCTTTATCCTTGTTTAAGGAATCAAAAGTGTTTGGGGTTCTTCTGGGGGGGTTAGGAAAAGATGGATTGGGTCTAGGGACAAAAGGCTTGTTTTGGGCTTGTGGTGGAAAATTGGGTTTCTTGAATTTAGGGTCAAAAGTGGACATGGGCTTCTTCTTCCTCCTTTGGTTGTCAAACTTGACAGCCAATTTACAAACTTCATCAAAAGTTAAGTTCGGATGAACATCAACCTTTTCATAAACTTCTCGATCTAACCCAGCCATGAACCTCCCTAGTCTCAACTCTTTGTTTTCCTCAATTTCACAAACAATGGAGAGTCTCTCAAACTCCTTGATATATTCCTCCACTGAACCACCTCCTTGTTATAAAGTACTCCACTTTACATATAGTGATTGCTTGTAATTAGAGGGCACAAATCGACCTCTAAGTTTCTTCTTCAATTTGACCTAAGTAAAAATTCGGGCTTTGCCATTGTTTTCTCTCTTTCTTTGGACACCTTTTAACCAAGTTTCAACATACCTGGTTATTTTCACTTTAGCAACCCTAAATTGTTGCTCATCATCGTCTTTAAAGTCAAAGAATTGCTCAAAGGATTGTTCCCATTCTAGGTACCTTTCTGGATCAAGAGTACCATCAAAATCATCCACATCAACCCTTAGATTTTGATCATCAAACCTAGGGGGATTATTGGTCTCCCTATTTTCATGTGTGAAAATTCGAGCCGTCAATGCCGTGACATTGTTTAAAAGTTGCTCATTTGTTTCAATGAGTCTTTGTTGATTTTCCTCCAAGATTCGAAGGTGTCTCTCTAGAGGGGTTTCATTGGGATCCTTTTTTTTTGAAAAGAGAATCTGCTTCCCCCTACCTGGCGTGCCAAATGATGTAAAAACTAGTAGAAAAGAACTAGTAATTACGAGAAAAATGGTTCACAAATTAGGCTAAGAAAATTGACATATTACGTAGGCTTTTTAGAAAGTTTTAGAGTATGTGTTTAGGCTAAAAGGATATATTTTTGTGGGGAAAATGGACATAAAATGGCGTGGCTTTTGTGGAGAAAAAGGCTTTGAATTTTTATGGAAATAGAAGAGAAAAAAGAGAGTAGATTGTAAGGAATACTCACTTGAACAATCTGAGATATGTAGGTAAGGATTTCTCACATAACCTATTAGGTGTAGATCCAAGGGAAGGAATACTCACTTAACCCTAGAGAGAATACAAAAATTTGTGTGGAGGATTTCTCACGTGCCACTCAAATTCGTCAAGACAATATCTTGGAAAATCATAAGCAATTCACACGAAATTGACAAGTAAAAGATTCAAAAATTCAAACATCAACAACTGTTTTTCATTAAATAACATGCGATACTTATAGGCAACAAACCCTAGCATGCATACTACGAAAATTAATGCCATAAAGAATGAAAATTAAACCAAAAAAATAAACCAACCAAGAGTCCAATGTCCGTTTACACATTAAAACAAAACAACAAAAATCCGAATATTAAAAGTTTCTTCAAGTCTTGAATGATCGGATCTTCCATTGATTCGTCTTCCTCTTATGACTCTTGTCTTTAACTCCTTCTTAACTTCAAAATATTAACCCTTAGGCAACACCAAGAGCCTTCCAACCCTTCATTTGGACGTGCAACACCAAGAGGTTTCTAGGCATTGAATCACCAAAAATGTGTATCATGAATGAGAGTTGGCCTTTAAAACTCACGTATTCATTCCTCAAGAACGCACTCTTCAAAGGTCTTCAACGCTCCCATAAATCTGGCCTTCAATACCTCTCAAATTCTCATTGAAGCATAAGTTATAAGAATTAAAGAGATAGTAAATCAGACCCTCCATCTTCACGCACAAGCCCTTCATTTTCCTCCTCAAAACCGTGGCTTAAGTGGTGAAATAATGAGCACAATAAGTTCAGCCAAAACCCTCTTCAATACCCTAATAATACCCCTTAAAAACCATCCAAAAAACATTCCAAACAGTCCATAAAATGCTCCCCACGATTTTACTAAGCTACCCCACATGAACTCCCTTAATCATGCATTTAAGTCAAAAAAAATCAATCAGAAAATTCCCCCCATTAAAATATGAAACTTACCCATAAAAACCCTTAATTTAAGGACAATAAATCTGATTCTAAACCCCCAAAATGGCACCTTGCAAATCAGCCCCAAAGATGCCTTAAAATCACGCAATTAATCGGTAAAAATCAGTCAAAGATTTTTCCTTGAATTATGCTAAATAAATATGGTTAATTGATTCACAAATTAATCATGAATCTGACCAAAATAAGCCTCCAAATTCGTCAACCATAGTTAAAGATTCCAATCAGACCAAAATCTTCCCTTAACCAAATCAAATAAAATCAACCCAAATCTTCCCATATTATACTTGATTCCCACGCCAAAATGGACAGCAATCACGTCCATTTAACCCACCAAAATCACATGGATCTCCCTTCATTCCCATGCCACTTCACACGCCAACTCACCTTGGGTCCCACGGCCATTCATGCACAAGTCTATCTCCTTTTATTGCCTAAACATTATTAACTACTTCAACTAAATTACCTAACTTTAATTAATTAATCAGATTAATTAATTAAAAGAAAACTCCTTTATTTTTTTTAAAGAAAAATTCCTCCATCACCTTATTCTAGTTTTCCAAAGCAAAAAGACTAAAATACCCTTGCAAAGAAATAAATGGGCCATGTAACCAAAAATGGTCCAACCCATTTTCTTCAAAAGATTTTGCCAATAAAATCTCCTTATTAGCATTAGATGGAATTTCAGAATTTCCATCATCCTCCTCTTCTTCAAAAAGAGTTGCCCTCAACTCATCGTCCTTCAAGTAAGGGGATAAATCGCCCACATTAAAGGTAGAGGAAACTCCATAATTCCCACCAAGATCCACTTTGTAGGCATTATCATTGATTTTCTCAATGATTTGAAATGGACCCTCAGCTCATGGCATCAGCTTATGTTTCCTCTATTTTGGAAACCTTTCTTTTCTCAAGAACACCCATACCAGGTCACCAACTTCAAAAGATTTTATATTTCTCAGATTCTTATTGGCTTGCCTTTTATAGCTATCATTCGCCTTCTCAATGTTCTTGCGCACCTCCTTATGGACATCCATCATGAATTCCATACTTTCTCTAGCCATGCCATGAATGAACTTGTCTTTCGGAAGAGTGACATAATAAATCGGCACATAAGGATTCACTCCATAGACAACCTCAAAAGGGGAATATTTAGTGGATCGACTCGGTGTTCGATTGTAGGTGAATTTAGCATGGGCCAACTTCAAATCCCAATTCTTGCCTCCTTTACTCACTAAAGAACGAAGCAAAGCACCAAGAATTCTGTTCACCACCTCTGTTTGCCCATCCGTCTTTGGGTGATGACTAGTTGAAAACAACAACTTTGTCCCCACAAGTCTCCTTAGAGATTTCCAAAAATGAATCAAGAACTTAGTGTCTCGGTCTGAAACAATAGTTCTAGGTAAGCCATGCAATTGCGCAATCTCAGTGAAAAATAGTAAGCCATGCAATCACGTAATCTTAGTGAAAAACATTTGAGCCACATTGAACGCATCATCTACTTTTCTACATGCCACAAAATGTGTCATCTTAGAAAAATTATCCACCACCACCATAATAGAATCTTTCCCACGTGGAGTTCTTGGAAGTGCCATTATAAAACCCATGCTCAAATCATCCCATGACCTTTCAGAAATAGGCAATGGTTTATACTTGCCTTGATGAAATGACATTTTTGCCCTCTAACAAGTAGAACATCGCACAATAACATGGTATACATGAGCAAGCATCTTAGGCCAATAGAAATAGCCTTGAAGAATCTCTAAAGTCTTGGAAATACCCATATGGCCAGCTAAGCCACCACTATGAGCTTCCTTGATCAACAGTTCTCGAACAGGGCACTTAGCGACACAAAGTTTGTTCCCCTTGAAAAGAAAACCATCCACAACAGAAAACAATCCATGAATTCTATTCTTGCAAGAATTCATTATTCCATGCATTTCTTCATTATCTTTATAAAGTTCTATCAGAAATTCGAAACCAAGAACCTTAGCCTCCATGATTCCCAAAAGAAAATGCCTATGAGATAAGGCATCAGCCACAACATTAGCCTTTCCATTCTTGTATTTTGCAGCCAAGTTGGAAGATTGTAGAAATTCCACCCACTTTGCGAGCCTCGTATTGAGTTTCTTTTGCCCATGAATGAATCTCAAGGACTCATGATCAGAATGGAGAATCAAAGGACTAGGACTTAGGTAATGAGACCAAAAGTCAAGAGCTCGACCATAGTATAGAACTCTTTATCATAGGTTGAGTAGTTAAGTTTCCCATGACTCAACTTCTCACTAAAATATGCTATTGGCTTTCCTTCTTGAATCAACACTGCACCAATGCCCTTTCCACTTGCATGGCACTCAACTTCAAAAGGTTTAGCGAAATCAGGTAAAGCAAGCACCGGGGCCTCACACATCTTCTTCTTCACGAGCTCAAACACATTTTGAGCTTGAGGAGTCCATTGGAAAGTGCCTTTCTTTGTACACTCAGTAATAGGAGCCATAAGTGTACTAAAATTGGCTATAAACCTTCTATAAAAAGAAGTTAGCCCATGAAAAGATCGCACTTTAGTAACAGACTTTGGCTTAGGCCATAAAGAAATGGCTTCCACCTTGCTAGGGTCTACCTTGACTCCATCTCCTGAAATAATATAGCCAAGGAAGACTAATCCGGTTAGCATAAAGTGGCATTTCTCCAACTTCCCATACAACTTTTTCTCCCTTAAGGCCTTGAAAATCTCCTCAAGATGCCTTAGTGATGTAAAAACTAGTAGGAAAGATCTAGTAATTACGAGAAAAATAGATCACAAATTACGTTAAGAAAATGGACAGATTATGTAGGCTTTTTAGAAAGTTTTAGAGTAAGTGTTTAGGCTAGAAAAGGATATATTTTTATGGGGAAAATGGACATAAAATGGCGTGGCTTTTGTGGAGAAAAAGGCTTTGAATTTTTATGGGAATAGAAGAGAAAACAGAGAGTAGATTGTAAGGAATACTCTCACTTGAACAATGTGAGATATGTAGGTAAGGATTTCTCACATAACCTATTAGGTGTAGACCCAAGGGAAGGAATACTCACTTAACCCTAGAGAGACTACGAAAATTTATGTGGAGGATTTCTCACGTGCCACTCAAATTCATCAAGACAATATCTTGGAAAATCACAAGCAATTCACACGAAATTGACAAGTAAAAGATTCAAAAGTTCAAACATCAACTACTCCCTTCATTATAAAATATGCAATACTTATAGGCAACAAACCCTAGCATGCATTTAAGTCAAAAAAATAAATCAGAAAATTTCCCCCATTAAAATATGAAACTTACCCATTAAAACCCTTAATTTAAGGACAATAAATCTGATTCTAAACCCCCTAAATGGCACCTTGCAAATCAGTCCCAAAGATACCTTGAAATAACACAATTAATGGGTAAAAATCAGTCAAAGATTTTTCCTTGAATTATGCTAAATAAATATAGTTAATTGATTCACCAATTAAGCATGAATCTGACCAAATAAGCCTCCAAATTCGCCAACCATAATTAAAGATTCCAATCAGACCAAAATCTTCCCTTAACCAAATCAAATAAAATCAACCCAAATCTTCCCATATTATACTTGATTCCCACGCCAAAATAGACAGCAATCACGTCCATTTAACCCACCAAAATGACATGGATCTCCCTTCATTCCCATGCCACTTCACACGCCAACTAACACACACTCACACGCCAACTCACTGATACCCGTTCTTTTAGGTCGTTTAACTAAAAGAATAGTTATGCAAACAATATTTATAAACACCCTAATACTACTACAACTAGTGTAGTGGTAAGTCGGGGATTGAACCACAAGGACAAGGGGCGATAGTTTATAGACTTGATGTAAAGGAGTTATTTGGATATGTGATAGAATTATACTAATAACAGAAAAGAAAAGCAAAAACTTAAACGATGTTATGCTATGAAGGAAAAAAGGGGATAGATTAGTTCCACCCTAGGAAGGACAATCGAACTATCAATACGTTGGATTAGGACAAATCAGTCAACAATGAATCATGACACTCAAGATGACGAGAGGAAGTTTGTGACCCTATAAATCACACGAACAACCTATAATCGCCCTATGTCTCCAAAGGAGTGGCAGGACAAGATTCGCATCGAATATCATTCAATCAATCTTTAACAATCTCAAATCCTAACTCTACGCATGAAGAACGAGCCAACCTATGGTTTCACCAATCAAACCCCTAAGAAAACTACTCACACATAGTAATAAAAGACATGATTGAAAGCATGAATAGACTGAATGGAAATGAACAAGAGAACGAAAACTAAGAACTATAACCAAACCGACAACTACTCTATCAAAACTGTAAACGAAACAATGATAATAGCTAGAGGAATGAAATTAAGAAAAATAATACTTGAAAGCATTAAACGAATTAAAACAGAAAAGAAACAATATCTTGCATCAATGAAATTGCTTGAACGAAAGAGAAACCGAATCCGAAATATAAAGCTTGAAAAGGAGAACAACAAAAGCTGTAAATCTTAACTAATGCATGAAAGAAATGAAAAGCTTTAAAGTGATGTTCTAGGTTGAGGCACAAAAGCTCTCAAAGTAGGCATAAGGTTATGTACAGAGAAAGAGGGTATTTATACCCTAGGGACAAAAGGAGTAAAACCCTAGGAAAAACCCTCGAGCGCCGACTAAAGAAAGAACCAAAATCTGCGGGAAAGAAGGCCATTCGGCCGAATGAATAGGGGATTCGGCCGAATGGGTGGCCATTCGGCCGAATGGTGTGGCCATTCGCCTAAAATAGAAGATTGGCATTTGTGCGATCTGTCCACCATTCGGCCGAATGAGTGGAACCATTCGGCCGAATGGGTCTTGATTCGGCCGAATGAGTCTTCATTCGGCTATTCCCAAGAGCTTGATTTATGTGCTTGAATCCCTGTCACCATTCGACCGAATGGATGTCAGATTCGGTCGAATCTGAACCTAAACCTTGCTGAACAGTTCCTTTGAAGTGTCTAGTGGCTTCTAGAGTTTATGGGATCTTTGAGAGTGACTTGGAATGCATGCCCAAACTCTTGATAGAAGTGTCAAAGCCTCGAACACGTCTCATTTTACCTCGAAATCCTCGAGATCACCTGAAATGACCTAAAAGCAGCTCGAGGACAAGATCAAGGTAAAATTGACTGTAATGTGCATAAAACCAATATAAAAGCACAAGACTCGACACTAAAATGAGGTTGTAAACGTGCTCTAAAATGAGCACATCAACTTCCCCCAAGCCAAACCTTTGCTAGTCCTTAGCAAATGAACTAGCAAGGCAACACCGTGAGCAAAGGTCATGAAAAGCAAGGTGAGCAGAAAACAGGACAATGCCAGCCATGTACGCGCAAAACTCTTCCCTAGCCATGGGTGTGCAAGTACAATGGGCTCAAAAGAGCATAATACCGAGATAAACAACGTTTTCCACAGACTCGGGATCACTGGAAAAGCTACAACATAGGCCATGCCACCCACTACCTAATAAGGTCACAAGTTCACGCTCCCCATGCTATTCCCCAAAAGATGTGGGAAATTTCTAGTACGCTCGTGTGTTTAATATGGTATGTGTTTCGCTCATAATCGTCCAACTTAAGATAAGTCAGGGATTAAACATTCAACCAAGGAGAAATCTTAGGGATTGTATCCTATCTACTCCCCAGCACAGAACTTGCTAATCAGGCCAAGTCGAACAGGTTTGGAAACGGTTGCAATGTAGGCTAGGATCAAGGTAGGGTAAAATTTGGGGATGTGGAGTTCAAATAGAGGATAGTAAGCAATCCAAGGTAATCAAACCAAGGATGGCTACGACTTGCGAAAACCATGCCACTTCCCAAAATTCTCTGGATACGCATAAATGAGCTCATTACACCAACTTTATTCTCGAATTTTTCTTTTTCTATTTTTTTCTTTTCTTTTTCTTTTTCTTACTTTTTTACTTTTTTTTTCTTTTTCTTTTTGTTTTTAAGAATTTGCTTCTGAAATAAACTAAGAGTAATGTAAAGAGTCATATCATACGACAATGATTTTTCAAACCAAAATCTTTCACCACAATGCAACGGGCACCACTTCACTGCAATCACTTGACTATCCTCTAGGTAATAAGAGGGAATATTTAGCTCATGTGGAGTTAGGTGATGTAGCTACAAAGAAAAAGTAAAGGCACAAAATTGGCTTACCCTAAAGTCAATTGATATTCATGGTAGGCAATTTGGCCATGTAGCTGTAACTATAAACGTGTTATCATCCCTGGCCTTTAGAAAAGAAGACTATGCTGGAGGAGAACAGACACAATACTTAGACTCTCTAACTAGCACTTAATAACATAGGACTCATAATGGAGTCCTAGAAGGCTCAATCCTCACTAGGCTAGTCGAAATGTGCCTCAAAAGGTAGTCATCCAAGCCACAAACTAAGCAGGACCAGATCCCCCAAGTTAGGTGGAAAACAATCAATCATTCGGTCCCAAAACAGGCACAAGGCTAGGAAAAACATGAGTATGCATGAGACCATTATAATGTACACGTCAGGAGCTAGCATGTCAGTTTCACAACTCAAGCACATTAATCTTAACAAACCTAGACATGCAAAGAAAAACTAAAAAGCAAGGTAATAGTTTCAATAATGCTGATCTTTCGAAGCTTTGAAAACACAAGGACCCTCCCCCAAGCCAACTCAAGAGCCGTCCCGGCACTTGGGAGAGAAGAAACAAAAGGGAGAAAGATCAGCATTATGGAAGCTGTTGCTATACAAATAAACACACAAAACAAACACTGGGTTATCTCCCGTAAGTACTTTTGTTTAACGTCGGTAAGTTCGACACATTTAGGCACAAATTTATACAGAAAAAAAAACAAAGAAATTATACCTGCCATAGGAGTGGATTCACTCCTAGCATCACCATCACCTCCAGCGTGGGGAGTCAAAACTCTCCACTGAGCCGTAGTGGCGGAAGTAAGCAATGGAGAACCAGGGTCATTTGGAGGTGGGTTAGAATGCGGGGCTCCCCCAAGCCAGGGTGGAGCCATCAGTCTTTTTTTTCTTTTTCTAGCCCTTTTCCGTTTACGGGCTGGCTCGTCAGTTCCCTCAGAATTATAATACGTCTCTGTTGGCAGAGCAATTCCATTTGCAACCCCAAAAATAAGACGTTTTTGCGCGTCCTCCTCATCCGACACCTCCACTATCATTGGAGCAACAGAAGAACTACACCTCTCGACTTCTTTCGCAGCGTCTTTCTCGACCACCCCAAAGGAACAAATCTGCTCGACCATGGGTTCCATTGAAGACTTAGAAAAGGCAAACACGACCTTCTCTTGGGCTACCCTGACGGTTATAGTTTCTGATTCATAGTCGATCAGGGCACCCAAAGTTTTCAAAGCATCCCTCCCTAAGATGAGAGAAGTATAAGGATCCTCAGCCATATCAAGAACCACGAAGTCACATGGTACTACTATGTTCCCTACTTAGATTGGAAGGTCCTCAAACTCCCCACATGGCACTTTTATACTATGGTCGGCCAGCTGGATTGTTTTCTGTGATGGCTTGAGGTCGAAAGTGAGTTTCTTGGTGATGGACATCGACATTAGGCTAATGAAGGCCCCAAGGTCTGCGAGTGCTCCCTTAGAATTGAGTTTTCCAAGGGTGACTGGGAGCACAAAGGGTCCTCTAGCTTTTTCTTTCTTAGCCCACGTGCCCCGAATGATGGCACTTACTTGCTTTGGCAAACTAATCACTTCGCCTTCAAGCTTTCTCTTGTTCCTTAGGAGGGTTTTCAGATACGTAGCATATTGCGGCATTTGCTCCATGGCCTCTAGGAATGGTATTTTCATTTCAAGCTGCCGCATATGCTCTAGGAATTTAAGAAACTTTTCTTGAAGTTGCTTCTCTACCTTTTTGTAAGGAAAAGGTAGAGGCGGAGCATGTTGACGCTCGAATTTCCTCATTTCCTGTATCTCCCTCCATCTCTCATCTTCGTCGTTCTTCTTCCCCTCATACCCATTGATTTTGACATTATGCCCCTCAATTTCTTCACCACCCTCCTTTTCGTCTCTTCCCTCAAGGTTCTCCTTGTGCTCATTTTCTCTTAGAAAACCACTACCCTTCGAGGGATCTTCCCCTAAATCATCTCCATTAGCTACAGCTGGAGAAGGATGTGAAGTTCCAGATCCTAGGAAGATCGCCTTACAAGTGTGATGCTTAGGGTTAGAGTCCGGAGAGTTTTGTGGTGGAGGCTGGTGGATGGGTTTTGTTGGGGGTGAGAAGGAAATGGCAATGGTGGGGGTGGACTAGCCATCTGCGCAAGCTGTGATTCAAACAACTTCTGCTGTGCCTGAAATTGTTGCATTTGATTCATCAAAGTTTGATTGATGTGCGAGAGAGTTTGGTTTTGCTGCGCAAGGGAGTTCACTTGGGTGGAAAGAAATTCATTAGTTAGAGACGGGTTTGGTTGAGGCTGTATAGATGGATAGGGTAGGTTGGTGTTGGGTCTTGGCATTGGAGGGTATGGCCTATTCCCATTCGGCCTAGGAAAACTCCCATTCGCATGATTGTTGGAATTATACCCTTGGGAGGAGTTTCCTTGGCTAGAATTCGGATTGAAGGTAGGTCTATAGGGTTGGTTATTGTAAGGACCTTGCTAAGAAAATCCTTGGTTTTGAGATATGTAGGTAAGGATTTCTCACATAACCTATTAGGTGTAGATCCAAGGGAAGGAATACTCACTTAACCCTAGAGAGACTACGAAAATTTATGTGGAGGATTTCTCACGTGCCACTCAAATTCGTCAAGACAATATCTTGGAAAATCACAAGCAATTCACTTAGGTGATCCTCTTCATTCTTACTGTATATAAGAATATCATCCAAATAAACCACTATAAACTTTCCCAAAAAGGATCTTAGTACTTCATTTATCAAACGCATGAATGTGCTTGGAGCATTCGTAAGACCGAATGGTATGATAAGCCATTCATAGAGTCCATGCTTTGTTTTAAAAGCTGTTTTCCATTCATCACCTTCCCTCATTCTAATTTGGTGGTATCCACTCCTAAGATCAATTTTCAAGAAAATTTTAGACCCACTCAACTCATCAAGCATATCATCAAGCCTAGGTATAGGAAACCTATACTTGATTGTGATGTTGTTCAGAGCTCTACTATCAATACACATCGTCCAAGTTCCATCTTTCATTTGGAACCAACAAAGCAGGCACAGCACAAGGACTCATGGACTCTCTAACATAACCCATCTCCATCAACTCTTGTATTTGCCTTTGTAACTCCTTAGTCTCCATGGGATTGCAATGGTAAGGGGGTTTGTTAGGAAGGGGTGCTCTAGGAATGATGTCAATTTTATGTTCAATACCACGAATAGGTGGCAAACCCTGTGGTAGTTCGTCTGGAAAAACATCCTCATACTCCTTAATCAACTCAACCAACCTTGGGTTTTAAGTCATAAACCCATCATATTCTTCTTTTGACACTAACAAAAAGATTTCATCCTCTTCTCCTATCTCTCCCTCAAACTCCTTATGGGATAAAAAGAAATTTTTGAAAGGGGTAATTTTTGGTGGAGAGGCTTTTTATGGTGGTAAAGGGTGAAGTATCTTTTTGTATCCCTGATGCGTTATGGTATAAGTGTTTGCTAATCCATCATGAATGGATTTTCTATCACTTTTCCAAGGCCTACCTAATAGTATATGACACGCATCCATGGGGATGACATCACATAGCATCTCATCAACATAGTAACCAATGGTAAAGTTCACAAGACATTGTTTTCTTACCCTAGTGTTCTTACTCTTCTCTAACCAACTCAATCTGTATGGATTTGGGTGCCTAGTGGTTTTCAATCCAAGCTTTGTCACCAATTCGCAAGATACCACATTAGCTTTACTCCCACTATCCACAATGAGGTCACAAACCTCCCCTTTCACCTTGCACTTTGTTAAAAACAAATTCTCTCTCTGAATGGGAACTTCTTTCTTTTTCAGATTGGACTTGCAAGGCCCTTCTCAACACCATAATATTTTTCTCAGGAAAACAGTTATCCACTGGTTCATCTTCTTGATCTTGTTCTTCATCCTCTTCATGATAATCATGAAGCAACTCGTCCTCTTCCTCTTCTTCTTCAATGGGAAAAGTTTGAATTGTCATGGCCTTGATCTCCCTTATAGTCAAAGCACGAGAATTTGGGCAATCGCGCTTGTAGTGTCCTCTTCCATAACACTTGAAATAGACTATTTCACTCAGATTGAAGTCTTTGATAATATTTTTTCCTTTATCCTTGTTTAAGGAATCAAAAGTGTTTGGGGTTCTTTTGGGGGGTTAGGAAAAGATGGATTGGGTCTAGGGATAAAAGGCTTGTTTTGGACTTGTGGTGGAAAATTGGGTTTCTTGAATTTAGGGTCAAAAGTGGACATGGGCTTCTTCTTCCTCCTTTGGTTGTCAAACTTGACAGCCAATTTACAAACTTCATCGAAAGTTAAGTTCGGATGAACATCAACCTTTTCATAAACTTCTCGTTCTAACCCAGCCATGAACCTCCCTAGTCTCAACTCTTTGTTTTCCTTAATTTCACAAACAATAAAGAGTCAATATAGGTCAAATTGGATCATATTTGGATAGAAAATAATGTATTTCCCCTTGAACATGTCATAATTGATATGGATATCAAGAAGAAGGGCAATTCATATTTGGATCCAATTAACTTGATGGTGTGTTCGAGTGGATTTGATTTGCAAAAGGGTCAAACTTGGGTCACATTGATTAAAATGGATCAAGATCAAGTGGATTTGGCAGTAAACGAGGGAACGCATGCATGAAGTGAAGTTTCTTGAAGATTCTTGATTTTCTTGATTAGGGTTTGTTAGTTATGCATTTTCTTGTAATTTTCAGTTAATTAGCTAAGAGTCTGTTAGTTAATAATGACTTGGCCGTGTGTATTAGGGTTGTTAAGTCAAACTCAACTTATTTGCTGCCCAAGTTGTTGCTTGCTGTCCAAGTCGGTCATTAGGTCGTAGTTAGTTTAGGTTTCTTTTGTTATAAATAGAGGGTCTTATGCGTTTATAAATATCAATTCAACTTTTTCGGAAAATAAACATTGTATTCGTGAGAATTCAATTAGAACTTGAGAGATTCTTGTTTTAACCTTAATTCTTTGTTTCGAGTGAATCATTCAAAGGTTAAGAAGCCTTAAGCTTTGTCCCGAGTGAATCGTTCAAAGTGAGAGGGTTAGTGATCTTCTTCCAGAGATTGGTTGAAGGTTGTTAACGAGACTTGCACAATTTCTAGAGATTGGTTCTTGTTCAATCCATATCCTTCGATCCTAAGTTACATTCAATTCAAGAAACTTAAATAAAATGTGAAACCCCCTCCTATTATGCATCAAATTGGTATCATAGCTTCATTTTAAGTAGGGAGGAATGTCGTTGTAGGAGGAATTTCTCGTCATTAAGAGCAAAGGTAAGTTTACCCAGATTCGACCACTTTTTGGGCAGAACTTTGGAGAATGATGACTTCTACGTGCCTTGTTCAAATTGGGTGATTCTTATGCGAAAATTAGGTGAAATCTTGTAAGGAATAAGCATATAAAATTTCAGGAGATTCGGAGATCGTTTGCTATAATTTCGAAGGAGGAACATTCAATAGTACCACAAAAGAACCAAATCCGGGGAGGCAAATTTTCAAACTTTTAAAAGAGTTCAAGATTGTGTATGGAAATCAAGATTCTTGGTTGTCTAGTATATTTGATCCATTTAGAAGGAAGTAGTAACGAAATATGGAGCAAGAAGGGATGTCTCTAAAGAGTATCCTCGAAGCCCTAGAACGGATGGAAGCAAGAAGTAACACACGCATTGATGCTGTAGTGGTTGATTATTCAAGGAGGCTAGATCCAAATTCCATTCACTACTATAAAAACAAGAATGACAAGGAGGAAGACTCAGAATCTGATCAATCCAACCCACGCTCTAACCAACAAATCGATGATAAAGGCATCAAGTTAGATGACTTTGATGGACTAGGTGATCTAGAAGATTACCTTGAATGGGAAAGGCAAGTGGAGAAAATTGGAGAATATAAGGGGTTTGATGATGCAAAAATATTCAAAATAGCTTATATTCGATTGATCAAAAGCGCGGGCACATGGTTAGAAAACCTAAAATCTAAAAGAAAGAAGGCTGGAAAATCCAAAATCACTACATGGAGCGAGTTGAAGAAGAAGCTTTGAGCTAAATACGTTCCTAGTGACTTTGAGCAAGAGCAATTCATCAAGCTCACAAACCTATTCCAAGGAAGCAAAACAGTCAAGGACTATATCGTGGAGCATGAGCGTTTATATGCGCTTTGTGACCTTGAAGAAAAGGAACCTTTGAGGATTGCAAGGTTTCTAAAAGGATTAAATCGAGATATAGCAAGAAGGTGTGAATTGCAGCCCAAAAATTCTTACCACGAAGTATGCAAGTTTGCATTGAAGATTGAGCAGCACCTTAAGGAAGAAAAGGGTGGAACATCAAGACCATATTCTAAACCTTTCACCCCTCATAATGCTAAGGAATCCACGAATCCTACTAACACTACAAAGATGGATGATAAAAAGCCTTTTGAGAGGAAGTGGCCTGAAAATAAGAAAGATGTTCCGATTTCAAAAGAAGAAGCAACGAGTAGAGTGAAGTGCTTCAAATGCTAAGGGAGAGGACATGTAGCATCCCAATGTCCCTCAAAGAGGACCTTGACCATGGAGAAGTATCTCGAAATGGAAGAGGAGGAAAGGAACTACAATTTTGTTGCTATAGAAGAGGAACACACCTTAGAGTAAGAAGAAGATGAGGATGAGGATGCTTTTGCTGATGAAGAACACCAAACCTTGGTGTTAAAGAAAGTGATGCTCACAGAGGTGAATGAATCAAATGAACAAAGAGAGAATTTGTTTCATATGAGGTGTGTAGTTAAAGATAGAGCGTGCAATGTTATCATTGATAGTGGTTCATGCACAAACGTAGCCTCAAGTGAGATGGTTCATAAGCTAGGGTTGCCAACCAGAGATCATGTGAAACCATACAAAATAAGTTGGCTTGATGATTCAAAGGGTCTAAGAGTAAAGAAGCAAGCACTAGTCACGTTTTCCATTGGAAACTACAAAGAAGAGCTATGGTGTGACGTTATTCCAATGAGCGCTTGTCATCTACTACTTGGGAGGCCTTGGCAGTTTGATAGGAAGGTGATCCATGATGGGGAATCAAATACCTATACAGTATTGAGCGAAATTAAAAGAATCAAATTAATGCCCATGTCACCTAATGAATACTACACAAGCTGCAGAACAAAAGCACAACCAAAGCCTACCATGTTTATCTCCCAACAAGAGTTAGACAATGAGATTATGGAGAATGGGGGATTGTGCTACCTTTTGGTGATTAAAGAAGCCCAACCACATGGAAACATGGAGAATGGTAATCTACATGCATTGCTAGAAGAGTTTAGAGATGTGTTCCCTAAGGAACTACCCAAGGAACTACCCAAGGGACTACCCAAGATGTGTTCCCAAGGGAATCGAGCAAGCAATCGACCTAATCCCAGGGGCACCATTGCCTAACAAACCAGCCTACAGATGTGATCCAGAGGCATTTAAAGAACTTCAAAGACAAATTGAGGAGCTAATCAACATGGGATATGTTAGGGAGAGCATGAGTCCATGCGCTATACCGACGTTGCTTGTACCAAAGAAAGATGGGACTTGGAGGATGTGCATTGACTCTCGGGCAGTCAACAATATCACCATCAAATATAGATTCCCAATACCACGGTTGGATGACATGTTTGATGAGCTTCATGGGGCAACCATATTCTCAAAAATTGACTTACGAAGTGGTTATCACCAAATGAGGATAAGAGAAGGGGATGAGTGGAAAACAACATTAAAAATGAAACAAGGGCTGTACGAATGGATGGTTATGCCATTTGGGCTGTGCAACGCTCCAAGCTCGTTTATGAGGCTTATGATTAAGGTACTTTGACCCTTCCTTAATAATTTCATAGTGGTGTATTTGGATGATATTTTGGTTTATAGTAAAAGCCACGTTGAACATCTACTGCATTTGAGACAATTATTCGAAAGATTGAGAGAACAAAAACTATATGGAAAGATGGAGAAGTGTTCTTTCATGATGGAGAGTATTACTTTCCTAGGGTACATTGTTTCAAGTGAAGGTATCAAGGTAGATCCTGAAAAGGTTAGTGCTATTTCTTCTTGGAAAACGCCTACCAATGTCCATGAGGTTCGAAGTTTTCATGGCCTAGCATCATTCTATAGGAGGTTTATTAAAGATTTCTCTTCCATTGTTGTACCTATAACTGAATTAACAAAGAAAGGGGAGTTTGTTTGGAACGAGAAAACACAAAGGGCATTCAATCACATTAAAGATAAATTGTGCAATACACCTTTCCTAGCACTTCCTGATTTTGAGAAGTTATTTGAAGTAGAATATGATGCTAGTGGGATCGGTATTGGGGAAGTACTCATACAAGAAAGAAGACCAATAGCCTATTTTAGTGAGAAGTTGACCGGGGCCAAATTGAACTATTTGAACTATGACAGAGAATTTTATGCTATTGTGAGAGCTCTTGATCATTGGTCGCACTACCTTTGGCCAAAACCATTTGTGTTATATTCGGATCACGAAGCCTTGAAGCATATACATGGTCAATGGAAACTCAATCATAGACATGCAAAATGGATGGAATTTCTACAATTTTTTACTTTCTCCTCAAAGTATAAGGTAAAGCTAATGTGGTGGCCGACGCATTTTCTAGAAGAGCTTACTTATTGGCTATGGTGGATGCAAGAGTAATTGGATTCGAGCATATTCAATCTTTGTATAAAGAAGATCTAGATTTCTCACATGAGTATGAAAGTCCATCAAGGGAGTATTCGTTGCAAGATGGTTTCCTTTTCAAAGGGAATAGAATATGCATTCCTTGTTGTGGAGTTCGAGAGCTACTCATTAGAGAGGTGCATTCAGGACCCTTGGCTGGTCACTTTGAGGTACACAAGACTTTGGAGATTTTGGGGGAAAACTTCTTTTGGCCACGGATGTTGAGGGATGTGCAACATGTTGTTTCGAGATGCCCTACGTGCCAAAAATCAAAGATTTCCTTCACTAAAGGTTTATACGCTCCTTTACTAGTTGCAATCTCACCATGGATAGTGTAAGTATGGAGTTCATTGTTGGGTTATCAAGGACACAAAGGGGAAAGGATGCTATCATGGTTGTAGTTGACATATTTTCAAAGATGGCTCATTTCACTCCAATGCATAAAACGGATGATGCTCAACATGTAGCAGATTTATTCTTCAAGGAGATAGTGAAATTGCATGGCATTCCAAGGAGCATAGTCTCGGATCTATATTCAAAGTTATTGAGCCATTTCTGGAAGTGTTTGTGGAAGCTTGTGGGGACTAAGTTAATGTTTAGTACCTCCCACCACCCTCAAATAGATGGGCAAACCGAGGTCACAAATCGTACCTTAGGTCAGTTGCTAAGAGGATTAGTTAGTAGAAGTTAAAAGGATTGGGATAATAAGCTAGCACATGCTGAATTTGCTTACAATCGGTCTCACACCTCTATTACACAAAAGACACCATTTGAGGTTGTGTATGGTGTTAATCTGTTTTTTCCTATTGATTTGCTTCCATTAAAGAAGACAGATATTCATGTTGATGCTAAGAAACGTCTTGAGGTGTTCTTAAAGACTTGTGCCGAGGTTAAGGAAAGAATTGAGAGGATGAATGAAGTGTATAAGACACGGTCAAACAAGAACCAAAGGCAGCCTATCTACAAGGTTGGGGACTTGGTATGGTTACACTTAAGGAAGGAGAGGTTCCCAGAGAAACGCAAAAATAAGCTAATGCCTCGGGCAGATGGTCCATTCGAGGTTATTGAGGCCTATGGAGATAGTGCATATAAGCTTGATCTTCCTAGTGAATATGGCAATGTGAGTGCTACCTTTAATGTTGGAGATCTTTCACCTTATCTTGAGGATGAGAATTTGAGGGCAAATTCTTTTGAAGAAGGGGGGAATGATATGGATATTAAGAAGAAGGGCAATTTATATTTGGATCCAATTAACTTGATGGTGTGTCCGAGTGGATTTGATTTGCAAAAGAGTCAAACTTGGGTCACATTGATTAAAATGGATCAAGATCAAGTGGATTTGGCAGTAAATGAGGGAACGCATGCATGAAGTGAAGTTTCTTGAAGATTCTTGATTTTCTTGATTAGGGTTTGTTAGTTATGCGTTTCCTTGTAATTTTTAGTTAATTAGCTAAGAGTATGTTAGTTAATAATGACTTGGCCGTGTGTATTAGGGTTGTTAGAAGTTAAGGTTGAGTCAAACTCAACTTGCTTGCTGCCCAAGTTGTTGCTTGCTACCCAAGTCGGTCATTAGGGTCCTAGTTAGTTTAGGTTTCTTTTGTTATAAATAGAGGGTCTTATGCGTTTGTAAAGATCAGTTTAACTTTTTCAGAAAATAAACATTGTATTCGTGAGAATTCAATTAGAACTTGAGGGATTCTTGTTCAACCTTAATACTTTGTTTCGAGTGAATCATTTAAAGGTTAAGAAGCCTTAAGCTTTGTCCCGAGTGAATCGTTCAAAGTGAGAGGGTTAGTGATCTTCTTTTAGAGATTGATTGAAGGTTGTTAACGAGACTTGCACAATTTCCAGAGATTGGTTCTTGTTCAATCCATATCCTTCGATCCTAAGTTACATTCAATTCAAGAAACTTAAAGAAAACGTCAAACCCCCTCCTATTACGCATCAATAATCACTTGAAATACATCGATTTGGCTTAAACTCGGTCAAATGAGAGAGGTTTTCGGTATGAATTGTCTTGAACACTTCGAATTGGACGATATGAGTCAATATAAGTAAAATATGATCAATTTTGGGAGGAAAATAATGTATTTACCTTGAACATTTCATAAATAATTGAAATACATCAATTTGAGTCAAATCAGTCCAATAAGAGAGGTTTTGTGTATAAAATAACTTAAACACTTTGAATTCGACAATATTAGTCAATATAGGTCATATGGGATCAATTTTGAGTAGAAAAGGAAGTATTTACCCTTGACCATGTCATAAACACTTGAAATACATGGATTTGAGACAAACTCGGTCAAATGGGAGAGATTCTCGGTATATGATGACTTAAACACTTTGAATCGGACAATATGAGTCAATATAGGTCAAGTAGGATCAATTTTAGGGAGAAAATGACGTATTTACCCTTGAACATGTCATAAATACTTGAAATACATCAATTTAAGTCAAACTCGTTTAAATGGGAGAGGTTCTCGGTATAAAATGACTTAAACACTTTGAATCAGACAATACGAGTCAATATAATTCAAATAGTTTAGATTTTGGGGAAATATGACGTATTTACCCTAGAACAAGACATAAACTATTGAAACATAATGATTTGAGTCAAACTCGGTCAAATGGGAGAGGTTTTGGGTATTAAATGACTTAAACACTTCGAATCGGACGATATGATTCAATATAGGTCAAATAGGATAAGTTCTGGGTAGAAAATGACGTATTTACCCTTGAACATATCATAAACATTTGAAATACATCGATTTGAGCCAAAATCAGTCAAATAGGAGATGTTCTAGGTATAAAATGACTTAAACACTTCGAATCGGACGATATGATACAATAAGACTCAAATGGGATCAAATTTGGGTAGAAAATGATGTATTTACCCTTGAAAATGTTGTAAACACTTGAAATATATGTATTTGAGTTAAACTCGGTCAAATGAGGGAGGTTTTGGGTATAAAATGAGTTAAACACTTCGAATCTGACCATATGAGTCAATATAAGTCAAATAGGATCAATTTCGGGGAGAAAATGATGTATTTACCCTTGAACATTTCATAAAGAATTGAAATACATCAATTTGAGTTAAACTCGATCAAATGAGAGAGGTTCTAGGTAAAAAATGACTTAAACACTTCGAATTAGACGATATGAGTCAATATACGTCAAATAGGATCCATTTTGGGGAGAAAATGACGTATTTACACTTGAAAATGTCAAAAATAGTTAAATACATCGATTTGAGTCAAACTCCGTCAAATGGGAGAGATTCTCGGTATGAAATGATGTAAACACTTTGAATCCGACGATATGAGTCAATATAGGTCAAATGGGATCAATTTTGGGTAGAAAATGACGTATTTAGCCTTAAACATGTCATAAACACTTGAAATACATCGATTTCAGTCAAACTCGGTCAAATGGGAGAGGTTTTGGGTATAAAATGACCTAAGCATTCAAATCAGACGATATGAGCCAATAAAGGTCAAATGGGATCAGTTTTGGGTAGAAAATGACGTATTTACCCTTAAACATGTCATAAACACTTGAAATACATCGATTTTAGTCAAACTCAGTTAAATGGGAGAGATTCTCGGTATAAAATGACTTAAATAATTCGAATCAGAGGATATGCATCAATATAGGTCAAATAGAATCACTTTTGGGTAGAAAATAACAAAATTTACCCTTGAACAAGTCATAAACACTTTAAATGCATCGATTTGATTCAAACTTGGTCAAATAGGAGAGATTCTTGGTATTAAATGACTTAAACACTTTGAATCAGACGATATGAGTCAATATAGGTCGAATGGGATTAGTTTTGGGTAGAAAATGACGTATTTACCCTTAAACATGTCATAAACACTTGAAATCCATCAATTTGAGTCAAACTTGGTCAAATGGGAGAAGTTTTGGGTATAAAATGACTTAAACATAGTGAATTGGATGATATGATTCAATATAGGTCAAATGGGAACATTTTTGGGTAGAAAATGACGTATTTATCCTTGAACATGTCATAAATACTTGAAATATAGCGATTTAAGTTAAACTCGGTCAAACGGGAGCGGTTTTGGGTATAAAATGACTGAAACACTTCAAATCTCACGATATGATTCAATATAGGTCAAATGGGATTAGTTTTGGGTAGAAAATGACGTATTTAACCTTAAACATGTCATTAAAACTTGAAATACATCGATTTGATTCATACTCGGTCATATGGGAGAGGGTTATGGGTATAAAATGACCTAAACACTTCAAATCGGATGATCAGAGTCATTATAGGTCAAATTGGATTAATTTTGGGGAGAAAATGACGTATATACACTTGAACATGTCATAAATTCTTGAAATACATCGGTTTGAGTCAAACTCGGTGAAATGGGAGAGGTTTTGGTTATAAAATAAGTTAAACAGTTTGAATCAGAGGAAATGCATCAATATAGGGCAAATGGGATCAGTTTTGGGAAGAAAATGACGAATTTACCCTTGAACATGTCATAAACACTTGAAATCCATCGATTTGAGTCAAACTCAATCAAATGGGAATGATTCTCTGTATGAAATTACTTAAACACTTTGAATCGGACGATATGAGTCAATATAGGTCAAATAGGATCAATTTTTGGTAGAAAATGACGTATTTACCCTTGAACATGTCATAAACACTTGAAATACATCAATTTGAGTCAAATTCGGTTGAATGGGAGAGGTTCTGGGTATAAAATAACTTAAACTATTCGAATCGGTCAATAAGAGTCAATAAAGGTCAAATGGAATCATTTTTGGGAATTAAATGACGTATTTACCCTTAAACATGTCATAAACACTTGAAATACATCGATTTGAGTCAAACTCGGTGAAATGGGAGAGGTTTTGAGTATACAAACACTTGAACATGTCATAAACACTTGAAATACATCGATTTGAGGCAAATTCGGTCAAATGGCGGAGATTCTCGTTATCAAATGACTTAAACACTTTGAATCGAATGATATGAGTTATATAAGTCAAATAAGATCAGTTTTAGGTAGAAAATGATGTATTTACCCTTGAACATGTCACAAACACTTGAAATAAAGCGATTTGAGGCAAACTCGGTCAAATGGCATAGATTCTCGTTATGAAATGACTTAAACACTTTGAATCGAATGATATGAGTTATATAAGTCAAATAAGATCAGTTTTGGGTAGAAAATGATGTATTTACCCTTGAACATGTCAAAAACACTTGAAATACATCGATTTGAGTCAAATTCGGTCGAATGGGAGAGGTTCTAGGTTTAAAATAACTTAAACAATTCGAATTGGACAATAAGATTCAAAATAGATCAAATTGGATCAATTTTGGGGAGAGAATGACGTATTTACCCTTGAAAATGGGAGATGTTCTGGGTATAAAATGACTTAAAAACTTCTAATTAGACCATATGAGTCAATATAGGTCTAATGGGATCAGTTTTGGGTAGAAAATGGCGAATTTACCCTTGAACATGTCATAAACACTCAAAATACATCGATTTGAGTCAAACTCGGTCAAATGGGAGAGGTTCTGGGTAGAAAATGACTTAAACAATTCGAATGAGAGGATATGAGTCAATATATGATGAATGGGATCAGTTTTGGGTCGAAAACGACAAATTTACCCTTGAACATGTCATAAACACTCGAAATACATCGAATTTAGTCAAACTTGGTCAAATAGGAGAGGTTAAACACTTCGAATCGGACGATATGAATCAATATAAGTCAAATGAGATTAGTTTTGGGTAGAAAATGATGTATTTACCCTTGTACATTTCATAAACACTTAAAATACAACAATTTGAGTTAAATTCCGTTAAATGGAGAGGTTTTGGGTATAAAATGACCTTAAGTATTGGAATCAGACGATATGAGTCAATAAAGGTCAAATGGAATCAGTTTTGGGTCAAAAGTGACGTATTTACCCTTAAACATGTCATAAGCACTTTAAATACATCGATTTGATTTAAACTCGATTAAATAGGAGAGATTCTTGGTATGAAATGACTTAAACACTTTGAGTCGGACGATATGAGTCAATATAGGTCAAATGGGATCAGTTTTGGGTAGAAAATGACGTATTTACCTTGACCAAGTCATGAACACTTGAAATACATTGATTTGAGTCAAACTCGGTGAAATGGGAGAGGTTTTGGGTATGAAATAATTTAAACAATTTGAATCATAGGAAATGCATCAATATAGGTCAAATGGGATTACTTTTGGGTAGAAAATGACGAATTTACCCTTGAACATGTCATAAACACTTGAAATACATTGATTTGAGTCAAACTCGGTTAAATGGGATGGGTTTTGGGTATAAACTAACTTAAACTTTTCGAATCGGACAATATGAGTCAATATAGGTCAAATTGGATCAATTTTGGGGAGAAAATGATGTAGTTACCCTTGAACATGTCATGAATTCTTGAAATTCATTAAATCGGACGATATGAGTCAATATAGGTCTAATGGGATTAGTTTTGGGTAGAAAATGATGAATTTACCCTTGAACATGTCATAAACACTCAAAATACATCGATTTGAGTCAAACTCGGTCAAATTGGAGAGGTTCTGGGTAAAAAATGACTTAATAATTCGAATCAAAGAGTCAATATAGGATTAATGGGATCAGTTTTGGGTAGAAAATGACGTATTTACATTTAAACATATCATAAACACGTGAAATACATCCATTTGAGTCAAACTCGGTCAAATGGGAGAAGTTATGGGTATAAAATGACCTAAACACTTCGAATCGGACGATAAGAGTACACCTTGGTCAAAATGGATTAATTTTGGGGAGAAAATGACGTATTTACCCTTGACAAGGTCATAAACACTTGAAATACATCGATTTCAGTCAAAGTTAGTGAAATGGGAGAGGTTCTCGGTATGAAATGACTTAAAACTTGGAATCGGACGATATGAGTCAATATAGGTCAAATAGGATCAGTTTTGGGTAGAAAATGATGTATTTACCCTTGAACATGTCATAAACACTTGAAATGCATCGATTTGAGTCAAACTCGGTGAAATGGGAGAGATTCTCGGTATGAAATGACTTAAACACTTTGAATCGGACGATATGAGTCAATATAGGTCAAATGCTATCAGTTTTTGGTAAAAAAAGACGTATTTATCCTTAAACATGTCATAAACACTTAAAATGCATCGATTTGAGTCAAACTCGGTCGAATAGGATGGGTTTTGGGTATAAAAAATGTTAAACAATTAGAATCGGACAATATGAGTCAATATAGGTCAAAGTGGATCAACTTTGGGGAGAAAATGATGTAGTTACCCTTGAACATGACATGAATTCATCAAATCGGACGATATGAGTCAATATAGGTCTAATGGGATCAGTTTTGGGTAGAAAATGACGAATTTACCCTTGAACATGTCATAAACACTCAAAATACGTCGATTTGAGTCAAACTCGGTCAAATGGGAGAGGTTCTGGGAAGAAAATGACTTAAACAATTCGAATCAGAGGATGTGAGTCAATATAGGATTTATGGGATCAGTTTTGGGTAGAAAATGATGAATTTACCCTTGAACATGTCATAAACACACGAAATACATCGATTTGAGTCAAACTCGGTCTAATGGGAGAGGTTCTAGGTAGAAAATGACCAAAACATTTCGAATCGGACGATATGAGTAAGTATAGGTCAAATGGGATTTGGTTTGGGTAGAAAATGACATATTTACCCTTGAACATGCCATAAAACTTGAAATACATCGATTTGAGTCAATACGCTCAAATGGGAGAGATTCTCGGTATTAAATGACTTAAACACTTTGAATTGGACGATATGAGTCAATATAAGTCAAATAGGATCATTTTTGGGTAGAAAATGATGTATTTACCCTTGAACATTTCATAATCACTTGAAATGCATCGATTTGAGTCAAACTCGGTTGAATGGGATGGGTTTTGGGTATAAAATAACTTAAACTTTTCGAATCGGACAATATGAGTCAATATAGGTTAAATTGGATCAATTTTGGGGCGAAAATGACGTAGTTACCCTTGAACATGTCATGAATTCTTTAGATTCATCAAATCGGATGATATGAGTCAATATAGGTCTAATGGGATCCGTTTTGGGTAGAAAATGACAAATTTACCCTTGAACATGTCATAAGCACTCAAAATACATCGATTTGAGTCAAACTCGGTCAAATTGGAGAGGTTCTAGGTAGAAAATGACTTAAACAATTCGAATCAAAGAATCAATATAGTATTAATGGGATCAGTTTTGGGTAGAAAATGACGTATTTACATTTGAACATATCATAAACACATGAAATACATCCATTTGAGTGAAACTCGGTCAAATGGGAGAAGTTATGGGTATAAAATGACATAAACACTTCGAATCGGACGATAAGAGTCAACCTAGGTCAAAATGGCTTAATTTTGGGGAGAAAATGACGTATTTACCCTTAACCATGTCATAAACACTTGGAATACATCAATTTGAGTCAAACTCGGTCAAATGGGAGAGATTCTCAATATGAAATGACTTAAAAACTTTAAATCGGACGATATGAGTCAGTATAGGTCAAATAGGATCAGTTTTGGGTAGAAAATGACGTATTTACCCTTGAACATGTCATAAACACTTGAAATGCATTGATTTGTGTCAAACTCGGTTGAATGGGATGGGCTCTGGGTATAAAATAAATTAAACAATTCGAATCGGACAATATGAGTCAATATATGTTAAATTGGATCAACTTTTAGGAGCAAATGACGTAGTTACCCTTGAACATATCATGAATTCTAGAAATTCATCAAATCGGACGATATGAGTCAATATAGATCCAATGGGATCAGCTTTGGGTAGAAAATGACGAATTTACCCTTGAACATGTCATAAACACTCAAAATACATCGATTTGAGTCAAACTCAACCAAATGGGAGAGGTTCTCGGTAGAAATGACTTAAACAATTCGAATCAGAGGATATGAGTCAATATAGGATTAATGGGATTAGTTTTGGGTAGAAAATGACAAATATACCCTTAAACATGTCATAAACACTCGGTCAAAGGGAGAGGTTCTTGGAAGAAAATGACTAAAACAATTCGAATCAGAGGATTTGGGTACAAAATGACGAATTTACCCTGGAACATGTCATAAACACTCGAAATACATCGATTTTAGTCAAACTTGGTCAAATTGGAGTGGTTTTGGGTATAAAATGACCCAAAAACATCAAATGGGACGATATGAATCTATATAGGTCAAATGAGATTAGTTTTGGGTAGAAAATGACGTATTTACCCTTGTACATATCATAAACACTTGAAATACATCGATTTGAGTCAAACTCGGTCAAATGGGAGAGGTTGTGAGTATAAAATGACTTAAACACTCGAATCGAACGATATGAGTCAGTAAAGGTCAAATGGGATCAATTTTGGGTAGAAAATGACGAATTTACACTTGAACTTGTCATAAACACTTGAAATACATCGGTTTGAGTCAAACCTTTTTTAAAATGGCAGAGAATTTCGGTATGAAATGACTTAAACAAATTGAATCGGACGATATGAGTCAATATAGGTCAAATGGGATCAGTTTTGGGTAGAAAATGACATATTTACTTTGGAACATATCATAAACACGTGAAATACATCCATTTGAGTCAAACTCGGTCAAATGGGAAAAGTTATGGGTATAAACTGACCTAAACACTTCGAATTGGATGATGAGTCAACATAGGTCAAAATGGATTAATTTTGGGGAGAAAATGACTTATTTATCCTTGACCATGTCATAAACACTTGAAATACATCGATTTGAGTCAAACTCAATGAAATAGGAGAGGTTCTCGGTATGAAATGACTTAAACACTTTGAATCGGACGATATGAGTCAATATAGGTCAAATAGGATCAGTTTTGGGTAGAAAATGACCTATTTACCCTTGAACATGTCATAAACACTTAAAATGCATCGATTTGAGTCAAACTCGGTCGAATAGGATGGGTTCTGGTATAAAAAAAAAGTTAAACAATTAGAATCGGACAATATGAGTCAATATAGGTCTAATGGGATCAGTTTTGGGTAGAAAATGATGAATTTACTCTTGAACATGTCATAAACACTCAAAATACATCGATTTGAGTCAAACTCGACCAAATGGGAGAGGTTCTGGGTAGAAAATGACTAAAACAATTCGAATCAGAGGATATGAGTCAATATAGGATTAATGGGATCAGGTTTGGGTAGAAAATGACGAATATACCCTTGAACATGTCATAAACACTCTAAATACATCAATTTGAGTCAAACTCGGTCAAATAGGAGAGGTTCTGGGAAGAAAATGACTTAAACAATTCGAATCAGAGGATATGAGTCAATATAGGATTAATGGGATCAGTTTTGGGTAGAAAATGACGAATTTACCCATGACCACGTCATAAACACTCGAAATATATCGATTTGAGTCAAACTCGGTCTAATGGGAGAGGTTCTGAGTATAAAATGACTGAAACATTTCGAATCGGAAGATATGAGTCAATATAGATCAAATGGGATATGGTTTGGGTAGAAAATGACGTATTTACCCTTGAACAGGTCATAAACACTTGAAATACATCGATTTAAGTCAAACTTGGTTAAATGGGCATGGTTTTAGGTATTAAATGACTTTAACACTTCGAGTCGGATGATATGATTCAATATTGGTCAAATTGGATTAGTTTTGGTTAGAAAATGACGTATTTACCCTTGAACATTTCATAAACACCTGAAATATATCAATTTAAGTCAAACTCGGTCTAATGGGAGAGGTTATGGGTATAAAATGAATGAAACATTTCGAATCGGACGATTTGAGTCAGTATAGGTCAAATGGAATCTGGTTTGGGTAGAAAATGACGTATTTATCCTTGAACATGTCATAAAACTTGAAATACATCAATTTTAGTCAATACGGTCAAATAGGAGAGATTCTCGGTATTAAATGACTTAAACACTTTGAATCGGACGATATAAGTCAATATAAGTCAAATAGGATCAGTTTTGGTAGAAAATGATGTATTTACCCTTGATCAAGTCATAAGCACTTGTATTGCATCGATTTGAGTCAAACTCGGTCGAATGGGATGGGTTCTGGGTGTAAAATAACTTAAACAATTCGAATCGGACAATATGAGTCAATATAGGTCAAATTGGATCAATTTTGGGGAGAAAATGACGTAAATACCCTTGAACAAGTCATGAATTCTTGAAATTCATCAAATCGGGCGATATGAGTCAATATAGGTCTAATGGGATCGGTATTGGGTAGAATATGATGAATTTACCCTTGAACATGTCATAAACACTCAAAATACATCGATTTGAGTCAAACTCGGTCAAATTGGAGAGGTTCTGGGTAGAAAATGACTTAAACAATTCAGACCAAAGAATATGAGTCAATATAGGATTAATGGGATCAGTTTTGGGTAGAAAACGACAATTTTCCATTTGAAGATTTCATAAACCCTCGAAATACATCGATTTGAGTCTAACTCATTCAAATGGGAGATGTTCTGGGTATAAAATGACTTAAACACTTCGAATCGGACAATATGATTCAATATAGGTCAAATGAGACTAGTTTTGGGTAGTAAATGACATATTTACCCTTGAACATTTCATAAACACTTTAAATACATCAATTTGAGTCAAACTCGGCTAAATGGGAGAGTTTCTACTTCAAATGGGACGATATGAGTCAAAAAAGGTAAAATGGGATCAGTTTTGGGTAGAAAATGACATATTTACCCTAGACATGGCATAAACACTTGAAATACATCGATTTGAGTCAAACTCGGTGAAATGGCTGAGGTTCTAGGTATAAAATAACTCAAAAAAATTGAATTAGAGGAAATGCATCCATATAGGTCAAATGGGATTAGTTTTGGGTAGAAAATGACGAATTTACCCTTGAACATGTTATAAACACTTGAAATACATCGATTTGAGTCAAACTTGGTCAAATTGGAGAGATTCTCGGTATGAATTAACTTAAACACTTTGAATCATACACTATGATTGAATATATGTGAAATGAGATCAATTTTGGGTAGAAAATGACGTATTTACCCTTAAAAATGTCATAAACACATGAAAGACATTGATTTGAGTCAAACTCAGTCAAATGGGAGACGTTCTTGGTATAAAATGACTGAAACACTTCGAATCGGATGACAAGATTCAATATTGGTCAAATTGCGTCAATCTCGTTCAAATGGGAGAGGTTTTGGGTATAAAATGACTTAAACACTTTGAATCGAACGATATGAGTCGGTAGAGGTCAAATAGGATTAGTTTTAGGTAGAAAATGACGTATGTACCCTTGAACATGTCATAAACACTTGAAATACATTGTTTTGAGTCAACCTCAGTCAAATGGGTGAGGTTCTGGGTATAATATGACTGAAACAATTCGAATCGGACGATATGAGTCAATATTGGTCAAATAGGATCAGTTTTAGGTAGAAAATGACGTATTTACCCTTGTACATGTCGTAAAAACTTGAAATACATCGATTTGGGTCAAACTCGGTTAGAAGGGAGAGATTCTTGGTTTGAAATGACTTGAACACATTAAATCGAACGATACGAGTAATTATAGGTCAAATGGGATCAGTTTTAAGTAGAAAATGATGTATTTACCTTTGAACATGTCATAAAAACTTAAAATACATCGATTTGAGTCAAACTCGGTCAAATGGGAGAGGTTCTCGGAATTAAATGACTTAAACACTTCAGATTAGATGATATGATTCAATATAAGTCAAACGGGATTAGTTTTATGTAGAAAATGACAAATTTATCCTAGAACACGTCTTAAAGAATTGAAATACATTCAGTTGAGTCAAACTCGGTAAAATAGGAGAGATTCTAAGTGTAAAATGACTTAAACACTTCGAATCAGATGATATGAGTCAATATAGGTCAATTGGGATCGGTTTTGGGTAGATAATGACGAATTTACCCTTAAACACGTCATAAACATTTGAAATACATCGATTGGAGTCAAACTCGGTCAAATAGGAGGTATAAAATGACTTAAATAGTTCAAATCAGTCGATATAAGTTAATATATGTCAAATGGGATCAGTTTTGAGTAGAAAATGACGAATTTACCCTTGTATAGATCATAAACACTTGAAATACATCGATTTGAGTCAAACTCGGTCAAATGGGCATGGTTTTAGGTATTAAATGACTTTAACACTTCGAATCGGATGATATGATTCAATATTGGTTAAATAGGATTAGTTTTGGTTAGAAAATGGCGTATTTACCCTTGAACATTTCATAACCACCTGAAATACATCGATTTGAGTCAAACTCGGTCTAATAGGAGAAATTCTGGGTATAAAAGACTGAAACATTTCGAATCGGACGATATGAGTTAGGGTCAAATGGGATCTGGATTGGGTAGAAAATGACGTATTTATCCTTGAACATGTCATAAAACTTGAAATACATCGATTTGAGTAAATACGGTCAAATGGGAGAGATTCTCAGTATTAAATGACTTAAACACTTTGAATCGAACGATATGAGTCAGTATAGGTCAAATATGATCAGTTTTAGGTAGAAAATGACGTATTTACCCTTGATCACGTCATAAACACTTGTATTGCATCAATTTGAGTCAAACTCGGTCAAATGGGATGGGTTCTGGGTATAAAATAATTTAAACAATTCGAATCGGGAAATATGAGTCAATATAGGTCAAATTGGATCAATTTTGGGGAGAAAATGACGTAGTTACCCTTGAACATGTCATGAATTCTTGAAATTCATCAAATCGGACGATTTGAGTCAATTTAAGTCGAATGGGATCAGTTTTGGGTAGAAAATGACGAATTTACCCTTGAACATGTCATAAACACTCAAAATACATCGATTTGAGTCAAACTCGGTCAAATTGGAGAGGTTCTGGGTAGAAAATGACTTAAACAATTCGAATCAAAGAATATGAGTCAATATAGGCTTAATGGGATCAATTTTCGGTAGAAAATGACAATTTTACATTTGAAGATTTCATAAACCCTCGAAATACATCGATTTGAGTCTAACTCATTCAAATAGGAGATGTTCTAGGTATAAAATGACTTAAACACTTCGAATGGGACGATATGATTCAATATAGGTCAAATAAGACCAGTTTTCGATAGAAAATGACGTATTTACCCTTGAACATTTCATAAGCACTTTAAATACATCAATTTGAGTCAAACTCGGTTAAATGGGAGAGTTTCTACTTCGAATGGGACGATATGAGTCAAAAAAGGTCAAATTGGATCAGTTTTGGGTAACAAATGACCTATTTTTCCATGACATGTCATAAACACTTGAAATACATCGATTTGAGTCAAACTCGGTGAAATGGCTGAGATTCTAGGTATAAAATAACTCAAAAAATTCGAATTAGAGGAAATGCATCAATATAGGTCAAATGGGATCAGTTTTGGGTAAAAAATGACGAATTTACCCTTGAACATGTCATAAACACTTGAAATACATCGATTTGAGTCAAACTTGGTCAAATTGGAGAGATTCTCAGTATGAATTGACTTAAACACTTTGAATCGGACAATATGATACAATATAGGTGAAATGAGATCAATTTTCGGTAGAAAATGACGTATTTACCCTTAAACATGTCATAAACACTTGAAAGACATTGATTTAAGTCAAACTCAGTCAAATAGGAGACGTTCTTGGTATAAAATGACTGAAACACTTCGAATCGGATGACAAGATTCAATATTGGTGAAATTGTGTCAATCTCGATCAAATGGGAGAGGTTTTGGGTATAAAATGACTTAAACACTTTGAATCGGACGATATGAGTCAGTAGAGGTCAAATAGGATCAGTTTTAGGTAGAAAATGACGTATTTACCCTTGACCATGTCATAAACACTTGAAATACATTGATTTGAGTCAACATCAGTAAAATGGGAGAGGTTTTGGGTATAATATGACTGAAACAATTCGAATCGGACGATGTGAGTCAATATAGGTCAAATAGGATTAATTTTAGGTAGAAAATGGCGTATTTACCCTTAAACATGTCATAAAAACTTGAAATACATTGATTTGAGTCAAACTCGGTCAAATGGGAGAGGTTATGGGTATAAAATTACCTAAACACTTTGAATCAGACGATAAGAGTCAATATTGGTCAAATAGGATCAGTTTTCGGTAGAAAATGACTCCCTTGTACATGTCATAAAAACTTGAAATACATCGATTTGGGTCAAACTTGGTCAAAACGGAGAGATTCTTGGTTTGAAATGACTTAAACACTTTGAATCTAACGATACGAGTCAATATAGGTTAAATGGGATCAGTTTTAAGTAGAAAATAACGTATTTACCTTTGAACATGTCATAAAAACTTAAAATACATAGATTTGAGTCAAACTCGATCAAATGGGAGAGGTTCTCGGTATTAAATGACTTAAACACTTCAAATTAGACGATATGATTCAATATAAGTCAAACGGGATTAGTTTTATGTAGAAAATGAAAAATTTACCCTAGAACACGTCTTAAAGAATTGAAATACATCCATTTGACTCAAACTCGGTAAAATAGGAGAGGTTTTGGGATTAAAATGACCTAAACACTTCAAATTAGACGATATGAGTCAATATAGGTCAAACGGGATCAGTTTTAGATAGAAAATGACAAATTTACCCTAGAACACGACATAAAGAATTGAAATACATCAATTTGAGTCAAACTCGGTAAAATAGGAGAGATTCTAAGTATAAAATAACTTAAACACTTCGAATCAGACGATATGAGTCAATATAGGTCAAATGGGATCAGTTTTGGGTAGAAAATGACGAATTTACCCTTAAACAAGTCATAAACAATTGAAATACATCGATTGAAGTCAAACTCGGTCAAATAGGAGAGGTTCTGAGTATAAAATGACCTGAACATTTTGAATCAGTCGATATAAGTTAATATAGGTCAAATGGGATTAGTTTTGGGTAGAAAATGACGAATTTACTCTTAAACAGGTCATAAACACTTGAAATACATCGATTTGAGTCAAACTCGGTCAAATAGGCTTGGTTTTAGGTATTAAATGACTTTAACACTTCGATTTGGATGATATGATTCAATATTGGACAAATGGGATTAGTTTTGGTTAGAAAATGACGTATTTACCCTTGAACATTTCATAAACACCTGAAATACATCGATTTAAGTCAAACTCGGTCTAATGGGAGAGGTTCTGGGTATAAAATGACTGAAACATTTCGAATCGAATGATATGAGTCACTATAGGTGAAATGGGATCTGGTTTGGGTAGAAAATGACGTATTTATCATTGAACATGTCATAAAACTCAAAATACATTGATTTGATTCAATACGGTCAAATGGGAGAGATTCTCGGTATTAAATGACTTAAACACTTTGAATTGGACGATATGAATCAATTTAGGTCAAATAGGATCAGTTTTGGGTAGAAAATGATATATTTACCCTTGATCACGTCATAAAAACTTGTATTGCATCGATTTTGAGTCAAACTTGGTCGAATGGGATGGGTTCTGGGTATAAAATAATTTAAACAATTCGAATCGGACAATATGAGTCAATAAAGGTCAAATGGGATCAGTTTTGGGTAAAAAATGACATATTTACCCTAGACATGTCATAAACACTTGAAATACATCGATTTGAGTCAAACTCGGTGAAATGGTTGAGGTTCTAGGTATAAAATAACTCAAAAAATTCGAATTAGAGGAAATGCATCAATATAGGTCAAATGGGATCAGTTTTGGGTAGAAAATGACGAATTTACCCTTGAACATGTTATAAAAACTTGAAATACATCGATTTGAGTCAAACTTGGTCAAATTGGAGAGATTCTTGATATGAATTGACTTAAACACTTTGAATCGGATGACAAAATTAAATATTGGTCAAATTGTGTCAATCTCGATCAAATGGGAGAGGTTTTGGGTATGAAATGACTTAAACACTTTAAATCGAACGATATTAGTCGGTAGAGGTGAAATAGGATCAGTTTTAGGTAGAAAATGACGTATTTACCCTTGAACATGTCATAAACACTCGAAATACATTGATTTGAGTCAACCTCAGTCAAATGGGAGAGGTTCTGGGTATAATATGACTAAAACAATTTAAATCGGACGATATGAGTCAATATAGGTCAAATAGGATCAGTTTTAGGTAGAAAATGGCGTATTTACCCTTGTACATGTCATAAAAACTTGAAATACATCGATTTGGGTAAACCTCGGTCAGAAGGAAGAGATTCTTGGTTGGAAATGACTTGAACACATTGAATCGAACGATACGAGTCAATATAGGTCAAATGGGATCAGTTTTAAGTAGAAAAGGACGTATTTACCTTTGAACATGTCATAAAAACTTAAAATATATCGCTTTGAGTCAAACTCGGTCAAATGGGAGAGGTTCTGGGAATAAAATGACTTAAACACTTCAAATTAGACGATATGAGTCAATATAGGTCAAACGGGATTAGTTTTAGGTAGAAAATGACAAATTTACCCTAGAACACGTCTTAAAGAATTGAAATACATCAATTTTGAGTCAAACTCGGTAAAATAGGAGAGATTCTAAGGGTTAAATAACTTAAACACTTCGAATCAGACGATATGAGTCAATATAGGTCAAATGGAATCAGTTTTGGGTAGAAAATGACGAATTTACCCTTAAACACGTCATAAACATTTGAAATACATCGATTGAAGTCAAACTCGGTCAAATAGGAGAGGTTCTAGGTATAAAATGACTTAAACATTTCGAATCAGTCGATACAAAGGTAATATAGGTCAAATGGGATCAGTTTTGGGTAGAAAATGACGAATTTACCCTTGAACAGGTCATAAACACTTGAAATACATCGATTTGAGTCAAACTCGGTCAAATGGGAATGGTTTTTGGTATTAAAGGACTTAAACACTTCGAGTCGGACAATATGATTCAATATTGGTCAAATTGGATTAGTTTTGGTTAGAAAATGGCGTATTTACCCTTGAACATTTCATAAACACCTGAAATACATCGATTTGAGTCTAACTCGGTCTAATGGGAGAGGTTCTGGGTATAAAATGACGGAAACATTTCGAATCGGACGATATGAGTCAGTATAGGTCAAATAGGATCTAGTTTGGGTAGAAAATGACGTATTTATCCTTGAACATGTCATAAAACTTGAAATACATCGATTTGAGTCAATACGGTCAAATGTGAGAGATTCTCGGTATTAAATGACTTAAACACTTTGAATCGGACGATATGAATCAATATAGGTCAAATAGGATCAATTTTTGGTAGAAAATGATATATTTACCCTTGATCACGTTATAAACACTTGTATTGCATCGATTTGAGTTAAACTCGGTCGAATGGGATGGTTCTGGGTATAAAATAAATTAAACAATTCGAATCGGGCAATATGAGTCAATATAGGTCAAATTGGATCAATTTTGGGGAGAAAATGACGTAGTTACCCTTAAACATGTCATGAATTCTTGAAATTCATCAAATCGGACGATATGAGTCAATTTTTGTCTAATGGGATCAGTTTTGGGTAGAAAATGACAAATTTACCCTTGAACATGTCATAAACACTCAAAATACATTGATTCGAGTCAAACTCGGTTAAATTGGAGAGGTTCTGGGTAGAAAATGACTTAAACAATTCGAATCAAAGAATATGAGTCAATATCGGCTTAATGGGATCAGTTTTGGGAAAAAAACGACAATTTTACATTTGAAGATTTCATAAACCCTCGAAATACATCGATTTGAGTGTAACTCGTTCAAAGGGGAGATGTTCTGGGTATAAAATGACTTAACACTTCGAATCGGACGATATGATTCAATATAGGTCAAATGAGACCAGTTTTGGGTAGAAAATGACGTATTTACCCTTAAACATTTGATAAATACTTTAAATACATCAATTTGAGTCAAACTCGGTTAAGTGGGAGAGGTTCTACTTCGAATCGGACGATATGAGTCAAAAAAGGTCAAATGGGATCAGTTTGGGGTAGAAAATGACCTTTTTACCCTAGACATGTCATAAACACTTGAAATACATCGATTTGAGTCAAACTTGGTGAAATGGCTGAGGTTCTAAGTATAATATAACTCAAAAAATTCGAATAAGAGGAAATGCATCAATATAGGTCAAATGGGATCAGTCTTGGATAGAAAATGACGAATTTACCCTTGAACATGTTATAAACACTTGAAATACATCGATTTGAGTCAAACTTGGTCAAATTGGAGAGATTCTCGTTATGAATTGACTTAAACACTTTGAATTGGACAATATGATTCAATATAGGTGAAATGAGATCAATTTTGGGTAGAAAATGACGTATTTACCCTTAAACATGTCATAAACACTTGAAAGACATTGATTTGAGTCAAACTCAGTCAAATGGGAGACATTCTTGGTATAAAATGACTGAATCACTTCAAATCGGATGACAAGATTCAATATTGGTCAAATTTTGTCAATCTCGATCAAATGGGAGAGGTTTTGGGTATGAAATGACTTTAACACTTTGAATCGGACGATATGAGTCAATATAGATCAAATAGGATTAGTTTTAGGTAGAAAATGATGTATTTACCCTTTAACATTTCATAAACACTTGAAATACATTGATTTGAGTCAACCTCAGTCAAATGGGAAAGGTTCTGGGTATAAAATGACTCAATCTATTCGAATCGGACGATATGAGTCAATATAGGTCAAATAGGATCAATTTTAGGTAGAAAATGGCGTATTTACTCTTAAACATGTCATATAAACTTGAAATACATTGATTTGAGTCAAACTCGGTCAAATGGGAGAGGTTATGGGTACAAAATGACCTATACACTTTAAATCAGACGATAAGAGTCAATATTGGTCAAATAGGATCAGTTTTAGGTAGAAAATGAGGTATTTACCCTTGTACATGTCATAAACACTTTCAATAGATCGATTTGTGTCAAACAGGGTGAATAAGAAGAGATTCTTGGTTTGAAATGACTTAAACACTTTGAATGGAACGATGATACGAGTTAATATAGGTCAAATGGGATCAGTTTTAAGTAGAAAATGACGTATTTATCTTTGAACATGTCATAAAAACTTAAAATACATCGATTTGAGTCAAACTCGGTCAAATGGGAGAGGTTCTGGGTATAAAATGACTTAAACACTTCAAATTAGACGATATGAGTCAATATAGGTCAAACGACATAAGTTTTGGTTAGAAAATGACAAATTTACCCTAGAACACGACATAAAGAATTGAAATACATTGATTTGAGTCAAAGTCGGTAAAATAGGAGAGATTCCTAGTATAAAATGACTTAAATACTTCGAATCAAATTATATGAGTCAATATAGGTCAAATGGGATCAGTTTTGGGTAGAAAATGACGAATTTACCCTTAAACACGTCATAAACAATTTAAATACATCAATTGGAGTCAAACTCGGTCAAATAGAAGAGGTTCTGGGTTTAAAATGACTTAAACATTTCGAATCAGTCGATATAAGTTAATATTGGTCAAATGGGATCAGTTTTGGGTAGAAAATGACGAATTTACCCTTGAAGAGGTCATAAACACTTGAAATACATCGATTTGAGTCAAACTCGGTCAAATGGGCATGGGTTTAGGTATGAAATGGCTTTAACGCTTCGAGTCGGATGATATGACTCAATATTGGTTAAATGGGATTAGTTTTGGTTAGAAAATGACGTATTTACCCTTAAACTTTTCATAAACACCTGATATACATTGATTTGAGTCAAACTCGGTCTAATGGGAGAGGTTTTGGGTATAAAATGACTAAAACATTTCGAATCAACGATATGAGTCAGTATAGGTCAAATGGGATTTGGTTTGTGTAGAAAATGACGTATTTATCCTTGAACATATCATAAAACTTGAAATACATCGATTTGAGTCAATATAGTCAAATGGGAGAGATTCTCAGTATTAAATGACTTAAACACTTTGAATCGGACGATATGAATCAATATAGGTCAAATAGGATCTGTTTTGGGTAGAAAATGATATATTTACCCTTGATCACGTCATAAACACTTGTATTGCATCGATTTGAGTCAAACTCTGTCGAATGGGATGGGTTTAGGGTATAAAATAATTTAAACAATTCAAATCTGGCAATATGAGTCAATATAGGTCAAATTGGATCAATTTTGGGGAGAAAATGACGTAGTTACCCTTGAATATGTCATGAATTCTTGAAATTCATCAAATCGGACAATATGAGTCAATTTAGGTCTAATGGGATCAGCTTTGGGTAGAAAATGACGAATTTACCCTTAAACATGTCATTAACACTCAAAATACATCGATTTGAGTCAAACTCGGTCAAATTGGAAAGGTTTAGGGTAGAAAATGCTTTAAACAATTCAAATCAAAGAATATGAGTCAATATAGGATTAATGGGATCAGTTTTGGGTAGAACAACGACAATTTTACATTTGAAGATTTCATAAACCCTCGAAATACATCGATTTGAGTCTAACTCGTTCAAATGGGAGATGTTCTGGGTATAAAATGACTTAAGCACTTCGAATCGGACGATATGATTCAATATAGGTCAAATAAGACCAGTTTTCGATAGAAAATGACGTATTTACCCTTGAACATTTCATAAACACTTTAAATATATCAATTTGAGTCAAACTCGGTTAAATGGGAGAGGTTCTACTTCGAATGGGACGATAAGAGTAAAAAAAAGGTCAAATTGGATCAGTTTTGGGTAGAAAATGACCTATTTACCCTAGACATGTCATAAACACTTGAAATACATCGATTTGAGTCAAACTCGGTGAAATAGCTGAGGTTCTAGGTATAAAATAACTCAAAAAATTCGAATTAGAGGAAATGCATCAATATAGGTCAAATGGGATCAGTTTTGGGTAGAAAATGACGTATTTACCCTTGAACATGTCATAAACACTTGAAATACATTGATTTGAGTCAACCTTAGTCAAATGGGAAAGGTTCTGGGTATAATATGACTCAAACAATTTGAATCGGACGATATGAGTCAATATAGGTAAAATAGGATCAATTTTAGGTAGAACATGGCGTATTTACCCTTAAACATGTCATAAGAACTTGAAATACATTGATTTAAGTCAAACGTGGTCAAATGGGAGAGGTTATGGGTATAAAATGACCTATACACTTTAAATCAGACGATAAGAGTCAATATTGGTAAAATAGGATCAGTTTTAGGTAGAAAATGACGTATTTACCCTTGTACATGTCATAAACACTTTAAATAGATCGATTTGGGTCAAACTCGGTCAATAAGGAGAGATTCTTGGTTTCAAATGACTTAAACACTTTGAATGGAACGATACGAGTTAATATAGGTCAAATGGGATCAGTTTTAAGTAGAAAATGACGTATTTATCTTTGAACATGTCATAAAAACTTAAAATACATCGATTTGAGTCAAACTCGGTCAAATGGGAGAGGTTCTAGGTATAAAATGACTTAAACAATTCAAATTAGACGATATGAGTCAATATAGGTCAAACGAAATCAGTTTTGGTAAGAAAATGACAAATTTACCCTAGAACACGACATAAAGAATTGAAATACATTGATTTGAGTCAAACTCAGTAAAATAGGAGAGATTCCTAGTATAAAATGACTTAAACACTTCGAATTAGACGATCTGAGTCAATATAGGTCAAATGGGATCAGTTTTGGGTAGAAAATGACGAATTTACCCTTAAACACGTCATAAACAATTTAAATACATCAATTGGAGTCAAACTCGGTCAAATAGAAGAAGTTTTGGGTTTAAAATGACTTAAACATTTCGAATCAGTCGATATAAGTTAATATAGGTCAAATGGGATCAGTTTTGGGAAGAAAATGACGAATTTACCCTTGAACAGGTCATAAACACTTGAAATACATCGATTTGAGTCAAACTCGGTCAAATGGGCATGGGTTTAGGTATGAAATGACTTTAACACTTCGAGTCGGATGATATGACTCAATATTGGTTAAATGGGATTAGTTTTGGTTAGAAAATGATGTATTTACCCTTGAACATTTCATAAACACCTGAAATACATCGATTTGAGTCAAACTCGGTCTAATGGGAGAGGTTCTAGGTATAAAATGACTAAAACATTTCGAATCAGACGATATGAGTCAGTACAGGTCAAATGGGATCTGGTTTGTGTAGAAAATGACGTATTTATCCTTGAACATATCATAAAACTTGAAATACATCGATTTGAGTCAATACGGTCAAATGGGAGAGATTCTCAGTATTAAATGACTTAAACACTTTGAATCGGACGATATGAATCAATATAGGTCAAATAGGATCAGTTTTGGGTAGAAAATGATATATTTACCCTTGATCACGTCTTAATCACTTGTATTGCATCGATTTGAGTCAAACGCAGTCGAATGGGATGGGTTCTGAGTATAAAATAATTTAAACAATTCAAATTGGGCAATATGAGTCAATATAGGTCAAATTGGATCAATTTTGACGAGAAAATGACGTACTTACCCTTGAACGTGTCATGAATTCTTTAAATTCATCAAATCGGACGATATGAGTCAATTTAGGTCTAATGGGATCAGTTTTGGGTAGAAAACGACAAATTTACCATTGAACATGTCATCAACACTCAAAATACATCGATTTGAGTCAAACTCGGTCAAATTGGAGAGGTTCTGGGAAGAAAATGCTTTAAACAATTCAAATCAAAGAATATGAGTCAATATGGGCTTAATGGGATCAGTTTTGGGTAGAAAATGACAATTTTACATTTGAAGATTTCATAAACCCTCGAAATACATCGATTTGAGTCTAACTCGTTCAAATGGGAGATGTTCTGGGTATAAAATGACTTAAACACTTCGAATCGGACGATATGATTCAATATAGGTCAAATAAGACCAGTTTTCGATAGAAAATGACGTATTTACCCTTGAACATTTCATAAACACTTTAAATACATCAATTTGAGTAAACTCGGTTAAATGGGAGAGGTTCTACTTCGAATGGGACAATATGCGTCAAAAAAGGTCAAATTGGATCAGTTTTGGGTAGAAAATGACCTATTTACCCTAGACATGTCATAAACACTTGAAATACATCGATTTGAGTCAAACTCGGTGAAATGGCTGAGGTTCTAGGTATAAAATAACTCAAAAAATTCGAAGTAGAGATAATGCATCAATATAGGTCAAATGGGATCAGTTTTGGGTAAAAAATGACGAATTTACCCTTGAACATGTTATAAACACTTGAAATACATTAATTTGAGTCAAACTTGGTCAAATTGGAGAGATTCTTGGTATGAATTGACTTAGACACTTTGAATCAGACAATATGATTCAATATAGGTGAAATGAGATCAATTTTGGGTAGAAAATGACGTATTTACCCTTAACCATGTCATAAACACTTGAAAGACATTGATTTGAGTCAAACTCAGTCCAATGGGAGACGTTCTTGGTATAAAATGACTGAAACACTTCGAATCGGATGACAAGATTCAATATTGGTCAAATTGTGTCAATCTCGATCAAATGGGTGAGGTTTTGGGTTTGAAATGACTTAAACACTTTGAATAGGACGATATGAGTTAGTAGAGGTCAAATAGGATCAGTTTTAGGTAGAAAATGACGTATTTACCCTTGAACATATCATAAACACTTGAAATACATTGATTTGAGTCAACCTCAGTAAAATGGGAGAGGTTCTGGGTATAATATGACTGAAACAATTCGAATCGGACGATATGAGTCAATATAGGTCAAATAGGATCAATTTTAGGTAGAAAATGGCGTACTTACCCTTAAACATGTCATAATAACTTGAAATACATTGATTTGAGTCAAACTCGGTCAAATGGGAGAGGTTATGGGTATAAAATTACCTAAACACTTTGAATTAGACGATAAGAGTCAATATTAGTCAAATAGGATCAGTTTTAGGTAGAAAATGACGTATTTACCCTTGTACATGTCATAAAAACTTGAAATACATCGATTTGGGTCAAACTCAGTCAGAAGGGAGAGATTCTTGGTTTGAAATGACTTGAACACATTGAATCGAACGATACGAGTCAATATAGGTCAAATGGGATCAGTTTTAAGTAGAAAATGACGTATTTACCTTTGAACAAGTCATTAAAACTTAAAATACATCCATTTGAAACAAACTCGGTAAAATTAGAGAGGTTATGGGTATAAAATGACGTAAACATTTTGAAATAGAGGATATGAGTTAAACTAGGTCAAATGGGATCGGTTTTGGGTAGAAAATGACGTATTTATCCTTGAATATGTCTTAATTACTACAAATACATTGATTTGAGTCAAACTCGATCGAATTGGAAAAGTTCTAGGTATAAAATGACTTAAATAATTCGAATCGGACAATAAGAGTCAATATAGATCAAATTGGATCACTTTTGGGGAGAAAATAACGTACTTACCCTTGAACATGTCATAAACACTTAAAATACATCCATTTGAGTCAAACTCTGTCAAAAGGGAGAGATTCTCGGTATGAAATGACTTTAATACTTTGAGTCGAACAATACGAGTCAATATTGGTCAAATGGGATCAGTTTTAAGTAGAAAATGATGTATTTACCTTTGAACATGTCATTAAAACTTAAAACACATCGATTTGAGTCAAACTTGGTCAAATGGGAGAGGTTTTGGCTATTAAGTGACTTAAACACTTCAAATTAGACGATATGAGACAATATAGGTCAACCGGGATTAGTTTTAGGTAGAAAATGACAAACTAACCCTAGAACACGTCATAAAGAATTGACATACATTGATTTGAGTCAAACTCAGTAAAATAGGAGAGATTCTAAGTGTAAAATGACTTAAACACTTCGAATCAGACGATATGAGTCAATATAGGTCAAATGGGATCAGTTTTGGGTAGAAAATGACGAATTTACCCTTGAAGAGGTCATAAACACTTGAAATACATCGATTTGAGTCAAACTCGGTCAAATGGGCATGGGCTTAGGTATGAAATGACTTTAACACTTCGAGTCGGATGATATGATTCAATATTAGTTAAATGGGATTAGTTTTGGTTAGAAAATGACGTATTTACCCTTAAACTTTTCATAAACACCTGATATACATCGATTTGAGTCAAACTCGGTCTAATGGGAGAGGTTTTGGGTATAAAATGACTAAAACATTTCGAATCGGACGATATGAGTCAGTATAGGTCAAATGGGATCTGGTTTGTGTAGAAAATGACGTATTTATCCTTGAACCTATCATAAAACTTGAAATACATCGATTTGAGTCAATACAGTCAAATGGGAGAGGTTCTCAGTATTAAATGAGTTAAACACTTTGAATCGGACGATATGAATCAATATAGGTCAAATAGGATCTGTTTTGGGTAGAAAATGATATATTTACCCTTGATCACGTCATAAACACTTGTATTGCATCGATTTGAGTCAAACTCTATCGAATGGGATGGGTTCTGGGTATAAAATAATTTAAACAATTCAAATCTGGCAATATGAGTCAATATAGGTCAAATTGGATCAATTTTGGGGAGAAAATGACGTACTTACCCTTGAACATGTCATGAATTCTTGAAATTCATCAAATCGGACGATATGAGTCAATTTAGGTCTAATGGGATCAACTTTGGGTAGAAAATGACGAATTTACCCTTGAAGATGTCATTAACACTCAAAATACATCGATTTGAGTCAAACTCGGTCAAATTGGAAAGGTTTAGGGTAGAAAATGCTTTAAACAATTCAAATCAAAAAATATGAGTCAATATAGGCTTAATGGGATCAGTTTTGGGTAGAAAACGACAATTTTACATTTGAAGATTTCATAAACCCTCGAAATACATCGATTTGAGTCTAACTCGTTCAAATGGGAGATGTTCTAGGTATAAAATGACTTAAACACTTCGAATCGGACGATATGATTCAATATAGGTCAAATAAGACCAATTTTCGATAGAAAATGACATATTTACCCTTAAACAATTCATAAACACTTTAAATATATCAATTTGAGTCAAACTCGGTTAAATGGGAGAGGTTCTACTTCGAATGGGACGATATGAGTAAAAAAAAGGTCAAATTGGATTAGTTTTGGGTAGAAAATGACCTATTTACCCTAGACATGTCATAAACACTTGAAATACATCGATTTGACTCAAACTCGGTGAAATAGCTGAGGTTCTAGGTATAAAATAACTCAAAAAATTCGAATTAGAGGAAATGCATCAATATAGGTCAAATGGGATCAGTTTTGGGTAGAAAATGACGAATTTACCCTTGAACATGTTATAAACACTTGAACACATTGAATCGAACGATACGAGTCAATATAGGTCAAATGGGATCAGTTTTAAGTAGAAAATGACGTATTTACCTTTGAACAAGTCATTAAAACTTAAAATACATCCATTTGAGTCAAACTCGGTAAAATTAGAGAGGTTATGGGTATAAAATGACGTAAACATTTCGAAATAGAGGATATAAGTTAAACTCGGTCAAATGGGATCGGTTTTGGGTAGAAAATGACGTATTTATCCTTGAATATGTCTTAATTACTTGAAATACATTGATTTGAGTCAAACTCGATCGAATTGAAAAAGTTCTAGGTATAAAATGACTTGAATAATTCGAATCGGACAATAAGAGTCAATATAGATCAAATTAGATCACTTTTGGGGAGAAAATAACGTACTTACCCTTGAACATGTCATAAACACTTAAAATACATCCATTTGAGTCAAACTCTGTCAAAAGGGAGAGATTCTCGGAATGAAATGACTTTAATACTTTGAGTCGAACAATACGAGTCAATATTGGTCAAATGGGATCAGTTTTAAGTAGAAAATGATGTATTTACCTTTGAACATGTCATTAAAACTTAAAATACATCGATTTGAGTCAAACTTGGTCAAATGGGAGAGGTTTTGGGTATTAAGTGACTTAAACACTTCAAATTAGACGATATGAGACAATATAGGTCAAACGGGATCAGTTTTAGGTAGAAAACGACAAATTAACCCTAGAACACGTCATAAAGAATTGACATACATTGATTTGAGTCAAACTCGGTAAAATAGGAGAGATTCTAAGTGTAAAATGACTTAAACACTTCGAATCAGACGATATGAGTCAATATAGGTCAAATGGGATCAGTTTTGGGTAGAAAATGACGAATTTACCCTTGAAGAGGTCATAAACTCTTGAAATACATCGATTTGAGTCAAACTCGATCAAATGGGCATGGGCTTAGGTATGAAATGACTTTAACACTTTGAGTCGGATGATATGATTCAATATTAGTTAAATGGGATTAGTTTTGGTTAGAAAATGACGTATTTACCCTTAAACTTTTCATAAACACCTGATATACATCGATTTGAGTCAAACTCGGTCTAATGGGAGAGGTTTTGGGTATAAAATGACTAAAACATTTCGAATCGGACGATATGAGTCAGTATAGGTCAAATGGGATCTGGTTTGTGTAGAAAATGACGTATTTATCCTTGAACCTATCATAAAACTTGAAATACATCGATTTGAGTTAATACAGTCAAATGGGAAAGATTCTCAGTATTAAATGAGTTAAACACTTTGAATTGGACGATATGAATCAATATAGGTCAAATAGGATCTGTTTTGGGTAGAAAATGATATATTTACCCTTGATCACGTCATAAACACTTGTATTGCATCGATTTGAGTCAAACTCTGTCGAATGGGATGGGTTCTGGGTATAAAATAATTTAAACAATTCAAATCTGGCAATATGAGTCAATAGAGGTCAAATTGGATCAATTTTGGGGAGAAAATGACGTACTTACCCTTGAACATGTCATGAATTCTTGAAATTCATCAAATCGGACGATATGAGTCAATTTAGGTCTAATGGGATCAACTTTGGGTAGAAAATGATGAATTTACCCTTGAACATGTCATTAACACTCAAAATACATCGTTTTGAGTCAAACTCGGTCAAATTGGAAAGGTTCTGGGTAGAAAATGCTTTAAACAATTCAAATCAAAGAATATGAGTCAATATAGGCTTAATGGGATCAGTTTTGGGTAGAGAACGACAATTTTACATTTGAAGATTTCATAAACCCTCGAAATACATCGATTTGAGTCTAACTCGTTCAAATGGGAGATGTTCTGGGTATAAAATGGCTTAAACACTTCGAATCGGACGATATGATTCAATATAGGTCAAATAAGACCAGTTTTCGATAGAAAATGACGTATTTACCCTTGAACATTTCATAAACACTTTAAATATATCAATTCGAGTCAAACTCGGTTAAATGGGAGAGGTTCTACTTCGAATGGGACGATATGAGTAAAAAAAAGGTCAAATTGGATCAGTTTTGGGTAGAAAATGACCTATTTACCCTAGACATGTCATAAACACTTGAAATACATCGATTTGAGTCAAACTCGGTGAAATAGCTGAGGTTCTAGGTATAAAATAACTCAAAAAATTCGAATTAGAGGAAATGCATCAATATAGGTCAAATGGGATCAGTTTTGCGTAGAAAATGACGAATTTACCCTTGAACATGTTATAAACACTTGAACACATTGAATCGAACGATACGAGTCAATATAGGTCAAATGGGATCAGTTTTAAGTAGAAAATGACGTATTTACCTTTGAACAAGTCATTAAAACTTAAAATACATCCATTTGAGTCAAACTCGGTAAAATTAGAGAGGTTATGGGTATAAAATGACGTAAACATTTCGAAATAGAGGATATGAGTTAAACTCGGTCAAATGGGATCGGTTTTGGGTAGAAAATGACGTATTTATCCTTGAATATGTCTTAATTACTTGAAATACATTGATTTGAGTCAAACTCGATCGAATTGGAAAAGTTCTAGGTATAAAATGACTTAAATATTTCGAATCGGACAATAAGAGTCAATATAGATCAAATTGGATCACTTTTGGGGAGAAAATAACGTACTTACCCTTGAACATGTCATAAACACTTAAAATACATCCATTTGAGTCAAACTCTGTCAAAAGGGAGAGATTCTCGGAATGAAATGACTTTAATACTTTGAGTCGAACAATACGAGTCAATATTGGTCAAATGGGATCAGTTTTAAGTAGAAAATGATGTATTTACCTTTGAACATGTCATTAAAACTTAAAATACATCGATTTGAGTCAAACTTGGTCAAATGGGAGAGGTTTTGGGTATTAAGTGACTTAAACACTTCAAATTAGACGATATGAGACAATATAGGTCAAACGGGATCAGTTTTAGGTAGAAAATGACAAATTAACCCTAGAACACGTCATAAAGAATTGACATACATTGATTTGAGTCAAACTCGGTAAAATAGGAGAGATTCTAAGTGTAAAATGACTTAAACACTTCGAATCAGACGATATGAGTCAATATAGGTCAAATGGGATCAGTTTTGGGAAGAAAGTGACGAATTTACCCTTATACACGTCATGAACAATTGAAATACATCGATTGGAGTCAAAATCGATAAAATAGGAGAGGTTCTCGGTATAAAATGACTTAAACACTTCGAATCGGACGATATGATTCAATATAGGTAAAATAAGACCAATTTTCGATAGAAAATGACGTATTTACCCTTGAGCATTTCATAAACACTTTAAATATATCAATTTGAGTCAAACTCGGTTAAATGGGAGAGGTTCTACTTCGAATGGGACGATATGAGTAAAAAAAAGGTCAAATTGGATCAGTTTTGGGTAGAAAATGACCTATTTACCCTAGACATGTCATAAACACTTGAAATACATCGATTTGAGTCAAACTCGGTGAAATAGCTGAGGTTCTAGGTATAAAATAACTCAAAAAATTCGAATTAGAGGAAATGCATCAATATAGGTCAAATGGGATCAGTTTTGCGTAGAAAATGACGAATTTACCCTTGAACATGTTATAAACACTTGAACACATTGAATCGAACGATACGAGTCAATATAGGTCAAATGGGATCAGTTTTAAGTAGAAAATGACGTATTTACCTTTGAACAAGTCATTAAAACTTAAAATACATCCATTTGAGTCAAACTCGGTAAAATTAGAGAGGTTATGGGTATAAAATGACGTAAACATTTCGAAATAGAGGATATGAGTTAAACTCGGTCAAATGGGATCGGTTTTGGGTAGAAAATGACGTATTTATCCTTGAATATGTCTTAATTACTTGAAATACATTGATTTGAGTCAAACTCGATCGAATTGGAAAAGTTCTAGGTATAAAATGACTTAAATATTTCGAATCGGACAATAAGAGTCAATATAGATCAAATTGGATCACTTTTGGGGAGAAAATAACGTACTTACCCTTGAACATGTCATAAACACTTAAAATACATCCATTTGAGTCAAACTCTGTCAAAAGGGAGAGATTCTCGGAATGAAATGACTTTAATACTTTGAGTCGAACAATACGAGTCAATATTGGTCAAATGGGATCAGTTTTAAGTAGAAAATGATGTATTTACCTTTGAACATGTCATTAAAACTTAAAATACATCGATTTGAGTCCAACTTGGTCAAATGGGAGAGGTTTTGGGTATTAAGTGACTTAAACACTTCAAATTAGACGATATGAGACAATATAGGTCAAACGGGATCAGTTTTAGGTAGAAAAGGACAAATTAACCCTAGAACACGTCATAAAGAATTGACATACATTGATTTGAGTCAAACTTGGTAAAATAGGTGAGATTCTAAGTGTAAAATGACTTAAACACTTCGAATCAGACGATATGAGTCAATATAGGTCAAATGGGATTAGTTTTGGGAAGAAAGTGACGAATTTACCCTTATACACGTCATAAACAATTGAAATACATCGATTGGAGTCAAAATCGATAAAATAGGAGAGGTTCTCGGTATAAAATGACTTAAACATTTCGAATCAGTCGATATAAGTTAATATAGGTCAAATGGGATCAATTTTGGGTAGAAAATGATGAATTTACCCTTGAACAGGTCATAAACACTTGAAATACATCGATTTGAGTCAAACTCGGTCAAATGGGAATGGTTTTAGGTATTAAATGACTTAAACACTTCGAGTCGGACAATATTGGTCAAATGGGACTAGTTTTGGTTAGAAAATGACGTATTTACCCTTGAACATTTCATAAACACCTGAAATACATCGATTTGAGTAAAACTCGGTCTAATGGGAGAGATTCTCGGTTTGAAATGACCTAAACACTTTAAATTGAACGATATGAGTCAATATTGGTCAAACGGGATCAGTTTTGGGTAGAAAATAGCGTATTTACCCTTGAACATATAATAAACACTTGAAATACATCAATTTGAGTCAAATTCGGTCAAATGGGAGAGATTCTGGGTATAAAAGGACATAAACATTTCGAATAAGTGGATATGAGTTAAACTACGTCAAATGGGATCAGTTTTGGATAGAAAATGATATATTTACTCTTGAACATGTCATAAACACTTGAAAAACATCGATTTGAGTTAAACTCGGTAAAATAGGAGAGGTTCTCGGTATGAAATGACTTAAACACTTTTAATCGAACGATATGTGTCAATATAGGTCAAATGGGATCAATTTTGGGATGAAAAGTACGTATTTACCCTTGAACATGTCATAAATACTTGAGATACATCGATTTTAGTCACACTCTGTCAAATGGGAGAGATTCTCGGTATGAAATGACTTAAACACTTTAAATCGAACGATATGTGTCAATATAGGTCAAATGGGATCAGTTTTGGGTAGAAAATAACGTATTTAACCTTGAACGTATTATAAAAACTTGAAATAAATCAATTTGAGTCAAACTCGGTCAAATGGGAGAGGTTTTGGATATAAAAGGACATAAACATTTTGAATCAGAGAATATGAGTTAAACTAGGTCAAATAGGATCAGTTTTGGGTAGAAAATGACGTATTTACCCTTGAACATGTCATAAAAACTTGAAATAAATCGATTTGAGTTAAACTCGGTCAAATAGGACAGATTCTCGATATAAAATGATTTAAACACTTCGAATCGGACAATAAAAGTCAATATAGGTCAAATGGGATCAATTTTGGGGAGAAAATGACGTATTTACCCTTGAGCATCACATAAACACTTGAAATACATCGATTTAGTCAACCTTGGTAAAATGGTAGAGGTTTTGGGTATAAAATGACGTAAACTCTTCAAATCAGACGATGTAAGTCAATATAAGTCAAATGAGATCAGTTTTAGGTAGAAAATGACGTAAATACCCTTCAACATGTCCTAAACACTTGAAATACATCGATTTGAGTCAAAATCGGTCAAATGGGAGAGGTTCTGGGTATAAAATGACTTAAATTCTTTGAATTAGACGATACGAGTCAATAAAGGTCACATGGGATAAGTTTTGGATAGAAAATGACGTATTTACCCTTGAACATGTCATAAAAACTTGAAATACATAGATTTGAGTCAAAATTGGTCAAATAGGAGAGGTTCTGGGTATAAAATGACGTAAACACTTCAAATCAGACGATATAAGTCAATATAGGTCAAATGGGATCAATTTTGGGTAGAAAAGTACGTATTTACCATTTAACATGTCATAAATACTTGAAATACATTGATTTTAGTCAAACTCAGTCAAATACGAGAGGTTTTCGGTATAAAGTGACTTTAAAACTTCGAATCGGATGATATGAGTCAATATAGGTCAAATAGGATCAGTTTTGGGTCAAAAATGACGAATTAACCGTTGAACACGTCATAAACACTTAAAATACATTGATTTTAGTCAATATCGTTGAAAAGGGGAGAGGTTTTGGTTATGAAATGACTTAAACACTTTAAATCAGATGATATGAGTCAATATAGGTCAAATAGGATTAGTTTTAGGTAGAAAATGACGTATTTACCCTTGAACATGTCTTAAACACTTAAAATACATCGATTTGAGTCAAATTCGGTCAAACGGAAGAGGTTCTGGGTATAAAATGACTTAAACACTTCGAATCTGACGATATGATTTACTCTAGGTCAAATGGGATCAATTTTAGATAGAAAATGACGTATTTACCCTTGAACATTTCATAAACACTTGAAAAAAGTAGATTTTAGTGAAACTCAGTCAAATGGGAGAGATTCTAGGTATGAAATGACTTAAACACTTAGAATCGAATGATATGAGTCAATATAGGTCAAATGGGATCAGTTTTGGGTAGAAAATCATATATTTACCCTTGAACATGTCATAAACACTTGAAATCCATCAATTTGAGTTAAACTCGGTCAAATGGGAGAGGTTCAAGGTATAAAATGACTTAAACATTTCGAATCAGACGATAAGAGTTAAACTAGGTCAAATGGGATCAGTTCTGCGTAGAAAATGATGTATTTACCCTTGAACATGTCATAAACACTTAAAATACATCGATTTAAGTTAAACTCATTCAAATAGGAGAGGTTCTCGGTATAAATGATTTAAACACTTCGAATCGGACAATAAAAGTCAATATAGGTCAAATGGGATCAATTTTGGGTTGAAAATGACGTATTTACCCTTGAATCTCTCATAAACATAGAAATATATCGATTTGAGTCAACCTCAATCAAATGGTAGAGGTCTTGGGTATAAAATGACTTTAAACACTTCGAATCAGAGGATATGAGTTAATATAAGTCAAATGAGATCAGTTTTGGGTAGAAAATGACGTATTTACCCTTCAACATGTCCTAAACACTTGAAATACATCGATTTGAGTCAAACTCGGTAAAATAGGAGAGGTTCTGGGTATCAAATGACTTAAACACTTCGAATTGGCCGATATGATTCAATATATGTCAAATGGGATAAGTTTTTGGTAGAAGATTACGTATTAACCCTTGAACATGTCATAAACACTTAAAATACATCGATTTGAGTCAACCTCGGTCAAATGGGAGAGGTTCTGGGTATAAAATGACTTAAACACTTCGAATCAGACGATATGAGTCAATATAGGTCAAATGGGATTAATTTTGTATAGAAAAGTACGTATTTACCGTTTAACATGTCATAAATACTTGAAATACATCCATTTTAGTCAAACTCAATCAAATTCGAGAGGTTTTGAGTATGAAGTGACTTTAAAACTTTGAATCGGACGATATGAGTCAATATAGGTCAAATGGGATCAGTTTTGGGTAGAAGATGACGAATTAACCGTTGAACATGTCATAAACACTAAAAATACATCGATTTGATTCAATATCGATAAAAATGGGAGAGGTTTTGGGTATGAAATGACTTAAACCCATTGAATCAGACAATATGAGTTAAACTAGGTCAAATGGGATCAGTTTTGGGTAGAAAATGATGTATTTACCCTTGAACATATCATAAACACTAGAAATACATCGATTTGAGTTAAACTCGGTCAAATAGGAGAGATTCTCGATATAAAATGATTTAAACACTTTGAATCGGACATTAAAAGTCAATATAGGTAAAATGGGATCAATTTTGGGGAGAAAATGTCGTATTTACCCTTGAACATCACATAAACACTTGAAATACATCGATTTCAGTCAACCTTGGTCAAATGGTAGAGGTTTTGGGTATAAAATGACGTAAACACTTTAAATCAGACGATATAAGTCAATATAAGTCAAATGGGATCAGTTTTAGGTAGAAAATGACGTATTTACCCTTCAACATGTCCTAAACACTTGAAATACATCGATTTGAGTCAAAATCGGTCAGATGGGAGAGGTTCTGGGTATAAAATGACTTAAACACTTCGAATGAGACGATATGAGTCAATAAAGGTCAAATGGGATAAGTTTTGGGTAGAAAATGATGTATTTACCCTTGAACATGTCATAAACACTTAAAATACATCTATTTGAGTCAAAATCGGTCAAATAGGAGAGGTTTTGGGTATAAAATGACTTAAATACTTCGAGTCAGAAGATATAAGTCAATAAAGGTCAAATGGGATAAGTTTTGGGTAGAAAATGACGTATTTACCCTTGAACATGTCATAAAAACTAGAAATACATCGATTTGAGTCAAAATCGGTCAAATGGGAGAGGTTTTGGGTATAAAATGACTTAAACACTTGGAATCAGACGATATGAGTCAATATAGGTCAAATGGGATCAATTTTGGCTAGAAAAGTACGTATTTACCCTTGAACATGTCATAAATACTTGAAACACATCGATTTTAGTCAAACTTAGTCAAATACGAGAGGTTTCGGGTATACAGTGACTTTAAATTTCGAATTGGACGATATGAGTCATTATAGGTCAATTGGGATCAGTTTTGGGTAGAAAATGACAAATTTACCGTGGAACACATCATAAACACTGAAAATAATTCGATTTGAGTCAATATCGGTGAAAATGGGAGAGGTTTTGGGTATGAAATGACTTAAACACTTTGAATCAGAAAAATATGAGTCAATATAGGTCAAATAGGATCAATTTTAGGTAGAAAATGACGTATTTACCCTTGAACATGTCAAAAACACTTAAAATACATCGTTTTGAGTCAAACTCGGTCAAACGGGAGAGGTTGTAGATATAAAATGACTTAAACACTTCAAATCTGACGATATGAGTCAATAAAGGTTGAATGGATTAGGTTTGGGTAGAAAATTACATATTTAGCCTTGAACATGTCATAAACACTTGAAATACATCGACTTAAGTCAAACTTTGTCAAATACGAGAGGTTTTGGGTAAAAAAAGACTTAAAAACTTCGACTCGGACGATATGAGTTAATATAGGTCAAATAGGATCAGTTTTGGGTAGAAAATGACAAATTAACTATTGAACACGTCATAAACACTTAAAATACATCGATTTTAGTCAATATCGTTGAAAATGGGAGAGGTTTTGGTTATGAAATGACTTAAACACTTTGAATCAAACGATATGAGTCAATATAGGTCAAATAGGATAAGTTTTAGGTAGAAAATGACGTATTTACCCTTGAACATGTCATAAACACTTAAAATACATCGATTTGAGTCAAATTCGGTCAAACGGAAAAGGTTCTGGGTATAAAATGACTTAAACACTTCGAATCTGACGAGATGATTCAATATAGGTCAAATGGGATCAGTTTTGGTTAGAAAATAACGTATTTACCCTTGAACATTTCATAAATACTTGAAATAATTCGATTTTAGTCAAACTCGGTCAAATAGGAGAGATTCTCGATATGAAATGACTTAAACACTTACAATCGAACGATATGAGTCAATATAGGTCAAATGGGAATAGTTTCGGGTAGAAAATCATGTATTTACCTTTGAACATGTCATAAACACTTGAAATACATCAATTTGAGTTAAACTCGGTCAAATGGGAGAGGTTCAAGGTATAAAATGACTTAAACATTTCGAATCAGACGATATGAGTTAAACTAGGTCAAATGGGATCAGTTCTGCGTAGAAAATGATGTATTTACCCTTAAACATGTCATAAACACTTGAAATACATCGATTTAAGTTAAACTTGGTCAAATAGGAGAGGTTCTCGGTATAAATGATTTAAACACTTCGAATCAGACAATAAAAGTCAATATAGGTCAAATGGGATCAATTTTGGGTAGAAAATGACGTATTTACCCTTAAACATCTCATAAACATAGAAATATATTGATTTGAGTCAACCTCGATCAAATGGTAGAGGTTATGGGTATAAAATGACTTAAACACTTCGAATCAGACAATATGAGTCAATATAAGTCAAATGGGATCAGTTTTGGGTAGAAAATGATGTAAATACCCTTCAACATGTCCTAAATACTTGAAATACATCGATTTGAGTCAAACTCGGTAAAATAGGAGAGGTTCTGGGTATAAAATGACTTAAATACTTCAAATTAGAAGATATGAGTCAATAAAGGTCGAATGGGACAAGTTTTAGGTAGAAAATGACGTATTTACCCTTGAACATATCATAAACACTTGAAATACATTGATTTGAGTTAAACTCGGTCAAATGGGAGAGGTTTTGGGTATAAAATAACTTAAACACTTCGAATCAGACGACATGAGTCAATATAGGTCAAATGGGATCAATTTTGGGTATGAAGTGACTTTAAAACTTCAAATTGGACAATATGAGTTAATATAGGTCAAATGGGATCAGTTTTGGGTAGAAAATGATGAATTTACCGTTGAACACGTCATAAACACTTAAAATACGTCGATTTGAGTCAATATCGATGAAAATGGGAGAGGTTTTGGGTATGAAATGACTTAAACACTTTGAATTAGACGATATGAGTCAATATAGGTCAAATAGGATCATTTTTAGGTAGAAAATGACGTATTTATCCTTGAACATGTATAAAAACTTAAAATACGTTGATTTGAGTCAAACGGGAGAGGTTTTGGGTATAAAATGACTTAAACACTTCGAATCGGACGATATGAGTCAATAAAGGTTAAATGGGATCAGGTTTGGGTAGAAAAGTACGTATTTAGCCTTGAACATGTCATAAACACTTGAAATACATCGACTTGAGTCAAACTCGGTCAAATACGAGAGGTTTTAATGTGAATCTAGGTATTGAAACTTTAATTCACACAAAGGGATAGAACTAGATATAAAACTCTCTAAAGCTACGCACCAAAGGTTTAAAATCTGGGGCGAAAGTTTAAGAATTGATTAAAGCAAAGCACCCTCAATTCCTACACTTCCTCACGTGAATCTAAAGCTTTAAGCACCAATTCACAACTCTTTGTTACACACAAAGAAAAACAACAAACTCTCTAAGTTTATTGAAGAATATATAGAAAAGAATCTCCAAATCTGATTTTTACAAGCATGGGTGCACATCTATTTATACCCATAGCTTGAGAGTTTAAATCATATTATGACTAGGCCTCCTACTTCTAAAAGGACTCCTAATAACCAATAGGATAATGCCACCTATTTATTACATAATCCTACCAAAACTCTAACACTTTCTTATCTTAATTAGAATCTTATCCTACCTAAAAAGATAATATTACAAGTTAACTACTCTAATCCTATTTTATTTAAAGTAAAACACTAAATATCCAATCACATGTGTGTAGCCACGTCCATACCCATGCCATGTCACTTGCCATGTCACTTAAGTTGTAATAAAGCACCGACAAGATATAATAAGCACCGTTCAATGTAACAAGCACCTGCCCTTCTCTTAAAATTTTCCTCCTTGGTCAAAATTTTCAATCTTCGAAAAATACTCCCAAGATTTTAGCTTTTGATCAAGGCCTTCCATTAATCATCACCTCCATGGCTGCCACACATTATAGAATCATAAAACCTGAAAAAGGAAAGTTTAAAAATACACCTATGCCTGAAATGAGAAAAACCCTATCAAATGAAATGGGGGAAAACTCATAGGCAAAACCAACTTATTCCCCATGTCCACCAATCCTAATTCATATTTGCATGTTATCATGCACATGCAAATGTTCCCCTTTGATGCACCAAGAAGATTCGTGTCTCCATAAGCCAACAACTCTCCCATGGTAGCATCCCTCTTTGAAGCTTTAATCAGTCCTTCTAAGTTGATATCCTCTATCATATCATCCTCCTCTTCTTCAAAAAGTTTGTCCTCAAACCTCGAAGTTGATCATCAGGCACATAAGGTGCTAAGTCGCCTATATTGAATGTGGCATGAACTCTATAGTCTCCAGGCAACTCAAGTTTATATGCATTATCACCCACCTTACTAATGATTTTCAATGGACCATCACACCTAGGCATACGCTTTTTCTTACGTTGATTAGGAAATCTTTCCTTCCTCAAGTGCAACCAAACCAAGTCTCCCTCCTTGTAAGTATGTTGAGTCTTGTGTTTGTTAGCTCTAGGCTTATAGATATCATTGACCTTCTCAATCCTTGCTCTAACTTGGGCGTGAAGCTTCTGCATATAGTCAACCTTGGCCTTTGCATCCTTGTGAACTAATTCTCCTTTGGGAATCCCCATGAAATCAATAGGTAGTCTTAGGTTCACTCCATAGACAACCTCGAATGGTGAATGTTTGTTGCATAGGTTGGAGATCTGTTGTAGGCAAGCTCTGCATGTGCTAGCTTCAAATCCCAATCCTTTTATGTTTTACTCACCAAACCACGTAAGAGAACACCTAAAGTTCGATTCATGACTTCTGTCTGTCCATCTGTCTGGGGATGATAAGAAGTGCTAAATAGAAGCTCAGTCCCTATCAATCTCCATAATGATTTCCAGAAATAGCTCATGAACTTCGTGTCTCTGTCACTCACAATCGTCTTTGGAACTCCATGCAAGCGAATGATGTCTCTAAAGTATAAATCTGTAACATTCATTGCATCATCTATTTTATGGCATGGTGTGAAGTGTGCCATCTTGGAGAACCTATCAACCACCACGATGATTGAATCCTTCCCCCTAGCAGTTCTTGGCTACCCCACAAAAAAGTCCATAGACACGTCCTCCTAAGGAAACTTCGGAACAGGCAATGGAGTATAAAGACCTTGGTGAAAAGTAGCCTTTTCCTTTTGACACGTTGCACATTGGGATAGGATGGCTCCAACATCTACAATCATCTTTGGCCAATAGAAGTGTTCTTAGAGCATAGCCAAAGTCTTTGTGATCCCAAAGTGTCCTGCTATTCCTTCACCATGCGCTTCTCTCACGAGCAATTCACGAATTGAGCACCTAGGAATGCACAATTAATTTCCCTTGAACAAGAAACCATCATGAAGAACATAGGAACCCATGGCCCCTTTGTTGAGTTGTTGCATGATTGGCCCAAAATTCTCATCTTGGTCATAATATTGTGTAATGAGATCCAAACCAAGTAAGTTGGAGTTTAGGATACCTAGCAACAAATACCTCCTTGAAAGTGCATCTGCCACCACATTAGACTTACCGTCCTTATACTTCGAAGAAAAGTGAAAGGATTGCAAGAATTCAACCCACTTGGCATGTCGTGGATTAAGCTTATGTTGGCCATTGATGTGCTTCAAAGCTTCATGATCAGAATGCAATATAAAGTGATTTGGCCTTAGATAGTGACTCCAATGGTCCAAAGCCCTTACAATTGCATAAAATTCCTTGTCATAAGTTGAGTAGTTCAATTTAGCCCCATTAAGCTTCTCACTAAAATATGCAATGGGCCTCTTCCCTTGAATGAGCACAGCGCCAATTCCAACTCCACTAGCATCAGTCTCCACCTCGAAAGGTCTAGAGAAATCTAGCAAGGCTAGAATAGGTGTATGCCATAGCATCTCCTTAATATCTTCAAAGGCCTTGTTTGCATCTCTGGTCCATTCAAACTTCTTATCCTTCTTGATACATTCAGTCATAGGAGCAACAATGGATGAGAAATTCTTCATGAAACTTCGATAGAATGAGGCTAGCCCATGAAAAGCACACACCTCTGTCATAGTTTTAGGAATAGGCCATGACTTTATTGCTTCCACCTTGGATGGATCCACCAGAACCCCATCCTTGGACACAATATAGCCCAAAAACGTGAGACTAGGCACCATGAAGTAGCACTTTTCGAGCTTAGCATACAATTTCTGTTTTCTCAAAACCTCGAACACACTCCTTAGGTGGCTTAGATGATCATCAATATAAGTGCTATAAATTAGAATATCATCTAAGTAAACAACAACAAATTTACCTAGGAATGGTTTTAAGACTTCATTCATCAAACACATGAAGGTATTAGGTGCATTAGTTAAGCCAAAAGGCATAACCAACCATTCATAAAGCCCAAGTTTTGTTTTGAAACCTGTCTTCCATTCATCACCTTCCTTCATTCATATTTGATGATATCCACTTCAAAGATCGATCTTGGAGAAGACCTGCGCACCATACAAGTCATCCAATAAATCATCAAGTCTAGGAATAGGAAACCTGCATTTGATGGTGATGTTGTTTACAACCCTCGAATCAATGCACATCCTCCAAGTTCCATCTTTCTTTGGCACAATCAAAGTAGGCACTGCACAAGGACTCATACTCTCCCTTACATACCCACGTGCCATGAGTTCTTCGATTTGCCTTTGAATTTCCTTTGTTTCTTCCGGATTACACCTATAAGCTGGCTTGTTAGATATTTATGCTCTCGGAATGAGATCAATTTGATGTTCAATCCCTCGAATTGGTGGTAAGCCCGGAGGAAAATCATCAGGAAAAACATCTTCAAACTCGGTGAGTAATGGTGTCAAAGATCTTGGAACCACGTGGGCTCCGTTGTCTACCTCCTTAGCCACCAGCACATACCATGCTACTTGCCTTTGCCTCCTTCTCTAATTCCTTTGCATCCACCAATAACACTCCCTTGCCATCATCTTTGTTGGAACGAGTTTTTGGAGTCATTAAAGGCTTCAAAGCAAATGCTTTGGCTTGCGTATTCTTCCTCACAACATATATGTTTGTCCTCCCATCAAACTTCATAAATCTGTCATATTGCCAAGGTCTTCCCAAGAGAATATGACATGCATCCATGGGACAAATATCAAAAAGCACTTGATCTTCATAATTGCCAATTTTGAATGAAATCAATGCTTGTTTACTAACCTTTACGTCACTTGAATTGCTAAGCCAATGGAGCTTATATGGTTGAGGATGGATTTGAGTGAGCACCTCCAACTTGTCCACCAAGAGTGTAGAAACCACGTTAGTGCAACTCCCCGAATCTATAATCACATCACATAGTCTTCCTTGGACATTACATCTTGTGAGGAAGATTTTCTCCCTTTGGCTCTCCTCTAATGGTAAGGACTTAGATTGCAATGCCCTTCGCAGCACTAGGCTAGATCCCCTAGTTTCTGCCATCACCTCCTCCACATCCTCCTCTAGGACTTCAAAAGATGTGTTACCTTCTTCCTCTTTAAGCTCATGCTCCTCTTCTTCAAAGGTTTTATCTTCCTCCTAAGTCCGAGTAGTAGCAATCCTAGCATGGGGACAATCCCTTTGGATATGGCCTTGTCCCTTACATTTGAAGCAAGTTCGTCGATCTCCCATAGGGGGCCTCAAACTTCCTCCCTTATCTCTCCCAAAAGGTTGTGGCTTTATGGATTTCTCGAGGTTAGGCTTCACATTAGACATCTCACGCACCCCTTTAGCTTCAAATGATCGAAAGATCCCTCTAGGTTTACGTGTTTGCCTTTCAACCCTAGTTGTTATTGTACACACCTCATCAAAGCTCCAATAGGGTTGTAATTCCACCTTTTCCTTGATTGGGTCATTTAACCCAGCCACAAAATGAGCCACCTTGTGGTCTTCTTTCTCCTCTAGCCCACACATCATGGCTAGATTTTCGAATTCCATCAAGTATTCCTCCACAGACCTCCTTTCTTGCTTCAAAGTATGCATTTTTATAAAATTATTTCGTTCAAAGTCTTAAGGAACAAACCTTTTTTGCATGTACTTCTTTAGTTTTGTCCAAGACGAGATCTTAGAACGCCCCTCCTTTCTCCTCTTCTTTTGCAAACCTTCAAGCCACAAACTTGCATAAGAAGTGAGTTTGAGTTCAACAACCTTAAAGGATCTATGATCATCATAGTCCTTATATCTGAAAATTCGTTCAACTCTGCGGATCCAATCTAGGAATTTATCTGGGTCCAAACTGCCATTGAACTCAGGGATTTCAAGTCTCAAGCTTTGATCCTCTTTCCCCCTTAAACTCTTTCTCCTACGCCCTTTATATGATTCCTCATCATCACTTGAAGAGGATGGGTCCCTCTTGCTAGGCCTCCTTGAGCTTCTAACACTTTATTCACCATCACTTTTGCTAGAGTTAGATTCATGGGATGAGAGTTTACCTTTGCTTGAGGACTTTTCCTTCTTCACCATGATTTGCAATAGCTCATTCATACGTTCCTTCAGTTCCTTCAACTCGCGTTCCATGCACAAGGCTTTGGCTTCTTGCAAGGTCAAACCTTTTTTGAAACCTAGTGGCATCTTGTGTGCATCATCACCACTGGAATCCATATTGCTTGAGTATGCTTTGAATTCTCTCAACGAAAGCACCAAAAGTTGATGTGAATCTAGGTATTGAAACCTTAATCCACACAAAGGGATAGAACTAGATATAAAACCCTCTAAAGCTACGCACCAAAGGTTTAAAATCTAGGGCAAAAGTTTAAGAATTGATTAAAGAAAATCACCCTCAATTCCTACACTTCCTTACATGAATCTAAAGCTTTAAGCACCAATTCACAACTCTTTGTTACACACAAAGAAAAACAACAAACTCTCTAAGTTTATTGAAGAATATATAGAAAAGTATCTCGAAATCTGATTTTTCCAAGCATGGGTGCACATCTATTTATACCCATAGCTTGAGAGTTTCAATCATATTATGACTAGGCCTCCTACTTCTAAAAGGACTCCTAATAACCAATAGGATAATGCTACCTATTTATTACATAATCCTACCAAAACTCTATCACTATCTTATCTTAATTAGAATCTTATCCTACCTAAAAAGATAATATTACAAATTAACTACTCTAATCCTATTTTATTTAAAGTAAAACACTAAATATCCAATCACATGTGTGTAGCCACGTCCATACCCATGCCATGTCACTTGCCATGTCACTTAAGTTGTAATGAAGCACCGACAAGATATAATAAGTACCGTTCAATGTAACAAGCACCTCCCCTTGTCTTAAAATTTTCCTCCTTGGTCAAAATTTTCAATCTTAGAAAAATACCCCAAGATTTTAGCTTTTGATCAAGGCCTTCCATTAATCATCACCTCCATGGCTTCCACACATTATAGAATCATAAAACCTAAAAAAGGAAAGTTTAAAAACACACCTATGCCTAAAATGAGAAAAACCTTATCAAATGAAATGGGGGAAAACTCATAGGCAAAACCAACTTATTCCCCATGTCCACCAATCCTCATTCATATTTGCATGTTATCATGCACTTCCAAATGTTCCCCTTTGATGCACCGAGAAGGTTCGTGTCTCCATAAGTCAACAACTCTCCCATGGTAGCATCTCTCTTTGAAGCTTTGATGTGCTCATTTTAGAGCACGTTTACAACCTCATTTTAGTGTTGAGTTTCGTGCTTTTATATTGGTTTTATGCACGTTACATTCAATTTTACCTTGATCTTGTCCTCGAGCTGTTTTTAGGTCATTTCAGGTGATCTCGATGATTTCGAGGTAAAATGAGACTTGTTCGAGGCTTTGACACTTCTATCAAGAGTTTGAATGCGCGTATCATAGCTTGGGCATGTGTTCCAAGTCACTCTCAAAGATTCCATAAACTCTAGAAGCCACTAGGCACTTCAAAGGAACTTTTCAGCAAGGTTTAGGTTCAGATTCGACCGAATCTGAAATCCATTCGGTCGAATGGAAGACAGGGATTCAAGTACATAAATCAAGCTCTCGGGAATAGCCGAATGAAGACTCATTCGGCCGAATCAAGACCCATTCGGCCGAATGGTTCCACTCATTCGGCCGAATGATGGACAGATCACAAATTAATCAAGCTTCTGTTTTGGGCGAATGGCCACACCATTCGGCCGAATGGCCACCCATTCGGCCGAATCCACTATGCATTCGGCCGAATGGCCTTCTTTCCCGCATATTTTGGTTCTTTCTTTAGTCGGCGCTCGAGGGTTTTTCCTAGGGTTTTACTCCTTTTGTCCCTAGGGTACCCTCTTTCTCTGTACATAACCTTATGCCTACTTTGAGAGCTCTTGTGCCTCAACCTAGAACATCACTTTAAAGCTTTTCATTTCTTTCATGCTTTAGTTTAGATTTACAGCTTTCGTTGTTCTCGTTTTCAAGCTTTGTATTTCGGATTCAGTTCCTATTTCGCTCATACAATTTCGTTTATGCAAGGTATTATTTCTTTTCTGTTTTAATTCTTTTAATGCTTTCAAGTATTGTTTTTCTTGATTTCATTCCTCTAGCTACAATCATTGTTTCGTTTACAGTTTTGATAGAGTAGTCGTTGGTTCAGTTATAGTTCTTAGTTTTCGTTCTCTTGTTCATTCATGCTTTTAAATCATGTCTTTTATTATTACTATGTGTGAGTAGTCTTCTTAGGGGTTTGATTGGTGAAACCCTAGGTTGGCTCGTTCTTCATGCGTAGAGTTAGGATTTGAGATTGTTAACAGTTGATTGATTGATATTCGATGCGAATCTTGTCCTGCCACTCCTTTGGAGACATAGGGCGATTATAGGTTGTTCGTGTGATTTATAGGGTCACAAACTTCCTCTCGTCAACTTGAGTGTCATGATTTATTGTTAACTGATTTCTCCTAATTTAGCGTATCGATAGTTCGATTGTCCTTCCTAGGGTGGAACTGATCTGTCCCCGTTTTCTTTTCATAGTATAACATTGTTTTAGTTCTTGCTTTGCTTTTCTGTTATTAGTATAATTCTTTTCGAATCCCATTTAAATCCTTTACATCAAGTCTATAAGCTATCGCCCCTTGTCCTTGTGGTTCGATCCCCGACATACCACTACACTAGTTGTAGTAGTATTAGGGTGTTTATAAATTTAGTTTGCATAACTATTCTTTTAGTTTTATTTATTTTATTGTCTAATAATCTGCTTGTCAGTACTTACGCTTGGTCTCTAGTGTTGTTTGCATGCCATATAGCACACGTCAATCAAATCAACAACTAGAACCATTCGACCCTGAGGTTCAACGCAGCAAACGGAAAATTCCAACCCAAACCTCATCACAACCAAATACCTCCAACCACCCTACACCACCAATGGACGAAAACGACCAACAACTATTTGGTCAATTTGGGATGCCTGGTTCCCAAGAATTTCAAGGTGTAGTGCTACCCATAGCCCCGAACCCCTATCATATACATCCTCAATTCACCCGGATGGTGAAAGAGACCCCTTTTTGCGGTTTAAGAAATGAATGCCCTCTCCAACACTTGGAGGCATTCTCAGATATTTGCGGTCTCATACCTCCATGCCCCAATAGCCCGGATTATGTACGGATGCATCTATTTCACTTGAGTTTATCTGGTGATGCTCGGGACTGGTATAAATGCTTAGAGCCCAACTCAATCATTAATTGGGCTCAATTAAAGACAGCGTTTCTAGAAAGGTTCTATCCCACAGTTCGAACACAGGATTGGCGTAAGAAAATTGCGTCATTCTTTCAAGAGGATGATGAGAACCTTAGTGCCACTTGGAGTCGGTTTAAGAGAATGACAAGAGCATGCCCCCATCATGAGTACGGGGAGAACCATCTTAATACATTCTTCTATGATGGTCTAAACGACTCCACCAAGGCACTCCTAGACTCCGCTGTTGGTGGCCAACTTTCGAAAGTCCCATGCAATCAAGTGAGGGCTAGGATTGAGGAGGTTGCTAAAAATAGTTCTTGGGGAGGAGCAAGGGGTAAAGGATTACCGAGAGGAGGGATGGATTCAAGCAACTTGGACACGATTACTTCAAAAATCAAGGCTATCATGGATAAGAAGCTGTCCAAGTTCAAATACGCCCAAGGTAGCTCTAATGTATCATCAGTTAAAGAGACGCCCTTTTCATGTAGAATCTGTGGGGGCACCAATCATGATACATCATATTGTGGAGGTGCAAATTCTGAGCACATAGCGGCTGTTAACTACGGGGGGTATAACCAAGAAGGAACCCCAATCATGAACTATGATGGATACGGGCAATCCCGACTATGTGGCAGCTCTAGGATATGGTGGTCAAAACCAAGGGTTTTCTCAGCAAGGTCCTTATAATAACCAACCCTTTAGACCTACCTTCAATCCAAATTCTAGCCAAAGAAACTCCTCCCAAGGGTATAATTCCAACAATCAAGCAAATGGGAGTTTTCCTAGGCCGAATGGGAATAGGCCATACCCTCCAATGCCAAGACCTAACACCAACCTACCCTATCCATCTATACAGCCTCAACCAAACCCGCCTCCAACTAATGAATTCCTTTCCACCCAAGTGAACTCCCTTGCGCAGCAAAACCAAACCCTCTCGCACATCAACCAAACTTTGATGAATCAAATGCAACAAATTCAGGCGCAACAGAAGTTGTTTGAATCACAGCTTGCGCAGATGGCTAGTCCACCCCCACCATTGCCATTTCCTTCTCACCCCCAACAAAACCCATCTCCCCAGCCTCCACCACAAAACTCTCCTGACTCTAACCTTAAGCATCACACCTGTAAGGCGATCTTCCTAGGATCTGGAACCTCACATTCTTCTCCAGCTGTAGCCAGTGGAGAAGATTTAGGGGAAGATCCCTCGAAGGGTAGTGATTTTCTGAGAGAAAATGAGCACAAGGAGAACCTTGAGGGTGGTAAAGAAAAGGAGGGGCACAATGTCAAAATCAAGGGGTATGAGGGGAAGAAGAAAGACGAAGATGAGAGATGGAGGGAGATACAGGAAAGGAGGAAACTCGAGCGTCAACATGCTCTGCCTCTACCTTTTCCTTACAAAAAGGTAGAGAAGCAACTTCAAGAAAAGTTTCTTACATTCCTAGAGCATATGCGGCAGCTTGAAATGAAAATACCATTCCTAGAAGCCATGGAGCAAATGCCGCAATATGCTACGTATCTGAAAACCCTCCTAAGGAACAAGAGAAAGCTAGAGGGCGAAGTGATTAGTTTGCCAGAGCAAGTAAGTGCCATCATTAAGGGCACGTGGGCAAAGAAAGAAAAAGCTAGAGGACCCTTTGTGCTCCCAGTCACCCTTGGAAAACTCAATTCTAAGGGAGCACTCGCTGACCTTGGGGCCTCCATTAGCCTAATGCCGATGTCCATCGCCAAGAAACTCACTTTCGACCTCAAGCCATCACAGAAAACAATCCAGCTGGCCGACCGTAGTATAAAAGTGCCATATGGGGAGTTTGAGGACCTTCCGATCCAAGTTGGGAACATAGTAGTACCATGTGACTTCGTGGTGCTTGATATGGCTGAGGATCCTTATACCCCTCTCATCTTAGGGAGGGATGCTTTGAAAACTTTGGGTGCCCTGATCGACTGTGAATCAGAAACTATTACCGTCAGGGTAGCCCAAGAAAAGGTCGTGTTTGCCTTTTCTAAGTCTTCAATGGAACCCATGGTTGAGCGGATTTGTTCCTTTGGGGTGGTCGAGAAAGACGCTGCGAAAGAAGTCGAGAGGTGTAGTGCTTCTGTTGCTCCAATAACACTTGAGGTGTCGGATGAGGAAGACGCGCAAAAATGCCTTATTTTTGGGGTTGCGAAGGGAATTGCTCCACCGATAGAGATGTGTTATAAATCTGAGGGAACTGACGAGCCAGCTCGTAAACAGAAAAGGGCTAGAAAAAGAAAATCTAAAAAGAGACCGATGGCTCCACCCTGGCTTGGGGGAGCCCCGCATTATAACCCACCTCCAGATGACCATGGTTCTCCATTGCTTACTTCCGCCACTGCGGCTCGGTGGAGAGTTATGACTCCCCACGCTGGAGGTGATGGTGATGCCAGGAGTGAATTCACTCCTACGGCAGGTATAATTTCTTTGTTTTCTTTTTCTGTATAAATTTGTGCCTAAATGTGTCGAACTTACCGACGTTAAACAAAAGTACTTACGGGAGATAACCCGGTGTTTGTTTTGTTTGTTTATTTGTATAGCAACAGCTTCCATAATGCTGATCTTTCTCCCTTTTGTTTCTTCTCTCCCAAGTGCCGGGACGGCTCTTGAGCTGGCTTGGGGGAGGGTTCTTGTGTTTTCAAAGCTTCGAAAGATTAGCATTATTGAAACTATTACCTTGTTTTTTAATTTTATTTGCATGTCTAGGTGTGTTACGATTAATGTGCTTGAGTTGTGAAACTGACATGCTAGCTCCTGACATGTACATTATAGTGGTCTTATGCATACTCATGCTTTTCCTAGCCTTGTGCCTGTTTTGGGACCGAATAATTGATTGTTTTCCGCCTGACTTGGGGGATCTGGTCCTGCTTGGTTTGCGGCTTGGATGACTACCTTTTGAGGCACATTTCGACTAGCCTAGTGAGGATGGAGCCTTCTAGGACTCCATTATAAGTCCTATGTTATAAAGTGCTAGTTAGAGAGTCTAAGTATTGTGTCTGTTCTCCTCCAGCATAGTCTTCTTTTCTAAAGGCCAGGGATGATAACACGTTTGTAGTTACAGCTACATGGCCAAATTGCCTACCATGAATATTGATTGACTTTAGGGTAAGCCAATTTTGTGCCTTTACCTTTTCTTCGTAACTACATCACCTAACTCCACATGAGCCAAATATTCCCTCTTCTTACCTAGAGGATAGTCAAGTGATTACAGTGAAGTGGTGCCCGTTGCATTGAGGTGAAAGATTTTGGTTGGAAAAATCATTGTCGTATGATATGACTCTTTACATTACTCTTAGTTTATTTCAGAAACATTTTCTTGAAAACAAAAAGAAAAAAAAAAGGGAAAACAAAAAAAAGAAAGAAAAAAGAAAGAGAAAAGAAAAAAAATAGAAAAAGAAAAATTCGAGAATAAAGTTGGTGTAATGAGCTCATTTATGCGTGTCCAAAGAATTTTGGGAAGTGACATGGTTTTCGGAAGTCGTAGCCATCCTTGGTTTGATTACCTTGGATTGCTTACTATCCTCTATTTGAACTCCACATCCCCAAATTTTACCCTACCTTGATCCCAGCCTACATTGAAACCGTTTCCAAACATGTTCGACTTGGCCTGATTACCAAGTTCTATGCTGGAGAGTACATAGGATGCAATCCCTAAGATTTCTCCTTGATTGAGTGTTTAATTCCCGACTCATCTTAAGTCGGACGATTATGAGCAAAACACGTACCATATTAAACACACGAGCGTACTAGAAATTTCCCACATCTTTTGGGAAATAGCATGGGGAGCGTGGACTTAAGACCTCATTAGGTAGTGGGTGGCATGGCCTGTGTTGTAGCTTTTCAAGTGATCCCGAGTCTGTGGAAAACGTTGTTTATCTTGGTATTATGCTTTTTTGAGCCTATTGTACTTGCACACCCATGGCTAGGGAAGAGTTTTGCGCGTACACGGCTGGCATTGTCCTGTTTTCCGCTCACCTTGCTTTTCATGAGTTTTGCTCACGGTGCTGCCTTGCTAGTTCATTTGCTAGGGACTAGCAAAGGTTTGGCTTGGGGGAAGTTGATGTGCTCATTTTAGAGCACGTTTACAACCTCATTTTTGTGTCGAGTTTCGTGCTTTTATATTGGTTTTATGCACGTTACATTCAATTTTACCTTGATCTTGTCCTCGAGCTGTTTTTAGGTCATTTCAGGTGATCTCGATGATTTCGAGGTAAAATGAGACGTGTTCGAGGCTTTGACACTTCTATCAAGAGTTTGAATGCGCGTATCATAGTTTGAATGAGACGTGTTCATTCATGCTTTTAAATCATGTCTTTTATTATTACTATGTGTGAGTAGTCTTCTTAGGGGTTTGATTGGTGAAACCCTAGGTTGGCTCGTTCTTCATGCGTAGAGTTAGGATTTGAGATTGTTAACAGTTGATTGATTGATATTCGATGCGAATCTTGTCCTGCCACTCCTTTGGAGACATAGGGCGATTATAGGTTGTTCGTGTGATTTATAGGGTCACAAACTTCCTCTCGTCATCTTGAGTGTCATGATTTATTGTTAACAGATTTCTCCTAATTTAGCGTATCGATAGTTCGATTGTCCTTCCTAGGGTGGAACTGATCTGTCCCCGTTTTCTTTTCATAGTATAACATTGTTTTAGTTCTTGCTTTGCTTTTCTGTTATTAGTATAATTCTTTTCGAATCCCATTTAAATCCTTTACATCAAGTCTATAAGCTATCGCCCCTTGTCCTTGTGGTTCGATCCCCGACATACCACTACACTAGTTGTAGTAGTATTAGGGTGTTTATAAATTTAGTTTGCATAACTAATCTTTTAGTCAAACGACCTAAAAGAACGGTTATCAAGCTTCAATCAATCCTTTAAAGTTGATATCCTCTATTATATCAGGTTTTGGGTAAAAAAATGACATAAAAACTTCGACTCGGACGATATGAGTCAATATAGGTCAAATGGGATCAGTTTTGGGTAGAAAATGACGAGTTTACCCTTGAACACATCATAAACAATTAAAATACATCGATTTGAGTCAAACTCAGTGAAATAGGAGAGATTCTGGGTATAAAATGACTTAAACATTTCGAATTAGACGGTATGAGTCAAATAGGTCAAATGGGATCAGTTTTGGGTAGAAAATGACGAATTTACCCTTAAACATGTCATAAACACTTGATATACATCGATTTGAGTTAAACTCGATCAAATGGGAGAGGTTCTGGGTATAAAATGACTTAAACACTCTGAATCGGACAATATGATTCAATATAGGTCAAATGGGATTAGTTTTGGTTAGAAAATGACGTATTTACCCTTGAACATTTCATAAACACTTGATATACATTGATTTAAGTAAATACGGTCAAATAAGAGAGATTCTCAGTATTAAATTACTTAAACACTTTGAATCGAACGATATGAGTCAATATACATCAAATGGGATCAGTTTTGGATAAAAAATGACGTATTTACCTTTGAACATGTCATAAACACTTGAAATACATCGATTTGGGTTAAACTCGGTCAAATGGGAGAGGTTCTGATGTAAAAACTAGTAGGAAAGAACTAGTAATTAAAAGAAAAATGGATCACAAATTAGGCTAAGAAAATGGAAAAATTATGTAGGCTTTTTAGAAAATTTTAGAGTATGTGTTTAGGCTAGAAAAGGATATATTTTTGTGGGGAAAATGGACATAAAATGGCGGGGCTTTTGTGGAGAAAAAGGCTTTGAATTTTTATGGGAATAGAGGAGAAAACAGAGTGTAGATTGTAAGGAATACTCACTGATAACCGTTCTTTTAGGTCGTTTAACTAAGAGAATAGTTATGCAAACAATATTTATAAACACCCTAATACTACAACAACTAGTGTAGTGGTAAGTCGGGGATCGAACCACAAGGACAAGGGGCAATAGCTTATAGGCTTGATGTAAAGGATTTAAATAGGATTTGAAAAGAATTATACTAATAACAGAAAAACAAAGCAAGAACTAAAACAATTGTTGGGTTCCTTAGGTTTTGAATGATGACAAACAGCTAAGGGAAACAGGTTCTACATAAGTGTTAAAACAGTTGGTAGGAACCAGCTGACTTCAGTATACTGTTACCCTAGACAAGTTATTATTTACATGAGTTTTTATATTGAACTAACTTGTCTTTATACAGGAAACAGTTTAAATAATTATGCTATGTACTGGTAGGGAACCAGTATGTACTGTTTCTGTAATGTACTTGATATTGTACCTTAACTGTGTTACGTGTGCAGTAATTGAGTTTGTACCAAGTCTTGAATCTTGAAGTCCTTTGAAGCTTATTAAAGAGCCATTATTCATGATGAGATGATTCGAAGGAAGCATTCAAGGACTTGAAGTTTACATGAAGAAAGATCCACTTCAAGAAAGAGTGTTTTAGGATTTTCATGTAAATGCTCCGTAGTATGTTTTATTAATAGATATATAAAGTGCTTTGAATATATTAAACATCGTTGTGAAATTTGGTACAAGGATTGGAACAAATTTCATAACATGTTTAAGACAGGGAACCAGGTCAGGGGACCAGGTTAACTGTTCTGATTATTAGAGCTGCGATTTTAAAAAAGATTTTATAAAAAGATTTTATTTCGAAAATTAAGTTTTGGAAAATATTTTGACAGCTATTAACTGATTTGATATAATCTTTTAAGTTACCTAAATTCTAGAGTAATTATCTTAGATTGATTTTATCTTATAATAAAATCAATTTAGGATAAATACTTACCTAAAGTCATGTTTATCTTTTTGGCATGATTTTTGGTAACTAGGGTTTCGGTTACTTAAGGGTTATAAATAGGATCTGTTTAACTAATAATCAATCACTTCTCTCACGCATTATTAAGGAGCAATACATTGAGAGAAAAGCACTAAGTCTATTGATATTTCATATACACGAGCATCTTAGATTAAATAAGTTTCTCTATGTTCACTTATTAAAGAGTTTGATCATTTAGAGAGTGTTGATCATTGTAACGTGAGTCTTTGGCAAGGGGGCTGAAGGCTAGGTGAGTGTTTGTGAGTTCAAACACGTTTAGGACTTACGAGTGTAGGTCTTTAGCATACTCGGAGTAGAGTGTGGGGTTGCTGGTCCCGGAGTAGGGAACAGCAGAGTGCTCTTTGTCTTTGTTTTTCGGAGTAGATTAATAAAGGACTTAGGATAGGAGGACGTAGGCCAGAGTTGGCTGAACCTCGTTAAATCGTTGTGTTCTTTATTGTTTTGCCTTTAATCCGCTGCTCAAGGGAACCAGCACAACTGGTTCCTTAACCATAATCCGAAAAGAGTTAAAATTTACCAACGATTGCTAAACACTCAATTCACCCCCCCCCCCTCTTGAGTGCCCATAGAACCTTCAATTGGTATCAGAGCCTAAGCTTCTCGAAAGAGTAACATCTAGAGGAGTTAAGAATGAGTACTCAAGAACATAGTGCAATCGGTTATGACAACAAGACTCCCAAGTTTAATGGAAATAATTATGCTTGGTAGAAAAATAGAATTAGGAATGTTATCATGGGTATTGACTATGAATGCTGGCTCATAGTTAAGAACGGTCCAAATGTCATCCTCAAGAAAGATGCCGAGGGGAACCAGGTACCTAAAAAGGACAGTGAGTTGGACACGGCTGATTACAAATTGCTGGAGAAGAATGCCAAGGCAATGTCTATACTCCAACAAGCAATAGGTGAGACTGAAACAAAGCGTATCTCTGGATGTAGTAGTGCTAAGGAGATATGGGACACCCTTGAACTTGCGTTTGAGGGAACCAGCGAGGTAAAACGGTCTAAAATTGATTTAATCATGTCTAAATATGAATTATTTGCTATGAACAAAAATGAAAAAATCAATGATTGCTTTCGTAGGTTTATGACTATTGTTAATGATCTTAGATCACTTGGTAAAAGTTTTTCTGACGAAGATCTTGTGAGAAAAATTTTGCGTAGTTTAACAGATGCTTGGACAGCTAAGGTAACAGCAGTGTATGAAGCAAAAGATCTGTCTACATTGTCTCTGGAACAGCTGATTGGTTCCCTCATGACTCATGAGATGCTGATTGACTCCAAGACCGAGAAGGAACCAGCTAGAGGCATTGCACTGAAGGGAACAGTAGAAGAAGAAGAAGATGAGATCAGCATGATTGCAAGGAGATTTGAAAAATCTCTTCGTGATCAAAAGAGAAACTTCAAAGTTAAGAATTTTAAAAATTCTAAAAAGTCTAACTCTTCCTCTTCTTCAGGTTGCTTCAAATGTGGAGAAAAAGGACATCTTATTCGAGATTGCCCTAAATGGAATGACAAACAGTCTAAGACCGTAGATAAACGAGCATACAAGAATGCCATGATAGCTTCCATGTGGGGAGACACTGACTCAGGATCAGAAGATGAAGGAGGATCACCTAACTCGGATGTTTGCCTAACTGCCTTCACAAACATCGAGGAGAATAGCACTGGTCCAGGAACCAGAGGGGGAACCAACACACTCGAAAAATGTCTTATGGCAAAGAAGGATGTACTACTTGAACGCAAGGTAAGTTTAGAACAAATTAGAGAAGATATGCTTGAATATGATAGAGATAACTTGCTTGCATGTATAAACTCTTTGTTAGATGAATGTTATAAGCTAAGTGAAACATACATAACTTGCAAAAGAGATTTAAAAGAAAAACGCAGTAAATGTGAAATTGCTATTGCTAGTTGTGATCACTTAGAAGGTGTGTGCCATGAGCTCAAAGATCAAGTGGCAGAACTAGAAGTTGAGTTGGACAAGTGTAAGGTGGAACTAGAAAGGACAAGATCTTCTAAACCTGATTACTCAAGTGACGGTGAAGCAGATCTGACCTCCTGGTTCCCCAGAGACTTATCAACTACTAATGAAGCTCTTGATCTTTCAGCAGTTGTGAGTAAAGCAAATTCGTGTAGTAGAAACTCTTTGTTGGAGGCTTTTGAAATACTAGCTTCTAACCTTGAAAATTCTCACAAAGAAATTGCTTCACTTAAAACTGCTCAGCTCACTGTTTCCCCTACTGGAACCAGTATAGAAGTCAGTAATATGATTGATAAATATGAAAGTGATATTTGTTATTTGCATGCGGAAATCAATCAATTGAAAAAGGACAAGCACCCAGTGGTTGTTGACATGTCTATTGACAATATGGTTTCAAAGCTTAATCAACAATTCGAAGTTTTAAAAGGTAATTTTGATTTTCTTAAAGAGAAAAACGAATTGTTGACTAAGACACTTGAATCTAGAGAAAAGGAACTTAATGATAGTCATAGACATATGGACAAATTATTGAATGCTAAAGAATCCTTAAATCATCTGACTTTATCGAGAGGAAACAGAGGAAAGGCTGGTCTTGGTTATACTAGACAGAGAACCAGGACTAACTGGTCTCCCAGAGAAACCACCTGGATCAAAGAATACCAACGAGGTAAGTATGTCATGACTAAAGAGATGCATGTGTGTTTTCATTGTGGTAAGAATGGACATAAGATTCATGAATGTCCAGCTAAGAGGTTTAGTGCTAATAAGAACAGCAAGAATGTTAAATATGTTTGGATAAGAAAAGATCAACAAAATGTAAAAGTTGTTGAAAAGGGACCCAAGTCTGTTTGGGTTCCTAAATCTAATGTTTGATTTGCTCTTGCAGGCTAGAGTGAAAGGAGACACCTATTGGTATTTGGACAGTGGTTGCTCAAGACATATGTCCGGGGATAAAGATCAATTCCTTTCACTAGTGGCCTTTGATGGAGGAAGTGTCACCTTTGGAGATAATAGTAAGGGAACCATCACTGGTTTAGGTAAGGTTGGTAAGACACTTTCTCATGCTATAGACGATGTATATTATGTTGAAGGCTTGCAACATAATCTTTTGAGTATTTCTCAATTATGTGACAAAGGCAATAGAGTCGAGTTTCAAGCCAATCTTTGTCATATAGTTAACTCACAAACAGGAGAACTTGTATGTGAGGGAACCAGGAAGCATGATGTTTACATTACCTTCCTAGATAAAATTCCTCAAGACAAGTCCATCTGTTTGAGAGCTGTTTCTGATAATAATCAATGGATTTGGCATAAGAGGTTTGGACATGCTAGCCTAACACTTCTAAACAAACTTAAAGCACGTGACTTAGTGGTAGGTCTTCCTAACATTAAGTACGAAGCTGATAAAGTTTGTTCTGAATGTGTAAGGGGGAAACAGGTCAAAACTTCTTTTAAGCCTAAAACAGTTATGAGTACCAGTAGGCCCTTCGAACTTGTACACATTGATTTGTGTGGTCCTATGAGAGTACAAAGTCGAAGAGGTCATAGATATGTCTGTGTTATGGTTGATGATTATTCCAGGTACACTTGGGTGATGAAGTTACACACAAAGGATGAAACGTTTGAAGAATGGGTAACATTGGTGAAACAAGTGGAGAACCAGCTCACTCATAAGCTGGTCTCGGTAAGATCAGACCATGGTACTGAATTTGATAATGCTAACTTTGTTGATTATTGTAGGGAACATGGAGTAAGTCACAACTTCTCAGCCCCTAGAACACCTCAACAAAATGGTGTTGTAGAAAGAAAAAATAGAACTCTTGAGGAGATGGCCAGAACGATGCTAATTGAAAGTGGTCTTCCTAAGAGATTTTGGGGTGAAGCTGTTGACACTGCTTGCTATATTTTAAATAGAGGTCTCATTAGACCAAAGATAAATAAAACTCCTTATGAACTCCTTAAAGGTCGAAAGCCCAATATTTCTTATTTTCGTGTTTTTGGATGTAAGTGTTTCATTCATAACAATGGGAAGGACCAGCTTGATAAATTTGATCCTAGGAGTGATGAGGGGATCTTTCTTGGATATTCTTCTCATAGCAAAGCATATAGAGTCTTTAATAAAAGGACTCTTTGTGTAGAGGAGAGTATTCATGTTATCTTTGATGAATTTAATATGTCTTCTGAGAATGCGCAGGTACAACCTGATGAAGAAATTGGACTAATGGACTTTACGGGGAACCAGGCTGCTGGTCCCTCAGATGACGAGCAAGCAAATCTAGGTATACCAAATACTCCACCTGATAACAATGATGATGTACCTAGAGAAGGAAATGGTGGCAACGAGGATTCAGAAAGTGAACCAAGTCCTGATGGTTTCACAAACAATAGACAAGTAATGAGTTCAGGGGGAACAGTAGAAGGAACCACCTCTGAACCTGAGGTAAGCAATGATAGAGGAAACAGCATGAATGTGAATCCTCCTGGTTCTTCAGTAGAAGAAGAGATTCATGATTATGCTGGTTCCCAACCTAATTTAGAAGCACAAAATGGTGTAAATTTTAGATCTCATAGATATCAATCTTCTCATCCCACTGATCAAATAATTAGTGATATTAATAAAGGGATTCAAACGAGAAGAAGTGTTTTTCAAAACTTTTGTGCTTTCTATCCCTTCCTGTCTAATGTAGAGCCTACTGACTATAAGATGGCTTTGACTGATCCTGATTGGGTATTAGCTATGCAAGATGAATTGAATCAATTTCAGAGGAACCAGGTCTGGCACCTGGTTCCCCGTCCCAAAGAAAGATCAGTCATTGGTACTAGATGGGTCTTTAGAAATAAGTTAGATGACCTTGGTACTATAGTCAGAAACAAAGCAAGACTAGTGGTGCAAGGGTATAATCAACAAGAAGGAATTGACTATGATGAGACGTTTGCACCAGTAGCTAGGCTTGAGGCTATTAGGGTTTTAATTGCTTATGCTGCTCACATGAACTTTAAGCTGTTTCAGATGGATGTGAAAACTGCCTTCCTTAATGGTTACCTGAAGGAAGAAGTGTATGTGGAACAGCCTCCTGGTTTTGAAGATGCGCTATTCCCCCAACATGTATATAAATTGGACAAGGCTTTGTATGGATTGAAACAAGCTCCAAGAGCTTGGTATGAACGGTTGTCCACTTTCTTGATGGAAAATGAGTACAAGAGGGGAACAGTAGACAAAACCTTATTTATCAAAACCAAAGGGAAACACTTGATTGTAGTACAAATCTATGTTGATGATATTTTATTTGGTGCTACTAATAAAGTTTTGTGTGATGAGTTTGCTAATTTGATGCAGAGTGAATTTGAAATGAGTATGATGGGTGAACTAGGATTCTTCCTAGGGCTGCAAATCAAGCAAACAAATGATGGAATCATGATCCATCAACAAAAGTACTTAAAAGAATTGCTGAAAAAGTTTGGCATGGAGAACAGCAGAGCTTATGATACACCTGTTCCCACATCTGCTAAATTAGATGCTGATCTTAAGGGAAAAGATGTTGAAGCCTCTCTTTATAGAGGAATGATAGGTTCTCTTCTTTACCTAACAGCTAGTAGACCTGACATTGTGTTTTCTGTTGGATTGTGTGCTAGGTTTCAAAGTAATCCAAAAGAATCTCACTTGAAAGCTGTTAGAAGGATACTTAGGTATCTTGTGGGAACAGCAGATCTGTGCTTGTGGTACCCCAAAGGCAGTACCATCAACCTGGTTGGATATACAGATGCAGACTATGCTGGTTTCCTTGTGGATAGAAAGAGCACATCAGGTATGGCACACTTCCTTGGCTCTTGTCTAATCTCGTGGGGTTCTAAAAAGCAAAATTCAGTAGCCTTATCCACAGCAGAGGCAGAATACATTGCAGCAGCTTCATGCTGTTCCCAGCTACTGTGGATAAGGAACCAGCTGAAAGATTTTGGTGTTATTTATGAATGTGTTCCTATATTTTGTGATAACACCAGTGCTATTAATATTTCTAAGAACCCCGTTCAACACTCCAAAACCAAACACATTGAAATAAGGCATCATTTTTTAAGAGACAATGTGGAAAAAGGATTGGTTGAAGTGTTGTTCTGTAAAAGTGAAGATCAAATAGCTGATATCTTCACTAAGCCTTTGTGTAGAGAGTCGTTTTGTAAGTTAAGGGTCATGCTAGGTCTAGTTAAATTTTAGTCTTTGGCTTCAATTATTTCCTTCAATGATTGGCTAGATTAGGTATGCTTTTGTATTGATTATGTATATAACTATGTTGCTGGCTTACAAATGTTATGTAACCTAATTTGTGATCTCAAAAGGATTGCAAAATTGGTTGTGCAAGGAAACAGGAGATGTCGAATTGAGATAAGCTAGAAACAGCATAACTTGGTTTAGTACAGGTACCAGCAAGAGGGAACAGCAGTTCAGCTCTGATATGTCATTCGAAAATATTTAAAATATTTTTGGAAGATTAATATAAGATAATTCTTTTTGGAAAGATTTATCTTATTTCAGTTATTAATTCCTATCTAAGAGGCAAATATATCTTATTGCCTATTTTTTAGTTGGTTGATAAAATTATGGTAACAAGATAATTACCATATTTTGATTTTCAAATTTGCAATCATATCTTTTCGTTTTAATTGCTTCAACCGGCTATAATTTTGAACTTCCTTAATTGTGCAACGTTGATATAAATACACTAACCCATTGCAGAGTTCATTCATCACATCATTCAATTCTTTCTCTCTTCTCTCTCGTGCTTGTACCCTAAACACTGTTCATCCGAGTTCAATTTCGCTTCTTCTTCAATTTCTCTTGGTTGTTCTTCTCTCAAATCTCACAATGGGTAAGAAAGCTACTGCTGCATCATCTAAGAAAGGCAATAAGAAGAGTAGTGCTTCCAATTCATCACAATCAAAGGTGAAAGAGACCTCGATTCCACCTATAACCGCTGAACCATCATCTCCAAAAACCGTCTCTCATACTTCACCACCCACTGAAACAAAACACCTATCACCAAAATCATCATCATCCACAAAATCCCCACCTTCCCAACCTTCCACAAAATCCCCACCTTCCCAACCTTCCACAAAAGTCCCATTACCAAAATCCCCTGAGGTTGAGGAGAAGATTGTGAAGGAACCAACCTCTTCACTAGGGGAACAGCCCAGAAGCACAGAGGAATTCTTTGATACTGAGGGTGGAAAGGAAGAGGAAGAAATTGTGAGCGGGGAAGAGGATTTACAAATCCTCGGGTCTACTGAGAAACCACCCAAGCCCATGGTTCGTAGCAGGGCCACAAGATCTTCTCTGAGGAGGATCAAGGAGGAAGTACTGGAAGAACAGTCCGTTGATTCTGCTGCTGGTTCCAAAAGAAAAAGAGTTACAGCACGAAAGGCAACAAAAGGTATGTCCTTAGAATCACCTTCTGGTGGTTCCACTAACTTAAGCTCTAGAGTAGTTCTTTCTGGGTGTAGAACTGGGGATGGTTACTTTGATGAACGTGCTTTACATAAAGTGAAAAGTCTGCTAGAATACCAAGGATGGATGTCCTTATTTAATGTCTGTGATGCAAACACCGCTGGTGTTAGGTCCTTCTTTTTGAACTTGAAACAGCAGCCTGATATGTCTTTAAGTTCAACTGTTAATGGTATGGAGGTTAATATGTCAGTAGCTAGCCTGTCTGTTTTGTTGAGTGTCCCTAAAGATGGGTTTGATAAGTTCTCTGGTGATGGTTGGCCAACACTCATTGGGATAACTCCTGATGACATTCATGACTTTGTGTTTGGAGGAAGAGTTCCAAAGAAATCTGGAACATTCAAAACTGTCAACTTGAAGGAACCAGTAATGCTGGTCCTTCATTCCATTTGCAACAAAATGTTATTACCTAGGGCCCAAGGTAGAGGAATGGTACGCATCATGGAAATGGTGCTAATTTACTTGATTATGAAGAAGATTAAGGTCAATCTTCCATCTCTTATGATTGACCATATTATGTATAGTTACAATTCCTCTCACCATTCTCTTCCATACGGCTCTTATATCACCAAGCTCTTGAAAGAAAATAATGTTAGTCTGAGTGGATCTACTGTTCCTGTTGTAGTATTCACCAAAGCAATCCTGAAACAGAAAGGATTGGACATCAGCTCTGGTGAGCTAAGGTTCAGGGATGAGGAACCAGTAGAGGAAACCCCTAGGCCAGCCAAGAAGAGGAAAGAGGAACCAGCAGGTTAGACGGTTCTCTTACAGAGGCTGGAGGCTCAGGAGGAAATGTTGCATAAGTTGATGGGTTTGGTTGAGGGTTTGTCTGCTTCCTTTAATATCAGAATGAGTGCTGTGGAGAAACAGATTGCTGGTAGTAGTAAGGAACCAGTTCCAGTTGAGGCTCAGGCTACAGGGGAACCAACAGCTGAAGAAAGTGAGGATGAGGCAGAGGAGGACCAGGATGCAACAGATCCAGAAAAGTCCGAGGAAGATGATGAAGAAGAGGAGAATGAGGATGATGAATGAGCTTGGTTCTTCCTTGTTTATGCCTGCCTTACTATTATTATTTCTCTAATAACTGATTATATTGAACTGTTTTTAATTCCACCCTATCCATAGATTTCTTTTGGTTATGGATTTGGGTCCTTTTGGTTAACTTTTGCTTGGTATGTACTAAACTATTTTATTACTGTTGATGGTTTGTTTTGATTTTGATTGATCTTGATTATCTTTGCAGCATATTGTTTGTATAATGGTTGGTACCATTGATTGGTTTAGCACATTATCTTGTGCATATGATTCTACTATTGCATATCTTTTTAATGATGCCAAAAGGGGGAAAATAGTTGAAGTTGAAGCCTAGAGTCTTTACTAGTTCCTAGTTTAGGTTGAGTAGTTTGAGTCTTAGTTTTTGAGTCTTTCTCTCTTTATTTTATTTGTTCTGTTTTAGTTAGGGAACCAGTTGGCTTAACTGACTCGTTCCAGTGTGTCTCGAGTCCTTGAAGTTTTTGACAATTTTATTTTGAGTATGATAACAGGTGCAGAAACTTCAAAATGTTTGTCATCATCAAAAAGGGGGAATTTGTTGGGTTCCTTAGGTTTTGAATGATGACAAACAGCTAAGGGAAACAGGTTCTACATAAGTGTTAAAATAGTTGGTAGGAACCAGCTGACTTCAGTATACTGTTACCCTAGACAAGTTATTATTTACATGAGTTTTTATATTGAACTAACTTGTCTTTATACAGGAAACAGTTTAAATAATTATGCTATGTACTGGTAGGGAACCAGTATGTACTGTTTCTGTAATGTACTTGATATTGTACCTTAACTGTGTTACGTGTGCAGTAATTGAGTTTGTACCAAGTCTTGAATCTTGAAGTCCTTTGAAGCTTATTAAAGAGCCATTATTCATGATGAGATGATTCGAAGGAAGCATTCAAGGACTTGAAGTTTACATGAAGAAAGATCCACTTCAAGAAAGAGTGTTTTAGGATTTTCATGTAAATGCTCCGTAGTATGTTTTATTAATAGATATATAAAGTGCTTTGAATATATTAAACATCGTTGTGAAATTTGGTACAAGGATTGGAACAAATTTCATAACATGTTTAAGACAGGGAACCAGGTCAGTGGACCAGGTTAACTGTTCTGATTATTAGAGCTGCGATTTTAAAAAAGATTTTATAAAAAGATTTTATTTCGAAAATTAAGTTTTGGAAAATATTTTGACAGCTATTAACTGATTTGATATAATCTTTTAAGTTACCTAAATTCTAGAGTAATTATCTTAGATTGATTTTATCTTATAATAAAATCAATTTAGGATAAATACTTACCTAAAGTCATGTTTATCTTTTTGGCATGATTTTTGGTAACTAGGGTTTCGGTTACTTAAGGGTTATAAATAGGATCTGTTTAACTAATAATCAATCACTTCTCTCACGCATTATTAAGGAGCAATACATTGAGAGAAAAGCACTAAGTTTATTGATATTTCATATACACGAGCATCTTAGATTAAATAAGTTTCTCTATTTTCACTTATTAAAGAGTTTGATCATTTAGAGAGTGTTGATCATTGTAACGTGAGTCTTTGGCAAGGGGGCTGAAGGCTAGGTGAGTGTTTGTGAGTTCAAACACGTTTAGGACTTACGAGTGTAGGTCTTTAGCATACTCGGAGTAGAGTGTGGGGTTGCTGGTCCCGGAGTAGGGAACAGCAGAGTGCTCTTTGTCTTTGTTTTTCGGAGTAGATTAATAAAGGACTTAGGATAGGAGGACGTAGGCCAGAGTTGGCTGAACCTCGTTAAATCGTTGTGTTCTTTATTGTTTTGCCTTTAATCCGCTGCTCAAGGGAACCAGCACAACTGGTTCCTTAACCATAATCCGAAAAGAGTTAAAATTTACCAACGATTGCTAAACACTCAATTCACCCCCCCCCCCCCCCCCCCCCTCTTGAGTGCCCATAGAACCTTCAACAATGTTATACTATGAAAAGAAAACGGGGACAGATCAGTTCCACCCTAGGAAGGACAACCAAGCTATCAATACGCTAAATTAGGAGAAATTAGTCAACAATGAATCATGACACTCAAGATGACGAGAGGAAGTTTGTGACCCTATAAATCACACGAACAACCTATAATCGCCCTATGTCTCCAAAGGAGTGGCAGGACAAGATTCGCATCGAATATCAATCAATCAACCGTTAACAATCTCAAATCCTAACTCTACGCATGAAGAACGAGCCAACCTAGGGTTTCACTAATCAAACCCCTAAGAAGACTACTCACACACAGTAATAATAAAAGACATGATTAAAAACATGAATAGACTGAATGGAAATGAACAAGAGAACGAAAACTAAGAACTATAACCGAACCAACGACTACTCTATCAAAACTGTAAACGAAACAACGATTATAACTAGAGGAATGAAATCAAGAAAAACAATACTTGAAAGCATTAAAAGAACTAAAACAGAAAAGAAATAATACCTTGCATAAATGAAATTGTATGAACGAAATAGGAACCGAATCCGAAATACAAAGCTTGAAAACGAGAAAAACGAAAGCTGTAAATCTAAACTAATGCATAAAAGAAATGAAAAGCTTTAAAGTGATGTTCTAGGTTGAGGCACAAAAGCTCTCAAAGTAGGCATCAGGTTATGTACAGAGAAAGAGGGTATTTATACCCTAGGGACAAAAGGAGTAAAACCCTAGGAAAAACCCTCGAGCGCCGACTAAAGAAAGAACCAAAATATGCAGGAAAGAAGGCCATTCGGCCGAATGCATAGTAGATTCGGCCGAATGGGTGTCCATTCGGCCGAATGGTGTTGACATTCGCCCAAAACAGAAGCTTGATTAATATGTGATCTGTCCATCATTCGGCCGAATGAGTGGAACCATTCGGCCGAATGGGTCTTGATTCGGCCGAATGAGTCTTCATTCGGCTATTCCCGAGAGCTTGATTTATGTACTTGAATCCCTGTCTTCCATTCGACCGAATGGATTTCAGATTCGGTCGAATCTGAACCTAAACCTTGCTGAAAAGTTCCTTTGAAGTGCCTAGTGGCTTCTAGAGTTTATGGAATCTTTGAGAGTGACTTGGAACACATGCCCAAGCTATGATACGCGCATTCAAACTCTTGATAGAAGTGTCAAAGCCTCGAACACGTCTCATTTTACCTCGAAATCATCGAGATCACCTGAAATGACCTAAAAACAGCTCGAGGACAAGATCAAGGTAAAATTGAATGTAACATGCATAAAACCAATATAAAAGCACAAAACTCGACACTAAAATGAGGTTGTAAACGTGCTCTAAAATGAGCACATCACTCACTTGAACAATCTGAGATATGTAGGTAAGGATTTCTCACATAACCTATTAGGTGTAGATCGAAGGGAAGGAATACTCACTTAACCCTAGAGAGACTATGAAAATTTGTGTGGAGGATTTCTCACGTGCCACTCAAATTCGTCAAGACAATATCTTGGAAAATCACAAGCAATTCACACGAAATTGACAAGTAAAAGATTTAGAAGTTCAAACATCAACTATTTCAACTAAATTACCTAACTTTAATTAATTAATCAGATTAATTAATTAAAAAAAACTCCTTTATTTTTTAAAAAAAAATTCCTCCATCACCTTATTTTAGTTTTTCAAAGCGGAAAGACTAGAATACCCTTACAAAGAAATAAATGGGCCATGTAACCAAAAATGGTCCAACCCATTTTCTTCAAAAGATTTTGCCAATAAAATCTCCTTATTAGCATTAGATGGAATTTCAGAATTTCCATCATCCTCTTCTTCAAAAAGAGTTGCCCTTAACTCATCGTCCTCCAAGTAAGGGGATAAATCGCCCACATTAAAGGTAGAGGAAACTCCATAATTTCCACCAAGATCCACTTTATAGGCATTATCATTGATTTTCTCAATGATTTGAAATGGACCTTCAGCTCGTGGCATCAGCTTATGTTTCCTCTGTTTCAGAAACCTTTCTTTTCTCAAGAACACCCATACTAGGTCACCAACTTCAAAAGATTTTATATTTCTCAGATTCTTGTTGGCTTGCCTTTTATAGCTATCATTGGCCTTCTCAATGTTCTTGCGCACCTCCTTATGGACATCCATCATGAATTCCATACTTTCTCTAGCCATGCCATGAATGAACTTGTCTTTGGGAAGAGTGACATAATCAATCGGCACATAAGGATTCACTCCATAGACAACCTTAAAAGGGGAATATTTAGTGGATCGACTCGGTGTTCGATTGTAGGTGAATTCAGCATGGGCCAACTTCAAATCCCAATTCTTGCCTCCTTTACTCACTAAAGAACAAAGCAAAGCACCAAGAATTCTGTTCACCACCTCTGTTTGCCCATCCGTCTGTGGGTGATGACTAGTTGAAAACAACAACTTTGTTCCCACAAGTCTCCACAAAGATTTCCCAAAATAACTCAAGAACTTAGTGTCTCGGTCTGAAATAATAGTTCTAGGTAAGCCATGCAATCGTGCAATCTTAGTGAAAAACATTTGAGCCACATTGAACGCATCATCTACTTTTCTACACAAAATGTGCCATCTTAGAAAAACGATCCACCACCACTATAATAGAATCTTTTCCATGTGGAGTTCTTGGAAGTGCCATTATAAAATCCATGCTCAAATCTTCCCATGGCCTTTCAGGAATAGGCAATGGTTTAAACTCGTCTCGATGAAATGACATTTTTGCCCTCTAACAAGTAGAACATCGCACAATAACATGGTATATATGAGCAAGCATCTTAGGACAATAGAAATAGCCTTGAAGAATCTCCAAAGTCTTGGAAATACCCATATGGACAGCCAAGCCACCACTATGAGCTTCCTTGATTAACAGTTCTCGAACAGGACACTTAGGGACACAAAGTTTGTTCCCCTTGAAACGAAAACCATCCACAACAGAAAACAATCCATAAATTCCATTCTTGCAAGAATTCATTATTTCGTGCATTTCTTCATCTTCCTTGTAAAGTTCTTTTAATATCTCAAAACCAAGAACTTTAGCATCCATCATGCCAAGAAGAAAATGCCTTCCTGATAAAGCATCGGCTACCATATTAGCCTTCCCATTCTTATACTTAGCACCAAAATTAAAAGATTGTAGAAATTTCACCCATTTTGCATGCCTTGCATTGAGCTTCTTTTGTCCATGAATAAACCTCAAGGACTCATGATCACAATGGAGAATGAAAGGACTTGGTCTTAGATAATGCGACCAAAAATCAAGAGCTCGAACCATAGCATAAAACTCCTTGTCATATGTTGAGTAGTTAAGCTTACCATGACTTAACTTCTCTCTAAAGTATGCAATCGGTTTTCCTTCCTGGATCAAGACAGCACCAACACCCTTTCCACTTGCATCACACTCAACCTCAAAAGGTTTAGTGAAATCAGGTAAAGCAAGTACAAGGGCTTCACACATCTTCTTCTTTATGTGCTCAAATGCCTTTTAAGCTTGAGGAGTCCATTGAAAAGTGCCCTTCTTTGTACACTCCATAATTAGGGCCATGAGCATACTAAAGTTGGCTATAAACCTTCTATAAAAAGAAGTTATCCCATGGAAAGATCGCACTTCGGTGATGGACTTGGGGACAGTCCATGAAGAAATATCTTCCACCTTGCTAGGATCTACCTTGACTCCATCACTAGAAATAATGAACCCAAGAAACACTAACTCAGTGAGCATAAAATGACATTTCTCCAACTTCCCATAAAGCTTCTTCTCCCTCAAAGCTTTAAAAACTTCCTCGAGATGTATCAAATGATCTTCCTCATTCTTACTATATATAAGAATGTCATCCAAATATACAATGACAAACTTTCCTAAAAAAGGTCTTAGTACCTCATTCATCAAATGCATGAAGGTACTTAGAGCATTGGTAATCCCAAATGGCATGACAAGCCATTCATAGAGACCATGCTTTGTCTTGAAAGCTGTCTTCCATTCATCTCCTTCTCGCATCCTTATTTGGTGGTATCCACTTCTAAGATCAATCTTAGAAAAAACTTGGGACCCACTTATCTCATCAAGCAAATCATCCAATATGGGTATAGGAAACCTATACTTGATAGTGATGTTGTTTACGGCCCTACTATCGATACACATTCTCCATGTGCCATCCTTCTTTGGAACCAACAACGCTGGCACTGCGCAAGGACTCATCGATTCTCTAACATAGCCCATTTCCATCAATTCCTGGATTTGTCTTTGCAACTCCTTTATCTCCATCGGATTGCATCGATAAGGGGGTTTGTTAGGAAGGTTATATGATAGAGGATGTCAAATTCGAATGATTGATTGAAGCTTCAAAGAAGGATGCTACCATGGGAGAGTTGTTGGCTTATGGAGACACGAATCTTCTAGGTGCTATGGAGACACGTATCTTCTAGGTGCACCAAAGGGGAACATTTGCATGTGCATGATAACATGCAAATGTGAATGAGGATTGGTGGACATGAGGAATAAGTTAGTTTTGCCTATGAGTTTTCTCCCATTTCATTTGATAGGGTTTTTCTTATTTTAGACATAGGTGTCTTTTTAAACTTTCCTTTTTTAGGTTTTATGATTCTATAATATGTGGCAGCCATGGAGGTGATGATTAGTGGAAGGCCTTGATCAAAAGCTAAGATCTTCGAGTAATTTTCAAAGATTGAAAATTTTGACTAAGGAGGAAAATTTTAAGACAAGGGGAGGTGCTTGTTAAATTGAACGGTGCTTATTACATCTTGTCGGTGCTTTATTATAACTTAAGTGACATGGCAAGTGACATGACATGGGTATGGACGTGGCTACACATATGTGATTGTATATTTAGTGTTTTACTTTAAATAAAATAGTATTAGAGTAGTTAATTTTTAATTTTATCTTTTTAGGTAGGATAGGATTCTAATTAAGATAAGATAATGTTAGAGTTTTGGTAGGATTATGTAATAAATAGGTGGCATTATCCTATTGGTTATTAGGGGTCCTTTTTAAAGTAGGAGGCCTAGTCATAATATGATTGAAACTCTCAAGCTATGGGTATAAATAGATGTGCACCCAAGCTTGGAAAAATCAGATTTGGAGATTCTTTTCTTTGTATTCTTCAATAAACTTAGAGAGTTTGTTATTTTTCTTTGCGTGTAACAAAGAGTTGTGAATTGGTGCTTTAAGCTTTAGATTCACGTGAGGAAGTGTAGGAATTGAGGGTGCTTTGCTTTAATCAATTCTTAAACTTTTGCCCTAGATTTTAAACCTTTGGTGCGTAGCTTTAGAGGGTTTTATATCTAGTTCTATCCCTTTGTGTCGATTAAGGTTTTAATACCTAGATTCACATCAGAAGGGGTGCTCCAGGAACAAGATCGATTTGATGTTCTATACCACGAATAGGTGGTAAACCTTGTGGTAAATCATCTGGGAATACATCCTCATAAGCCTTGATTAACTTGGCTAATTTCGGATTTTGAGCCATGTATCCATCATATTCTTCCCTCGGAAGTAATAGGAAGATCTCGTCCTCTTCTTCTAGAAGGGGCTTTTTGTGGTGGTAAAGGGTGGAGTATCTTCTTTTTGCCAAGATGTGTAATGGTGTAAGTATTGGCTAGGCCATCATGTATGGACTTCTTATCACTTTGCCATGGTCTACCCAACAAGATATGGCATGCATCCATAGGAATGACATCACACAATACTTTATCAACATAAGAGCCAATTGCAAAGTTCACCAGACATTGTCTCCTAACACCAGTATTCTTGCTCCTTTCTAACCAACTTAACTTATATGGGTGGGGATGTTTAGTGGTTTTCATTTCATTTCTCTTTACCAAATCACTAGAGACTACATTTGCTTCACTACCACTATCCACAATAAGATCACATACCTCTCCCTTCACTTTGCACTTAGTCAAGAACAAGTTCTCTCTTTGAATAGGAACTTCTTCCCTTTCAGTTTGAATTTGTAAGGCTATTTTCAAGACTAAACTATTTTTTTCAGGAGAACATTCATCAACATTATCACACTCTTGCTCATCATTAAACTCTTGAGACTCTTCAAGGACTTCTTCTTCCTCCTCCTCTTCTTCCTCCATAGGAAAAGGTTGAGTAGTTATGATACGAATCTCTCTCACACTCAATGCATAAGAATTTGGACAATCTCGTTTATAGTGTCGTCTTCCATGACAATTGAAACATACAATCTCACTCAAATCAGATTCCTTGGTAATGGCTTTGTCTTTATCTTTGTTTGAGGGTTCAAAAGTGTTTTGGGTTCTTTTTGTGGGGTTAGAAAAAGATGGGTTTGGTTTAGGAACAAAAGGTTTAGTTTGTGGTTGGGATGGAAAAATAGGTTTCTTGAACCTTGAATCAAAAGAAGAAAAAGGTTTCTTCTTCTTTCTTTGGTTGTCAAATTTGACAGCCAATTTGCACATTTCATCAAAGGATAGGTTTGGTTGTACTTCCAACTTCTCATAGATCTCACGATCTAGACCAGCCATAAACCTCCCTAATTTGAGTTCCTCATTCTCCTCAATCTCACAAACAATAGAGAGTCTCTCAAACTCCTTGATATATTCCTCCACTGAACCACCTCCTTGTTGTAAAGTACTCCACTTTACATATAGTGACTGCTTGTAATTAGAGGGCACAAATCGACCTCTAAGTTTCTTCTTCAATTTGGCCCAAGTAAAAATTCAGGCTTTGCCATTGTTTTTTCTCTTTCTTTGGACACCTTTTAACCAAGATTTCACGCCTGAGATTGATGTGCTCATTTTAGAGCACGTTTACAACCTCATTTTAGTGTCGAGTTTCGTGCTTTTATATTGGTTTTATGCACGTTACATTCAATTTTACCTTGATCTTGTCCTCGAGCTGTTTTTAGGTCATTTCAGGTGATCTCGATGATTTCGAGGTAAAATGAGACGTGTTCGAGGCTTTGACACTTCTATCAAGAGTTTGAATGCGCATATCATAGCTTGGGCATGTGTTCCAAGTCACTCTCCAAGATTCCATAAACTCTAGAAGCCACTAGGCACTTCAAAGGAACTGTTCAGCAAGGTTTAGGTTCAGATTCGACCGAATCTGACATCCATTCGGTCGAATGGTGGACAGGGATTCAAGCACATAAATCAAGCTCTCGGGAATAGCCGAATGAGAAGTCATTCGACCGAATCAAGGCCCATTCGGCCGAATGGTTCCACTCATTCGGCCGAATGGTGGACAGATCGCAAAAACGCCAAACTTCTGTTATAGCCGAATGGCATACCCATTCGGCCGAATGTCCACCCATTCGGCCGAATCCACCCTTCATTCGGCCGAATGGCCTCCTTTCCCGCATATTTTGGTTCTTTCTTTAGTCGGCGCTCGAGGGTTTTTCCTAGGGTTTTACTCCTTTTGTCCCTAGGGTATAAATACCCTCTTTCTCTGTACATAACCTTATGCCTACTTTGAGAGCTCTTGTGCCTCAACCTAGAACATCACTTTAAAGCTTTTCATTTCTTTCATGCATTAGTCTAGATTTACAGCTTTCGTTGTTCTCGTTTTCAAGCTTTGTATTTCGGATTCGGTTCCTATTTCATTCATACAATTTCGTTTATGCAAGGTATTGTTTCTTTTCTGTTTTAGTTCATTTAATGCTTTCAAGTATTGTTTTTCTTAATTTCATTCCTCTAGCTATAATCATTATTTCGTTTACAATTTTGATAGAGTAGTCGTTAGTTCGGTTATAGTTCTTAGTTTTCGTTCTCTTCCATTCAGTCTATTCATGCTTTTAATCATGTCTTTTATTATTACTATGTGTGAGTAGTCTCCTTAGGGGTTTGATTGGTGAAACCCTAGGTTGGCTCGTTCTTCATGCGTAGAGTTAGGATTTGAGATCGTTAACAATTGATTGATTGATATTTGATGCGAATCTTGTCCTGCCACTCCTTTGGAGACATAGGGCGATTATAGGTCGTTCGTGTGATTTATAGGGTCACAAACTTCCTCTCGTCATCTTGAGTGTCATGATTCATTGTTGACTGATTTCTCCTAATTTAGCGTATTGATAGTTTGATTGTCCTTCCTAGGGTGGAACTAATCTATCCCCGTTTTCCCTTCATAGCATAACATCGTTTAATTCTTGCTTTCCTTTTCTGTTATTAGTATAATTCTTTCAAATCCCATTTAAATCCTTTACATCAAGTCTATAAGCTATCGCCCCTTGTCCTTGTGGTTCGATCCCCGACTTACCACTACACTAGTTGTAGTAGTATTAGGGTGTTTATAAATTTAGTTTGCATAACTATTCTTTTAGTCAAACGACCTAAAAGAACGGTTATCAGAGATCTAAGGGAAGCTCAGGTTTAGCGAAGTAAAGGGTACATAAAAGATTAAAACAAAAGGAGTGCATAATTACAATAAGTCTTCGTGTTTTGGCTGTAGACTTTTCATTCGCGGCCAAACGTATAAATAGAGAAAATAATATTTTTCATATTTTTCGTATTTTCCTCATATTTTTTGTATTTTCCTCTCTTTTTGTTTTTAACCCTCGAAAGGATATTGAGAGCAAGGACCATTGAATGGGTCAAAAGCTGTTTCGGAGCCTGAGCAATCAGACTCTTCGTCCTCAGAGGATTTTGAACTAGTTGAACCTTTGATGATTCTTCTGGTAAAGTCTGGATCTGAACAAAGCTTTTCTAGTGCTTCTTTTTGAATAGGAGTCAGGGTTTTGTAAGAGGAAGAAGTTTTTTCTCTTCTTCGTGAGGAAGAAGAGGCGGCTGTTTTTGAAACTTAATGGATCACCCATTCAAGTTTTTTACTAGTTTGAATGAAGTCTTTCACATTTTCATGGGAGCAAAGTTCTAAACAGAATTTCTCCCACCATTTAACCTTGAATTCTCGGACTAACATCCAAGGGTATGGAGAAGGGAGTTGTGGTTTTAGACTATAACTCCAGCAAAGTATCTAAGGGATTTTGAACTCAGCATGGAAGAGAAGGGGATTCATGAATTTTTCTGATTTTGAGGCTGCTGAAAATGTTTGGAATCCTTCAATACAAGGAGGAGGAAGGATTTCTTGAACTGGTCCATAAAAGTGCCACGAATGGAAAAACCATAATGGTATTTTTTCTTTTAGGAAAAACTTATCAAATGAGAAGAACCATGAGTGATCAAATGAGAAGAACCATGAGTGATTAAAAACTTCTTTAGCAGATTTGCAATCAATGTGAATAAGAAAATTTTTATTGTATAAATTGCTTTGAAATTTTGAAACACATAAAACAATTGATAGAACTTCTTTTTTAATAGTAGAATAATTCTTTTGAGGACCTAACCAGACTCCGGAATGGAACCGTACTAGTTGTTCTAGACCATCTACCTTTTGTTTAGTATGCCACCATAGCGTACGTCTGAAGCATCTGTTTCAACTATCATGTATGCAGATGGATTAGGTATGCAAAGACAGGGTAATGATTTTATCTTTTCTTTGAGGGTCTTGACAATTTCAGTATGTTCTTTTGACCAAGCAGGGGGATTTTTTTGTAATCTTTGAAAAAAGGGAGCGCATAATTGACGAAGGTTAGGGAAAAAATCTGAAACATAATTCAGACATCCTAAAAATCTTTGAAGTTGGGTTTTCTCTTTAAGCTCATTAGGAAATTTTGAGGCAAACTCTATGGATCTATTAATGGGTTTAATGGTTCCTCTGAATATATCATGGCCAAGGAATCCAATTTTTGTTTGGAAAAGTTTCATTTTTGAGCTTGAAACAACTAAACCATTCTTTTCTATTATTTATAAAAAAGATAATAAATGTTTGAAATTTTGATCTAAACTATTAGAGAAAACTAAAACATCATCTATGTAAACTATTATGAATGGGAATGGGTTAAGAATATCATTCATAATATGTTGGAATTCAGAAGGAGCATTCTTCAAACCAAAAGGCATGACATTCCATTCATAGTGACCAAAGGGTACTGTGAAAGCTGTTTTGTACCTATCTTGTTCGGCAATTTGAATTTGCCAAAATCCTGATTTCATATCAAATTTTGAAAAGATCTTAGCATTAAAGAGTCTATTTAAAAGATCTCTTTTGTTAGGAATGGGGTATCTAATCCATTGGAGAACTTTGTTTAAGGGTTTGTAATTTATTACTAATCTAGGAACTCCTCGCTCTTTCTCAGCTGCATTCATTACATAAAATGCTGCACAACTCCAAGGAGATTTAGAAGGTCGAATAAGCTTTTTATCCAACAGAACTTGAATCTCCTTTTTATAGAATTCTACTAATTCAGCATTCATCTGAATGGGTCTTGCTTTTGTAGGGATATTTGCTTTAGTGAAGTCTTTTTCATAAGGAAGGGTGACAATATGCTTTTTTCTATTCCAAAAGGCATTAGGAATTTCTGCACAGACCTTTAGTTTGAAAGTTTTTTCGAGGTCTAGAATCTTTTGTTGAATAGAAGGCTGTCGAAGCTGCTCCTCTATTTTTTGGTGGATAAACTCAGTTTTGAGGGTAGCAATTAAATATTGCTTGTTATGGATTGTGTTTAATTTCTGAAAAACTGATGAATTTTGTAAGAGGTTTATATCTTTTTGAATCATAGGAGTGAGGAATTTAAAGGAGATTTGCTTACCTAAGATATTGGTATGAACTCCTATATTGTCCACCTTAAAAGGATAGATTTGAGTTAGAAAAGGGGTTCCAAGGATTATTTCCTTAATATCCTTGACAACTATGAAAGTATTTTTGAATTTATAGTCGTTATTGACTATATTAGCTCTTGGAACCTTGAATTTAGTATTCATAGGAGAGCTATTAGCACTAAGTAACTTTGTGCTAGTCTTCTCATAGAATTTTGGTGGGATGATTCCTTCTTTGATACAATTCTGATCATCACCACTATCTATAAGGGCAATAAAGTTTTGTTTAAAATCACCGATTTGGAAGGTGACCTTTGAGTACCATTTTTGAAAATTGATCTTAGTAATGAGAGAAACAAATCCTGTTTCTTCCTGAGTATCAACAATCTCCTTAGAGGTTATATTCTGAGTAGACTCTTCTTCTAGGATTGTTATACGAGTTTTGATCTCTAATTCATTAATTTGTAAGGCTAAAAGGTCATTTTTTAGTTCATTGACCTAGGTTTTTAAAAGGTTGATTTCTGACTGGAGGTCATTAACAGAATCTCTTTTAAAAGTATTCTTAGAAGATGACGTAAGGAGGGTGCTATTTTTTGTGTATTCTGGATTTGAATATTTCTCTAGTAGTTTTGAAATAATGAAGGGTTCTGTAATTGGTAAGGAAGTGGAGTGAGAAGGTTCCTTTTCTTTGAGGATAATATTTCTCAAGCGAAGAAGGGCCTGAGTCTTTAACTCTGGATTTTGAACCTTATCTATTAAATCGAATAAGAATTCTTTGTCTTCATTACTAGAAATGACGTTTATAGTTTGAATTGGTGAAGAAGACCCTGAGGAGCTACTACTACTTGAGTCGGTATCTTCTATTTGGTCGGAAAATGGTTCTTCTTAGTCTGAGATCAAAGGACTCTTAATAAGGAGTTTGGTCAACTTTTCTCCTAGTTCTGAGTCATTTGAGAAGAGTTCTTGGATTTTCTTCTTAGTAGTACAATTATTAGCTTTGTGTCCCCTTTTCCCACATGAATAACAGACTATTTTTTGGGAGGAAAACTTTTGTTTAGGCCTTTTGTAATAAGAAGGCTTTGAAGGAGGAGAAGCGTTTCTCTTAGGGAATTGTCTAAACTTCTTTTCTTTCTGAAGTTTAGATTTTCGTTTAATAGATGAAGGGGCCCTAATTGTTTTAGAGCCAAAGGCTTCACAGAAACAACCGAGCTCTTTTCTGGATTGCTTCTTTTCAGAAGTATACTTAGCTTGCAGCTTAAGTTCTTCGCAAAGAGCTAATCCTTCATTTTTGACTATTCCCGAGAGCTTGATTTATGTGTTTGAATCCCTGTCTTTCATTTGACCGAATGGATGTCAGATTCGGTCGAATCTGAACCTAAACCTTGCTGAACAGTTCCTTTGAAGTGTCTAGTGGCTTCTAGAGTTTATGGGATCTTCGAGAGTGACTTGGAACGCATGCCCAAGCTATGATACGCGCATCCAAACTCTTGATAGAAGTGTCAAAGCCTCGAACATGTCTCATTTTACCTCAAAATCATCGAGATCTCCTGAAATGACCTAAAAGCAGCTCGAGAACAAGATCAAGGTAAAATTGAATGTAACGTGCATAAAACCAATATAAAAGCACGAGACTCGACACTAAAATGAGGTTGTAAACGTGCTCTAAAATGAGCACATCAACTTCCCCCAAGCCAAACCTTTGCTAGTCCCTAGCAAATGAACTAGTAAGGCAGCACCGTGAGCAAAACTCATGAAGAGCAAGGTGAGCGGAAAACAGGACAATGCCAGCCGTGTACGCGCAAAACTCTTCCCTAGCCATGGGTGTGCAAGTACAATGGGCTCAAAAGAGCATAATACCAAGATAAACAACGTTTTCCTCAGATTTGGGATCACTGGAAAAGCTACAACACAAGCCATGTCACCCACTACCTATTGAGGTCACAAGTCCACGCTCCCCATGCTATTCCCCAAAAGATGTGGGAAATTTCTAGTACGCTCGTGTGTTTAATATGGTACGTGTTTCTTTCATAATCGTCCGACTTAAGATGAGTCGGGAATTCAACACTCAACAAAGGAGAAATCTTAGGGATTGCATCCTATCTACTCTCCAGCATAGAACTTGCTAATCAGGCCAAGTCGAATAGGTTTGGAAACGGTTGCAATGTAGGCTGGGATTAAGGTAGGGTAAAATTTGGGGATGAGGAGTTCAAATAGAGGATAGTAAGCAATCCAAGGTAATGAAACCAAGGATGGCTATGACTTCTGAAAACAACGCCACCTCCCAAAATTCTCTGGATACGCATAAATGAACTCATTACACCAACTTTATTCTCGAATTTTTATTTTTCTTTTTTTTTTTCCTTTTACTTTTCTTTTTCTTTTTGATGTTTTTCTTTTGTTTTCAAGATAATGCTTTTGAAATAAACTAAGAGTAATGTAAAGAGTCATATCATACGATAATGATTTTTTTAAACCAAAATCTTTCACCACAATGCAACGGGCACCACTTCACTGCGATCACTTGACTATCCTCTAGGTAAGAAGAGGGAATATTTAGCTCATGTGGAGTTAGGTAATGTAGCTACAAAGAAAAAGTAAAGGCACAAAATTGGCTTACCCTAAAGTCAATCGATATTCATGGTAGGCAATTTGGCCATGTAGCTGTAACTACAAACGTGTTATCATCCCTGGCCTTTAGAAAAGAAGACTATGCTGGAGGAGAATAGACACAATACGTAGACTCTCTAACTAGCACATAATAGCATAGGACTCATAATAGAGTCCTAGAAGGCTCAATCCTCACTAGGCTAGTCGAAATGTGCCTCAAAAGGTAGTCATCCAAGCCACAAACTAAGCAGGACTAGATTCCCTAAGTTAGGTGGAAAACAATCAATCACTCGGTCCTAAAACAGGCACAAGGCTAGGAAAAACATGAGTATGCATAAGACCACTATAATGTACACGTCAGGAACTAGCATGTCAGTTTCACAACTCAAGCACATTAATCTTAACACACCTAGGCATGCAAAGAAAAACTAAAACAAAAAGCAAGGTAATAGTTTCAATAATGCTGATCTTTCAATCTTTGAAAACACAAGGACCCTCCCCCAAGCCAGCTCAAGAGCCGTCCCGGCACTTGGGAGAGAAGAAACAAAAGGGAGAAAGATCAGCATTATGGAAGCTGTTGCTATACAAATAAACAAACAAAACAAACACCGAGTTATCTCCCGTAAGTACTTTTGTTTAACGTCGGTAAGTTTGACACATTTAGGCACAAATTTATACAGAAAAAGAAAATAAAGAAATTATACCTGCCGTAGGAGTGGATTTACTCCTAGCATCACCATCACCTCCAGCGTGGGGAGTCAAAACTCTCCACCGAGCCGCAGTGGCGGAAGTAAGCAATGGAGATCCAGGGTCATCTGGAGGTGGGTTAGAATGCGGGGCTCCCCCAAGCCAGGGTGGAGCCATCAGTCTTTTTTTCCTTTTTCTAGCCCTTTTCCATTTACGGGCTGGCTCGTCAGTTCCCTCAGATTTATTATACGTCTCCGTTGGCGGAGCAATTCCATTTCTAACTCCAAAAATAAGATGTTTTTGCGCGTCCTCCTCATCCAACACCTCAACTGTCATTGGAGCAATAGAAGCTCTATACCTCTCGACTTCTTTTGCAGCGTCTTTCTCGACCACCCCAAAGGAAAAATCCGCTCGACCATGGGTTCCATTGAAGACTTAGAAAAGGCAAACACGACCTTCTCTTGGGCTACCCTGACGGTTATAGTTTCTGATTCACAGTCGATCAGGGCACCCAAAGTTTTCAAAGCATCCCTCCCTAAGATGAGAGGAGTATAAGGATCCTCAGCCATATCAAGCACCGTGAAGTCACATGGTACTACTATGTTCCCTACTTGGATCGGAAGGTCCTCAAACTCCCCACATGGCACTTTTATACTAGGGTCGGCCAGCTGGATTATTTTCTGTGATGGCTTGAGGTCGAAAGTGAGTTTCTTGGTGATGAACATCGGCATTAGGCTAATGGAGGCCCCAAGGTCAGCGAGTGCTCCCTTAGAATTGAGTTTTCCAAGGGTGACTGGGAGCACAAAGGGTCCTCTAGCTTTTTTTTTTTAGCCCACGTGCCTTGAATGATGGCACTTACTTGCTCTGGCAAACTAATCACTTCGCCCTCAAGCTTTCTCTTGTTCCTTAGGAGGGTTTTCAGATATGTAGCATATTACGGCATTTGCTCCATGGCCTCTAGGAATGGTATTTTCATTTCAAGCTGCCGCATATGCTCTAGGAATTTAAGAAACTTTTCTTGAAGTTGCTTCTCTACCTTTTTGTAAGGAAAAGGTAGAGGCAGAGCATGTTGATGCTCGAGTTTCCTCCTTTCCTGTATCTCCCTCCATCTCTCATCTTCGTCGTTCTTCTTCCCCTCATACCCATTGATTTTGACATTGTGCCCCCCAATTTCTTCACCACCCTCCTTTTCTTCTCTTCCCTCAAGGTTCTCCTTGTGCTCATTTTCTCTTAGAAAACCACTACCCTTCGAGGGATCTTCCCCTAAATCATCTCCATTGGCTACAGCTGGAGAAGGATGTGACGTTCCAATCCTAGGAAGATCGCCTTACAGGTGTGATGCTTAGGGTTAGAGTTAGGAGAGTTTTGTGGTGGAGACTAGGTGGATGGGTTTTGTTGGGGGTGAGAAGGAAATGGCAATGGTGGGGGTGGACTAGCCATCTACGCAAGCTATGATTCAAACAACTTCTGCTGCGCCTGAAGTTGGTGCATTTGATTCATCAAAGTTTGGTTGATGTGCGAGAGGGTTTGGTTTTGCTGCGCAAGGGAGTTCACTTGGGTGGAAAGGAATTCATTAGTTGGAGGCGGGTTTGGTTGAGGCTGTATAGATGGATAGGGTAGGTTGGTGTCGGGTCTTGGCATTGGAGGGTATGGCCTATTCCCATTCGACCTAGGAAAACTCCCATTCGCTTGATTGTTAGAATTATACCCTTAGGAGGAGTTTCCTTGGCTAGAATTCAGATTGAAGGTAGGTCTAAAGGGTTGGTTATTGTAAGGACCTTGCTGAGAAAACCCTTGGTTTTGACCACCATATCCCACAGCTGCCACATAGTCGGGATTGTACCCGTATCCATCATAGTTCATGATTGGGGTTCCTTCTTGGTTATACCCCCCATAGTTAACAGCCGCTATGTGCTCAGAATTTGCACCCCCACAATATGATGTATCATGATTGGTGCCCCCACAGATTCTACATGAAAAGGGCGTCTCTTTAACCGATGATACATTGGAGCTACCTTGGGCGTATTTGAACTTGGACAACTTCTTATCCATGATAGCCTCGATTTTTGAAGTAATTGTGTCTAAGTTGCTGGAATCCATCCCTCCTCTCGGTAATCCACTACCCCTTGCTCCTCCCCAAGAGCTATTTTTAGCAACCTCCTCAATCTTAGCCCTCACTTGATTGCATGGGGCTTTCGAAAGTTGGCCACCAACAACCGAGTCTAGGAGTGCCTTGGTGGAGTCATTTAGACCATCATAGAAGAATGTATTGAGATGGTTCTCCCCATACTCATGATGGGGGCATGCTCTTATCATTCTCTTAAACCGACTCCAAGTGGCACTAAGGTTCTCATCATCCTCTTGACTGAATGACGCAATTTTCTTACGCCAATCTTGCGTACGAACTGTGGGATAGAACCTTTCTAGAAATGCTGTCTTTAATTGAGCCCAATTAATGATTGAGTTGGGCTCTAAGCATTTATACTAATCCCGAGCATCACCAGATAAGCTCAAGTGAAATAAATGCATCCGTACATAATCCGGGCTATTGGGGCATGGAGGTATGAGACCGCAAATATCTGAGAATGCCTCCAAGTGTTGGAGAGGGCATTCATTTCTCAAACCGCAAAAAGGGGTCTCTTTCACCATCCGGGTGAATTGAGGATGTATTTGATAAGGGTTTGGGGCTATAGGTAACACTACACTTCCTTGAAATTCTTGGGAACCAGGCGTCCCAAATTGACCAAATAGTTGTTGGTGGTTTTCGTCCATTGGTGGTGTAGGGTGGTTTGAGATATTTGGTTGCGATGAGGTTTGTGTTGGAATTCTCCGTTTGTTGTGTTGAACCTCAGGGTCATATGGTTCTAGTTGTTGGTTTGATCGACGTATGCTATAGGGCATGCAAACAACACTAGAAACCAAATGTAAGCACTTACAAGCAGATTAAAAGACAATAAAATATATAAAACAAAAATAAATTACACCAAGGCTATAATCTAAACACTACGCCTTATCCCCGGCAACGGCGCCATTTTGATAACCGTTCTTTTAGGTCGTTTAACTAAAAGAATAGTTATGCAAACTAAATTTATAAATACCCTAATACTACTACAACTAGTGTAGTGGTAAGTCGGAGATCGAACCACAAGGACAAGGGGTGATACTTTCTACTTTGGTGCAAAGGGTTTATATGGAATTTGAAAGAATTATACTAATAACAGAAAAGGAAAGCAAGAACTTAAATGATGTTATGCTATGAAGGGAAAACGAGGATAGATTAGTTCCACCCTAGGAAGGACAATCAAACTATCAATACGCTAAATTAGGAGAAATCAGTCAATAATGAATCATGACACTCAAGATGACGAGAGGAAGTTTGTGACCACACGAATAACCTATAATCGCCCTATGTCTCCAAAGGAGTAGCAGGACAAGATTCGCATCGAATATCAGTCAATCAATCATTAACAATCATTAGCAGGATCTGAATATGAAGTTCCCGATCTTAAGAAGATCGCCTTGCATGAGTGATGTTTAGGGTTAGAGTCAGGGGTGCTTTGTGGTGGAGGTTGGGCGGATGGGTTTTGTTGAGGGTGAGATGGGAATAGTAATGGTGGAGGTGGATTGGCTATTTGAGCAAGTTGATTTTCAAACAACTTTTGCTGAGCTTGAAGTTGTTGCATTTGTTGGATTAGAACCTAATTAATCTGAGTTAGACTCTGGTTCTACTGAGCAAGAGTTGTTACCTGGGAGGCTAATTGGTCATTACCTAAGTTAATGCCTTGTTGTGGTTGAGGAACCACATGATTAGGTTGACTAGGCGAGAAAGGTAGGTTTGAACCATTTCGAGGCCCTTGGTTGAACCCTGGGGGTCTATACACATTAGGCTTAGGTATATTCCCATTAGGTTGGTTCCCTTGGAAACCTTGGTTGTTAAACCCACCTTGACCATTTCTGTTGTATCCCGGGTGGAAGTTTCCATGATTTTGATTAAAGGGAGGTTTGTACTGTTGGTTGTTCGAGAAAGGTTGCTGCCCATACCCTACTCCTTGTCCCTGTCCACTATAGTTAAGGACTGCCACATGATCAGGGTTATACCCATAACCGTCATAGTTCATCACTTGCGGTTCTAGGTTATACCCTCCATAGTTAACTGCGGCTACATGTTCGGAGTGCGAACTACCACAATAAGATGTATCATGGTGGGTACCCCCACATATGGCACATGCAAAATGCTTTTCACGCACTGGAGGGGTGTTCGAACTACTGGCTAGGCTTAGCTTGGAAAACTTTTTATCAATAACAACTTCTATTTTGGCGCTAATATTGTCCAAGTTAGCTGTGTCTATCATCCCTCTAGGTAATCCTTGACTCCTAGTTCCTCCCCAGGCACTATTCTTTGCGACTTCCTCTATTTTGGCTTTCACCTTGGTGTAAGGAATTTTGGATAGCTAGCCACCTACAGCTGAGTCTAGAAGTGCTTTGGTGGAGTCATTAAGACCATCGTAAAAGAATGTGTTGAGATGGTTTTCCCCGTACTCATGGTAGGGGCATGCTCTAATCATTCTTTTAAACCTACTCCAGGTAGCACTAAGGTTCTCATCATCCTCTTGGGTGAATGACGCAATTTTCTTACGCCAATCCTGCGTTCAAATCGTAGGATAGAACCTTTCTAGAAATGCGGTTTTTAGTTGAGCCCAATTAATAATTGAATTAGGTTCTAAGCATTTGTATCAATCCTTGGCATCTCCTACTATACTCAGATGGAATAGGTGCATTCGCACATAATCAGGGCTATTAGGACAAGGAGGGATAAGTCTAGAAATATCTGAGAATGCCTCTAGGTGTTGAAGAGGACATTTATTTCTTAAGCCACTGAATGGTGTTTCCTTAACCATTCTTGTGAACTGAGGGTGTATTTGGTAAGGTGTATTAGCAACAGGAAGTACTACACCCCTTGGAACTCTTGTGAGCCAGGAGTTCCGAATTGACCAAACAATTGATGTTCGTCGGCCATTATGGATATTGATGGGATTTGGACAGATTGTGAGGTTTGCTTTGAAGGGCGTTGTCTACTCACACGTTAAATTTAAGGATTTAAGGGTGTAATTTGCTAGTTTGACCTACGCGTGCTATGGGGCATGCAAACACCTAAGTCAAAGACAACCACACACCAAAAGAAAAGCTAAAACAAGTTATGTTAAGACAAGTTATGCTAAAACAGAAATGAAATGGAATACAGTTATGCTAAGACAAGTTAAGTCTAAATATTATGCCTTGTCCCCGACAACGGCGCCATTTTGATAACCGGTGTTTTAGGTCGTTAACTAAAAGACAGGTTACGCAAACAATATTTATTCCAACCTACAAACTATATGAGTGTAGTGGAGTAGGGGGTCGAACCACGAAGACAGGGTATATCAAGAATCTAACATTTAACACAACCGGACTATTCGGAGTTGGAAATTCAATTAAAACTAAAGCAAGTAGATGGATGACGATAAATCACGAAATAAAGCAAGTAAAGAAAAACGGGGACAAGATTGGATTCACCCTAGGAATGAAGCTTTCAAAACCGAACATGATAGATTGGAGAAAATCTGATAATAACTAGCATGGACATTCCACAAATCAAACCGAACGACCTATAATCGCCCTATGTCTCCAAAGGAGTGGCAGGACAAGATTCACATCAGATTCCGAAACTATTTATTATCATCGTTTCTACAACCTTAAGTAATAAAGATCATAGCATTCCTAGGGTTTCACCAATCAAAACCCCTAAAGGAATTACTCACACATATTCATGCCTAAAGACGTAAAGATATTCAAAGACGCAACAGAAACAAACATGGAATGGAATCGCGAGAATGAAAACAATTCAGAAATTATGCTAATAAATGATAAACATAAAACTAAACATGCAAAGAAATGAACGAATGAATTAAGAGCAAAGGAATTGATTAAGACTTATAAAAGCTTCAATTTGATATCCACGAAAAGAATTCGAACTACAAAGCGTTGAGGAAACCGAAAACCAAAAGCTAAATCTAAAAGAATTTCGAGGCTAAAGAAAACTAAAAGTGCATAAAAGTATAAAACCTTGCTCCCCCTCCTCTCATCACAGGAAGGGGGTATTTATAACAAAATAAGAAAAACCTACAAAAACCCTAAAATGCATAGGAGCCTGCCCTAAAAAGAAGTAGTTGATCCGGAGGAAAACACGGTCATTCGCCCAAATGTAAGTCTCATTTGGCCGAATACAATTCTATTCGCCCGAATGGTCCTCCATTTGCTTATTCCAGAGGCTTCAAGGGATCGATCTCTGTTAAGCATTTGCCCAAATGATGATGTTGATTCGGCCCAATGGAAGATCATTCGCTCGAATGAGTTCCATTTGGCATTCCCAGTGACCAAGGGTCAAATGCTCTTATGACTGCCTCTCATTCGACCGAATGAGTCTCAGATTCGGTCGAATCTGCATACATTTGGTCGAATGTCTCTCAGATTTGGTCGAATCTAAGACCATGCTTTCCTCTTTTTCACTTCTCTCTTTTATGAATTCCGTGGGATCTTCATGAGTGACTTCAAGCACTTGCCCAAGCTATGATACGTGTGTCAAAGGCTCAAATGCATCACATTTCACCTTAAAATCATCAAAAGTACCTGAAACGAACTTAAGACAACTTGAAAACAAGATCAAGGAAAAATCAAGCACAATATACATAAAACCAATACAAAACTACGAGACTTGACACTAAAATGAGGTGATAAACGTGCTCTAAAACGAGCACATCACAGGACAAGATTCGCATCGAATGTCAATCAATCAATCATCAACAATCTCAAACTATAACAACACCGACAACTACTCTATCAAAGTCGTAAATGGATCAAGGTTAATAGCAAGAGCAATGGAATTAATTAAAGCAATATGTGAAAGCATTAAACGAAATAGAAAAGTAAAGAGACGATAACTTATGTGAATGAAAGAGATTCTGAATCCGAAATACAATGCTTGAAAAGAAGTGCAATAAAAGCCTTAAATCTAAACTAAAGCATGAATGAAATGAAATGAAAGCAATGATAGTGATGTTCCAAGTTGAGGCACAAGAGCTCTTAAAGTAGGCATGAGGGTCTTTTTACAGATTAAGGGGGTATTTATACTCTAGGGACATAATGGGGTAAAACCCTTGAAAAACCCTCAAAGGCCGACTTAAGAAAGAACCAAAAACTACGAAAATAGAGGCCATTCACCTGAATGGATGGAGGATTCAGTCGAATCAGGGACCATTTAGCCGAATGGTCTTGTCATTCGCCCTTAACAGAAGCTTCGAGGTTTTAGAACCTGTCCACCATTCGCCTGAAGGAGAGCACCCATTTGGACAAATGGGCCTTGATTCTACTGAATGAGAGTTCTTGTCTTCCATTCGACCGAATGGATGTCAGATACGGTGGAATTTGAACCTGAACCTTGCTGAACAGCTTCTTTGAAGTGTCTAATGGCTTTTGGAGTTTCTGGGATCTTTGAGAGTGACTTGGAATGCGCACCTAAGCTATAATACACACATTTAAATTGCTTATATGAGTGTCGGTAAAATCAAGGTAAAATTTAATGTAATGTTCATTAAATCAATCTAAAACCGCGAGACTCGACACTAAAACGGGGTTGTAAACGTGCTCTAAAATGAGCACATCAGATAGAAATCTAAAACTACCCCTCCTACTAGTAACATCTTGATCTTCCCACTTTAATCCCATCTGAGTAAAATCTCAAAATTACTGGTAATGCCCCAATCTTCCCACAAAACCCTATTGGGAAAGAAATCTAAAATTACTCATCTTATCATTACACCTTGATCTTCCCATTGAAACTCTATAGGAGTAAAATCCCAAAATTACCCCTAATATAGGTAAAACATTAGTTTTCCCACCAAAACCCTACTATGGTAAATTCCTAAAGTTACCCCTCTTATCGATATAACCCTAATATTACCACTGAAATCATATCAAAGAAAATATCTTAAATTATCCCTATAATTGGTAAATCCCTGATCTTCTTTCTAAAACCTTACAAGGTAAAATCCCCAATTTACCCCTCACACTTGTAAGACCCAAATCTTTCAAACGAAACCCAAAGGGGTATAGTCCCGAAATTCACCCACCTACTGGTATGACCCTAATCTTCCCACCAAAACCATATTGGGGTAAAATTTTGAAATTTCCCCTCTTATCAATTAGACCCTAACATTCTCACAAAAACCCTATTAAGGTTGCAATATGAAACTATCTCTCTCACCGGTAAGACCATAATCTTTCCACATAAACCCTATTGCGATAAAATCCCAAAATTATCCCTCTTACTAGTAGGAGCCAAATATTCCCACTGAAACCTTATTGTAATTAAATCACAAAATTACTCCTCCTATATGTAAGGCCCTATTCTTCCTATCAAAACCCTATTTAGGTGAAATTCTAAAATTACCCCTCCTACCGAGAGCACTCAAATCTTTCCACCAAAACCTTATTAGGGTAGAAATCTGAAATAACTTGTCCTTTTAGTAAGACCCTAATTTTCCCACTAAAACACTTATTTGGGTCAAATTATGAAATCACCTCTCTACTCGTAAGTCCCGAATGTTTCCATTGAAACCATATTGGGGTAAAATACCAAAATTACCCCTCCTAGCGGTAAGACACGGATCTTCCCACCGAAATCCTTTTAGGGTTGAAATCTAAAATCACCCCTCCTACTAATAATACTTCATTCTTCCAATTAAAACCAAATTAGGGTAAAATCCCAAATTACCCTTCCTACTTGTAAGACCCTTGTCTTCCCATTGAAACCATATTGGGGTTAAATCCCAAAGTTATCCCTCCTATTGGTAAAACCCTGATCTTCCCACTAAAACCCTACCATAGTAGAAATATGAAATTACTCATCCTCTAGTAAGACCTTGATCTTCTCACTATAATCATATTGGGATAAAATCACATTATTACCCCTCATACTAGTATTACTCTATTATTCCCACCAAAACCGTATTGGTATTTTTATATAAATAATACTCGCTATAACTTTTCATATATTTTTCATAAAATTCTACATTAAATCTAGGCAAAAAATTTGTGGTTCACCTAATATGGAACAAAACTTGGTAGGCATTTTAACATCAATAAATTTTTTCAAGTCTTTGTCCAACACTTGGTGTGTATTTTGCTGAAGTTGATTTCTAGTTAATTTATTCCATAGGCTTCTCCTAATAAAAAATATATGGATTAAAGTGGTTAATTAATTTTTCATTTGTTTTTGTTTAGGTGATTTTATATTTATTCTAATGGTGACTTCATATTTTACTAAATATGCCAAAATGTGGAGTAATACACTTGTGATAGAATGTTCTTTAGATGGTTAACCAAAGATCTAAACATGGAGCAAATTAAAGAGAGAGCTTGAAAAGGAGTTTTTGAAATATAATCTTTGTCATGAATATTTAATTGTTCTATTACCTTGCATGTAAAAGAATAAAGTATATTTTAGGAGATTCAGGATGAATTAAACAATTGCCAACTTTTATTCAAAAACATATACTCCAGAAAAAACCATTGAAGATCAAGAAGTGCACAATTTTAAAGCTTAACTCGACAATTTTGAAGACGGGACTAAAAGAGAAGCTAAAGTTCCCTTAGTTTTAGTAAAAGATATTGATTCAAAGGATTCTTTCATTAACAATCAGACAAGGAAAGTCATCGTGAAGATATTTGACACTCTTTTTGAGCCATAGCCAGATTGGATGCTGTAAAATTTTTGGGTTTGTTAAGAGTTTAGATAAGGGTGTATTCGAAGGAGAGATCAAGAATTAAGATGTTAGTTTAAATGTGATACTTCATTCATTCAATGTTATGAGGATGTTAATCAAATCATTATTCAAAGTCATGGAAAATGATGATATGGATGTTACGTTGCGAACATAAGAAAAGAAGATAATCTTTTTAGTTATTGGACCATGAATTTTCTATCCAACAAACTATACATTAAAAAGAAAAGTTTAAGGATAAAATTTTCTAAATAAGGGGAGAATGAACCAAATGCAAGAAACTCATTTGAAGATTTTAACATACAAAGTTGTGTTTCACTTGTTCTTGATTCATGCGAGTTTGAGTCGTTTGCTTCCAAGGCTTAATTCGTGACTTATCTTGTTTCGAAAGTTTGCTTAAGTTAGTTAATGTTAGTTAGAGTTAATTAAAGTGGATGGATGTGCATTTGTTTGCATGGTAAAAATTTTAATTTCTTTTACAAAGTTTTATGAATAAATAATGCATTTAGAAAGCTAATGTTGAATGATGAAGAGTTATGGATGTTCAGCCCCATGAATGATTCTTTTCAATGCTTAATTCATTATTAGAGTCCTTTGGAGTATCTTTAACCTTTTGGATGACTTTGCATCTTTTTAAATGATGCCATTTGGGTTTCTTTAAACCTTGTATTTTCCCTTATAAAGGCACACATGAACTATTAATAAAAACCTTGTGCTCAAAATTTAAGCTTTTAGTGTGTTTAAAGTTGAGTGTTCCCTTATTAACTTGTGTGTGTTATTGATAAATAAGCTTAGGAGAGATTAAGCGAGTCTTATCTTTAGCCTAAAACCCTATATCAATGAGTGAGTACTTATGGTTTGGTCACTATCCTAATTTTGTGTGTTATTATGAGCGCTATCATAGTATTTCGTTTAGAATCATCATTGATATCTTTGGAGGGTGTTTTTAAAATTACATAATCATGATTCATGAACCTAAAATCCTAATACTAATCCTAAAACTAGAATCCTAATCCTAAACCTAAAGTCCTAATCCTAATTCTAAGATTCTAATCTTAATCCTAATTCTAATCGTAATCCTAAAAATTAAATCCTTATCCTAATCGTAATCCTAAAAATTAAATCCTTATCCTAATCGTAATACTTATCTTAAACCTAATCCTAAAACTAGAATCCTAATCTTTATCTTAATCGTAAACCTAAACTCTAAATCTTAATCCTATTTCTTATCCTAAACCTAATTGTTAAACTAGAATCCTAATCCTATAGTAAAACGTAAAACCCTAATCCCACTAATAGAAATTAATAAATATGCTACGCATTTTTTAGTACTATATGCACCATCAAAATGCTAGCAGCAATTGGGATGGAAACAAAATAATTTATTTAATTTGGTGCGTAAAAAATACGCCTTAAAAATTAATTAATATGCAGAGGGTCATACAATATACACCGTAAATTATTAAATTCATAAGCAATGGTTCTAACATAAATACGCCGCTTTTTAATTGTTAAATTTAATTAAAAATATCCTAAATTTCTTAATACAGGATGGTTTAATTAGAGAACCGCTATAATTATGGTTTGTACTTCTATTAATATGCGGTGGTTTTATCATAGAACCACTGCAATTACTAGTGGAAAAATGACATATACTACATATTATATGCTTCGGTTCATATAAATAACGAAGCATAAAGTTTTTGGAATTACATTGAAGAGACTAATATGCTCCGGGCTTTTGTGAACCAAAGCATAAAAATATTATATACTCCGGTTCTCTATGAACCAAAGCATTAAAAACCTTTTATACTCCGGGCTTTTTGAACCGCAACATAAACCCACTCTGAAATATACTCCGTGCGCGGTCTTACAACAATCTATCAAATCATCACCTTCTCAACAGTCTCTCAAACACATTCCCAACTCACTCTTAAGCGCACTCCCCAGTCTCAAATTGTCACTTCTACCAAAAGCTTCTCACCCGAAATCTCAACTTCTCTACTCTCACCATTAATCTCAACAAAATAACCCGGATTCATTTGGGAATCTCTTCAAATGTTTGTGATTTTTCTGGGAATTTCAAAATTATTCATTCGGACATTGGAATAAGATATCTGAAAGGTAACTTCAATTAAGTATTTTTAAAGTTAATGTGAATGTATGTAGTGTTATCCCGTCATGAATTAAGTTGATGCATTCCCTTAATTTTTGAAATTGGATTGAAGTATTTTTATAGTGAATGTGAATTTTTGCTTTAATTTATGGCATCCCCTTAATTTTTTTACCCATCTTGATAATTTGTGGGTTTTGGTCGAATTGTTGGGATTTTGTTTTCAGTTTTAGGCTTGAATTGTGGGATTTTATTTTGGGTTTTAGGTTTGAATTGTTGATAGGTTAAAATTGTTGGGATTTTGCATATTTTCGATGTTAGGTTACTAGTTAGTTGCTTCTAAATGCATATGGTCATATTAGAATTGTTTCTAAATGCATATGGTCATATTAGAATTATTCATAGATGTTTCCTAAATGCATATATATGGGATTTAGTTTTCTATTTTGTTATAATTGTTTTTTGTTCTCATCTCTTCGGGCCTGAATGCTAGTCAGTTTAATACATGGAATCAACTGTAAATGATATTGGCATACCAACATGGCCAACTATGGTTCAGGTCTACAACATTAACTATGATTTTAGTGGTCTTTATACTAATAACTATGATTTCAGTTATGATTTAGAGTAAGAAATGAATTCCTTTCTCTTCTTCTAATTATAGAATCTGAAATCTATCAACCATAGGCGTTCTTAGCAACCATAGCAGTTCTTTCCCATAATAAAATTTACAAAAGGTTCCTTCTTCTGTGACTTTACTAAGCTTCCTATGACTTTGTGGATCTCCTTTGGACTTTGTGATGCTGTGAGGTATGCCTTTCTTTTTCCCTTTTTTTTTATTTCTGTATTTGCTAAAATCTATATTTTTGGCATATGTTTGATGCATAAAGTTTTAACCACATAATCTATTAGTCATGAAAGTTTGTAAATAATTACTAATCTATTTCCCTGTCTTGATTTCTTTTTTGGACCAATACTCAGGGACAGTACTGCGGTAAGATGGATAAGTTATGCTCTGTGTTGTGTTGTGCCAATCTGTATTTGATACTGAGTAATGGTCATGGGTACTTTATTCACACCTCAACTTTTCTTGATAGTTTGTCTGATAGTATTATTCAGTCTAAGTATTATGCACAGATCTTCAGTGTGATTTCAGAAATCTACTTCATTCTTCATTGTATTATGCTAAGACCTTGCTTCATCACAGTCTAAGTACTATGCTAACTAGAATGGTTACTTAGAGCATAATGTGAAATCTTAAAATTGGTCTAGTTGTGTTGTGCTGATCTGTATTTAAATCTAAGTGTATCAGTCTAAGTACGCTCCAGCTATGGTCCCTATAGTAATATCACCAGATTTACATTACTAATGAGTCACCTCGGCCTATGGATGCCCTAGGAACAAGGGGTAAAATGAAATAATCATATTAATCATGATCTATCATATTAACCTATTCTTGACATGTTCTAGGAAGTTTAGTAATGTTCTAGAAGAGGTGAGTAACTTAATTTCGGTGGCTTAAATAATTGAATGTAAGTTATTGCAATGATTTTGGGTATAAAATTAATACTAGGACATATGCTAAAACACATATGTCACAAAAATAATCTTAACTCTTAATGAATTCTTCCATATTTCCTTGGCTTTCAATGGGACATCAATTTATATTTTTGTTAAAAGGATTGTTAGTCATCGCATGCTAAAACATAACCAGCTAAGGATGCAATTTTTTATTCCTATCAAGGGGCTCAATTCTAGCAATTCTGGCCTTAATACATATAGTACAAACTACTCTATTGAATTTTCTTTCTAATTTTTGTTCTATGCAATGGTAGCAGTTCCACTAGTGAGATGTACTATAATGGGTTACTGAAAACTCTGCTCTTTAAACTTTGGTGTAGTTAGCCTAGTGTTTCTATCAGAACTATGTTTGAGAGAGATTTCCTAAATAGAGATACAGTTGGATCAGTTTGTTGGATCAGAACCTCTACTATACTTGTTGGATCAGTTTGTAAATCCTCCAATATGCTTGCCAGTATCAGCCACTCATACTTAGTGTATTATGTATAGTCGTAGAAATCATAGTCATGAGACATCATTCAAAAACATGTCTATAGAGCTATTTTTGGTAAACCTGTCTACAAAGCTCTACCTTCTGAGTGTCATCCAAGACTTCTTTCAAAACTCCTACATCGTGCTCAAGTCTTATGTTGTTAGTAGCTTCACGATCTTCATAGTTTGAACCTGCATCTGCAATGAAAACCATACTCATATTTTTCATTAATGGAACATATTTGTTAGTCTGTAATGAAAACCTGCATAAATCAGAAGTATGCTAACATCAGTCATTAATGTAACATATTTGTCAGTCTGCAATGAAAACCTCCATATTTTTCATTAAGGGAACATATTTGTCGTTAAGGGAACCTGCGTCTGCAATGAAAACCACACTCATATTTGACAGTCTAAGTATGCTAACATCATGTGAACTTCTGAAGGAAAAGATGCACAGACCAGTCTAAGTATTATGCACAGACCTTTAGTATTCTTCATTGTATTATGCACAGACTTTTATTCTTCATTCTTCATTGTATTATGCACACTTATATTTGAAGGTCTTTTCCACATATTTATGGAAATGAAATTATTTCTTTCATATAAAGAGTATTGAAATCCTTTGACTTTGTCGTAATCTAGCTAATATGCTAATTAACAACAATTCGTCATTATCCAAAAAAAATATGGACTTTATGCTGCGGCCTTTGGGAAACTGGCGCATAAAACCCTAATTCTTTTAAAAAAAAAGGGACTATAGACGTATTTAGGTTTCTTTCCTACTTCCACCATATTAGACGTATTTCCTTTAGGTTGTATCAACGTCCCACAAGCTTCCAGCATCATATTTGTATCATATTCAGGCTACAGTCTACTTCATCTAAGAACCGTCCAAGATTGGATCTTTCCTTAAAGATTTTGGGTTAATTACAAAGTTTGATCAAAGGATCTTTCTTGCTTAATGATTTGGTTTTAGAAAATATGGCAAGTTTGGTGCTTTTGATTTTGGGTTAGTTGTACTACTTTCCACCAATTTAAGCTTTTCTATGTTTCACTAGGACTGTAGTGATTCTCTTCCTAGCTGTATTTTGTTTGCCTATTTCTGCCATAATCTTGTGTAGGGATAACCCCACTATAAATTCTTGGCTTATAGGCTTCCATGGTTGTATTCCTACTAGAATTAGGAATGTTGCATTACTTTTCCTTTTCCTAATCGGTTTAGGATTTTATTTTTGTTTTCAAATTTGGGGTTTTTTCATATTCCTATTCCTTTTGGTTTAGGAATTATTGCAATTGATATTCCTTGTTAATATTGGTTTTGAAGTTCGATTTGTTAAGGTTGCCTTTATCTACTTGGGTTTGGAGTTGTGTTCTAGTTCTATTTTGGAGTTGGAATTGGGTTGTTCTAGGGTTATTCTTATTTTAGTGCTTTTCTCTTGTTAGGTAGGTTTGCTTATTTTCTAATTCCGTGTTATTCATAATGGCTTTGTGTAACATGTAATGATCTTGATTCCATAAGATCTTTGGTTAGGGAGGTTAAAAACATGAACGTTAAAAACATGAACAAAGGGGTTGAGAGGCCTACTTTTATACGAGTTAAGCTATGTTTACTTATTTGAAAAGGGTAGAAATTACTTGCATTTGGATCCCCTTCCCTAAAAATTGGTGTCATCTACACTTTCACCTCCCTTGCATATGGTTCGACTTATTTAAATGGAAGGAGCCCCATTAAGGTAGCCCATTTGTCAAAGAGCCTAATCAAAAATAGACCTAATGGGTCGTTCTCTTAAAGAGTCATATTTTATTGGGTCTTTAATGGGTTAAATCGGGTCAATAATGGGTTAGTAGTTTCCAAGACTTTTAACACTATCATATAATGAATTATTTTAACTTACTTGCCAATGGTCCACTACCAAAGATTAGAGGTAATATATGTATATTATCACCCTCATGGGTAAAAGCTATACTCTCTTTGGAAGGCTCGACCTGACTCGGCCATTATATATCTCCTTTGGCTTGTCCTAGCACAGCTCGTTTTGCATCTTCTTTGGCCCAAACAAACCCAACCCATTTGTCTATGACCCATATCGGCCCTGACTCAACCAATGCACAAGTCTCCATATATTCGAGAATTAAGAATATAAGGCTATTTTTTATAGTTGTACATGAGATTTAAATCCTTACACTAAAATTGAGGTTTAAGAAGTATTCAAGATATATAGAAGAAAGTATTTGTCAAGAGAATTATCTTGAATATTTTTTGCATCAACTTGGAGATATTTTTATTGAAGAAGAAATGAATCAACCATAAGAGTATCAAGGAAGCAATAGATCTTATGAAGAAGCATTGGATTATGAATGGCTACTAAGATAAAGTGATCAAATAATTCAAGAAGAATATTCATCAGTTTAGGAATTGTCTTTTGAATTAGACAAAAATGATGATACTATTATAAATTTGGTACTCATTTAGGCACAAACAAGTGATTTAATGGATTTATTTGTTCCTAACATTAAAGAGAACCATAACCTTATTTTTGTGCTCCATTCGAGTCTACCTTAAGACACCAGAGTCAAGGATGAATCCTTTTTCAAGAAGGGTAGAATGATCCATTTAAGAGAACAAAGACCAAAATGATTGATTTAATTAATCTATTCAACTTTTGGGCATGGTTTACTCTTTAAGACAAGGTTATGTTTAACATGATGGAAAGCTTTGGAAATAACAACATTAGGATAATTTTTTGAGTTTGGTATGTTTTTGTTATTTCAAGTCTAGGTTTTTCTTATATATTTTTACTTTTCACTTGAAAGGTTCCTTCATGTTTTAAGCTTTATATTATTTGGGCCAATTATATAGTTCCAAGTTATAATATTACTTAAGTATAGGACAAACTTAAGTTAGAATAGGTTTTACTTTGCAATAAGTAAATTACAAAAATATTAGGGTTTATGTTAAATATAATTTTCGAATTAAAGATAATAATAGGTTAGATTAAAGTTAAATCTATCCTAATCCTATCCTAAGTTAGTTATATCTCATCGTAGGATAATTATATCTTATCCTATGATAAATAATAATTTTAAAGTATTAGATAAAGTCAAGTAATAAGTCCTAGTTATAGCTTAATTCAACTAAGACTAAATAAATAGGAGCTAGGGCCATGGTTTCAAGGTATGTTTGATAAACATTGAAGTTTTAAGTTAAGCTTTCTTCTTAAGATTGCTTTTAAGTATAGTGATAGACTTTGAGCTAGGAATCTAGGTTGCTTACCTACTTCTACCCTATTGAACGTGCTTCCTATAGGTTCTATCAAAGTCCCACTAGCTTCCCACATCAACTCTTATTAAAAATAATTAAAAAATTATAAAAAAGAAGATGTAATACACAAGGATCTTCGGAATCAAAGCAAACGAGGAGTCTTCTAGTATAGGCAATGCATCTCAAAATCCGTGCCGCTTTATTGCTCCTTTTCTTATGCTTAAGCCTACTCTAACTTTTGGTTCCTTCAAAGGCCAAGTCTTTGATTTCCATGCCCTTGGACCTCCATGCCTTGCCCACTTATATTTATAACCCATCTCTATAGAAGTCAAAGTCAATGTCCAGCCCATAAAATCAAAGACAAGGTCCAACCAATAAAAGTCAAAGTTAAGGTCCAACCAATCAAAGTCAAAGTCTAACCTATGGAAGTTAACTACAAGGTAAAGCCCAAGTCAATGGGTCAAATCCCAATCCTAAGCCTATAAAGGCCCAAACCCATTTTTTTGGCCCATATAATGGGACGTAAGGCCCATGTCTTGCACGTTTAATCCCCATGCCTCGGCTCCATTAAATCACATACAATAATCTGAAACTTTAAAGTGTGTAAACTGTAACTTATATGCCTAGATTTAAATTATTTGGTATCAGAGATAAGAAGTTTTTAAGGAACATAAAGTCATGTTCATTGATAAGAAAATCTACAGCATAGGGGAGGGATTAGTATAGAATTTTCCCGTAACTTTGAAAGGTATTGTCTCCTTCCATTTTGATGTAAATTGAAAGAGTTTTTATTAGTTATAATCTTATATTTCTATAGTTTATTTTAATAAACTTTAGTGGAATTCCATGAAGAAACGTACTATATAGAGAATAAAATATTTGGAGTATCTCAATTAGCGTAGTAATTGAGTAGTCTTTCAGTTTTTGCCTTTTAGTAAAGTTCTGCTTATTCTTTGTCACAGTTTCTTTTTTGTTGAAATCCTTGTAAATAGAGAAATTAGGGTACTAAATTTCATTTAATTCCAAGTTGTAAAAAGAAATTGGAACCATGTATTTTGATTAGTAAGTGAAAAAGAGGGATATTAGAAGGAGAAAAGAATGGGCAATAAAGATAGCAGTTTTGGAGAAATAATTAGAGGACATAGAAGATTGAGCATTATACATGTGTTATGCATTAGACACAGGGACTTAGCCAAGAGCTAAGTCTATGTAACAAACACTTAAAGAGGAATGAACAAGAATAGAGTTGGGGCAAAGATAGGGGCCGACACTTGACGTCTCCTATATGGGTGGTTGATAACCAGTATTTTAGGTCGTTAACTAAAAGATAGGTTATGCAAACAATTTTTATTCCAACCTACAAACTATAAGAGTATAGTAGAGTAGGGGGTTGAACCACGATAACAAGGTATATCAAGACTCTAACTTTTAACACAACCAGACTATTTGGAGTTGGAAATTCAATTAAAACTAATAATCAGAAGATGGATGACGATAAATCACGAAATAAAGCAAGTAGAGAAAAACGGGGACAAGATTGGATTCACCCTAGGAATGAAGCTTTCAAAACCGAACATGATAGATTGGAGAAAATCTGATAATAACTAGCATGGACATCCCAGAATACGAGAGGAAGTTGGTGATTCCCCAAATCACAATGAACGACTTATAATCGCCCTATGTCTCCAAAGGAGTGGCAGGACAAGATTCGCATCGGATTCCGAAACTATTTATTATCATCGTTTCTACAACCTTAAGTAATAAAGATCATAGCTTTTCTAGGGATTTACCAATCAAAAACCCCTAAAGGAATTACTCATACATATTCATTCTTAAAGATGTAAAGATATTTAAAGACGCAACAGAAACAAACATGGAATGAAATCGCGAGAATGAAAACAATTCAGAAATTATGCTAATAAACGAAAAATATAGAACTAGACATGCAATGAAGTAAAGCAATTAATTAAGAACAAAGGAAAAGATTAAACTCATAAAAGCTTTAATTTGATATCCACAAAAAGAATTTGAACTACAAAGCGTTGAGGAAACTGAAAACCGAAAGTTGAAACTAAAAGAATTTGGAGGCTAAAGAAATCTAAAAGTGCATAAAAATACAAAACCTAGCTCTCCTCCCCTCCTCTCATAAGAGGAAGGGGTATTTATAACAAAATAAGAAAAACCTACGAAAACCCTAAAATGCATAGGAGCCGGCCCTAAAAAGAAGTAGTTGATACGGAGGAAAACACTGTCATTTACCCGAATGTAAGTCTTATTTGGCCGAATATAATCCCATTCGCCCGAATGGTCTTCCATTCGCCCATTCCAGAGGCTTTGAGAAAATGATCTCTGTCAAGCATTCGCCCGAATGATGATGTTGATTCGGCCGAATGGAAGCTCATTCGCCCGAATGAGTTCCATTTGGCTTTTCTAGTGGCAAGGCTCAAAATCTCTGAAGACTGCCTCTCATTCGATCGAATGAGTCTCAGATTTGGTCGAATGTCTCTCAGATTCAGTCAAATCTGAGACCATTCTTTCCTCTTTTTCACTTCTCTCTTTTCTGAACTCCTTGGGATCTTCATGAGTGACTTCAAACACTTGCCCAAGCTATGATACGTGTGTCAAAGGCTCAAATGCATCGCATTTTGATGTGCTCGTTTTAGAGCACATTTATTAACTCATTTTAGTGTCAAGTCTCGTAGTTTTGTAATGGTTTTATGTATATTATGCTTGATTTTACCTTGATCTTGTTTTCGAGTTGTCTTAAGTTTATTTCAGGCAATTTTGATGATTTCAAGGTGAAAGGCGATACATTCGAGCCTTTGACACACATATCTTAGCTTGGGCAAGTGTTTGAAGTCATTCATGAAGATTTCACGGAGTTCAGAATAGAGGGAAGTGAAAAGAGGAAAGAATGCTCTCAGATTCGACCGAATCTGCGAGACATTCGACCGAATGGATGCAGATTCGACCGAATCGGAGACTCATTCGGTCGAATGAAAGGCAGTCTTCAGAGTTCTCGAGCCTTGCTACTGGAAAGGCCGAATGGAACTCATTCGGGCGAATGAGCTTCCATTCGGCCGAATCACCCTGTACATTCGGGCGAATGCTTAACAGAGATCGATTCCTCGAAGCCTCTGGAATAGGCGAATGGAAGACAATTCGGGCGAATGGGATCACATTCGGCCGAATGATACCTATATTCGGGCGAATGACAGTGTTTTCCTCCGGATCAACTACTTCTTTTTAGGGCCGGCTCCTATGCACTTTAGGATTTTTCGGAGGTTTTTCTTATTTTGTTATAAATACCCCCTTCCTCTGATGAGGAGAGGAGAGCTAGGTTAAATACTTTTATGCACTTTTAGATTTCTTAGCCTCCAAATTCTTTTAGTTTTAGCTTTCGACTTTCAGTTTTTCTTCAACGCTTTGTAGTTCGGATTCTTTTCGTGGATATCAATTTGAAGCTTTTGTAAGTTTAATTCCTTCCTTCAATCTTAATCCATTTCTTTATTTCATTGCATGTTTAGTTCTAAGTTTATCGTTTATTAATTCTGATTTTGTTTTCATTCTCGCGATTTCACCCCACGTTCGTTTCTGCTGCATCTTTTAATATCTTTATGTCTTTACGCATGAATATGAGTGAGTAATTCTTTTAGGGGTTTTGATTGGTGAAACCTTAGGAAAGCTATGATCTTTATTGCTTAAGATTGTAGAAATGATGTTAATAAATAGTTTCGGATTCCGATGCGAATCTTGTCCTGCCACTCCTTTGGAGACATAGGGCGATTATAGGTCGTTCGTGTGATCTATAGGGTCACCAACTTCCTCTCGTATTCTCGGATATCCATGCTAGTTATTAACAGATTTTCTGTAATCTATCATGTTCGGTTTTAAAGCTTCATTCCTAGGGTGAATCCAATCTTGTCCCCGTTTTTCTCTACTTGCTATACTTCGTGATTTGTCGTCATCTATTTTCCACCTATTAGTTTTAACTGAATTTTCAACCCCAAATAGTCCGGTTGTGTTAAAAGTCAAAGTCTTGATATACCTTGTCTTCGTGGTTCGACCCCCTACTCCGCTATACTCGTATAGTTTGTAGGTTGGAATAAATATTGTTTGCATAACCTGTCTTTTAGTTAACGACCTAGAAAACCGGTTATCACATTTCACCTTGAAATCATCAAAAGTACCTGAAATGAACTTAAGACAACTCGAAAATAAGATGAAGGTAAAATCAAGCACAATATGCATAAAACCAATACAAAACTGCGAGACTTAACACTAAAACGAGGTGATAAACGTGCTCTAAAATGAGCACATCAGTGGTTTAAAGCTGCTCGGTGATCGTGTGCTAAGCAAAAGGGCTTTGGGTTTTAGGGTTTACATGAATTTAGGTTTGATTTATGGTGTTTAGATGAGGTGATTTTGTGACTTGGATTTTGTGTCTGAGCCAAGGTAAGATTCTTAGGCTCGGGTTCATATTTTGGGGGATTAGTTTTGATGTGTTTTTGTGTTTACACATACTTAAAATCAAAATAAGCTAAGTGCACTTGTCAAGATTGTTTCTTCTTTAGACTGCTACATGGGCATACATGATATCGTGTCTACAGGAATGCTTAAAGGTTTTAGCCCCCAAGTGTTATACTTATTTACACCCTTCTATCTCTAACACTTATTATTTTTCATACTAACTTATAAGTCCTAGTTATACTCATAATTATATGATTTAGGTCTTTTCATATAGTTTATTACATTTTAGTTTAGGTTTAAGTGAATTTTTCTCTTTTGTTATAATATGATGAGTTCATGGGTTTTTATAGTATTTGTGTCATTTTTCAGGATTCCTATAGATTTAGTGTCATGGAATGAGTGTAAGACCTCAGGAATAGAGATCCTACTATGTGATATAATCTACTTCAAGAGAATCTAAACATAGTATTAAGCAAAGGACAAGAATTAGAGTCAAAAGCAAGAATACGTGATCGAGTGGATGTGCAAAATCGGCTATAAAGTGGCTTCTAAATGAAAAAGGGAAGAAAACAAAAACACTCAATTGACTCTGTAGAGCCCTTGATCTAGTCTCCTCTCTAGTAGTAAATTCCTACTTTTTCAAAAACTAAAGAAAGAAAAAGGACTCGATTAAGTGCCATTTAAACCCAATCAAGTGCTTAATCTTAGGGACATTTTTCATCCAGAAATTTGTTAAAGCCTAAACTCTTTGTATATATCTTGGCTTTTTAGCAGGGTTTTAATAAGCATTAAGTAAGGTTTTCATTATGTTATAGATGATTTAAATTTATGTCACACATTTTTGCCTTCCTAGTGGAGTTTTAATACTCTTTTGGCCTGAGTTTGTCCCATTTTATACCATATTGCATCATTTTATGCATGATTTAAACTTAGGAGCATTTATTTTATTTCTATCCTTTTTCCCTTTATTTCTCGTGTGTTTTTCTACTTTTTTACATGCTATTGTTGGCTTGATTCATGTATATAGTTGGCATGAGCACGAGACACAAGGAATTGAAATATGAAGTATAAAACACAAGAAGAGAGGTCAAGAGATTGCTCGAGAAAAGAGACAAGAGGCCTCATAAGGCATGAAGAATTAAGCAAGAGCTCAAAAGGATTCTAAGTAGGCACCCAGTTCAATGAAGATTAAAACCATAAACTTTTGAGAGGGTACTAAGAGGGAACCTATAAGGAAAATTTTCCTTCTGAGAGGGCTCTTAGATTATACCTAAGTGGCCTCTTAGGTCATTTTTGGGTTTGAAATCCTTTTAAGTGGGCGCTTACAACTTTTACTACGAAGATGCTTAGTTTAATCTTTAGCCTTACTAGTTGATTATTGGCGATATTGTGCAAAACTCAAACTATTTTCTAAGGGATATGGAAGGGGTACTAAGAGGCAACACATCATTCATTCATTAGCATTTATTATTCTTACTTTAGCCCAGGTTTAGAGGGTATAACATAGTTTAGGGTTTTACTTTTCCATTACAAAATTTCTAGAGTAGTTGAAGAACTATTCTCGGTATTTGTTGTTATCAACGTATTTGTGATGTGCTCGTTTTAGAGCACATTTATTAACTCATTTTAGTGTCAAGACTCGTAGTTTCGTAATGGTTTTATGTATATTATGCTTGCTTTTACCTTGATCTTGTTTTCCAGTTGTCTTAAGTTTATTTCAGGCAATTTTGATGATTTCAAGGTGAAAGGCGATATATTCGAGCCTTTGACACACATATCTTAGCTTGGGCAAGCGTTTGAAGTCATACATGAAGATTTCACGGAGTTCAGAAAAGAGGAAGTGAAAAGAGGAAAGAATGCTCTCAGATTCGACCGAATCTGAGAGACATTCGACCGAATGGCTGCAGATTCGACCGAATCTGAGACTCATTCGGTCGAATGAGAGGCAGTTTCAGAGTTCTTGAGCCTTGCTACTGGAAAGGCCGAATGGAACTCATTCGGGCGAATGAGCTTCCATTCGGCCGAATCAGACTATACATTCGGGCGAATGCTTGACAGAGATCGATTCCCCGAAGCCTCTGGAATGGGCGAATGGAAGACAATTCGGGCGAATGGGATTACATTCGGCCGAATGAGACATAGATTCGGGCGAATGACAGTGTTTTCCTCCGGATCAACTACTTCTTTTTAGGGCCGGCTCCTATGCACTTTAGGGTTTTTCCTAGGTTTTTCTTATTTTGTTATAAATACCCCCTTCCTCTGATGAGGAGTGGGGGGGAGTTAGGTTAAATACTTTTATGCACTTTTAGATTTTTTAGCCTCCAAATTCTTTTAGTTTTAGCTTTCAATTTTCAGTTTTTCTTCAACGCTTTGTAGTTCGGATTCTTTTCGTGGATTTCAATTTGAAGCTTTTGTAAGTTTAATTCCTTCCTTTAATCTTAATCCATTACTTTATTTCATAGCATGTTTAGTTCTAAGTTTATCGTTTATTAATTCTGATTTTGTTTTCATTCTCGATTTCATTCCACGTTCGTTTCTGCTGTATCTTTTAATATCTTTATGTTTTTAAGCATGAATATGAGTGAGTAATTCTTTTAGGGGTGTCGATTGGTGAAACCCTAGGAAAGCTATGATCTTTATTGCTTAAGATTGTAGAAACGATGTTAATAAATAGTTTCGGATTCCGATGCGAATCTTGTCCTGCCACTCCTTTGGAGACATAGGGCGATTATAGGTTGTTCGTGTGATCTATAGGGTCACCAACTTCCTCTCGTATTCTCGGGTATCCATGCTAGTTATTAACAGATTTTCTGTAATCTATCATGTTCGGTTTGAAGCTTCATTCCTAGGGTGAATCCAATCTTGTCCCCGTTTTTCTCTACTTGCTTTACTTCGTGAATTGTCGTCATTTATTTTCCGCCTGTTAGTTTTAACTGAATTTCCAACCCCAATTAGTCCGGTTGTGTTAAAAGTCAAAGTCTTGATATACCTTGTCTTCGTGGTTCGACCCCCTACTCCGCTATACTCGTATAGTTTGTAGGTTGGAATAAATATAGTTTGCATAACCTGTCTTTTAGTTAACGACCTAGAAAACCGGTTATCAAAATGGCGCCGTTGCCGGGGACTAGGCGTAATATTTAGACTTGTTTTGTTTAGCATAACCTTATTTATTTTATTTCCATTTTTTTTGTTTTCATTTCTGTGTGTGGTTGTCTTTGACTTAGGTGTTTGCATGCCCCATAGCACGCGTAGGTCAAACCAGCCAATTACACCCTTAAATCCTGAAATCCAACGTGTTACTAGACAACGCTCTTCAAAGTATACCTCACAGTCTATCCAAAACCCTACCATATCCATAATGGCCGAAGAACATCAATTGTTTGGCCAATTCGGAACTCCTGGCTCACAAGAGTTCCAAGGGGGTGTAGTACTTCCTGTTGCTACTACACCTTACCAAATTCATCCTCAGTTCACAAGAATGGTTAAGGAAACACCATTCAGTGGCTTAAGAAATGAATGTCCTCTTCAACACCTAGAGGCATTCTCAGATATTTGTGGACTTATCCCTCCTTGTCCTAATAGCCCTGATTATGTGCGAATGCACCTTTTCCATCTGAGTCTAGCGGGAGATGCCAAGGATTGGTATAAATGCTTAGAACCCAATTCAATAGTCAATTGGGCTCAACTAAAAACCGCATTTCTAGAAAGGTTCTATCCCACGGTTCGAACGCAGGATTGGCGTAAGAAAATTGCGTCATTCACCCAAGAGGATGATGAGAACCTTAGTGCTACATGGAGTAGGTTTAAAAGAATGATTAGAGCATGTCCCCACCATGAGTACGGGGAGAACCATCTTAACACATTCTTTTACGATGGTCTTAACGACTCCACCAAAGCACTTCTAGACTCAGCTGTAGGTGGCCAGCTTTCCAAAATTCCTTGCACCTAGGTAAAGGCCAGAATAGAGGAAGTTGCTAAGAATAGTGCCTGGGGAGGAACTAGGAGTCAGGGATTACCTAGAGGGATGCTAGACACAACTAACTTGGACAACATTAGCGCCAAAATAGAAGCCGTTATTGATAAAAAGTTGTCCAAACTAAGCCTAGCCGGTAGTTCGAACAACCCCCCAATGCGTGAAAAGCACTTTGCATGTGCCATATGTGGGGGTACTAACCATGATACATCTTATTGTGGTGGTTCGCACTCCGAGCATGTAGCTGCAGTTGACTATGGGGGGTATAACCCAGAACCGCAGGTGATGAACTATGACGGTTATGGGTATAACCCTGATCATGTGGCAGCCCTTAACTATAGTGGACAGGGCCAAGGAGTAGGGTATGGGCAGCAACCTTTCCCAAACAACCAACAGTACAAACCTCCCTTTAACTCCAACCAAAACCAGGGAAATTTCCACCCGGGATACAACAGAAATGGTCAAGGTGGATTTAATAACCAAAGTTTCCAGGGGAACCAGACTAATGGGAACGTACCTAGGGCCAATGTGTATAGACCCCCAGGGTTTCACCAAGGACCTAGAAATAGTTCAAACCTGCCTTTTCCCCCTAGTCAGCCTCATCATGTGGCTCCTCAACCACAACATGGTCACACTTCAACCAATGACCATTTAGCCTCCCAAGTAACAACTCTTGCTCAACAGAACCAGAGTCTGACGCAAATTAATCAGACCCTCATCCAACAAATGCAGCAACTTCAAGCTTAGCATTGATGTCCTCCCTACCACTTTCATCTTCGACCTCTGGCATTTTACTATGTTCCTCCTCTTTTTCATCATTGTGTACTCTCGTCTCATCACTCACCCGCACCAAAGGTGTATCAACCGGATATGAGGGACTGTTATACTGAGTCCCTGATCTCAGGTGGATAGCCTTAGCAGTGTGTTGGTTTGGGTTCGTTTGCTGAGGTGGAGGTTGTATAGAGGGGTTAGGTTGAGGGTGAGATGGGAATAGCGGTGGTGTAGGAGGATTAGCCATTTGGGCCAGTTGAGTTTCAAACAACTTTTGCTGTATGGAACGGTAGAGCTGAAAGACCATCATGGAGGACGTTTCGTTGTTAATGGACATCGGTTAAAACTCTTCCATGAGAGCAGCCTTCACAATGTCAACACCGTTGAGCTTATAAAGTTAGATGATGTCAAAGTCGAATGATTGGTATAATCATTGACCCTTATCGAGTATCCCTACTTTGAATCATCGTCCTTTACCGTTTTCTTTCTTTTTTTTTTTTTTTTTTTTTTAGATTTTAATTGCTTAGTCTCCCTTTTGTCTTTGTTTAATTACCCGAGCTACGTCGAGCTAAACGACGTTAAACAAAGCACTTACGGGAGGTAACCCGGTTTATTTGGATTTTCAAACAACTTAATCACAGTATATTGATTGATTTTGAGAGGGCACAAGTGTTTTGATGAAATCGCTGCCCATTCGGCCGAATGATAGGTCCATTCGGCCGAATGAAATCGAAGATGGAGCTAAACCCAATTTTGGCCAAGTTCCTGATAATGCCGAATGCAGTTTCAATTCGGCCGAATGAATCTCATTCGACCGAATGTAGTGATCCATTCGGTCGAATAGATCTTATGGGAGTATTTTACAAGGTTGCTGATAATGCCGAATGAAGCCAACATTCGGTCGAATGAAGTTACATTCGGTCGAATGTAGAGACCTATTTGGTCGAATGGGAGCGAAGATTCTTCGTAACAATTATCCATTCGACCGAACAGATTATATATTCGGTCGAATAAGACACCATTCGGCCGAATGGAAGCCCCATTCGACCGAATGGATGTCAGTTCTATAAATACCAGCTCATTCCACGAAAAATCACACCGAACCTTTCCTCTCATTCGGCCGACTCCCCCAACACTCTTGCTCTCTCTCAAATCCTTCTACTCCCCTCCAAATCATCTTCAATTATCATGGGTCCAAGGAGAACTTTAAGGAACCCCTTCAAAAGATCCAAGAAGCATGGAGAAGGTTCCTCTTCGGGTGCAGCTCAGGAAGCACAACATACCGGTTCTCAACAACCGGAGGGTCCACAAAGGCTTCCTGGCCAGGAACTATGGTTCGATGAGGACCACCCTACGGTTATTTTCGTATCTTTGGAGCAATATGAGCGTTTCCAACGACTTAAGGTACGAAAAATCAACTCTACTCGTTATTTAGACCTATCAATTTTGCAAAGAATGGGTATATACGAGCAATTTGTTGCATTATTAACTGCATGTGGGTTAGAAAATTGGATAAACATGTGGCACCCAACTCATAAGCTCTTAACTTATGAGTTTCTTAGTTCCCTAACCCCGTGCCAAAGAGATGGTAGGTTGCATTTATCTTTTAGGCTAAGGAATGCAACCTATTTTCTTGATTATGCTGCATTTTGTGCCGTATTTGGTTTCAATAACGAGCCTATTCCGGATAAACAACCGGACAACTCTCGGGTTTCCGAGCTATGGCCTAAAATAGCTGGCCGACTTATTTATCCGAATAGGAACATATATGCCTCTGATGTGCAACACCCAGTTTTGCGCATGTTCTTTAAATTTGCTAGGGAGACTCTGTTCCCTTCCCCTAGCCCTCACCTAGTACGAACGCACGAGGTGCACATCTTGCACCGCTATCTTGCACCGCACGACGACACTGCACTAAGCTTGCCGATGACGCTGTGGAAGTTTCTAAACAACACAGCCACCCTAAACGCTACTACTGACTTATGTTTAGGGGGACACGTATTCCGCATTGCTGAATTCCTGAATGTCATGAATCCTGTGGAATTCAGCGAAAGATATGCCAGTTCCACTACCCTTCACGAGCAATGCCTCGTACGGGCTGGCTTCATCTTTGCGGACCCCATGCGATGGCGGTACTTGAAAGACCGCACCATCCCCCTCCCCTGCCCTCATTTACCTCCCCTAGTCTAGTTTGGGGCCTCGTATCTCTTAGAAGGCGACGTGCCGAGATACGCTGTCGAGCCCCCACTTGTACCACCTCCTCGCCCTCACACCCTCTCTATGCGTGACCGACCTAGAGCCTCTACCTCGGTCTTACCGGACCATGACGATTCAGACGATGAGTCTGAATCTGACATTATGTCCTCCCTAGGACGCATAGAGAGAAGGCTTGATCAGGTCCTCACCACCCAAGCCCATCACACCGCCCGGCTCGAACACCTTGAACAAAACTTCGAGCGGGCGAACTACCCATGGTATGATATGGCCTACCGCTCCCACATGGTCGGCGAAAGCATGGCCACCCCTTCCTGGTACCCTCGCCATGACAACTATAACGAGATATCACTAAGTCATGGGTTTGACCGGTTGAGGGTGGGTAGGCGTAGGTTCAATAACTTCACTCCGCCGGCTCCTAGAAGAGCCTCGGACGACTATGGGATGGACTACACGGGTGGGGAAGAGGAGGTTAATGAGGAGGACGACCAGGGGGATGATGAGGAATTTATGGGGGATGAGTAGTGGTGGACCTAACGGCCTCCCTTAGCGCCGAGGACGGCTTCATCCTAGCTTGGGGGGGATATCCATAGTCCACTACTCATTCTTTCGCGTGTCCTTTGGTCTTGGTTGTCAGTTTAGTGTTGTGTAGCGTTTCGTTGCTTCGTGTTTTATTTCTAGGTGTTATTTTGTGTTTTGCGCTTTGCTTTTTGGTGTTGTTTTCAGGGATATATACAAGAAGTTCCATATGCCGCTGCACCCAGTACTGGTATGATCTCCTATGTGAAAATCCAAATTTATGTATTTTAGTTATTTTTATATTTGTTTTTTTACCCTTCTTTGCATCGCATGCCCCCCTTCCCCATCCTATATCCCAAACAAACATGCAAGCCTCTGTTGTGCACTGACTTTATACAAACTCGTATTCCCGTAGCCCTGTGCCTGTTTTGGGTATGAGTTTATCAACTGTTTTTCACTTAGCTTGGGGGGATCTGAGCTTGCCTGGTATGTGGTTTGGATGACTACCTATTGAGGCGCATTTCGACTAACCTAGTAAGGATTGAGCCTTTAGGACTCTATTATGAGTCCTATATTGATGAGTGTTAGTCAGGGAATCTTAAGAATTGTGTCTGTTCTCCTCCAGCATGGTCTACTTTTCTAAAGGTTAGGGATGATAACACGTTTGTAGTTAAAAGCTACATAGCCAAAGTGCCTACCATGAAAATCAATTTACTCTAGGTTGAGCCAATTTGTGCCTTTACCTTCTTTTGTAGCCACGCTATCTAACTCCACATGAACCAAATACTCCCTCTTTTTACCTAGAGGATAGTCATGTGATCATAGTGAAGTTGATGTTTGTAGCATTGTAATATAGGATTTCGGTTTGGGGAAATGATCATTAGATGATTTGACTACATACACTAGTCTTAGTGCATTTCAAAGAAGTATGCACATAGAAAGCTCAGAAAAAGCTTGAAAAGCACAAAAAAAAAAAAAAAAAAAAAAAAAAAGAAGAAAAAAAAAGAAAAAAAACAAAAGAAAACAAACAAAAGAAATTAGAGAAGAAGTTGAGAATAAAGTTGACATAGTGTATTAGTCTACTATTGGGAATTTTGGGATTGACATGGTTGTCGGAAGGCATAATCTTCCTCGGTTTTACTTCCTTGGATCACTTACTATCCTCTATTTCAACTCCACATTCCCAAATTCTACCATACCTCGATCCTGACCTACATTACAACCCTTTTTCAAACCTGTTCGACTTAACCTGATTAGTAAGATCAGTGCTGGAGAGCAGATAAGACACGATTTACGAGATTTCTCCCTGCTTAGGTGTTTAATTCCCGACTCACCTTTAGTCGGACGACTTCGAGTGAAACACATACCCCATAAACACATGAGCGTAATGGAAATTTCCCTCACCTCGTGGGAAATAACCTTGGGAGCGTAGACTTGCGACCTCATTAGGTAGTGGGCGGAATGAATTATGATGTGGCTCGCTCGGCAATCCCGAGTAAGTGTAAAAAGTTGATTATGCTTTTTAAATCCCATTGTACTTGCACACCCATGGCTAGGGAAGAGTTTAGCACGTGCACGGCTTGCATCGACTTGAACTTCACTTCTCATGTTTTTCATTAGTCTCTTCATTCATTTCTTCATTCATATTGCCTTTAGCTGTCATTTCACCTTTCTAATTCGTTTGCTAGGGACTAGCAACGGTCTAGCTTGGGGGAAGTTGATGTGCTCGTTTTAGAGCACATTTATTAACTCATTTTAGTGTCAAGACTCGTAGTTTCGTAATGGTTTTATATATATTATGCTTGATTTTACCTTGATCTTGTTTTCCAGTTGTCTTAAGTTTATTTCAGGCAATTTTGATGATTTCAAGGTGAAAGGCGATATATTCGAGCCTTTGACACACATATCTTAGCTTGGGCAAGCGTTTGAAGTCATACATGAAGATTTCACGGAGTTCAGAAAAGAGGAAGTGAAAAGAGGAAAGAATGCTCTCAGATTCGACCGAATCTGAGAGACATTCGACCGAATGGCTGCAGATTCGACCGAATCTGAGACTCATTCGGTCGAATGAGAGGCAGTTTCAGAGTTCTTGAGCCTTGCTACTGGAAAGGCCGAATGGAACTCATTCGGGCGAATGAGCTTCCATTCGGCCGAATCAGACTATACATTCGGGCGAATGCTTGACAGAGATCGATTCCCCGAAGCCTCTGGAATGGGCGAATGGAAGACAATTCGGGCGAATGGGATTACATTCGGCCGAATGAGACATAGATTCGGGCGAATGACAGTGTTTTCCTCCGGATCAACTACTTCTTTTTAGGGCCGGCTCCTATGCACTTTAGGGTTTTTCCTAGGTTTTTCTTATTTTGTTATAAATACCCCCTTCCTCTGATGAGGAGTGGGGGGGAGTTAGGTTAAATACTTTTATGCACTTTTAGATTTTTTAGCCTCCAAATTCTTTTAGTTTTAGCTTTCAATTTTCAGTTTTTCTTCAACGCTTTGTAGGTCGGATTCTTTTCGTGGATTTCAATTTGAAGCTTTTGTAAGTTTAATTCCTTCCTTTAATCTTAATCCATTACTTTATTTCATAGCATGTTTAGTTCTAAGTTTATCGTTTATTAATTCTGATTTTGTTTTCATTCTCGATTTCATTCCACGTTCGTTTCTGCTGTATCTTTTAATATCTTTATGTTTTTAAGCATGAATATGAGTGAGTAATTCTTTTAGGGGTGTCGATTGGTGAAACCCTAGGAAAGCTATGATCTTTATTGCTTAAGATTGTAGAAACGATGTTAATAAATAGTTTCGGATTCCGATGCGAATCTTGTCCTGCCACTCCTTTGGAGACATAGGGCGATTATAGGTTGTTCGTGTGATCTATAGGGTCACCAACTTCCTCTCGTATTCTCGGGTATCCATGCTAGTTATTAACAGATTTTCTGTAATCTATCATGTTCGGTTTGAAGCTTCATTCCTAGGGTGAATCCAATCTTGTCCCCGTTTTTCTCTACTTGCTTTACTTCGTGAATTGTCGTCATTTATTTTCCGCCTGTTAGTTTTAACTGAATTTCCAACCCCAATTAGTCCGGTTGTGTTAAAAGTCTAAGTCTTGATATACCTTGTCTTCGTGGTTCGACCCCCTACTCCGCTATACTCGTATAGTTTGTAGGTTGGAATAAATATAGTTTGCATAACCTGTCTTTTAGTTAACGACCTAGAAAACCGGTTATCAATTTGCATCAATGATTTTTGGGCATCAGTTTCATATATAAAATTCAATTTTTTTTCCTTTTTCTCACTTTATATTTTGTAGTTTTTCCCTTGTTTTTACTGTGTTAAGTTTATGCTTATTGGTTTTAAGATTTTTTCATTGGATACCTAATCTTTGTTTGAGAATTGGTAGTATGTCCTTCTTTATTTATATTATGATGTTTGTTAATTCTAATTATGAGTAGTTGGATTAGTTAGGGGATAGGATAAAAACCCGATCCCGATTATGCTTGATGTTTAAAGGTTGGAGTTGGCTTCTTGATGATTAATGTGTGATTTGATGTTAGGTATTGGTTGAACCCTAGATTGGCCATAAAGGTTTCTTTCATTTCCATTACTAGGTCAGAGACATTGAGAAATACATATTTAAGTAGTGACCCGATGTTAAATATTATTGACTTGTGTGCAATTAATTATTTTTAAATCTATTGCGTTACTTGGATGCTTTAGAATACAATTAGGCAAGAAATGCCAATTGTAATGCTCCTTTCTTGAAGATGACCGAGAGGTTGGTTCCTCGTTAAAACCCATTCCTTGTAGCTTGGTTTAGGTTCGGTTCATAGGTCGGTAGTGATTTAGTGAGCCTCATATTATCTCATTTTAAGTCTGATTGCTAGTTTTATCTCATTCGTGTTAGGAATTGGCATTGAATCCTAAACCCCTAGTGCTTTTATTATATTGAACAAATCCTTTAGAAACTCGCTTTATCTTCCAGTTTGATTTAAACCTAATCTTTTCTTTAGTTGTAGCTAACTTGTTGTTGAACGCTATAATTCGGTAAATCTTAGAAGCCTTTCATTGTAGATTCAACCCTTACTTTCCCATTACTTGTAATAGGTTAAGTTAATATTTTGTTGATAGTAGGTGTCGTGATGACCAATATCTAACCCTATCAGTTAAGCAAAAATAGTCTCTAGTTTCATTAGGTCTTGAAAACTATCTAGATTTCTCTCATTATTTGCTGCTTTTCTTAGTTTATATTAAAGTTTTTAGATTGTTTTTCTAGGATTATGGCCATCATTCAGTTTTTTTTATATTCAATATTTTTGTACTTTAATCTTTAGGAAAAATTTAAACTAAAAATACAACCTTTGACCCATCTTGTCCATAAAGGCCAACATTCAGTTTATATTTGAAAAATCCCACCTTTCCAGGATTTGTATTTTAAAGTGATAGTTTACAAGTTACCTATTATATAGGTAACTCCCAACTCTCTTCTCTCTCATATCTTGGTGGATAACACCAACCCATTATATGAACTGACAAGGATTCAAAATAATCAAGTAACCCGAAAAAGAATACAAGCGCACCAATCCATTTTATGAACCGACAAGGGTTATCTTACAATTCGACGATATACCAGAAAAATTAACTTCTAATGTAAACATACTCTTTTCATATTTTAATCATAAGTAGAGAGAAAATAGTCTTTTCTAGAATGAATAAGAACAAAATTTAGAGGAGAAAAAGAGTATGGTTATTTGAAACGAGCATTACCAAAACTTGAAGAAGAGATAGAAGAGTACCACTATTTAGAAACTAACTAATATTGGAGTATAGATTTGATGGGTAGCCTTGTGATAATATCGTATACTACAAGATCATGAGGGAGGTCCATTTTTTGAATAAATTCATCATCTTTATCATCATAACTAAAGTTTTCTATTTTTCGCAAAGAAGTTTCCTAAGTTAAAATCATAATAAATTGTATCAAACTAAATTATTCACTTACACCAAGACACTTAAAAGTCAATAAGGACTTCCATGGTATTGCATTCTAGCAATTAGACCTTGTCTTGCAGTGCGCACCACAAAATTAAACCCATGCTCATGTAACAATTTGTGACGGGAATTGTTTCAAGTAGAAGATGAAAAGTAAGAGGATTTTTGATTTGGAGTAGTCATGTTTAAAGCTATGTCTGTGGAAATTTGAAGAAATGAGGTGAGGGAGGTGCTATGCTGCGGGATGGGAAGGGGATGGGAAGGTGTTGTGAGGGCAGTAGGTGTTGTGCAACGGTCATTAAGAAGCAACTGCCACGTCATCATGTTTACCTACAAGACATCCGATCATTTTTTCATTTATCACTTTCAAATACTAATCATGGAAATGTGAGATTTTTTATATATAAACTGAAGGTTTGCCTTTTTGGACAAGATGGGTCAAAGGTTGTATTTTTAGTTTCAATTTTTCCTAATCTTTATTATTGTTCTAATATTATTGCTTTACTATGGTTCTAAGATAAATTATGTCTTTCTTCATTGCTTGTGTTAGTTTTAGAGTCAAAATACGTGAGTAGTTTATTAATCTTCATCTTAATGAATCCTTAAATTTGAATATAAGTGTGTATAAATACTTCTTTTAATCTTTGATTGGATTTAATTCCATTAAAAGGGTAGACGTAATTTTATAATGGCATAGATTAGGTTTGCGGTAATAGTTGGTCCTTTATCTATATTACAATCACTAATTAAGGTGTGATTGATGATCACTAAAGTGGGGATTAGTTATCCCAGATATTTGTCATATATTGGTGAACTAGTTAAGTAATAATTCGTGTTTAAGCTTGTTGAGTCCCTTAGGTTCTGATTGAAAGTTTTGAATGATGACAAACAGCTAAGGAAAACAGGTCTTTGAAAGTGTTCAATACAGTTGGGGGAACCAGCTAAAATAGAACACTGTTTCCCTATATAAGTTATTACTTATATGAGATATTTGTTGAACTAACTTATCTTTATACAGGGAACAACTAGATGATAAATGAGCTATGCATCTAAGTTGATTTCTAAGATTGGAAGCTTGAAAGGATTTTCGATCAACTTAAAGGAAGGTCCTTGGTCAATAATTGAGTTCATTCATGGAAGCTTTCAAGACTTAACGAATGCATGAAGGAAGACTACACTCGAAGAGTTATTTAGGATCTTCATGTAAATGCTTCGTAGTATAACTTATATAATTGAGTATATAAAGTGCTTTTAGTATATTAAATATCGTTATGAAATTTGGTACAAGGTTTGGAACAAATTTCATAACATATTCAGTTCAGGGAACCAGGTTAACTGAACAGATTATTCAAGCTGCGATTTTTACAAAGATTTTATAAAAAAGGATATTTTCCGAAATATATTGATTTAAGATATATCAAAGCAGCTAAAAGATAAGATGATATTTTTGGTTAGCTAAAAACCAGGAAGTATCTTATCCTAAGTTGATCTTATCTTATGATCAAATCAATTAGGATAAATACTTATCCTAAAATCGTATATATATCTTATATGCATGATTTTAGGGTTTAGCCAACTAACCTATAAATACATCTTGCTCTGAACAATCAGATACATAGTTCTCACGCATTTTTAGTAGAGTTTGATCTTTGAGAGCTAAAAGCACTAATTCAATTATTAAGTGATACACAAGAGCATAATAGTGTTTTAACGTTTTCTCTATTTGACTTTTGAGAGTTAGATCATTAGAGAGTTCTTGATCTTGTATTAAGTCTTTGACAGAGAGGTTGAAGACTTGGTGAGTGTTTGTGAGTTCAAACACACTAGGAACTTACGAGGGTAAGTTTAAAGCACATTCGGAGTAGAGTGTGGGGTTTACTGGTTCCCGGAGTAGGGAAACAGTAGAGTGTTCTTTATCTTTATTTTTCAGAGTAAATCAATAAAGGACTTAGAATAGGAGGACGTAGGCCAGAGTTGGCTGAACCTCGTTAAGTCTGTGGTGTTCTTTATTGCTTTGTTTTATTCCGCTGCATAAGGGAACTAGCACAACTGGTTCCTTACACATAATCCGAAAAGAAGCAAAAATTACCAACGATCACTTAACACTCAATTCACCCCCCCCTCTTGAGTGCCCATTGAACCTTCAATTAGTATCAGAGCCTAAGCTTCTCGAAAGAGTAACATCTAGAGGAGTTAAGAATGAGTACTCAAGAATTAAGTGCAATCGGTTATGACAACAAGACACCAAAGTTTAATGGAAATAATTATGCCTGGTGGAAGAATAGGATCCAGAATGTTATCATGGGTATTGATTATGAATGCTGGCTCGTAGTTAAAAATGGTCCTAATATCATTCTCAAGACAGAAGCTGATGGGAAACAGGTTCCCAAGAAGGATATCGAATTGGTCACTGCTGATTACAAGTTGCTAGAAAAAAATGCTAAGGCAATGTCAATTCTACAACAAGCAATAGGTGAGAACGAAACAAATCGTATCTCTGGTTGCAGTAGTGCTAAGGAGATGTGGGACACCCTTGAACTTGCGTTTGAGGGAACCAGTGATGTAAAATGATCTAAAATTGATTTAATCATGTCTAAATACGAATTGTTTGCCATGAATAAAAATGAAAAAATCAATGATTGCTTTCGTAGGTTTATGACCATTGTTAATGATCTTCGATCACTTGGTAAAATATTTTCTGATGAGGATCTTGTGAGAAAAATTTTACGTAGTTTAACAGATACATGGACAGCTAAGGTAACAGCAGTATATGAAGCAAAGGATCTGTCTACCCTGTCTTTGGAACAGCTGATTGGTTCCCTTATGATTCATGAGATGCTGATTGACTCTAAGTCTGAGAAGAAACCAGCCAGAGGCATGGCACTGAAGGGAACAGTAGAGGAAGAAGAAGATGAGATCATCCTGATCGCAAAAAGATTTGAAAGATCTCTTCGTGATCAAAAGAGGAATTTCAAAGGTAGGAATTTCAAAAACACTAAAAAATCTAACTCGTCCTCATCTTCAGGTTGCTTCAAGTGTGGTGAGAAAGGACACATCATTCGTGATTGTCCAAAATGGAAGGACAAGCAATCTCAATCTGGAGATAAGAGGGCTTTCAAGAATGCCATGATAGCATCTATATGGGGAGAATCTGACTTAGGATCTGATGAAGAAGAAGATACAACTAGTTCTGATGTTTGCTTAACTGCCTTCACAAACATCAAGGAGAACAACACTGGTCCGGGAACCAGAGGGGGAACCAGTACATTCAAGAAATGCTTAATGGCTAAGAAGGATGTACTACAAAGACATAAGGTAAACCTTAAACAAATTAGAATAGATATGCATGAATATGATAGAGAAAATATGCTTGCTTGTATAGATTCTTTATTAGATGAATGTTATAAATTAGGTGAAACTTATATAACCGGCAAAAGAGAACTAAAAGAAAAACGTAATGAATGTGAAATTGCCATTGCTAGTTGTGATCATCTAGAGATGGTTTGCCATAACTTGAAAAATCAAAGTGCTGAACTAGAAGTTGAATTGGACAAGTGCAAGGTAGAACTAGAAAAGGCAAGATCTTCTGAACTTGACTATCCAAGTGATGGTGAAGAAGATCTGATCTCCTGGTTCCCCAGAGACTTATCAACTACTAGTGAAGTCCTTGATTTTTCAACAGTCATAAGTAAAGCAAATTCTTACAATAGAACTTCTCTGTTGAAGGCCTTTAAAACATTGGCTTTCAACTTATAAAATTCTCACAAATAAATTGCTTCACTTAAAGCTGCTCAGTCCCCGAGTTTTCCCACTGGAACCAACGTTGAAGTCAGCAGTATGATTAATGAATATGAAAGTACTATCTGTAAGTTACATGCTGAATTTAATCAACTAAAAGGTGAAAAACAATCAGTAGTTAGTAACATGTCTAATGACCCTACGGTTTTAGATCTTAACTTACAACTTGCAACTTTAGAAAGTAACTTTGAGTTTTTGAAAGAGAAAAACGAGTTGTTAGTTAAAACACTTGAAACAAAAGAAAGGGAATTGCATGACAGTCATAGACATTTGGATAAGCTACTGAATGCACAAAGAACTTTGAACCTTCTGACTTCATCAGGAGGAAACAAAGGAAAATTTGGTCTTGGTTATACTAGACAGAGAACCAGGACTAACTGGTCTCCCAGAGAAACCACCTGGATCACAGAATATCAGCGAGGTAAGTATGTCATGACTAAAGAGATGCACGTGTGTTTTCATTGTGGTAAGAATGGACATAAGATACATGAATGTCCAGCTAAGAAAATTAGTGCTAATAAGAACAGCAAGAGTGTAATGTATGTGTGGAGAAGAAAGGGTAAACATGATGTTAATGTTGTTGAAAAGGGACCCAAGTGTGCTCGGGTTCCTAAAACTAATGTTTGATTTAATCTTACAGACTAGAGTGAAGGGAGACACCTATTGGTATTTGGACAGTGGTTGCTCAAGACACATGTCCGGGGATAAAGATCAATTCCTTTCACTACTGGCCTTTGATGGAGGAAGTGTCACCTTTGGGGATAACAGCAAGGGAACCATCACTGGTTTAGGTAAGGTTGGTAAGACACTTTCTAACACAATAGATGATGTTTATTATGTTGAAGGCTTGCAACATAATCTCTTGAGTATTTCTCAATTATGTGACAAAGGTAATAGAGTTGAGTTTCAAGCCAACCTATGTCACATAGTTAACTCACAAACAGGAGAACTGGTATGTGAGGGAACTAGGAAGCATGATGTCTACATCACCTTCCTAGATAAAATCCCTCAAGACAAGTCCATCTGTTTGAGAGCTGTTTCTGAAGATAATCAATGGATTTGGCATAAGAGGTTTGGACATGCTAGCCTAACACTTCTAAAGAAGCTTAAAGCACGTGACTTAGTGATAGGTCTTCCTACATTAAGTACGAAGCTGATAAAGTTTGTTCTGAATGTGTAAAGGGAAAACAGGTCAAAATCTCTTTTAAGCCCAAAACTGTTTTGAGTACCAGCAGACCCTTCGAACTTGTACACATTGACTTGTGTGGTCCCATAAGAGTACAAAGTCGAAGAAGTCATAGATATGTCTGTGTTATGGTTGATGATTATTCCAGGTACACTTGGGTAATGATGTTACACACAAAGGATGAAACGTTTGAAGAATGGGTAACATTGGTGAAACAAGTGGAGAACCAGCTCACCCATAAGCTGGTCTCGATAAGATCAGACCATGGTACTGAATTTGATAATGCTAACTTTATTGATTATTGTAGGGAACATGGAGTTAATCACAACTTCTCAGCCCCTAGAACACCTCAACAAAATGGTTTTGTAGAAAGGAAGAACAGAACTCTTGAGGAGATGGCGAGGACGATGCTCATTGAGAGTGGTCTCCCAAAGAGTTTTTGGGGTGAAGCTATTGACACTGCTTGCTATATACTGAATAGAGGTCTCATTAGACCAAAGTTAAATAAGACTCCCTATGAACTTCTTAAAGGTCGAAAGCCCAACATCACATACTTTCGTGTCTTTGGATGTAAATGTTATGTGCATAATAATGGGAAGGACCAGCTTGATAAATTTGATCCTAGAAGTGATGAGGGAATCTTTCTTGGATACTCTTCTCACAGCAAAGCATATAGAGTCTTCAATAAAAGGACTCTCTGTGTTGAGGAGAGTGTCCATGTCATTTTTGATGAATTTAACATGTCTTCTGAGATTGCGCAGGTATAACCTGATGAAGTGATTGGATTGATGGATTTCACAGGGAACCAGTATACTGGTCCCTCAGATGAAGGGCAAGCAGAGCTATGCCTACCAAATACTCCACCAGATGATAATGATGAAGTGCCTAGAGAAGAAAATGGAGATAATGAGGGGGAACCAAGTCCTGATGGTCCCTCATATAATAGACAGGTAATGAGTTCAGGGGGAACATAAGAAGGTACCACCCCTGAACCTAAGGTAAGTAATGATAGAGAAAACAACATGAATGTGAATTCTCCTGGCTCTTCAGAAAGAGAAGAGATTCATGAACATGCTTGTCCCCAACTTAATGAGGAAGCACAAAACAGTATTAATGTCAAAAGTTTTAGATATCAATCCTCTCATCCCACTGATCAAATAATTAGTGATATAAATAAGGGGATTCAAACGAGAAGAAGTGTCTTTCAAAACTTTTGTGCTTTCTATTCTTTCCTGTCTAATGTAGAGCCTACTGACTATAAAACGGCATTGACTGATCCTAATTGGGTACTAGCTATGCAAGATGAGTTAAATCAGTTTCAGAAAAACCAGGTTTGGGACCTGGTTCCCCGTCCAAAGGAAAGATCAGTCATTGGTACTAGATGGGTCTTTAGAAACAAGTTAGATGACCTCGGTACTATAATCAGAAACAAAGCAAGGCTAGTGGTGCAAGGGTACAATCAACAAGAAGGAATTGACTATGATGAGACATTTGCACCAGTAGCTAGGCTAGAGGCTATCAGGATCTTAATTGCCTATGCTGCTCACATGAATTTTAAGCTGTTTCAGATGGATGTAAAGACTGCCTTCCTTAATGGCTATTTGAAGGAAGAAGTATATATGGAGCAGCCACCTGGTTTTGAAGATGCGCTGTTTCTCCAGCATGTATATAAGTTGGATAAAGCATTATATGGCTTGAAACAAGCTCCAAGGGCTTGGTATGAAAGACTGTCCAATTTCTTGATGGCTAATGATTACAAGAGGGGAACAGTAGACAAGACCTTGTTCATAAGAACAAGGGGGAAACACTTGATTGTAGTACAAATCTATGTTGATGATATTTTATTTGGTGCTACTAATCAAATTTTGTGTGATGAATTTGCAAATCTTATGCAGAGTGAATTTGAAATGAGTATGATGGGAGAACTAGGGTTCTTCCTAGGGCTGCAGATTAAGCAAACAAATGATGGTATAATGATCCATCAACAAAAGTACTTAAAAGAGCTGCTGAAAAAGTTTGGCATGGAGAACAGCAAAGCTTATGATACTCCTGTTCCCACATCCACAAAGTTGGATGCTGATCTTAAGGGAAAAAATGTTGAAGCTACGCTTTATAGAGGAATGATTGGTTCTCTAGTTTACCTAACAGGTAGTAGACCTGACATTGTGTTCTCTGTTGGTTTGTGTGCTAGGTTTCAAAGCAATCTACAGGAATCTCACTTGAAGGCTGTTAGAAGGATACTTAGGTATCTTGTGGGAACAGCAGATCTGTTTTTATGGTACCCCAAAGGCAGTACCATCGATCTCATTGGATATACAGATGCAGATTATGCTGGTTTCCTAGTTGATAGAAAGAGCACATCAGGTATGGCACACTTCCTTGGCTCTTGTCTTATATCATGGGGTTCTAAGAAGCAAAATTCAGTGGCCCTATCCACAGCAGAGTCAGAATATATAGCTGCAGCTTCATGCTGTTCCCAGCTACTGTGGATAAGGAACCAGCTGAAAGATTTTGGTGTTATTTATAAAAGTGTTCCTATTTTTTGTGATAACACTAGTGCAATCAATATTTCAAAGAACCCCGTGCAACACTCCAAGACCAAACACATTGAGATAAGACACCATTTTCTAAGAGACAATGTGGAAAAAGGATTGGTGGAGATGTTGTTCTGTAAAAGTGAAGATCAAATAGCTGATATCTTCACAAAGCCTTTATGTACAGAATCTTTTTATAGGTTAAGAGTCCTTTTAGGTCTAGTTAGATTTTAGGCAATGGCTTCAATTATTTCCTTCAATGATTGGTTAGAATAAGTATGCCTTTGTATTGATTATGTATATAACTATGTTGCTTACTTACAAATATTGTGTAAATAACCTAAGTGGATTATTGTTGCATAGAAACAGGAGAAGTTATTTTGAAACATGCTGAAAATAGAATGACTGGTTCAGTACAGGTACCAGCAAGAGGAAACAGCAGTTCAGCTCTGATATGTCATCCGAAAATATCTTATTTTCGGAAGATTACTATAAGATAATTTCTTTTTGGAAAGAATTATCTTATTTTAGTTATTCCTATCCTACAAAGAGGCAAATATATTTAATTGCCTAATTTATAGTTGGTTGACTCTTTTGTAAAAAGATAACTACAATTTTTAAATTTTCAATTCCTGAAATCATCCCTTCCGTTTATTTTGACTCTCAACCGGCTAATTATTGGAAATCCTATGTCTGTGCAATTGATATAAATACACATCAACACATTGATACAGCTTCACATCACATCATCACTCTACTCATCTCTCTCTCTCGTTCAAAAGTGGTACCCTGATCACTGCTCACTCCGTTCTCATCTCCCTCAAAGCTGTGAAGCTCATCTGCTACAATGGGAAGGAAATCAACCAGGGCTCCAGCTAAGAAAAGGAAGGAGAAGACTCAAGCAAGTGAGTCCACTCAATTGAAGGAGACCTCCATCAATGAAGTAAACCCTACTCCAACTTCATCGAGCAACTCACCTCCTACCACCACAAAGAACCCATCACCAACTCTATCTCCATCTTCTAAATCTCCCTCACCTCCACCTCCCAAAAATGCACCTTTACCCAAAACCCCTGAGGCTGATGATTCCATCATCAAGGAACCTGTCTCATCTCAGGGGGACCAGCCCAAAAGCACTGAAGAATTCTTCAACACTGTTGGATAAAGGGAAGAGGAGGAAGTTCAAAGTGAAGAAGATGATCTACAGATTATTGGGCATAAAAAGGGAACTACAGAACCCTTGGTTCGCAGCAGAGTGACTAGGTCTTCCCTGAAAAGGATTGGCGAAGTAGTAATAGAGGAACAGTCGATGGACTCTGCTGGTTCCAAACGAAAGAGAACATCACGGAAGTCTACAAGAGGTATGCCAGTAGAATCTCCATCTGTTGGTATGACTGATTTAGGTTCTAGGGTTGTGGTATTTGGGTGTAAAACAAAAGTTGGTTATTTTGATGAAGTTGCTTTAAGTGATGTGAAAGAGTTGTTAGAACATCAGGGTTGGATGCCTTTGTTTGATGTCTGTGATGCTAATATTGATGGTGTTAGAAAATTTTATGTGAATTTGAAACAAATGTTGGATAGATCGTTAAGTTCAGTTGTGAATGATGTTGAAGTGAATGTGTCTATTGCAAGTTTGGCTGGGTTGTTGAATATACCCAGAGATGGTTTTGATGAGTATTCTGGAGATGGATGGCCCACACTTATAGGGGTCAGTCCAAATGAAGTGCATGACTTTGTGTTTGGAGGGAAAGTTCCAAAGAAAGCTGGAACATTTAAAACTGGTAGCTTGAAGGAACCAGTGATGCTGGTCCTTCACTCTGTGTGTAACAAGATGATCATCCCTCGAGCACAAGGTAGGGGTTTTGTGTGCATCATGGAAATGGTGCTTATATATTTGCTGATGAAAAAGATTAAGATAAATCTTCCTTCCCTAATGATAAACCATATGATGAATTGCTATCATTCATCCTACCACTCTCTTCCTTATGGCTCTTACATAACTAAGCTTCTTAAAGAGAATAATGTTTCTCTTAGTGGATCAACTGCTCCTGTAATGGTGTTTACCAAAGGTATTCTGAAACAAAAGGGGTTGATCATAAGTGCTGGGGTGTTGAAGTTTAGGGAGGAGGAACCAGTAGAGACTCCTAAGCCTGCCAAGAAGAAACAGAAGGCAGAGGAACCAGCTGGTCAGCAGGTTATTCTTAAGAGGTTGGAGAGTCAGGAAGAGAAGATAAGTGCTGTAGGGGATCAGCTCAGCAAGCTAGTGAACTTGGTGGAAGGTCTATCTACTTCATTTATTATGAGGATGATCAAGTTAGAGAAACAGATTGCTGGCAGTTCTGGAAATGAGAAGAAACAAGTTGAGGAGGACCAGCAAGTAGACCAGCAGGAAGATAACAGTGAAGAGGAGGAGAACCAGGAAGAAACAGCTGAGGAGGCTGCCACTGAAGAAGAGGAAGGAGATGATGAAAATGATGATGATGATTGAATCTGTTCTCTTTTTCATTTAGCCTACCTTTATCATATTATATTCTGAATAGCTGATTTTGTTGGACTGTTTTTATTCCTCCCAATCCATGAACTTGTTTTGATATGGATTTGGGCTCTATCGTTCACTTTTGTTGGTCTGTACTGAACTATGATATTTATTGATGGCATGGCTTAACTTTGACTATTCTGACCTTCTTTTGCAGCACTTTATTTGTATAATGGTTGATGCCATTAGATGGTTTAGCACGTTACTTTATGCATAAGATGTTACTTTTGCATATCTTTTTAATGATGCCAAAAGGGGGAAAATAGTTGAAGTTGAAGCCTAGAGTCTTTACTAGTTTAGATCGAGTCTTTTTACTTTTACTTTGACTTTATCTCATTTTCTGTTTCTGTTTAGGGAACTACTTGGCTTAACTGACTTGTTCCATTGAGTCTTGAGTTCTTGAAGTTTTTGACTACTTCCTTTTGAGTATGTTCACAGGTACAGAAACTTCAAATGTTTGTCATCATCAAAAAGGGGGAATTTGTTGAGTCCCTTGGGTTCTGATTGAAAGTTTTGAATGATGACAAACAGCTAAGGGAAATAGGTCTTTGAAAGTGTTCAATACAGTTGGGGGAACCAGCTAAAATAGAACACTGTTTCCCTAGATAAGTTATTACTTATATGAGATATTTGTTGAACTAACTTATCTTTATACAGGGAACAACTAGATGATAAATGAGCTATGCATCTAAGTTGATTTCTAAGATTAGAAGCTTGAAAGGATTTTCGATCAACTTAAAGGAAGGTCCTTGGTCAATAATTGAGTTCATTCATGGAAGCTTTCAAGACTTAACGAATGCATAAAGGAAGACTACACTCGAAGAGTTATTTAGGATCTTCATGTAAATGCTCTGTAGTACAACTTATATAATTGAGTATATAAAGTGCTTTTAGTATATTAAATATCGTTATGAAATTTGGTACAAGGTTTGGAACAAATTTCATAACATATTCAGTTTAGGGAACCAGGTCAGGGAACCAGGTTAACTGAACAGATTATTCAAGCTGCGGTTTTTACAAAGATTTTACAAAAAAGGATATTTTCCGAAATATATTGATTTAAGATATATCAAAGCAGCTAAAAGATAAGATGATATTTTTGGTTAGCTAAAAACCGGGAAGTATCTTATCCTAAGTTGATCTTATCTTATGATCAAATCAATTAGGATAAATACTTATCCTAAAATCGTATATATATCTTATATGCATGATTTTAGGGTTTAGCCAACTAACCTATAAATACATCTTGCTCTGAACAATTAGATACATAGTTCTCACGCATTTTTAGTAGAGTTTGATCTTTGAGAGCTAAAAGCACTAATTCAATTATTAAGTGATACACAAGAACATAATAGTGTTTTAACGTTTTCTCTATTTGACTTTTGAGAGTTAGATCATTAGAGAGTTCTTGATCTTGTATTAAGTCTTTGACAAAGGGGTTGAAGACTTGGTGAGTGTTTGTGAGTTCAAACACACTAGGAACTTACGAGGGTAAGTTTAAAGCACATTCGGAGTAGAGTGTGGGGTTTACTGGTTCCCGGAGTAGGGAAACAGTAGAGTGTTCTTTATCTTTATTTTTCGGAGTAGATCAATAAAGGACTTAGAATAGGAGGACGTAGGCCAGAGTTGGCTGAACCTCGTTAAGTCTGTGGTGTTCTTTATTGCTTTGTTTTATTCCGCTGCATAAGGGAACCAGCACAACTGGTTCCTTACACATAATCCGAAAAGAAGCAAAAATTACCAACGATCACTTAACACTCAATTCACTCCCCCCTCTTGAGTTCCCATTGAACCTTCAATGCTTAGTTTAGCCGAGTTCATTAGTTAGAATAGACCTACCTTAGTTTATGACAATCCTAATAGAATTTGGAACAAGCATAGATAGAAATAGTTCCCAATAGTCTCTTGGGATTTTGATCCTACATACCCAAACTACACTAGTTTAGGTGGATATGTTATTGTATAGGGCAGCGACAGCCCGGTAAAAATTTTGGCACCTTTGTCGGGGACTAATGGTGATTTTCTTTTGTTGTATTTAGTTTTGATTTTTGATAGGATTTTTTTTCTTAGATAGTTTCTTTTGCAATCGTGTTTGTTGATTTGATCTTTTTCCTATCTAGTATTTTCTTTTCATGCACACTCGAAGGATTTCTAAAGGAGCTTTTCTCTAGATCCTAAGATTGATAACTCACCGAGGGAACAAAAGAATCAAAAAAAGAAAGTATGGAAACCAAACAATATTGTTGAAACCCCAACTTGAAAAAGTCTATTTGAATATGACATCGCTGATCCTCACACAATAGAAAGCATTTCTCAGCTGCAGGTTATAGCTATGTACTTTGAATTGAAGGGAACATTTATTTAGTATGTTCATATCAATGCAGTTACAAGACACGCTATGGAGTATGATACAAAAGATTAAGGATTGTTTTCAAGATGTTTTGAAAATAAGGTTTTCTGCGTTCTCTTTAAGGGATAGAGTGCGTGAATGGATTAGAGATGAAGGTCCAAGTACGTTCAATACATTGAATAAGCTAGCTTTCATGAAGTTCTTAGATCATTATTAGACAGCTAAGTTAAGAGCCAAGATTAACAACTTTTAGTAGTTGTACAATAAGTTATTCAACGAGACATGGAAATGGTTTAGAAGGACGCTAGAACCATGATCCTAAGTTATTCATTATTGCAACTTTAGGGTTAACATCAATATAAATGATGCATAGGGCACCTAGCATTGTTTTAAAAGATGGCTGCTATTAATACTTCAGGTTCATTAATAGTAGGCTATAAAAAGGAGTCATCTTCTTCATCAGCAAACTAGGATATCTCTATGATGGTAGCTTCCATGCAAGTTCTTACTGAATGTCTTGCAAAGATGTATGGAAAACCTTCTTTCATTGCATCTTGCAAGTTTTGTGGTAATAATGGGCATGATATGAGTCTGTGTTAGTAAACTACATGTGATATAGATAGTGAGAAAGTCAATGCCATTTATAGCAAGCCGAAGAGGCCCTTCAATTCATTCTCGACCACCCATAAAATACACCATAGCCCTTTTAATAACCACAAGCACCATAGAGATCAAACTTAGAAGATGTATTTAAGGTATTCGAGACTCAACAAACTAGGAGCAATAAAAACACTAAGTAGTAGATTGTAAAACTCAATGCTCACAACAAGATCATGGAAACCCGACTTGATTATATAGCTCAACAAATAAGTTATCTCTTAATGGCTGGTAAGTTTCTTAAAAATACTGAGACTCTCCTAAGGAACTAGTAGACTAGCCGATGAGAGTAATGGAAGCTACAGAAGAGGTTAAGGTTGAAGAGTAAGTTGTTGAGAAGTTTTAGGATGAGAAGAAATGACTTACTCATATAATCATATAGGCCAATTATCCAATTCCCTCAAAGACTGGCATAGGTGAAACTTGAGAAGAAGTACGTGAAGTTCAATGATATTCTGAAGAAACTGTGTTGAAACACTCCATTTCTTGATGTTATCTCTAAGATACCATAGTATGCTAAGCATTTAAGGAAGATAATATAAAAGAAGAGTAAAGTTTAAGAAGATGGAATAGTGCTTCTTTATATCGAGTGTAGTGTATTGATTTAAAATACGTTTCTTATGACGCAAGGTGATCCGAGTAGTTACTCCATTCAAGTAACTTTACGTTATATTAGGATAAAAAATGTGTTGTATGATTTAGGATCCAAAGTACAATCTATTCTTGCATCCTAATAGAAAGCTCGAATTGGGTAATCTGAAACCCACTTGTACCACTATATAGCTGGAAGATGTAATTGTGACGTCACCTATGGGTATCTTGGAGGATATACTTATTCACTTAGGGAATTTTTTTTACCTTGTGATTATATGGTGTTGGAGATGGAGGAGGATCCCATTATTTTTGGAAGACTATTTTTTTCTACAGCTGGTGCTATAAAAGATATAAAGAATGGTAGGATCACTTTTGAAGTAGGAGAACAAAAGATGGAGTTTACCTTGCCGGCCTTAATGGAAAGAATTTCCATGACTACTCAAGTATGTAAGTTGGATCTATGTAAGTATTAGTGTAAGGATACAAAGATAGCTAGGGAAAACTGAAAAAGGATGGAACAAAGAAGGTTTTGAATGAGCTAGGACCACTAGATGACCCAAAATCTATGTCCTCTTCGTCTTTAGTTGATCCTAATTCGATGCATAAGGAGAAGTCATCATACATGGGTGTGTTTAGGAAAGGGCAATAGATGAAATATTATCACATAGTAGAAGACTAGCGGGAACATTTTTGATCCAACATCAAAAAGCTAAAGATTAAGGGGATTGAGCTTATGACTCCAAATACAAGTGCTTAATGGGAGGCAATCGGTTTTTCTGACATTTTCTCTAATTTTTTATGATTTTTCTAATTTTTCTTTGTTTTAGTAGGTGACTTCTTGTTTTTAATTGGTTTTTGTGTCTCTTTTGTAGGATATAATTCTTCCTGATCATTTATGGTTTACGCTGGGTGTTTTTGATGCATGAAATCATGATTGGAGTCTTGAGGAAGATTACGAAATCAAGAGTAATAATTATGTGGAAAACAACTTAAGAATGAATTTTTCCTGAGACACTCGATCGAGTGTGCAAAGCACTTGATCGGGTCCCTTGTAGAATCGCAAAATAGAAGTTGCTAGTATAATGTGGAAGCTAGGCTAAATTGAAGATGCTAAATTAAGTTTGCAAATCACTCAATCGAGTGACCTATTGTGGAAACGAAATTGTGTTTTGCCGCATAGTTGTCCAATAACGAACTAGCCCTTGCAGGTAGTACTTTGCTTGTAATAAATTTGTTTACATGTAATCCTGAAAACACAACAAAGCCAATCCCCTAAAAGCCCAAAAAAAACCCAAGCCCAAACATAATTGATCTAAACACATGACCCAAATACAACCAAAAAACCTCAAAAATCAAACCTCAATCTTGTCCAAAACCTAAATCTCGAAACATAATTGCCTGATGCTCAAAGCAAGGTATCAAACACAAGAACTAAATCTCATTTAGAAGCAAATGTTTAATGACATCCCTAGGCATTAAAGGACGAGTTGATGTCTCAAGTGTACAACAGGCGTTTGACTCAAGAAGTAAGTGTCCTACGCCCCACCGGATTCCACTCTTAGACTGAAATGGAATCTGATTAATTGTCAGTTCCAGCATCTTACACCTAGCCTTGTGGGCCACCTCAAAAGTGCTCCTACCTCGTTTATTGCTTCTTTGTTATTGAGCAAAAGATATTTTTTTGAGTGCCCAATGCACAGGATGTTTGTTTGATGCCCAGCTTGTTGCACTAATTTGGCATCCAACGCTCTGGAAACTGACTGATTTTTGCGTTTTGAAAATTTTGAGAATTTTTTAGCACCCTTACTCTATCAAAATGCACCTTTAAACACAAATCAAACACAAATACTAGCATTTAAGGCATACCTTTTGCCTTATACCAATAAGAAACCATTACTCCTTTAATAAGCACTAAACCAAGATTAGAGCAAAGGACCTATCCTCAATAGTAAACACTGAGGACCCTAATATCTTTCAATACTTTATTTCCTTTGTCTACTTCTACACCCGTTTTTAGCTAGTACTTGGCTTTGGTGGTTCCATGCTCATTCAAGGTAATAATCTAGTTGTTTTTGTAATTATTATGTGAGGTTCAAATGCCTCTCATATGAACACTTATTTAAGATTTTTATGCAATTTCCTTGAGCCTTGATCAACAAAAGATTCATCATTATATTATTTTTAGTCTCTTATGATCAACATTTACAATTTATTTCAATATCTCTTTTTGCCAATGATGTGAAGAGCTAGAAGCAACGCCTGCTTTACAATATTATGTCTTAAACCCTATTTTGAGGATTATATTCCAGGAGTCATCCTCATGGATTGGTCTCCTCTTAAGAATTTGAATCCCTATCCCTTACATTTACTTATTATAATTTACACTAGTAGAGAATTGTCTAGATGCTGTGGTTTTCTAACGTTATTTGCTGCGGTTATTTATACGCAACACATATAGGCGAAGCACATAGAAAAACATCAATTGTTGCGAATATTTAAATGCAGCAATAAAAACAACAAATGCTGTAGTTTTTTACAAATAACCGCATCACTTATAAGAAATAAATATTACGGTTTTCTCAAATAACCGAAACATTTATTATTTTAAATTAAAAAATATATATTTTTTAATAATTGTTGCGGTTTTATGAAAAAATTGCAGCATATAATACCCTACATATGAAAAAAATAAAAATTAATATTTTATTATTAGTATTTGTTGCGGTTTTTTATAAATAACCGCAGCAATTAATAAATATATTCTTTGGTTTTTCCAAATAACCGCAACATTGATCTTTTTTTAATTTTATAATATTCTGTAATTTTTATAAGTGCTGCAATTTTTAGGAAAACTATAGCAGTTAATAGTATAAGTGTTGCGATTATTTAGGAAAACCGCACCATTTATTACTTTTATAATTTTTTATATTCTTGTAATTTTCATATTTGCTGCGGTTTTTCAAAATAACCATAGCATGTATTTCTTTTTTTTTTTTACGGTTACCCACTCTTCCTACACATTAGAAAACTGATGCCAATATGAGAACATTACTGCCAGAATATATATGTAAATGTGCTAATAAATATTTATTTAACTTATCACAAAATTGTTATTAAATTTACAAATCTAATATAAGCTAGTTGAATTAAGGTTATAAACTAAGTTTACATCATTAAGAATAGGAATAACTTATCCAAATGCTATAATATATACAAAAAATAATGGCCTAACCTAATACTATATACAAAAAAGAATGACCTAATCTAAGGCTATATTTTTAGATTTAACCCTAATGTATTTATGTAAAAATAAAATAGAATATTGAGCTAGCTACCTAATTATACACATTGTCCTGCCTTAATGTAGTATTCCCCAATATTTCCTTAATCCCATCAACTTTTTAGATCAATAAGGTGTTATTTTTTTTGAATTACCTGAGAGGGTGAGAAAAGATAGGTTTAGTATTACAATAAAGAACATATCTACCAAATACATAATTCCAAGTGTAAATTTTAGTCGAGTTTCCTCTGTAATTAGGCCTATTTCGTCCATTTTTTATTAGTTCCTATTTTCACAATAATTATAGTCCAAGACAATCCATCAAAAATTCACCATTCACAACACTCTCCATTCCTTATGAACTCAAGTTATCTATATCATAGATCTCTAAAATAAATTATGAAACAAAGGATGAATACGTACCATTGAAAGATCCTCACAAGTAGCATGATTGTGGAGGATATCAAACACAAAAATCATAAGAATGTAGCCACACTCCATGTTTCCTATTTGTTGAGGACACTACATTTGAAAAGAAAATAAAATGTAAATCAAATAGATCTAATACAATTCTAAGGCAATAAAATAGTCATATGATTCAAAATAGGGATAATTGAGCTGGAATCTAGTTCAACTTCAATTTGTTACGGTGGCCGGACTGAACTTTATAACTCTTATAAGCACAACATTTGAAACAAAAAATAGTAGTCAATAACTATACTTTAATTCTTACTCATCTCGATGAAACAAAAGATGTAATTAACGAATACTTATATATTTAACATGTCCTTAATCACTAAATTATGATTTCATTGAAGAGGATCAAAAATGTGTACTGTCATTTTCTCTAAGGACTGAACAAGTAGTATCCAATGATGCCTATGAAATAATTGGTAAATGGTTAAAATATGAACATATTCATACACAAAAAAAGCTTACGTTTAGAAGCTCATACCTATCATGGTAAGGGCAGGAGATGAAATTCTTATTATGGTATTTGTCCATTAAAGATACCATATAAGAAATGACAAAATCCTAGTCGTTGACGATGAAGGTAGTAGAGATCCTAGAAGGGCACATGAAACCATATGATCCTAGTCCTTCGTCTTGGACTAACTCATAACAAGCCCTATAACTAATTTATAAAATAATAACACCCATTTATTAACAAGAAGGAATCAAAAACACATAGTATAGTAGGAATTATATAAAATAGTTAGGTATCTTACATCATAAAGACTTGGAGCATAGATACGTTCAACTTGTCTCTTGTGAGAAGTTGAGTGACATCCTCTTCTATGACCATAATATCCTGGTCTTCTAGGTACCCAAATGTCATCTTCCCATAATGAAAAGAGATAAGGTTGTCTGGTGGAAGCCTCGATAACAAAGCCTTCATTTGACGACAAATGGCATCAAGATGACTCAAGGCCAACTTAGTGAGTTCGATTTGGGTGACGACCTTCTTTATGAACTCAGTTAACTCTAGACCCCCGAAAACACCTTCAGCTGCGTCCTTTCCACCTATACCTCTTGGCTAATTCAAACAAATTCAAGAATTCAGTAGAATATATTAGTATAATACAACTAACCGAATTAAGTAAGGTGAAATGCATTTACCTTGGTCATTAAGAGCTGAACTAAATGCTTTGTCCACTGTATAAAGGTCAATATGTGCAACAACTGACAGGAAACTGGCCCTTATAATAAAAGTAACAAAGATGTTAATATCTCATTTATTTAATTTATAAAAATTTCATATGCAATTAGTAGTTTGTAAAACATGAGTAAACACCCATGCAGATCCTAAAAAGGATCTCAAACCCTCAAGAAGCTGCTGGATGGGAAGACTGGACAACGAATAACCTAGTCTTTTCTTGAACCATTAGATCCATCTTCTCCTCTATCTCTTTAATCATCTGAGCTCAAATTCGCTGCTCAGCCTCTCTTACAACGTTCTCGATTCGAGTTTCCACGTCTTTTACCCTCTTCATCAAGATCAAGCTCCTCTTCACAATGTTATTGATTCTAAGTTTTTTGTCCTACGCCGATTTCGTAACCGACCACCCGACCTGGGTGGTCTTTTTTCCGAGGGCACAAGACAAGATATTTTCCCGTGGTTGAGAGATAAACTCTCTCAAATCCTCTCTCCGTCTCCATTCCTCCTATGTATTTAACAAAATAAAAGAGAATATCAATTTGTAAATGATAAGTAATAAGATTGATATGGTAAGGTTACACATAAACATAGCTTATAATAGAGTCTCATACAATAGCGGTTCGCTTGTCACGCACCACGAGACGTCCTTTGTCATGAGGGACGGATCTCGCAAGAAGCTAAGTCTACGTCTGGTCTAGAAGAATCAAAAAAACCAATGAACACTTAGAGGACAATGACAAAACCGAAGGACTAAAGCCCTTTCGCCTCTAGATTTCACTCTTCTCAACATATGAATGTTGACTCATATGATGGGGATACAAGTTCTAGGCCGCACTCCTTTTTGCCTTCTCACTTCTTTGCTATTTAGAGGAAAGAATTAAATAAATATAAGAAAATATAGTTTCTTTAAAGTAGTATATTATATTACTATAATACAATATTCAAAGAAATGCTTATCCTGACATGCTTTGTGGAATACATCTTCACAAATGCGTTCCAATCTTCCTTAGATATGAAGTTGTTGAGCTTCCAAGGTCACTTCCTATTCTAGCCCTCCTTATTCCTTGTACAAAAGATCCAACCACTCAAGAGCTTGGCCTTAAAGTCTCTCCATTTTAGGTTATAAGAGGTGAGAACCGCCTGCTTCTTTCGAGGATCCTCCTCTATCTAAAACTCTTTATGTATGATTTACAAACAAAAAATAATACAATTAGATTTGCAAAAAATTACATAGTTAGATTTACAAAAAAATAACACAATTTAGTATATTAATTACCTTAGCATCCTTCCAAAGCATATCCTTCACACCTTCTGAGATAGAGCTCGAGTCTGATATCAAGATTGACACTTTTGACTGACTGATTTCCCCCAAATGGTTCTTTTCGTCCTTATAGTATGTCCCACTGGGGCGTCTAAGGGCGTCCCACTCTAGAACTCTCTAGACACCAAGGATAGACTTAATCCCTTTCGAGGGACCTCTCCCCACTCTCTTCTTCTTCGTTTGCTGGGTGTCGGTAGCATAGTTGGCTTGGGTCCTCTATGTTCTTCCATTTCTTTGAATTTATAAAAAAAAACAAGTAAAGTTAATATGAATCAAAGAGTAAACAAGTAGAACAAAAAATAACATAAAATAATGTATAAACTATATGTAATGAACTTCTATACATGCAAATTTGCTATTTATTGACAAGTTATTTAAATTCTCCTAATCTATCCATTTTCTTAATAGTACCTTTTTATTGGATCTTCATTATGGTCATTGCATCTTAGAATATCGTCAACAACTAATTTCAGGATATTCCATGTGGATGGGAGGGTTTCATCAAACTGTTCATCATATTTATCTTCATTAACAACATCTCTAATGCCAAGAATCTGTCTCTTCCCTTCAATAATAACCGGCCAATTGCAATTGATAAGATCGACCATATAAAAAACTTGCTTTAGCTGTAAAGCTAAAATAAATGGATCGGCACGATGTCCTAGGCTATTGGAATTCACAAGGGTTAAATAACTAGTAAAATAATAAAATGGGGCTACCGATTTGCAACGTAAAATCAATAACACAGTAATTTAATTAGGAAAGTTATTAATATGCGACATATATTTGTGAAACCGCCATGTTTTAATTCCATCTTGCATTAATATACGGCGTATTCAAATAGACCCACTGCATATTATTTACTACTTACATTAATATGTGGCAGGTGTAGGCTAGATTCACCACATATTAGTCTGCCTTAAATTAAAAAAACCAGCAGCTTCATTTTCATTCCTTTCACTTTGTATTTGCATTGTGCCTCTCGTGTTTTCTTGAATTCCCCTCTTCGCGCTCATGCCCTCTTGCTCCATTGCCACCGACTTGACCTACACACCATGGAGTTCGCCCACATTTGCCAACTCCACAAGCTCTCGACGTGACCCACATTTGCCACCCACTCACTGTGTTGCCGTCTCCGTGTTGTCATTCAAGGTTGGTCTCCCAATTGTTCTTCGTTTTCTATATAGTTTGATACATGATATTATGGGGGTTTAAGGTTATGATATTTGGTGCATATAATTTCATTTTATTATACATTTTGTTTTCTATACAATTTGTTTTAATGATGGGGGATTTGAATTAGGGCTAGGGAAAGGGATTGTTTGAATGAAGACATGGGGTTAGTTTTTCTTAGGGTTATGTTAGTTGGGGTTAGTTTAACTTAGGGTTAGTTGGGGTTAGTTTCAAATTAGCATTAGAGGAAGATGTTAGTTTGAATAAGGGTTAGGGGAAGGGTTTAGTTTGAATTAGGGTTAGGGGAAGGGGTTAGTTTGAATTAAGGTTAGGTGAAAGGGTAAAATTTTAATTTGGGTTAGGGGTTAATTGGGGTTAGTTCAAAATAGGGTAAGGGGATTGTTTGAATTAGGGTTAGGGGAAGGGGATTATTGGATTATTAGGTAAGGAATGAAAGCATAACGATCAAAAGTGGCTGAGCCTATGCATCTAGAGTTCGATCATTTGCACCGCCCCATTGGTAGGTGGCGTCTCAAGTACGATCAGCACATTGGACTTCTTATTTGAAAGTTCAACATTAACTCGAGCCTATGCATCTAAAGATGTATTTTCCACATTCTTTATTTGATAATATGGTAAATCTAGTTGTGTATTTGGTCCGAGAAATCAAGTTATGTGGTATAGTGCTCCTATGATTGGTTTATCCTTTCGAAAGATATATGTGTACTCTAAAGAAGAAGGTGAGAAACCAAGCACACCCTGAAGGTAGGTGAGTTTCTTAGTGAGTTCATATCCAAGAGGGAGACAATTGAGTTATAAGGCATGAAGGGAGGGTCAAAGGGCATGGCACTGTGGGTTCTAAGGAGGTCTTAATTCCATTACTCAAAGAGAGATAAGATCATTTATTTGTTTTGCACCATATCATAGAGGTTCATCCTTACATAGAATGGCATATGAATGAATAAAAGGTAAAGTATCCTTGTAAAAGTGAATGAGCATTAATACAAGAACACAATAACACCTTCAATGATTGGTTTCATGAAAAGTTATACATGAATTGTCTAAAATGGAACATAATATTTCTGATATTAGCAAATTGTTAGCTTATGGCCCTCGAATAATTGTTTGATCTTTTGAGGGGTATGATATCAATGTATATACCTTCTACACTAAACATTAGGATAAGAAATCAAAGTTTGTTCTAAATAGTGGTGTTTCAAAAGTGGCTTCTTCTCGAGAATATGCTAGCTCAAAAGATAAAGTATTAGTTGATGCGACTTTGTCTACTATGGGATAATTCAAGAGATAGGGAAATTTGAATATTATGGCTTTAAGGTTCCCCTTCTTTAATGAAAGTGGGAAGATATACGTTGACGTGGTTCGGTGAAGAAAGATAAATTGATTTTGACTTTAGTCGACATGAGTCGGATGTGTGATACAGAGAAACCTTTTATACATGTATCACAACGTAAAAAATTATTCTACATTAAAGATACAAATGACCCTCATTGGGCTGTTGTTGTCCCTGGTAAACGACAGATCCTTAGAATTGGTGATGTCAATGATGAGGAAGAGTATGATGACTTTGATGATCTAGACTAGAAATGAAAACAAATTATATGAGAATGGATCACATTGAAGGAGTTACTATAGATGAGTATTATTCATTGTCTTAAATTATTTCGTATTTATGTTAAAGCTTGCCTTATTTCCTATGCTATTATTGAATGATTCACTAACTTAATTTGCCTTATACTATTGTTCTTTTATGTAGTTACTGTCTTGCATCATGGCTAGTGACGAAGATTTAAGTGTCTCTGATTAGGACGTTGAGTACGATATTCACCTCGAAACTGATCGAGTTGATCTAGAAGACATAACTGTTGAGTTAGAAACTCAGAGAATAGATAGAATGTTCAACGAACATGAAAGGATTGCTGAAGCGGAAGCAACTTCAAGGGATGATGTACACATGGACAATGTCATCCTCTCGTGTTTGGGTACCGAGAGGAGAAAGACGATTCTCGGGGCGTATGTCGACCTATAGGTCCGACTAGAAGCCTTAGAGTGGCCAAGCCTATGCGTCTAGAGTTTGACCATTTGCCCCATCTCATTGGTAGGTTGCGTCTCTAGTACGGTCCATACACTGGACTTCTTATTCGGAAATTCGACATCAACCCAAGAATATGCATCTACAGATGTATTTCCCATCTTTGGTATTTGATATTATGGTACATCTCGTTGTGCATTTTGTTCCACAAATAAAGTTATGTTGTCCAATGTTCCTAAGATGGGCTTATCCTTTTGAGAGATACATGGGTACTCTAAAGAAGAAGGTGAGAAACCCAGCATACCCTAAAGGTAGTATAATTCTAGGTATAACTACAAAGGAGGTAGGAGAGTTTCTTAGTGAAGTCTTATGCAAGGGTGAGGCAGTTGGGTTATCAAAAATGAGGCATAAAGGGAGCCTCAAAGGGCACGGCACCGTGGGTTCTAAGGAGGTCTTAATTCCATTACGAAAGAGAGACAAGATCATTTATTTTTTTTGCACCACATCACAGAGGTTCATCCTTACTTAGAAAGGCCTATAAATGAATTAAAGGTGGAGTACCCTTATAAAGGTGAATGAGCATTAATGAAAAAACAAAATAATGGGTTTTTTTTCATGCGCTGAAGTGTTGGGAGTCTGGGTGAAATTTTTCGTATTTTGAAAAGGCTTGGAAAAGAGAAGTCTAGGTTAGTATATTAATGAACAAGTGTTGTAATTATTTAAAGAACTGCAGCATTTGTGCATTAATTTATTAACTTTTTCCAAGACATTGATAAATGTTGCGGTTGCACTTGTTCATTAATTTATTAACTTTTTCCAGGTCATTAATAAATGTGTGTTTATAGCAATAACCGCAACACTTATGACCATGAAATTTCCCATAATTCCTTTATGCTAGGGCATTTCATGACAGGAATAAATGCTGCGGCTTTTAAAAATAACCGCAGAACTTATAACCACAAGTGGTGTGGTTAATTAAAACACTGCATCATTTAGGTTAAAAGTATGTTTTCCCTATTCATGTGCTTTGAAATGTATATAAGCACAACATTTGAGACAAAGCAATTGAAGTGTTTTCTACTAGTGTTACATTATGTCTCATTTAATTTTATTTAGTCTACTATGCTAAGATATGGACATCTCTAATCTTACTAGACTTGTCTCTTGACCCATTTTAGTGAGCAAACCCTAAGTATATATCACACTTGAATTCAAGTTTAGTAGTGTATAAAAAGCTTATTTCTTGATTTAGATTTCATATTCCATATTTTTATTTCTATTTTGCATATTCAAAGTCAATGACGATCTATGGCCAAATAATAAATTCCATTTGAACTAGACTCATTTCTAAGTTAAAGTATATCACGAGGAAGAGTCAATTTTTGCATGTTGAATTAGATTGAATTAGACTCATTTCTATGTTGAATTAGACTTACTTCTTCATTTGATTAAACACTCTCTCCTACTCATCATTCATCATACATACTTCACATCGTATGAACCCTAACATTTTATTTCTTGTCTCTTGAGTCTTATTATTTATTGTGATTATTGAATCTTATGTACATGACTCTTATTTTGTATTAAGATTGTATGATCACCTATATTTTTACACTAATCAAGATCTATTGATTGCAAATGCCATGCCTAATAAGATAATCAATGGATAACCGAACAAATCTACCCATTAATATTGAGTACTCTTAACAAAGTGATCAACAAAAACTAGATTTATGTGCATTAAACATAACTTGCTCTACAAACTTAATCTAGATTATGTTTATGCTTTGATTTTGCATGTTTTGCCTAAGACTAAATCTGATTTATTCCCTAACTCTTTACCAATTGCTTGAACGAATTCATGAAATGAAATAAGTTGCTCATTCCCAAACTTCTCATGGTTCAAAGTTCACTTATGTGAGTCCAATTTGGGATTCAAACCCAAGGGTGGCGAAATAGCTCAAAAATATCGGTGGTGACTCCTTGACCCATTTTAAAGTCTCTAAGCCGCATACTCAATCCTTATTGACGCGTGAGTATAGCAAGGCAGTACCAGGGGAGGGTCCCTTCCTCTTTTTCTTCACTGAAAATAGGTTGGGTAGTAAAAAACAAGGCGCTATAGTGAAAATTAACTCATAGAATTATCCACCTGAAACCTAGTTGGGTTCCCAACCCTTAAAACTTACAAAATCTCCCCTACAAAATTGGCAACTCTAATATGGGTTTTTAATGGATAAAGCATATTTGGTTACGCATGCAAATGAGCAGCAGATATTTTTTTTGATTTTGTGCTGTAAAATTGCTTATGATAATGTTAGGTATTCTTACATTCCATGCATGTATCCCTCCACATGTGGAAGTTATGCCCTTGGACTCAGTCTCATACGAATGTGTTATACAATCAAGATAACTTGGGAGTGAAAGATTAGCACATAATCGGTTAAGGATAATGGCCCAACCTTTGGCTTTTACGAAGCTTACCAAATTGTGGCATTTGGCATGCGCTCATGGGATTGAGTATGGGGATTGTCCTCTTATGTTGGCCTCTTTTAAAAATTGGCTCTTGGTAAATGGATCTTTCTTTAAGTCATGGACCCTTTTACTCATGTTATCTAACCTTAGTTTATGCTAAACTTGGAACCTTGACTAGGTGGAGACTTGTATATGTCACATTCATTCATGTTCGTGTGACTACGTGAATTGGCAGGCTTATGTTATTTTTTTGAACTAACGTTGGAATCTAGCTTTGAAAAACCTTAGGGAAACCTTAACCCCAAAAATTATAAATTAAATAATCCTTTGTCAACGATCATAAATTAGGATCATTCGCATTACTTCATGCATAAAACTGCGTCTATAACATGTCATGTTTGTCCCTAGTCTCATTATTTCCCATCATACTAGTGTCATTCCCAACCATGTTGTCTGAAATCCTAGCCTTATGCTACAAGAATGACCCTAACATGGTAAAATTGCGACCTTACCTCTCAAAAATGACCTAAACATGGGAAAATCCTCACCTTACCTCTCAACCTTACATCATAAAAATGAGGCAAATGCTGACATTGACTCTCAAATAGCCTAAAACACGATGAAATCCTAATCTCATCCCCCATATTATGCAAAGCTATCAAAGCCTAGGGAAAATCATACCTCTCCTACAAAATGCCTCATGACCTGGTAAAATCCTGAATTTACCTTTGAAATGTTCCTTGATACGGTAAAAAGCCTACCTTACATCTAAAATGTCCCTAGCAACAGTAAAAAGCTTACCTTACCCTCGAAATGTCCCTAGCTATGGTAAAATGCCAAACGTAACTCCAAAATGTCGCATGATCTCAATAAAATTTCAAAATTACTTTTTAAATGTCCCTTGACCCTAGTAAAATCCCAAAGTTACCACTAAAATGCCTTATGTCCCCAATAAAATTCTTAGTTTACCCCTGAATCGCCACCTAATAAAAACCTGGGTTTACCCTTAAAATACCAAAGGTAAACTCCTGAGTTTTTTAATTATCACCTGGTAAATTCCCAAGTGACAATTTTGGAGTACGCATAAACATTAAAAACCTAAATTTATCCGTGTATTGTCATCTAGTAAAAATAAAATTTACCTATGAACCATCGCACTAATAAGGATTTAACCTTCCCACTGAAATCCCATTAGGGTGAAAATCCTAAATTGCCACATTCAATTGGCAAAAACCTATTCTTTCCACCAAAATGTTATGGGGGATAAAATCCTAAAACTACTCCTCTCTAGCCAAAACCCGAAATAGCCCTGCCAGGTAAAATTACGAAATCACCCCTAAATACCACTAAAAGACTTAGCCCTTATATAGGCATTGTGTATTTAGTCCATTCATAATGAGTCAGAATCATGCATTTGGAATCATTCTTCTAACAGAGGCGGGCTCCATCAGTTTGGTTATGCGTCACTTATATTAGAGGTAATCATGTAATTACATCATACTTGTAATTGTATTGTGCATATGTACCATCTTTCTTGACATGGACCCATATACACTCAACCCGAATTGAGTCAAGTCTTAGTTTCCCATGGGCCAAGTCTTGAAACTTTTGCCTTTTTCATGATTTCATAGGTTTGGATAAGAAGGCTTGGTCGAAGGTTAAAAAGTCATTACAGCAACATTGCCAATTTTTGAGTTGGCATCCACTCTGTCACATAGCTCTCCTTCCACTCCTCTTTAAAATATTACCACTTCTAAGCAAATGGTTATCTCCTAGAGGCGGCCAATGAAATCACTAAGTTGAAAATGATGTGAATGTTCCAGCTAATTTGGCATGGAAAATTAAAGGAATGGTTCACTAATTCATCAAAATTTCCCAACACTTTGATACTGCTAATGACGACAATTTAAAGGGAAAAGTTAGCCACCCATAAATTTTTTTAGCTAATGACATTCCTAAGTTTAAGTCTACCGATCATCCTCCCTATCATTTGCGCCACTTCAGGGCCATTGTGGTCATCAAAAGGGATAACACCAAAAAATTTTCCTATGTTTGTTGAACCAATAAGCCAAAAATGGTTTCACGCTCTCAAGGACAAGGAAACAAAAACTTGAGAGGACATGACTAATGTGTTCATGACCCAATACCGCCCTAATTTCAAACTTTAGACATCTCGCATGGAGGTGGAAGTCCTCATGCAAGTTCAGAGTGAGGGTTTCACATCCTACCTTAACCACTAGAGAGGGATGGCCTCTCATATGGTCTCAAGGCCATCGAAAAAAGAGATTACATGAACTTTTGTCTCATGCCTCCTTCCCAATTACTATAAATTACTTTTATCTCATACCTCTTACTAGTAAGACCCTAATCTTCCCATCAAAACTCTATTATAGTAAAATCTTGAAATTACCCCTCCTACTTGTTAAACTTTATTTTCCTAACGAATCTCTATCACAGTAGAAATATGAAATTATCCCTTATAGTGGTAAGACCCAAATCATCACACTCAACCCTACCTATTAGGGTAAAATCGCAAAATTTCTCTTGCTACTTGTAAGACCCTAATCTACTTGAAAGTCCTTAATCTTCCCGCTGAAACACTATAAGGGTAAAATCTTGAAATTATCTCTCCTACCTATAAGAAAATGATCTTCCCACCAAAACCTAATTAGGTAAAATTCCCAATAATACCACTTGTATGAATAAGACCCTAATCTTCCCATCAAACTCCTATTGGGGAAGAAATCTAAAACTATCCCTCCTACTAGTAATACCCTTATATTCCCACTAAAACCCTAAAAGGATAAAATTACAAAATTATACATCCTACGAGTAATACTTTGATATTCCTAATGAAACCCTATTAGGGTAGAAATATAAAATTACCTTGCTTATTGATAAGATACTACACATCCCACTAAAACCCTATTAGTGTAAAATCCCATAATTACCCCTCCTACCTGTAAGACACTAATCCTCTCTACAAAGCCCTATTAGGGTAAAATCCATAAATTACCCATTCCACTAGTATGACCCTAATCTTCCCACCAAAACATTATTGGGGTAAAATACTAAATTACCACTCATACCATTATGACCTTAATCTTCCTACTGAAAACCTATTAGGGTAAATCCTGAAATCACCCCTACTACTTGTAAGACCTTGATCTTCCCATCAAAACCTTAGTATAGTAAAATCCGAAAATTACAGACGAATTTGCCAACTCCTTGTGCCACAAAATGGATGATTTTATGAATGTGTTTAGTCTTAATTTTATGCGAGTTATGAAATAACAAAAAGGAAATTTGTTGCTTGACTCTAGAGATTGTTTGGAAACACATTCACTACCAAAGAATCTGAAAAGCTTTCTTAGAACACCACCAATTTCATTAACGGCTGAAACAGGCTAGCAAAGGATGAACACACTAATGTTTAATCCAAAAGATTAGTTAATTCATAATTGAAAGTCAAGAATGACAAATGATTTAATTCATTAAAATCTGATTTCATTCAAAATTAACCATAATCCAGTAAGATCCTTATCTTTTTACTGGAATTACCCCTACTACTAGTAAGACCATAATCTTCCTAAAGAAAACCCTATTTGGGAAAAATACTACAATTACCCCTCATATTAGTACGACCTTGATATTCCAACAAAAACCCTATTTGGGTAGAAATTTGAAATTTTCCCACCTATTGGTAAGACCTTAGTCATCCCTTGAAAATCCTACTAGGGTGAAATCTCAAAATGAGACCTCCTACATTTAAGAAACTAATCTTACCTATGAAAACCTATTTTGGTAAAATCTAGAAATTATATGACCTTAATCTCCCCATCGAAATAGTGTTGGGGTTAAATCCCGATAGTACTCTTTCTTCCGGTAAGACCCTAATCTTCTAACCAAAACCCCATTGGGGAAGAAATCGTAATGAACTTTTCATTAAAAGAAGACCTTGATTTTACTACTAAAACCCTATGTGGGTAAAATCCCAAAATTATCTCTCCTAACGGTTAGACCCTGATCTTTTCACCAAAACCCTTAATCCTAAAATTAGCCCTTCTATTGTTAAGATCCTTATCTTCCCATCAAAGCCCTACTCAGTTAAAATCTTGATTTTACCCTCCTACCCGTAATACCCTTATCTTCCCACTGAAATCATTTCGGCGTAGAAATTTGAAATTACTCGTCATACTAGTAAGACCCTAATTTTCCCTTAGAAAACATATTGAGATAAAATCCCATAATTACCCCTCCTATTGGTAAGACCATGATCTTCCATCTAAAACCCTTTTAAGGTAGAAATATGAAATTACTCGTCCAACTAATAAGATCTTAAGTATTCCATCGAAACCATATTGTAGTAAAATCACCAAATTACCCCTTTTAATGGTAGGACCCTAATTTCAAACTAAAACCTACTATGGTAAAATCCCAAAATTATCTATCCTATGAGTAAGTCCCTAATCTTCCCACCAAAATCAATTTGATGTAAAAACCTAAAATTACCCCTCCTTCTGGCAAGACCATGATCTTCCCATGGAAACCTTATTGAGGTTCTATCCCTCCTACTATCACTAGTAGAAAACACTTCAATTACTTCGTCTCAAATGTTGTGGTTAAATACAATTTAAAGCACATGAATAGGGAGAACATAATTTTGACCTAAATATTGTGGTTATTTAAAATAATGCAGCACTTATAACCACAAGTGATGTGGTTATTGTAATAATCACAATATTTATTACAAATGCTATGGTTTTTTGAATAACCGCAGCACTTGTGGTTATAAGTGTTGCAGTTTTTTATAGAAAACTGTAGCATTTATTCCCGACATGAAATGGCCTGGCAAAAAGGAAGTATGGAAAATATCATTGAATAAATGTTGTGGCTTTCTGAAATAATCGCAGCACATATGGTTATAAGTGCTGTAATTATTTAAAAAACCGCAGCATTTATTAATGGCCTGGAAAATGTTAATATATTAATGAATAAATATTGCGGTTTTTTAAATACCCGCAACACTTATTCATTAATATATTTCCCTAGACTTCCCTCTTCCAGGCCATTTCAAAACTTGAAAAATTTTCCCTAGACTCTCAACACTTCAGTGCACGAAATAAAACCCTAAGTCTACCCTAACCCCATAACCTTTGTGAACACCGTGACAAGCACGGTGGACCCACTCATAGTAACATTGTTATCCATAAGCAATTGAGTAATGACAGAACCATAAGGCAGAGAATGGTGAGATGAACCATAAAAATTCATAATGTGATCCAGCATCAAGGAGGGGAGATTAATCTTAATTCTCTTCATCATGAGATACATCAAAACCATCTCCATGATGCGTATTGTTCCCCTTCCTTGAGCCCATGGGATCAAGACTTTATTGCACAATGAATGCAGAACCAGCATTACTGGTTCCTTCAAATTAGCAAATTTAAAGACACCCGGTTTCTTAGACATCTTTCCTCCAAACAAATGCTCATAAATCTCATCAGGGGTTACCCCTACTAACACGGGCCACCAATCACTAGAATACTTATCAAATCCATCCCTAGGCACCCTTACATGCTAGACAAAGGGGCAATAGACAAGCTTACATCCACATCATTCACATGAGAACCAACAGACATATCAGGCAACTGCTTCAAATTCACATAAAAGTATCTAACTCCAGACACATTAGCAGCACTACAATCAAACAATGGCATCCATCCTTGATACTCAATCAAACTTTTAAACTCAGACAAAGCAGGCACATCAAAATATCCCTTCTCAACCCGACAACCAAAAAGAACCAATCGAGCATTTAAATTAGTAGAACCAGTAGTTAGAGATTCTACATAAGTACCTTTTATAGTGCGAGGGGTTCTTGTTGGTACCCGTTTCCTCTTGGTTCCCTGAACAGAACCAGTGGATTGATCCTCCGGAACTTCCTCAATAATCTTCTTTGCTGAAGACCAAGTTACTCTACTGCGTACCAAGACTTCTTTAGTGAATGTCCCCTCCTTGTGACCAGTGATCTCTACTTCATCATCTCCTACGCTCTGACTGATATCTTCTAACTCCTAGCTTAGTGTTCTTCGTGCTTCATGTTGATGTTCCCCCTGAGACTGAGCTGGTTCCTTGATGATGGAACCATCAGCTTCTGAAGGATTAGTAACAAGCGCGATTTGTTGTGATTTTGGTCGGGTTGATTTTGGTGGTGAGGTAGATTCTTGTGGTGGATCGAGGATGGTGGTTGGTAATTTTGTGGGTGAGGAAGTTGTGGAAGTGAAATTGGGTGGTGGTTTGGTTGGATTTTGATCGAGGTGAGGAGAGTGAGGAGTCACATCACTATTTCCCTGAGATTATGAGGAATCACTTGCATGTCCCCTTCCCTTGCCTCTTTTAGATGCGCTTGATTTTCTACCCATGTTGATTATGCAATTATAGATCTGAGAGTGAAGAGGAGGTTGATGAACAGTAGCCGTTGTGAGCAGAGATTTCTGAATAGAGCACAAGAGAGAGAGAGAGTTTTGAATGATGATGAGAGTTATGAGTAGCACAAGGGGTTAGAGATCATATATTTATAGCACAAAAAGAGGAGAGAAGAGAGGAAAAGAAATAAGTCGGTTAAGCCAAGAAGAGCAATGGCACAAAATTTAAAAATTGAAATCAATTTTGGTAATGATTGTTTGCCTTGAATATCTCAACCGACCTAAAATTTAAGCGTGTGATATATTGCCTTGATTATTAGGTCAAATAACTGAAATAAAATTATTTCCTTCCAAAAGGAAAAGATCTTATAGTAATCTTCCAAAAAATATAAAAATATTAATCGAATGACATATCTAAGCTGATTTGCTGTTTCCCTTTGCTGGTACCTATACATAACCACGTCACCCTATTTTTGGTAACTTAGCCTGATTTTACCTGTTTCTTGCACCAATAATTCTCAACCCTTTTGGGATCTTGAACCATTTACACAAAACTTGAAGGATTTCGACATAGGTATATACGCATACTATACAAAAGAATGCCATTCTAACCAATCATTGAGGGAAGTAATTGAAGCCAAAGACCTAAAATCTAACTAGACCTAATAAGACTCTTAACTTACAAAAAGACTCTCGACACAAAGGCTTTGTGAAGATATCAATGATCTAATCTTCACTTTTACAAAACAACAACTCCACCAAACCTTTTCCACATTGTCTCTTAAGAAATGATGTCTTATCTCAATGTGTTTGGTTTTGGAATGTTGGACAGGATTCTTTGAAATATTAATAGCACTAGTGTTGTCACAATAGATAGGAACACTATCATAAACAACACCAAAATCCTTCAGCTGGTTCCTTATCTTCAGTAACTGGGAACAGCATGAAGCTGCAGCAATATATTCTGATTCTGTTGTGGATAAAGCCACTGAATTTTGCTTTTTAGAACCCCAAGAAATTAGGCAAGAGCCAAGAAAGTGTGTCATACCTAAAGTGCTCTTCCTATCAACAAGAAAGCCAGCATAATCTACATCCGTGTACCCAATAAGATCAATTAAACTACCTTTGGGGTACCACAAGCACAGATCTGTTATTCCCACAAGATATCTAAGTATCCTTCTAACAGCCTTCAAATGAGACTCTTTTGGATTGCTTTGAAACCTGGCACATAATCCAACAGAGAACACAATGTCAGGCCTACTTGCTGTTAGATAAAGGAGGGAGCCAATCATCCTTCTATATAGTGAAGCTTCAACATCTTTTCCCTTTAGATCAGAATCTAATTTAGTGGATGTGGGAACAGGTGTATCATAGGCCTTGATGTTCTCCATGCTGAATTTCTTCAGCAACTCTTTTAAGTACTTTTGCTGATGAATCATGATTCCATTTTCCATTTGCTTAATCTGCAGTCCTAGGAAGAATCCTAATTCTCCCATCATGCTCATCTCAAATTCACTCTGCATAAGATTAGCAAACTCATCACATAGTACCTGATTAGTAGCACCAAATAAAATATCATCAACATAAATTTGTACTATAATCAAGTGGTTCCCTCTGGTTTTGATATTGTTCCCCTCTTATATTCATTCTCCATCAAAAATGTAGACAACCTTTCATACCAAGCTCTTGAAGCTTATTTCAATCCATATAACGCTTTGTCAAGCTTGTATACATGATGGGGGAACAATTTGTCATCAAAACCAGGTGGCTGCTCTATATATACCTCTTCCTTCAAGTAGCCATTCAGGAAGGTAGTATTAACATCCTTCTGAAATAGTTTCATATTCATGTGAGCAGCATAAGCAATCAAAGTTCTAATGGCCTCTAGTCTAGCTACAGGTGCAAAAGTTCCATCATAGTTAATTCCTTCTTGTTGATTGTAACCTTGCACCACTAGCCTTGCTTTATTTCTGACTATTGTACCTAGGTCATCCAATTTGTTCTTGAAGACCCATTTTGTACCAATGACTGACCTGTCCTTTGGTCTAGGTACCAGGTGCCAAACCTGATTCCTATGAAACTGATTTAATTCATCTTGCATTGCTAGAACCTAATCAGGATCAGTCAAAGCCATTTTGTAGTCAGTTGGCTCTACACTAGACAAAAAAGAATGAAAAGCACAAAAGTTTTGAAAACATTTCTTCTCATTTGAATTCCCTGTTAATGTTACTAATGATCTGATCTGGGGGATGAGAGGATAGGTATTTATAACTTTTGAAAGTGAAATCATTTTGTGCTTCTTCATTAGGTTGGGAACCAGCATGATCGTGAATCACTTCTTCTTCTTTGGAACCAAAAGAATTCATGTTCATATTGTTTCCATTTACATCACTTACCTCAGGTTCAGAGGAGGCCTCTTCATCCATTCCCCCTGAACTTCTTACCTGTCTGTCACTTGGGAAGCCATTAGGTCTTGGTTCCCCTTCTGAGATCTCGTTGTTCACATTTTCTTCTCTAGGCTCTTCACCATTATCATCTGGTGAAACATTAGGAGAGCTTAGATCTGCTTGTACTTCACTTAGAGAACCAGTGTCATGGTTCCCCGTAAACTCCATCAGTCAAATCATTTCATCAGGTTGTACCTGCGCAATCTCAGAAGACATGTTGAATTCATCAAAAATGACATAGACATTCTCCTCAATACACAAAGTCCTCTTATTAAAGACTCTATATGCTTTGCTTTTAGTAGAATATCCAAGAAAGATTCCTTCATCACTCCTAGGATCAAATTTATGTAGCTAGTTCTTTCCATTGTTATGTACATAACATTTGCATCCAAAGACACGAAAGTATGCAATATTAGGCTTTTGACCTTTAAGGAGATCATAGGGAGTCTTATTTAACTTTGGTCTAATGAGACCTCTATTCAGTATATAACAAGCAGTGTCAACAGCTTCACTCTAGAAACTCTTGGGGAGACCACTCTCAATGAGCATCGTCCTCGCCATTTCCTCAAGAGTTCTATTCTTTCTTTCAACAACACCATTTTGTTGTGGTGTTATGGGGGCTAAGAAGTTGTGACTAACTCCTTGTTCCCTGCAATAATCAACAAAGTTAGCATTATCAAATTCAGTACTATGGTTTGATCTTACCGAGACCAGCTTGTGAGAAAGCTGGTTCTTAATCTGCTTTACCAATGCTACCCACTCATCAAATGTTTCATCTTTTGAATGTAGGATTATCACCCAAGTGTACCTGGAATAATCATCAACCATAACACAGACATATCTATGACCTCTTCAACTTTGTACTCTCATGGGACCACATAAATCAATGTGTACAAGTTCGAAGGGTCTTCTGGTACTCAAAACTGTTTTAGGCTTAAAAGAGATCTTGACCTGTTTCCCTTTGACACATTCTGAACACACTTTATCTGCCTCGTACGTGATGTTAGGGAGTCCTACTACCAAGTCACGAGATTTTAGTTTATTCAAGAGTGTCAAGCTAGCATGTCCAAATCTCTTATGCCAAATCCATTGATTATTGTTAGACATAGCTCTCAAACAGATAGACTTGTCTTGAGGAATTTTATCCAGAAAGGTAATATAAACATCATGTTTCCTGATTCCCTCACACACAAGCTCGCTTGTTAGAGATTTAATTATGTGACAGAAATTAGCTTGGAACTTAACTTTATTACCTTTGTCACATAATTAAGAAATACTCAAAAGATTATGTTGTAAGCCTTCAACATAATACACATCATCAATTGCGTTTGAAAGTGTCTTACCTACTTTACCTAAACCAATGATGGTTCCCTTGCTATTGTCTCCAAAGGTGACACTTCCACCATCAAAGGCTACTAGTGAAAGGAATTGCTTCTTATCCTTGGACATGTGTCTTGAGCACCCACTGTCCAAATACCAATAGGTACTTCCCTTCACTTTAGCCTGCAAGAACAAACTAAACATTAGATTTAGGAACCCAAACATTCTTGGGTTCCTTTTTAATAACAATAAGCTCTAGTTGATCTTTTCTTCTCCAGACTAATTCCATATGTTTATTGTTCTTATTCACATTGTTCTTCCTAGCTGGACATTCATGAATCTTATGTCCATTCATACCACAATGATAGCAGACAAACATCTCTTTAGTCATAACATACTTACCTCATTTGAATTCTTTAATCCATGTGGTTTCTCTAGGGGACCAGTTAGTCCTGGTTCTTTGTTTGGTATATCGAAGACCAACCTTTCCTTTGTTACCTTTCGATGAGGTTAAAAAATTCAAAGTTTCCTGAGCAGTCAATAATTTTTCAACATGTCTATGACTATCATGAAGTTCCTTTTCTCTGGTTTCAAGAGTCTTAGTCAACAACTCGTTTTTCTCTTTTAGAAAAATGAAAATTACTATTTAAGGTTTCAAGTTGTAAATTAAGCTTTGAAACCATTGAATCAATAGTCATGTCAATAACTACTGGCTGCTTGCTCTTTTTCAATTGATAGATATCGGCATGCAATTCACAAATAGTATTTTCATATTTATCTATCACATCACTAATTTCTATGCTGGTACCTAAAGAGGATACAGTGAACTGAGCAGCTTTAAGTGAAGTAATTTCCTTGTGAGAATCTTCCAAATTGCGAGCCAATATCTCAAAGGCTTTCAACAAGGAAGTTCTACTACAAGAATTTGCTTTACCCCTAGCTGCTGAAAAATCAAGAGATTCACTAGTGGTTGTTAAGTCTCTGGGGAACCAGGAGGTCAGATCTTCTTCACCATCACTAGGATAGTTAGGTTTAGAGGATCTTGCCTTTTCCAGTTCCACTTTACACTTGTCCAATTCAACTTCTAGCTCTGCCACTTGACTTTTCAGTTCATGACAAACTTCTTCTAGGTGATCACAACTAGCAACAGCAATTTCACATTCAACACGTTTTTCTTTAAGCTTTCTTTTGCCAGTTATGTAAGTTTCACCTAATTTATAGCATTCATCTAATAAAGAGTTAATACAAGCAATCATATTATCTCTATCATATTCATGTATATCTTCTCTAACTTGTTCTAAGTTTACCTTGTGTTGATGTAGTACATCCTTCTTTGCCATCAAGCATTCTTTGAATATACTAGTTTCCCCTTTGGTTCCTAGATTAGTGTTGTTTCCCTTAGTGTTTGCAAAGGCGGTCAACCAAACATCAGAGTTAGGTGATTCTTCATCCTCATCAGACCCTGAATTAGAACCACCCCACATGGATGCTATCATAGCTTTCTTGAAGGCACGTTTATCTCCAGATTAGGACTGTTTCTCCTTCCACCTAGGACAATCTCGAATAAGATGTCCCTTATCACCACACTTGAAGCATCCTGCAGAAGAGGAGTTAGACTTCTTAAAATTCTTACTTTTGAAGTTCTTCCTCTGGTCTCGAAGTGATCTCTCAAATCTTTTAGCAATCATGTTGATCTTATCTTCTTCTTCTTCTACTGTTCCCTTAAGAGTCATGCCTCTGGCTAGTTCTTTCTCAGTCTTAGAATCAATCAACATCTCATGAGTTATGAGGGAACCAATCAGCTGTTCCAGAGACAGGGTGGATAGATCTTTTACTTCATAGACTGCTGTTACTTTGGCTATCCATGTATCTGTCAAGCTGCGCAAAAACTTTTCTCACAAGATCCTCATCAGAAAAGTTCTTACCAAGAGATCTAAGATAATTGATAATTGTCATAAATCTACGAAAACAATCATTAATCTTTTCATTTTTATTCATAGCAAACAGCTCATACTTCGACATAAGTAAATCAATTTTGGACCTTTTTACCTCGCTGGTTCCCTCAAAAGCAAGTTCGAGGGTATCCCAAATCTCTTTTGCATTGCTGCAACCTGAGATCCAATTTATTTCATTCTCACCTATAGCCTGTTGTAGAATTGACATTGCTTTGGCATTCTTCTCCAACAGTTTGTAATCAGCAGATACTAATTCACTGTCTTTCTTGGGAACCACGTTACCCTCAGCATCTGTCTTGAGGATGATGTTGGGACCATTCTTGACAACTAGCAAACATTCATAATCAATTCCCATGATTACGTTCTTGATCCTATTCTTCCACCAAGCATAGTTATTTCCGTTGAACTTTGGTGTCTTGTTGTCATAGCCCATAGCATTTAGATCTTGAGTACTCATGCTTGACTCCTCTAGATGTTACTCTTGTGAGAAGCCTAGGCTCTGATACCAATTGAAGGTTTTAGAGCACTCAAGAGGGGGGGGGGGGGATGAATTGAGTGTTAAGTAGCCTTGGCCTATTTTTCTTTCTTTTCGATCTACGAGAGGAACCAGTTGGGCTGGTTCCTGTAAGCAACGGAATGTAAGAAAGGCAATAACGAAAACATAAGATTTAACGAGATTCAGGAAACTATGGCCTACGTCCTCCTACCCTATGCTCTTTTATTAATCTACTACAAAAAAAAAGACCACAGACGCTCTACTGTTTCCCTACTCCGGGAACCAGTATACCCCACACTCTACTCCGAATGTGCGCTCGACTTACACTAGTAAGCCCCTTGTGTTTGAACTCACAAACACACACCCAGCCTTTCAACCCCTTTGTTGAAGACTTTGACAAAATCAAATGTTCTCTTTTAATCTCACTTCTGAAAGCTAATTAAGAGAAATTATTTAAGCTCTAATAGTGCTCTTGTATATGACTCTATGAATAAGCTTTTGTGCTTAAGTGCATATGTCTCTCCAATATCCTCCTTTTTAATTTCAGAGGGACTTATCAGAATATAAGAGACTAGATGGGTTTATATACTTGGATACAAAAACCCTAGTTTCCTTAAATCACGTAAACTTGATGAGTAAGTAATAGCATGATTTTAGGAAAGTATTTATCTTATTTGATTTACTCATAAAGATAGAATCAAATAAGATAGATACTCCTAGTTTTTAGGTAACCATAATATTATCATCTAATCTCCAGCTGCTTAGGATATTTTTAGAATAATTCTTTAAAAAAGTATTTTTACGAAATCTTTTATTTTTCTCAAAACATGCAGTTCGGATATTCGTACAGTGAACCTGGTTCCTCAACCTGGTTCCTTAAATTGAGTATGTTATGAATTCTGTTTCAGCTTTGTACCAGAATTCATAATATGACTTGATACACTTATAAGCACTTATTTTACCCAAACATGCAAGTCATACTACGAAGCACATTACATGATTTAAGCATTAAAGTACAGATCCTCTTTTCTTCATGAAATCTTCAAGACTTGAATCTTCCTTGAATACTTCCATTTTGAGCAATGTATCTTTCTTCGAATGTCTTCAAAAGGCCTCCATGCTCCAAGTCTTGGAATCAACTTCACTACTGCACATGTAACATGGTTAATGTACAATAGAGAGTATGTGACTGCTTTTTAGCATAGCAGTCCAGGAAACAGTTCCTACTGGTTTCCCACCAGTACATGAATCAATTTACATCCAACCATTTCCTATATATAGACAAGTTAGTCAAATGAATAACATGAATAAGTAATAACTTGTCTAGGAAAACAGTGTTAAATTCCAGCTGGTTTCTAGCCAACTATTCGCAATGCTTATTGTAACATGTTTCCTGTACCCGTTTGTCATCACTCAAAACCTAAGGGACTCAACAAAGTTCATTCCGTCCATCATAACAGATTAAAGTTGAACTAGATTTCCGCTCAGGTATCCCTATTCTGAATCATATGACTATTTTATTGCCTTAGAATTCAAATTTGTTTGATTTACATTTTATTTGCTCTTCAAATGTAGTGTCCTCAGTAGAAAGGAAATACAGAGTATGGCTACTTTCTTATCTGTTTTTTGTTTGACATCCTACATAACCATGGTACATGTGAGGATCTTTCAACAGTACGTATTATTCCTTTGTTTTGTAATTTAGTTTTCAGATCCAGGCTATATATAACTCAAGATGAGAATGGATTGATGGTGTTGTGAATGGTGATTTGTGTTGTGAATGGTGAATTATGTTGTGAATGGATGGATTAATTGTGTTGGACTATAATGATTGTGAAAATATGTACTTATAAAAAATGGAAATAAGCCTAATTACAGAGGAAACTCTGTAGAAATTTACACTTGGAATTATCTATCCTGTTATGTAAATAGTTTCTTTAAACTTTTATCACCCTCTCAGACAATTCAAAGAACAACGCCATACACACCTAAAGAGCTGATGGAGATTAAGGAAATATGGGTGGAATACTTCATTGGGTTCGAACAATATGTATAATTAGGTAGCTAGCTTAATTTTCTCTTTTGTTTTTACATAAATATATTAGGATTAAATCTAATTATATAGCATTAGGTTAGGCCATTCTTTTTTGTATATAGCATTAGGTTAGGCTATTTTTTCTGTATATATTATAGCATTGGGTTGGATTAGTCCTATTCTTTTAGATGTAAACTTAGTTTATAAGTCCAAATTAAGTAGCTTAGATTAGATTTGTAAATATAATAACAGTTTTATAATAATTTAAATAAATATTTTATTAGCACATTTAAATATACATTTGGCAGCAATGTTCTCATGTTGGCATTAGTTTCCTAATGTGTAGAGGAGTGGATAGCCAGAATAAAAAAAAAGAGAGAAATAAATTTTGCGGTTATTTAAAAAACCGCTGCACATATAAAAATTCCAAAATATAAAAAAATTTGAAAAAGAATAAACACTACGATTTTCCTGAATAGTTGCAGTAATTATAGTATTAAATGGTACAATTTTTTTTAAAAAAACCGCAACACTTATAAAAATTACATAAAATTAAAAAATTCAAAAATTAATAAATGTTGCGGTTACTTAGAAAAACCACAGCATATTACTTAAAAAATATTTTTTCTATTAATGTATGCTGCGATATTAATAAAAAATATATATTTTTATATTTTATTCCATATTTCTGGTATTAATCATAGCAATTATTTTTAAAAAAAATATATAATTTTTTATTTTAAATAATATATGCTTCAGATTTTTGAAAAACCCGCAACATTTAATACTTGTAAGTGCTGCGATAATTTGATAAAACCCGCAGCATTTGTGATTTTTATTGCTGCGTCCAGAAAACTGCAGCATTTGATGTTTTTCCATGTGCTTCTCATAAATAACTGCAACATTTAAAGTTAAAAAACCGCAGCATTTAGACATTTCTCTACTAGTGTATTAAGACATTAATCTTCACATCGAAAACCCTATTGGAGTAAAATCTCAAAATAAACCCTCCTATTCATAAGACCCTTATGATCCCATCAAAACTTTAATGGGGTAAAACGTCAGAATCACCCTTCCTACCGGTAAAACCTTGATCTTCCCACCAAAACTTTATAGGGGTAAAGTCTCAAATTAAATTTCCATCCATTAGTAAGACCCTAATCTTCCAATCGAAACCCTTTTGGGGTAAAATTCCAAAATTATTTCTCCTATTGGTTAAACACTAATCTTCCCACGGAAACCCTATTGGGGTCAAATCCTGAAATTTTCCCTCTATAAAATAAGACCCTAATCATTCCACCAAAATCACATCGAGTAAGAAATGTAAAATTACAAATCCAAATAGTATGACTCTAATTTTCCAACCGAAAGCCTATTGGGTAATTTCCCAATGTTACCCCTCTTGCCAGTAAGACCATGGACATCCAACAAAAACCCTATCATGGAAGTAATTCGAAATTAAATCGTCCTTAAAGTAAGACCTTGATTTTCCTATAAAAACCTATTGGGTTAAAATCCAAAAATTACAACTCCTAATGAAAAGACTAGAATATTCTCAATGAAAAGCCAATAATTTTCCCACTAAAAATCAGTTGGGGTAAAATCTTGCAACTACCCCTCTTGCCTGTAAGACCTTGATATTCTCACTAAAACATCTTGTAGTAGAAATGTGATCTATATACCGAAACCCTATTGGGGTAAAATTCCAAAATTACCCTCTTCTTCCCACTGAAATCCTATTATGGTAAAATCCTTAAATTATCCCTCTTGTTGGAAAGATCATGATCTAGTCACCAAAACCCTTCTAAGGTAAAATCCAAAAATTACCCTTCCTATCGGTAACACTTTAATCTTCCACTGAAACCCTATTATTGTAAAATCCTTAAATTACCCTCTACTAGTATGACCTTAATCACCGAAAGCCTATATAGTTAGAAATCTAAAATTACCCCTCTTTTTGGGAACATTTGAATCTTCACACTTAAACCCAATTAGGTTGAAATTATGAAATAATCCATCCTACCTAAAAGACCTTAATGCTCTTACCAAACTCCTATTAGGCTAAAGTCTCTAAATTACCTCTCCTAGTAGTAAGACTCTTATAATCCTACTTAAACTCTATTCAGGGAATATCTAAAAATTATCACTCCTATATGTAAGACCCTAATCTTCCTAATGAAAATATATCATGGTAAAAATAAAAACATTACTCATCCTACCAGTAAGACCCTAATTTTTTCACGAAACCCTATTGAGGTAAAATCCCAAAATTACCTCTCCTACCAATATGGCCCTAATCTTCCTACAAAACCCGATTGGGGAAGAAATATGAAACTGTGTGTCCTATCTATAAGACCTTGATCTTTCTATTGAAACCTTACTGGGGTAAAATCCCAAAATTACCCCTACTATAAGTAAGACCCTAATCTTTCCCCTAAACCCCTTTTAGAGTCAAATTTCAAAATTATTTCTCCTATTGGTAAGACCCTTGTATTTTTACTGAAATTATATTGAGGAAGACCCTAATCTTCCCACAGAAACCCTTGTGTTGTAAAATTCTGATATTACCTCTCCCGTAGGGAAGACCCTAATTATTCAACCAAAAACCTATTGGGGTAGAAATATGAAAGAAACCCGTCCTTATAGTAAGACCTTATTTTCCCACTAAAACCCTATTAGGGTATAATCCCAAAATTACCTCACTTTTTGGCAAGACCTAGATATTCTCACCGAAACCCTTTGTGGTAAAACCCCTAAATTACCCTTATATTGGTAAAACACTCATCTTCCAATCGAAACCCTATTGGGTAAAAATCATGAATTTACCCTCCTACCAGTAAAGCTCGTATCTTTCCACAAAATTCTTATCGAGTTAGAAATATGAAATTACTCATCCTTAAGTAAGACCCTGATCTTCCTATCAAAAACCCATTAGGGTAAAATCCCATAATTACCCCTCCTGCTAGTAAGATATTGATCTTCCCACGAAAACCCTATCGGGTAGAAATGTGAAATTACCCGACCAACAAGTAAGACTATGATCTATCCATCGAAACCTTATTCGAGTGAAATCCCAAAATTACCCCCTCTACTTGGTAAGACCCTAATATTTCCACCGAAACCCTAATACATTAAAATCCAAAAATTACCCCTTTTATCGATAAGACCCTAATTAATCTTCTCACCAAAACCCCTTTAAGGCAAGATCAAAAAATTACCCCTATTACCGATAAAACCTTAATCTTCTCACACAAAGCTTATTGGGGTCAAATCTAGAAATTATTCTCCTATCGGTAACACACTAATCACAAAAACCCTATTTATGTAGAAATTTAAAATTACCCCTCCTACTAGTAACATCATGATCTTCCCAGTTACATCCCAATAATGTAAAATCTCAAAATTACCCTTCCTATATATAATACACTCATATTCCCACCAAAACGCAATTACAGTAAAGTCTCAAAATTACCCCTCCTCCTAGTAAGACCCTAATCTTCCATTCAAAACCCTATTGAGGTAAAATCCCTAAACTACCTCTCATATCAATTAAACCATGATTTTCCCTTGAAACCTTAATAAGCTAATATCTCAAAAATTAACCCAACCACTAGTAAGGCCTTAATCATCCTATAAAACCCTATTGTGAAAGAAATCTAAAATCACCCATCCTTTTGGTACACCTTAATCTTCCTACTAAACCCTATTAGGGTTAAATCCCAAAATTACCCCTCATATAGGTAAAATCGTAATTTTCCCGCCGAAACCCTACTAGGGTAAAATCACAAAATTACCCCTACTTATAAGGTTCTAATCTTCCCACCAAAACCCTATTTGGGTAAAATTCCAAAATTACCCCTCCTACCAAGAATACCCAATTCTTCCCACCGAAACCTTATTGGGGTAGAAATATGAAATTACCCATCCTTTTAGTAAGACCCTAATATTCTTACTAAAACACTATTTGGGTTAAATCCTGAAATCATCTCTCATACCCGTAAGACCAAAATCTTCCCATCGAAACCCTATTGGGGTAAAATACTGAAATTACCCCTCCTACTAGTAAGAACTAATCTCTTCAAATTAAAACACAATCAAGGTAAACTCCCGAATTACCCTTCCTACCTATAAGACGTTAGTTTTCCCATCAAAACCCTATTGAGATAAAATCCCAAAACTATCGCTCCTGTTGTTAAGACCCTAATCTTTTCACTAAAACCCTATTGTAGTAGAAATATGAAATTACCCGTCCTCTAGTAGGACCTTGATCTTTTCACTAAAATCCTATTGGGATAAACTCCCAAAATTATCCCCTTATACTAGTAAGACTCTAATCTTCTCACCAAAACCCTATTGGTTTTTTTATATGAAGAATACTCACTATTATTTCTTGAGATTTTTCATAATTTTCTTATTTTAATCTAGGCTAGAAATTTTTGGTTTACCCAATAGGGAACAAAACTTAAAAGGCTTTTTAACATCAATGATTTTTTTCATGTCTTTGTCAAACACTTAGTGGGTACTTTTCTAAAGTTAATTTCAAGTATTTTTATTTGATTTTCTTTTCCTAATCAAAACAAAATATGGATTTAAGAGGTTGATCGATTTTTCATTTGTTTTCGTTTAGAAGATTTTATATTTCTTTCAATTGTTACTTCATATTTCATCAAGTATGCTTAAAAGTGGTGGAATACACTTGTGATACAACATGCTTTGGATGGTTAACCAAATACCTATAAATGGAGCAAGTTGAAAAGAGAGCTTGAAAAGGAGTTTTTGAAATATAATCTTTGTCACAAATAATTAATCAATTGTTCTATTAACTTGCGTGTAAAACAATCAAGTATATTTTAGGAGATTCAGGATGAATTAAACAAGTTGCAAACTTTTGTTCAAAACAAAAATATTCAAAAGGAAATCTTTGAGGTTCAAGTAGTGCTTAATTTTGAAGTTTAACTTTATGATTTTGAAGATGGGACCAAAATAGAAGCTAAAGTCCCGTTAGTTCCAGTAGAAGATGTTGACGTAAAGGATTCTTTTATTAACAATCAGCCAAGGAAATTCTTCATGAAGATGTTTGACACTCTTTTCGAGCCATAGCCAAGTTAGATGTTGTGATCTTTTGGGTTCGTTAAGAGTTAACAAAAGGGTGTATTTGAAGGAGATATTAATAATTAAGATGATATTTTAAATGTTTCATAACTTGTAGTTCACTTTTCTCAATGTTTTAAGAAATGTGATGCTCATTCATTTAATGTTATGAGGATGTTAAACAAATCATTCATTCAATGATATGAAAGCCACGAGCATAAGAAATGTAGTTAATCTTTTTAGATATTGGACCATGAACTTTCTAGCCATAAGGGGAAAATAAACCAAGTGCAAGAAACTCATTTAAAGATTTCAACATACAAAGCTTAGTTGCACTTGTTCTTGATTCACGCGAGTTCGAGTCATTTGCTTCCAAAGCTTAATTCATGACTTATCTTCTCTAGGAAGTTAGTTAATGTTAGTTAGAGTTAATTAAAGTGGATGGACATGCATTTGTTTGCATGGACCAAAATTTATTTTTTTTACCTAGTTTTTAAGAATAAATAATTCATTTAGCAAGCTAAAGTTGTATGATGAAGAGTTATGGATGTTCAGCTCTATGAATGATGCTTTTTAATGGTTCATTCAATGCTTGAGTCCTTTGGAGTGTCTTTAACCTTTTGTATGAATTTGAATTGTTTTAAATGATGTCATTGAGTTTCTTTGACCCTTGTAATTTCCCTTATAAATTTAATACAATGACATGAATAGAGAAAGGCATACTTGAACTAATGATAAAAACCTTGTGCTCAAAATTTTAACTTTGAGTGTGTCTGAAGGTTAGTGTTCCCTTATTAATTTTACTATGTTCTTGACAAATAAGATTAGGAGAGATTAAGTGAGTCTTATGTTTATCGTAAAACCCTAGTTCAATGAGTGAGTTCTTGTGGTTTGGTCACTATCCTTATTTCGTAAATTATTATGAGTGTTATCATAGTCTTGAATTTAGAAGCATCATCTATCTCTTTGGAGGGTGTTTTTAAAATTACATCATCATGATTAATGAACCTAAAATCCTAACCCTCATCCTAAAACTAGAATCCTAATCCTTATCCTAATCAAAATTCCAATTCTAAAATTCTAATCTTAATCAAAATACTAATCCTAATCATAAACCTTAGATCCTTATCCTAATCCTAATACTTATCTTAAACCTAATCCTAAAACTAGAATCCTAATCATTATCTTAATCCTAAACCTAAAATCTAAATCCTAATCCTTATCCTAAATGTAATTCTAGAACTAGAATCCTAATCCTAAATCGAAAACTTTAATCTTAATCCTATTCCTTATCCTAAAATACTAATCCTTGCTTTTCCCCTATTTTCGAGCATCTTCCCAAAGCCTTACTCGCGTTTTCACTGTCTAATAACAATCCAAACAAGCTGATTCGAAAGGGATGTAAGCCAACTCTCTAAATAGGTTCTTTAAATCAAACTAAATTCGCACTCTACCAAATCTAACCAAGCTGACCAACGTGCCTAAGTGGATGCCTACAACTACTAGTGTCATCCTTAATATGGACTTGAAATTCCAAGAGAACCCTAAGATTCTATGGTCAGTTGAGAGAATATATGTCAGAAAAATTCTCAACAAAAAACCAAAAACAATAAAATCCAAAGAGTCACGCAATTTCATTCATTAATTCAAACTGATAAAAAACAAGTGACCATGCCACTCTAGGTATTTCAACAAAGTTGTTATGCTCTAATATAATTCAAGATTTTTTTTCATTTATGAACCCGAGAGTTGATTAACCTATGATAATGACTTTGCCATGCAACAAGGCTTAATCCAATAGCAACACTATAGCCAAATCCCACTTATTCCCAGCACGTAATCACGTTTAAATATTTTAAAGAATTAGAACACTAAGAAAAAATTTTAATATTTATTAAGCCTCAAATTTTAAGCCAAATTTTTCCAAATTTCATGCAAGATTCATTCAAATATCACGCCCAAAACTATATGTGATTATAGGAAATCAGCAAACTTATTAAAGCAAATTCAAACCCAATAGTAACCAAGATAGAAAATAAAATTCCCTACTCTACGGATATTCACCAAGAAAAGAATTACCTTTGAGCTTCCTTCACTCCCTTAAGATATAGATTCATGACTTAAGTTTATGAACAGTTCTAAGGAAATATTTTTTCTGAAATTTTCCAAACTGATTTACTAGATGTTGTTATGCCTCGTTAAAGAAGGTTTAATACAATTATACAAGAGTTTTAAATTAATTAATAGACTTAAATAACCCTAGTTAATCCGAATCAAAGGATAAATGGTATAGCAACTCTAAATCAAAGACTTAGCTTAACATTTCTAAAACAAAGGTAATTGACCATCAACTAATGACCAACTTTTAAGAAAGTTTAATCTAAAATAAACGCTTAATACAATAGATAAATAAAGAAAACATTAAACACTTAGGCTCTATAGTTGTTGGTTGCTCTTTAGGCTCTTCTAAGCCTTCAAAGTCAATTGCTCTTGGACCTCCTTAATTTCATGCATAACCCACTCATACTTATTGCCCAACCTTACAGAGGTCAAGATTCGAGTCAAGTCCCAATCCATTGAGGTCAAAGTCAAGGTCTAACCCATGAGGGTCAACTCTAAGGACAAGTCCAACTTTGACCAAGCCCAACCCAAAGCCCAAATCAATGGATAAAATCCTAAGCCCAATTAGGCCCAAACCTAAGCCCATATAGGCCTAATTCTAATTTTTTTAGGCCCAGTTTCAAGAGACCCTAGGTCCATGACTTACGCAAAATATTTTTGAGCTTTGGGTCCTTGAATCCATATATAACATCTTCTCCTTCTTGAATGAAGTTTATCCTCAAACTTTGAAGCTTTTAAAGGAAAGAATGAATCAAATTCTCGAACAATGGATTTGTAAAAGTAAAGGTTAGGAGAAAAAAATTTGAAAGCCTAAGTATGGCTCTATTCCAATCAATTCTTATTTCACCATGTGTGGAAAACCCACTCCTTATAAACCCATGAGGAAACTTCATGCCATTAGGCCCATTAGGATTCCCAACTTTATACTTTGCTTCCTTTTTCCCATTATTCTAAAAACCATGAGAATAATCAATCTAAATGCTCTAATTCAATCAACCTTATATTATAATGCTCAAATCAAATCTGCTGAATTTGAAGTAGCCTGTGCCATTGGGTTTCTTCATCCTCCTCTTCCTCCAACACCAATTACAAATATTCCCCTTTATCTGTTCTAACCTCTAATACCTCCAAAAAATACCCCTCTATATAACTCTCATCATATATGGGATTGCCAATGATTTCATATATAGTTTTCTTTATAGGGGTATGAGAAGTTTTAAGTTGAGGTTGGCATTGTGTGGGTAAGTCTATTCTTTATCACCTAGCCTTAATTGATAGCTCTTTCAATGATCATCTATGTAACATTTTCTATGTTCCATATCCTTCAATTCATACTTGAAGAATGTTATCTTTACCCGCCCATTCATTTCTTCTTCTACTAGTTATGTTTTTCACATACTGATCATAATACATTACTCAAACGTCTTTTTACTAGGGATTCGTTATAGCTTAGAATTTTTTCAAATTTAATACCCTAACCCCTTACTTTATAAGGATTCCAACATAAAAAAAACATTGATGAAGACTTAGTAGAACTATAGCAAAAGGAAACATTTACAACCTATCCCTAATTAGATAGATCACCTCCAAATGTTCCCTACTCTGCATAATGCATTACTTAACCAAACCCCACGAAATTTGAGGAAAATAAAATACAGGAACTCAGGAAACCAACATAAAAAGAGTAATGAGATTTGGATAAGAAATTACAAAGTTATGGCTCTTCAAACTCCGGGTAAAAATCTGTCCAAATCTATGGTTCAATTTTGTTCAAATTCTATAGATCAAAAATACACTCTTGGGCTACAAAGCATCCTCTTTCTCTGATAACAAAAGTAACTGGAATTTTTCTAATTGGTATTCTAATTAATGGGTTATTTTTGGATCAAAGTTTAAAGTCACAAGCCCAAACAGTGTCCATAACAACACCTATCAAAACTACGCAACTTCTTAGCTCTTCCCTTCTTTCTATGTATCTTCCCAAAGACTTAATCAACTTTCCTCTATCTAATAACAATCCTCACAAGATGATTTTAAGGAGGTACCTCAAATCCAACCGAATTCGCACTCCATCAAACAAGATGAAACTCACCAACGAGTTTTAGGGGATGTTTGCAACTACTAGTGTGATTCTAAGGTAATTTATGCGAACTAGACACACGAATTCTCAACAAAAATCCAATAACAATAAATTCCAAAGAGTGTCATAATTTCATTAAATAATTCAAACTAATTCAACACAAGTAACCATATAACTCTAGATTATGCTCCAATATAATTCAAGAACTTTTTCATTCATGAACCCACAAATGTAAGCCTATGATAATGAATTGCCTCGCAACAAATCTTATTCAAACAGAAACACAATATAAAAATCCCATATAATCCCAGCATCCAATGACTTCCAAATCTTTTGAAGAATCGAAAGACCTTAAGCAACAATGTTAAGATTTATTGCCCAAAATTTTGAGCCAAATTTTCTAAAATTTCATGTAAGATTCATTCACATATCCTGGCAAAACCTTTTAGGAAAAAATTAGCAACTTATCATAGACATTAGAACAAAAAAACACTAGTAACCAAGATAGATCAAAGAAATTGCCTACTCTATTGATATTCACGAAGCAAAGAATTACCTTTGTGCTTCCTGCGCTCCCTTAAGATAGAGTTTCACCACTTAAGTTTATAAAGGATTCCCAGAACACTATATAACATGCAAAAGAAAGATTGGTAATGGACACTCTAAAGGTCACACACACTAGTACGTAAACGCAAAAGCAAAAACGTTTTTTCTGAAATTTTCCAAACTTATTTACTTGCTACAATTATGCTCCATTTAATAAGGCTTTATACAAGAGTTTTAACTTTCTTAAAAGACTTAAACAAAACCTACCTAACCCTAATCCACATGTATAAGGTATAGCATCAATGAACCAATCCTACTCTAACTTAAACACTTAGCTAAACATTTTTAAAACAAAGGAAATTGACCAGCAACTAATGACTAACTTTTAAGGGAATTTAACTAAAACTAACCCTTAATAAAATAGAAAAATAAAGGAAACATTAAGCTCTTGGGCTCTTTAGTTTTTTGCTACCTTTAAAGCCCACGCCCTTACTACACATATTCTTGCAATAGCCCACACCAACTCTAGCCCAAAGTTGGATCCATGCCATAAGCTATTGGACCTACTAAATTTTATGTATAACCTACTCGTACTTATTGCCCAGCCATAAGGAAGTCAATACCTAAGTCAAGGCCCATTCCATAAATGACAAAGTTAAGATCCAACCCATGGAAGTCAACTCAAAGGTCAAGCCCAAGTTTGACCAAGCCCAAGTCAAAAATACAAAACCTAATCCCAAGTAGGATTAAACCCAAGCCCATGTAAAACCAAGCCAATTTTTAAGCCTAAGCCTAAATTTTGGCCTATTTTCATTTAAAGGCTTATTTGGAAGGTAACCTAGGCCCATGACTTGCGCATAAGACTTTCATGTATTTGGTCCACGAATCTATATGTATAATAGTATGAATCCTAAGTGAAAACCTAGGATATTTTGAAGCAATATTGATGGTAATATGCACCAATGATCACAAACCCTGTAACAACGAATCATACAAAGTTTCGCAATAAACCTAGCAATAATTTTTCAAGATTATTCAAACCAAGAAAAAATAATCAAACTTCCTAGATTAAACGAATTTAAACTTTCCTTTATAAACTAGCAAGCATACAACACCAAATTTGAACAAAAAGAAACATAAGTGGATAGATAGATCAAACGTTTGATTATTCTAAAGAGAATATCAAATAATCTTACCTTAGAGCAACCCTTGATCGCTTAGGTTACAAATGACCACCTGAGTTCTTAAGGTTTCCAAGTTCACCTTTTAATGTGCTATAGTTTAAATAGCATGCTTAAAGGCTCACACACTCCTGCGTAAAAACTCAAAGAAAAGAAAAATTCATGTTTTTTTTATTCATCAACAACTAATTTACTAGATACTATTATGCCCTATTTAATAAGGCTTAAAATAAGATTTTATTCATTAGCAAGCACTTAAGAAAACACTAAAAAAATCCTAACTTCTATGCTAACAAAAAGGCATCAAAGAAATAAAAGAACAAAGAAAAAGAAAATTGATTAGAAAACATAAATCAAGATAACATAGCTAATAACTAACCCAATCACTGCCTAATGCATGCATTTGAGTTGTATGAAAATCTTGATGTGGTTAAGAGAAGAAAGACCAAAATGATTGATCTAATTAATATATTCAACTTTTTGGCATGGTTCATTATTTAACTAAAGGTTATGATCATCATGTTTGAAGTTTTGGATATAACCACATTAGGATTTTTGTTTTATTTATAAGTTTTTGTTATTTTGATTCTAGATTTTATTTCCATGTTTTTACATTTGACTTGAAAGGGTTTATCATATTTCTAGCTTTAGGATATCTAGGACAATTATATGATTCCAAGTTGTAATATTAGTTATGTTAAATATGGGCCAAAGTTAAGTTAGAATTGGTTCCGATTTGTAATAAGTAAAGTTTGAAAACAATAGGGTTTATTTTAGTTAGATAGAGATAAGCGTAATGTATTGTTGATTAATAAGGATTAATTTATTATTAGTATGGTGGCTTTAACTTTGAATGAAGAATTGCGTGATTTTGCAACTCATTAGGACAAGCAGAAGTTTATTAGAATGGTTGTTTGAATTTATGAAAGTTGTTTGAATTTGGGGTTGTCATGAACAAAGTTTGAAGTTGTCTAAAGTTGGTTTTAGCTCATAAACATTTTTAGGAGGGTTTAAATATTTGAATAAATTATAAATTTAAATGTTTGTTGCAAGTAATTGGCTAGAAAAAATTTAAGGGGAAGCAATAGCATTTAAAGTTTGAATGAAGCTTTATTCAACTGAAGTTAAAGGAAGACGTAGCAGCCAAAACATTTAAATTTAAGTTGTAAAGTTCATTTCCTTATTCATGGATTATTTATTAGCTTGTTATTTTATTTAGAATTCAAATTCTTTGTGAATTTTAAACTTAAGAGCCAAAATTCTGTTATTATAGATCAACGCTTGTACTATAAATAGCTGAATGAAGGGAATGATATAAGATTTTGTAAGTTAACCAAAAAAATTAAGTTATAGAGTTCTTATACTTGTTTTTTAGTTATAAAAATTTCAGGAGTGGATTTCAGGAGTTGTTCTATGATCAATTGATTAAAGCTTTGAGTCCAAGGAGTGTTACAATAATAACCAACAAACCCATCCACTTTCCCTTGTTCGCCCATTATGCCATGCTCCTTCTAAAGCTCCCACTTGCCTCGTCCCACTTTATTAATACCCTAAATAATATGATGCTCAAAATAAGGTGCAACATACAATGTCTTAATTCTAATCGGTTTAAGCATGCACAATTTCTAATAGTTTAAGGCTCTAAATTTTAACCCAAACAAACCCAAATATTCTAAGTGGTTATTATGAATTATAAGGCTTTAAAGGATGTTAATAATCTAAAGATGGGTCGCTAAATCAAACAGTAAGGACTCGTACAATCCACGCAAAATTCAGCCAACAAACACCTTCTTGCTCATTCCAAAACTAACTTAGTATCATACTTAAAATTACCCAGATTATGTGCCACAAATTCATGGTAAGAACAAAGACTTCACTCACAAATCTAAGTTAAATAATCTAGATTTCAATCACAATAATTTACAATAATGAAGCAATAATTTTTCTTAGCAATCCAAAAGTAGCCTAGCAACAAATATAAGGTCTTTTTCCATGCAATTCTTAATAAATCGTAAATTGAATAATATGCAACCAAACCAATGTTATTTAAATTAAATACCCCAAAACATTAATTAATTTTTAATCAAATGTTAAGCTAAACTTGATGCTAATTAATAGGTTAAACCATGTTATAATTTGGTAACAAGTCCACAGAGATTATCTATTGAACAACAAAACATATTATGCCCAAAATCACACAACAAACCCATAGATCAAAGGACCCTCAATTCTAAATCTTTTATTAAATAAAGGAGTACCTTTAGGCTTCCTCAATTTCTTTAAGATAAATAATTCCACCACTTAGAGTTTTCAAGGTTTTCATGAGCACCATCCAATGTGCCACCAAAGGATTAGCAATGGACTCTCAAGGCTCTCACACTCATGTGCAAAAAACTAAAAGCAAAACAACTTTTTTCTTAAAATATTCATTAGTTAATTTTATTTTTCACTTCCTACTTTATTTAACTATAGCTAATACAAGAGTTTTAACTTTATAAAAGACTTAACAAAACCTAAAAGAAACCTTAGAAAGTTGTGCAAATAAGGTCTAGCAAAGCTAGCTTAAACCCACACCTTAGAATCTTAATGAACCTAAAAGATTTAAGTTTAAAATATAACTAGAAAACTAGACCAAGATAAACTTATCTAAATACATTTTAATCTAGACCAAGAAAATTAAAACTCTTATTATAGCTAATAAAAATTGGAAAATAACAAAAGAGAACTTGAGATGCACTTAGAGTCTTGAAAGTCCTAAGAAGCTAGGGTTCTCCTTACTAACTCCCGTTGGACTCATCAAACATCTAGCGACTAAAACCCAATAATTATTTTCTTTATTCCACACCAACATCAGCCCTGAAGCCCATGCTTTGGACCCCCTTTGTAAGCAACTTTACTGACTTTATTCTTGATTTAGCCCACACCAACTCTAGCCCAATGTTGTACCTATGCCAAATGCTCTTAGACTTCCTTAATTCCATGCATATCCCACTCATACTTATGGACTAACCTCAAGGAGGCTAAGATCCAAGTTAAGGTCCAATGCATACAGGTTTAAGCCATGGTCTAACCAATAGAAGTCAACTCCAAGGTCAATCCTAACTTTTTCTAAGCAAGAGTCAAAGCCCAAGTCCAAGAAGGCTTAAGCCTAATTTTTAACCCAATTTTAAGGGAACTTGAGCCCATGACTTACACATTGAGAGTGTTTGATTATGAGTAAATATCATATAAACATAAGGTGAAGATTGCAGCATTAAAGTTGAGAAAGTATGCTTTAACTTGGTGAGAAAGCATGTGTGAAAAGAGGGAAATGAATTGGAAAAGAGAAGGTGAAAATGTGGCAAAAGATGAAGAAGTTGTTGAAGCAAAAGTTCTTACCCACAAAGTATGTTCAAGAACATTGGAGGAGTACGTAAGAGGATTCGAGACTTATTCAATAAAGTATGGAGTAGTGGAGGATGAGCCACAAACTCTAGGTTAGTTTTGTGGAGGCTTAGGTCCTAATATTACAAGGGTTATTGACTTGCATCCATATGCGTCACTTGAAGACTTGATCTTAGCCATAAGGTAATGCTTTAGCAAAAACAAAAGCTTTAACCCAAAACTATCCGTCCTTATTCTAAATTATTAAACCATATAAATTATACCCCACTAAAACACGTCTAAATTCTATTTCTACACCAAAAAAAACTTTCTTAAATAACCCTTCTAGACAAAACATCCATGCTCCAAGAGGGTGTTTTCATTATCAAGAATTAGGGCATATAACTTTCGAGTATCATAGCCAAAAGGTAGTCACACTTGCTGATTTTGTAATATTTCAGAATCCGAGCTTTAAGTAAGATTATGTTGTAAATATAGGCATGCACATAGAGATTTAAAAGCCTAAAATATTTAATCTTTAAGAGAAAAGGAATTGCATTTCATAAAACTGCATAAACCATGTGATTTAGCGTGTTTGAGTGTTTTGTGTGAACTTTATGAGTGTTTTTGTATGGGTTTGAGTGATTTGGCTAACCTTATATCCTTAAGTAGAATAAACCACTTAGATAACTAAAGAATACTAAGATTACCACTTGATTTGACAATAATCAAGCTAGCAAAGGAAAAAGCTTTCTTAACTTTAATACAAAAGCTAAGAGAACTCAAGAACTCATGTACGAACATAAAGTAAGATTAATATTGTTTCAAATATGTGATCACAAGCTTGATGTAGCCCTAGATTTATATTATAAGGACCATAGGCTAGCTAGAAATATATCTCTAATTAAACTCCTAAGATATAGCCCAAAAGATAAAGTTATTAACAAACATAAGAAAAGATAATATTATAAATCTATCTTTTGAGGAAGTTGAGTCCGTAAAAGCTTCTAATTTTAATTTTAGTGCTACATATGGAACTTGAACAGTCATGTCCAACTTAGAAATTGCACGTCTAACTCATTAGTCTCCATCTAACTCATAAATTCATATGGCGTCACAAGCTAACTTATAGTCTTCCTCTTTGAGTTACCTTAGAACTCCTTGATCACTGATCCACCTTTGACCTTGCTCTAATTTATGCTATGTACATAAAGTTAGAGTCTTAACATACCTAAATAGACAAATAACTTCTAGGCTTCTATTCTAGGCTTTAGGGATTTATTACATACACCAATTTGATAGTCTTTGGATCCTTAGTAGGTTTTAGTTGCATTGCAACAATATCCCCATCATCCTCCCCTTCTTTGGAGAAACTTTTCCCTTATACTTGGAAAATCATCACGAGCTTCAAAGATGGGACTTAGATCAGCAACATTGAAAGTAGTAGAAACTCTATAGTCTCCTAGGAGTTCAATCTTGTATGCATTGCTATTGACCTTCTCCAAGGGTCTGAATGGGCCGTCAAATTAAGGGCTAACTTTAGAACGCCTCTTTATGGGGAAATGTTCCATCCTTAGATGGATCCATGATAACCATTCTTTTAGGTCATTTAACTAAAAGAATAGTTATGCAAACAATATTTGTAAACACCCCAATACTAGTACAACTAGTGTAGTGATAGATCGGGGATCGAACCACAAGGACAAGGGGCGATAGTCTCTAGACTTGATGCAAAGGGGTTTATTTGGGATTTGATTAAATGAATCTAATGACAGAAAAATAAAGCAAGAATTAAAACAATGATATGCTATGAAAGGAAAATAGGGATAGATCAGTTTTACCCTAGGAAGGATAATCAAACTATCAATACACTAAATAAGGAGAAATCAGTCAACAATAAACCATGACACTCAAGATGACGAGAGGAAGTTTGTGACCCTATAAATCACATGAATAACCTATAATCTCCCTATGTCTCTAAAGGAGTGGTAGGACAAGATTCACATTGAATATCAATCAATCAATCATCAATAATCTCAAACCCTAACTCTACGCTGGTAAGTTCGATACAGTTAGGCACAAGTAAACAAACAAAACAAACACCGAGTTATCTCCCATAAGTACTTTTGTTAATGTTGGTAAGTTCGATACAGTTAGGCACAAGTTCATACTGGAAAAAGAAGACAATGAAATCATACTTGTCATAGGAGTGGATTCACTCCTAGCATCTCCATCACCTCCAGCATGGGGGCTCAAAACTTTCCACTGAGCCACGGTGGCAAAAGTAAGCAACGGAGAACCAGGGTCATCTAGAGGTGGGTTATAATGCGGCACTTGGGAGAAGAGAGCCAAAAGGGTGAAAGATCAACATTATGGAAGCTATTACTATACAAACACATAAACAAAACAAACACTGGGTTATCTCCCGTAAGTACTTTTGTTTAACATCGGTAAGTTTGACACAATTAGGCACAAGTTTATATAGAAAAAGAAAACAATGATATCATACCTGAAGTAGGAGTGGATTCACTCCTAGCATCTCCATCGCCTCCAGCGTGGGGAGTCAAAACTCTCCACCAAGCCGCACTAGCAGAATTAAGTAACGGAGAACTAGGGTCAACTGGAGGGTGGATAAAATGCGAGACTCCCCCAAGCCAGGGTGGAGCCATCGATCTCTTTTTGTTTTTTCTTTTTCTAGCCCTCTTCCATTTATGGGTTGGCTTGTCAGTTCCCTCAGATATGTAATACATCTTTGCTGGCGGAGCAATTCCCTTTGCAACCTCAAAAACAAGACGCTCTTGTGCGTCCTCCTCATCCGACACCTCAACCATCATTGGGGCAGCAAAAACATTACACCTCTCAACCTATTTCGTAGCTGCATTCTCAACAACCCCAAAGGAACAAATCTGCTCGACCATGGGTTCCTTTGAAAACTTAGAAAAGGAAAACATAACCTTCTCTTGGCCTACCCTCACAGTTATAGTTTCTGATTCACAATCGATCAAATGGTGGGGGTGGACTAACCATCTGCACAAGCTGTGATTTAAACAACTTCTATTGTGCTTGAAGTTGTTGCATTTGATTTATCAAAGTTTAATTGATTTGTAAGAGGGTTTTATTTTGCTGCGCAAGGGAGTTAACTTGGGTGAAAAGGAAATCATTATTTAGAGGCAGGTTTGGTTGTGGCTATGTAGATGGATAGGGTAGGTTGTGGTTGGGTCTTAGCATTTGAGGGTACGGCCTATTCCCATTTGGCCTAAGAAAACTCCTATTTGCTTGATTATTGGAATTGTACCCTTGGTAGGAGTTTCCTTAGCTAGAATTTGGATTGAAGGAAGGTCTAAAGGGTTTTTTGTTGTAAGGACCTTGCTCAGCAAACCCTTGGTTTTGACTACCATACCCCACAGCTGTCACATAATCAAGATTGTACCTGTATCCATCATAGTTCATGACTGGGGTTCCTTCTTGGTTATACCCTCCCATAGTTAACAGCCGCTATATGTTCAGAATTGAAACCCCCATAGTAGGATGTATCATGGTTGGTGCCCCCGCAGATTCTACATGAGAAGGGCATCTCTTTAACCGATGATACATTGGCACTACCTTGAGCCAGTTTGAACTTGGACAGTTTCTTATCCATGATAGCCTCAATTTTCGAGCTAATCATGTCCAAGTTGCTGATATCAATTGTTGCCCTCGGTAATCCATTACCTCTCATTCCTCCCCAAGAGCTATTTTTAGCTACCTCCTCAATCTTAGCTTTCACCTGATTGCATGGGACTTTCGAGAGTTGGCCACTGACAGCCGAGTCTAGAAGTGCCTTGGTGGAGTCATTTAGACCATCATAGAATAATGTATTTAGATGGTTTTCCCCATACTCATGATGGGGGCATGCTCTAATCATCCTCTTAAACCGACTCTAAGTAGCACTAAGGTTCTCATCATCCTCTTGAGTGAATGACGCGATTTTCTTATGCTAATCTTGCGTTCGAACTGTGGGATAGAACCTTTCTAGAAAAGCTATTTTTAGATGAGCCCAATTAATGATTGAGTTTGGCTCTAAGAATTTATACCAATCCCTTGCATCACCAGCTAAACTCAAATGAAATAAATGCATCCGCACATAATCTGGGCTATTAGGGCATGGAGGAATGAGACTGCAAATATCTGAGAATGCCTCCAAGTATTGGAGAGGGCATTCATTTTTCAAACCGCAAAAAGGGGTCTCCTTCACCATCCGAGTGAATTGAGGATGTATGTGATAAGGATTTGGGGCTAAGGGTAACACTACACCTCCTTGAAATTCTTAAGACCTATGTGTCCCAAATTGACCAAACAATTGTTAGTTTTCGCCCATGGGTAGTGTAGGGGGGTTGGAGGTATTTGGTTGTGATGAGGTTTGGGTTGGAATTCTTCATTTATTGCGTTAAACCTCAGGGTCGTATGGTTCTAGTTGTTGATTTTATCTATGTGTGCTATAGGGCATGCAAAAAACACTAGAGACCAAGTATAAGTACTGACAAGCAAATTAAGAAACACTAAAATAAACAAACAAAAATGAAATACACCAAGACTATAATCTAAACACAACGCCTTGTCCCCAGTAACGGCGCCATTTTGATAACCATTCTTTTAGGTCGTTTAACTAAAAGAATAGTTATGCAAAAAATATTTGTAAATACCCTAATACTACTACAACTAGTGTAGTGGTAGGTCGGGGATCGAACCACAAGGACAAGGGGCGATAGTCTCTAGACTTGATGCAAAGGGGTTTACTTGGGATTTGATTCAATGAATCTAATGACAGAAAAATAAAGCAAGAATTAAAATGATGATATGCTATGAAAGGAAAACGGGGACAGATCAATTCCACCCTAGGAAGGATAATCGAACTATCAATACGCTAAATTAGGAGAAATCAGTCAACAATAAATCATAACACTCAAGATGACGAGAGGTAGTTTGTGACCCTATAAATCACATGAACAACCTATAATCGCCCTATGTCTACAAAGGAGTGGCAAGTTTGAAAGGAAGTGCAACCAAAGCTGTAAATCCAAACTAATGCATGAATGAAATGAAAAGCTTTAAAGTGATGTTCTAGGTTGAGGCACAAGAGTTCTCAAAGTAGGCATGAGGGTTATTTACAGAGCAAGAAGGTATTTATACCCTAGGGACAGAAGGGGTAAAACCCTAGAAAAAAAACCCTCGAGCGCCGGCCTAAGAAAAAACCAAGAACTTCAAAAACAGGCTTTATTTGGCCGAATAGAGTGGGGATTTGGCCGAATGAGGTCCCATTCGGCCGAATGGTTGTCTCATTCGCCTATATTAGAAGCTTGTTGATTTTGGGGCCTGTCCATCATTCGGCCGAAGGGGAGCACTCATTCGGCCGAATGAGACTTGATTCGGACGAATAAGAGTTTATTCGGCTATTTTTGAGAGCTTGAGTCATGTGCTTGAATCCCTATCTTCCATTCGACCGAATGGATGTCAGATTCAGTCAAATCTGGACCTGAACCTTGCTGAACAGCTCCTTTGAAATGTCTAATGGCTTCTGGAGTTTGTGGAATTTTCAAGATTGACTTGGAACACGTGCCCAAGCTTTGATACGAGCATCTAAACTCTTGATAAGAGTGTCAAGACCTGGAACACGTCTTATTTTACCTCGAAATCATCAAAAGTACCTGAAATAACATAAAAACTGCTCAAAGACAAGATCAAGGTAAAACCAGATGTAATGTGCATAAAACCAATATAAAATCGTGATACTCGATTCTTAAATGGGGTTGTAAAAGTGCTCTAAAATGAGCACATCAATTCACACATAATATCCAACATCGAATGTTTCATCTCTCTTCTTGTCAATTCTAGCCTTCTCCTATTCATTCACCATCTCAATTCCAGAATGAACCATCTAATGCATCTTATTGATCTCCTTAGCTCTCTCCTCAACCTTTTAGCAAAATCTAACCTTTGTTGCAAAAGGGGCTAGATCAAGGGGTGTACATGGATTGAACCCATTGACCACTTCAAAGGGACTAAGACCCATAGTATTACAAGGAACTTGGTTATATGAAAACTCTAGATGGGGTAACAAATCTTACCAATACCTAAGTCTCTTCGGGATCAAAGTTTTGTAAAGATTCCCAAGAGTTCAATTAGTCACCTTAGTTCACCCAATAGTTAGGGGATGACTTAAAGTTCTAAAATTCAATTTGGTTCCCATATTCTTCTAATGTGTTAGATAAAATTGAATACGGAACTTTGAATCATAATCAATCACCATGGTCTTAGTAACACCATGTAATCAAACTACCTCCTAAAAATACAAATTGGTAACTTGAATTGCGTCATAAGTTGTGTGGCATGGAATAAAGTGAGAAATCTTAGAGAATATATTCACAACCACTATTATTGAGTCCTTATTATGTTAAGTTTGAGGCAATCTTATGATGAAATTGATGCTATTGTCTTCCAAAGGAACTTCTGGAATGGGTAATGGCATATAGAGTCCTTGGGAAGTGTATGGATTTTATCCTTTTGACATGTAGGGCAGCTCTTGAAAACAACCTCCATATAATGAGCCATCTTAGGCCAAAATAATTTCTTGGCTAGAAGGGCTTTGGTCTTATCTATACCAAAAGTGTCCAACCATGCCTTCTTCATGTACTTATTTGATTAAGAACTCTCTACAACTAGGCGTAGGGATGTATACTTGGTTTCCCTTGAAAAGAAACCCTTTAAACAAATAATACTCTCTCATAGATTGCTTTGAACACTTCTCATATAGATCTCTAAAGTTAATGTCTCCCTTATAGCTTTCCTTTAAAATTTCCAAACTAATAACAGAGTCTTTAAAGAATTAAGTAGAGGACACCTTGAAGAAAGTGCATTTGCTCACTCACAGAGTTTGGTATACTTAAGTTATATAATAAAGTGAAAAACTAAAAGAAACTCAATCTGTTAAGCATGACTGCTGTGAATGCATGCATGGAATTCATTTAAACTAGTTAAATCCTATTCCATATAGGATTCATCATATCTTTACTAATACTTCTTGGATAAGGATTTGTTTCTTTTATTTTCGATATGAGTCTAATCCATCGCATTGTATGTGGAAGCCAAGGAAAAGAGCATTGAGAAATTTTTCTTGATTAAAAGATTTAATCTTGAAGAGTTTCTTGAATAATGAAAATTTTGACCATAGGAAAAACTTTAAGACAAGAGAAGATGCTTTATTACATTGGACGATGCTTATTACATCTAGTTGTTGCTCTATTAAAATTTTAGTGACAAGGTGGCTACACACATGTGATTGGATATATAGTGTTTTACATTAAATAAAATGGTTAAGAGTAGTTAATTTGTAATTTTATCTTTTTGGATAGGATAGAATTGTAATTAACATAAGAATTAGAGTTTTGGTATGATTATGTAATATATTGGTTTTAATATCCTATTGGCAATTAGGTGGTTATTAGGAGTTCTTTTCAAAGTAGGAGTCCCAATCTTGATGTGATTAGATTTTGTGTATAAATATATGTGTATAAATAGATGTTCACCCAAGCTTGTAAAAATTAGATTTTGTGATTCAATCAATAAACTTTGAGGTTTTCTTTTCTTATTTAAGTGATACAAAGAGTTGTGAGGTGGTGTTATAGTTATACTCACATGTTTGAGGGTAGTTTGAGAGTTAAGGGTGCTTTGATTTAATCAACTGAAAGGTTATTTGACTTATAGTTTGAATCCTTGGTTGTGTTCCTTTGGAGGATTTGAATTCTTATTTCTATCCCTTTATGTAGATTAAGATTTCAATAACTAGATTCACATCAATAATGAGGTTAGAGATTCTACTATCTTTGTAAATACTTCAAAGCTTCATGGTCTAAATGAAGAATGAACTTCTTTACAACCAAACTGTAGTGTCAATGATTAAGGGTACATAATAATGCATAAAACTTCTTATCATTAGTAGATTACTTGCACTTAGCTTCATTAAGCTTCTCACTAAAGTATGCTAAGGGTCTCCTATTTTGAGATAGAACAACACTAATCCCTACTTCAGACACATCACACTCAACTTAGAAGAAATATTTAAAGTTTAGAAGTGTTAGGATGGGAGTCATGGTCAATTGACGCATCATCTTTTCAAAGGCCCTTTGAGCTTCATGATTCCGCTCAAACTTCTTTAACTTCATGATTTTGGTGATGGTGCCATGATGATACTGAAATCTTGAATAAATCTCATATAGAATGATGAAAGACGATGGAAACTTTAAACTTGTTGGATAGATAGAAACCAGCTTTGAATTGCTTTTACCTTTCTTTCATCAACTTGTCTACCTTAAAAACACAAATTATAAAGTAAAGAAATCACACTTATCCAACTTACCATAGAGCTTTTCTCATGCAAGGACATCAAATATCCTATAAAAATGTCCTTAGTGTTCTTCCTTAGATTTGTTGTAGATCAATATATCATCAAAGTAAACAAGAACAAAGGCACCAAGAAACGACATCAAACAAGTGTTTATAAGCCTCTTGAATATAGTAGGTTTGTTTGAAAGACCAAAGGGCATCACAAGCCACTTATATAACCTTTCCTTTCTCGTAATTACATTTTTCCACTCATCCCTTTCATGTATTTGAATCTAGTGATATCTACTCCTCAAATGTACCTTTAAAAACACCTTTATACTCATGTGTTTGGGTGTAGTTTCAGAGTTGAGGGTGATTTTCTTAAACCAAATCAAAGGTTATTCAAACTACAATTCAAATTATTAGGGAATTTCTTTAATTGATTTATATTCCAGTTTCTATCCCTTAGTGTAAAATTAAGTTTCAATACATGGTTCACATCAATGAGAAGGTTAGAGCTTCTACTAGCTTTGTAAATACTTTAGTGCTTCATGGTCTAAATGAAGGATGAACTCCTTTGGAACCAAATTGTGCATCAATGATTACGGGAACATACTAATGATTAAAACTCCTTTTCATAAGTGGAGTACTTGTGCTTGGATTTATTAAGCTTCTCACTATAGTATGCTAAGGGCGTCTCATTTTGAGAAAGAACAGCACAATCCCTACTTTGGATGCATCAGAATCAACTTCAAAGACAACTTCAAAGTTTGGAAGAGCTCAGATGGGAGTCAGGTTCAATTGATGCTTCACCACTTCAAATGCCCTATGAGCTTGAGGAGTCCACTCAAACTTCTAAAACTTTGTGATTTTGGTGAGGGGTTCCATGATGGTACTAAAGTCTTGAATAAATCTCCTATAGAATAAAGCAAGACCATGGAAACTTCTAACTTGTTGGATACTTAAAGATATTGACTAGGTTTAAATTGTTTCCACCTTTTTTCATTAACGTTTATACCTTGAAAAAAAACAATAAAGCCCAAAAAATAACTTCAAAAGTAAAGAAATCACACCTTCCCAAGTTTTCATAGAGCTTTTCTCATGCAAGGACATTAAATATCCTCTATAAATGTCCTTAGAGTTCTTCCTCAAATTTGTTGTAGATGTGTATATAATCAAAGTAAACCACAAAACAAGCACAAAAATGGCTTCAAAGAAGTGCTCATAAGCCTCTTAAATGTGGTAGGTATGTTTGAAAGACCGAAGGGCATCACAAGCGACTCATACAATCCTTCCTTTGTGTTAAATGGAATTTTTCACTAATCTTCTTCATGGATTTTAATCTAGTAATATCCACTTCTCAAATCAAACTTCAAAAACACCTTTATACTAACGTGTTTGTGGGTAGTTTGGGAGTGGAGGGTGCTTTACTTTAATCAACTCAAAGGTTATTCTACAAAATGTTCAAATCCTTAGGTCATTGCTTTAGAGGATTTAAATTCTAGTTTTAATCTCTTCATGTGGATTAAGTCTTAATACTTAGATTCACAAAAATAACAAGGTTAGATCTTCCATTGGCTTTGCAAATATTTCAATGCTTCTTCAAATGTAGGATGAACTCCTTATCATAAGTGGAGTACTTATGCTTTACTTTATTAAGCTTCTCACTAAGGTATGTTTAAGTCCTCCTGTTTTGAGAAAGCGTAGCACCAATCCCTACTTCGAATGCATCACACTCAATTTCAAAGACATCTTTAAAGTTAGGAAGAGCTAAGATGGGAGTTGGGGTCAATTGATGCTTCATCTCCTCAAATTCCTTTTTTAGCTTGAGGATTCCACTCAAACTTCTTTTACTTTGTGATTTTGGAGAGGGGTGCCATGATGGGACTAAAGTCTCGAATAAATCTCCTATAGAATGATGCAAGACGATAGAAACTTCAAACTTATTCGATACATGAAGCTGCAGACAAGCTTTGAATTACTTCCACTTTCCTTTCATCAACCTCTAAACCTTGAGAAGGCACAATTAAACCCAAAAACATAAATTTAGAATTAAATAAACACACTTTTCCAAGTTGGCATAGATCTTTTCTCCTACAAGGACATCAAATATCCTATACAAATATCCTTATTTTTCTTCCTATGATTTGTTGTAGATCAATATATCATCAAAGTAAACCATAAATAAATTCACCAATAAATGGCTTAAAACATGTGTTTACAAGCCTCATGAATGTGCTAGCTACGTTTGAAAGACCCAAGGGCATCACAACCACTCAGACAACCCTTTCTTCATCTTAAATGCAATTTTCTACCCATCACCTTCATGGATTTGAATATGGTGATATCTACTCCTAAAATCCCCCTTAATAACACCTTTATACTCACGTGTTTGAGGGTAATTTGAGAGTTAAGGGTGCTTTGGTTTGATCAACACAAAGGTTATTCGACCTAAAGTTAAAATCCTTAGGGTGATGCTTTAGATGATTTAAATTATAGTTTATATTACTTAGTGTGGATTAAGTTTCATTACCTACATTCATATCAATGATGAGTCTAGAGCTTTTTCTTTCTTTATAGATAATACAATGCTTCATGGACTAAATAAAGGATGAACTCCTTTGGATCCAAATAGTTGCGTCAATGATAAAGGGCACATACTAATGCTTAAAACTCCTTTTCATCACTATTAGCCCTTAGTTTTATTGAGATTCTCACTAACGTATGCTAAGGGCATCCATGTTGAGAAAGAACCACACTAATCCCTACTTTGAATGCATCACACTCAAATTCAAAGGCATCCTCAAATTTTCGATAAGCTCTGATGGTAGTTGTTGTTAATTGATGCTTCACCTCTTCAAATTCACTTTGAGCTTGATGGTTCCACTCAAACATCTTCAACTTCATGACTTTGATGAGGGGTGCCATGATGGTATAAAAGTTTCTAATAAACCTCCTATACAATAATGTAAGACCGTGGAAACTTCAAACTTGTTGGATACTTAAAGGTACAGACCAGCTTTGAATTGCTTCCATCTTTCTTTTATCAACTTGTATACCTTGAGAAGAAACAATAAACTCTAAAAATATAACTTGGGAGTAAAGATATCAAAATTTTCTAAGTTGCCATAAAGCTTTTCTCTTTCAAGGACATTAAATATCCTATGCAAATTCCCTTAGTGTTCTTCCTCATATTTATTGTAGATTAGTATATCATTACAGTAAACCATAAAAAATGCAACAAGAAATGGCTTCAAACAAGTGTTCATAAGCCTGTATAAAGTGCTAGGTTTATTTGAAAGATTGAAGGGTATCACAAGCCGCTCTCTTATAACCCTTCCTTGGTCTTAAATGCAATTTTTCACTCATCCCCTTCATGGATTTAAATATGATTATATCCACTCCTGAAATCTACTTTTAAAAACATCTTTTATCCATATAAATCATCTAATAATTCTTTCAATCAAGTAATAGGTAACTATACTTGATGCTGATCTTTTTTTATAGCCCTACTCTCAACACACATGCATAATTCTCCATTCTTCTTAGGCACTAGCAACGTTGGAGTAATACACAGAATTAAAGACTCTAAAATCATTCTTTTCTCCAACAATTCCTCCACTTGCCTCCTTATCTATTCACTGTCTTTGGGGTTGGTTCTAAAAGCAGGTTTTTTGGGTAAACAGATCCAAGGATAAGATCTAATTTATATTGGATATCACATTTACGAGGAAGCCTAAGTGGGATTTCCTTAGGAAATACATGAACGTACGTTTCAAGCAACCGAACAAGTAGGTGGTTGTTAGGTTTCTCCTTAGCTGAATCTTATTTATTTTCTAAACTAGTAAGGATTATATGTGGGATAGATTTATGTGCATGTTGTTCGGCCTCTAGAATGGTTATAAGGGTATGTGTTTTGACTTTTGGTAGGCTAGGTAGTGTGATTGTGGTGTTAGGTTTGTCATGTATTATGGGGGTTAAAATGATGTTAAGATTATTTTTAGAAAAGGAATTTGGGTTTTTGTATCCATTATGCATTACCCTCCTATCACACAACTAAGGTCTTCCCAATAACACCTGATAAACATCCATAGTACTACATCACACAAACGTTCTTCCTTATATCTACCAATCTTAAAAATAAGCAAAACAAAAGAACTTACTTAGATACCCTTTCCATATTCGAGCTATTGAACCATATAAGGATGAGGATGTGGTGATGTCAACAATTTGAGATTTTTAACTAAAGTTTGAGACATCATATTAGTGCAACTTCCACCATAAAAAAATCAAAGAGAAAACTTTCCTCTTTATAGTACACTTGGTGAGGAAGATAACATCCCTTTATAGTTGATCTTCATAATTAAGAACACTACTCAAAGCCTATTGAACTACCAAACATTGTCCTTCATATTGCCTAAAACATCCTAACTCCTCTCTTAATACTTCTATCTAATCTTTTTCTTCATATTCATTATCCTCTTCAAAACTAGGGTTATTATACGAGAAGTATTCAATTAGAGACATGATCTTCATATTCATTATCCTCTTCAAAACTAGGGTTTGAATGGGGGTGTTATATAGAGTTGGGGTTTCTTTAGGAGGTTCAAAGGGATTATGAATTATTTGGTTAGAGAGATTTATTAGGGTAGGTATAGTTTTGTGTATAAACATGTGTTTTCAGTTTTAGGTTTAGCTTTTTTGTTGTTTTCAACCTTATGAGTAAGTAGAATCAATTCTTTCAAGGTAGTATAAGGATGCAGTTCTACAAACCTAGTAATTCGAGCCTCTAAACTGCCTACGAACCAAACTAAAGTTTATGTTGCATCCTTGAACACGCTACACTTAACCAGGAATCCATCAAATTCTCGTCCATACTCTCTTACAATTTTCCCTCCTTACACAAGATGATAAAACTTCAAAAAGTTCTCTTGTACATAGTATGAAGGTAGGAATATCTCTTTGAGAAGTTTTTTCATTTTATCCCAAGTTCTTACCTTTTTCCCTAAACTTTCCCTCTTAGTACAAGCATTTTCCCACCTAGTGGATGCATATTTTCTCCATATCTTCTCCATATCTTCTAGGTGTAGGGGACTCATCTATCATACCAGCCAAATTATTGGGTAAGGGGATGTATCCTCTTTACCCCTTAACATCTTCACTTCTCCCTCAAGCCTAGTGTTTCGTTCTTCCAATCGCATGTACTTTTCCTCCAAGTTATAAGGGTTGTTACTACTTGAAAACGCCATGCAATTAGATGGTTTAAGGTCCCAACACCTTAGTTTTAGCTCTGATACAAGATGTTATAAATATGGGCATTCACACCAACATTTACAAGCCTCCAAGATTCAATCTTTAATGGGAAAAGAATTGTAATTCATAAAACTGTACAAACCAGGTGATTTAGCGTGTTAGAGTGTTTTGCATGACCTTTTATGAGTGTTTGTGTATGGGTTTGAAAGATTTGGCTAACCTTAAATCCTTATGTAGAATCCACAACTTAGATCACTAAAGCTTACTAAAATCACTACTTAATTTGCTAATAATCAAGCAAGCAAAGGAATAAACTTTCTCAAAATCCAAAAGCTAAGTGAACTCAAGAACTCGTGTATGAACACAAAGTAAGAATAATATTGCTTTAAATCTACTTATCACAAGTTTGATAGTGTACTGACCATAGGCTTAGTAGAAGTCCATCTCTAATTAAACTCCTACGATATAACTCATACGATAAAGATAATAAATTACAAAGATAAGAATAGATAATGTTAGAATTCTATATTTTGAAAAAGTTATTTTCTTCAAATCTTCAACTTTTAATCTCATTGCTCCACATGGAGATTTCTTATATGTGAGGAGGACTTTGGAGGGAGTTACTGATTATGGAGACCAACTATATGGTGAGTTAATTTTTCTCACAAGGTGTACCATTTAAGGAAAGGTATGTTACCTGATCACTAATGTATGGATTTGCACCAATGTTGCTTCATAAACCTTGGTTTTTAAACTGAAACTAAGTTTATCACCTTATCCACACCCATATGTCATCCAATGTCTGAATTAAGGTTAGGGACTTCATGTTATTTCATAGGGAACACATATAAACAGGAGTTATGGTGTGATGTCATCCCAAAAGATGCATGCCATGTTTTTTGGGAAGGTTGTGGCCCTTTTATTAAAGGGTAATACATGATGGCTATAAAAACACTAATTCCTTCACCAAAGATAACAAAAATATCATTCTCATGCCCATTGTCCCAAACAAAACCATTCCATCTAAACCATCAGCTAAAAAACCTACAAATGATACACATACCCTTATCGTTATCCTCAAAAAAAATACCCTAAGCTTGAACCATTGAAGGCTTTACTACTTTTTAAGTTTGAGGATGATGAGCTGAAATCCTCACCAAATCATCCACTACTTGACCCATTACTCAAGAATTTACCCATGTTTTTCCTATTAAAACACCCTCTGGCTTACCTCCAAAAAGAGATATCCAACCTAAAATAGATCTTATACCTGGTTGTATCTTAACCCAAAAATTATTCTATGGAACTAATCCTTGGGAAACTGAGTAGATAAGGAGGCAAGTTGGAGAGCCTTTAGAGAAGGGCTTGATTTAGGAATCATTAAGCCCATGTGCTATGTCTACACTTTTAGGGCCTAAAAAGAATGGGGAATAGAGAATGTGTGTAGATAGTAGATCCATCAACAAAATCACAATTAAGTACTAATTTCCTATCCCTAGATTAAATTATTTTCTTGATTACTTATATCGTGTGATGTGAAGCTAGGTAGGAAAACCGTAATTCGCACAAGGGATAAAACTAAATGACAACTTGCTGCTTACATACCTTATGTCTGAATTCTATGTGGAATAATCCTTAAAATTAATTAAAGTTATGGCACCCTCAATACTTAGATTTATCCTCATGTGAGCTTAAATCTAATGCGCCAACTCAAACTCTTTGCAAACACACAAAGAAAAAAAAAACCTTCTTAAAGTTTATTTCTTAGTTTAATAATCTTATTTTTATTTACCCTAAGATTGCTACTCATCATCCCATGAGACTGCTATGTTGCCTCTAAGACATGACCATCCTTACCAAGTCACCATCCAATGAATGTTAAGCCACCTTCAAGTCAAATCTTTATATAGAGATCTTAGCTTTGAAAACCATAATAAAATTCCTAACCTTAAGGCCAAAAATTTCATCCTTTAAGAAAGTTTCCAAGATTGAATCTTTCCATCCAAAAACCTACTCCAATTCTCTTATGAATGGCTTCTTCATATAGTATGATAATAAAGATAAAAAACAATCCATAATATATATGCCTTAAATCAGAAAAACTATATCAAGTGAAGTGGGAGAAAACGTATAGGCAAAACCAACTTATTTTCCATATCCCCTAATCTACCATATTCTCGTGTGCTTAGTGTTGTTGTAAGTGGTTATGCACACATATATACAACCTTAAGATGCACGTATGATATGATTTAAGGTTATGACATTGAAGATTTGATTGAAGCAATAAAAAAGTATGTAACTATAGGGGAATTATCAAATTATGAAGGCTTAAATCTTCTAGGTTCAATTACAGGAAGTATTTGTGTGTGCATGGTGACATGAAACGTCTAGCACATGTGAATAAGGATGGTTTTGGTGGATAGGGGAAATAAATTGGTTTTTCCTATGATATTTCTCCCACTTCACTTTATAGGGTTTTTCGTATTTCAAGCATACGCGTTTTAGTGTCTTTTGTTTTGGAGTCTTGTTTGTAGAAGCCATAAAAAAGGGCATTACAATGCTTGATGATTTACTACTACTCCAAATGACATGGAATGTGACAAGGATATGGTCAAGACGTGGCATGATGATGTGGTCATCCACTGGGTTTCCTCGGTCAAGGGTTAGACTTTTGCTTAGATTATGTAAATTTGTAATTTTATCTTTTTGGATAAGATAAAATTCTAATTAACACTCGATAATGTTAGAGTTTTGGTTGGATTATGTAATAGATAGGTTATCCTATTGGTTATTAGCAATCCTATTAGAAGTAGGAGTCCCAATTAAGATGGGATTAGAACTCTTAAACTATGGGTATAAATAGATGTGCACCCAAGATCGAAAAATTAGAGTTTTTAACCTAATAAATAAACTTTGAGGTTTTCTTTTCTTTGTTGAGTGTCACAAAGAGTTTTGAGTTGGTGATTTTCTTTAGAGTCGTGTGTCTTAAAGGTAGTTTGAGAATTAAGGGTGCTTTACTTTAATCAAATCAAAGGCTATACAACCTAGATTTCAAATCCTTGGTGCATAAATCTATAGAATTTAAATATTAGTTTATTTCCCTTGTGTGAATTTAGGTATTAATACCTAAATTAACATTACCCTAGAAAATTTGTATCTCCATAAGCTGATAATCCATCCATAGTTGCATCCATCTTAGTAGCTTCATTTTAATCTTCAAAGTTATCACCTTAAATCATATTATGGTGCTAACGTGTTTTCCAAGTTACATTTGAGGAGTGGCTACCATCAAATCATAAATTTTGAAGGGGATTAGTGGAAAACAACATTTAGGACAAAGAAAGGATTATATGAGTGGTTGGTGATGCATGTTGGTTTGTCTAATGCACAAAGTACATCCATAAGGCTTATAAACTAGACTCTAAAGCCATTTCTTGGTTCACTAGTGGTGGTTTACTTTGATGACATTCTAGTGTATAGTAACTTTGAAAGAGCAAGTAGAGCACTTGCGTAGGATATTTGAAGTTCTAAGACAAGAGAAGGTTTTTGGGAATATCAAGAAGTATGAGGTCTTTTAATAATTAGTATTTCTAGTAATCATCATGTCTAGCCAAGGAATTCAAGTTAATGAGAGGAAAGGGGTAACAATTCAAGATTGGCTAGTTCGTACTTGCATTCAACATATGTGTAGGTTCCATGGCTTAGCTTCATTTTATATAAGGTTTGTTCATAATTTTAGTATCATCATGGAAGCCCTCATTAAGTTAGCTAATCTTAAGAAATTCGAGTGGAATTCCCAAGCTCAAATAGCGTTTAAAGAGGTGAAAAAAGGTTCTCATAGCTCTTTTCCTAGCTCTTCTTAGTTTTGATGAAGTATTTGAGGTTTAATGTGATGCATCATGAGTTGGAATTAAGGTTTTTCTATCTCAAAATGGGCAACCCTTTTTTTTATTGAAAAGTTGAAAGATATTTAAAATCAGTTTCAAAAAATATTAGAATAAAAAAATTATCATTTGAAGATCTTGAGATATGATCAAAATAGTGAGGTACTTGAACTCGAATGAGATATCTGCAACATATTTGAGTGTCTTGTATTTCTTCTTATTTCAACCAATATAACACATCCTTTCTTCTCACATGCTCAAGTATAATATCCTTTTACTTCAAATACTTGCGCTTCTTCATAACTGTTCTCAAAGTCTCATGGATCACTTCATTATAACTAAAGCTCATGCTAAAACTCCGGGATTGTTCTAATATTCTTGAAATCCATTAACACTAAAAACACCTAATAACACACCAAATGAATGAAATTTAACTAAAATCATGCAAAATATCCCTAAAAACACTCCTAAATTACACACTAAATATGACTTATCATACAGCATAAATATTTGCCTGTTGTGCCAAAATCAAGCCCCTATTTGGATAATGTGGCTTATAAATTAGCCTATTGTGCCAAAGGGGTGCCATAATAAGGGTGACACGGCTTATAAATTGAGGGAATGATATTTGTATTCCTTATGCCCATGCAATTTACAAAGGATACTTTAGTAAGTTTCACTAAGGAAGTACTTTGTAATAGTCCCTTTGCTCGGACTGATTTGACAACTTTGACAATTTAATTCAATCTGCAATTGAATAACCTAAAGAGATCATTGATAGTTTTTCTACCTTTGTCTCCTCTAGTAATAGAAGAACTCCACTTGGGGATTTCTTTAGTTCATAGATCCACCTGTAGTTTTCCTTATGAATTTGGCAAGGGAGGTTTGGATAAGAACATTTTTTATCTTGATTTCTTAAGAACACCCTAAGGAAAAAGGACTTTTTAGATGCTCCATTACGAATGTGAATTTGTGCTATAATGACTCCATTGAGAATCAGATCTTAATCTTATTTGCATTTTTATCCCCAATCGTGATTTTTACTATCTTAGTTGTGTGATTTATTTTTATCTGCTTGCTAGGGAATCCTAACCCGACTTTGTGGAGTACATCCCACATTTAGGTCGTGTTTTAGGGTCATGAACACTATTACGGATAGATGGCATTTCTTAGGGACACCTCTCGCATCTCAGTTTGCTTTTTAAGAATTGTAACCTGCGAGACTGATTATTTAAACGCCTCCCATTTAAGGATCCCTTTTATCCGTATAGCTTATTTTGGGGAGTCCTCTCATCCGAGATTGTCTTAATTCATATAGTGTATTATAGGGAAGCTTCAATCTAGGATCACTTAGATCCACACAACTTATTATGGAGACGCCGTCTAATCGAGATCTTTTTTTGAGTTAAGAACCCTACAAAGAAAATAAGGGACACTTCCCATTCTAGTGCATGTGAGTATGTGGGGTCAAACTAGATTTTTTGATTCTCAATGAAAAAGCACTGACATTCAAAGTGTCATTTCAGAGTTTTAGGGGATGAATTCTCAATAACCATTTTTATTTCTGTAAAGAGGATGAATTCTTATTGACGTTATTTCATAATGGATTTAAGTAGTGAGCCCTTGATTTTGCTCATGTTAAAGATGTCAAAGTCTTTGCAATTTGGTTATTGGATATGACATGAGGATTATCTTTTTGGTTATTTTTGAGTTACCACCTTAATAGGGATTTGCTTATCAAGTTTTTCTAGGGATTCTCCCTACTGAAGATTTATTATATATCATGGCTACTTGTATCTGGTTTTTAAGTTTTTAGGCTCTAAGTGTGTTTATTAATGTTAGAGGCAAATATAGTTTTGATAACCTAGAATTGTTTTTGTGTATTATAACGTGTCTAGCGAGGGCTTAAAGCTCCTTGCATGTATTTTAGGCTCTACTATAATAAGCATTGAGGGATATGTCAATGGACCCAAAGAAGAGGCCCCAAATTAAAAATTGATTTCATGCTTTTAGAAGGATTATAGCAGGTTTTTTTTGCATTAAAAAATTTTAAAGGTGTGGAATCCAAATAGGTTTAGGTGGATAATTTGATGAATGAATTGTCATAAGAGAGCTCAATTTTTGAAACTCGACCTTCCCTTTTTAGTTAAGAAAAGTGGAAAGTGCTCTACCCCACTTTTAGAGACATTGAATTGGTCAAGGATTTTCCACCAAAATATTAATGGGAGTTTTGGAAACCTTGGATTTGAATCCCTTAAATTACTCATGTAAATGGTTTGCGAACTATGAGAAGGTTTTGTAATGAGCAGCGTACTTTAATCCGTGAATGTATATAAAATAATAAAGGTAGAGAAAGAGAACAAGTCAAATTTAGTCCTATATAAACATCTAAATACAAAGGCAAAGCACACTCTAAATTTAGTTAGGTAGGCATATTAATAATTATGCACATAAATCTATATTTAGTGACCACTTTGTTAAATATCCACAAGATTATGGCTACATATGTCCGGACGTCTATTATTTATCTTATTAGGCATGGAATTTAATCAATAGGTCTTGATTATAAGCATAAGTTGAATGTGACCATGTAATTACAATACAAAGTAAGGATTATGTATAAAATTTTATAATTTAAATAAAGCAAAGGAGTCAAGAGTCAATAGGTTAGAATGGTTAGAATGCAATGTAAGTATTATTCATAATGATGATGATGATGATGAGTTGAATATTCGCTAGTCAAATGAAGGTTGAGACCTAGAGAAACCTTTTCTTTATGACATGCTTCAACTAAAGTGGCAAGAGTCTAGTTCAAAAGGCATTTGTGGTTTATCCCTAGAACATCATTGATATATATAGACATGAACAAGATCATGGTATGAATTATGATGCTTGAATAAAAAATAAGCCTTAAGGATAACACTTAAATGTACATTCAAGTGTGATGTACACTTGATGAGTGATATTTATATCACTCATTTGTATCTTCCTAGTAGAGTTTCTTACTCTTTTTGGCATGTATTTGTCCTATTTTATCCTATTTTTTATCATTTTATGCATAGTGTAGGCTTAGGAGCATGTCTCAAGTTTTTATCTTATTTTTCTTGATTTCCCGTTATCTTTTCTACTTTTAGGCGTGTTTTTGTGGCTTGATGTAGGTATCAAATGAGCTCAAGCATGAGAACTAAAGAATGGAGATGTATAGTACAAAAGTCAAGAAGAGAAGCTAAGAGGTCGCTCATAAGTTGAACCAAGAGCCTCTCAAGGGAAATAAACCTAAGTGAGCGCTCACTCTATCACAAGAAATCGCTCATTTCAATGGGAATGGACAGGTAGAGAGCTATAAGAAGACATCAAGCAGTCTCCAAGAGGTTGCTTATTAGCTTAAGCGGCTACTCAAAGTTGTACTGAGTAGCCGCTCAGTTCACTGGAACTAGGAAATTGGCCTTACGAGTTGGTGCTTGACTTTGTACTTTGCGTCTGCTCAATTGTTTTTTGGCAACTTTGTAGCATGCTCCAATCTTCTACAAGAAGCAAGGATGGCTAAAAAGGCACGAAGGAAGGAATCATAGAGACATTGAATAGCAGTAGTTTTTGACCTATAAAAATAGCTTAGGGTTTCATTATTGTTCTTTCTCAAAACCTTAGATTACTACTAGATTTTTCATCAGTTTTTTGTAGTCTCATCAAAATCATCAATTGTGAGACATCAATTCCTTATCAATATATCAATATTTTTTTCACTTTGTCATGCTTTATAATTCATAGTTTTAATTTATTTTTGTTTTCGTTAATATATGTTTGATTATTATTAGTTTCTCGCTTAGTTCGTTCATCATTAATCTTGAATTAGCTAGTATGTCTCGTTATTTTGATTATTTTATGTTTTTTTATTACTAGTCATAAGTAGTTAGATTAGTTAGGGGATAGGTTGAAAACCCTTTCCTGAGCATGGATGATGTTTAAATTATAGAGTTGGTTTCTTGATGGTTTAAGTGTGATTTAATGTTGGATTTTGGTTGGAGTCTAGATTGGACATATAGATTTCTTCCATTAATTTACTAGGTCGACGACATTGAGAAATGCAGATTTAGGTAGTGACCCAATGTTAAGTGTTATTGACTTGAATGATATTAGGTTTTGATTTAAATTTATTATGTTGTTTGGATGCTTTATAATATGATTTCCTCGTTCTAGCCTCCTCACTCACCATCGATCAACTCCACAACCTTCAGTGTCTCATTTCCTACGACATTCTGTCTAGGATCCCTCCTTTCGCTATCCAAGGAAAGCCAACTCTCCTCCCATACCCCTACTCGCTGACCATTACAAATTCTCCAGCACAACCCTTCTAGCAGTAACCTTTTTGCCCCCCAAATATTCCTCCATGAATATCTTGGGTTAAAACCCCTTCTTGCTTCTATAAAACTACAATTCTTATGGTATCTAGCTATGAAAATCCGAGCTATCAATGATTCTGGCTCCTAAAGTAGTCTCCAACCCTGCTTAGCAAGCAAAGCCAGATTAAACACTTTTAAGTCCCTAAACCCCATCCCTCCCATAGCTTTTGGCAAAAACACATCCTCTCCTAAGACATCCAATGCATTCTCCTTTTCTCATGATCACCACCCCACCAGAATCTTGCTATCATGGAATGAATCTCCTCTATCATTCCATCAGGTAACCGAAACACGCTCATCATATAAGTAGGAATTTCTTGTACCACTACGTTAATTAAAACTTCTTTCTCTGGCTTCGATATGAGCTTTTCCTTCCACCCCCTTAGTTTTCTCCAAATACGCTCCGTGATTTTCCCAAACACCGCTTTCTTTTACCTTCCAACTGTAGTAGGGAGACTTAAATACTTATCGTGCTTGTCTACCTCTGGCACTCTCAATAGCCTGGAAATCCCCTCTCTCCTAATGACAAACACCTGTTTGCTAAAAGTTACTTTTAATTTGCCAAAATTTATCTTCTACCCGGATGCCCCTTTATATACCCTGATAATATTAGCTATTTTGGAACAAATCCTGAGAATTAGCCCTAACAAACAAAATACTGTCATCATAAAAAAACAGATGGGAAATTCTTGGAGCTCTATTGCATATTCGGTCCCCATGGATCTGCTTACTTCTTACCACTTTAGAGAGAAGGCCTAAGAAAGCATATACACATAAAATAAATAGATAAGGGGAGATAGGATCCCCTTGTCAAAGTCCTCTATGAGATTTTAGCTCCCCCATAATCACCCCATTTATCTTGAAAGAAAAGCACACACTGTTGACACAATCCATCACCTTTTCCCTCTACCCCACCGAAAAACCCATCTTGCTCATCATCTTATCAAGGAATGCATATTCCACCCTATCATAAGCCTTACTCATATCAAGATTAAAAGCCATTGATCCCTTCCTACCCTCTCTACCCACTTTCATACTGTGGAAAATTTCATATGCGATCAACGCATTATCTGTAATGATTCTTCACTAGTAGAAAATACTTCAATTGCTTCGTCTCAGTTGCTGCGATTAAATACATTTCAAAGCACATGAATAGGGAGAATATAATTTTAACCTAAATACTACGATTATTTAAAATAATGCAGTACTTATAACCATAAGTGTTGTGGTCATTTTTAGAAAACCATAATATTTATTCTTGTGAATTGGTCTGGCAAAAAGGAAGTCTGGGAAAATACCATTGAATAAGTGCTGCGGTTTTTAAAATAACCGCAGCACTTATAACCACAAGTGTTGTGGTTATTTTAAAAACCACAACATTTATTCAATGATATTTTCCCAGACTTCCCCTTTTCCAGGCCTTTTCAAAACACAAAAACTTTTCCCTAGACTCCCAACACTTCAGCGCACAAAAAAAAAATCCTAAGTCTACTCTATTCTTCTCTAGCCCTAACCTTTGTCCCTTCGTCTTCTCTAGCCCTAACCTTCATCTTCTCTAGCCCTAACCTTCATCTTCTCTAACCCTAACTCCATAACTTAACATCTCCCATTTTCGTCTCTAGCCCTAACCCTATAACACCCACTACCTAACTTTCTTCCTCACGCAATTTGAAACCTACTCCTCTCTCCCACTCATGCCTCCATGGATATGACGTAGTGAAGCATTTTGAAGCTTACTCATCTCTCCCATTTTGAAGAAGTCTACATACTCTAAATTTCAAAATCTAAAGGTTTGTTTATGCCTTGAACCCTAGTATATATATTTTTTCTAAATTTTTTTTGTAATTTGTTAATATATTAATGTAAAGATGATAAACTCTTGTATGTTTTGATTAGCATGTTATATGTTGTATTTATGAAGGAATAATTCTTAAAAATCGAATTTCATAGATTATATGGTGTTATAGGCATTTTTTGGAGAAAACAAGTTGACAAATCCCCCTTTGAAGTATTTGCAGTCTGTAAATTTCGAAAAATACCTACTTTAGACATATTATAAGCCTCATTCGGAGTCTTATAGCCAATTTTATGGCTTCTCAAATATTTTTTTCAATATCTCAAATACTACATTACCAAGGCCACTAAAGGCTAACATAGTTGTGTAGTACCTCTTAAAATAGGGGGTTTCAAAAAAAAATTACGCCATTCGGACTATCGAACTAAGAGATATACCTCTCCGAAGTTTTCAAAACGTCGGAATAGCACTCGAAATCTATGAAGAACGAATTGGTTGTTTGTTTTGAATGTAAAATATTGTAGATCGCAATTTTGTTTGCCAAAACGAGTGGTCATAATAGAATTTCGGATTTATATGATTCACGATTGATCATTTCTGAACTTTTCTTATCTTTTATGACATATTATTTAACACATTATGCATAATATTCTTAGCTTAGATCAGATTATATTTTTGATTAAATATGTTGTGTTGTAATAGTATATAACAATTAGATTTGCAAATATAACATTTTAAGAGATATTAATTATTAATAATATACTTTTATATATAATTAACACATAAAAGGGCCTATTATTTTATTTTTGTTCTAGAATTCATCAATTGTTGTAGTTTTCTAATATAATCGCAACATTTAATTTATGTGTACTGTGGTTATATTAGAAAATCACAACACATATTAATTTTAGAATAAAAAAAATCAAAAAACCAATTAAATGCTGCGGTATTAGAAAAACCGCACCAAATATATTTATTAATTGTTGTGGTTTTTCCAAAACACCGCATTAAATAATGATAAAGAAACAACTTTTTTTAAATTTTTTAAAAATATATGCTACCGTTTTTTTGGTAAAATCGCAGCAATTATTAGCAATATGTGCTGTGATTTTTCTAATAATCGTAACATTTGTTATTTTTATTGTTGCATCTAAAAAACCGCATCATTTGTTGTTTTCCATGTGCTTCACCTATATATGCTAGAAATCCGCAGCATATAGACATTTCTCTACTAGTGCTTCCTAGAACAAAAGCACTTTGACTTTCAGACTCCACCGTAGGAAGAAAAATTTTCAACTTGTTTGCCATAACCTTCGACTCCACTTTGTATAGGACATTGCATAGACTAATTGGTCTAAATTCTTCCATTCTTCTCGATTCTTTGCACTTTGATATCAAGATAATGCAAGTTTTATTTGCCTCTTCTAAATTTCCTTATCCTTTCCACCAATTCACCACAAAATTTACTACCTCCTCCTCTATGATAGACCAAAACTTCTGGTAAAACAACGCATTAATCCCATCCGGCCCCGAGGTCTTATTTAGGTGCATTTGAAATAAATGCCTCACTGAATTCCTCCTTCATAGGTTTTCTATCCAACATCTCATTCATCTCTGCATTGACCACCTCACCCACCCCTTTAGCGCCTCTTCAAAATTTATTGGCCTAAAAGAAGAAAAAAAAACCTTCAAAGAACTCATGAACAATGCCCTCCATTCTCTTTACACTCATACACCAAATACCCCTATCATCCTTAATGCTTCTGATCAAATTTCTCCTATGTCTAAGAGACTCCTTTTGATGGAAATAAATGGTAATTTTATCCCCATCATGAAGCTCCTTAACTCTAGACCTCGAATACCAATATGACTCTTCTAATCTATGCAGCTCATCCAGCTCTATAACAATCTCCTTACCTCGCCGTATGGAATAACTATCCATTAACCCCCCTCTTGAACTCACTTTAGCTCCGCTTTCTTCTTTTTAATTTTTCTCCTAAAGTTGTCAAACGTATTCTTTGCCCACTTAGCAAACAATTTCGACACACTCTTCAACCTATCCATTATAACATAATTCTTGCCCTCTTTCCAAGACCTCTGCACCACCTCTCTACACTTATCATCCAACAGCCATAACGCCTCAAAGCAAAATTGTCTCTTCTATGCCCACTCTACATCACTAGTCCCTGCCTTCAATATAATTGGACTATGATCAGATTTATACCGGGGCAATCAACTATGCTCATCTTTGGGAACACTTCTAATAACTCAAGGCTCGCAAGGAATCTGTCTAGTCTTTCTCTAATCAACAATGACTCAGCCTGCCCTCTTTCCCATGTGAATCAACTTCCATAAAAACCTAAATTAACTACCCTGCAACTATCTATAGCCTCTCAAAACATGTCCATGCACCTCTCCTCCTGGAACTCCTCCCTCCTTTTCGCTAGCTTTGACAATTTTGGTGAAATACCTAAAGAAAAGCAAGTACTAGCTGCTGATTTGATTTGCGTGTGCTATAGGACATGCAAACAACACTAGAGACCAAGCGTAAGCACTGACAAGCAAGATTAAAGGACAATAATAGAAATAAAACAAAAATGAATTACAGCAAGACTATAATCTAAACATAACAGTCCCTGGAAACGTCGCCATTTTGATAACCGGCTTTTAGCGTTGTTTACTAAAAGACTAGTTATACAAACAATATTTATAATCACCCTAATACTACTACAACTAGTATAATGGAAAGCCGGGGGTTGAACCTCAAGGACAAGGGATGCTAGTTTATAGACTTGATGTAAAGAGTTTACTTGAGATGCGGGTTTTCTAAACTATACTAATGACAAGAAAGCAAGCAAGAATAAAAACAATAATAGAAAATGAAAGAAAAATGGGGATAGATTAGCTCCACCCTAGGCTGGACAACAAAACTAGTAGATAAACTAGGTCAGGGGAAATCGATCAACAATCAATCAAGACACTCTAGATAACGAGAGGAAGTTTGCGACCCTATAAATCACATGAACAACCTATAATCACCCTATGTCTCCTAAGGAGTGGAAAGACAAAATTTGCATCAAATATCAATCAAACAATCATCGATAATCTCGAACCCTAACCGTATGCATGAAGAATAAGCCAAACCTAGGGTTTCACTAATCAAACCCTAAGAGAACTACTCACTCATAGGCATAAATAGAGACATAATAACAACAAGAGTAATGAAATTAAAAAAAGCAATAAGTGAAAGCAATAAACAAAATAAAGTAATAAAGGAAACGAGAACTTACGTAAACGAGAATACTTGAATGAAAAACTGCTTGAATCCGAAACACAATGGTTGAAAAGGAGAACATTAAAAGCCTTAAATCTAAACTAGTGCATAAATGAAATGAAAGCAATGAAATGATGTTCCAAGTTGAGGCACAAGAGCTCTTAAAATTAGCATGAGGGTTTTATATAGAGAAAGGGGGTATTTATATCCTAAGAACATAAGGGGGTAAAACCCTAGAAGAACCCTCGAGGGCCGGCTTAAGAAAGAAATAAATTCTACAAAAATAGGCACCACTTGACTGAATGATGGGTGGACTCGGCCGAATGGGAGTAAATTCAGATGAATAGTTATGTGCTTCACCTACATCAGAAAGCAAGGGAACAAAATCTGGGAACTGTCCACCATTTGACCAAAGGAAGCCTTGATTCGGCCGAATGGATGGTGATTTGGCCAAATGGGTGGTGATTTGGCCATATCAGAGAACTTGAATCATATGCTTGAGTTCATGTCTTCCATTCGACCGAATGGTGCTCAAATTCGGTCGAATTGAGCCTAAATCCAGCTATATAGCTTCTTCAAAGTGTCCAATGGCTTCTGAACTTCATGGGATCTTTGAGAGCGACATGGAATACGGCCCAAGCTATGATATGTGCATCAAAACTCTTGATAAGGGTGTCAAAGCCTCAAACACGTCACACTTTACCTTGAAATCCTCGAAAAATACCTAAAATGACCTTAGAAGAACTCAAAGACAAGATCAAGGTAAAATCAAGCATAATGTGCATAAAATCAATCTAAAACCGTGAGACTTGACACTAAAATGGGGTTGTAAATGTGCTCTAAAATGAGCACATCACCAGCTGAAGAAAGATATTGGTGGGTCTTAGTTCCCCTAAGTTTAGCTTCACATGGATGATGTCACTACAAGTTTCTGGCAAGCTAATAGTCTCCACAACACCTACCTAATGCTTATTGCATACGATATCCTTAAGGAACTTGGAATAGGCAGGCATTTGCTTAATTGCATCGGTAAATGGGATGTTGATGTACAACTTCCTAATGAACTATAGGAATTTTGCAAACTACTTATCTATTTTAGACCATGTAAACCTAGCTGGGTAGGGAAGCTTCTCTTAAGAGGGGGTAAAACTCATTTCCTTGTTGCCTTCCTTACTATTTTCCATCTCACCCTTATCTTCACTTATCTTCTTTACATTCATATTCTCTAGACTATTGGGTTGACTTTCACTCACCTTCTCCACTACTCTCTCAGGTACTTATCTTAGGTCATCCTTAAGGGTATTGGCAAGTTGGCTAATCTGATTCTCAAGCATTTTATTGTGGTTTTACATTTGCCTTAGGCTTTCCTCAATGTAATTATTCTTTTTGGTTAAGGTGGCCATAAAGCTCTCCATCAAAGACTCTAAGTTAGACTTCTGAGGTGGAGGTTGAGTTTAGGGGGGTTATACCTAGGTCTAGAATTGAATTCAGGTGGGTTTTATTGGTTACGATTTTGGAATTTGCCTTGATTTGGGTTTTGAAACCTATTCTCATTCTTATTTGGCCAATAGTTTCCATATCCTCTAAAACTACCCTAACCATGATTTTCTTAGTTCCTATTGCCTTGGAAATTCCCTTATTTTTGTCCTCTAAAATTCCTAATCCCCTAGTTTTGAAAGATTCCCTAGTTATGCCCATTGAAATTCCTATTCCTTGGTTCTTCCCATTTCTCCAACCAAAATTTGGGTGAGTTCTCCATCCAAGGTTAAAGGTGTTAGAGCATGGATCAAATTCAGGGTTAGGAGCTATATTATTCAAGGCATTAACTTATTCCATTCTAGATGGTAAATTCCCTATAAAGGTTAGTAAATGACATTGCATAGGTTTATGATCATAATCACCACATACATCACTAAATAACACCTGTATAGGAGCATATCATTACTTGATAGGGTTAGATATTTTTGTCATGACACCTACTATCAACAAAATCTCGACTTAACCTATTACAAGTAATGGGCAAGTAAAGGTTGAATCCAGAGGGAATAACTTCTAATAGGTACCGAACACTAATAGTTCAACAACAAGCTAGGTCAAGCTAAGACAAGGATTAATACTAAATATAACTAGAATATATTAAGAGGTTCTAAAACACTTTTTATAAAATGGAAAAAGCGCTAGGGTTTGGGATTCAACACCGATACCTAAAATGAACGAGCTAAGGCTGGGAATTGGACTCAAAGTGTTATAATATGAGGCTCACTAACTTGCTGTCACCTCGATTATTTTAAGGAAAGGTATTAAAATTGGGATTTCTCGCCTAATAAATTAGGGCCGTAATAGTAGAGGAAGATGTTAAATCAGCAGGGAATGTTCCTTTAGTTTCTTCTTTCCCGAAGGACACCATATATTGGGGACCAAGAGAAGATGGGTTTTTTATGGTTAAATTCGCGTATTGGCTTGGGAAGTTAGGTTGTAGAGTGGGGAGGAGACAAATGATAGAGGAAGAGGAGAAGAGCTTTTAAGCTATGCCACTTTGCCTGGAGAGCTAGCTCAAATATGATTGCAGGAAAAGAGAATCTTCATAAGAGGAGGGTTTGTGATAATGATAGATGCCAGAGGTGTGTTAACTCAGTAGAAAGCCTCACTCATGCTTTGATTTCGTGTCCCCAATCCAACTAGATCTAAAATTCATCGGAATTTTCTAAAGTCATTGGAGATAGTCAAACGAGAGCATTTGGCCAGATTGCATGGGCAGCGTGGAGTATTAAAAATAAGGAAATTTTCGAGAATTATGCAGGGGTGGGGTGGATATTGTGAAGGGATATAGGATTTTGGTGGAGGACTACAAAAAATTTATAGGGAAGGTGTTAGTAACAGTAATGTACAGAGGATGGTTACTTGATCTAGCTGGGCTACCCCTCTAGTCGGAAGGGTCAAGGTAAACTCGGATACAGCTGTGATTGGCGAGTTGGGGGTGGGTATTAATGCGGTAGTTCGAGATGAGATGGGGAATATCTTGGTAATGGTGAGTCGAAGGATGATGGTGCATTGGAAGGTAGAGATGGCAGAAGCTGTAGCTGCTTGTTTGGGGCTCGAATTGGCGAGGCGATTGAGAGTGAAAATGGTGCTTCTAGAATGTGATGCTCTAGGCATAATCTCTCGAAGATTAAGAATAAGATCAGAGGACTTAGTCCAACTTTCTTGTTTTTCAATGTTATTAGGTATTTGGGGGAGGATTCTGACATGTTTGAACGCACTCATATTAGGAGGGAGGGGAATGTTGTTGCTCACTCTATTGCTAGGATGGCATGTCCAAATGAGGAGGATGTTATTCTCTTTTCAAATTTCCCGTAGGGGATAACTGAGCTTGCGGAGTATGATCTTCTTTAATAATTAAGTTTTCAAAAGTTTTTTAAAAAAAAACTAGCTTCTATTTTTTCTTTATCCATTAATATCCATAAATCTCTCTCTCTCTCTCTCTCTCTCTCTCTCTCTCTCTCTCTCTCTCTCTCTCTCTCTCTCTCTCTCTCTCTCTCTCTCTCTCTCTCTCTCTCTCTCTCTCTCTCTCTCTCTCTCTCTCTCTCTCTCTCTCTCTCTCTCTCTCTCTCTCTCTCTCTCTCTCTCTCTCTCCTCTCTCTCTCTCTCCCTCCCTCCCTCCCTCCCTCCCTCCCTCCCTCCCTCCCTCCCTCCCTCTCCCTCTCCTATTTTCAATCTATTTTCTCCTATTTCAATCTATTTTCTACGTTTTCTCGACATAGACCCCTGACATTTTTCCTCTTCAACTTTCCTTAATTTTTGTATCTACATAAACATTAAACAAAAGATATGAGATACATAAAATAATCAATTATAAATAATTTATTTGTCCTTCTTCCTCATTTGTGGGAAATATTTTAATTTTTTCTCTCTCTAAGTCCTATTTTAAAATCAAACCTTATCTCTTAATCCTTATTATAACATACTAAAATATACTTATAAATGTAACATTATTTAACACCACACAATTTCCCAAGCCACATGGCATTATGAGCGTGATTTGCTAAGAAAAATAGTCATTGTTGATAGCTTCAAATTTAGAATATGCATAGTAGGAGTCTCTAAATCCTTTCTAGTCATGATTTCTTTTATAATATATATTCATAGTTATTTATTTCAATAGTTTACGCTCTTGAAATCTATCAGAGGTAATTTCTAAATTTATAATTTTTATTTTTATTTAGTATTTGGGGAGAAAATAAAAATTAATATTGTAGTAATGGATCTCGTTTGTTCTTATGACATTTTTTTCTTATCTCGACATACTAGTAATCATTATTGCAATGAATTTCATTTTAAATCATTTTTATATTAATGGAAAAAAATATGATATAGCAATAATTATTAAATGATCCATTATGAAAAAAATTCAATGATAAAACTAACATTGAGGCTGTTGTTCTTTCATAACTTTTCATAGTTTAATTGTACAATTAATGATTTCATATATTGTATGATCATATGATTATATGATTATTTAATTGAGTAACTACTTTAAAAATTCTTATATTTGAAATTTTTTGTTATACAATCATATTTTATCGTAAGGTTACCTATAAATTAAATTGATTATATTTCCCTTATTATCTAGAAATTTTGTGCTTAATGATGATGTAAACAATATATTATTTATGTTTTTAAAAGTTTGGATTTTTCCTTAACACCCATTAGTAGTGTTTATGCAATTCTACATTTGTTGATTAATATTTTATTTTATTTATTACCTTATAGAACGAGAAACTAAGATGGAAATATCTTTTAAATATTGGGATGATTGTGTTCACCCACTAGACATAGAAGCGTTATGGTTAGATCCTCAAGTAAGAACAGAATGGTTGGATGCCGGAGAGAATAAGGGCCAAAAAGTCCACTTATCAAGAGACCCTGATGGACAACCTTTCCTGACACAAACTGAAATGAGGGTAAGAAAATGCATATTTATTTGAATTTCATCTTGCCTGATTTATATTTTACCTTTTGTTTAAAACATGACTGCATATTGAAATTTGCAATCACAAAATTTGTTATTGTTGTATAAAAGTTGGAGTTAGATATAAATATAAAAACTAAATTTTGACTATAGTTTTTGAACTCAAACCATGAAATTTTGACATGCAAATACTAAAAAGATAAAGTATGACATGTAAATCAATATAAGAATTCTAATTTTGAGATATGAGTGTTTTTTAAACCTTACTAGATGTACTTCCTCTCATCTCTTCTTTATCTTAATAAGTATTAAATCATGGAATCAAGCTCAAATGTGAGTAGGCTTAGCTCGATCTTGAAACTAATTTACTTGGCTCGTGCTAAGCATCAATTTTTTTATATTTTCAAGCTTGGCTCAAGCTCATTTAAAAGATATTGAACTCGGTTAGGGCTCGTATAAGGCTTGAGCTCGTTTAGCCACAGTATAAAAGAACGACATATAGAATAAGCCCAAGATAAGGGCCCATACGCATACACAAATACTTAGTTGGAGGGAGTTGTAGCAATCACCGGATTCCTTACACCTACTTATCCTCCGATGCGGGAACCCAAAAAATAAGTGAAATTATTATTTCAGACCCTTCCTTGTTTGCTTTTTTTTTTTTACTTCCTCATACAAACCAAATAAAAGAGCAAAGGTTTAGGTGGTAGTCTAGTCTTCGGAACATCGTATAGACCTATGATATGAGATACATTTTCTATGGTCTATGATTAACGCCATGTGAAAACAATATGGTAGAAACTTAATGAAACTAAAATCCCAAACGCAGAATAAGTTCTAAATGCTTTAAAATATAACTTTAAGATCAAATACATGGCACAACGGAACTACGGAAGCATAATCAAATATAGTTTTCTTTGATATTTAAAAGAAATAAACAACAAAAACAAACAATATACAGTTTATATAATTTCCAAAATATTTAACAATACGTAATCCATTTGAGTTGCTACAAAGCCGATTTACCAAAATATAGGACAAGTGGAAGCACAGACAACTTGATTAGTAGAAAACAATACTTTCTTTCCATTCGTTCTCTTCCTTTAGTCCCATAATATTTCTAGGCGTTCAAAAAACTCTCCTTTTATTTTTAGATGAAAAACAATATAAATTAAATTAATAATACAAAGTAAAAAATCTATTATGAAAATTACTAATTTAGTAGACATTCTCTAATGACAAGATTATGGATTAAGTTATTAGATCGAATAAGTTAAAGTAGTGTTAAGGTTCCAAACATGAAGTTGGCCAACTCAACCTACCCATGGAAAAGTTATTTGGGAATAAACCTTCAGGATGAGGTTAAATTTTGTTGAGAAGCTGTAACACACAGATATAAAAAAAAACCGGGTTAGTGTCAAGGTCGGGTTATTGATATTTTTAATAAAATGGATCAACATGATATGACTCATTTAATTCATGTGTTAGTCAAGTACGTCAATGTTGACTGTTAGGATTTCACAACCTAGTTGTCTTTCGACATAAAAATTAACATGACCCAACCCAACACACAAACTTTACTTGAGATAAATAACACCACAACTTATTCTAGCTCATCTTCTTAGCAAATCTAATGTATAATTTGATATTTTCCCTCAAATTTATTTTACCCTCAAAATTAATCCCACTACGCTAAGATCTTGATATTTAAATATTTATATGTTGATTTTCTTCAATCAAATTCCATATCTTAAATTACAACAACCATAAAAAATAGTCAGAAGATTTAGATTAAAAAATTATTGAAAAATAATATACTCCCCTTGTTATTCAAGGTTATTCACATTTTTAATGTTCTCAGAGACGTAGACGAGTACACAAACAATTCATTTTGGGTCATATATGTAAGAGATAAAAGTTAAATATCATAAGCTAATGTAATGTCTGGAGAGTTTTATGAATCTGAAATTGATAATGCAAATATAAAGAAATAGAGGATCAATGTTGATCAATATATTTATTTTTATTTGGACATCTTTTAAGAATAAGCTACATCCTTATAAAATATGTACTTCCTTGATGTTTTTTGTTATAAACATTTGCCTTTTACACTATTCATAATTATTGCATGACTCCCTTTTCTGAATTATTTTAAGAAAAAATATAATAAAATGGAATTTTATTAGATTTATCTTAATTTATAGTTTAAAGTTTCAATTTTTTATTATTTTTACTTTTAATTTGATATATTAATGCTTAAATAAATTGAAAAGAGGGTTTTGAGATGCGTTCGTTGTAACAAAAAAATACTAAAGATATATAATTATAATGCACTAGTTTTTGTTTCATTCATTGTTAGCTTATTAACAACTTTTATTTTTTAGGCCATTGCAGAGATTGTTAATAGGAGACATTTTCATTCCAAAATTAATGAGGTATGGCATTCATATTCCAACTTCATACATAACAAAGATGACATAAACTCAACATTATGTTGTGGTTTATATTATATGGAGTACTCGATAATACATAGTAGTGCTTTATATTTTCGTGTTTTTTAGAAGTATTAACTTTGTATTTTCTAATGTTTTGAGATGTTTACGTGAAGTAGTGGCCTAATTTTCTTAGTTGTACCAAGTTTATTTGATACATTTTCAATGCACTACTTTGACCTTTCTTAATATAATTGTATATAAATAAAATTTATAAAAAAATTAATATTAAAAAATTTTGTATGGAGATTATTAATTACTCGAATAACATTCTACAAGAAATTGTCTTTTCTTATAGAAAAATGTCAACAATGGTCAAATGGTAGGATGAAAATAATTTATAGCTCAATATGGTTTTACAAATAAAGAGAGAGAAATCATATAATTTAAGGCAAAAATTATGAGTTATCTTTGCTTTTATTGGTCAAAGTTTAATGTTTTTCTTATTTGGTAATTCGATAAGTGGTGTGAATTTCAATATATCAGGAGTAAGAGACAAGTCCTCGAGTATCAATTGGTCACAATAAATCATTTTATGACTCTCCTGATGTTGCGTGATGGGTTGTAGTGAGCTGTTTTATGAACCTACTCAAATTTTCAATTTCAATTTCAAATTTCAATTAAGTACAAATTTGGTTAATGTCATTTTAATTGGTCATAGTTTTCCTTCATTCTTCACTTTCTCAATATTCTAGCAAATAAAACAAACATTAATAACTAAGGTGATAATTAAGGCTAATATAAGTAATGACGCAAGTTTTTAATTTTTTTCAACACAATTTTAACTAAGTTTAATATTTTTCATTCAAAAATAAAGTAAAAGACTAGTTACAAATTACTAATGTTATAATCCTATTTTTTTCGTTAGATATAAAGTTATTTAATTGCTTATAATATTTTATATTCAATCACATTACCAATATTTATCCTTTTAGTGTATTTTGATTTTAATTATTTGTACTTCAAATAAAAAATTTCAAGAGACCACCCACCTTAAGACTTTCCTTGCCAAGCATATGCAATAGTGGAGTTTCATAGTAAATGGGAACCTTAAAACAAAGATGCATCATAATGATATATGGAGTTCATCTAGTCCTTTATATAACATGGAGTATTACAAACCCAACTTGAGCAACTCGACTTGACGTAGATTTTAGCTTGATATCTTTTTATGAGCCAAGTTTGAATTATGATTAACTTGACTAAAAATTTCATGAATATGCATAAATTTTTTCAAATTATTAATTAATTTTATGATGAAGCCTAAAATTTTAAAATTTTATCCAAGTAATATAGAATTTCTTGAGTTTCACCAATTTAAGTAATAAAGTTACAATAGAAGTATAGGAGTGTTTCTAAAGTTGGAAAAAAAATTTAAAATAGGAATAAAGAAAATAAAACTAACAAAAAAATATAGAGGGAGTCAGTATTGACAAAAAAAGTGGAAAAGACAAAAAAAAATTGGCATTATTTTACCTAAAGGTATTGTTTTATAATACTCTGTAATTAACTAGTTCATTAAACATCACTTACATTGCCATAGTAGTATTCAAATCAAGCATATAATTTGTATTGTAAATTATAATTATAAGTACTGACAAAAAAATTGATAAAGAAGTTTTGGAAATCAGACAACTTTAATTCTCATTTAAAGATTAAATATCATTTTTTTTGGTGGTCGCACTCTTTGCCATCATAAGTATATAGTTTATGCATTCTTTTTCCTTGTAATATTTGATGTTTTGAGTGTGGTGATTGGTTAAATAATCAAAAAGAAACTTGAAATAATTTTATTTAAACATAAATTTTAATTTAAACAATTTATCCTATTTATGTTAGATTCATTATTACTATCTAGGTAAGTTTCTCTCGAGATATTGACTATTTTTTATTAAATATTATTATTATTTATAAACTCAGTTTTATGAACTAGAGATATTAAGTCAACGTACAACTACGAGTATGTATAAATTTTATAGGCAATTTTGACACATTTAATTATTTATTATTTTTTAGGACATGATTTGTGCTATTGCTGAATTAGAAAGTGATAGAAAAATATTTGCCACACGATACAAAAAGAAAACCAAAGAAACCAGCTTCGGTATCATGCAAATTTCTCCGCAAATTTCCAATTGGTTGTTCAGGTGCGAGTAATGAGATTTAATTACTTTGATTAATTAAATACATGGTCTCTCATTCATTCATTAAGTATCTCTTTTTATGTAATCCTTAATAGTTGATATTTTTAATAGAGAACACGGATATCGAGCTTGCGTGTTAGAAGAAGAAAGTTCCACATTATACAGACCATTTGTAAATGTATACTTTGGTGTCGCTTACTTGAGGTGGTTATCAAACTTTGAACATCGGTAAGGCAATAAATGGTCATACAACTTTATGCTACAATATTTGGTAATTCATACTCCGTATATGATTATTAATACATTTTACGAGATTGATTTTTTCTCAAATTTATTACATTATGTTTTTATGTTTATTTTCACAAAATATGACTATAGGGCAAGAGATGAGGAGTTTGTCGTCAGAGCCTTTTATGGGGGTACAAAGAAGGCAGATCATAAATCAACCTTGTTGTATTGGAAACAATATATTTCTATCAAAGAAAGTCTTCCATCAAGGTAATTGCCTTTATTTGTAATTTCACACTATAAAAACTTGTGTAAAGTAAGTAGCAATGTACAATATAATTGTAAAGGAAAAACTCTTGCAAACTTATCATCTATGAAATGTGTGAAGCATAACAATGTAGGTTTTTCTTTATACAACACATTTCTTATAATTCTTAATATAATTGGAGCAATATTATTCTTTTCATATATGTATATCAGTAATAGGTTGTTAACCAAATCAGCTATATAATTCTAACAATCCTTCTAATAAAGTAGAATGGTAAGTATGGTTAAGTCCATAAAAAATTATAACTTCGTTAAGCCTACTCTAAGTAGTCTTATGGGATCAAATAATTTAATTAGTATAGTATGACAATAATCAAATAATCAAATATGGGAATTAATATAGTCAAATAATCAATAAAAAAACAAAATGTAAAATAATTTATTCATTATATTTATTGTCTCGTAAATTCTTTAAGAAAATAACTAATTTATTACGTAGACTAAAAATAAGATCTTAGAAAAAAATTATCATTATTATTAGACGTAGGCTAAATAAGAAAGGAAATAAGAAAAATAACATAGAAGAAACAAAAAATTTCCTCTACAAAAAAAACAAAAAATAATACTTTACCACACTTTGAGGTGAGAGTCTTTTTAAGATTTTGGACCACACTCATTTGATTTAGATCACATCCAAGTGATTTTGAGCTAGACCATGTTCGATTTTTTGTACTTATTATGATTAAAAAAAACATGACTCTTTCATCTTAAATTATTTTTTACACATTACTTTTTCATCTTACCAAAATATATATGATACTCGCATTTGCACAAGATTTTACTTAATATATTGTGTTTTTTTTATAAAATTAAGGTGATATGAAGAGGGGGGTACATTTAGGAAAAAACGCAATATTAATTTCAAAAAGTGGGGCCCAGTAAACTTGCACCACTTGACACCTCTATGAGGCAAAAGGATGAATGGCATGGAGCTAACCTGTTCATCTTTAAAACTAGTCCGGTTTTCGACTAGGCCAGGGGCTCAGGGCCAATAACAATTGAAAACAAGTGGGGTCCATACCATATTGGCAATTTGATGGGCGAAGCTATCTCTAGTGCCTAGCACTTATATCTAATTGGGATCTAATACATTTGTGAAGAGATTTCTCAATTTGGACCTAATTTGCTCTTAGATTTGGGTTTGTGTTTAGGCTTTGAATTCTTTTGGGGAGTTTGAAGTATTTTAAGAGATCTGATAGAATTTTTTGATTCTCGATCTTGCAACTCTTTGATACACCCTAAAGTTTAGACCCATTATAGCAATCAGTTAAACATCATTGAGAATGCTTACTTTTTGTCTAGGACCTTGTTGAACCCCTAAACACCAATCAGGATGCTTCATCCCAAGATCTTGACTATCTAGCCGGGAAAGAGATCACTGACTTAGTTTACATAGGGTGCATGTTTGTACGAGTGCTAAACGGGGAGACATGAATTTGGTGTCTACACCTAATAAACTAATAACTCTACCTAACTATATTTTTACCATGTCCTTTCTATATAGAGCTTTTAGGTTACTTAGATTAAAATCCTAGAGCTTGGTGGAAATAAGGCCTATATGCTCAAACTCATTCTTTGCAAACAATTTCTTGGTATAGTAAGATGATATTATATCTTGTCCATAAAGTCAGCATTGTCTCCTTCCCCGATCCAAGACAAACTATTATAGAAAGCATTAATAGTGAGAATTTTTTTCACATGCATACAACTCTCAAAGAGTCGTAATATGACCTACCTTGTTGTCAAGAGTCGTAATTTTTTCACATGATAGTTCCACCCCACAAATTTATATCTTGTCCATAAACTCAACATTATCTCCTTCCACAAATTCATACATTTGTGTGAGGAACATTGTACTAATGCATCCAGAAGTATATTATAAAATTACATTTTAATTTAAATTCGTACCCAAACTTTTTTTACCTACTAATAAAATTTAAGGAAAAAAATAAAAGGTTTTCCTTAATATACTTTTTGATTAAATAAGAACTTACACCCCACAAATTTACTTGCTGACTTTTTGTGACTTTTAGTTTCTAATAGTGTTAATATGTAATAACTAACTAACTCTTTATAACATTTAATTTCTAATAATGTTAATATGTAATAAATTTTAATTAATGCTTCTCTTTATAAGACTTTTTGTTCGAATAATCATACTAGTTTACTAAGCTTGTATACTCTTTTGTCTTATGTAACATACTAATATATTCATGCAAGTTCAATTATACGAAGTAGATGTGAATTCTTAATAGTTAAAGATTATTCGAATTAAATATTATTAAATACCACTTAAATGAAAGTAAAGTGTTGTAGTAGATGCTATAATATATCAAACCATACTTTTTATGTTCCTTTTTATTCTATCCATTTTTATTTTACTTAATATCATATGTAGGTATTCGTACCTTAATATCTTTAAATGTGTATTGTCAAAAAATTACAAAAGCTTATATTAATGTAGTATACATCAATGCAAATCTACCACGATCTTTTTTGGTTTTTTTTTTTAATTTATATCATTGCAATCTTACTCTTATTTTTCTCTTTCCTTTAATAGAATAAACTTAGATAAAAAGATAAAATAAGAATAAGAGGGAGTATGATGCCAACATAAAGAATAGTTTATAACTCCTAATATTTTTTTATTTTCTTCTCCTTAATTTAAAAGAAGTGATAGAGTTAGGGGAAAGTTTGTCCCTTTCATGACTAGAAACTAGTAATTTTAGAAAACTAGTAATTTTAAACAGTATATATAAGTGGACTCATGTGGGGGTAGGGGTTTAGAAAACTAATGTAATTACTATCATCGTCATTTTTATTGTTATTGTTATAGTATGATAATATAACATTAATTTTCTATATTACCATACGTAAGTTTGGTGTGTATAAGTAATGGTCATTCATTGTTAACATTCAATAATTTTGTTCCATGTCAATACATAACAGAAAATTCATTAGTGAACGTCCATCAATCGAGCAAAATTCTAATGAGAACTTAACAATCTTAACAGCTAAAGGTAATCATATTTTACTTACATTCCTTTAATTTCTCATATCTATGTACTCCATATGTTTCATATAGGCAACAATTCTGTTCCCACTTTTGTTTGTATCATACATAATAACTACCCAATTCAACTATTTGGAAAAAAATATATATATACTTTCTCTTTTCTAAAAACTTGCAACCAAAGACATGCACTTTGATAAAGAGAGATATGAGGATAAAATAAAATGAGTTAAATCTCATTTCAATTTTAGAAATCTAACACCCTAACTACTATTATTTAAGTTATTTTGATTATTTTAGATTGGTCGCAAGTATTTTGAGATGAGTATGATACTTCGTATATTTCTGACACAGTACTTTTTGTAATCTTGAAACTATATAGTAGACTTGAAGTCTTGACCCTCCATCAAAACATAATTTTACATTTAAAACTTAATTTTTACACTTACCAAGACACCTAAATTCATTCGATGAGTTATTTGATTATCAATTATTATATTTTTGAAAAAATAGTATAGAGTATTATTTTGTTAAAAAATAAATGTGATAGGAGAAGGTATATCACAACTTATTGATAGTGAAAAAAAAAGATGTATAAAATTATTGTGTGTCCTTTCATAAATAAAAGTGTAAAAACTTATTTGAAATAGATAACAAATAAAAGTGTTAAAATCAATTTGAGACGGAGGGAGTGATATAAAAGCCTAGAGAGTTTATTTTGTATAACCTCGTATCTATTACCCAAGATATTACTGCTACGTTACTTCACGATGCTTTTATAGATTTTATGTTGCGTACAAAGGTAATATTTCTATGGAGAGTGAGTATCAATAGTGATTTGGGAAATAAATAAAGTAATTCTATTTTTTTTTTTTTTTGAAAAAATTATTTCACAAATGGTATACATTTTAGCTAATTTTAACCTATTATTTTATTTGTTGACATTGAAATTAACCTATTACACTACCTTAATATATATATATATATATATATATATATATATATATATATATACATATATATATATATATTGACCAAAGATACTATATCATTCATATGAAATTTTAAAATAATACTTATTATAACTTGAATACATTTTTTAAAAAGTAGCCATAAGGGTAATGATATGCCAAAAATATTATTTTGATCCTTTTATATCATTCATAAAATGAACTCGTTTTGATTTTTTATTTAATGAGAACAATGAATGGTAATTTATCAAACATAAAGTTCATGATATTCCACCATGGTTTTTTCAAAAAGGTAAAAGTACAGTAAATAAGAAAATCAATCTATATAAAAGTGAAAAAATAATTATAAAGTTTATGCATCCAAATGTTACACAAACTCTATTGCTTAATTATAATATGCATTATTTTTATTTGTATAATTATTTATATTATGATTATTATCACCACCACAACACTATTATCATTAGTTCATATAATAAAAAGAGATCCAACATTGTATTTTATATTAATAATTATTATTCTAAAAGGAGATGAATTTTTTCCCTCTATTAGTCATGTTTGAATAATATTGATTTAGCTAAATGAATATTCTCATTACAATTTGACTTAGACTTAACTCCTTTTTGTCAAAATAGTAAAAAAGTAAAACTTCTTTCTCTTTGTTCATTTCACAAAAAAAAATAATATATCTACATTATATAACAAAATATATCCAATTTTAATACACACATCGTTAACAGTACTTGTTATGTCTAGCATAAACTATTAATTAATATAACTCTCACATAATTAATGACCATCCAAAATAGTTTTTTTTAAAACCCAATTTCATAAGCTCAAAAACTTTTTAAAAAAATCTACCAAAAATAAAATACCTTTATTTTCCTGATTAATACTAATTTTTTGTTTTACATACATTTTTAAATTATACTCACTTTTACTTTTTTTAATTTTATGGCAATATTTTACTATTCTTTTTTTTTTTTTATCCTCTCTTACCATGTGTCATGAAATCTTTAATATTTTACAATCATTTTCTCTCTTTTTCTCTCCTCCTACATGAGAAACTATCGAAATATGTTGTCCTAATTTTTAGTTTTTCTTGGTTTCATTCGAAATATAAATCTAATAATTGTCAAGAAAAAGAAGTTAGTATAACCTAAGCCCCTCAACATATTATTTAATTCACCATGCATGATGAATGCCACAAAATTACTTTTGATGAACATTACTTGTATAATGGTTTAGCCATAATGACGTAATCAAAAGGCTTGAATAAGTATGCCAATTATTAAATACATTAGTTTGAAACTTAATTTAAACTGGTAAAACACAATTTAGTTACATGTCTTCCTCCAAATTCTTCAAAGAAATTGTAAGCTTAAAGAAGAAAGAAACAAGAGTTTAAATAAGGCTTTGCCTACGGAGTAAATAAGTTTATTTTACTCTAAAATCGTTTAATAACCCAATTTAACTTGTTTCTAAAATGTTTTTGTAAATGTTTTTGTATACTCAAATCAAATTTTCCTTAATGAAATATCGATACACGTACTATCTGAATTCAAATTTACCTTTTAATTTGTCCTAAATCAGTATTACTCATTTTATTCTCCCTTCTTATTACTCTATGCCAAATGGATCATAGTTTTTTGACACGTAAGAAATTGATTTTATAACTTAAATCAAAAATAAAAAAATTCCTCAACAAAAGGATGCCAAAATTATAATGTATTTCAATATAATAGAAAGATTATATAGGAGTTTATCTTTTATAGAAAAAAAAATACTCATACGATTATGGAGATTTTAAAAAAATATATTTTTATTTCATGAATATTGGAATTATTGGTAACTGGCCATTTTAAAAAAATAAATATAATTTATTTTTTATATTAGAAAAATAATTAAAATTTTGAACTCTAATTATAGTTACATATTAGAGTTGGTAATTATCTATATATGTAGTACTAAAAGACTCTAGTTGAGTAAAAATATTTTCTCTCTAAAATAATTAGGGTAGTATAGTAATTTCATTTTAAGTAATAGCAACAACCTAAATACTAAAACAATAACATCTTTTATTTTATTTATATACACACCATATTATTAAAAAATATAAATGAAGTATATTATTTTCTAATATTTATATCAAATCAGCAAAAAGTTTCGTAATAATTTCATATTTTTCTTTTTATCAATATCATATTGGCTAGTAAACATTCTTTCATTTTTTAAACTAAAAATACTATTTAATAAAAAATGGGTTATAAGATTAAAATTTGAAGGATATGGAGTTTAAAATGTTATTATGTATTACTCTCACCAATTCTTTTTGTTCTTTCTATTTTTTGAAATTGGGAGAAATTTAAGAAAAGTCATGCACTTGCAATATTTTAGAATATAGTCAGTGAAAAAACATTACATTATTTTTATTTGATGTAGTTGGGATATTTAAATAATTTTACTTATTATAAATAGGGTTTTTAAGTAATCTCATTACAAATAAGTGTGAAAATGATTAATGAAAGTGGTTGATATACAAAAATTACAATAGTATATATGGAAAATTATAAAAATTATATATTGTATTGATGATTATTGGGGACAAATATTCACATAAATGAAAAAAGAAAAAAAATGGTTGGAATAACATTTGAAAATATGCTTTTTAAGTGACAAGATTATTGATGAATGAAGGGAGTATAGTATAATAAATGTCACCCATATAGAGAAATTGCATTTTCTCGGTAAAACTCTTGCCATATTTCTTTTCCATAACATTATCTTGTGTGTCTACAATTATTTATTTTCCCTGCATTGTCATATGAGATTAATAGTATTCTCAAGATTCCACATGACTCTATGAGTCACGTTCTTCCTCGATAAAATCTCTTATCAAATTTAGGGATGAGATCATTCCGTAAAACTCAAAATTTCATATGAATATTACTTTTTTTATTAATAAATAACTAATTATGGTCAAATGAAAATTTTATAATATCAATATGGAATAACTAACAAAAATGAAGTGTGAGAGTTGATAGTAGGAGAAGATATAATGATTTCAATGAAATGAGGATATTCTATCAAACTTTAGGCAAGAGTAATTAATTTCAATTGGATGAATATTAGAATCTTTTAAGTACCCTAGAATTGAAATTATTATTATACATTATCTAAACTAATGTGGTTTAGTTATCATTTATTCAATCAATAATGAAAATGTATTGTGAAAAGTACTAAACTAAAATGATATAGTTGCAAATTTCAAACTAAATTATTGAAATTCAAATTGCATTACTCCAAATTTAGAAATTAATTAACATTAAATAACATGGGTAAATTAAAGAATAGGTGGAAGAAAATCTATATTAGAGTGCTTGAGCTGCAATTAAAATAAATGTACTCCTTTTGATAATAATGAAGTGCTTTTGAAATCATATTGTGAGTTTTAATTAGATGATATTTACACAAAAAGAAGTCTTTATATCACTTGTTAAGATATGTTATTCTCCCGACTACATTAAGTTCTACCCCCTTTTGCAACACTACATACAACACATAATAGACAAAGTGATGTAAATGGGTACCTTTTGAGCATAAAAAATAAAATTCAAATAGAAGACTTGGCAAGCAAAGCGAGGGTGAAGTAAAATAATAGAATTTTAATTGACAAAATAGAAAAAATAAAAGTTAAGAAATCAAAGGGAAGAATTTAAAATTTTAAACTTTAGCATAAAATGTTTGTTGAGCTCAACGTGGTTCTAGAGATAAATCCATATATTAGTATAGTGTAAAACAAGTGTTAAGAAAAACATATTTCACCGAAAAAGGCTTGAAAATGGAAATACGATTATATAGGTTAAATCATAAAAAAAAACTTGAAAGTTAATAATGTTGGAAACTTATGCAATTAAGGAGTAAGATGTACATATTCAACCATAATCTTCTTAAAATGTGTAATTCTGATATTAAGTCAACTTTTCTTATAAAAATCGTATTTTTGATTTTCTTCTATTTTATGATATACCCCTAAATTTTAGTGTGTCCACAAAATTCACCATATATCCTTTATTTGGAGAATGTTTTGAAGTTCTGAAAATTATCATGAAAGTCACTGCTATTTTTGTTATCATTTTTCAAAAAAGTACTTCATATAGATTTGAGATTTTGATTTAGTTTTATATTGCCTATAGTAGGATTGGCAAAAACATAGAAGATAAGATCTTTTGTAATATAGTATAACTATTCATACACAATTTTATTGGCAACAATTGATATTTATAACTTACCAAGGAAAATAACAATTGAGTACAAAACCACAAGAAACCACCTAACTAACTTAATAGCAATTAATGCATAATATTCCCCATTTATCATCTTCTGGGAAGGGTTTAGAGGGAGAACTCTTCATATGCATTGAATGACAACCACTAAAATCAAAAAATCATAACATTAGACTAGAATGCCTCTCATCTAGGATATTAAATATTCTATATGATTTAACTTACTATAAATTAATCTAGTATTTGAACTTACTTAATGTATGCATATATTAATAGTTTCTCAATATCAAATTAGTACTCCCTCCTTTTAACTACCATATTAAAAATATATTTTTAAAAATATCTTATAAAACTAAATTTTGTGAGACACTATCAAGTATCAAAATTTTGAGTATGATCAATAATATCCAACATTAACTAGCAATTGTCATGCACATGACTTTAGCGAAAAATTTTGTATTTTTGTAAGGTTTTCCACCAAATTTTTCTTTATACTTTTTCATTTTGACTCAAAGATTTAACCAAAAATGGAAGGAGATTAAGTGGAAAGCCTGAAAAAAGTTTTAGTTAATAATGTTATGCATGAAACATTCTAGGTCAATACTAAAAGTACTTGGTCAAAGTCAAGATTTTGGCAAAAGCAGTGTCTTGCAACTTGTTTGGTTTTATAAGATAATATTTGAAAAAAACAAACTTTTTCTATAATTTTTTTTCTAGTTTATTGAAAAATTGGTAAGAAACACTTAATTAATTATTGTTTTTATTGAATAATAGATGTGATATGCTATAAATTGATTTTCTTTATTGAATGTGAGAGTAGGCGAGACCTTAAATTTTTGGTAGGGAGAAGAGATATATATTGAAATAATTGTGATTCCTTTTATGTAAAAGTCTAAAAATAATTTGAAATAGATAAAAAAAAGTATAAAAATTAATTTGGGATGAAGAGAGTAACAACTTTGGGTTGATATGCTAAGTTGACATAAGCTTTCTAACGTAAATACAGATATAAAAAATTTCTATTGGGATTCAAAAACTTCTCCTGAAGATATGGAAGACATGTGGAACCATCGTGAGGTTCATAAGCAATGGATAAAATCTCAAGAGATTCGAGGACAAGTACGCTTTTGCAAAGACGATAAAGGCTTATATCTCTCAAGAATTGAATTAAAGGTATATCATGCATGACATCTTAATATTAGTACTACCTCTATTTTTTTGAGTTCTACTAATTTTTTTTCTTAAAATCTACTAATTTTTACTATAACCCATTAGCCTTTAATTCCTTTTTTTTATCACCTCATACCCCCACTTGAATAAGTTCATGTCGATTAATATTGCTTCATTAATTAAGTATTCATTTCAAGCATTTGATCCAATTGTTATCGATAATTTTATCATACTTTGTTTATAATAAATAATTTATTATTTTTATCATGTATTGTCAATGTAGTTAAAATTACGATTTTACAAATAACGTTCTACAATTTTTAATGAAATAAAAAAAAAACTATATCCAAATATGAAAGTATTTTCTCTATTTTTTAATAATGCAACACTAAGAATTGATGTTATACCTTTATATTATAGAGGGGATATCTTACACCTATATAATAATTTTCTTATTTTTGTGAAACAGACAACATATTAGTAAACATTAAAATGATTATTAATGTTGAACATTCTACACAAACTTATTACAATGAATAAATATAAATAAAGAAATTGACTATGAATAATTACCGAGTATAATATGAAGTTGATATTAATACCTGTATGTATGTAATTGTAAATTTGTAGTTAGTTATTAAATTATAACTAAGTAATACTAAAAATAACTAAAGGTTTCTTAAACACCACCACCATGCACATTAATATAAGACTTAAATTTAATAATAAGTTGTTCAAAATGATTTATGGTTATTTTGTTAGATTCTAAAGTACAAGAGAGCATATTATAAGAATTTCCCTTTTTTATATAAAATATTCTAAAATGCAAAAATGCACATTTAAATATTTCTTTTTTGTAAAATCGTCAGAGTCGTACTATTATACCTGCAATCCTTGTTTATAATTGAATCAAAGAATCTTATAATTGTGATTTTTGACAATATTAATTATATTATTAGAAAAATATATTGATAATTATTGGATTTTAACATTCAAAGTACATGTCATGTTCTTTCTATTAGTCAAAAACATACATCTAGAGTCATAGTTATTAGACCTCTTAAGTATTACATGAACAATCAATAATTGCTCTGTCATAGGTAATTTTTTTTTTTTTTTTAAAAAAGGGTATATATTCCTTTAAAACAAAAAAATTTCAAGAGTAAGATGAGTAACACCAACTAAAGGGTCAGGTTTGGTGTTAATTTAGTTGTAAATAATGTAATACATATTCTAAAGGTTATTCGTTTCAACTTATTTTATAAATATACTAATCTTTGCAAAATCTTAAAAGTGTATTCAAGAGTATAAATAAATTATAATATGGGTCATTACCACAACACTTAAATTTGTAAACCTTAAATGTAAAGTCAATATCAATGTATGATGCTAAATCATTAACTAAGCTACTATTATCTACATAACTTATAAGTGCAATTCATTAATTTTTTTTATAATCAATATATCTCAAATAAAATGATATTAAAAATTATATTTATTCAAAGAAATTGTGGCTTTTCACTCAAATTGGTTTAAAAAGTATGGGATTGAAGTGATTTAAAAATTAAAGGTCATTATTTTTTCAGGTGATGGAATTGGATATCAATGATCATAAAGTTCCCTGTTTGAAAAATGGTTTTTACAGACCTAGAATATTATAGGGGTATATTTGCGATTTAATCTATGATCTCTTACTTTTTTTTTAAATAATCCCCTTATTACTAATTAGTAAACTAGTTATATAAAAAAAAACTGAAATGACTATACATCAAGTTTTTCTTTTTTTTTCATATTCTTAATATCAAAACTAAATCAACTCTTGTCCCAAAAAAAAAAAAATACTACCTTTATTCCTTTAAGTTGGTCAAACTTTTCATATTCATTTGTTTATTTCAAGTGGTTACCAGTTACCTTCTTATCTATTCCTGGTATGGAATTATTATCCCTTTGCCTCGTATATAACACTCTTTTTCCTACTTTTGTTTCTTTACTACATTATTTACAGCATAGTCTTTCTTATATTTTATTTTGTAAATCCCATAAACAATACCATCACTCCTCTTATTTCTTGTCCCTGACCCACTTCTTGTTATACATCCATCAATCCTACATTTTTTAGACCTGAATAATTTGTTAACTTTTCATTATAATAAAAATTAAGTTGACCTTAATTAAAATAAATTTAATTACTTAGTAACCAAAATCTCGATTCTAAGACTGACTATATCTTAATTCTTTCACATACTTATATTTGAAAGCCTAAAATTTTCCTGATAAATAATCATACTTATGTACTTTGTTGAGTTCCTAGAAATGGTGTGTGTGCCTACTACTCTAGTGCACTTCTCTTTGGGAGTTCCTCTAGGAACTTTAGCTACTTCCAACTCTGAATCAATCATGTTTTCCTGTAAGTGAAATTCTTAACACTTTTTCTTTCTTAATGTTCATAGTAATTAAGGAATTCTCGTAGATATTGTTTGATACTTCACTCAAACCTAGTTCACTTTGTTAATCATGTTTCTTTCTGTGTCCCTAATTAATTAACAAAACAAAATCTACTTAGTAACTTAAATCTTAGTTCTAGGACCTGGTTACATCTCAATTCTTTCAAAAACTTGCTTTTGAAAACCTAAAATTTTCCTCAGAAATCATCCTTCTTTACTTTGTTGTGTTCCTAGATATGGTGCGCCCACACTGGTGCACTTCTCTCGGGAGTTCCTTTAGGAACTTTAGCTACTTCCTACTCTGAACTGGTCATATTTTCGTACAAGTGAAACTCTTAACACTTTTTTTTTTTTTGTAATGTTCATAGTAAGAACTATGCTAGCTAGATATTACTTGATACTTCACCAAACCTAGTTCACTTTATTGAACATGTTACTCCTTGCATCCCTAATTAATTAACACAATTTCCTATAACCGTACCTTTATTCCAAATACACTTCTATTTATTTTCTTAAATGACATGGACCATTTATTTATTTATTTATTGTTACTTTCTTTGGGACATCTTTTCATCAAAATATTAAGAAAAGACACTTCGCTCCCTCGATTGAAAAACTAAAGGTCTCACTACCCACTAATTCTAATAGAAATTAAAATACCTATTACCCACTAATTATAATAGAAAATTACTCACTACTAAATTATCACTTAATAAAATAATAAGTTGATTAATTCTCCTACAAATTTGTGTTGATTAATGTGTGTCAAGTAATCTGAAATTTGTATGAGGAGTACAATATAATGTGCTCCACAAAACTCCAAACTGAAATAAGTTTATTTATTTGTCGTAGTCATAACATCACGATCAACAAGCACTTAAGAGTTCCAAATTATAAATAAAGGAGAAACTAAACACAATTTGAGTTCAATCGCTTGAACTTAGAAATCTAATTAGCAAAATACTGTTTAAATAATCACAATATTCTTTGTCTATCTCAAAATTGTATAATTAAATAAAAGTGTCCCGCCCTATCATACATTGATTTTAATGATACCAGCAACACTAGCAAAATTATAGCCCTTATATGACTCCTACGAATTTAATCATAAATCTATATAGGAACATTATATATAATGTTAAATGGATGATAAAATACACCAAAAGTCATTTTCAACCTGTAATATAAGCTAGATGTAGTAGTTTAAAACAGTAATCAAATAATTAAATAAGCGTGGCAAAGAAAGGAGATTATGATTGTTCATTAAGCTATCGTTGGGATTGTTCTAAATTAATAGTTGGGACATTTTAAAGAAGGTTAAATAGTTGAGACTCTTAATATTTATTTTTCTTAAAATAAATCTAATAAATTCTCATGAAATAATGTTGGAATCTTATGCTTTGATCAAACGGATAACCTAATAAATCTTTTTTATTCATTTAGAACTATTGATTACATGTGCATATTTAGGAAGGGAAATGCTTCGTGTTGTAAATAAAATGGATTTCAAAAACATGTAATCTTTAAATCAAATAAGAATTCTCTTCTCCTTACACATCTTCGTTTCATTTACCTATGATGGAGTCAAGTTGCATTCTTTAACAGGCTTTGCTGTTTATCATATAAGAAAATTGTGGTTATCTTCTCCTCACCAACATAGGGTTATCTTCCCTTCAAATAGTAAGGGCTGGATTAGGAAAAAGGAGTACTATAGATATATACTTAATTGTATCTTAAAAAATACTCATATGACTCCATCTTATCTATGTAGATTAAGTGTTTGTTATTTTTCTTTATATTCATAGGCAAAGTTTACAAGGGTTGATATTGTTACAAACTTCCCTTATTTATATTCTCTTGATTATGGATTGCACCAATTCAACTTTGACCTCTAGCTTGATTTGATCTTGTTTGCCTTGATTTGATTTCATTGCCATATTTGTAAGCTTTGTGATATTTGACTCTTCTACACTCTCGCTCAAGTTAGATAGTAGGGTCTCTAATAACTAACTTAGCTAATCCATCAACAAAGAGTTTTGTGGGCACTACTTTTGTGAGAGAATCGGCTAGTTGGCCTTTGGATCTCACATAAGGAAGATTTATAATTTTACCCTTAAGATTTTTTTAATAAAATATCGATCAATCTCCACATGTTTAGTTCTATCGTGTTGGACTGAATTTTCCAAGATGTTGGTGGCAGCTTTATATCACACAAAAGTTCACACTTCTCCTTTGGTGGAAACCCGAGCTCCACTAGAAGCTATTCCTTTAATAATCTCTCTAAATTTAGTTTCAGTGCTAGAGAGAGAGCTACTACCTTGTATTTCTTGCTTCTCCAAGTGACCAGATTTCCTCCTATTAAAGTACGCTGAAGTGGATCTTTTATCAACTCAATTTCCTCTTCAGTCTACAATAGTGTATGCCTTCATCTCCAAATAACCTTTCTTTTGAAATAAGATACCCTTTTTAAATATTCCCTTTAGGTATCTGATAATCTTGAGGACAACTTTCATATGGTTAGCTTGAGGTCTATGCATGAATTGACTTACCACTCTTACTGCATATGCAATATCTGGTCTAGTATGAGAGAAGTAAATAAGTTTACCTATTAGTCTCTAATATTGACCTTGATTTGTCATCTCATCTTTTTCATCTATTTGGAGACCATGATTAATTACCATAGGAGTTTTTGGTGGTTTATAGGACACTATAATTTTTTCAGCAAGAAGGTCAGAATATATTTCTTTTGTGATATGAAGATTCTATTTTTGGACTACAATACTTCTATTGCTAGAAAATATTTTAGATTTCCTACGTCCTTCATCTTAAATTCCTTAAATAGTTTTTCCCTGACTCTTATGATTTCTTTAACATCACTTCCTATAAAAATCATGTGATCCACGTAAATTATTAAACATGTTATGAGATCACCATGCTTCTTTAGGAAAAGGGTATAATCGGAGTTACTTTACTGATAACCATATTTCTTCCCCCTTTCTCTTCTCATTACCTTTATCTTTTTTTAGGGTGCTCCCGTGCTTCCTTCTGCACTCAAGCTTGCCCCATCTTCATTGCTGTTATGTGTGACCCAGCTATGCCACTATCTTAGCTCCATTCTTCTTCGCGTTTGGCCACCAATCAGGGTAGCCAACGATCTTGAAGTGACCTTACTTTGTGTGTCTCGAACCTCCATAGTGTGTGCACTTCAAGTATGACTTGCCATCACGCCAGAATGATGTTGGCGTTATTGACTAGCGTCCGGTAAGTAACCCTGATCCAATTCCTGAGACGCCGGCTTCCATGGCCAATACTTCTTCTCCCTTCATGATCCTCCTTGGAGCTAACTCTCGCCGGATAATTGCATGCTCTATCCACGGTGGGGAGTGGTTCTAGGTTGAGGATATCCCTTCTATCTTTGTCAAGTGAGTGGTTCTAGGGTAGATCCATGATGAGGCTATATGATGTCTCTGCTCTGAAATCATGTAGATTAAGTGTGTGTTATTTTTCTGTATATTCATACGCAAAGTTCACAAGGGTTCGTTTATAAAGTTACAAACTTCCCTAATTTATATTCTCTTAATTATGGACTACACTAATTCAGCTTTGACCTGTAGTTTGATTTGATCCTTATTGCCGTGATTTGATTACATTGCTATATTTGTGAGAGTTATGATCTTTGACTCTTCTAAAATCAATACATGTATTAAATCCTTATTTATTTGAAATTTATGATGCACCAATAAATGATGCTTTTTCTTGTTTGATAGACTATTGCTGAGATAATTCTTTCCAAACATTTCAAGACACTTGTGATTAAGCCTGTAAGTCTATGATTAAAAATACTTTATAATCGTATCAAACTAAGTAGCATTTAATGGAATTTTTACGGCACGTCTTATGTTTTTATTATTATTTATTTTTAAATTTTTCCATAGTTTTGTATGTTTACAGGCATTTTTATGTGCGGTAGTCGAGATTCTAAGTGGTCGTTTTCTAAATGGAGTTGGGTCAAGAATTGGATTGATGGGGATTGACTACTCAACTGCAGAATGGTTATACAAGTAAGGAGCTCTATCTTTAATGTGTCCTTGTGCCCCTATGTTCTGTATCACAATGTTCTTCATAATGATGGAAAATATAATCAACTAAAACGTTAAACATAATACGAATGAGAAACTTCATACAGAAAATTTATTCAATAATTGACTTCCATTTATATAAGTAATCTAAGTTATTACGTGCGTAGTGAGACATATATAGTATTATTTTAGAAATAATCAGTCGCATATATTTGTACTTCCCCTTAAGACTTTTCAAATTAAGGTACATGATATCCATTTAAGTAATTAGTTAAGAAGTTAGTAGTTTCTATATGTACTAACAACCTAATTTATTAGACATTACTTAATATAATAAGACAATAGTTATTTCTTATAAAATGATGAGAACGAGTGAAAACAAAGCCCCAAAGGCCTAAGTAGATCGTCGATTTTTACCAACTAATAGCTCCCCTCATATTGCTCCTAGTTCTGATATCCATATTAATTAACTTAACTAATCCAAAAAAGAGAATAATGATTATTTTTTTCTCCTCTATTCTTATACACCAACAAATTTGTTAAACTAACTGACCAAGAAATTTAGTATTATTCAAACTTAAACACTATTTTTGAAAAATTAGTTTCAATGGATGCCATTTCTATTTACAAGATTCTGGATTATACACTAATATCCTTGAATCAGAAACCTATCGAAGCTCAATTTGTGAACTTGCGAACTTTATATAGTCAGAAATATACTACATTTTAACCTTAATAGCCTATTTAAAAGATTACACATAAATTTTATGGGTTTATCGTATTGAATTCCTAATGAGTACTTCTAATGGTATTAAGGACTTGTAAAGTTCATATTAGAATCATATGTCTAACCAACCCCAACTAAACATATATAAAGAACAAGAAAAATGCGAACAAACTCCAAAAAAGTAGTCCCATGTAATTAATATGGCTTGAAAGCATACAATTATTTCATACAACACTACACAATTACGCAAGTTAAATAGGCAATATGTTTACTTTTAATCATCATCATCACTACTATAAAAGAAACCCTATCGAATCTCCTCTTAAGAACCTAGTGGTGTCGCCCATGATTCTAATGTTACCGACTTTAAAAGTATTAATGTCCAAAAAATGTCGCTTTAGTGTGCAACAGCCAACATGTAAGGTATCTATAGTAATTTGAAGCATATCAAAAGGTATTTGTATATAATTTTCTCTTTTATTGAATCGCTTGTTTAAAAAAATACATAGAAATAGGTTATGTTTTTTTGAATTATACATAAGTAATTAAAATGTACATGCGGGCAAATCAATAATTCTCTTGAAAACCCATTCTCTAACCCCGGGCCCATACATACACCTCTAGAATTATTCTCTTGTATCTCCCATTTGAAAATGAAAGTTAAAGCCACTTTATCCAAATCACCTTATTTTATATCAATTTGATAGTTTTAAAATATATATCTTTTACCTCAAAGGTATACCTAACACTTAGGGTGCATTTCGTTTATGCAATGGAAAGAAAATGGTTTTAGGAATAAGACATTCTAATTTATACCTGATATACATATATTAGAGGATATTTTTATAATTTTATTTCGATATTTGATATTATAATGTCTAAATTTGATGAGTTTTCATATATTTTTATATTTTTTGTATTTCTATATTTAATATAACAATACATATATATGAAATAACAATAGCTACATTTAATATAACAATACTTATATATGAAATCTTAATATCTTTGTGTAATTTGTATTATGTATGAATTAGGAAAACGCCATTTAAGAATGGGTATATGGAGAATGTAAAGCCATATTCTTAGACTTTTCAAATTGCTTATTTTATAGTGACAATTAAGAAAACCCCAATCTACTACCACCGCCGAAACCCTTCACTAACAACCGTCACTACCATCAATGACACCACTAATCCATTTTTCCTATTATCGCAACCCCTCCTCCACTACACCACCCCCTCCCAATGGCTCCACCTCCACCATGCCTTTCCCTTTTCCATCTCCACACCTCCTCTCTTTATCAACCTATCTCTTTATTTCTTTTGTAAATCTAGAATATGTGGTTGTATTTTTTTTTTTATAATAATAAGGGTTGTTTTGATTATATGTGATGTTTTATTAATGATTGGGACTATTTTGAAATAGTTTGGGTTATTTTTTTGGGATGGTTAGAGTCGTCTATTTGGTGGTTGGAGAGATTTTTTGGTGGTGGATAAGTTGTTGGGGGTTGTTGGGTGGTTTTGGGAGGTCGAGATTAGGTTTACAATAGTGGATGGTTAGTTTTGTTACTGTTAGGGTAGTATTACTATAGTGCGTGGGTGGGTTTTAGGATGTTTGGGTGGTTTCATAATGGTGGGCTGATTGTTAGTGGTTTTCGGTTGTAGAAGAGTGTTTTCTGGGTTATTAGATGTTTTTCAAGGTGCAATGTGGGTAGGTGCTATTGGTGGTAGTGGCATGGTGTAATTATATGGTCAAAGTTGGTCAAAGTGGTGGTTAAATTGTTTGCTTTGGAATGAAGAATCAAAGTAGAGAAGTTGAATGGAATCAAAGGAGTAAAGAGAGATAAAATTGGTTTAACAAATAACAACAAAGGAATTTGTGGCAATTGATTGCCTTTCCCATTGATGAAACCTCTATACCAAACACCTCCTAATATGAGATGGGTGATTCTAGAAGTAATAAAATTAAATAATATAAATTAGAAAACATGTAAGAATTTATTTTATACCCTCATATATATATGTCTCTAATGTAGTTGCTAGTTGTGGAGGAAAAGTCAAAAAATATCCTCCAAACCTCTGAATAAAATAAGAAAATTGAGGGTGAATAGTAAAAGAATGATCTAAATCATTGTAATTTTGTGAGTTATGAGAATTATTAGAATCCATTTTTCCTAAAAATTGAACAAAATAACAATAATTTTTTTTAAAATATTAATTAGACAAAGAAAATAAACAATTTTAATGAATATAAAGAGAGAAATGAGAATTTTTAAAGTGTGTCAAAATATCAAAATGAGTATCTATTTATAGAGAAACTTTTTTACGACCAATGGTGTACTTTTTTATTATGTATATATATGAAATATCTGTTATAAATACGTAACAGTTGAATTTTTCAAAAAATAAAAGCTGATTGGTTGAATTTTGTATAGTTAGTAAAAAGTGGGCCCCACCACTTACAAAAAACGAAAACAAAAGTTGAAAAAGAGGCTATGGGACCCATAAATACTTAAGGGAATTCACTTCTACTAGGGGATTATTTCTCAAACTTGAAGTTGAGATTTTTTTCTTTCTCTGATGGGAAGATAAATAAAACTTCTACTAGATAATTTTTTCTCTAGTGAAAGTGTTCTAAATAAACTTAAAGATGATCCCCAATCTATACATAGACTAACTCAAAAAATTAAGGGACTTTTTCCCATATCGTTGTTCTATATAACTTTACTAGTGAAGAGTTTTGCCAAAAGAGTACCTAATGTGGATGATATTAATTTTTGAGTAAATAAATTTAGGTTCATCCGAACATTTCATGACAAGGAGAGTCATTTTATAAAGTATCAAACTAATTGTCTAATTGGGATGGTTTTTGCTAAATAGAAAGGTATAAAGCATTCCAAATAAAATTCATATTATAAACCTAAGGCGATTTTAAAATTGTCATTCTTTCTCACCATAATATAATATTTGTTGGTCCTCATAAATGGTCTTCAAATTTTTCCGATTATCTAATTTGTATAATGTCTTTGAAGGTGCCTTGTTTTTCTTATTGAATTTTTAGACTAAACTTTACAATGAAATGTCTAGTTATTGTCTACACATTTAACACAAAGTTTTAGATGCTAACTATTAGGGTCGTTTTCACCTCTTACAACTATCATATCGAGCTATACTACTCTTATAAGTCAACTTAGACTCAAAACATAAAAAACCATGGTAAAAGCTACTACTATTTTTTCCGTCCTTGAATGTTGAAGCAACTTGCTGAAAATAAATATTGTATTGAGAACCTAGAAAACTCTAGAATCTGAAATAGGAAGAGAAAAAAGAGTGAAGGAACTTAAAAATGGGTTGCATATACCTTGTGATGAGTGACATGAATTGATCACATCCAACAATAGTCACTATTGGTGACTCAATACCTTTTGTATAACAAAGTAGATATAAGCTTGTTAACATAATATAAACCTCGACCCCAAAATTTTAATTCTGAGAGCAGTTTTTGGATATGGATTTTTGAAAGTAATGATAACAAAGCTCATTTCAAACCTAAAATGAGACTTAACCAAATTTAATCTCATCAACTCTAGAATTTCAAAATTAGGACAAACGAACAACCCTTGAGAGTAACCTACTTTCCTTCCACACATAATCTTGCTATTGTCATCCTTCATCCAAAAACCAAACACAATACCTTTAAAGGTATAATCAACAACAAGGCCAAGACAAAATGAAATATTTTATTGAATCTTGCAATCCGCTACTTGAACCAACATTCACGAATACTAATCTTTCAACACCAAAATCCAATAGCAAATCACTAACACACAACACACTAAATAAGCTCAACATCAAAACTCATTTACTAAACCTACTATATAGCGAGGATATAAAGGGTACACTCCAGCAACAATAATACAAAAACAAAAACCCTAACCTACTCTTTACCTTTATCTTCAAGAACAACAATACCCAAAGCCATAAGATGGCAGCGAGTAGGATAGCTTCGATATTACCAGCAAACTAACTTTCCCTAACTCAAATTGACGCCCCAATAAATTTGCTAGCGTTACACTCCTATCCTAGACAAAAAACCCTAACTTTAACCCTTACCCTAACTTTACCTTCATAAGCGAATTTGTTGACGACAGCTTTGGGTTTAGCTTTGGTAATAGGACATAAGTGAGAACTTAAAATCAGATTTAAGCGACTCTTCCCCTATTGCCTTGGATTTACCCACTTTGGAATGGATATAGTCAAGGTTGTTCTTTTGTTTATTTTTAATGCTTTGGGAGGAATTGATTTTTGGTATTGCTTGCCGTTAACCTAAGAGGAGCGGTGAAGCTTAGGCCACTAGCAAGTAGGGCAATGAGTTATAAGGGACTAAGTTTGGGTTTGCGGTGAGAGAAGAGAAAACCTTTTGTTATTTTTGTGAGAGTATTGTAAACAAAATAAAAACTTAGCAAATAATAATTAAGTTTTATATTTTGGGCTATATCTAATGATCCTCATTCCTCAACCTCATAAACAGATCCAATCATCCCCTAGTTGGAGCATTCATCACAAAATATCCATAAAATGTAACTAGTGGTCAAGCTAAGTGAGATAGAGTCACCTTTATGTTGTATGGATTATCCTAATAGGTATCTATATAAAGATAGAGGTTTTAGATCAAACTAGGCCTTAGAAAATGAAACATCAACTCTATGCAATTTAAGAAGCCTCATGCGCTGCCCAATGAATTCCACTTTCCCTCCTTGATGTTCCTTAAGATAATTCACACCTTTTTAAAAATTTCTAGTTACTTAAGTGCTCATCTAAGCCTTAGGAATGCTTTTTCTACGGTCTGACCAATTTAAGGCTTCGCGCTAAATATTAGCTTTTTGGCTCCAAAATTGTAGTTAATTAAAACAAATTATTCTATGTGATTTCCATGAAATATTAAGCCAAAAGGGATGCACATATTCAAAATAAGAACAAAAATTTCGTATAGAAACAATCACCAAAATTCACCAAATTTCAAAGAACACACGAACCCTTTTGCATGCAATGTCTTAACTTCTATCAAATATTACAAGATTATATCCAATGAAATATTACTTGATTTAGTTCCAATTTTATACAGAATTAAACAACAATGTGATTAAACTCCCACAAATACTACCTTTCAAATTCGATGTCATAAACTCAATACAAATTTACCACGAAAAGCTGATAGAACAAAGGTTCCTAAACGGTACAACAATCATCAAGTTTAAGCTTCCCTTTGGGCATCCTAAAGAACTTAGAATACAACAAATCAGTACCTAAGGAATAAGGATTCCAAGTACACAATCCACGAGTCAATGTGGATAAGCAATGGGAACTTAGAGTACTCACGACTCCTTGTGGAACACTCAAAGCAAAAGCAATCTTTTTCTGAAATTTTTAACGTCTGAAATATTGAAAGTAGCTAACACTGCATATTCCCCAGGTAGATCAACCTTATATGTATTATCATTAATCATCTCTATAATCTCAAAAGGTCCATTTGATCGCAGGCTCAACTTTGAATGCCTCTTAATAGAGAACTTCTCCTTCCAAAGGTGGATCCATACCATGTCTCCTGGCTATAGATGTAGCAACTTCCTTCTCTTATCTACCCTCTCCTTGACCTTCTCATTCATCTACTAAATCTTAGCTTGAACCTTCTCATGCAATCCCTTAATCTCTGTCACTCTCTTTATCTTCCTTATTGAGCTTGTGGAAGTGTCTAGTGCCATTGGATTATTAGGTGTGGTAAGAACATGGATATAAATAACCTAAAAGGGGTTAAGTTTAGTAGTCTTCATGTGGAATGTGGTTATAGGAAAACTTTGTATGTGGAAATATATCCTCCCACTACCTCTAATTATTCATAGTAAGTGCGCGAAGTAAAGTCCCTAGTGCCCTATTTGTAACCTCTATCTAAGGATGAATGGATGTGCTGAACTTCAACTTTTTCCCCATCTCTTTCAAAGAGTAAGCCAGAAGTAACTCGAAAACTTTACATCCCAATCACTAACCATCGACCTAGGTATTCCATGAAGCCTCACTATCTCCCTAAAGTAGAGGTTAGCCACTTGAAATGCACCATAAGCAGTATAGCACAGAAAAAATGAGTTATCTTTGAAAACCTATCCATAACTATGATCGAATCCTTATTCCTTTGCGTCCTCTGTAATCCCACTAGCCTTAAACTTAGGGTGCTTAGCATTAGGTGTCTCCTTGTACATGCATATGCTCCCTTATTCAACTTCCTTGACTTATGCCTGATGGTGAAATGAAAAGCCTATAAAACTTTACCCACATATGCTGCCCGTAGATATACTTCAACACCTCATGATCTAAATACAAGATGAACTCCTTGGGCATTAGATAATTTTACCAATGCTCCAAAGACCTCAATAATTCATATTACTCCTTTTCTTACTTCCTCTTCGTTTCGTTCAACATCTCATTGAAATAAGATATCAGTTGTCCCTTTTGAGTAATCCCAACTCTTGAAGCATCATACTCGACATCGAAAATCTCATCAAAATTAAGCAATGTCAAGACTGGTGTTGTTGTCAACTACTTCTTCATCTCATTAAATTCTTTATGTACCTTCTCATTTCACTCAAAGTGCTTTAACTTTGTCAGTTCAGTTATAGGAGTCATAATGGTATTGAAATTCCGCACAAACCTTCTATACAACAAAACTAACCCACGAAAACTACAAACTTGAGAAATCGATGTAGGTGTGGACCAATTTGGGATAGCCTAAAAAATCTTCTCATCCATTCCAATTCCCTTAGTTATGAAATTGAAGGAAAGTGACATGGTCTGAAAACAAGAACTAACACTTCTCCAGATTCCCATAGAGCTTCTCTCGAGCAAAAACTTTAAACATTTACCTCAAATGATCTATATATGCCTCCTTAGTCCTGCTATAAACAAGAATGTCATCGAATTAGACTATAATAAACTTCTCCGAAAATGGCTTTATCATTTAATTCATCAGCCTCATGAATGTACTAGGCCATTTGATAGTCCAAAAGGCATCATCAACTAAGGATGTGCATAAACGGTTAACCGTACCGTTAAGCCTTAACGGTAAGGTTAACCGTTATAACGGTTATTGGAAAAGGATAACCGTAATCGTACCGTTAAGTAACGATAACCGATAAATGGTAATCGGTATTTAATGGTACTGTTAATGGTTAACCATTTCATTCCATTTTAATGCACTTGTACACCTTATATTATGAAATTATTTGTTTGATTTCTTAGCTCATTTGGGTCTTCTACAATAGTAATAACACATATTTATATAAGGTATGATCATGTATAAAAAATATTTATGATATTCATTCATGTTTTACCCTTTTAAGTTTAGTCGGTTAATTTTTACAAAAATTTCATAAACGTAACCGTAATCGTTAACTGTTAAGGTTAACGGTTCGGTAACTATAACCGTTAATTCTTAAAGGTCCGGTAAAATAACCGTTAATATGAACCAATTATACACAGTTAACGGTTACTATTAATGATTATGGTTATTTTGCCACACCCCTATTACCAACCACTCATTTAACCCTTCCTTAGTCTCGAAAGCAGTCTTCCACTCATCCTTCAAAGATTCAAATTTGATGGTAGCCACTTCTTAAGGATATCATCAAAAACACCCGATTTCCATACAACTCATCCAACAAGTCATTCAAGCGTAATATGGGAAACCATATTAATGGCTCTGTTGTCCACACACATCCTCCATTCACCACTCTTCTTCGGCACCAATAAGGTAGGCACTGCACATGGACTCAAACACTCTTGGATCATTCCCTCATTAAAAAGCTCCTCCACCTACCTTCAAATTTACTTAGACTTCTATGGATTGCATCTGTATGCTGGCTTATTCGAAAGAATAGAAAGAGGTATGAGGTTAATCTAGTGCTGAATATCTTGCTTTAAGTGCAAACCTGGGGATTTCTCCTTAGGAAAAACACTTCTATAAGGCTCTAAGAGAGGTTCAAACAATGGATAGTGAGGAACTTCCACATAACTCTCTCCTCCTCGAATCCCAACATCAATATTTCCCTCGTCTCTCATGAATCATACATCTTGGCTAGGATCAATGTGTTTAAGGATGTGGGTAGTTTGGGTTTTGGTTTGGATGGGGTGATAAGGGTAAGGAAAATCTTCTTCCAGTTTATGGTAAAAGAATAGGTAATCTTAAATCCACCATGCATTACACGCATATCATACAACCATGGCCTCCCTAAAAGCACATGACATTCATCCATCAAAACCACATCACACCACAAATCATCTATATAGGTCCCTCTAATACTAAAGTTTAGCATTACCCTCTAAGAATTCCCAATCCTCTTCCCTTGGTTAAACCAAAAAATCATATAGGGAGTTGGATGGGTTTCCGTAGCCACCCCTAGCTTGTTTACTAACACTTAAGATGCTATATTGGCACAACTTCCTCCATCAATGATCAAGGTACAAAACCTTGCCTTGAATTTGTATCTTGTATGGAAGATGGATTCCTAGTGTAGATTTTTCTTTAAAGCTTGCACATTCAAAGATCTATTGACTACTAAGGACTCTCATTCATCTGGACCTAACTCATCTTCCTTAAGTTACTCCTCTTCACCACCCTTAACATACAAGGTCAAAGGGGGTTCCTCTATAGTCTCATACTCTTTTATGGCCATGATCTTCTTATTAGGATACTCCGAGACTATATGACTAAGCCCTTGGCATCTAAAAATCCTCTTAGGATGCCTATCTTGTGTGGACGTATCTCCAGTTTTAGGTTGGGGTTTTGGTGGGTTGGGTTTGGAAGTGAGGTTTTTGTTTGTCTTAGGAAAGTAGGGACTTTAAGCAAAGGATCGTGAGGATTCAACTTTGCTTTTGGATTTTCATTTTTTCTCCACTTTATGACCCAATATTATTAGCTCTTTAAGTGTCGAATACTAGTGTCATGTGCTATCCTTGGGTCCATACCTCCCAAAAACCTCACCAACTTCTAAGGCTCATCCTCACTAATGTCATACTTCATCAATAGATGCTCAAACTCCCTAGCATAATCCTATATTGTCTTTGAGCCTTGCTTAAGTTCATGAATTTGAGAATGGACAAAATAAGTAGGCATGAACTTGACTTCAAATGCTTCTTTATTTTATCCCAATTCCAAATCTTGTCATTCTTCATACGTTCCCTCTTCTTGCATAGGCTGGCCCACCAAGTGGATGCGTACTTCCAAAGCTTCAACGCTACTATCTTCACCTTCTTGTCTTCAAGAGTTGACTTATAGTCAAACACTCGCTCCGAAATCCCCAACCATAATACGAACTCATCTAGGTCAAAATTTCCATCATACACAGGAATATCTTTCTTGATGTCATTAAAGGCTCTCGAGTAATTTTGGGTCCGATTAGCCCTAGGCTCACTTCCCCATGGATTCTTACTCTCTTCTCTTGGTTTCTTATGGATAGAGAGGGTGAAGGAAGGTCTCCTATAACAGTGATGGACAGTTCCCTAATTTGATCTTGTATATAACGCATCCTCCTCTCCATAACTTCTTTCTCTTGCTTAACTCGGTCACCCTAGTTGCCCATGGATTACTTGAACTTTCCATGGTTTCTAAGCTTATCAAATGATCTAAGTCCTTGAAATCAACCTCTTTCTCTGATACCAAATGTTATGTGAATGATTCCAATGGGTAGATATAGAAGGATAATAAAGGTTTTGGATTAAATTAGGCCTTAGGAAACAAAACATCAACTTTATGCAATTCAAGAAGCCTCACGCACTGTCCTATGAATTCCACTCACCCTCCTTAATGTTCCTCAAGATAATTCACACCTTTACACAGATTTTTAGCTACTCACATTTTCACTAAACTGATTAAGAATTATACACTCTCCAATTTGAACAGTTTAAGGCTTTTTGCTAAAGATCGGCTTTAAGGCTTTGAAATTGTAGTTAATTAAAACCATTATTCTACGTGATATATGTGAAATATAAGGATAAAAGGAATACACATATTCACATGAAGAACCATAAATTTATGAAGAAACAATCACAAAAATTCACCCAATTCCAATGAACACACGAACCCTTTTGCATGCAATCTTTTCCTTAACTTTTGTCCAACATTATAAGATTATATCCCATGAAATTTAGCCAATTTATTTCCAATTTTATGAAGAATTAAACATAAATAAGTGGATCGAATTTCTTGATTAAACTCCCACAAATACCCAACAAATACGCTGCCACAAACTCAACATGAATTCACAACGAAAAATAGGTAGAACAAAGGTTCTTAAACACTACATCAATCACCAAGTTTAGGCTTACCTTTGGGCACCCTAAAGAACAAAAGATACATCAAATCACCACCTAAGGAATGAGAATTTCAAGTACACAACCCATGAGCCAATGCGAATAAGCAATGGACAGTTAGAGTACTCACAACTCCTTGAGAAACACTCAAAGCAAAAGCAAACTTTTTTATGAAAATTTTCTTAACGACCTCTATTGAATTCGACCCTCTCTATATATAGGCCAGCAAACATGAGTTTTAAACACAATAGGAAAATAAGGGGTGTATCTAACATAATCCTAATTGCATCCCCATACACAAATCCTAGCTAATAAACATGCATAAGCCAAGTAATCTGTCTAGCTACACATTTTTATTAAATAACCACCCTAAGATAAAATTCTAACAAACTTATCTTAAGAAAAATATAATTATCTTATTTAAAATAATTAGAAAACAGAAAATAAAAAGAAGTAAACTAGGATTAGGAGATAAAGACTTGTTGGTAGCTTTGGACTCTCTCTTGCATGCATCCTTTAGCCCACTTTCCCACTCAATTCATCAACACATATTAGCCCAATTACCACGCAACACTAGCAGCCCATTATTCTTCAACCCTAGCCCAACTCCACGTAACTCCAAGCCCATAGCCTAGGTCAATCCTTGGCCCAAGCCCAAGCTCGGTCCTAGCCCAATTCAACCCAAATTCCATCTACTCTTTATGGGCCACTTCATAAGCCCAAGCCACATAAGAAATGACATGCCTTCTTAGATTCTCTTATATCCCATCCATTCCTACCGCCATTTGAAGCCCATAAACTTTCTTAAACACCTTTCTTACCTCTTGGATCAACTTGTGGTCGATTAGAAGTGAAGGTGGACGAACAAGCCCAAGGATCATGCTAACACTTTATTTAGACCATACACTTCAAGGCCTCAAATGTTCGATCATTCATCATGTTCACCAAGCATTATTTAATGCACTTATAAATGCACTTGTCTTGCTTTCTAAGGATCCACAACTTTAGGTATTATAACTAGAATAGAGCGATTCCACATTTCCACTCATTAAGAGAAAAAAGTATATATGAAGTAATCATGTCGTGCCATTAACCACAACACTTCCAACGACAGACTAACTCTTAAGGAAAAAGAAACTCCCACCGTAAAGTAATCCACCCTGGGTGATTTGGGCCTTTTATTGTTTATTTTATCAATAGAAAGTTAATTAAAATGAGAAATATATTTTTGAATATTGTACAAATGGTTAAATTATCATATAGAGCTAAAAGTGTAAATATAGCAAAGGAATAAAAAATTTCTACGCCATTTTTCCAATTAAGGTTTTGATTCTTCAATGAAAAAGAACTTACAAATTGAATCGTTATAACCTCTTGATAATTGGTTATCAAAAGAAAAACGTAGTAGTATAGTAAGGCTATTCTTCTACATAATTTGTTAATGTCTATTGGAAAGCGTATCATTTTTCATATAAAAGGATTTGTTAAGAGTGTCATGGACATTTGGATTAGTATTTAGTAATCCTAGTTAACATAGTTCAAGGTTTTAGACTTGAATGTGCTTAATATGAAATAAAGGCCGATTAGATATTTTATAAAAGAATATTCAATATTTTTGAAAAACAACTTCGCTCTTTGAATAGACACAAATTGAACCTTCTTCTAGGAATTTGTATAAAAAAAATTTGGGAATTTGTATAAAATATTAAATTAGTAACGTAAGTGATCTGATTCTGTCTGCAACAAGAAAATAGACAGAGGGATGAAAGGTTGCTGAATATTTCTCTTGGAATAAAAATCCTAAATAACTAGTTGTGTATATTTCAACCCAATTTTATATATTAAATTATTTTTTTTAAGAAAATTCCCTCATAAAGTTTATATAATATTAAAGTATGTTTACTATCCCTTTGTCTCTAATTATTTGAATGTTTATTATCCCTTTGTCTCTAATTATTTGAATGTTTATTATCCCTTTGTCTCTAATTATTTGACGTAATTTTCACCAATCACGTATTCTGATGTATGATTTTGATATTTAATTATTTAAATTGTAAATATGTAAAAGTTTCCAAAAATTATAGTCTATATTTTAAAAATACACGTTATGACATACCTAATAGCGTTTTACATACTAAAATTTATCATATATTAGCAGATGCTCTAGGTGGAATTTGTGAATAATAAAAATGTCAAAATATGTTAAGTAATATGAGATAAAAGGAGTAGTTAATATATATTAGTCAGATTTTAAGATAATCTTGCATTATTTTATAATATTATCTACCTTGGTTAAGAGCTATGACATACATTATTTAATAGTCTGTATCTAATGCATTTTTTTAAAACAAGCAGAGAGCTTGGCTACAAGGCATATAAAGTAGAATCTGTAGAAGACTTAAGAAAGCCTTTCGTATCTATTTATTTTGGGGCAGCATACATGGCTTGGCTATCAGTATATGAAGGAAGGTAATCTTAAATGTAACCGTTCAAATTTTATTGTAAGACACATCCTTTTTCATAAATAATTGAAACTAATAGATTAACACTTTTGATAGGGAAAGATCACTACATTTTATTCTCAAGGCTTATCTTTTCGGGCCAAAAGAAGAAATTATTGAGGAATCATGCCCAACTTGGCTTAAATTTCAAGAGCAATTAAGCTACTATGAAGCTACTAAAAGGTATTATGTCCAACTTGGTATAATATTCCGGATAAAGGACAATTATTTATATATTTTTTTTAGTGAACTTATTTATAGTGGTTATATTTCTTTTTTCTTTGAACAGGGAATCCAGAAGTTGTAGTATTATGTAATTTAAATGGCTATATATTGAAAGCGTTCTAAGTGTGTTAAGAGGAGTGCCATGAAAATGTATTCCAAAACGTTCATTTAAATATTGTCATTTTTGACAAAAGAATATTTTATTAACATAATTACTTTAATATTTTCTATATTATATTATGAGCAAAACAAAAAATATTTATATATCAAAAATACTTCTACCGCGCCTTTTTTCCTATCAGTACTACATCATAACTAGGAATAGGTCGATTAAAATGGAAAGGAGAAAGTATTTTATAGTATTAAAGCTTAAAAGTTTACGTTACACTAAGCTAGATGTTTGCGAGATTTGATCCAATTATTTGCAAGCTAAACTCTCATTAGACATCAAACTAGCGTAACTTTTGCTCCTTTCGGATCTCAAATTTCTTAATTTTTTTTGACGTACTTCATCTATCAATGATAATATGGTATTGTGTTAAAATTATTGTAAGTGTGCATAAGTCATTCTCTACAAACTTTATCCTCTTAGTTGAAGGATATGGAAAAAGATAGCTTAAAAAGGGTGATAATTTGCTCCAAAAGGTCAGTTCGGCAATTATACAAATGGAATGGAGAAAGTACTACCCATCTTAAGTTATCTCATTCCTTACCTTGAGAAACATGTCAATTCGTCTAAAGAACACATAACTTACCTTTTGAGACGAGCACTCTACTTTTTGAAAAGATACATGCATATATATATTGCTAATGACATTGATAATTACCTTCTACGGGGGATGGATAAGAATAGTGAGTTTGATTTTTTTGTTTTTAAATAAATAATTTTTGAGGTCGCCAATTAGATTGTTATGTACAACCAAAATTTTTTCTATAATATTTATTTTTATAATTATTTTAATTAGAGCTGTTAAAATCTTACTCGACCCAATGAATTACTTGAAATCGACTTGGACCCGACCTGATTATGGCTCAAAAAGTTAGACTCATAAATCGACCCAACCCAACCTGAAATCAACCCGAAATTGATTTGACTCGATATTCAAAGATTCAAACCCGATATGTGTCTGAACTATTACAGACCCGACCCGAAAACAACTCGAAATCAATTGAACCCAATAAATAGCACGTAGTTGACTTAACCCAAAACCTGCTATAACCCGTCTACCGAGCCGAATAGACCTGAACCGACATTAACCCGAACCAAATACGAGCTTACCTGAACTCGAGCAAGCAAACAACTGATTTGACCTGACCCGATAGGTCAAATTGACCAGATTTAACCCAAATAAATAAGCATCGACCCATGGTAGGTCAACCCATAATGTTATTCATGTTTGAACCAAACAACTCTCTAAAATTGATTCCGTTCCTCCCAAATATCATTCTTGATTCCATTTCATTCCATTTCTGCAAACCAAACAGGGCCTTAGACATTGTACATTCTACATGACTTATAGGAGAACTGATCTATAGATTTAGCTCCCTTATGACTGACTTGAGTATGTCTGTTGAACAAAGTATGATAAAACCATAGATTGAATTCGGTGGTGTATGTATTTGAGCAAATAATTAGGGTTGTGTAAATTTTTTTGTAAATGATAATCGACACTAATTATTTTATTTTTACAATAAGTTTAACAAACCGTTAATATTAACGGTTAAGTTGTAGCTATAATATTTCGTTAAGGGTTAACTGTAAAAAAATAATAAAAAAATTTGCCCTTTTTTAGCCACATCATCAATCCAACGCATTATTTCCTCTTCATAACCATTCTCCCGTCACATCATCACTTTAACCACCCCTACGCTGCCCCCACCATGGCCTTGCACCCTAGTCACTTGAATATATCTCTTGAGTTTGCTTGATTTGCTATAATCTATGTTTTTTTGCTTAATTAATTCATTGATACAAGGTTGTACATGTACTTATCGTTTGATTGATCTCTAGAATTTATGTTGTTGTCTATCACTAACTCCTAAACTTTGGGAACTAATCCCTATCTTTGTTTAATCATTGTGCTATGAAAATATATCTTTTCTATAATCCCCCTATAGTTGGCTGTAGGATCTTCTATACCCAACTTGCCTATTGCATTTTTGTACACACTAGCTTTTACAGCCTTGGTCAAATTAGCATACACTTGGTCATCTAATTGAACAAATGAAAGGGTTACTACCTTGGGGATCTAGGTGTCCTTGATGAAGTGCCTATCTACTTTAACATGTTTTATTTGATCATGTTGAACTAGGTTCTTAGATATACAAATGACAACTTAATTATCAGGAAAATCTCGCAGTTATCTTAAGGTGGAAGCCCAGGCTCAGATAGGAGTTTTTTCAGCCATATGACCTTAGCTATTCCTTTCAAAATAGCCCAAATTTTGCTTCTACACTTGACATTGCCACAACCTTTTGCTTCTAGCTATTCCACATCACTAGATTTCCTCCAACTAGAGTGGAATAGCTTGAGGTTTATTTCCTAATGTATATGCTTAGAGCTTCAAATGACCATTCCTCTTAGAGACAACTCCTTTTCCTGGTGTTGGCTTAAGATATCTCAGAATCCTATACACAGCCTCCATATGGCCACAACCTTTTGCTTCTAGCTCTTCCACGTCACTAGATTTCCTCCAACTAGAGTGGAATAGCCTGAGGTTTATTTCATAATGTATATGCTTAGAGCTTCAAATGACCATTCCTCTTAGAGACAACTCCTTTTCCTAGTGTTGGCTTAAGATATCTCAGAATCCTATACACAGCCTCCATATGGCCACAACCTTTTGCTTCTAGCTCTTCCACGTCACTAGATTTCCTCCAACTAGAGTGGAATAGCCTGAGGTTTATTTCGTAATGTATATGCTTAGAGATTCAAATGACTATTCCTCTTAGAGACAACTCCTTTTCCTGGTGTTGGCTTAAGATATCTCAGAATCCTATACACAGCCTCCATATGTTGCATCTGAGGTTTATGCATAAACCTATTCACTACTCCAACTGCATATGCAATATCAGGTCATGTATGAGATGTGTTGATCAACTACCCTACTAACTTCTAGTACCATGCTTGATCTATGGAATTTTCTTATTCATCAATATGTAAACCATGATTAGCTACCATAGGAGTATCTACTGGTTTACACTCTAATATTCCAGTTTCTGCTAGAAGATAAAGAATATACTTCCATTGAGATATGAACATATCCCTTTTTAATCTGTGTACTTCAACTCCCATGAAGTATTTCAACCTCTCGAAATTTCAAACTCCTGGAATAATCTCTCCTTTAGTCAACTAATCTCATCGCTATCATCTATAGTGATGATCATGTCATCTACATCTATGATTAGACACATTATCATATATCCTCTCCTTTTTAGAAATAGGGTGTGGTTTAAATTACTTTTCTAAAAGCCAAACTTCCCATGGCTAGAGTAAATTGTCTAAACCAAGCCCACATAGACTACTTCAAACCATACAACACGCTTTTTAACGTGCATCTTTCTCCTAGGGAGGACCCTAGAGTGAACCCTAGCCTCTATATACACCTCTTCTATAATAGCTCTATGTAGAAATGCATTCTTTACATCAAATTAACATAAAGACCAGTCTTTATTTTTTGAGACTGAAACATAACTCTGATTGTATCCATCTTTGCTAATGGAGAGATTGTCACAGAGTAATTTACTCCATAAAACTGAGTATAACCCTTTGTTACTAACCTCATCTTGCCTTATATTGCTCAATACTACCATTAACTCTATACTTTATAGTGAATACCCATTTGTAACCTATCTCTTACTTCCCTTTAGGAATCACACACCTTTCCCAAGTCTCATTTTTTACGAATGCATCGAATTATTCCTCCATTGCTTTTGTCCACTATTTTCTTTCTAGAGCCTCTTTTATATTTCTTGGGATCTATGCTAAATACATTGTATCTTTATAACATATTGCTACATCAACTATGTTTTCTCTCAAGCTATTATGTACATGATATTTGCTCTGTCTAGGTTCTTAAAATGGGTCATTTATCTTTAGAGGCACTCCCCTCATACTCCTTAGAGGTAAGTGATACCTCAATAGTAAATTCTTAAGTATTTTCCTTAATATTTTCCTGCACCACTTCAGCATTGTCTATTGGAGTTACACTAAAAATATTCAGAGTCCTAGAATTTACCTTAACAACCTCTTGATGCTCGATCTTAGAAGATATTATTAATGGTACTGATAAAGGGTTAGACTGAACAATACCAAAATCATCTTCAAAAGTTTAATATATCGACTAACTGAGATCGTCATATGTACTCTCCCCCTAGCATCGAAGGTGGGGGGGGGGGGGGGGGGGGGGGGGGGTAAAAGAAGGATGTCTCCACAAAGTCATAGTCCATAGTAGTATATAAGTGGTTTGAGGAAGGGCCAAAGTATTTATAACCTTTTCGGGTCGCACCATAACCAACAAACAGACATTTAGCTGCCTAAGGTTCTAATTTTTTGGTGATGTTTTTTTGGTAAATGAACATACAAAACACAACAAAAAACCCGTGGGGGTAAAGAACGGAAGAAAGGTATGGTAAAGTAGGTAATAAGGGCATCTAAGAGAGTTTTGTGGTGATGGCTTTTTGTGGGAAGGCGATTTGAGAGGTAATTGGAAGCAGCGATTGTTTTAGGCCAAAAAGATTTGAGAATTTCAAATTCAAATATCATTGTTTGGGCCATTTCCAAAAGAGTTTGGTTTTTCTACTCTGCCATGCCATTTTGCTGTGGGGTGTTGAGATAGATAGTTTGGTGTATTAAGCCATTAATTTGGAAGAAGGACTACATTTTTTGTTAATAAATTCTCCTCCATTATCTAATCTAAATATATAATTTTTTTTTCTTGAAACTAGGTAACAATCATTTGATAAAAAGTAATAAAAATATTATATACCTAAGCCTTATGTTTCATAAATTAAATCCTACTCATATGGATGAAGTCATCAATGAATAGAACATAATTTCAAAAACCATGAACACCAGATTCTGGGACAAACCCCCATACATAAGAATGAATAGTATGAAAATGTTCAATAGTATGACTCAAAGTACTAGGATAAGAATGTTTATGACTTTTAGCTAAGAAATAGGCTTCTTAGTTAAGAACTATTTTTGATCTAGCAAAGGTATCTAGGAAAGAGACATTCCAAGTACCCTAGTGAAGGATGTCCTAGGCGACGATGCCACAACCGAAGCTGGTCTTCTATTTAGCTTTTCCAAATTAGTACACCACCTCCCTTGAAAACTTTGTTAACATAGTAAAGTCCATCTTTCTCAATCCCATGCCTAATGATCTCCCCGGTCTAAACATCTTGCATAATACAACAATCAAATTTCATTAAGACTATACATCCTAATTCTTTCATAAGCTGACTAATAGACAATAATTTGTACAAAAGTTTTCGTATGTAAAGACAGTTATTTAAAGACATATGCGATTCAATTTTGATTTTTCCTACTCCCATTACATACATATAGTCTCCATTCACCATTATAACAATATCTTTTTTGCGCCTTTCAAATGTTAAGAAATCTTGTTTATCATATGAAATGGTATTCGTAGCTCCACAGTAAATAGAACCAACATCCATCCAAAAAGTTTATTTCCACAACTCCTAGCCCAAGACTTTAGGGTACCCCGACTTTGGCTAGATTATTACGAGAAGATGGGCCATTTTTTACCGGTTAATTTTTATGCTTATCAATTCTCGTGAGATCTGGACCATTGGATAGAGTATGTGCGGGATGATGGAGATTCTCCCGTGGTATATCAAAACACACGAGTCTAGGGTTAGGGTTATTACAAGCTTAAATGTTACCTTCATCCTTTCTTGCCTCTTTTGTATCTCCTTTCTCCTTCACATCCCCATTGGCCGCCGAGCTCACTCCTTTCTTCCTTCCATCCTCTCGCCTTAATGTTGTGCTCTTCTCTCCTCTCTTCCAGGAATCTAGCCACCAATCCGAGTAACCTAACAATTTAAAGCATCCTTTTTTGGTGTGCCAAGATCCCCCATAATGTGTGCACTTAAGATGGCTCTTGTCATCTTCCTTATAAGGGGATGGTTTAGCTAATCAAAAGTTTAACCTTAGCACACTCCCTTTTCCTTGTGTCGCTAGTAAGTTAGGTAAATGGTTCCTTATAATCTCCCTTCTAGCGATTTCATGTTAGATTGTGCTATATGAAACCTCTATGGTTGGTAGAGGGTCTTGATTGACCATATCTCTTCTATCTTTATCAAAGTCATAATTTAAACCAACTAAAAACTGGGATAGCTAATTTTGTGGTGTAAGATTATTGTGTATTGCCATGTCATCTAAGCATTTCATCAGGCTTGGAATGCGTTGATCAATCTCTTTCCATATAACTGTTAATTTACCGTAGTAAATTTTTATTCATTGAGTTCCCGATTTGATGTTGTTTTCCCTAAATACAAGGTCAAAATCCAGAGTCTATCTCCACCATTACTAAAGGTAGACTCAATGCTTTTCCATAATTCTCTTGTTGTGGGAAAATCCAAGAATTGGTTAACCAATTCGAAACCTATGTTTTCTATGATCCGTGCTTTAACTTTTGAATCCCTTTGGGACCATTGCTCGTAGTCTAAGCATCTTTGGTGAGGAGTTGGCTATGACATAGTTGAGTCTTCCCTTCCCCTCAATTGTTAGACGCAATTGTTTTGACCACTTGATGAAATTTTGTATGTTAAATTTTTCGATAACACTAATTAAGTTAGTTTCCCTAAGATCACTACTCCTAGTGTTTTGAAGCTTTTTAGAAAAATCCATTAGTTGAGCAATAATCATGGTGGAAGCCTTAATTAGGTCGTTGGGTGGTTCACTCATCTTCAGGTAAGATGTTGGTAGGTGATGATGCCTTTACCATCAGGAAAACCACTAGAAAATAGTCATCTTTGAGACCAATTTGAATATATCACGCATGGTTTTTTGATTTGTTATAATCTGTGTTTTTGTGTTTAATTGATTAATTGATACAAGGCTGTAGATATACTTATAGTTTGATTAATCTGTATAATTTATGTTGTCTACTACTAATTCCTAAACTTTAGGAACTAATGCCTATCTTTGTTTAATCATCATGCTATTCGGCCTCAATCAAGAGCAACACGGGCTCAGATCAACAAGCCAGAAGTCTATCCCATTGAATTAATCTTATTAGAGCCCATTCCTCCCTTTCCATAGACCAATAAATACTAATTTAAGGACAAGAGAGAGGAGTTCACAAAATTTTAAACAAGCAAAAGGCAAGCATGAATCTCATATTCTTTGACACTTTACACAAATACGTTCTAAGAAATCACCACCAATGAGGGTCTGTTGAACTGAGCATCTTCTCACAGGTATTCTTCTAATCCTACCAAATTTACTGACTTAGGCATCGAAGTATGTTTTCTCATAACATCATTTTCGAGGCCATTCTATTCTTTTATGCAAGCTATTCATCACACACTTCGCGATCGCTTTCATCAAGTGGTCACTAGCAACTTCCTTATATCATCACTTTTCTTTGTTACTTAGCCCTTAAGTGACCATTTTAGTCTCCCAAATGGAAACAATTTGGCACTAGAAGGAGGGCCTCTTGGTAAAAGCTAATAAGTCCTGATTATACTCATAATTATATGGTATTTAAGGCTTTTTTGCATGTACTTTATTGCGTTTTAGTTTTTTTAAGTGAATTTTGCTCATTTGTTATCATATGATGCATTCACGGGTTTTTATAGTGTTTGTGTTGTTTTTTAGGTTTCCTATAGACTTAGCGTCATTAGAAAAGTTTAAGACCTAAGGAACATAGCTCCAACCAAGTGAAGAATGAAACTCTAGGATATCTTGAACATAAGATGAAGCAAAGAATCATAATTAGAGTCAAAAGCAAGAAGACTCAATCAAGTATGGAGAGGACTCGACTGAGTAGAAGTGTAAATTCGAGCAGGAAGTGGCTTTGAGTTGAAGAAGTGAAGAAATCTAAGCCACTTGATTGAGTGTGTAGAGCACTCAATTGAGTCTTCTCTCCAATAGCCATATTCTACCTTGGTTCAAAATCTACAGAATGAAGGACTTAATCGAGTGCCTTGCCGTAGGACTGGTTTTCATCGAGTTTTTTTTAACCTCAAACTTTATGTTAGGCTATTTTGCACGATTTTCATAGGTTATGTTAAGCATCATTTAGGGATTTTGTTAGGTTAAGTAGTAGTTTAGCAGCAACACTCCTTAGTTTTTATTAGATCTCTAAAACTCTCTTAAATTCTCTCTAGATTTGTTGATTGTAATTGGTTTCGCATTAAAGTTTTCAGATTTCTACTCTAGCATTGTGGACATCATTCGATTTGTTATTATTAAGTATTTTCTTACTCTAATCTCTATTATTATTTTGGTATTGCTTTCCAATTATCTCTTTAGTATTGTTCTGAATAGATAATGTCTTTTATCATTGTTTGTGGTGAATTATAGTCAATATGCGAGAGTAGTTTGTTAATCTAGGATCCTGATGAACCCTAATATTGGATAGGTATCGATGATTCCCAAGACTTGAATAAAAATGCGTAATGATGATTCTTTTAATCTTTGATTGACTTTAATTCCATTAAAAGGCTAGATGTCATTGGATGTGTGATTGATGATAGTGAAAGTAGATATCTTGACCATTAGGACTTATAGAATAATGTGTTTATTGTTTTGCTATCGCATGAATTCACGAAAGTATGTAGGATTGCTTTAGGAGTAAGCTATTGATACTCGAGAGAGATCCTTAGTATTGTTTAGGGTGCATTTGTCCTAAGAATTACATTATGTATCAAATATGCGGGATTGGAATAGAAATTTATATCTTAGTCTTACCAGTGGAGATTGATTGTCCTAGATGTTTGTTGCATTTCAATAATCTAGTTTAGCTATAATCCGTGTTTTAGCCAAGTTTAGCCTAGTCATTAATTAGAATAATTTGGTTTAGTTCATGACATTCTGAATAGAAGTTAAAACTAGTATAGGAAGCATAAGTTCCCAATAATCTCTTGGGATTTTGACCCTACTTACTCGAGCTATATTAGTTTAGGTGACTACACTAGTAGAAAATCTTAAACATGCGGCGGGGGTTTTTAGTACCATATGCGGCGTAAAAAGGCTAGCAGCAATACAGATAGCAGCAAATTAATCTATTTAATTTGCGGCGTAAAAAATACGCCACTTATTATTAATTAATATGCAGCGGTTCTAGGCTAAGTGACGCCGCATATTAATTAATAATATGCGGCATCACTTAGCCTTAAACCGTCGCATATTAATTAATAATAAGTGGCGTATTTTACCTAGAACTGTCGTATATGGTACTTAGCCAGATTGGAAAAGGGCCTATAATTGAGGAATATGCGACGGGTCTTGGGGACACCTACCGCATATAAGTTGTTTTTTTTAAAGGCATTAATCTGATCCCTACTATGCCCAAATTTCAAATTCAAAACCTGCTATATTACATTTGCAATTTCTGCCAACCAAGATACATATATACATATGATCCATCTCTCATTTATGTGTACTAATAGGGTCGTATAAACAACCATTAAGTGACATCAAAAATACAATCTAATTAATGAACTTGATGTTTAAAAACTATAAAATACACAAGAATAAGGTAATATACATAATCTAAAAAAAGTTATATATCCAATACTTGGCCAGTTTGTTGCGGACGACGTCGATTTCTTCGGTGGAGAAGGACACCTCATTGAATTCTTTGCATACCTAATATTGATTAACATATTATTAACGTGTATATAAAATGAAATGTATATGAAATGGATGTATTTGAAGTGTTTATGTCACTTTCTACCCAAAACCGATCCCATTTGACCTATATTGACTCAAATCGATGCATTTGAAGTGTTTAGGTCACTTTCTACTCGAAACCGATCCCATTTGGCCTATATTGACTCAAATCGATGTGTTTTAAGTGTTTAGGTCACTTTCTACCCAAAACCTATCCCATTTGACCTATATTGACTCAAATTTATGCATTTGAAGTGTTTAGGTCACTTTCTACCCGAAACCGATCCCATTTGACCTATATTGACTCAAATCGATGTGTTTCAAGTGTTTAGGTCACTTTCTACCTGAAACCGATCCCATTTGACCTATATTGACTCAAATCGATGCGTTTGAAGTGCTTAGGTCACTTTCTACCTGAAACCGATCCCATTTGACCTATATTGACTCAAATCGATGCATTTGACTCAAATAATCCTTATTAAAATGAGGCGGTTTATGAACTAACCGGCTTCATATTGTTAATATCAGTAATAATATGCGTTCTTTAAGCTAATATGCCGCTAAATAAATATAAATCTACTAGTGATAAGTTACTCTTTATAGGGTAATGAGAGCCAGGTCAAAAATTAATGCCATTGTTGGAGGATTAACGAGGATTGCTTTTTTGTTTTAAGTTTAGATTTCTATTAGAATTTTCTATTTTCTTAGGTAGTTGCTTTGGTTATCATGTTTGTCAATTTGATCTTTTCCTTTCTAGTGTTTTCTTTATATGCGCACTCATAGTATAGGTTTTGAAGAGCTTATTTCTCTAGATCTCGAGATCAAGAACTCTGCAAGGAAACAAAAGAAACAGAGAAAGAAAGCAAAGAAACCAAACATGGATGAAACCTTGCCTCAAAAAACTTTGATTGGGTTTGGCATTCTTAATCCTTAGACGGTTTAAAAGGATGATGAAATGTTATCCTCATCATGGGTTATCGAATTGGATTTTGCTTCAGACATTTAATAATAGCATGAACAATGATATCAAGCTATATATCAATGTAGCTTACGGGGGTAACATCCAAATGAATGATGCACGGGGCACCCTAGCATTGATTAAAAAGATGGATGCTACAAATACTTCATGTTCTTCAAGGATTACTTATAGAAAGGAGCCATCTTCTTCATTAGAAAATTCAGATTTCTCAAAGTTGGTAGCGTCTATGCAAGATCTTAATGAAAGTCTGGGAAAGATACATGGAAAACTAGCTTTGGTTCCATCTTGCGAGATTTGTCAGTACAATGGAGGTAATATGAGTGGTAGCAAGTTAATGTAATCTATAATAACCCAAAGAGGCTGTTTGACTCATTCTCAAACACCTATAATGAAGGTTGGAAACACCACCCAAACTTCTTATACAAGAATACCCTAAATATGTTGAACTCAATCTAAAACCCAGCCCTACAGTGCAACAACTTCAACTAACCGGACCGCCAGGATTTAGTGGGAGGCCCTCGTATAATCCACCACAGTCTAGTAATAATCTCAAGAACCTTAGAAATCCAATTTACATGTTGTATTCGAGGCTTTCGTGACTCAAAAAATCAAGTGTAATGAGAATACTAAGAAGCAGTTTGAAGAGCTCAAGGCTCAAGAAGGTTTTGAGTGAGCAAGGATCACCAAGTGACCCAAAGTCTATGTATACTCTGCCTTTGATTATTCTTAGTTTGTTGCAATAGAAAAAGTCATCATATTTGGGTATGGTAAAAAAAGGCCGCAGTTGACGCACTAGAAAAATAGGCGACCCTACTCGTAGGAAGGCTAGCGTGAACCTTTTCAATCCTACATCATAAATAGTTTGAAACTCAAGGGGGTCAAGCTTATGACCCAAAAACACAAGAGCTGAATGGGAGGCAACCCATTTTTCCAACTTTTTCTCTATTTTTCTTTTGAATTTTCTGATTTTTCTTTGTTTTGATAGGTGACTTTTACCTTTGTGTGTGTTTTTGTGTTTTGTTTCGTAGGTTTTTAGTCATGCTATAGGTTTGCATTGGGTGTTTGTAATTCTTAGAATTGTGTATGGAGTCTTAAGGAAGATTTTGAAGTCAAGAGCATGCCATGTAGAAGTTTAGCTAAGAAAGTCAATTTTCCATACGGTTTGAGTTCTTGGAGAAATGCCAAAATAAAGCTCCTGGCATAATGAGTGAAATTATACTAAAACTAAGACACTTGATCAAGTGTGTAGAGCACTCGATTGAGTGCCCTTTATTTCAGCAGATTTGAGCTGATTGGTAGAATGAAGTAAATTGTAATTTCTATAGGGTACTTGATCGAGTGCCCCCCACACTCGATCGAGTGTCCCTCGATCTAGCATTATTATTAACCTCTTATCCTTATTTTTCTCAATCTTCTAAAACTTCCTCTCATTCTCACAGGCTCACTACTTCCTCTACTCTAATCCCCTCCCATATTTCACCCGACCCACTTAATTAAAACCCAAAATCTTGCAATTTCTAACATTCCTCTACACATTACAACAACTTTGTACACCTAATTCTCTCCAAATCACCCATTTCACCCCAAAACCCTAACTCCCTAAAATTATAGGGTTTTTTGGTATTGTTTTGATTTTTGTAAATTGGTGTTTTTAAGTGTTTTCATACACATCTTTGAGAATTTCGGAAAGGGATTTCGTGGCTACATAGCTTAACAAAGCTTTAGTATACTCTAACCCTATTCTTGTGTATGCTTCACTATTCCTTACTATATTTTATTTAAGTTCATATAATTATTAGAATTGTGTTGTGTATGTGAACTGGTTTGGTTTTCTTAAGGATTGTTGTTGAACACAGAATTTTTGGGAATTTTTTTTAGCAAGAACCCTAGGTAGTACTAAACTCCCTTTAGGATCCATCCTTTTCTAGAAATTTGATGTGCTCATTTTAGAGCACGTTTACAACCTCATTTTAGTGTCGAGTTTTGTGCTTTTATATTGGTTTTATGCACGTTACATTCAATTTTACCTTGATCTTGTCCTCGAGCTGTTTTTAGGTCATTTCAGGTGATCTCGATGATTTCGAGGTAAAATGAGACGTGTTCGAGGCTTTGACACTTCTATCAAGAGTTTGAATGCGCGTATCATAGCTTGGGCATGTGTTCCAAGTCACTCTCGAAGATTCCATAAACTCTAGAAGCCACTAGGCACTTCAAAGGAACTGTTCAGCAAGGTTTAGGTTTAAATTCGACCGAATCTAACATCCATTCGGTCAAATGGAAGACAGGGATTCAAGTGCATAAATCAAGCTCTTGGGAATAGCCGAATGAAGACTCATTCGGCCGAATCAAGACCCATTCGGCCGAATGGTTCCACTCATTCGGCCGAATGGTGGACAGATCGCAAAATCATCAAGCTTCTGTTTTGGGCGAATGTGAACACCATTTGGCCGAATGGCCACCCATTCGGCCAAATCCACTATGCATTCGGCCGAATGGCCTTCTTTCCCGCATATTTTGGTTCTTTCTTTAGTCGGCGCTCGAGGGTTTTTCCTAGGGTTTTACTCCTTTTGTCCCTAGGGTATAAATACCCTCTTTCTCTGTACATAACCTTATGCCTACTTTGAGAGCTCTTGTGCCTCAACCTAGAACATCACTTTAAAGCTTTGCATTTCTTTCATGCCTTAGTTTAGATTTACAGCTTTCGTTGTTCTCGTTTTCAAGCTTTGTATTTTGGATTCGGTTCCTATTTCGTTCATACAATTTCGTTTATGCAAGGTATTATTTCTTTTCTGTTTTAGTTCTTTTAATGCTTTCAAGTATTGTTTTTCTTGATTTCATTCCTCTAGCTATAATCATTGTTTTTTTTACAGTTTTGATAGAGTAGTCGTTGGTTCGGTTATAGTTCTTAGTTTTCGTTCTCTTGTTCATTTCCATTCAGTCTATTCATGCTTTTAATCATGTCTTTTATTATTACTATGTGTGAGTAGTCTTCTTAGGGGTTTGATTGGTGAAACCCTAGGTTGGCTCGTTCTTCATGCTTTGAGTTAGGATTTGAGATTGTTAACAGTTGATTGATTGATATTCGATGCGAATCTTGTCCTGCCACTCCTTTGGAGACATAGGGCGATTATAGGTTGTTCGTGTGATTTATAGGGTCACAAACTTCCTCTCGTCATCTTGAGTGTCATGATTTATTGTTGACTGATTTCTCCTAATTTAGCATATTGATAGTTTGATTGTCCTTCCTAGGGTGGAACTAATCTGTCCCCGTTTTCTTTTCATAGTATAACATTGTTTTAGTTCTTGCTTTGTTTTTCTGTTATTAGTATAATTCTTTTCAAATCCCATTTAAATCCTTTACATCAAGTCTATAAGCTATTGCCCCTTGTCCTTGTGGTTCGATCCCCGACTTACCACTACACTAGTTGTAGTAGTATTAGGGTGTTTATAAATATTGTTTGTATAACTATTCTTTTAGTTAAACGACCTAAAAGAACGGTTATCAAAATGGCGCCGTTGCCGAGGACAAGGCGTTGTGTTTAGATTATATTCTTGGTGTAAATCATTTTAGTTTTATTTATTTTATTGTCTAATAATCTGCTTGTCAGTACTTACGCTTGGTCTCTAGTGTTGTTTGCATGCCATATAGCACACGTCAATCAAATCAACAACTAGAACCATTCGACCCTAAGGTTCAATGCAGCAAACGGAGAATTCCAACCCAAACCTCATCACAACCAAATACCTCCAACCACCCTACACCACCAATGGACGAAAACCACCAACAACTATTTGGTCAATTTGGGACGCCTGGTTCCCAAGAATTTCAAGGAGGTGTAGTGCTACCCACAGCCCCGAACCCCTATCATATACATCCTCAATTCACCCGGATGGTGAAAGAGACCCCTTTTTGCGGTTTGAGAAATGAATGCCCTCTCCAACACTTGGAGGCATTCTCAGATATTTGCGGTCTCATACCTCCATGCCCCAATAGCCCGGATTATGTACAGATGCATCTATTTCACTTGAGTTTATCTGGTGATGCTCGGGACTGGTATAAATGCTTAGAGCCCAACTCAATCATTAATTGGGCTCAATTAAAGACAGCGTTTCTAGAAAGGTTCTATCCCACAGTTCGAACACAGGATTGGCGTAAGAAAATTGTGTCATTCACTCAAGAGGATGATGAGAACCTTAGTGCCACTTGGAGTCGGTTTAAGAGAATGATAAGAGCATGCCCCCATCATGAGTACAGGGAGAACCATCTTAATACATTCTTCTATGATGGTCTAAACGACTCCACCAAGGCACTCCTAGACTCCGCTATTGGTGGCCAGCTTTCGAAAGTCCCATGCAATCAAGTGAGGGCTAGGATTGAGGAGGTTGCTAAGAATAGTTCTTGGGGGGGAGCAAGGGGTAGTGGATTACCGAGAGGAGGGATGGATTCAAGCAACTTGGACACAATTACTTCAAAAATCGAGGCTATCATGGATAAGAAGCTGTCCAAGTTCAAATACGCCCAAGGTAGCTCTAATGTATCATCGATTAAAGAGACGCCCTTTTCATGTAGAATCTGTGGGGGCACCAATCATGATACATCATATTATGGAGGTGCAAATTCTAAGCACATAGCGGCTGTTAACTACGGGGGGTATAACCAAGAAGGAACCCCAATCATGAACTATGATGGATACGGGTACAATCCCGACTATGTGGCAGCTGTAGGATATGGTGGTCAAAACCAAGGGTTTTCTCAGCAAGGTCCTTACAATAACCAACCCTTTAGACCTACCTTCAATCCAAATTCTAGCCAAGGAAACTCCTCCCAAGGGTATAATTCCAACAATCAAGCAAATGGGAGTTTTCCTAGGCCGAATGGGAATAGGCCATACCCTCCAATGCCAAGACCCAACACCAACCTACCCTATCCATCTATACAGCCTCAACCAAACCCACCTCCAACTAATGAATTCCTTTCCACCCAAGTGAACTCCCTAGCGCAGCAAAACCAAACCCTCTCACACATCAACCAAACTCTGATGAATCAAATGCAACAACTTCAGGCGCAATAGAAGTTGTTTGAATCGCAGCTTGCGCAGATGGCTAGTCCACCCCCACCATTGCCATTTCCTTCTCACCCCCAACAAAACCCATCCCCCCAGCCTCCACCACAAAACTCTCCTGACTCTAACCCTACGCACCACACCTGTAAGGCGATCTTCCTAGGATCTAGAACCTCACATTCTTCTCCAGCTGTAGCCAATGGAGATGATTTAGGGGAAGATCCCTCGAAGGGTAGTGATTTTCTGAGAGAAAATGAGCACAAGGAGAACCTTGAGGATGGTAAAGAAATGGAGAGGCACAATGTCAAAATCAAAGGGTATGAGGGGAAGAAGAACGACGAAGATGAGAGATGGAGGGAGATATAGGAAAGGAGGAAACTCGAGCATCAACATGCTCCGCCTCTACCTTTTCCTTACAAAAAGGTAGAGAAGCAACTTCAAGAAAAGTTTCTTACATTCCTAGAGCATATGCGGCAGCTTGAAATGAAAATACCATTCCTAGAGGCCATGGAGAAAATGCCGCAATATGCTACGTATCTGAAAACCCTCCTAAGGAACAAGAGAAAGCTAGAGGGCGAAGTGATTAGTGTGCCAAAACAAGTAAGTTCCATCATTTAGGGCACGTGGGCAAAGAAAGAAAGAGCTAGAGGACCCTTTGTGCTCCCAGTCACCCTTGGAAAACTCAATTCTAAGGGAGCACTCACTGACCTTGGGGCCTCCATTAGCCTAATGCCGATGTCCATCGCCAAGAAACTCACTTTCGACCTCAAGCCATCACAGAAAACAATCCAGCTGGCCGACCGTAGTCTAAAAGTGCCATGTGGGGAGTTTGAGGACCTTCCGATCCAAGTTGGGAACATAGTAGTACCATGTGACTTCGTGGTGCTTGATATGGCTGAGGATCCTTATACTCCTCTCATCTTAGGGAGGGATGCTTTGAAAACTTTGGGATGCCCTGATCGACTGTGAATCAGAAACTATAACCGTCAGGGTAGCCCAAGAAAAGGCCGTGTTTGCCTTTTCTAAGTCTTCAATGGAACCTATGGTTGAGCGGATTTGTTCCTTTGGGGTGGTCGAGAAAGAAGCTGCGAAAGAGGTCGAGAGGTGTAGTGCTTTTGTTGCTCCCAGGACAGTTAAGGTGTCAGATGAGGAGGACGCGCAAAAGCGTCTTATTTATGGGGTTGCAAATGGAATTGCTCCGCCAACGGAGACATATTATAAATCTGAGGGAACTGACGAGCCAGCCCGTAAACGGAAACGGGCTAGAAAAAGAAAAAAAAGACTAATGGCTCCACCCTGGCTTGGGGGAGCCCCGCATTCTAACCCACCTCCAGATGACCCTGGTTCTCCATTGCTTACTTCCGCCACTGCGGCTCGGTGGAGAGTTTTGACTCCCCACGCTGGAGGTGATGGTGATGCTAGGAGTGAATCCACTCCTACAACAGGTATAATTTCTTTATTTTCTTTTTCTGTATAAATTTGTGCCTAAATGTGTCGAACTTACCGACGTTAAACAAAAGTACTTACGGGAGATAACCCGGTGTTTATTTTGTTTGTTAATTTGTATAGCAACAGCCTCCATGATGCTGATCTTTCTCCCTTTTGTTTCTTCTCTCCCAAGTGCCGGGACGGCTCTTGAGCTAGCTTGGGGGAGGGTCCTTGTGTTTTAAAAGCTTTGAAAGATCCGCATTATGGAAACTATTGCCTTTTTTTTAGTTTGCATGTCTAGGTGTATCATGATTAATGTGCTTGAGTTGTGAAACTGACATGCTAGCTCCTGACGTGTACGTTATAGTGGTCTTATGCATACTCATGCTTTTCCTAGCCTTGTGCCTGTTTTGGGACCGAATAATTGATTGTTTTCCACCTGACTTGGGGGATCTGGTCCTGCTTGGTTTGCGGCTTGGATGACTACCTTTTGAGGCACATTTTCAACTAGCCTAGTGAGGATGAAGCCTTCTAGGACTCCATTATGAGTCCTATGTTATAAAGTGCTAGTTAGAGAGTCTAAGTATTGTGTCTGTTCTCCTCCAGCATAGTCTTCTTTTCTAAAGGCCAGGGATGATAACACGTTTGTAGTTACAGCTACATGGCCAAATTGCCTACCATGAATATTGATTGACTTTAGGGTAAGCCAATTTTGTGCCTTTACCTTTTCTTCGTAGCTACATCACCTAACTCCACATGAGCCAAATATTCCCTCTTCTTACCTAGAGGATAGTCAAGTGATTACAGTGAAGTGGTGCCCGTTGCATTGTGGTGAAAGATTTTGGTTGGTAAAATCGTTGTCGTATGATATGACTCTTTACATTACTCTTAGTTTATTTCAGAAACATTTTCTTGAAAAAAAAAAGAAAAAAAAAAGAGAAAACAAAAAAAGAAAGAAAAAAGAAAAAGAAAAGAAAAAAATAGAAAAAGAAAAATTCGAGAATAAAGTTGGTGTAATGAGCTCATTTATGCGTATCCGAAGAATTTTGGGAAGTGGCATGGTTTTCGGAAGTCGTAGCCATCCTTGGTTTGATTACCTTGGATTGCTTACTATCCTCTATTTGAACTCCACATCCCCAGATTTTACCCTACCTTGATCCCAGCCTACATTGCAACCGTTTCCAAATCTGTTCGACTTTGCCTGATTAGCAAGTTCTATGCTGCAGAGTAGATAGGATGCAATCCCTAAGATTTCTCCTTGATTGAGTGTTTAATTCCCGACTCATCTTAAGTCGGATGATTATGAGCGAAACACGTACCATATTAAACACACGAGCGTACTAGAAATTTCCCACATCTTTTGGGAAATAGCATGGGGAGCGTGGACTTATGACCTCATTAGGTAGTGGGTGGCATGGCCTGTGTTGTAGCTTTTCCAGTGATCCCGAGTCTGTGGAAAACGTTGTTTATCTTGGTATTATGCTTTTTTTTTTGAGCCCATTGTACTTGCACACCCATGGCTAGGGAAGAGTTTTGCGCGTACTCGGCTGGCATTGTCCTGTTTTCCGCTCACCTTGCTTTTCATGAGTTTTGCTCACGGTGCTGCCTTGTTAGTTCATTTGCTAGGGACTAGCAAAGGTTTGGCTTGGGGGAAGTTGATGTGCTCATTTTAGAGCACGTTTACAACCTCATTTTAGTGTCGAGTTTCGTGCTTTTATATTGGTTTTATGCACGTTACATTCAATTTTACCTTGATCTTGTCCTCGAGCTGTTTTTAGGTCATTTCAGGTGATCTCGATGATTTCGAGGTAAAATGAGACGTGTTCGAGGCTTTGACACTTCTATCAAGAGTTTGAATGCGCCTATCATAGCTTGGGCATGTGTTCCAAGTCACTCTCGAAGATTCCATAAACTCTAGAAGCCACTAGGCACTTCAAAGGAACTGTTCAGCAAGGTTTAGGTTCAAATTCGACCGAATCTGACATCCATTCGGTCGAATGGAAGACAGGGATTCAAGTGCATAAATCAAGCTCTCGGGAATAGCCGAATGAAGACTCATTCGGCTGAATCAAGACCCATTCGGCCAAATGGTTCCACTCATTCGGCCGAATGGTGGACAGATCGCAAAATCATCAAGCTTCTGTTTTGGGCGAATGTGAACACCATTCGGCCGAATGGCCACCCATTCGGCCGAATCCACTATGCATTCGGCCGAATGGCCTTCTTTCCCGCATATTTTGGTTCTTTCTTTAGTCGGCGCTCGAGGGTTTTTCCTAGGGTTTTACTCCTTTTGTCCCTAGGGTATAAATACCCTCTTTCTCTGTACATAACCTTATGCCTACTTTGAGAGCTCTTGTGCCTCAACCTAGAACATCACTTTAAAGCTTTTCATTTCTTTCATGCCTTAGTTTAGATTTACAGCTTTCGTTATTCTCGTTTTCAAGCTTTGTATTTTGGATTTGGTTCCTATTTTGTTCATACAATTTCGTTTATGCAAGGTATTATTTCTTTTCTGTTTTAGTTCTTTTAATGCTTTCAAGTATTGTTTTTCTTGATTTCATTCTCTAGCTATAATCGTTGTTTCGTTTACAGTTTTGATAGAGTAGTCGTTGGTTTGGTTATAGTTCTTAGTTTTTGTTCTCTTGTTCATTTCCATTCAGTCTATTCATGCTTTTAATCATGTCTTTTATTATTACTATGTGTGAGTAGTGTTCTTAGGGGTTTGATTGGTGAAACCCTAGGTTGGTTCGTTCTTCATGCGTAGAGTTAGGATTTGAGATTGTTAACAGTTGATTGATTGATATTCGATGCGAATCTTGTCCTGCCACTCCTTTGGAGACATAGGGCGATTATAGGTTGTTCGTGTGATTTATAGGGTCACAAACTTCCTCTTGTCATCTTGAGTGTCATGATTTATTGTTGACTGATTTCTCCTAATTTAGCGTATTGATAGTTTGATTGTCCTTCCTAGGGTGGAACTAATCTGTCCCCGTTTTCTTTTCATAGTATAACATTGTTTTAGTTCTTGCTTTGTTTTTCTGTTATTAGTATAATTCTTTTCAAATCTCATTTAAATCCTTTACATCAAGTCTATAAGCTATTGCCCCTTGTCCTTGTGGTTCGATCTCCGACTTACCACTACACTAGTTGTAGTAGTATTAGGGTGTTTATAAATATTGTTTGTATAACTATTCTTTTAGTTAAACGACCTAAAAGAACGGTTATCATAACTTAGAACACTTTAGAGCTTTGAACTTAATTAGTATGTCTTTCTTTAGGAGAACAAAATATTCGAGGCAAAGGGACCCTACCCCCATTAGAGTCAAGTTTCAAAGCATGGAGATGTACCAGATTGATTTTGGGATTATTGAGGACAATACATGGAATTTTATGAGAGATACCAATAGAAAGCTCATCCTTACGTGCTTCTACGACTCGTCAGCTGCTAGGGCACTAAGACTCGAGGGGGCAGTGTACAATATTTTCTCTAGGGTTGGGTGGGAATCCTTATTAACCATTCATGCCCTAACCTATATGAATTTTATTCTAGAAGCCCTTTCCTCCTTCAATATGAACCAATCCCCCGACTCTAACACTATAAGGATTTACTTTAACGTTGTTAAGAATTGGTATTATTTCTCCTTATATTAAGTTTATTAGGCATTAGACCTACCCATGAACGGGGTTCTCGCCCCTAGCTATCTTAGGTTAGAGAATTACCATGATAGTGTATTCTAGAGAGACATCACCTTGTTTACCACCTATAACTGTAGTTGATCCAATGTAACTTGGATTATTAAACCGGTGGTGGGGGTAGCCTATAGTGTCCTAGCTTGGAATCTATTCTCTAATGACGCTAGGGTGGCACCAGCTCGTCCCATGAGCTTTATTTTCTCTGGTATCTTATTTCCAATGAATATAGGCCTATTCCTAGGGCAAATAGAGTCTTTGGAACTAGATTCTCTATCCAGTGGCCTAGTCTATGAAATACCTGGGCCAAGTAGCAGAGGGTTTGACCAAGATAGCTATAGAAGGCCTCACTAGTATAATCTTATGTAGTCTTCTAACATGCAATGGATTCGACCCTATAGAGGTTGATGCCAGGGTTTTAAGCAGCTTGTGGGGCGCCCAACTCTTCATGTGTTGGCCCCCCTATGTCTTCTTACCTTGGGGTCATCTCTCTCTCCTGGAGAGACCTAAGACATGGATCTTACCCTCAAACTTCTAGTGGCCTCCACCGGTCGCCAAAGGTGATCTACTCCACAAGGAGGACAGACCACTTGAGGCTGGTCGAGATGCCTCTAGTGGGATGGAAGTGGAAACCGTACATAGTTCCCCCCATTTTGTGATTTACACTAAGGCAAATTTAGGACGAAATTCGCAATGATATAAATAGGATTCATCACTAGATTCTCAGTAAATTTAATTTGTCTTGAATTCTATTTAACTTCTAGTATTTACTCCAACCATCTTATATTATTTGAAATATGGTTCATGTTTTTATGTTTTATAATACATATAACACTTCACTTTAATAAATGACATGGACCTTTTATTCTTTAATTTTTTCTCTCACTTACCTAGAGAATACTTCATTGACCTTTTTATAAAAGAAAGGAAAATTCTACAATATACCCCTTTACTATTGCATTTTCTACATTGTGTCCAGTGATTTTGAAAAGTTTACACTATACCCCCTGAGGTATGTTTAGTAAACACATTATACCCTTTACTGGATGACTTAACTGACGGAGTGAAGCTCCGTTAATGGACGTTTCACTTATTTCCCTTTCCGAACCCTAAATTCACGATCTTTAATAAAATTCGACAATTTTCGACAGACCTAGGGTTTGGAATTACCTTCACTAACGCCTTTATCCTTCAACAAAAACTTGTCGCCGGTTTCTCAAACTTATCGTTGATAATTGTTGCCTTGCAAATTCTGCTAAAAAAGTGATCGACCTTGGTGGTTGAATGAAACAGAGTGCCAAAAAGGAAGAGTGTTTAATGTGTATTAACTATGACACAGTGAAAGGAAGGGAAAGTGAAATAAGTGAAACATCCGTTAAAAGAGCTTCACTCCATCAGTTAAGTCATCCAGCAAAGGGTACAATGTGTTTACTAAATGTACCTTAGGGGTTACAGTGTAGACTTTTCAAAATCACTTGACATAATGTAGAAAACGCAATAGTACAGGGATATATTGTAGAATTTCCCTTAAAGAAATTTAAAAAATTGAAATTCTCACGATTCAAATACCTAAAAAGTAATGGTCCATAATCTAGTAACAATAATATATTCTATCATACAAATTAAGAAGTGAATTAATGTGCTCATATTCATTTGTTGGCCATACTATTATGAGTAATGTGAAACATAGAGAGTACTAATTAATTTCTTAACATTTTAATTAATTTAAGCATTTAAATTAATTTGACAAAATCTAGTAAGAATTAGATCTCTTACTAGGTTAGCCCATGTTTTCTTAGTTTATGTTAACAACAAAAACTTTGCATTTACAATAATCATCTAAAAATACATCATATAGTTATTAGTATAGTTGTTCATAAACTTTTAATCATACCTTTGACCTTAATGATAATGTAAACATTATAACGGTTAACAAAAAACCCTTAACTCAAAACATGTAAGAGTTTTTTTTGGAGGCTTAGATATAAAATTCTATAGATTTTTTATTAAGAAATAATTTTTGTTTTTATCCCAGAGACCAAAAAAGTTCCTCAACAATTGCTTGTGACCTCTTGATGAAAACGATTGCAAAGTGTATGATCAACTTGTACAAAGAACATATTTACTTTCCTTGGGGTGCTCTTTCGAGAAACCTACTTCGATGTCTAAGTTAGTCAATCTAGAGGCTTGGGAGGATGCCTGTCATTGGTGGTTATTTCTTGGAGCTTGTTTGTGTGAAATGTTAGAGAATATGAGTTTCTTACTTGCCTCTTACTTGTCTACATTGGTGAACTCCTGTATCTTTTCCTTAGCCCATAAGTGGGTATTTAGAGGTCTAAGGAAAGGGACGAATGGGCTTGGGCAAGCCACATTCAATGGGATGGACTCCTCACTTATTGATTAGAGTCCATGGAGGTTGAACCAAAGTAGCTCTCGATTGAACCACATAGTTTGCCTTGTAAACCCACTAATCTTGCTTGAAAAATAAGCAAGTATAATCTACTGTTGAGGATGTTTTAGGCAGAGAAGGGGCACCTGTAGCATCTAACGTGCAGACCTCTAGCTAGCTTTGGCTCCAAAAAGAGATTGCAAGATAATTTTGGAAGGCTCCAAAGTTTGCGCAACCAATTTTGAATTTTGATTCAAAATTCAAAAGAGACCAGAGAGCTATTTTGAGTATGTTTTGATTCAAAATGCAAGATAATTTATATTTGATTATTATTAGTTTCTCACATAGTTTTGTTCATCGGTATTCGTTAGGTTGCTAGTATGTCTCGTTATTTTGATTATTTGATGTTTTCTATTACTAGTCATAAGTAGTTAGATTAGTTAGGGGATATAGTGAAAACCCAATCCCGAGCATGGATGATGTTTAAAGTATAGAGTTGGTTTCTTGATGATTTATGTGTGATTTAATGCCGGGTTTTGGTTGGAGTCTAGATTGTCCATATAGATATCTTCCATTACTTTCCTAGGTCAAAGACATTGAGAACTGCAAATTTAGGTAGTGACCCAATGTTAAGTGTTGTTAACTTACATGCTATTACTTGTTGATTTGAATCTATTGTGTTGCTTAGATGCTTTAGAATACGATTAGGCGAGAAATCCCAATTGTAATGCCCTTCCTTGAAGATGACCGAGAGGTTAGTTCCTGGTTAAAATCCCTTCCTAGCATCATGCTTAGGTTCATTTCGTCTTACTACTGCAGGTGCATTAATTGATGTAAAGAAAGGCAAGCTATCTTTTGAGATAGGGAAGGATAAGGTGGAATTTGTGCTCCAAAAGACAATGACAATCTTGTTAGCCCAAGATGAGTGTTTTAATATTGGCAGAAAGCTTTGAATTCTTCTTGGGAAGCTGAAGTTGATGCCTTATAGATGAGCTTAGAAGGAGGAGTGGAATATAAAGTCGAAATCCCTAAAGAAGATCTTGTAATATGTGGAGACCATTTTAGTGCTCCTATCTCTCAAGTAGAACCTATGAGAGCTAAGGAGGAAGTGTAGGAGAGATCTACGCCTCCTAAGGTAAAACTGAAACTCTTATCTCCTCACGATGTTTTTTTGATGAAAATTATACGTACCTGATTGTCATTAATTGGAAACTTGACAGTGGCGAATCAACTCAACTCATGAACCTTGCTCATGAGTATTTGAGGACAATTAGGTATGCAATTGATGATATAAAGGGGATAAGCTCCTTTTTGTGTTCTCACATGTCATGTAGAGTAGAGGAAGTGGACCAAAAGAGTAAAAATGATGAACTCGTAGAGAAGTGTGGCATCATAGTGGGAAACCCCATAGTGGTGTGTAATACGCGATTCAAGGATGAGAACATCATTTCTACAGTGCTTGAGCTTGATCCAGTGTCAACAATCTAACAATCATGCATAGTGTCAAGCTAGTGACATTAAAAGAGCGCTTGCAGGAGGTAACCCGAGTTTTTCTAACTTTTCTTTTCATTTTCTTTCTTTTAGATTTGTGATTTTAGTCTTACAAATAACTTGCATGTATTTTTGCTTTTCATGTACAATGCACAGGGGAAACAAAGCCTTGAATGAGAAAATGGTGACTTAGATGTGCTCAAGAGGAATGGTGAGAGTCAGGGTTGAAAACAATGCATATTAGGAAGTTCAGCAGAAAACATAGAAAAAACTGCTTAAGTGTCAAAAATATAACCAAGCGGGCGCATGACTTGTCAAGAACTCCCACTAAGGTTAAAAATAAGGACCAGACAAAGAGCTTTGAGTAGGAAACAAGTGGTCAGCAAGCGCCCGCTCAAGAGGAAAAAGGCTAGGAAATTTTGACCTGAGAGGCCACTCAAATTTCTTATAAGCGGTCGCTTAGAAGAAAAAAGGGGGAAGTTAGAAGGATTTAAGCGGGCACCAAGTGTGGAGCAAGTGCCCTCTTAGAAGAAAAAGTTAGACGTATATGGGCGCTCAAATTTGTTCTAAGCAGCAATGTTTAGAAGGGCAAAACTAGGGTTTTGGCCTTATAAGCGAGCACTTAACTTCCTTTTGGGCGCCTGCTTAAGCTGTTATTCATGACATATTTTGCTTTTTTAAACACGATTTCGGCAAAAAATCCTCCATTTCATCTCCTTCAACCTCTCATATTTTACTTTCTCTCTTTAAAACACTATTTTTCCTCATACCTTATTTCCCCCATAACTTAACCTATTCTCATCCTTTTTACTCCTAATCACCACCATTATACCCATCTCTTCTTGATCTACCCATTGATACCAAAATCTTTCAAAATCATCAATCATTAAGAGAAACTCCAAATTCACACTTTAAGAAATTTTGGTTGAATTTTCAAGGATTCTTTCTTTTAGGCTTGGATATGGCATACAAGGAGCGATTTGGAGGAAGTTTTGCTTAGAAACTTTTGTATTCCTTACACCTTTCTTCTCTTTCAATTCTTGTTTCAAATTTTCATGTTTATTGTTGATTTCTTGAAATTTTGTTGGTAATTTGTGATATTTTGTATATTGTGGTGATTTTGTGCTTAATATATGTGTTTTGGATTATTTGCTTTGGGTGAACATAATGATTTCGGTTGAACTCAATAAAACTATAGGATAGTCATCATAGTTAGGAGATTTGGTTGCTAGTTTTGGTATAGAAGTTTGGTTTGTCATAGTTGTTTGTGTATTGAGTTTTGAGGAATTAGATTGTTGATCTTTAGGTATACCATTACTTGAGAAAAATGTTTTCAAGGAAGAAATCTAAGACCTCTAAGGCTCCTAATGCTTCTCAATCCTCCCAAGTCCCAACCTTCACAACCTACTATTCTCGCGCTGAAATTTGTCAACCCAAACCAAAAACCATTATATTCTATGGAAATATTAAAAACAAAAAATCCTTAGCACTAGATTTTATGAGCCCGACTTCTTAGAGAAACTAGGAATAGAGGAGGACCTTTATGGGTTCCTTAATGCCATATGTTGTGTTGAATTTTCTAAGCTTAAGAATTTCACCTATGAGAGGCTCACCTTAGAATTCCTAACTTCTCTAGAACAAACTTTAATAGGTGAAAATGACTATCAAATCACCTTTTAATTGTTCAACCAGCCCCAAACCATCACCTTAGAGAGGTTGAACCAAAGCACTTGAGCAAAACCAAGATCGTGCTAGAGACAAATTAGTGACACACTTTGAGTGTTCCATCGTATAAGGTACCCATTTCTTTTTCCTTAATCTACGCCTTTTGTCGCCTTTTGTCAAACCAATTTAGGTACTTATAAGAAATCCCATTACTAGAGATGAATGGGGGCGATAAGGAAGAGGAATTTTTTTTTCCTTTTTTGTGCACCTTACGCTGAGTCATTAGAGTGTTGGCCTTGCAGACCTATTGAGGATATGCTAGGTCCTCCTTGCTGCCCAATGATAGCCTTGGATACCTCTTCAGCTAGAGCTCTAGGCAGATTATTATCATCAATAACTAATCCAAACTAGAATCTGTCCTCATTTGTCAAATTTTGATCTGACTTTTTCTTTTCTTCATTATTGCTAGCAAGTGATTTAGTTGTTATTTCCACTTAGAAGTTGTGATAAATGGGTAAAGGATGTATTGTAGGGAGGGGGCATGCATTTGTTGAAGTTCAGGGATTGTATAGGGTGGATCCTGCTCCCTTAAACCCGAGATCGATTAAACCCCTTATTGGGTGCCTAGTAGAAGAGCTTCCTAATTCCAAAATCCTCATTGAATTGTTTTCTCTTGGATTGCATGTACTTGCTTCCCTAAAAGTGCCAACAATATCATCTCTATTTGCTCTTTACCTTTTACTTAAGGTATTTCATTTCTTTTAACATATTCTACATAAGGATCATTGCCAAACCCAAATGATTTTCACTACCTTAATGGACTATGCTACGATTATGCCATCCTTCTTCATAGGTTCTAGTTGATTAGTATTAAAACCCCCATTGGTGTCCTTAAACTCTTCAATAATGGGGTGAAAAACCGGGAAGTCGTCTTCATCATTAGAGTTATTACTGTCGTTATTTTTGTTCCCATTAATCTCAAACCTTTCAAATTCATGATGGAAGCCTAGGTTAACCAAAATGACTCTAGGATTTTGATTTCTAGAAATTTCAACTAGGCCTTTAATCATGTTAGAGTACTAGCAGAAGGAGGACAGACCAAAAACAGCTAAAAGTTCTCCTCTTTCTAAACCCTCAAGATGACCTCTTAACTATATAGATGTTATGTGACACGAGACAAAGCAGTTTGAAGTATTGTGTCTTACTAAACTGTATTTTTTGCAAAATTTAAATACTCCTTCATACCTAAAATGGATTCAGATGACTCTATCTTCTTCGGTTGGGAAAAAGTGTCAAGATATCTAGGGCTTCGAGAGGTCAACTTGAACTAGAGCTATGTATTTTGGAACTCCATGTGGTCATGAGAATGGAATTCAAAATGAATGAAATAGTAGTTAAATTTAACATGAAGGGAAGGACCCGGGTCAAGCAAAGCACATAGCTATAAACGTTTTAACCTTAACCGTCATATTTCCGGTTAATCACACATTCACACCTTAAGTATCAACCCTCCTCTGACTCCTCACCCCTTCTTAAACCCTAATATCCACTCTACCGTTCCCTCCTCCCTGCCTCCACCTTCACCTCTCCAATGGGTAAAGTAAAAGGAAAGCACAGACTCGACAAATTCTACCACTTAGCCAAAGAACAAGGCTACAGATCACGAGCAGCCTTCAAACTAATCCAACTTGACGCTAAATTCTCTCTCCTCCATGCCTCCCGCTCTGTCCTCGATCTCTGCGCCGCCCCTGGTGGTTGGATGCAAGTTGCCGTCAATCGTGTTCCCGTTGGGTCCCTGGTTATTGGGATTGACCTCTTTCCTATCCGTCCCATTCGCGGCTGTATATCCATTGAAGAGGACATCACTAAGCCCAAGTGTCGTGCAACTATCAAGAAACTTCTAGCTGAGAATGGGTTTAAAGCTTTTGATCTTGTGTTGCATGATGGGTCCCCTAATGTTGGTGGTGCTTGGGCTCAGGAGGCTACTAGTCAGAATGCTTTGGTTATTGATTCTATTAAGCTTGCTACTGAGTTCTTGGCTCCTAAGGGTACCTTTGTTACTAAGGTTTCTTTCTCACTCTTGTATTTTTTGCTTTAGACATCGTAGAATCCTATTTTAAGTTGTTTCTGAATTTTTATTTCTAATTTATGAGGTTTTTTTGATATCTGTGCAGATGATGAATATGATGTATTTGACAATTTAATCTTAATATGATGATAATTGATAGGATGTTACTAGAAGTTTAAAAAGTCTTACACAATGCACAATGCTCCCGCTTTAGCAGGGTATTGGGAAAGTTGGAACAGTACGTAGTACATAAGGCTCGGGCTATAATTAGTAGAATGTTACTAGAGGTTGACATCATGAAAACACCGTGAATTTTTTTTTACGGATATTGGTATACGAAGAAGTTGGGGTCTGGAGGAGCATATAACATTTTAACAAGAGAATTGTGAATCAGGCTTTATTTGACGCTGTTGGTGTTGTTGAGGGTTAGGAGTTAATACTTTAGGTTGATGATGCTAACCCCCTTCTATTGGGAATAAGTGGATTGTGAGATGCTATTCTTGTAGGTTAGGAGTCTATACTTTTGGTTGATGATGCTAACCCCATTATATTGGGAATAGGGTTTTGACATTGTTGTTGTGGATTAAATTTGCAAAAAACTAGGGAAAAATTTGTGAATGGATAAAATTAGAAAGAACTTTTACATGTTAAAATATTTGTCTGAGTCTCCTTAGTAGGATAAGATGATGTATGTCGTTCTACAATGTCCTTTGGTTTTATTTTGAATACTTTGTCCATATTTCTCATTTTTTTCTGTTGCATAGGAATGATGATACCTGTGATAATATTTCCTAGTGCGTTGCTGTTGATAAAGTGTTTTCTGAGAGAAGTCAACTGAAAAATACCTTGCGCCTGGTGTTTCTGATCTGTAATTAAAAATCATATAAATTAGAATTTTTCTGTATTTGATGTAGAATGCTTACGACGTTGATGGGTGTAATTTGCTTTAACATACACTACCATGTCAAATTGATCTTGGACCTTAAGTTTATTGATGAAGTTTGATATGAAAATAGGATATCTAGTGAGAGCTAGGGACTCTAATCCATTAGCTTAATTTACGGCATCTAATATGCAATTTGTGGAAGTCTGCTATCATCTGCTTCGGCTGATTAGTTGCTTGAAGCTCCTGTAAGAAGTTATCAGAAAGAGGGGTGATATATGTGTGTTCCTTTGGCTCATTCCTATTTCTGAATTCACCACTGTCTTTCTACTTTATCAGTCAATCGAGCACCAAAGTGTTTGGGCTGATCGTTAAGAACCTAGATTTTATGTTTCTCATATCTGTGGAAAAGCTCAGTCTTTCTCTTAACTATATGATTACATCCCTGCCTTGTTATTGGCGTTGATTATTTATCTCGATATGCGAGTCTCTGACTTTTAAGTTTCATTTACCTTCTCTTGCTCCTATTGACTTCATGAGCTATGCTGGGTGTTTTGGTGGACAAAGTATCTCATTATCGTATATTGGTGTATCAGGTCTTCAGGTCGCAAGATTACAATGCTGTGCACTACTGTCTTAGGCAGGTAATGTACCTTCTTCCAATCATGATATCATTTTACGCTGGGGCTAGAGTTGTAGAACCAGTTTTTTCTTGCTTGGCTATGTTTCTAAGTTTCTAAACATCAAAAAGCTTTTCAGTTAGTATTTTGTGTTTTGACTTGGGATACTGAAGCTGGTTTTGTTGTATCCTATGATTCGTATCTGATTTTCTATACTCCGTGTCATGGTTACTTTGTTTATTTTATCTGAATTTGCTTGAATAAAATACTTTTATTGCAGTTATTTGAAAAGGTGGAGGTAACTAAACCTGTTGCTAGTCGTTCAACATCTGCAGAAATATATGTTATCGGTCTTAGGTACAAAGCCCCAGCAAAAATTGATCCTCGCCTTCTTGATATCAAGCATCTATTCCAGGGTGCTATTGAACCATCAAAGGTATCTTGAACAGGACATTGGGAAAGCCCTTTTTTCTCATATGATATTGAAGGAGGCTTTTTCTCTCTTTTGCAATCTAATCCATATCATTTTGGTCTGGGTACTTTTTCTCGTTGTTGCAGGGCTATGATATTTTTGAACCAAAACAAAAGAGAAACCGTGAGGGGTAAGTCTTATACTGCTGAAGCTTTAGAGTTTAATATGGACCTATACATATATATATGATTTAACATTAACAAGAATATTAGTGCTATATGTTGACTGTTCAGTCGTCAGGTGTAAAAGATCTCTTGTCTAAGCCAGCGTTTGATCCATGTTTGATTTAACTTGGAAAGAGCTTCTGTACCATCTGTTGTTTGGAATCCTTTTTAATAATGATGTTCGTTTTTCCATCTTAGCCTGTAAATGTACTGTCATAGTTCACACTTTGTTGCATTCTGTAGCATTGTACATTTGGCTTCTTCTGGTTCCATACAACCCTTCATCCCTCTGGTTCCATACAAGACAATCATTTGACAAAGATCATCATTAAAAATCGGTACCTTGTGCTCTTAGGTATGATGATGATGTATCACTGGTGAGAAAGGTCTGCTCTGCTACTGATTTTGTGTGTTCAACTGACGATCCTGTAGAAACTCTTGGCAAAGTAACATCCATTAACTTTGATGATGAGTCCTGTTTGCCTTTGAAGGAGCATCCTTTGACAACAGGCGAGGTAATTTCCTGCTGTAGCTATTTATTCATTTGTCTTGTTGTAATTACCTGACTTTAGTAAGTCATGATTCTTTGCCAGATAATAACTCTCTGTGAAGACCTGCGTGTTCTGGGAAAGCAAGACTTCAAGCAGCTTTTGAAGTAAGAGAAATTTATTTATGTTCCATTTTCTCATGATATCTGATTTGTCTTGTTTCAAGAAGGCTTTATCTGGCCATAGAAAAGTTTCTTTGTGTAAAGTTGCAAGTTTGCTTAAAATTTCTTAACATGCATGTTTTTTTTTTTTTTGTTTTTGTGTGGTTTGTCTACGTATTAACTTAAAAAAAATGAAAACAACATTTATTACTTACATTGGTGAGAGATCCATAACTTTCTTGAATAATTATTTTGAGGCGCACATTTAAGGCCTGAAATTCTTCCCTATATTTAATTGTCAAATCTATTTGTATTCTTTGTTGCTTTCCACATGCATCATGGACTGTAAGAACATGTGATACGCCCATTATCTTGTGGAGGAGTTGTATTCATTGTTCTTATTCTTCTCTTTAGTAATTTTGTACCAATTTTGCTGCAGATGGAGAATAAATATCCGGAAGGCTCTATCTCCAACTGGGAAAACCCCATCTACCAGCTTAAACACTGATCAGGAGAAAGATGATGTGAACAAAAAGGAGCAGGAGGAGGAGGACAAGGAGGATGAAGATGAGAAAATTCTAAATGAAATGGAGCAGATTACTCATGATGTTGAGCGAAAGAAGAAACGTGACAGGAAAATCCTTGCAAAGAGACAGGCTAAGGTATAATTTCTTTGAATTTTCCATCAAAGAAAAATGTTTTTCCTGTCCTTTTGTTAATGGCTTTTCTTGCTGCTCCGGACCTTTGGGTCTAAGAAGAAAATTGCATGCTTGTGGCTTTAGGTATAAGTAATATCTGTTACATTTAAAGGTGTTTAAGTGAATTACTTTTGCCATGTATTCTGCCATTGGCTGTTAGTTAGGCGTAGTTTTAAGCTCACAATGACATCATTTATAGGTTATCCCTTTAACACAGCATTGTTAAATCATTAACACTGCTGCTGATGTTGAATATCATGTGCTTTAGTTATGAAGGTGAGCAAAGTTGATGATGAGGCATTTCTGATTGATGAGGACTTGCCTTATGCTGAAATATTGAGGTCCTTAAGGAGACAAAGGTGTTAGTTGATTAATTGATTCCACAATAAATTTCTAGCAAGAAAAGACTAGAACTGGAATCAGAGAATTTGAATCCTGCTTCAATTTTGGCGGAAAAAAAATTATGTTGCAACATCTCTTGGTATAATGCTCCAAGATGCCTCTTTGACATCTCTGCCACAATCTTTGTTGACCTTTACTTCAAATTATACTGCAGTCACATTTTGTTCTATGCTTGGAATTGTACTTGCTACTTTGCCAAAAGAAATCTGGATTATGATTGATCTAAATTTAAGAATGTTGTATTTTTCTCCTTTTCCCTGGAAGATAAGTCATATACTTCCTCTGTTCTTTATTAGATGAAATGTTTCATTTATGTGCTTTTGTCAATGCATAACTTAAACCATTATCGTTGTTAATTTTGGTTGGTTTGAACTATAAATATTTGATGTTAGAAAAGTATATATTGAGACGAATTTAACAAGATCCCACTTTGACTTTTTTATTTATAAAGATTGATCCCTAAAGATAGTCAGAAAAAAATCAAATGGTTAATTTATTTAAGAACAGAGGAAATTTGTTATTTTGAGTTGTCTGAAAGTCTGCTTTGCTTGAAATAGCAGTGGTTAATTATTGGACTCTTTGAGATGCTGTCACGTGAGTGGAAATAGTCCCACTGTTATGAAGGGTTTTAAGATGTACCCTGAATATAGGAATTGGGACAATGTAGCAATTATAACCTCCATTTAGAAGTAAGCCTCGTATTGGAATTTAATTACTATTTTACCTTCTACAGTAAAAGGTGAAATATGAACGAGTAAAGTGGAAAATGAGAGCCTAAATGATGCTCTGAGAAAATGCCAGACCATCCAAATGTACTATGAAGTAACTGGCTGTGTATAGTGATTTGTGTATTATGTAATGCTTTGGTAATCTTGAGAATCAATTTTGTCTCAGTGGCTTCTGTAGTTGCTAAAAGATTTTGGTTCTTAATATAGTATTCTTTGATAAGATCTTTTCTGATGGTCAGTTGTTGGATTGTCCAGGATAAAGCACGAAAAGCTACAGGAATGCAAATTGATGCTCTACAGGATGGTTATGTTGACAATGAACTATTTTCTCTTACTTCCATCAAGGTTTGTCATTATTAGTTGTTTCTTACTGGAACTGTGAACTCAAAAATTTTAATTTGGATGCTTGTTTTCTTGATTATCTATTGGATTTAATTTCTTCTTTGGGCTTCTCTGCTGCTTCTTTTACTGGTTCTTGCTCTGACTCCCATTGAATCTTGTTTCTCTCCTTTTCCATTGTAGTTTTATCTTCATTTGACTTCAAAACCATATTGCATCATGAGCTGTTTGCTTATTTGTCACTTGAATATTTTATTGGGTTCATTTTCATCCAGGGCAAGGAGGATCTAGCAGCTGTTGATACTACAGAAGATGTGGAAGGTGACGATTTGGCTGGTAATGAAAGTGAGGCAGACAATGAAGCTGGTGAGGATAGTGATTTTAGTGACATGGATTCTGATGAGGAGCGTACAAGGTTACTTCTTGTGAATTTCTTTCTGAATTTGAGTATTCCTATGTTAATAATTAATCTTTACTGTTTTTTCAACCTTTGCTCCTATACTTTTCCCAGGTATGATGAACAAATAGATAATATTCTTGATGAAGCTTATGAACGCTTCTTAGCCAAGAATGACGGAAGCACAAAACAGAGGAAGCGTGCTAAGGAAGCCTACTCTGATGAGCTCACTACAGTAAGGAGCTTCTTTTGGAATCAACTTCCTATCTACTTGTTTAATTTGATTGTTCATCTCATTATCACCTCCTTGAAAATATGGTGCTGGTGTTGCAATCAGAAATCAGGGTCTGGTATCTTCAAATGTTGACAAAAGTGAGCAAGATAATAATATCATTAGTGTATATATTTTTTTTTTTTTTTTTTTTTTGGGGGGGGGGGGGGTTTGGGGGTGGTTACCGCTGCTTATGAACCCTCAAATTTGTATTGGTCTTTGGCAATTCATTTATGATATTGTTGTAATCTTCATGATTGTTATGCAGGGTAGCGGTGATGATGATAATAATGACATTGATGATGATTCTGACAAAGACCATGATGATAAGGAAGCAAATCCTCTAGTTGTTCCGATTTACGAGGAAAGAGAACTAAGTCAAGAGGAAATTAAGCAGAGATGGTATAGTCAAGACGTTTTCACTGAAGCTGTAGAGGGGGGAGACCTTGGCATGGATAGTAGTGATGATGACAGCATGCAGATAGCTGTTCAAAAGAGGAAAATATCCCTTGAAAAAAAATCTAAAGAAAGTTCACAGCCAAATTCTTGGGGCTCAGAAACTCCTAAAAACAGGGCATCAAAGACTCTAGATGATTTGGAGGTTGTACCAGCTCCCGTCACAGATTCTAGTGATAGCTCAGATGATGAATCTGAGTATGATACTGATACGAAGTGTGAGATGTTGGCTGTTGCAAAGAAGATGCTTAGGAAGAGAAAAAGAGGAGAGATGTTGGATGATGGTTACAACAAGCGTACTTTTGATGATCAGGGCTTTTTGCCTAGCTGGTTTGCCGAAGATGAAAAAAGGCATAACCAACCTATGAAACCTGTCACCAAGGAAGAGATAGCCGCCGAAAGGGCTCGATTCAAAGAGATCAACGCCCGTCCTGCCAAGAAGGTAGCAGAAGCCAAGGCTAGAAAGAAGAGGGCTGCAATGAGGAGCTTGGAAAAGGTGAGAAAGAAGGCTAACAGCATTGCCGACCAAAACGATCTCCCTGATCGTTCAAAGTCACGGATGATTAGTCAACTCTACAAGAAAGCAGCAACACCCAGAAAGCCTAAGAAGGAATTAGTTGTTGCCAAAAAGGGGGTCCAGGTTAGGGCTGGGAAAGGAAAACGTCTTGTAGATAGGAGAATGAAGAAGGATGCAAGACATCATGGAATGAATAAGCCAGGTAACAGAGGAAAGGGCACAAGCACAGGCCCAGGTAAGGGCAACAACAAAGGCAAGGGCTCAATGAAAAGTCCAGGTAAGAAAGGCAACAAGGGTAAAATGTGAGCTATAGAGTTGTGGAAAATATTTTCCAAGGCTTTTACAATTTTGATGTATTTGTGATCTGGAAAATTGCATTGTCATTTGAATTGAGTGGATTAGCAATTTTTTGGTTTTTGACGTTTGATTTCAGTCAAGATTTTCATTCTAGCATATAGCCCTTGTTACATGAATTAGATAAATGAGCCTTGCCCACTTTTTCAAAGCTCTGCTACAAGCTTTGGAGAATATGATCAATAATTTTAAGACACGTTTTTGGCTGAATGAACACGGAATACTCCAGGGGAGCAAACAAATTGCTTCTCGTTGTTTGTAGATGTTAGGTGCTTGGTTTCTATCTAGGCCGAAGGGAAATTATCGTAATTGGGTGACAAGAGGACTTCCAGATCCGATTTCGAGTATTAGACTAATTTTGAGAGGGAGAAGTTTATGCCAAAGCTCTTGTAATCTCTCGAAAATTATGAGGTCTTGATTGCATTTTTATCGAAAATAATTTCTATGTATTAATATAATACATATATTCTACATATTTACATATATATATACATATATATATATATATATACATATATATGTATATATATTTTTTCAAAATAAATTGTAAATTATTCTTATTTTTTAAATAAATCCTAAAACTTATATTTATTTTTTACAAAATTTATTTTTTCTTTTATTATTCTCCTAAGAAACTCACTAAGTCCGTCCAATTACTTTAATCTAGTACTACTCTTTTATTAAAACTACATTACCTAAACCTACTATTATTTTATTAAAACTAAACAATCTAAAGTTAGTACTACTTTCTTATAAAAAATACACTATCTAACCCTAATCCTATTTATTTTTCCCAAGCTCACAAAACCCTAAACACTCTTCCTCTCCCTCTCCCTCTCCTTGCCGTGCACCCTTAGCCATCGCCGTCCAATTGCCGCCACCTCTTCGTGTCGCCGTCGTCCACCTTGCTCACTGCCTGCTGATCTTCCCTCTCTTGTCTTCTCTATTTCACTTCTTTTCTCCCTTAATTTTCATGCCTTAGTATACATGTTTATTAAAGTTTTATATGATTAGGTTAAATCTATATTGAAAGTGTATAAATTTTATGTTCTAGAATTTATTTTGTGCATACTACTAGTTTTATAAGTTTTTTATGCATAAATATTAATGTTTAAGCATGCTAGTATCATAAATTAGGGTTTTTGATACTAGGCTTTTAATTTTCCCATAAAATCTTAAATATTTTGTGGATTATCTATGTTAAATTTTATGGGGTTGTTATTTAAATGAATTTTCAGATTTTATGATCATATATTTTAATAAAAAATATTAGTTTTCATGATTTAAGGCTTAGATTCTTATACTAGTATTTGTTTTATGAAATTTTGACTATAGTATGAGGTATTTTGTTAAAAAATTTATATTAAGGTAATTGAAATAAATTTTCAGAATATTATACATAATATATTATGGTTTAATTGTTGAAGATTTCATGTTTTAAAGTTTGAGATTATATACTATTAGTATATATATTAAATTAAGAGTATTTTAGGATACAATTGGGAGTAATTTGAGTATACTACATAAAATACAAATTTTCAGATTTTAAGAGTTATAAAAATGGAGTTTTATAACATATATTTTAATGAGTTTTCAAATAATACTTGAAGTATTGTGTTGGAGATACTAGATTATGTTTTGGGAGACTTAAAAAAATGTTTTGAAATTGTTTTAAAATCCTAGAAAGGTAAGCAGGATTGCTGTAACTTTTGGATAGTGGCATATTGATTTAGGTTGTATAATTTGGTGTAAGAGAACACTTTCAAGAAGGTCCTAACTAATAAGGAAAGTGACCACCCGTTTATTTTACTACAAGTACATACAAATTACGAAGAACATTACCTTTAGGAGCATGATCTAGGATGAAATGCAAACTTAATATCATGTTTAGGGAACCTTTTGGATGAGATTGTTTGGTTATTTATTTGAAAGAATTCATGTTCTTTATATTAAAGGCATGTTTTGGTATTGTTGGTGAGAAATCGTGATTTATTAAATTAGTATTAATTTGTTAATTAATCCGTAAGGTTGTTTATTATTACTCTTTCTTTATTGATAGTATGATTGGAGTAAAGGTGAATATTTAAGTCTTAATGACAAGGGTAGTTGACTTTGTTTAACAGATTTAACAATTGATATTGAAATTAAAAGGTTAAAATTACAGTATAACAGAGATTGATTGTGTAACTGTAATGTTGTGTGCTGTGGTGATTGTGTATACTGAGTTTATATTGTAAATCATGTAAAGAGAGAGAGGATAAGCAATAAAACTCTATACTAGTACACATCTAGAGTATTGACAATCCTAGTTGGAGTTTCACGGGTACTATCTGTGGCTTTTATAGGAGGTCGTGTGATCTACGAGTCTCTCTTTTATAAAGTTTTAAACTTAAAATTGGGGTTAGTTGAGATCTCATCTAGATATGGTGACGGAGTCGCGCCCGTTTACCATCTGAATTTTTTTTTATTTTATTTTGATGTTCTCCGACGGGAGTGCATGAGTTATTTATCTTTTGATGTCCTAATCAGGGCATGGGGGAGACAACCTTATCTATTTCTTAATCCAAGTAATTAATTAATTTATCATAGCAGTTGAGTAAAATGTTACGTGATACGTTCTTACATTTTGTACTTATTCTTATTTAATTATTAATTTAACTGTTATACTTTGTAATATGTATGTACTTAGCTTGCTGATTATGTGCTGTGTGTTTTGATCATGGCTTTTACCTATAAATGACACTGTGATGGTCCTATACTTACATTTGTAATATTGGGGAGCATATTATTGACAGATATCCAATCTAGCATTCATGCATGGGTGAGTTGAGTGGTGCGTAGTTATTAATTTAGATTTCAGAATAAGTTACGTTCGTTTGGTTTGATTTTATATTGTTGGTATTGGATGCGAATGTTATTTTGGTACATTGCACTAAGAGCCTTAGTGGTTCTAGTTTGTTATGTTAGGAGTTTGTTTTACGATTAATGTTATTTCAAAAAGTCTTTTGGTTTTCCGCTGCAAAATTCTGTTTTATAGTCGTAACGTTTGAACATGTGGCGGTAGCACACCGATAGTTTCTTAAAGGTTTGGTTTTCGGAAAATGGGAACTATCGAGGTGTTACAAAGTGATATTTGGAAGCTTTGTTATGCCATAAAATGATTTTTATTAGGCGCCAAAACTTTTAAACGTTTTGGAAATGATTTGCAAATCAAATAGTATGAATATTAGTTTTATAAAGTTAAATATTGATTTAAACGTGACTTTAAGTTTTTTTAATTATTACTGATAAATTATTAATTTTTTTTTCTATTCATTTCTTTAATTATTTTTTATTTATTTATTTAAATTCATTAAGTCTTAAATGTTTGAAAATAAGTGAGATTTGGGGTAGTTAAGAAGGCATGTATAGAGTCAACATTCTCTTTATGTTTTGTGCTTATGCATTAGTTCTCTTATATTTTCGTATATGCTTAGCTTAATTGCTTTATTTTGTTGGCATCATGTAGAGAAATGAATATCGAGTCTGTCCGTGAGAGTAATCAGGGCCCGAAATTAATTACTGGAAACCTCATAAAAGTAATGGAGGGTATTCTATGCCCAAAGAAGGACCAATCGAAAGAAATGTATGAAGACTTGTTCGAATTCAAAACAGCTAGGAAGAAAAATAAATTGAAAAAGTATAAAAGAATTTTCCACCAATACACCTAGATGTCGATTCTAATGAGGAGGATTTAAAATGGTTAAAGGTGGAACCAATGGACCCTCATGCTGGAAAATGGGCCACTAAGAACAGGGAGTTTGCATACAAAGCTATTACTATTGAGGACTCTAGGATGAAGAGGATCCCAACTTTAATTTGGAGAATTATATGAGAAGAAGGACCACAAATCGAATGTTGGTCCTTAAATAGCTTAATATGTTGTAGAAATCTAGGTAGGTAGTTAGGATTACAATAAATATTTCATTATATTAAGTTATTGTACGATATAAATGATTGGAAGAAAGTAGTACATTATTAAACCGTATTAGTATGTTATCCTATATTATTTTCGTTATTTGATATTATTAGTCCTAATTTGTTCAAACAACTAATGACAATTAACCATTGAGATTTAACTCGCTTTCCTATTATTTGAGTGAGAGTGTTGCGGGGAGGGAACCAATTTTAATTATTTTAATTGCTTAATGTGTTTTAAATTATTTGGTTGTCTAAATTGTTTAGTTGATTGGAATGTTAATATGATTATGGATTGAAAGTTTGCACTAGTGGAAAAAATGATATATACTACATATAATATGCTCCGGTTAATATGAAGAACGAAGCATAAAGCTTTTGGAATTACATTGAAGAGACTAATATGCTCCGGGCTTTTAAGAACCGAAGCATAAAAACATTATATACTCCGGTTCTCTATGAACCGGAGCATAAAAACCTTTTATACTTTTTGAATAACAGCATAAACCCACTCTAAAGCATACTTCGTGCACGGTCTTGTAGTAGTCTCTCAAATCTTCATCTCACCAGTCTCTCAAATGCATTCCCAACACACTCTCAAGCAGTATATTCTCAGCAATCTCTCAAGCGCACTCCCCACTCTCAAATCGTCACTTCTACCAAACGCTTCTCAACCAAAATCTCAACTTCCCCACTCTCACCATTAATCTTAGCAAAATAACCCGTTGCCCCGTTGGCACAGTTTCACTCTTGCTGTCTTGCAGACTCTCAGCCCTCTCACCGTCACCGTCAGTCCGCCACGGCGCCACCATTATCTCTGGCGCAGCCGCTCTTTTATAGGTAAATGACTATATCGTACAATTTCAATTGTTAATCAAATTGGGGCAAAATTTACGAATTAGGGGTGGACCTCTGATTTAATGGGTTACTGGTTTACTATTAGTTTGTATGTTTATAGTTAAAAGAGTTCCTTCCACGATCATGAGTATAAATATGGCGTTTTATTCATTTGATTTTGTAACTTACTAGTTTGAATATTTGTGTGAATAATGCAGAGCGGAATTTAATTTAGGATCATGATTGGTAGAGTTTTCGAATAGCCTGATTGTATTGTCATGTTCATATACATAGGTTCTTGTTAGGAAGGCTGCCAGAAATGGATACATGACATCTAATCCCTCATTTTTGTACCCATCTTGATAATTTGTGGGTTTTGGCCGAATTATTGGGATTTTGTTTTCATTTTTAGGTTCGAATTGTGGGATTCTATTTAGAATTTTATGTTTAAACTGTTAGGAGATTCAAATTGTTGGGATTCTGCATGTTTTCGGTTTTAGGTTACTAATTAGTTGTTTCTAAATGCATATGGTCATATCAGAATTGCTCCTAAATGCATTGGTCATATTAGAATTGTTCGTAGATGTTTCCTAAATGCATATATATGGGATTCAGGTTTCTATTTTGTTAGAATTGTTTTCTGTTTCCATCTCTTCGGGCCTAAATACTAGCCAATTAATACATTGAATCAACTGTAAATGATATTGGCATACCCTTTTCGAGCCAAAAAAAAAAGAAAATTATGCTCTTACCTGAAGTGTGCTAATATCCATAATTGGTCAGTTTTCTAAATTACCTCATAGATAAAGTCATAAACTAGATATAATTTGCTAGCTATTTGACAGTGGTCTACAAACTACTATCTTGCTTTTATAGTTTAAAAAGCTTAAATCGAATAAAGCTCTATATTGTTTTGGCCTTCCAGTTGTACTTAAGTTAATTTGACTTCGAAAATGGTAAACAAATATGTGTAGATGTGTAGTATTTATAAAAGATGAGATTAAAAAGAAAGGAAAATTTCATTCCAAGTAAATGAATTTGCTATTACTATATTAAAGAAACTACAATCTTCCTCCACCATGGGATAAGCTATGCTATATGTAGCTATTACCCCCATACATAACTTTCTCTTTATCCATTCCTTCCTAAACCTTGCTTGAGTTTCCTAGTAGCAGCAGACTAGCAGCAAACCGAGCTGTAGTAGACTAGCAGCAGACTAGTAGTGGACTAGCACCTAATTGCAGTAGCTGCGCACTTGTCTCCTTTTGTACAGATGAAAAGCAAAACACTCATAATAGATACATAAAAAAATTTGAGGAGATACATCAAAAAATATTAAGCCGGCAATGTATAGCACACTTGTCTCCTTCTGTACAGATGCAATGTAAAGCACACTTGTCTCCATCTATGTATTTTCTTATTTCTTGTTAATGGTTGTAGTTTTGCATGGTGTATTCATCTTTTTATCCTAACACTAGTAAAGCTGAGGGGAGCTACATGCTAATGTTAAAATTTCTAGAGGACTGGGTAGGTTGCTGCTGTTATATTTGGGTGACTTATGTATAATTCTGTTTGGTCAGTTGCTTATTTATTGTTGCTCAGTCAACTTATCCTATGTCCTTGTACCCAAAATAGCAAGAAATGAGTTTGTATGAGGAGTTTGCATATGAAGCACACCTTTTACTTATGATAGTAAAACTGTCCAATTTCTTAGGATAGTACTGCATACCTTTATACTTATTGATAACATGTGCAACTCCTTCATATCCATATGGCTTTGACAGGTGGCTAGTTTCTGCCTAGAATTTTAACAGCTTGCTGGATTATGCAGTATTATGCTGCTAGCTCTTCAAATTATACCATTTAGTTTTTAGTACACCATCAGGATCATATTCTTTGGTTGATCAAATTGGATATAGAAAATTCAGGGCGAAAGGTAAATAGTTGAAGCTGTGATTGCTACTTTTCTCCTTTCATGAACTATATACATTATTTAACGCATCTATTGGTGGTTGTGCTTACATGAGTTTCTTTGATTGAATCTGCAGCCTTCAAAAGAGTGGTCAAAGAAAATTCAGGAGGAGTGGAAAATTCTGGAGCTAGATTAAAATTCAGGAGGAGTGGAAAATTCTGGAGCTAGATTCGAATTTCATGTCACAGGATATCATGTACAATTATATTTGAATGGAGCTACTGCTGAATGGAGCTAAATTTGGAGATCTCTAATCCCTATATTGTATAGTGGTGATGAGGGCACTGATGTGTTTTGTATAGAATAGAATTAGAACTGGAATCATGTCATGATATTGTAGGAAGTTATTGGGCAGTATATCATGTACAATTATATTTGAATCTTAGTTTTATATAAAGAGTATTGAAATCCTTGAGCTTGCTTTGTTCTAATATTCGCATTGAATAATATTTCCAATAACAATAATTAGCATTTGCAAAAAAAAAAAAAAAAAAAAAAAAAAAAAAAAAAAAAAAAAAAAATTAGACTTTATGCTCGGGTTTTTGGAAAACCGGAGCATAAAATGCTATTATATGCTCCGGTTTTCCAAGAACCGGAGCATAAAGTCTAATTTTTTTTTTAAAAAGGAGACTATATGCTCCGGTTTTTCAAGAACCGGAGCATAAAGTTTCCATTATGCTCCGGTTCAAACCGGAGCATAAAGATATTTGTAATATGCTCCGGTTAAATCTACTTCAGGCCAAAACCGGAGCATAAAGCCTTCAAAAAACCGGAGCATATGTGGTTTTTTCCACTAGTGTTGTGTTAAGTAGTTGTACATAAAAAAGGAACTTGAATTAGTTTAATATACCCTTCAGGCTTAGAACTACTATGGCAAGAAACGATACTACATTGGGCGAGGCCATCCACATGCTTGTTGAACAATTAAACCAAAACCATAGGGAAAAGCCTGACCCTCACACTGAAATGTTTAAAAAGCCAGCTCAGGTGAAACAACCTATTTTCAAAGGGGGAGCTAACCCTACCTTTTTAGAGAACTGGGAGTGTGAATTCAATAAAATATTCATTGCAATGAATTATTCTGAGGAAATGAGGGTAGATCAGGCTGCCCTGTATTTAAAAGATGAGGCAGATAGATGGTGGAGAGACAATGTTGTTAGGCTGAAAGCCCAATCTAACTTTGGGTGGGAAACCTTTAAAATAGCCATAAGAGAAAAGTTTTACCCTCCTTACCTGAGAAAGCAGAAAGCTCAGGAATTCATTAACCTTCAAATGGGTAGAATGACCATTGTAGACTACTACCATAAATTCACTACTCTAGCTAAGTTTGCTCTTGAAGTAGTACCTATTGAAGAGATGAAGGCCTAAAGATTTGAGCAAGGGCTAACTCGGCAATTTCAGAAGGATTTGGGAGGAAAAGTGTTCAAAACTTTAGATAAGGTCTATGAGAGAGAAGATCACTTGTATGGGTTAAGTGTTAGGGATCTCGCTAAAGGAAGCCATGCTAGGGATAAAAGAAAAGACTTTGGGCACCATGGGAATAACCAGAATAATTCAAAGAGGCCTAGGAATGGGAATTCGATTAAGAATAGAAATTAGGAGTTGGGTAACACCATTAGCCAGGGAAATAGAGATAGGAAGTACTATTGTAAGAGATGCAAAAGGAACCACCTCAAGAAGGACTGTAATGGAAATCTGGTGACATATCGGTACTGCCACAAGAAGGGTCATAGGGGTTTATCAGACCTAGTGTATAACCCTGGGGAGCTCCGATCCTATTTGTGAAGAAGAAAGATGGAAGTATGAGGCTATGTATTAAATATAGGGAGCTGAATAATGTGATTGTGAAGAATAAATACCCGTTATATTGCCTAGAATAGATGACTTATTTGACTAGCTGAAGGGGGCTAGTGTATTCTCGAAAATTGATTTAAGATCAGGATACCACCAACTGAGAATCTCTGATAAGGGCATCTTAAAGACCGCCTTTAGAACTCTTTATGGGAACTATGAGTTTACATTTATGCCCTTTGGATTAACCAATGCACCCGCTATCTTTATGGATACGATGAATTGAGTATTTCACGAATACCTAGAAAAGTTCATAATAGTATTCATTGATGATATTTTAGTGTATTCGAGGAATAAGAAGGATCATGTTATGGACATGAGAAACATTTTGGAAACCCTTAGAAGTAATGAGAAGTTTTTCAAATGTTAGTTTTGGTTGGAGCAAGTAGCATTCTGGGGCATTAAATTTCGAAGGAAGGTGTTTTGGTAGACCCTTTAAAGATAAAAGCTGTTAGCAAATGGCCCACTCCAAAAAACGTGAACGATATTAGGAGTTTCTTGGGTTTGGCAGGGTATTATAGGAGATTTGTCAGACACTTTTCTAAAATAACCCGACCTATGACCACCCTGATGAAAAAGGAGACTAAATTTTTGTGGGATGAAAGGTGCGAGTTGGATTTTCAAACCCTCAAAGAGCGGTTAACTACCGCACTAGTACTAACATTTCTCGACGGAAATGAAGGAGTTAAAGTATATAGTGATGCCTCGAAGCTTGGGTTAGGATGTGTACTGCAGCATAATGGGAAGGTCATTTCTTATGCGTCACGTCAATTGAAGCCATATGAAGCCAATTATCCTACTCATGATTTAGAGCTTGCTGCGATTGTGTTTGCGTTAAAAATTCGGGGACATTATCTGTATGGCATCACCTACAAGATTTTCACCTATCATAAGAGCCCCAAGTACATCTTCACTCAGAAAGACTTGAACATGCATCGACGTCGGTGGCTAAAACTAACTAAAGATTATGATTTAGATATCCAATATCATGAAGGAAAGGCAAATGTGGTTGCAAATGCTCTTATTAGAAAATCGAGTCATAGTATTAATGCCTTAGTGGTGGCCGATGAGTTGTGTGAGGAGATGAAAAAGTTGAGTATTGAAGTCATGAACCACGGGGAATTAGAAAACCTTTTGAATGCTTTATCCCTAGAACCATTGATTTTTAAAGAAATTAAGGAAAAGCAAAATGAAGATGAATCCTTAAAGAAGATTAGAGATAAAATGTCTACTGGGGTAGAATCTGATTTCGAAATTTATGAAGATAGAAGTTTGCGATTTAAAGGGAGATGGTGTGTGCTGCAAAAATATGAGGAGATCAAAAGAAATATCATGGATGAGATCCATAATACTCCTTATTTAGTGCATCGTAGAGGTGATAAGTTGTAGAAAGATCTGAAGCAAATATACTAGTGGCCAAATATGAAGAGAGAAATAGTGGATTATGTTTCTAGATGTCTCACGTGTCAAAAAGTGAACATAGACTATAAAAAGACCCATGGAGAAGATACAACCTCTAGAAATACATGGATAGAAATGTGATTCAATTTTCATGGACTTTGTGACTGGTTTGCCAAAAACTAGAACATAGAATGATACAATTTGGGTGATTGTGGATAAACTCATGAAATTAGCTGTATTCATAGCGATTAACGAGACTTGAAAGAAAAAGCAACTAGCTAACGCATATGTGAAACATGTAGTCCGTTTGCATGGAGTTCCTAGAGATATAGTGTCGGACAAAGATTTGAGGTTCTTGTCTAAGTTTTGGAAAAAGGTGCAAGATAACCAAGGGACTACCTTGAAAATGAGTACAATCTTCCACCTTGCAACTGATGGGCAGACGAAAAGGACGAATCAGACTATGAAAGATATGTTGAGAGCTTCTGTGATAGATTTCCAGGGTACTTGGGAAGATCTGTTGGATTTGATATAATTCTCATACAATAACAGTTATCATGCTAGCATTGGGATGGCACCATTTAAAGTGCTGTATAGAAGGAAATGTAGAAGCCTGATGTGTTGGAATGATATTGGAGAACGCATGAATTTGGGGGCTGAATATATAGAATATATGGTGAGTAAAGTAAAAGAGATTTAGTCGAGGATCAAAATAGCATAGGATAGGCAAAAGAGCTATGCCGACTCAAAAAGAAGGGAAGATGAATTCAATGTAGATGATAAAGTCTTTTTGAAAGTGTCACCTACTAAAGGTGTAATGAGGTTTGGTAAGAAAGGAAAGCTTAGTGCCAAATATGTGGGGCCATATAAAATTCTGCAGCATGTAGGAACGGACTATAAGTTGGCCTTATCAATGGAATTCAAGAAAGTGCACAAACTCTTTCATATTTATCAGCTGAAGAAATACGTGCCAAGTGAAACCCATGTTATGCAACCGGAGGCTATTCAATTGGACGAGTCCCTAACCTATGAAGAAAGACCAATCAAGATCTTTGATCAAAAAGTGCGGAGTACCCGAAATAAAGACATACGAATGGTAAAAGTCTTGTCGTCTAAACATGAGTATAAAGAAGCTACTTGGGAAATCGAAGATGCGATGAAACAAAAATATCTCGAGCTATTTGACGAGGTGAGTTACGGGGTCGTACCTCTTTTCTTTTAAGAGGGGTAGAAGACGTATAGACTCGCGCTTTTTATTGTGTTTTTTACAGTATTTTGTTTGCAAATCAGAAGATTTCGTAAAAGTATCTAAGGTAATTATTAGAAATTTATAGCACCCTTTTAAAAATTCTTGAGTGTTGGGGATAAACTTCTTTTAGGAGGGGTAGATTGTAATCACCCGAAAATTCTGAGATCTTGATTGCATTTTTATCGAAAATAGTTTCTAATGCATTAATATAATACATGTACTCTACATATATACATATATATACACATATATGTACATACATATTTTCAAAATAAATTACAAATTATTCTTATTATTTAATTAAATCCTAAAACTTAAATTTATTTATTACAAAATATATTTTCCTTTTTATTATTCTCATAAGAAACTCACTAAGTCCAACTACCTAAACCTAGTACTATACTTTTATTAAAACAAAAGTACCTAAACCTAGTAATACTTTCTTATTAAAACTATACTACCTAACCCTAATCCCATTTATTTTCACAAGCTCACAAAACCCTAAACACTCTTCCTCTCCCTCTCTTTGTGTGAAGCCTCAACCATCACCCCTTTTGTTGCCGCCACCTTCTCGTGCCGTCGCCGTCCCCCTTGCTCGTCGTCGGCCGGTCTTCCTCTCTTCACTTCTCCATTTCACTTCTTTTCTCCCTTAATTTTCATGCCTTAGTATACATGTTTATTAAAGTTTTATATGATTATTGTATTGATTTATTATGGGTCAAGTCTATATTAAAAGTGTACAAATTTTATGTTCTAGAATTTATTTTTTGCATACTACTTGTTGCATAAGATTTTTATGCATAAATATTTATTCCTAGGCATGCTAATATCATGAATTAGGGTGTTTGATACTAGGCTTTTGATTTTTACATAAAGTCTTAAATATTTTGTGGATCATCTATATTAAATTTTATGGGGTTGTCATTTAAATGAATTTTCAGATTTTATGATCATATATTTTATTATAAAAATATTAGTTTCATAATTTAAGTCTTATATTCTCATACTAATATTTGTTTTATGAAATTTTGACTATAGTATGAGGTATTTTATTAAAAATTTAATATTAAGGTATTTAAATATAAATGTTTAGAATATTATACATAATATATTATGGTTTAATTATGGAAGATTTCATGTTTTAAAGTTTGAGATTATATACTATAGTATATATATTAAATTAAGACTATTTTAGGATATAATTGGGAGTAATTTGAGTATACTACATAAAATAAAAATTTTCAGTTTTTAAGAGTTATAAAAATGGAGTTTTATAATATATTTTAATGAGTTTTCAAATAATACTTGTAGTATTGTGTTGGAGATACTAGATTATGTTTTGGGAGACTTAAAAAGAAGTTTTGGAATTGTTTTGAAACCCTAGAAAGGTAAGTAGGATTGCTGTAAATTTTGGTGTATTAATTTAGGTTCTATAATTTGGTGTAGGAGACCACTTTGTAGAAGGTGCTAATTAATAAGGAAAGTGGCCACCAATTTATTTTATTTCAAGTAAGTACAAATTATGAAGAACATTACCTTTAGGAGCATGATCTAAGATGAAATGCAAACTTAGTATTATGTTTAGGAAACCTTTTGGATGAGATTGTTTGGTTATTCATTTGAAAGAATTCATGTTCTTTATATTAAGGGCATATTTTGATATTGTTGGTGAGAAATCGTGATTTATTAAATTGGTATTAATTTGTTAATTAGTCCATAAGGTATTACTCTTTCATTACTAATAGTATGATTGGAGTAAAGGTGAATATTTAAGTCTTAATGACAAGGGTAGTTGACTTTGTTCAATAGGTTTAATAGTTGATATTGAAATTAAAAGGTTAAAATTGCAATATAACACAGATTGACTGTGTAATTTTAATGTTTGCATGTGTGTGCTATGGTGATTGTGTATACTGAGTTTCAATAGTAAATCACGTAAAGAGAAAGAGGATAAGCAATAAAACTTTAGGCTAGTGCACGTCTAGAGTATTGACAATCAGGGGTTATAGCTTCACGGGGTATAATCCGTGGCTTTTATTGGAGGCCGTGTGATCTACAAGTCTCTCTTTTATAAAGTTTTAAACTTAAAATTAGGGTTAGTTGATATCTCATCTAGCTATGGTGACGGAGTAGCACCCGTTTACCATTTGGATTTTTTTATTGTATTTTGGTGCTCTCCGACGGGAGTGCATGGGTTTTTCATGTCCTAATCAGGGCATGGGGGAGACAACCTTGTTATTTAGTAGTTGAGTAAAATGTTGCGTGATATGTTCTTGCATTATGTACTTATTATTATTTAATTATTAATTCATCTGTTATACTTTGTAATTTGTATGTACTCAACTTGTTGATTATGTTATTTGTGTGTTTTGGTCATGGATTTTGCCTATAAATGACACTCTGATGATCTAATACTTATATTTGTAATATTGGGAAGCAGATTATTGACAGATATCCAATTGAGCATTCATGCATGTGTGGGTTGAGTGGAGCGTTGTTTTAATTTAGATTTCAGAATAAGTTACGCTCATTTGGTTTGATTTTAGATTGTTGGTATTAGGTGCGAGTCGAATGTTATTTTGGTACATTGCAGTAAATGCCTTAGTGGTTCCAGTTTGTTATGTTAGGAGTTTATTTTACGATTAATGTTATTTTAAAAAGTCTTTTGGTTTTCCTTTGCACAACTCTGTTTTATAGCCTTAACGTTTGGACACTTGGTGACAACACAACGGTAGTTTTCTAAAGGTTTGGTTTTTGAAAAATGGGAATTATGGGGGTGTTACATCTCTACCTGCTAAATTCATAGTTTTGCACTTAATTTTCTGCCGCTTTTTTTTTTTTTTTTTTATAGTAGAGAGGGTATCTCTATTATACTCATTTTTTTATTTGGAATGGGCGAAGAAATTAAGAAGAAATAAAAGTGTGCAAGATTCTTCTATGGAGGAAAGTGATATTAATAAATGGGTTTTGTTTTTTACTGTCTCTAAAAATACTCAAACCGTCCCCCAAAAGTAATACTATTTTATTCCCATCCTTTATTCTCTTTTCCCATCTCTTTCATCTTCTTTCTCTGTCCTCCCTTTCATCTTCAACTTGACGAGAATCTTGTCGGAAACCTTTCCACACAATCAGTTGTCGTATAAGGAGCCAACGAACGAGGAAGAAAGGTCGCAAGCGCGCCATCGTGAATTTTTTTAATTTTTTTTCGGCGTGGAGCCGTTTAATTTTTTAGGCTAGTCACAAGGGCATCCGCCTGGTATTCGGCTTGAAAATTATGACCGACTCCTTTTTTCTTATAATTATTGTCGTTAATTAGTATTAATTAATTTTAAATTATGCTAATTATTTATAATATTACGACTAATTAATTTGAAAATATTTATGAAACTGTGAAATGAGTGTAATAGTGGATATCATTGCCACTAAAATCTTCTTTAGGAATATATTAAAAAAAAAAATTAATTTCAACTTTTTCTTTTAAAAAAAATGAGCCATCCAAAAAAATGGAAAGGCTAGTCGTTTTTTAGACGACTCCCCTTTGGGCTGGTCGGAATTTTTAGATGGCTATTGAAGGTTCAATGGGCACTCAAGAGGGGGGGGGGGGGGGGGGGGGGGGTGAATTGAGTGTTAAGTAACCGTTGGCAATTTTTGCTTCTTTTCGGATTATGTGTAAGGAACCAGTTGTGCTGGTTCCCTTATGCAGCGGAATAAAACAAAGCAATAAAGAACAACACAATCTTAACGAGGTTCAGCCAACTCTGGCCTACGTCCTCCTATTCTAAGTCCTTTATTAATCTACTCCGAAAAATAAAGATAAAGAACACTCTGCTGTTTCCCTACTCCGGGAACCAGTAAACCCCACACTCTACTCCGAATGTGCTTTAAACTTACCCTCGTAAGTTCCTAGTGTGTTTGAACTCACAAACACTCACCAAGTCTTCAACCCCTCTGTCAAAGACTTAATACAAGATCAAGAACTCTCTAATGATCTAATTCTCAAAAGTCAAATAGAGAAAACGTTAAAACACTATTATGCTCTTGTGTATCACTTAATAATTAAATTAGTGCTTTTAGCTCTCAAGGATCAAACTCTGTTAAAATTGCGTGAGAGCTGTATCTTTGATTATTCAGATCAAGATGTATTTATAGGTTAGTCGGCTGAACCCTCAAATCATGCATATAAGATATATATACGATTTTAGGATAAGTATTTATCCTAATTGATTTGATCATAAGATAAGATCAACTTAGGATAAGATACTTCCCGGTTTTTAGCTAACCAAAAACATCATCTTATCTTTTAGCTGCTTATATATATCTTAAATCAATATATTTCGGAAAATATCCTTTTTGTAAAATCTTTGTAAAAACCGCAGCTTGAATAATCTGTTCAGTTAACCTGGTTCCCTGAACTGAATATGTTATGAAACTTGTTCCAAACCTTGTACCAAATTTCATAACGATATTTAATATACTAAAAGCACTTTGTATACTCAATTATATAAGTTGTACTACGGAGCATTTACATGAAGATCCTAAATAACTCTTCGAGTGTGGTCTTCCTTCATGCATTCGTTAAGTCTTGAAAGTTTCCATGAATGAACTAAATTATTGACCAAGGACCTTCCTTTAAGTTGATCGAAAGTCCTTTCAAGCTTCCAATCTTAGAAATTAACTTAAATGCATAATTCATTTATCATCTAGTTGTTCCCTGTATAAAGACAAATTAGTTCAACAAATATCTCATATAAGTAATAACTTATCTAGGGAAACAGTGTTCTATTTTAGCTGGTTCCCCAACTGTATTGAACACTTTCAAAGACCTGTTTCCCTTAGCTGTTTGTCATCATTCAAAACTATCAATCAAAACCTAAGGGACTCAACAAATTCCCCCTTTTTGATGATGACAAACATTTGAAGTTTCTGCACCTGTGAACATACTCAAAAACAAATAGTCAAAAACTTCAAGAACTTAAAACTCAATGGAACAAGTCAGTTAAGCCAACTGGTTCCCTAAACAGAAACAGAAAATAAAATAAAGTAAGTAAAAGTAAAAAGACTCAAAAACGACTTAATCTAAACTAGACTCAAAAACGACTTAATCTAAACTAGTAAATACTCTAGGCTTCAACTTCAACTATTTTCCCCCTTTTGGCATCATTAAAAAGATATGCAAAAGTAGCATCTTATGCATAAAGTAACGTGCTAAACCATCCAATGGCATCAACCATTATACAAATAAAGTGCTGCAAAAGAAGGTCAGACTAGTCAAAGTTAAGTCATGCCGTCAATAAAGATCATAGTTTAATACAAACCAACAAAAGTGAACGATAAAGCCCAAATCCATATCAAAACAAGTTCATGGATTGGGAGGAATAAAAACAGTCCAACAAAATCAGTTATTCAGAATATAATATAATAAAGGTAGGCTAAATGAAAAAGAGAACAGATTCAATCATCATCATCATTTTCATCATCTCCTTCCTCTTCTTCAGTGGCAGCCTCCTCAGCTGTTTCTTCCTGGTTCTCCTCCTCTTCACTGTCATCTTCCTGCTGGTCTACTTGCTGGTCCTCCTCAACTTGTTTCTTCTCATTTCCAGAACTGCCAGCAATCTGTTTCTCTAACTTGATTATCCTCATAATAAATGAAGTGGATAGACCTTCAACCAAGTTCACTAACTTGCTGAGCTGATCCCCTACACCATTTATCTTCTCTTCCTGACTCTCCAGCCTCTTAAGAATAACCTGCTGATCAGCTGGTTCCTCTGCCTTCTGTTTCTTCTTGGCAGGCTTAGGAGTCTCTATTGGTTCCTCCTCCCTAAACTTCAACACCCTAGCACTTATGATCAACCCCTTTTGTTTCAGAATACCTTTGGTAAACACCATTGCAGGAGCAGTTGATCCACTAAGAGAAACATTATTCTCTTTAAGAAGCTTAGTTATGTAGGAGCCATAAGGAAGAGAGTGGTGGGATGAATTATAGCAATTCATCATATGGTTTATCATTAGAGAGGGAAGATTTATCTTAATCCTTTTCATCAGCAAGTATATAAGCACCATTTCCATAATGCGCACAAAACCCCTACCTTGTGCTCGAGGGATAATCATCTTGTTACACACAGAGTGAAGGACCAGCATCACTGGTTCCTTCAAGCTACCAGTTTTAAACGTTCCAGCTTTCTTTGGAACTTTCCCTCCAAACACAAAATCATGCACTTCATCTAGACTGACCCCTATAAGTGTGGGCCATCCATCTCCAGAATACTCATCAAAACCATCTCTGGGTATATTCAACAACCCAGCCAGGCTTGCAACAGACACATTTACTTCAACATCATTCACAACTGAACTTAACGATCTATCCAACATTTGTTTCAAATTCACATAAAACTTTCTAACACCATCAATATTAGCATCACAGACATTAAACAAAGGTATCCAACCCTGATATTCTAACAGCTCTTTCACATCACTTAAAGCAACTTCATCAAAATAACCAACTTCTGTTTTACACCCAGATACCACAACCCTAGAACCTAAATCAGTCATACCAACAGATGGAGATTCTATTGACATACCTCTTGCAGACTTCCGCGCTGTTCTCTTTCGTTTGGAACCAGCAGAGTCCATCGACTGTTCCTCTATTACTACTTCGCCAATCCTTTTCAGGGATGACCTGGTCACTCTGCTGCGAACCAAGGGTTCTGTAGTCCACTTTTTATGCCCAATGATCTGTAGATCATCTTCCTCACTACGAACTTCCTCCTCTTCCCTTTCTCCAACAGTGTTGAAGAATTCTTCAGTGCTTTTGGGCTGGTCCCCCTGAGATAAGACAGGTTCCTTGATGATGGAATCATCAGCCTCAGGGGTCTTGGGTAAAGGTGCATTTTTGGGAGGTGGAGGTGAGGGAGATTTAGAAGATGGAGATAGAGTTGGTGATGGGTTCTTTGTGGTGGTAGGAGGTGAGTTGCTCGATGAAGTTGGAGCAGGGTTTGCTTAATTGATGGAGGCCTCCTTCAATTGAGTGGACTCACTTGCTTGAGTCTTCTCCTTCCTTTTCTTAGCTGGAGCCCTGGTTGATTTCCTACCCATTGTAGCAAATGAGCTTCACAGATTTGAGGGAGATGGGAACGAGTGAATAGTGATCAGGGTACCACTTTTGAACGAGAGAGAGAGATGAGTAGAGTGATGATGTGATGTGAAGCTGTATCAAGGTGTTTATGTGTATTTATATCAATTGCACAGACATAGGATTTCCAATAACTAGCCGGTTGAGAGTCAAAGTAAATGAGAGAAATAATTTTAGAAATTGAAAATTTAAAAATTGTAGTTATCTTTTTACAAAAGAGTCAACCGACTATAAATTAGGCAATTAAATATATTTGCCTCTTTGTAGGATAGGAATAACTGAAATAAGATAATTCTTTCCAAAAAGAAATTATCTTATAGTAATCTTCCGAAAATAAGATATTTTCGGATGACATATCAGAGCTGAACTGCTGTTTCCTCTTGCTGGTACCTGTACTGAACCAATCATTCTATTTTCAGCATGTTTCAAAATAACTTCTCCTGTTTCTATGCAACAACAATCCACTTGGGGTTATTTACACAATATTTGCAAGTAAGCAACATAGTTATATACATAATCGATACAAAAGCATACTTATTCTAACCAATCATTGAAGGAAATAATTGAAGCCATCGCCTAAAGTCTAACTAGACCTAGAAGGACTCTTAACCTACAAAAAGACTCTCTACATAAAGGCTTTGTGAAGATATCAGCTATTTGATCTTCACTTTTACAGAACAACATCTTCACCAGTCCTTTTTCCACATTGTCTCTTAGAAAATGGTGTTTTATCTCAATGTGTTTGGTCTTGGAGTGTTGCACGGGGTTCTTTGAAATATTGATTGCACTAGTGTTATCACAAAAGATAACACTTTTATACATAACACTAAAATCTTTCAGCTGGTTCCTTATCCATAGTAGCTGGGAACAGCATGAAGCTGGAGCAATATATTCTGACTCTGCTGTGGATAGGGCCACTGAATTTTGCTTCTTTGAACCCCATGATATAAGACAAGAGCCAAGGAAGTGTCCCATACCTGATGTGCTCTTTCTATCAACTAGGAAACCAGCATAATCTGCATCTGTATATCCAATGAGATCGATGGTACTGCCTTTGGGGTACCACAAAAACAGATCTGCTGTTCCCACAAGATACCTGAGTATCCTTCTAACAGCCTTCAAGTGAGATTCCTTTGGATTGCTTTGAAACCTAGCGCACAAACCAACAGAAAACACAATGTCAGGTCTACTAGCTGTTAGGTAAAGTAGAGAACCAATCATTCCTCTATAAAGCGTAGCTTCAACATTTTTTCCTTTAAGATCAGCATCCAACTTTGTGGATATGGGAACAGGTGTATCATAAGCTTTGCTGTTCTCCATGCCAAACTTTTTCAGCAGCTCTTTTAAGTACTTTTGTTGATGGATCATTATACCATCATTTGTTTGCTTAATCTGCAAACCTAGGAAGAACCCTAGTTCTCCCATCATACTCATTTCAAATTCACTCTGCATAAGATTTGCAAATTCGTCACACAAAGTTTGATTAGTAGCACCAAATAAAATATCATCAACATAGATTTGTACTACAATCAAGTGTTTTCCCCTGGTTCTTATGAACAAGGTCTTGTCTACTGTTCCCCTCTTGTAATCATTAGCCATCAAGAAATTGGACAGTCTTTCATACCAAGCCCTTGGAGCTTGCTTCAAGCCATATAATGCTTTATCCAATTTATATACATGCTGGGGAAACAGTGCATTTTCAAAACCAGGTGGCTGCTCCACATATACTTCTTCCTTCAAATAGCCATTAAGGAAGGCAGTCTTCACATCCATTTGAAACAGCTTAAAATTCATGTGAGCAGCATAAGCAATTAAAATCCTAATAGCCTCTAGCCTAGCTACTGGTGCAAACGTCTCATCATAGTCAATTCCTTCTTGTTGATTGTACCCTTGCACCACTAGCCTTGCTTTGTTTCTGACTATAGTACCGAGGTCATCTAACTTGTTTCTAAAGACCCATCTAGTACCAATGACTGATCTTTCCTTTGGACGGGGAACCAGGTGCCAAACCTGGTTTTTCTGAAACTGATTTAATTCATCTTGCATAGCTAGTATCCAATCAGGATCAGTCAATGCCATTTTATAGTCAGTAGGCTCTACATTAGACAGGAAAGAATAGAAAGCGCAAAAGTTTTGAAAGACACTTCTTCTCGTTTGAATCCCCTTATTTATATCACTAATTATTTGATCAGTGGGATGAGAGGCCTTATATCTAAAACTTTTGACATTAATACTATTTTGTGCTTCCTCATTAAGTTGGGAACTAGCATGTTCATGAATCTCTTATCTTTCTGAAGAACCAGGAGAATTCACATTCATGCTATTTCCTCTATCATTACTTACCTCAGGTTCAGGGGTGGTACCTTCTTCTGTTCCCCCTAAGCTCATTACCTGTCTATTATGTGTGGAACCATCAGGATTTGGTTCCCCTTCAGAATCCTCATTTTCTCCATTTTCTTCTCTAGGCACTTCATCATTATTATCTGGTGGAGTATCTGGTAGGCCTAGTTCTGCTTGCACTTCATCTGAGGGACCAGTATACTGGTTCCCCGTGAAATCCATCAAACTAATCACTTCATCAGGTTATACCTGCGCAATCTCAGACGACATGTTAAATTCATCAAAAATGACATGGACACTCTCCTCAACACAGAGAGTCCTCTTATTGAAGACTCTATATGCTTTGCTGTGAGAAGAGTATCCAAGAAAGATTCCCTCATCACTTCTGGGATCAAATTTATCAAGCTGGTCCTTCCCATTATTATGCACATAACATTTACATCCAAAGACACGAAAGTATGTGATGTTGGGCTTTCGACCTTTAAGAAGTTCATAGGGAGTCTTATTTAACTTTGGTCTAATGAGACCTCTATTCAGTATATAGCAAGCAGTGTCAACAGCTTCACCCCAAAAACTCTTTGGGAGACCACTCTCAATGAGCATCGTCCTCGCCATCTCCTCAAGAGTTCTGTTCTTCCTTTCTACAACACCATTTTGTTGAGGTGTTCTAGGGGCTGAGAAGTTGTGATTAACTCCATGTTCCCTACAATAATCGATAAAGTTAGCATTATCAAATTCAGTACCATGGTCTAATCTTATCGAGACCAGCTTATGGGTGAGCTGGTTCTCCACTTGTTTCACCAATGTTACCCACTCTTCAAATGTTTCATCCTTTGTGTGTAACATCATTACCCAAGTGTACCTGGAATAATCATCGACCATAACACAGACATATCTATGACTTCTTCGACTTTGTACTCTCATGGGACCACACAAGTCAATGTGTACAAGTTCGAAGGGTCTGCTAGTATTCAAAACAGTTTTAGGCTTAAAAGAGATTTTGACCTGTTTCCCCCTTACACATTCAGAACAAACTTTATCAACTTCGTACTTAATGTTAGGAAGACCTATCACTAAGTCACGTGCTTTAAGCTTGTTTAGAAGTGTTAGACTAGCATGTCCAAACCTCTTATGCCAAATCCATTGATTATTTTCAGAAACAGCTCTCAAACAGATGGACTTGTCTTGAGGGATCTTATCTAAGAAGGTGATGTAGACATCATGCTTCCTAGTTCCCTCACATACCAGTTCTCCTGTTTGTGAGTTAACTATGTGACATAGGTTGGCTTGAAACTCAACTCTATTACCTTTGTCACATAATTGAGAGATACTCAAGAGATTATGTTGCAAGCCTTCAACATAATAAACATCATCTATTGTGTTAGAAAGTGTCTTACCAACCTTACCTAAACCAGTGATGGTTCCCTTGCTGTTATCCCCAAAGGTGACACTTCCTCCATCAAAGACCACTAGTGAAAGGAATTGATCTTTATCCCCAGACATGTGTCTTGAGCAACCACTGTCCAAATACCAATAGGTGTCTCCCTTCACTCTAGCCTGTAAGATTGAATCAAACATTAGTTTTAGGAACCCAAGCACACTTGGGTCCCTTTTCAACAACATTAACATCATGTTTATCCTTTCTTCTCCACACATACATTATACTCTTGCTGTTCTTATTAGCACTAATTTTCTTAGCTGGACATTCATGTATCTTATGTCCATTCTTACCACAATGAAAACACACGTGCATCTCTTTAGTCATGACATACTTACCTCGCTGATATTCTGTGATCCAGGTGGTTTCTCTGGGAGACCAGTTAGTCCTGGTTCTCTGTCTAGTATAACCAAGACCAAATTTTCCTTTGTTTCCTCCTGATGAAGTCAGAAGGTTCAAAGTCCTTTGTGCATTCAGTAGCTTATCCAAATGTCTATGACTGTCATGCAATTCCCTTTCTTTTGTTTCAAGTGTTTTAACTAACAACTCGTTTTTCTCTTTCAAAAAATCAAAGTTACTCTCTAAAGTTGCAAGTTGTAAGTTAAGATCTAAAACCGTAGGGTCATTAGACATGTTACTAACTGCTGATTGTTTTTCACTTTTTAATTGATTAAATTCAGCATGTAACTTACAGATAGTGCTTTCATATTCATTAATCATACTGCTGACTTCAACACTGGTTCCAGTGGGAAAGCTAGAGGACTGAGCAGCTTTAAGTGAAGCAATTTCTTTGTAAGAATTTTCTAAGTTGAAAGTCAATGTTTTAAAGGCCTTTAACAGAGAGGTTCTATTGCAAGAATTTGCTTTACTTATGACTGTAGAGAAATCAGGGACTTCACTAGTAGTTGATAAGTCTCTGGGGAACCAGGAGATCAGATCTTCTTCACCGTCACTTGGATAGTCAAGTTCAGAAGATCTTGCCCTTTCTAGTTCTACCTTGCACTTGTCCAATTCAACTTCTAGTTCAGCATTTTGATTTTTTAAGTTTTGGCAAACCATCTCTAGATGATCACAACTAGCAATAACAATTTCACATTCATTGCGTTTTTCTTTTAGTTCTCTTTTGCCGGTTATGTAAGTTTCACCTAATTTATAACATTCATCTAATAAAGAATCTATACAAGCAAGCATATTTTCTCTATCATATTCATGCATATCTATTCTAATTTGTTCAAGGTTTACCTTATGTCTTTGTAGTACATCCTTCTTAGCCATTAAGCATTTCTTGAATGTACTGGTTCCCCCTCTGGTTCCCGGACCAGTGCTGTTCTCCTTGATGTTTGTGAAGGCAGTTAGGCAAACATCAGAACTAGTTGTATCTTCTTCTTCATTAGATCCTGAGTCAGATTCTCCCCACATAGATGCTATCATGGCATTCTTGAAAGCCCTCTTATCTCTTGATTGAGATTGCTTGTCCTTCCATTTTGGACAATCACGAATGATGTGTCCTTTCTCACCACACTTGAAGCAACCTGAAGATGAAGACGAGTTAGATTTTTTAGTGTTTTTGAAATTCCTACCTTTGAAATTCCTCTTTTGATCACGAAGAGATCTTTCAAATCTTTTTGCAATCAGGCTGATCTCATCTTCTTCTTCCTCTACTGTTCCCTTCAGTGCCATGCCTCTGGCTGGTTCCTTCTCAGACTTAGAGTCAATCAGCATCTCATGGGTCATAAGGGAACCAATCAGCTGTTCCAAGGACAGGGTAGACAGATCCTTTGCTTCATATACTGCTGTTACCTTAGCTGTCCATGTATCTGTTAAACTACGCAAAATTTTTCTCACAAGATCCTCATCAGAAAATATTTTACCAAGTGATCTAAGATCATTAACAATAGTCATAAACCTACGAAAGCAATCATTGATTTTTTCATTTTTATTCATAGCAAACAATTCGTATTTAGACATGATTAAATCAATTTTAGACCGTTTTACCTCACTGGTTCCCTCAAACGCAAGTTCAAGGGTGTCCCATATCTCCTTAGAACTACTGCAACCAGAGATACGATTTGTTTCGTTCTCACCTATTGCTTGTTGTAGAATTGACATTGCCTTAGCATTTTTCTCCAGCAGCTTGTAATCAGCAGTGACCAATTCGATATCCTTCTTGGGAACCTGTTTCCCATCAGCTTCTGTCTTGAGAATGATATTAGGACCATTTTTAACTACGAGCCAGCATTCATAATCAATACCCATGATAACATTCTGGATCCTATTCTTCCACCAGGCATAATTATTTCCATTAAACTTTGGTGTCTTGTTGTCATAACCGATTGCACTTAATTCTTGAGTACTCATTCTTAACTCCTCTAGATGTTACTCTTTCGAGAAGCTTAGGCTCTGATACCAATTGAAGGTTCAATGGGCACTCAAGAGGGGGGGGGGGGGGGGGGTGAATTGAGTGTTAAGTAACCGTTGGCAATTTTTGCTTCTTTTCGGATTATGTGTAAGGAACCAGTTGTGCTGGTTCCCTTATGCAACGGAATAAAACAAAGCAATAAAGAACAACACAGTCTTAACGAGGTTCAGCCAACTCTGGCCTACGTCCTCCTATTCTAAGTCCTTTATTAATCTACTCCGAAAAATAAAGATAAAGAACACTCTGCTGTTTCCCTACTCCGGGAACCAGTAAACCCCACACTCTACTCCGAATGTGCTTTAAACTTACCCTCGTAAGTTCCTAGTGTGTTTGAACTCACAAACACTCACCAAGTCTTCAACCCCTCTGTCAAAGACTTAATACAAGATCAAGAACTCTCTAATGATCTAACTCTCAAAAGTCAAATAGAGAAAACGTTAAAACACTATTATGCTCTTGTGTATCACTTAATAATTGAATTAGTGCTTTTAGCTCTCAAGGATCAAACTCTATTAAAATTGCGTGAGAGCTGTATCTTTGATTATTCAGATCAAGATGTATTTATAGGTTAGTCGGCTGAACCCTCAAATCATGCATATAAGATATATATACGATTTTAGGATAAGTATTTATCCTAATTGATTTGATCATAAGATAAGATCAACTTAGGATAAGATACTTCCCGGTTTTTAGCTAACCAAAAACATCATCTTATCTTTTAGCTGCTTAGATATATCTTAAATCAATATATTTCGGAAAATATCCTTTTTGTAAAATCTTTGTAAAAACCGCAGCTTGAATAATCTGTTCAGTTAACCTGGTTCCCTGACCTGGTTCCCTGAACTGAATATGTTATGAAATTTGTTCCAAACCTTGTACCAAATTTCATAACGATATTTAATATACTAAAAGCACTTTATATACTCAATTATATAAGTTGTACTACGGAGCATTTACATGAAGATCCTAAATAACTCTTCGAGTGTGGTCTTCCTTCATGCATTCGTTAAGTCTTGAAAGCTTCCACGAATGAACTAAATTATTGACCAAGGACCTTCCTTTAAGTTGATCGAAAGTCCTTTCAAGCTTCCAATCTTAGAAATCAACTTAGATGCATAACTCATTTATCATCTAGTTGTTCCCTGTATAAAGACAAGTTAGTTCAACAAATATCTCATATAAGTAATAACTTATCTAGGGAAACAGTGTTCTATTTTAGCTGGTTCCCCAACTGTATTGAACACTTTCAAAGACCTGTTTCCCTTAGCTGTTTGTCATCATTCAAAACTATCAATCAAAATCTAAGGGACTCAACAGCTATTTTCATACGATCAGAATTTTCAATATAATCAATCACTTAAGATGACGGCGTGATGGCTCATACATAGCGTTGGGTCCTTTTTTGTGTCAACCGAAATGGTTCTTGGTGTTGTGGTCGGATTACAGAGGGGTGGTTGGCCGGAAAGCAGTGGGTCGTGGTAGTTAGGTGGGCTTTGACGAGAAGTGGGAAGTAAGAAAGTAGAAAATAAAGAGTAAAAGAGTAAAATGTTGAACTTGAATTAAAAGTTAAGGGTAAAACGGTAAATTAGAAGGCAATGTAATAAATTTGGGGTGGTAAATAGCGCTCCACTGATAAAATGATAAGATTAACATAGGGGAGGGCCTAATAAAGATTCAATCATGAGAAAGGAAAGAAAATAATATGGGAAAGGTTAAAATTAATATGATCATAGACATAAGGATGAGAAAAGTATTTTGAAGAAATTCACAAGTAATTTTTTTTAAATATAGACTTAAATTGTTAATTTTTTTAATAGAAAAAACTTTCTAAATTTCTAGATAGAGAGTATGTGAAAACAAAAAGTAATAGAGGGAGTATAGACAACTTTTAAATTGACATCAAATAATTCTACCCTCGTTATTGGTGGTTTCTCTGTATTGACTTTTAGTATTATACCCAACCCTCGTTATTAATGGGTTCTCTATACTACTGACTTTTAATATTATTCAATATTTCTATATATTCCTAGATAACCGAGTCAAGTAGTAAGTTTTATCAATGGCACTACTAGATTTACGGACTTTTAACTAGTATCACTCTATGTATTGACTTCTCTTATTTACATCACTAAATCCTTCTCAACCTCTTGTTAAATTGATTTTATTGATTAAAACTAATTTTTTTAGTGGTGGAAATCTATTTCAGTTGAACTAGTTGGTATTGATTTAAACTATATTAATTAATTTTAATGTTAATTTATCCTCATTCATACTATGTATGATTTTAAAGATTATTAGTTTTAATTTATCATCAAGTTCATTTTATAATGCAAAGAATAAGAGATTTTCCTTCGATAATATAATATTGATAAATTATATAATTATCTTTAAATTATGTATAATATTGATTAGGTTAAATAAATTTTATATTAATGAAAATCAATAATAAACAAGAGTAATTTAGCTAGAATGAATTTTTATCACAAAAAATAGATTTAATCAATGAAAATTACTTGTGTGTGACATGTCTCACCAAAATGATGCTAAGATATAGTTACACATCAAAATATGAGATAAAATCCTAAAAACTAAGATTTAAAATTTAAAATATATATTTTAAAATATGACATATATATAATAAAATCTAAGATGAAACTCTAAAAGATAAAGTTTATCCATTAAATTCTGACATGTTTACATCGACATCTAATACATATAATCTTAATTTTGAAGAAAAATATCCCAGTATCTAAGATATTACGCACAAAATTGGATATTAAAACTATAACCAGAGGGAAATACTCACTGAAATACAAGTTTTAGACAAATGTCAAAATATGAGACATGAACTTTGAAATTCGAGAAAAAACACCAAACATTGAGACATAAACTCCATATCTTGAGGCATAATATGTCAATTTATAAATAATCTATCAAATATCAAATATAACATCTTAGATTATGTGTAGACACGAAATCGTTTCCCCCCTTATAACGATTTGATGACAAACCAATCCTTGCTTGTAAGACTTTGCTTGGGTCAAGTTTAAGTACCCAAAAAAGGCCTAAATACAAACTCGAGCCTTAGACACATTGTTCCAAACACATGACCCAAAGCCCAAACAAAATCACCGAAAAGTCATTCCCTTATCCGTGCAAAACTGAAGCACGGAGCGCAATTGCCTGATGCATGAAGTAAGGCGTCAAGTGCTAGAATCGAATCTCAGTCAAAAGCCAGCGTCCAACGCCAAGATAGGCGTTTAACTCCAAGACATGTTGTCTGATAACCGACTTTTAGGTCGTTAACTAAAAGACTAGTTATGCAAATAATATTTATACCAACCTATAAACTATACGAGTATAGTGGAGTAGGGGGTCGAACCACGAGGACAAAGGATATCAAGACTTCAATTCTTAACACAACCAAACTTTTTGGATTTGGAAACAAATAAAACTAATAACAAGAATATAGATAACGATAAATTATGAGGTAAATCAAATAGAGAAAAATGGGGACAAGATTAGATTCACCCTAGGAATGAAGCTTTCAAAACCGAATGTGATAGGTTAGAGAAAATCTAATAATAACTAGCATGGACATCCAAGAATGCGAGAGGAAGTTGGTGATTCCACAAATCACAATGAATGACCTATAATCGCATCGGATTCCGAAACTACTTATTATCATCATTCCTAAAACCTTAGGCAATAAAGATCATAGCTTTTCCTAGGGTTTCACCAATCAAAACCCCTTAGAGAACTACTCACACATATTCTTGCTAAACGACATAACAATATTCAATAAAGCAAACAAAACGATCATGAAAAGAAATTAATGAGAACGAAAGCAAATCAGAAACTATTTTAGCAAACGATAAACATAGAACTAAACATGGAATGAAATAAAGCGAATGAATTCAAAAGTAAGGAATAGATTAATACTCAAAAAATCTTCAATGCATTATCCACGATCAGAATTTGACTGACAAAATCCAAAACTCGGAGTACAAATGTTAAGAAAATCAAAAACTGAAAGCTAGAACTAAAAGAATTTGGAGGCTTAACAAAAAAGTGCATAAAATATTAAAAACCTAGCTACTCTCCCTCTCATCAGAGGGAGGGGTATTTATAACAAAGCCTAAAAGAATTACAAAAACCCTAAAATGCCTTTACGCTAGCCCTAAAAAGAATTACAAAAACCCTAAAAGAAAACATTGTCATTTGACCTAATTCAAGGCCCATTCGGCCAAATACAGCTCCATTCGCTCGAATGCTCTTCCATTCGCCCATTCCAAAGGCTTAGAAGAATTGCTCTCTGTCCACCATTTGCCCAAATGTAAGGCCTGATTCGGCCGAATGGAAGCTCATTCGCCCAAATGAGTTCCATTTGGCCTTCCCAGAGACCATGGAAAATATGTCTGATGATTGTCCATCATTTGACCGAATCTCTCTCAGATTCAGTCAAATCTGCACTATTCGGCCGAAGGTCTCTCAGATTCGGTCGAATTTGAGACTATGCACTTCTCTTTTCACTTCTAATCCTATCTGAACCCCGTGGGATCTTCATGAGTGACTTGAAATGATTGCCTAAGCTATGATACACATGTCTAAGGCTCAAATGCATCGCATTTCACCTCGAAATCATCAAAAACACCTAAAATGATCTTAAGATAACTCGAAGACAAGATCAAGGTGAAATCTAGCATAATATGCATAAAATCAATATGAAACTACGAGACTTGACACTAAAATGAGGTAGTAAACATGCTTTAAAATGAGCACATCAAATTCCCCCAAGCTAAACCTTTGCTAGTCCGTAGCAGATGAAATAGGAAGGTGTCATGAAAGCTTAAGGAAAAATAGTCATAGAAACGAACACAGAACAAGGAGAGTGAAAATCAAGATAATGCAAGCCGTGCATGTGCAAAACTCTTCCCTAGCCATGGGTGTGCAAGTACAATGGGATTAAAAGAGCATAATCAACGTTTTACACCTACTCGGGATAACCAAGCAAGCTACATCATAGTTCATTCCGCCCACTACCTAATGAGGTCGCAAGTCTACGCTCCCAAGGTTATTTCCCAAGAGATGTGGGAAATTTCTAATACGCTCATGTGTTTATAGGGTATGTGTTTCGCTCAAAATCATTCGACTAAAGATGAGTCGGGAATTAAACACCTAAACAAGGAGAAATCTTTGGGATTGTGTGTTATCTACTCTCCAGCACTGATCTTACTAATCAGGTTAAGTCGAACAGGTTTGGAAAGGGTTGCAATTTAGGCTCGGATCAAGATAGGGTAGAATTTAGGAATGTGGAGTTAAAATAGAGGATAGTAAGTGATTCAAGGAGATAAAACCGAGGAAGGCTATGCCTTCCGACTACCATGCCACTCCCAAAATTCCCAATAATGGACTCTAATACACTATGTCAACTTTATTCTCAAATTTTTCTCTTTTTTTCTCTTTTGTTTGTTTTCTTTTCTTTTTTTCTTTTGTTTTTTTTCTTTTTCTTTTTTTTTCTTTTTGTGCTTTTCAAGAATTTTTTTTTATTCTTTTGAACTTTCCTTGTGAAAACTTCCTTGAAATACGCTAAGACTAATGTATGTAGTCAAATCACCCAATAATCACTTTTCCAAACCAAAATCCTATATTGCAATGCTATGAACACCAACTTCACTATGATCACATGACTATCCTCTAGGTAAAAAGAGGGGACATTTGGCTCATGTGGAGTTGGATAGCGTGGCTACAAAAAGAAGGTAAAGGCACAAATTTGGCTTAACCTAGAGTAAATTGTTTTTTATGGTAGGCACTTTGGCTATGTAGCTTCAACTACAAACGTGTTATCATCCCTAACCTTTAGAAAAGTAGACTATGCTAGAGGAGAACATACACAATTCTTAAGATTCCCTGACTAACACTCAACAATATAGGACTCATAATAAAGTCCTAGAAGGCTCAATCCTCACTAGGTTTGTCAAAATATGCCTCAATAGGTAGTCATCCAAACCACATACCAAGCAAGCTCAAATCCCCCATGCTAAGTGAAAAACAGTCGATAAAGTCAGACCCAAAATAGGCATAGGGCTAGGGGAATACGAGTTTGCATATAATCAATGTAAAGTGCACGACAGAAGCTTGCATGCTTGTTCATAGCATATGATGGAATAAAGGATAGTTTGGAGAATTTGATGGAAAGAAGGGAGCATATGATGACAAAATAAAAACAAACACAAATATAACAAAGTAAATAAATTTGGATTTTCAAGCGAGCAATCATACCAGTATGTAGGCACAACAGCACATGGAGCTTATTATACAAGCACCTAAAAACAACACCAAAAAGAAAAACACAAAACAAAACAACACCAAGAAACAGAACACAAAAACACAAAACAACGCAAAACTACACAGCTCTAAAACTGACAGCCAAGACCAAAGGACACGCGAAATAATGAGTAGTGGACTATGGATACCCCCCCAAGCATGGGTGAAGTCGTCCTTAGTGCTAATGGACGCCTTTATGTCCACCACTAATCATCCCCTATAAATTCCTCATCATCCCCCTGGTCATCTTCCTCATTATCCTCCTCCTCCCCACCCGTATAGTCCATCCCTTAGTCATTCAAGGCTCTTCTAGGAGCCGGTGGGGTGAACTTATTAAACCTATGCCTACCCACCCGCAACCGGTCAAACCTATGACTTAATGATATTTCGTTATAGTTGTCATGGATGGGGTACCAAGAAGGGGTGGTCATGCTTTCGCCGACCATATAAGAGCGGTAGGTCATGTCATATCATAGGTAGTGCGCCCGCTCGAAGTTTTGCTCGAGGTGATCGAGCCGCGCGGTGTGGTGGGCTTGGGTAGTGAAGACTTGGTCAAGCCTTCTCTCTATGCGTCCGAGGGAGGACATAATATAGGATTTAGACTCATCATCTAAATCGTCATGGTCTGGTAAGACCGAGGTGGAAGCCCCCAAACTGGTACAAGTGGGGTACAAGTGGGGGCTCGACAGCGTATCTCGGCACATCGCCATCTAAGAGATACGAGCCCCTAAACTGTATTAGGGGAGGTAATTGAGGACAAGGAAGGGGAATGGTGTAGTCTTTCAAGTACCGCCATCGCATGGGGTCAGTGAAAATAAAGCCGGCCCGTATGAGGCATTGCTCGTGAAGGGTGTGGAACCGGCATATCTGTCACTAAATTCTACAAGATTCATAACATTAAAGAACTCACCGATGCGGAATACGTGTCCCCCTAGACACAGGTCAGTGTTTGCAGCTAGGGTGGCTGTGTTGTTTAAAAACTTCCATAACATCATTGGAAAGCTTAGTGCGGTGTTGTTGTACGGTGTCGTTGTGCGGTGCAAGGTAACGGTGCAGAATGTGCACTTCATGTGTTCTAACTAAGTGAGGGCTAGGGGAAGGGAACAAAGTCTCCCCAGCAAATTTAAAAAACATACGCAAAACAGGGTGCTGTACATCAGATGCATATATATTCCTATTCAAATAAACAAGCCGGCCAACAATTTTAGGCCATAACTCAGAAACTCGAGAGTTGTCTGGTTGTTTATCCGAAATAGGTTCATTATTAAAACCAAAAATGGCACAAAATGTAGCATAATCTAGAAAATAGGTTGCATTCCTTAGCCGAAAAGATAAATGCAACCTACCTTCACGTTGACACGAGGTTAGGGAACTAAGAAACTCATAAGTTAAAAGCTTATGAATCGAGTGCCACATGTTAATCCAGTTCTCTAACCCACATGCCGTTAATAATGCAACAATTTAATCATAAATACCCATTCTTTGTAGAATAGAAAGGTTTAAATAGCGAGTATCGTACCTTAAGCGGTTGGAAACATTCATATTGCTCCAAAGATATGAAAACTACCATTGGATTATCTCATCGAACCATATTTACTAGCCGGGAAGGCGTTGTTGGCCCTCCGATTGTTATTGAGAATCGGTCTGTTGTTCTTTTTGTGTCGCTCTTGAAGAAGATCCCTCTCCATGCTTTTTAGATCTCTTGAAGGGGTTTCTCAAGGTTTTTCTTGGATCCATAGTCATTGATGAGGTTTGAGAAGGAAAATGAGAAGTTTGAGGGATGGCAAGTGAGTGAGGGAGCTCGGACGACTTTAGGGTTAAGTGAATTATGTGAAGAAAACCCGTGGAAATGAGCTGTTATTTATAGACCTAGCCTTCCATTCAGCCGAATAGAGTACTCATTCGGCCAAATAGACCTCTATTCAGTCGAATGGATGCCCTATTCGGTCGAATAAAGAGGAGTTACGAAGAATTCTTTGCTCCCATTCGACTGAATTGCTAATAAATTCGATCGAATGGACCTCCATTCGCCCGAAGGAGTGTCCATTCGGGGTTCCCAGGGGCTCCCTATTTTTACGTCTGCAGATCTATTCGGCTGAATGGGGGACTCCATTCGGTTAAATGGAAACTATTCGCCCGAATTTAACTCTTCATTCGACATTTTCAGAAACTTCTCCAAACTTTGATTAAGTTCATGGTTAATGCTCATTCGGCCGAATGGAGAGCTATTTTGCAATTTCTTAGCTTGGAATAATCAAATCACTTGTGCTTTTCCAAATCAAAAATGGTACTATGATTGTGTTGCACGAAAATCCAACTAAAATCAGGTTACCTCCCGTTAGTGCTTTGATTAACGTCATTTAGCTCGACGTAGCTTGGGTAATAAAAAATAACATGAAATAAAGATCAAAGTTAAACTAACTACTTAAAACTTAACAAAACTTTAAAGAACGATGATTTGAAGTTAAGATAGTCGATAAGTGTTAATAATTATACCAATCATTCGACTTCGATTTCACTTAACCTTATACGCTCAACGGTGTTGACTTCGTGAAGGCTACTCTCATGGAAGAGTTTTAACCGATGCCCATTAACAATGAAACTACCTCCATGATAGTCTTTCAATTCTACCATTCCATAAGGAAATACTTGTAAAATCTCGAATGGTCCAGACCACCTCGATTTCAATTTCCCGGGGAATACCTTTGCTCTTGAATTAAAGAGCAGCACTTTATCTCCTACAAGGAACTCTCGTTGGGTGATACGTTGGTCATGCCAATGCTTAGTACATTCCTTGTAGATATGCATGTTATGGAATGCGTTAAGCCGTAGTTCTTCCAATTCTCTTAATTGGGCGGCTCGCTTCTCGCAGAATAAAGTAGGGTCCAAATTAAGGGTTTGGATCGCCCACCAAGACCTAAATTCCAATTCCACCGGTAAATGAAAAGATTTTCCATACAACAGCCAAAATGGGGTGGTGCTAATGGGGGTTTTGTAACATGTATGGTGGGCCCAAAGAGCGTCGTCTAACTTCAGAGACCAATCTTTCCTGTTTGGGTTTACCACCATTTCTAGAATTCTCTTAATTTCCTTGTTGGGTGCATCCACCTGTCCTTGAGTTTGGGGATGGTAGGGTGTACCGACTTTGTGCACAACTCCATATTTTTTCAATAATTTATTCAGTTCGTGCTTAGCAAAGTGGGAACCCCCATCACTTATGCCTATTTTGGGAACACCAAATCGAGGGAAAATTATGCTTTTAAAAAGCTTTATAACTACTTTGTGATCATTCGTAGGCGAGGCGATGGCCTCCACCCACTTAGACACATAATCAATCCCTACCAAAATATATTGGTTCCCATGAGATGAAATAAATGGGCCCATAAAGTCAATACCCCAACAGCCAAACACTTTAGACTCAAGGATGTAATTCTGAGGCATCTCATTCCTCATTGACATATTGCCAACTTTTTGGCATCTCTCACAACTCTTCACAAAAGTTTCAACATCCTTATGTAATGTTGGCCAATAGAAACCCGCGGTGGTGACCTTAGCAACAATGTTCATTATACCATGGTGGCTGCCACATGCGTATGAGTGATAGTGAGTTAGAATCTTGGGGACCTCCTCTTCAGTGACACAACGGCGGATTATGCCGTTGATGCATGCATGAAACAAATAGGGGTCATCCCAAAAGAAATTCTCGACTTTACCATAGAAAGCCTTTTTCATAGCCCTTGATTCGAACTCTGGAAGTTCTCCACAAGCTAAATAATTCGCAATATCTACGAACCAAGGGGATTTTCCAACTACTATTGCTGTCATCAGGGTTTCTTCAACCGTTTCATCTTGGATAGGTAAGCAGTCATTATTAAGCTCGGGTAACCTAGAAAATGGTTAGCTACCACATTTTCACTATCCTTCCTATCTTTCAACTCAAAATCAAACTCCTGTAATAGGAGCACCCAACAGATCAACCTTGGCTTTGCATCTCTCTTCGTCATTAAAAATTTTAGAGTCGAGTGATCAGTGAAAACTACAACTTTTGAACAAATCAAATACTGGCGCAGTCTCTCAAAAGCATAAACTACCGCCAACATTTCCTTTTCCGTTGTACAGTAGTTACGCTATGCTGGATCTAGTGTTTTATTAATATAACATATAACATGGTGCTTTCCTTCCCTTTTCTGCCCAAGGATAACACCTATAGAGATATCACTAGCATTGCACATTAATTCAAATGGAAAACTCCAATCCGGAGCTTGAACAATGGGCGCAGATATTAGAGCTTGCTTTAGCCTGTTAAAGGCATTAAGGCATCTCTCATCAAAGTTAAAATCGACATCCTTCTGAAGCAATTCATTCAAGGGTTTTTCTAAAGTCGAAAATCCTAAGATGAGACACCTATAGAATCCTGCCTGTCCAAGGAAGAATCGTACTCGTGTAACCGAGGTAGGTATAGGAAGATTCCTTATCACATCAATTTTAGCAGGATCTACCTCTTTGCCTTTGAAAGACACGTTGTGGCCTAGGACAATGCCTTCTTGAACTAAAAAGTGACACTTTTCCCAATTTAGCACAAGATTTGTTTCTTGACACCTTAATAGAACTTTCTCAAGATGTGTCAAGAAAGTGTCAAAAGAAGACCCTCTAACAGAAAAATCATCCATGAACACTTCCATAAAGTCCTCCAACATATCAGCAAATATAGCTATCATGCACCTCTGGAAAGTGGATGGAGCATTACATAAATTGAAGGGCATTCTCCTATAGGCAAAAGTCCCAAAAGGACAAGTGAACGTTATTTTCTGTTGATCCTCACGATGGATTGGGATTTCAAAGAAACTTGAGTAGCCATCCAGAAAACAATAGTACTTGTGCCTTGCCAATTTTTCAAGCATCTCGTCGATGAAGGGTAAAGGGAAGTGATCCTTTCTTGTAGCCTTATTGAGTTTGCGATAATCAATGCAAACTCGCCATCCTGTGGTGGCTCTAGTGGGGATCATCTCTCCTCTGTCATTTTCGACAATGGTCATTCCTCCCATTTTTGGAACAACGTGAACAGGGCTAACCCATCTACTATCTGAAATTGAGTAGATAATGCCGGCCTTGAGGAGTTCCTCTTTCATGTTAGGGTTTAACCTTTGTTGTGGCTCAATGGAGGAGAAATGTTCATTGTCAAGATGAATTCGGTGCATAACAAGGGTTGGACTAATCCCTTTCAAATCACCTAGTGAGTACCCGATGACATCTCGACATTTTCTTAATAAAACAAGCAGTTTTCCCAACAAAATGTCATCGAGCTCAGAATTCACTATGACAGGACTGCCTTCATCTTCATCAAGATAGACATATTTTAGGCTAGGAGGTAAAGGTTTCAAACTTACTTGGGGAGAAGGCTTACGACTTTCCCCCTTATGGATAATACCTCTATTGAGTACCCAACCTCTATTTCTCTTTCCTTGTGACAATCCTTACTCTCCCTATCATCTACTTCAAGGCGACACACTTGTTCAACCATATGTTTCTTTAAAAGAGGGGAGATTTTGAAGTCTACCTTCACTTGGGCTACTTCTACCGTTATGGTGTCATTATGACAATTAATAACTGCCCGAAGTGTTTTCAGAATGGCTCTACCCAAGATAAGTGGAGTATAAGGGTCCTCTTCCATTTCCATTACTATAAAATCGCAAGGGACCACTACTTCTCCTACTTGAATAGGTATACTCCACATGGCACTTTTATACTCCTATCTGCCAATTGGATCGTTTTCCTTGAAGGTCTGAGGTTAAAGGGTAGCTTTTTGGCGATTAATAGAGGCGTAAGACTAATCAAAGCCCCTAGATTGGCGAGCGCCCCTTTAAGATCAAGATTTCCCAACTTTACTAGGAGGTTATAAGGACCGGGATCTTGCTCCTTCATAGGCATTTTCCCTTGTAATATGGAGCTAACCCGATAGGGGAGACTGATTACCTCTTCCTCAAGCTTTTTCTTGTTGGACAATAAGTCCTTCAAGAACTTAGCATACTTTGGCATCTGTGCCAATGATAAAGATGCATAGCCTAGTTTAGGAGTCTGCCTCTGTTACAAGATTGATTCTATATGCAGGAGATAGACTCGATATGCATAGACTCAATAGACACAATTCACACGTTGGGACTAAGGATATTATGTTGTTAAGGGTAATTTCAAGGTTTTACCTTGTGGGGTTGATTTTTGGGTTTTTGCTGGTAAGGGGTAATTTTGGGATTTAACCCTAATAATGTTTTGATGAGAAAGTCGAGGTTTACCAATTGGAAGGATAAGTTTGGATTTCTACCCCCTTATGATTTTTGTGGAATGTTGGGATCTTATCGGATGGTGGGGTAATTTCAGGAATTTAACCCAAAAAAATTTTGGTGGAAAGGTCAGGGTCTTACTAGTTGGTGGGGTAACTTTACGATTTTACCCCGATAGGGTTTTGGTGGAAAGGTCTTGGTCTTACTGATGTGGAAATTTAGAGGTTTATTTTGGTTTTTACCACTTTGAGATATTCATGGGTAAATTTGGGTCTTTACTAGATTGAAACCTTCAGGTGTAAATTTAGGATTTTTTTACTGATTTGAGGCATTCAAGGGTAAATTTAGAATTTTATTAGGAAAGGTCATTTCAAAAGTAAGATTGGTTATTTTTACCGTGGCTAGGTTTTTTGAGAGGAAATGTGCATGGTTTTCCTATTTTTTTTATATCTTTGGGACATTTTAGAGATGAGGTTAGGTTTTCATCGTGCTTGAGGCAATTTCAGAGGTAAGGTCAAGATTTTACCACAGTGAGTTGTATTAAGAGGTAAGATCAAGATTTTACCGTGTTTGGGTTATTTTTTAAGATCGGAATTTTACCATGTTTGAATCATTTTATGGTGTGAGGCTAGGATTTTGGGCGGCATGGTAGGGCATGACGGGACACTACGAAACATGATGAGACAAGGTAGGGGCTTGACGAGGTTTAAACGTTGTTTACTACATCTACTTAATTATGTTAATGATCCTAGTTGGTGATGATGGACCAAGGATGCATGTAATACAATTGGTTTTTTAGGAGTTTAGATTTCCCTAGAGTTTTGCAAAGCTAGATTCCAAACCTTAGCGGAAATAACATAGCAATGGCACACAATGTCACATAGTCAATCTAGCATGCTTCTATGAATGCAAGATGCAAAGTCTAGACTTAGCTAAGGTTCTATGTTTTGCATAAGCTAAGTTTGGTTAAACATGATGCAAGAGGGTCCATTGCTTAGTGGAAGATCCATTCACTTATAGCCACTACTTAAAAGCGGCCAAAATGATAGGACAACCCCCACAATACAACCCCATAAGCACATGCTAAATGCCACTGTTTGGTAAGTTTTGAAAAGTCAAAGGTCGGGCCACGAACCTTAATCGATGAAGAGAAAGGAATAAACTCTCCCCCACTAGTTCCTTACTTGATTTTCTCGTCTTTAAGGATTGACTATGTGTTTATGAAAAGTTATACTGGTTAAGGAGTTGTATGCCACCAAACATTTTTAGGCTCTTCGGACACCCATTAGGTTTAAATATCAAGATGACTCATGTTAGTGGTCTTCAAACCATGAAAAGGTTCGGGAATGAGTAACTTATTTCAACCCAAATTTTTGTGCTAACAATTGTCTTAAGATGGAGAACAAACCACATTTAGTTCCTAGGAAAACATATTAGTTCAAGAATAAAGCACACTCTAATTTAGTTGGTTGGCAAGTTAAGCATTATGCACACAAGTCTAAATTAAGTGACCACTTTGTTCATAGTCTACAAGATTAAGGATTTCTATAATCGTTTGGCTAAATTTATCTTATTAGGCATGATTGCATTTCAATATGTCTTATTAATGCATAAGATAAAAGTGGTCAAACATATTTATTACATATCATGAAATAAAAGTGCATAACTGAAAGTGAAAAATCAAAAGAAAGTAGTAAAGCTCAATGTTACTAAGATGCAAGGTATGATTTATGCATGATGATAAGTTGAAGATTTGTTAATCAAATGAAGATTGGAGTCTAAGATACTCTTCCTCATGATGAACTTTAAATTAGAATAGAGTCTAGTTCATGAATATTTATGTGTTTTATTCTTAGAATGCCATTAACATAAAGATGCAAAAACAAGATCAAATATGCTTTATGATGCTTGAACAAGAAATGAGCCTTAAGGATTACTCCTACATGTACATTCAAGTATGATGTACACCTAGGGTTTCCTCATAAAATTGATTGAGTCTAGAGAGAAAGGAGACAACCAAATATCTTTATCATTGAATAAAGAAAAAGAAACTTGCATAATGTAAGTAGATATTTGAGAGAGTAAGTAGAATAATCTTTGAAGATATTTCCTTGAATGAGGTGCTTATAGTAAGGTTTTTAAGACTTTACCTAGTGAAGTAGGAGTTGCCCTTAGATCTTCACATCATAGGTAAAAGAGACATGAAATAAAAGTGTAGGAGTTAACCACTAGATAACATTAAGAGTGATCTCTCTTTGGGGTATCAAGGCTCAACAAAATTGTATTGAAATTAAAATAAGAGTTCATATGGAAAAGGTTTCCATATTCTACAATCATCATAAATAAGAGTCCAATCTAAGGCTCTTGAGTGGATTGAAACCACTAGAACCAAATAAAGGGAGGTTAGTGAAGTAGAAGTAGACCAAAACTAAAAAAAAGATTTAATTGAAGAGGGGTCCTCAATGCTTACCATTAAGGAAAGTCTCTTTACTTGAGTCTTGATTGATTATGTGTTAAAGGAGTAAGTTTCTTTGCTTGAGTGAGGCAAAATGTTCTTTGCATGATACTTGGTAAGTATAAAGGATGTTTAAGAGGCATTGATAGTATTTAGGGGTGCTTTGATGTTTAAGTATGAAGGATGTTTAAGGGCATCAGGCGCTAAACACTCAAAAAAAGAATCTTTTGCGCTTTTGAGAAGAGGCTTGAAAAGATTTAGGAGCACTTTTGAGGGAGGGCTCAAGGTTGAGTGTCAAACGCATGAAATAGGTGTCATATTCTTACAATAAGGTGAGCTAGAATGGAGTAAACACCTAGGCATTGGAGGCTAGACACCCAAATTATGGAGGTTGGATGCCCTGATAGTGAGCGTTATATGCCCTTTATGTTGGACTTTGGACACCATGATTGTGAGCATTAGACGCCCTTATGCTGGATGTTGGATGCCCTGATGGTGAACGTTAGATGCCCTTATGTTGGGCTTGGACGCCTTGATGGTGAGTGTTAGATGCCCTTATGCTGGAAATTGGATGCCAAATGGCGTTTCACATTCAATGTTGGCATTTGATGACTAATTCTCTGCCTTCACTTCTAGCGCTAAACAGTAACTTTGAGCGTCAAGTGTTAAGGCTCTGAGCACCTTGGTTTTGCATGTGTTTAGAAGGTTTATTTAGGTGATTAATTTTGACATTTTTGTCTTTTCAGTTGTGTGTTTGAGCCAAGGTAAATGTCCTAGGCTTGGGTTGGTGTTTAGGGACTTTTAGAGTTCGGTTTTGTGGTGATTTTGGGTTAGTTTATCATTGGGCCGGTATGTGGGGAGACAAGATTTTGTGTCTTTAGATGTATTTCTGAAGGAAATTCTAGGGATGCCTCCATAAAGGCCAGTAGAGTTTACCATTAACTTGGTGCCTGAAACAAGACAAATTAAGAGACCTTTTAAAGAAAGGTTACACTAAAACCACTACATCACCTTGGGGATCACCCTTGCTATTTGTAAAAAAGAAGGATGGCAAAAGGAGGTTGTGCATCAATTGTTGAGAGTTAAACAACTAATAACCAAGAATAAGTACCCTTTTGACTAGGATCTATGATTTGTTTGACTAAATAAAGGTGTAGGATACGACTAATTAAGAATTGGTGAAGAAGACATGCTTAAAACGGCATTTAGGATGAGGTGTGGTGAATATAAGTTTACAACAATGCCTTTCGATTTAAAAAATGCACCAGCAATCATTATAAACTTGATGAATAGGATTTTACATCCATTTTTGGACAAATTTATAGTAGTCTTTATAGACAATATATCGGTGTTTTCAGAGAATAAGGAATAGCATGTTAAGTGACGATGGATGGATCGGTCGTTATGGCACCCGCTATTAGAATACCTTGACCTTACCAAATATGAGTATAAAGCAAGTAAGGGTCATGATCCATAGGGAATGACTACTAATAGTCACCGATTTAAACAATCTAGCTAAAACCTTATTGTAACAAAAATTTGAAAGGATGCTAATTCAAATTAAGATCATGAATTTGAGGTTGTAAAACGACTAATACAAGATAAGTAAAGCATTAGGGTTTTTGCAATCCAATACCAACCAAACATGAACAAGCTAAAGTGGAAGTTTGGATATAAGAATTAAATATAATGGGGATCATAAACTAACTACAAACTTATGAACAAAAACTATGTTGTAGGAAAGTGGCTCATCCAAGAACTAATCTTTTGATCACCTTCAAGGATGTAAGTGCTTCAATTGAGAATTCTCACCTAATTGTCTTTTTAAGGAAACCCTAACAACATAATAAAGACTGAACAACAAATTAAAATGTTGAATATTAGCGATCTAACGTTAGTCTCACTACCCAAATAATCATTTTTCAATGATTGAATCAAGGAACATAAATAGTAAAATTTATATGGATAAATCTAGATTTCAACAAAAATCTAACATCGAAATACCAAATCAAAATTAATCAAGTACCAAACCCATACTTTAGTCAATACTCATGCTCAAGATTGGGTTTTTTCCATATCCTAATTAATCTAACTACTCAAGGCTGGTAATTAAGGATTCCACAAAATTAATTAAGGAAAACTAATAGATTTGTAATTAATAATCTAATTAAACTAATCTAGTAGCATAATTATAACTAAAATAAGAAATCAACAAAATAAAAACACAAATCCACACAATTAAACTAAAGAAAAGTACTAGAAATTACTCATAAAGGGATTCAATCAGTGTTGAACAACTTCTCTTTAAGGATTCAATCACAATTAGGAATTCCATGTAAAAACTAGGGCTATTATAATAAATACTAAAAAAGGGACTCTATTTATTCTAGAAGCTCTTTATTCTGAAGATTTTTCTATCTAATGTTTTCTAATGATGTCTCTCACGTTGATTCCTTTAATACCCTAATGTAAAGAGTTTGAGAAATCTATGATATATCCCAGAGATCAGCTTGAGCGAGCCCTTAATTGATTTGACAAGCTACCGCTTGAAAGAAATTTTCAAGTTCCAAAGTGAACTAAGCAGCCGCTCAACGAAAGCTTTTGCAGCCACTTAGAAGGAAATTCTTCCTTTTGAGCGCCATCTTAGTGTCCTCTTGCTACCCTCCTGAAATTTTGGATCTTCGAGTTAATTTGAAGTGAGCGACCATTGGACATTTCTTCTTAGCAGCCACTTGGTTTTAAACGTCATGCGATGCCTATGGACTCTTTGGTTTAATGGTCTCTTAGCATCTTTTCTTACTTCTTCTACACCTAAAACATTCTCTTTGTTTCACTTATGCTCGTACACCAAGCAAATGAAAACACACATAAAAGTAGAAGAAGCATGGGGAATAAAGGGATAAATGGGTAGAAAAATCGTATGTGCTCCTAATATATAATCATAAATAAAGTTGTGCGAAATAATGTAAAACAAGGTGGACACGGGCCAAAATAGCACGAAAACTGTGTTAGGAAAGCATAAGTGAGTGACATAAATGTCTCTCATTAATTTCCCCTAAGCTTAGCCCTTATTCATCCTCGAGCAAGTTTATGACAATGGAGAAAGAGCAAAGAAATAAACTAACACTAAATTTTACAAAACTATAACTCTAACTTACTTTCATAGGAATCACAATTGATTGTAACCTCAATTAACAAGCCCTTTAAACCTCCTAATCACTTACGAGAACGAGAGTGTTCTCGTAAGGGTTTCCTAGGAGGTGACTCATAACTCACTAAACCAAAAGAAAACTTAGGCAAGCATACCAAAATGGTAAAATAGAAAGAAAATAAGGGAATGGAAAAGTACGGAAAATGCAATGATTGGGCACTCATGGGACATTGTTATGATCAATACTCGACTTTCGAAATAGTAAGAGAGAATAAGATAGAGAATGAATAGAAGGATAACCAAGCCAAGGTTAGGGAACTTCCACTCATATGCACCTAAATTAAAGCACAATCACACTCTTCCCATGCCTTAATCCCACCCTTATGGAATTAGCGCCTCATTACTCTATGAAGAAGTTGAACAAAATAGTGCAAAAGGGGTAATGACTTATGAGTTGACATCTTAATTATAATGCTTGCTCCACATGTTAGACTTGTGCTTCCCTACACTGACTATGACTCAAGTTTCTAAGGTTAAAAGGACTTCGGATTGCAGTAACAAAGTACTAGGGAGAAGGCTTGGGTAGTGATGTTAGGCTTAGTTGATGGGAAATAGGATTTATTTTGTTTAGAGCTTCAACATCAATCCATGGCCTTAGGGTCTTCATACTTCAATTAAGTGCCACATGATCTCTGATAACCGTTCTTTTAGGTCGTTTGACTAAAAGAATAGTTATGCAAACTAAATTTATAAACACCCTAATACTCCTACAACTAGTGTAGTGGTAAGTCGGGGATCGAACCACAAGGACAAGGGGCGATAGCTTATAGACTTGATGTAAAGGATTTAAATGGGGTTTGAACAGAATTATACTAATAACAGAAAAATAAAGCAAGAACTAAAACAATGTTATACTTATGAAAAGAAAATGGGGATAGATTAGTTCCACCCTAGGAAGGATAATCAAACTATCAATACGCTAAATTAGGAGAAATCAGTCAACAATGAATCATGACACTCAAGATGACGAGAGGAAGTTTGTGACCCTATAAATCACACGAACAACCTATAATCGCCCTCTGTCTCCAAAGGAGTGGCAGGACAAGATTCGCATCGAATATCAATCAATCAACTGTTAACAATCTCAAATCCTAACTCTACGCATGAAGAACGAGCCAACCCAAGGTTTCACCAATCAAACCCCTAAGAAGACTACTCACACATAGTAATAATAAAAGACATGATTAAAAACAGGAATAGACTGAATGGAAATAAACAAGAGAACGAAAACTAAGAACTATAACTAAACCGACAACTACTCTATCAAAACTGTAAACGAAACAACGATTATAGCTAGAGGAATGAAATCAAGAAAAACAATACTTGAAAGCATTAAAAGAACTAAAACAGAAAAGAAATAATACCTTGCATAAACGAAATTGTATGAACGAAATAGGAACCGAATCCGAAATACAAAGCTTGAAAACGAGAACAACGAAAGATGTAAATCTAAACTAATGCATAAAAGAAATGAAAAGCTTTAAAGTGATGTTCTAGGTTGAGGCACAAAAGCTCTCAAAGTAGGCATAAGGTTATGTACAGAGAAAGAGGGTATTTATACCCTAGGGACAAAAGGAGTAAAACCCTAGGAAAAACCCTCGAGCGCCGACTAAAGAAAGAACCAAAATATGCGGGAAAGAAGGCCATTCGGCCGAATGAAGGGTGGATTCGGCCGAATGGGTGGCCATTCGGCCGAATGGGTATGCCATTCGGCTATAACAGAAGTTTGGCGTTTTTGCGATCTGTCCACCATTCGGCCGAATGAGTGGAACCATTCGGCCGAATGGGACTTGATTCGGTCGAATGACTTCTCATTCGGCTATTCCCGAGAGCTTGATTTATGTGCTTGAATCCCTGTCCACCATTCGACCGAATGGATGTCAGATTCGGTCGAATCTGAACCTAAACCTTGCTGAACAATTCCTTTGAAGTGCCTAGTGGCTTCTAGAGTTTATGGAATCTTGGAGAGTGACTTGGAACACATGCCCAAGCTATGATACGCGCATTCAAACTCTTGATAGAAGTGTCAAAGCCTCGAACACGTCTCATTTTACCTCGAAATCATCGAGATCACCTGAAATGACCTAAAAACAGCTCGAGGACAAGATCAAGGTAAAATTGAATGTAACGTGCATAAAACCAATATAAAAGCACGAAACTCGACACTAAAATGAGGTTGTAAACGTGCTCTAAAATGAGCACATCAACTTCCCCCAAGCCAAACCTTTGCTAGTCCCTAGCAAATGAACTAGCAAGACAGCACCGTGAGCAAAACTCATGAAAAGCAAGGTGAGCGGAAAACAGGACAATGCCAGCCGTGTACGCGCAAAACTCTTCCCTAGCCATGGGTGTGCAAGTACAATGGGCTCAAAAGAGCACAATGCCAAGATAAAAGACGTTTTCCACAGACTCGAGTTCACTGGAAAAGCTACAACACAGGCCATGCCACCCACTACCTAATGAGGTCACAAGTCCACGCTCCCCATGCTATTTCCCAAGAGATGTGGGAAATTTCTAGTACGCTCGTGTGTTTAATATGGTACGTGTTTCGCTCATAATCATCTGACTTAAGATGAGTCGGGAATTAAACACTCAATCAAGGAGAAATCTTAGGGATTGTATCCTATCTACTCTCCAGCATAGAACTTGCTAATCAGGCCAAGTCGAACAGGTTTGGAAACGGTTGCAATGTAGGCTGGGATCAAGGTAGGGTAAAATTTGGGGATGTGGAGTTCAAGTAGAGGATAGTAAGCAATCCAAGGTAATCAAACCAAGGATGGCTACGTCTTCCGAAAACCATGCCACTTCCCAAAATTCTTTGGATACGCATAAATGAGCTCATTGCACCAACTTTATTCTCGAATTTTTTCTTTTTCTATTTTTTTCTTTTCTTTTTCTTCTTTCTTTTTTTTTTTTGTTTTCTCTTTTTTTCTTTTTGTTTTCAAGAAAATATTTCTAAAATAAACTAAGAGTAATGTAAAGAGTCATATCATACGACAACGATTTTTCCAACCAAAATCTTTTACCGCAATGCAACGGGCACCACTTCACTGTAATCACTTGACTATCCTCTAGGTAAGAAGAGGGAATATTTGGCTCATGTGGAGTTAGGTGATGTAGCTACGAAGAAAAGGTAAAGGCACAAAATCGGCTTACCCTAAAGTCAATCAATATTCATGGTAGGCAATTTGGCCATGTAGCTGTAACTACAAACGTGTTATCATCCCTGGCCTTTAGAAAAGAAGACTATGCTGGAGGAGAACAGACACAATACTTAGACTCTCTAACTAGCACTTTATAACATAGGACTCATAATGGAGTCCTAGAAGGCTCAATTCTCACTAGGCTAGTTGAAAATGTGCCTCAGAAGGTAGTCATCCAAGCCGCAAACCAAGCACGACCAGATCCCCCAAGTCAGGCGGAAAACAATCAATTATTCGGTCCCAAAACAAGCACAAGGCTAGGAAAAGCATGAGTATGCATAAGACCACTATAATGTACACGTCAGGAGCTAGCATGTCAGTTTCACAACTCAAGCACATTAATCGTAACACACCTAGACATGCAAATAAAATAAAAAAAACAAGGTAATAGTTTCAATAATGCTAATCTTTTGAAGTTTTGAAAACACAAGAACCCTCCCCCAAGCCAGCTCAAGAGCCGTCCCGGCACTTGGGAGAGAAGAAACAAGAGGGAGAAAGATCAGCATTATGGAAGCTATACAAATAAACAAACAAAATAAACACCGGGTTATCTCCCGTAAGTACTTTTGTTTAACGTCGGTAAGTTCGACACATTTAGGCACAAATTTATACAGAAAAAGAAAATAAAGAAATTATACCTGTTGTAGGAGTGGATTCACTCCTAGCATCACCATCACCTCCAGCGTAGGGAGTCAAAACTCTCCACCGAGCCATAGTGGCGGAAGTAAGCAATGGAGAACCAGGGTCATCTGGAGGTGGGTTAGAATGCGGGGCTCCCCCAAGCCAGAGTGGAGCCATCAGTCTTTTTTTTCTTTTTCTAGCCCTTTTCCGTTTACGGGCTGGCTCGTCAGTTCCCTCAGATTTATAATATGTCTCCGTTGGCGGAGCAATTCCATTTGCAACCCCATAAATAAGACGCTTTTGTGTGTCCTCCTCATCTGACACCTCAACTGTTATTGGATCAACAGAAACACTACACCTCTTGACTTCTTTTGCAGCATCATTCTCGACTACCCCAAAGGAACAAATCCGCTCAACCATGGGTTCCATTGAAGACTTAGAAAAGGCAAACACGACCTTTTCTTGGGCTACCCTGACGGTTATAGTTTCTGATTCACAGTCGATCAGGGCACCCAAAGTTTTCAAAGCATCCCTCCCTAAGATGAGAGGAGTATAAGGATCCTCAGCCATATCAAGCACCACGAAGTCACATGGTACTACTATGTTCCCAACTTGGATCGGAAGGTCCTCAAACTCCCCACATGGCACTTTTATACTACGGTCGGCCAGCTGGATTGTTTTCTGTGATGGCTTGAGGTCGAAAGTGAGTTTCTTGGCGATGGACATCGGCATTAGGCTAATGGAGGCCCCAAGGTCAGCGAGTGCTCCCTTAGAATTGAGTTTTCCAAGGGTGACATGGAGCACAAAGGGTCCTCTAGCTTTTTCTTTCTTTGCCCACGTGCCCTGAATGATGGCACTTACTTGCTCTGGCAAACTAATCACTTCGCCCTCTAGCTTTCTCTTTTTCCTTAGGAGGGTTTTCAGATACGTAGCATATTGCGGCATTTGCTCCATGGCTTCTAGGAATGGTATTTTCATTTCAAGCAGCCGCATATGCTCTAGGAATTTAAGAAACTTTTCTTGAAGTTGCTTCTCTACCTTTTTGTAAGGAAAAGGTAGAGGCGGAGCATGTTGACGCTCAAGTTTCCTCCTTTCCTGTATCTCCCTCCATCTCTCATCTTCGTCCTTCTTCTTCCCCTCACACTCATTTATTTTGACTTTTGGTTCCTCAGTCCCTTCACCACCCTCCTTTTCTATTCTTCCCTCAAGGTTCTCCTTGTGCTCAGTTTCTCTTCGACAACCACTACCCGTCGAGGGATCTTCCCTTAAATCATCTCCATTGGCTACAGCTGGATAAGGATGTGAGATTCCAGATCCTAGGAAGATCGCCTTACAAGTGTGATGCTTAGGGTTAGAGTCAGGAGAGTTTTGTGGTGGAGGCTGGGTGGATGGGTTTTGTTGGGGGTGAGAAGGATATGGCAATGAAGGGGGTGGACTAGCCATCTGCGCAAGCTGTGACTCAAACAACTTCTGCTGCGCCTGAAGTTGTTGCATTTGGTTCATCAAAGTTTGGTTGATGTGCGAGAGGGTTTGGTTTTGTTGCGCAAAGGAGTTCACTTGGGTGGAAAGGAATTCATTAGTTGGAGGCGGGTTTGGTTGAGGCTGTATAGATGGATAGGATGGGTTGGTGTTGGGTCTTGGCATTGGAGGGTATGGCCTATTCCCATTCGGCCTAGGAAAACTCCCATTCGCTTGATTGGTAGAGTTGTACCCTTGGTAGGAGTTCCCTTGGTTAGAATTCGGGTTGAAGGGAGGTCTAGAGGGTTGATTGTTGTAAAGACCTTACTGAGCAAACCCTTGGTTATGACCACCATACCCTACTGCTGCCACATAATCGGGATTATACCCGTATCCATCATAGTTCATGACCGGGGGTCCTTCTTGGTTATACCCCCCGCAATTAACAGCCGCTATGTGCTCGGAGTTTGCACCCCCACAATATGATGTATCATGATTGGTGCCCCCACAGATTCTACATGAAAAGGGCGTCTCTTTAACCGATGATACATTAGAGCTACCTTGGGCGTATTTGAACTTGGACAGCTTTTTATCCATGATAGCCTCAATTTTAGAAGTAATCATGTCCAAGTTGCTTGAATCTATCCCTCCTCTCGGTAATCCACTACCCCTTGCTCCTCCCCAAGAACTATTTTTAGCAACCTCCTCAATCCTAGCCCTCACTTGATTGCATGGGACTTTCGAAAGTTGGCCTCCAACAGCGGAGTCTAGGAGTGCCTTGGTGGAGTCATTTAGACCATCATAGAAGAATGTATTAAGATGGTTCTCCCCGTACTCATGATGGGGGCATGCTCTTATCATTCTCTTAAACCGACTCCAAGTGGCACTAAGGTTCTCATCATCCTCTTGAGTGAATGACGCAATTTTCTTACGCCAATCCTGCGTTCGAACTGTGGGATAGAACCTTTCTAGAAACGTTGTCTTTAATTGAGCCCAATTAATGATTGAGTTGGGCTCTAAGCATTTATACCAGTCCCGAGCATCACCAGATAAACTCAAGTGAAATAGATGCATCCGTACATAATCCGGGCTATTGGGGCATGGAGGTATGAGACCGCAAATATCTGAGAATGCCTCCAAGTGTTGGAGAGGGCATTCATTTCTCAAACCGCAAAAAGGGGTCTCTTTCACCATCCGGGTGAATTGAGGATGTATATGATAGGGGTTCGGGGCTATGGGCAACACTACACCTCCTTGAAATTCTTGGGACCCAGGTGTGTCCCAAATTGACCAAAAAGTTGTTGGTGGTTTTCGTCCATTGGTGGTGTAGGGTGGTTGGAGGTATTGGGCTGCGATAAGGTTTGGGTTGGAATTCTCCGTTTGCTGCGTTGAACCTCAGGGTCGAATGGTTCTAGTTGTTGATTTGATTGACGTGTGCTATATGGCATGCAAACAACACTAGAGACCAAGCGTAAGTACTGACAAGCAGATTATTAGACAATAAAATAAATAAAACTAAAATGAATTACACCAAGAATATAATCTAAACACAACGCCTTGTCCCCGGCAACGGCGCCATTTTGATAACCGTTCTTTTAGGTCGTTTGACTAAAAGAATAGTTATGCAAACTAAATTTATAAACACCCTAATACTCCTACAACTAGTGTAGTGGTAAGTCGGGGATCGAACCACAAGGACAAGGGGCGATAGCTTATAGACTTGATGTAAAGGATTTAAATGGGGTTTGAACAGAATTATACTAATAACAAAAAAATAAAGCAAGAACTAAAACAATGTTATACTTGTGAAAAGAAAATGGGGATAGATTAGTTCCACCCTAGGAAGGATAATCAAACTATCAATACGCTAAATTAGGAGAAATCAGTCAACAATGAATCATGACACTCAAGATGACGAGAGGAAGTTTGTGACCCTATAAATCACACGAACAACCTATAATCGCCCTCTGTCTCCAAAGGAGTGGCAGGACAAGATTCGCATCGAATATCAATCAATCAACTGTTAACAATCTCAAATCCTAACTCTACGCATGAAGAACGAGCCAACCCAGGGTTTCACTAATCAAACCCCTAAGAAGACTACTCACACATAGTAATAATAAAAGACATGATTAAAAACATGAATAGACTGAATGGAAATAAACAAGAGAACGAAAACTAAGAACTATAACTAAACTGACAACTACTCTATCAAAACTGTAAACAAAACAACGATTATAGCTAGAGGAATGAAATCAAGAAAAACAATACTTGAAAGCATTAAAAGAACTAAAATAGAAAAGAAATAATACCTTGCATAAACGAAATTGTATGAACGAAATAGGAACCGAATCCGAAATACAAAGCTTGAAAACGAGAACAACGAAAGATGTAAATCTAAACTAATGCATAAAAGAAATGAAAAGCTTTAAAGTGATGTTCTAGGTTGAGGCACAAAAGCTCTCAAAGTAGGCATAAGGTTATGTACAGAGAAAGAGGGTATTTATACCCTAGGGACAAAAGGAGTAAAACCCTAGGAAAAAACCTCGAGCGCCGACTAAAGAAAGAACCAAAATATGCGGGAAAGAAGGCCATTCGGCCGAATGAAGGGTGGATTCGGCCGAATGGGTGGCCATTCGGCCGAATGGGTATGCCATTCGGCTATAACAGAAGTTTGGCGTTTTTGCGATCTGTCCACCATTCGGCCGAATGAGTGGAGCCATTCGGCCGAATGGGACTTGATTCGGTCGAATGACTTCTCATTCGGCTATTCCCGAGAGCTTGATTTATGTGCTTGAATCCCTGTCCACCATTCGACCGAATGGATGTCAGATTCGGTCGAATCTGAACCTAAACCTTGCTGAACAATTCCTTTGAAGTGCCTAGTGACTTCTAGAGTTTATGGAATCTTGGAGAGTGACTTGGAACACATGCCCAAGCTATGATACGCGCATTCAAACTCTTGATAGAAGTGTCAAAGCCTCGAACACGTCTCATTTTACCTCGAAATCATCGAGATCACCTGAAATGACCTAAAAACAGCTCGAGGACAAGATCAAGGTAAAATTGAATGTAACGTGCATAAAACCAATATAAAAGCACGAAACTCGACACTAAAATGAGGTTGTAAACGTGCTCTAAAATGAGCACATCAATCTCCCCTAAGCTTACCTATTCTTGGACTTCCATATAATCAACTACTTCCTTCTCTTTATCCATTTCTTTTTTATCTATTCATTTTTTTCTCTTTTTTTTCTTATTTTTTCGAAAAATTCTACTAATGAGGAGTAGCTCTAAAAAGAAATTATTACAAGGACACATTTATTTTATTATTAAGATTTATCAATCCTAATTCACCATTTACATATAAATATAGACCTTCTTACCAAAGAAATCCCATCAATAGCTTGTAATATGGCTAAGTGTAAAGAGGTTAAGCTAAATGAGGTAATAAATGGTAAGTAATAAATAATATACAAGGTAAGTGAAGAAAGGTAAACGATTAGGGATGAAAGAATGGTTTTAAAACTGGCTTGTCTTTCCATATAGAAGTTCAATCGCGATCTCGAGTAGGCATTAAACAAGTTCTCGATCAAAGCTTAACAAATTATAGATCCATGCCACTTCTTGAAAATCATGTTGAAGGAATAAAAGGATTACCTCACCATGGATTACAAATGCTAATCCTTAGAACTTCACTTAGCAAAGAAAAAGGTGGGTACTTCACAAAGGGTCATGATTATAATAGTTACTTAGCTACCTTAACAAAGGTCCATCATAAACTATTTCCAATGCACTTTATGTCTAAACCATGTAAATTCTTAAAGGTAAGGAAGAAGAACATTCACCAAGACAAATGCTCTATTATCATCATCATGCCCAACTCGAAGAATTGAAAACAAAATGAAAAGATAAACTAAGTACTTGACTTGGAATGTGAATAAAATTTATTATTTTTTTATAAAAAAGGATGAGAGAAAGATTTACAAAAAGAACTAAAAAGAAGATGCATGCATGAGAGTATTCCAAGGGAAAGGTTTTCTTAACAATCAATTCAACCAAACAAATACCTATGTTCTCAAAATCAAAGTTAGTAGCTAACCAATCCTCAAAACCAGACTAAATGCCTTTGACAAGGAAATGTCATACATCCTCGAACAATAAACTCCTGCTAATCTAATAAAACCAAAAGAAAACACACCAAACAAAAGCAAATAAAACAAATTAAGGAAATATTATACCTTAGCCTTGTGCTCTAACTCACTCACTAAAACTCACTAGTAAACACCAGTTAGTAGAGTGGTAACCAATAGTCACCTATAAAGCAAGAAATAGGAGAAGCATTTGTAAAAAATTTCCTACTCTAATCCTAAACTAAAACTAAAAGAAAGACAAGAAAATAGACTCAAACTATAGACTCTAAGCTAGATTCTAAGAAGGAAAATAATGAAAGAAGCTATGACCCGACCCTTTTTATCAAACATACCCCCCAAGCTTAAGTGGAGCATAGTCATCAACGTGAAAACCGAGAGGGGAAAGGGGAAGTTGTTCCAACCGAGGTATGACTAGCTTAAACTAAGGCCTTCCCTTCCTACAACTTTCCTTATCATAGGAGGAAAAGTAATAGGTAGGGTTAACATTAGGCTCTGATGCATAAATATAGGGAGGCCAATCATACCTCAGTTAATTAGGGTACTTTTTGAAAGGTAGTACTCTTGTTGGGCCATCCCAACCAAGCATATAACAAGGGGCCAACCCGATCATCATAAGGGTAGGCAGGATCGCCATGGTAGTCATAATCCCCACTCTTTTAATAATCATAGGGTGAAAGGGGGGATTTGTTAGCAGGGAAAAGAGAACACATCCAATATAGTAAGGTAGGTGTTCAATCCCTAGACCAAGAGGGGACCAGACCTAGCTAAGATGGATCATAGGGATAGTTCACATATGTGTTAAAATCCCTACGGTTAACATGTAATCATTGATTTGATTCTCGTGAATCATACTACCCTGTTAAACCTCAGATTGGCACTGCATAAATATATTCAATTTCCTAAATTCATATTCTGTACTAAATAAGGAGGGGTGTGACAAGAAGACATACATCTTGTAGGCTAGGCTAGGATTGTGTGTACGTGTGAGTTAGGAGGTTATTCCAATTGGTGTGGAGGGATCTTCCACCCATTACCACCCTTGTGATTAACACTTGTGAGGCTCATGTTGAGAAAGAGGAAGATAACTAACCTCTTGATAACCGATATTTTAGGTCGTTAACTAAAAGACAGGTTATGCAAACAATATTTATTCCAACCTACAAACTATACGAGTATAGTGGAGTAGGGGGTCGAACCACGAAGACAAGGTATATCAAGACTTTAACTTTTAACACAACTGAACTATTGGGAGTTGGAAATTCAATTAAAACTAATAACCAGAAGATGGATGCCGATAAATCACAAAATAAAGCAAGTAGAGAAAAACGGGGACAAGATTGGATTCACCCTAGGAATGAAGCTTCCAAAACCGAACATGATAGATTGAAGAAAATCTGATAATAACTAGCATGGAAATCCAAGAATACGAGAGGAAGTTGGAGATTCCACAAATCACAACGAACGACCTATAATCGCCCTATGTCTTCAAAGGAGTGGCAGGACAAGATTCGCATCAGATTCCGAAACTATTTATTATCATCGTTTCTCAACCTTAAGCAATAAAGATCATAACTTTCCTAGGGTTTCACCAATCAAAACCCCTAAAGGAATTACTCACACATATTCATGCTTAAAGACGTAAAGGTATTCAAAGATGCAACAGAAACAAACATGGAATGAAATCGCGAGAATGAAAACAATTCAGAAATTATGCTAATAAACGATAAACATAGAACTAGACATGCAATGAAGTAAAGCAATTAATTAAGAGCAAAGGAAGAGATTAAATTCACAAAAGCTTCAATTTGATATCCACGAAAAGAATTCAAACTACAAAGCGTTGAGGAGACTGAAAAACCGAAAGATGAAACTAAAAGAATTTGGAGGCTAAAGAAATCTAAAAATGCATAAAAGTATAAAACCTAGCTCTCCCTTCCTCTCATCAGAGGAAGGGGTATTTATAACAAAACAAGAAAAACCTTTGAAAACCCTAAAATGCATAGGAGCCACCCCTAAAAAGAAGTAGTTGATCCGAAGGAAAACACTATCATTCGCCCGAATATAAGTCTCATTCGGCCGAATATAATCCCATTCGCTCGAATGGTCTTCCAGTCGCCCATTCCAGAGGCTTCGAGGAATCGATCTCTGTCAAGCATTCGCCCAAATGATGATGTTGATTCGGCCGAATGAAAGTTCATTCGCCCGAATGAGTTCCATTAGGCTTTTCCAGTGGCAAGGCTCAAAATCTCTGAAGACTGCCTCTCATTCGACCGAATGAGTCTCAGATTCGGTCGAATCTGAACTATTTAGTCGAATGTCTCTCAGATTCGGTCGAATCTGATACCATTCTTTCCTCTTTTTCACTTCTCTCTTTTTTAAACTCCGTGGGATCTTCATGAGTGACTTCAAACACTTGCCCAAGGTATGATACGTGTGTCAAAGGCTCGAATGCATCATATTTCACCTTGAAATCATCAAAGGTACCTGAAATGAACTTAAGACAACTCAAAAACAAGATCAAGGTAAAATCAAGCACAATATGCATAAAACCAATACAAAACTGGGAGACTTGACACTAAAACGAGGTAATATACGTGCTCTAAAATGAGCACATCAACTTCCCCCAAGCTAAGCCGTTACTAGTCCCTAGCAAATGATATAGGAAGGTGAAGTGATAGCTTAGGGAAAAATGAATGAAGAAATGAATGAAGAGACAAATGAAGATCATGAGAAGTGGAAATCAAGACAAGGCAAGCCGTGCACGTGCAAAACTCTTCCCTAGCCATGGGTGTGCAAGTACAATGGGATTTAGAAAACATAATCAACTTTTTACACCTTCTCGGGATCACCAAGCAAGCTACATCATAGGTTATTCCGCCCACTACCTAACGAGGTCGTAAGTCTACGCTCCTAAGGTTATTTCCTAAGAGGTGTGGGAAATTTCCATTACGCTCATGTGTCTATAGGGTATGTGTTTTTCTCGAAATCATCCGACTGAAGATGAGTCGAATTAAACAACTAAATAGGGAGAAATCTCGTAAATCGTGTCTTATCTACTCTCCAGCACTGATCTTACTAATCAGGGTAGGCCGAACATGTTTGGAAAGGGTTGTAATGCAGGCTCGGATCGAGGTATGGTAGAATTTGGGAATGTGGAGTTGAAATAGAGGATAGTAAGTGATCCAAGGAAATAAAACCGAGGAAGACTATGCCTTCCGACAACCATGTCAATCCCAAAATTCCCAATAATAGACTCTAATACACTATGTCAACTTTATTCTCAACCTTTTTCCCTTTTTTCTTTTTTTGTGCTTTTCAAGCTTTTTCTGGACTTTCTATGTGCTTCTTTGAAATGCACTAAGACTAGTGTATATAGTCAAATTACCCAATAATCATCTCCCCAATACCGAAATCCTATATTATAATGCTACAAATATCAACTTCACTATGATCATATGGCTATCCTCTAGGTAAAAAAAAGAGGGAGTATTTGGTTCATGTGGAGTTAGATAGCGTGGCTACAAAAGAAGGTAAAGGCACAAATTTGGCTCAACCTAGAGTAAATTTATTTTCATGGTAGACACTTTGGCTATATAGCTTTAACTACAAACGTGTTATCATCCCTAACCTTTAGAAAAGTAGACTATGCTGGAGGAGAATAGACACAATTCTTAAGATTCCCGGAGTAACACTCAACAATACAGGACACGTAATAAAGTCTTAAAAGGCTCAATCCTCACTAGGTTAGTCGAAATGCACCTCAATAGGTAGTCATCCAAACCACATACCAAGCAAGCTCAAATCCCCCAAGCTAATGAAAAATAGTCGATAAACTTAGACCCAAAACAGGCACAAGGCTAGGGGAATACGAGTTTGCATAAAATCAACGTAAAGTGCACAACAGAAGCTTGCATGCTTATGATGGACAAAAGAAGGGGACACATGATGCAAAGAAGGGTAAAAACAAATATAAAAATAACTAAATACATAAATTTGGATTTTCAAGAAAGCAATCATACCAGTACGTGGGTGCAGTGGCATGTGGAACTTATTATATAAACACCTGAAAACAACACCAAAAAGCAAAGCGTAAAACACAAAATAACCCATGACTTAGTGAAATCTCATTATAGTTGTCATGGTGAGGGTACCAGGAAGGGGTGGCCATGCTTTTGCTGACCATGTGGGAGCGATAGGCCATATCATACCATGGGTAGTTCGCCCGCTCGAAGTTTTTCTCGAGGTGTTCGAGCCGGGCGGTGTGGTGGGCTTGGGTGGTGAGGACTTGGTCAAGCCTTCTCTTTATGCGTCCTAGGGAGGACATAATATCGAATTCAGATTCATCATCTGAATCGTCATTGTCAGGTAAGACCGAGGTAGAAGCCCTAGGTCTCTCGTGCATAAAAAGTGTGTGAGGGCGAGGAGGGGGTACAAGTGGGGGCTCTATAGCGTATCTCGGCACATCGCCGTCTAAGAGATATGAGGCCCCAAACTGGACTAGGGGAGGTAATTGAGGACAAGGAAGAGGATGGTGTGGTCTTTCAAGTACCCCCATCGCATGGGGTCCGCAAAAATAAAGCCAGCCCGTATGAGACATTGCTCATGAAGGGTAGTGGAACTGGCATATTGTTCATCGAATTCCATAGGATTCATAACGTTCAAGAATTCATCAATGTGGAATATGTGTCCCCCTAAACATAAGTCGGTGGTTGCATTCAGGGTGGCTGTGTTGTTTAGAAACTTCCATAGCGTCATTGGCAGGCTTAGTGCAGTGTCTTCGTGTGGTGCAAGGTAACGGTGCAATATGTGCACTTCATGTGTTCGTACTAGGTGAGGGCTAGGGGAAGGGAATAGAGTATCCCTAGCAAATTTAAAGAACATGCGTAAAATGGGGTGTTACACATCAGAAGCATATATGTTTCTATTCGGATAAACAAGTCGACCAGTTATTTTAGGCCATAACTCGAAAATCCGAGAGTTGTCCGGTTGTTTATCCGGAATAGGCTCGTTATGGAAACCAAAAACGGTGCAAAATGAAACATAGTCAAGAAAATAGGTTGCATTCATTAGCCTAAAAGACAAATGCAGCCTACCATCCCGTTGACACGGGGTTAGGGAACTAAGAAACTCATAAGTTAAGAGCTTATGAGTCGGGTGCCACATGTTTATCTAGTTCTCTAACCCACATGCAATTAATAGTGCAATAAATTGCTCGTATATACCCATTCGTTGCAAAATTGAAAGGTCTAAATAACGAGTGGAGTTGATTTTTCATACCTTAAGCCTTTGGAAATGCTCATATTGCTCCAAAGATACGAAAATTACCGTTGGATGGTCCTCATTGAACCATAATTCCTGGCCGGGGAGTCTTTGTTGGCCCTCCGGTTGTTGAGAATCGATTTGTTGAGCTTCTTGTGCCGCACCCGAAGAGGAACCCTCTCCATGTTTTTTGGATCTCTTGAAGGGGTTCCTCAAGGTTTTTCTTGGACCCATAGTAATTGAGGATGACTGGGAAGGAAGTAGAGGAATTTGAGAGAGAGAGCAAGAGTGTGAGGGAAGATGGCCGAGTTAGAGGAGTAAAAATTTTCTGTGCAAATTTACGTGGAGTGAGCTAATATTTATAGAACTGGGTTCCATTCGGTCGAATGGAGACTCCATTCGCCCGAATGGATGCCATGGTCGGTCGAATGTCTGTGCGCTACGCAGAATTCTTCGCTCCCATTCGACCGAATACATTATACATTCGGTCGAATGGAGTGTCATTCGTCCGAATGTTATGTTCATTCGGGGTTACCAGCAGCTTTAAAAATTTCCTCAGCAGATCCATTCGACCGAATGGAATCCCCTATTCGGTCGAATGAAACCTATTTGGCCAAATAGATCTCTTTATTCGGTATTTTCAGAGACCTCTCCAATTTTAATTAACTCCATTCTAAATGGCCTTTCGGCCGAATGGAGTGCGATTTTGCACTTCCTTTGCATTTAGTAATCAAAACACTTGCCTTCTCAAAAACAATCAATGTACTATGAGTTAGTTTGACAAAAATCCAAATAAACCGGGTTACCTCCCGTAAGTTCTTTGTTTAACGTCGTTTAGCTCGACGTGGCTCGGGTAATTAAGAAACAAGGACAAAAGTTAAACTAAGTACTTAAAACCTAACAAAACGCTAAAGAACGATGATTCAAAGTAAGGATACTCGATAAGTGCCAATGATTATACCAATTATTCGACTTTGACATCATCTAACCTTATAAGCTCAATCGTGTTGACATTATGAAGGCTGCTCTCATGAAAGAGCTTTAACCGATGTCCATTAACAACAAAACTTCCTCCATGATGGTCTTTCAGCTCTACTGTTCCATAGAGGAAAACTTGTAAAATCTCGAATGGCCCAAACCACCTTGATTTTAATTTCCTAGGGAATAACTTAGCTCTTGAACTAAAGAGCAGCATTTTATCTCCTACAAGGAACTCTCGTTGGATGATACGACGTTGTTCGTGTCAACTCTTAGTACGTTCCTTGTAGATTTGCATGTTATGGAATGCGTCGAGCCGTAGTTCTTCCAATTCTTGTAATTGGGCAGCTCGCTTCTCGCAGAATAAGGTAGGGTCCAAATTTAGAGTTTGGATCGCCCACCAAAACTTGCATTCCAATTCCACTGGTAGATGACAGGATTTCCCATACAATAGCCGCAATGGGGTGGTGCCAATATGGGTTTTATAACATGTCCGGTGGGCCCAAAGAGCATCATCTAACTTTAGAGACCAATCCTTCCTGTTTGGGTTTACCACCTTCTCGAGAATTCTCTTGATTTCCCTATTAGCTTGGGGATGGTAGGGAGAGCCGACTTTGTGCCCGACTCCATAATTTTTCAATAATTTGTTTAGTTCGTGCTTAACAAAGTGTGAACCCCCATCACTTATGACTATTTCGGGAACACCGAATCGAGGGAAGATTATGCTTTTAAAAAGCTTAATAACCACTTTATGATCGTTTGTAGGTGAGGCGATGGCCTCCACCCACTTAGACACATAATCAATCCCTACTAAAATATATTGGTTCCCATGAGATGGAACAAATGGGCCCATAAAGTCAATTCCTCAATAGTCGAACACTTCACACTCAAGGATGTAGTTTTAAGGCATCTCATTTTGCATTGAGATGTTGCCAACTTTTTGGCACCTCTCACAGCTTTTCACAAAAGTTTCAACATCCTTGTGTAATGTTGGCCAATAGAAAACTGCGGTGGCAACCTTAGCAGCGGTGTTCATTATACCATGGTGACCGCCACACGCGTATGAATGACAATGAGTAAGGATTTTAGGAACTTCGTCTTCAGTGACACAATGGCAGATTATGTCGTCTGCATAGGCATAAAATAAATAGGGATCATCCCAAAAGAAGTTCCCGACTTTACCAAAGAAAGCCTTTTTCATAGCCCTTGACTCGAATTCTGGAAGTTCTCCACAAGCTAAATAATTCGCAATATTTGCGAACCAAGGGGCTTTCCCAACTACTATTGCTGCCATTAGGGTTTCTTCAACCATTTCGTCTTGGATAGGTAAGGAGTCATTATTAAGCTCAGGTAACCTAGACAAATGGTCGGCTACCACATTCTCGCTACCTTTCCTATCTTTTAACTAAAAATCGAACTCCTGTAGTAGGAGCACCCAACGGATCAACCTCGGCTTTGCATCTCTCTTTGTCATTAAAAACTTCAGAGCCGAGTGATCAGTAAAAACTACAACTTTTGAACAAATAAGATATTGGCGTAGTCTCTCAAAAGCATAGACTACCGCCAGCATTTCCTTTTCAATTGTAGAGTAGTTAGTTGTGCAGGATCTAGTGTTTTGCTGATATAACATATAATGTGGTGCTTTCCTTCCTTTTTTTGCCCAAGGACAGCACCAACAGAGATATCACTGGCAAACTCCAGTTCAAAAGGCAAACTCCAATCCGGAGCTTGCACGATGGGCGCAAATATTAGAGCGTTTTTAGCCTGTTAAAGGCATTTAGGTATCTTTCATCGAAGTGAAATTCGGCATCTTTCTGAAGCAGTTCATTCAAGGGTTTTGCTAGAGTCAAAAATCCTAAGATGAGACGCCTATAGAAACCTGCGTGTCCAAGAACGGATCGTACTCCTGTAACTAAGGTAGGTACAGGAAGATTCCTTATCAAATCAATTTTTGCAGGATCTACCTCTATGCCTTTGAAAGACACTTTGTGGCCTAGGATGATGCCCTCTTGAACTAAAAAGTGATATTTCTCCCAATTTAGTACAAGATTCGTTTCTTGACACCTTAATAAAACTTTCTCAAGATGTGTCAAGGGAGGACCCTCCAACGGAAAAATCGTCCATGAACACTTCCATGAAATCTTCTAACATATCAGCAAATATAGCTGACATGCACCTCTGGAATGTAGATGGAGCATTGCATAAACCGAAGGGCATTCTCCTATAGGCAAAGGTCCCAAAAGGACAAGTGAAAGTTGTTTTCTGTTGATCCTCGCGGTGGATAGGGATTTGAAAGAAACCCGAGTAACCATTTAGAAAACAATAGTACCTGTGCTTGGCCAGTCTTTCGAGCATCTCATCAATGAAGGGTAAGGGAAAGTGATCCTTTCTTGTAGCTTTATTGAGTTTGCGATAGTCAATGCAAACTCGCCACCCTATGGTGGCTCTAGTGGGGATCATCTCTCCTCTGTGATTCTTGACGATGGTCGTTCCTCCCTTTTTAGGAACAACATGAACTGGGCTAACCCATCTACTATCTGAAATTGAGTAGATGATGGTGGCCTTGAGGAGTTTGAGGATTTCATCCTTAACTACCTCTTTCATGTTTGGATTCAGCCTTCTTTGTGGCTTAATGGAGGAAAAATGTTCATCGTCAAGATGAATCCGGTGCATAACAAGGGATGGACTAATCCCTTTTAAATCACCTAGTGAATATCCGATGACATCTCGATATTTCCTTAATAAAATAAGTAGTTTTTCCAAAGAAATGTCATCAAGCTCAGAATTCACTATGACAGGGCTTCCTTCATCTTCATCGAGATAGGCATATTTTAAGCTAGGAGGTAAAGGTTTCAAAGTCGCTTTAGGGGAAGGCTTAGGACTTTCCCCCTTATGCGTAGTACTTTCCTCAACCCCGCAAAGGTGCTCATATTCTGCTTCTTTTTCATAATCATGGGCCTTATCTAATTGGCACTCCAACGGCTCATGTATAGCAGAGGTATCCTCATTATTCATTTGACACCCAACCTCTATTTCCTTGTCCCCATAACAATCCTCACTCTCCCTATCGCCTTCTTCAAGGCGACAGACCTGCTCAACTATAGGCTTTTTTAAAAGGGGAGAGATTTTGAAGACTACCTTTACCTGGGCTACTTCTACCGTTATGGTATCATCATGGCAGTTAATAACTGCCCGAAGCATTTTCAGAACGGCTCTGCCCAAGATAAGTGGAGTATAAGGGTCCTCTTCCATTTCCATTACTACAAAATCACAAGGGCTCCACATGGCACTTTAATGCTTCTATCAGCCAGTTGGATTGTTTTCCTTGAAGGTCTGAGGTCAAAGGGGAACTTTTGGGCGATCGATAGAGGCATAAGACTGATTGAAGCCCTTAGATCGGCGAGCGCCCCTTTAGGATCAAGGTTTCCTAACTTTACAGGGAGGTTATAAGGACCAGGATCTCGCTCCTTCATAGGCGTTTTCCCTTGCAGTATGGAGCTAACTTTATGGGGAAGACTGATTACCTCTTCCTCAAGCTTTTTCTTGTTGGACAATAAATCCTTCAAGAATTTAACATACTTTGGCATTTGTGCCATAGAATCGAGGAATAGGATTTTCATCTCCATCTTCTGAAGATGTTCAAGAAACTTCTTGAACTTATCATCAAGTTGCTTCTCAACTTTCCTATATGGAAAAGGAAGTGGGGGTGCATATAACCTTTCTAACCTCTTTCTCTCCTCAGCTTTCGTCCTCCTCTCTTCCTCACTCTCTATTGGCTTCTCACTCCCTGCCTTAGCATTGACGTCCTCCCTACCTCTTTCATCCTCAACCTCTGGCCCCTTACCATATTCCTCCTCTTTTCCATCTTTGTGCACTCTCGTCTTATCACTCACCCGTACCAAAGGTGCATCAACCGGATATGAAGGACCGTTATATTGAGTCCCTGATCTCAGGTGGATAGCCTTAGCAGTGTGTTGGTTTGGGTTCAGGTGCTGAGGTGGAGGTTGTATCGAGGGGTTAGGTTGAGGGTGAGATGGGAATAGCGGTGGTGCAGGAGGATTAGCCATTTGAGCTAGTTGAGTTTCAAACAACTTTTGCTGAGCTTGAAGTTATTGCATTTGTTGGATTAGAGTCTGATTAATTTGAGTTAGACTCTGGTTCTGCTGAGCAAGAGTTGTTACTTGAGAGGCTAATTGGTCATTGGTTGAAGTATGACCATGCTGTGGTTGAGAGGATACATGATGAGGTTGACTAGGCGGAAAAGGTAGGTTTGAACCATTTCTAGGTCCTTGGTTAAACCCTGGGGGTCTATACACATTAGGCCTAGGTACATTCCCATTAGTTTGGTTCCCCTAGAAACCTTGGATGGTAAACCCACCTTGACTATTTCTGCTGTATCCCGGGTGGAAGTTCCCCTGGTTTTGGTTAGAGTTAAAGGGAGGTTTATAGTGTTGGTTGTTCGAAAAAGGTTGTTGTCCATACCCTGGCCCTTGTCCCTGTCCACCATAGTTAAGGCTGCCACATGATCAGGGTTATACCCATAACCGTCATAGTTCATCACCTGCAGTTCTGGATTATACCCTCCATAATCAACTGCAGCTATGTGCTCGGAGTGCGAACCACCACAATAAGATGTATCATGGTTGGTACCTCCACATATGGCACATGCAATGTGCTTTTCACGCACTGGAGGGGTGTTCGAACTACCGGCTAGACTTAGTTTGGACAACTTTTTATCAATAACAGCTTCTATTTTGGCGCTAATATTGTCCAAATTAGTTGTGTCTATCATCCCTCTCGGTAATCCCTCATTCCTAGTTCCTCCCCAGGCACTATTCTTAGCAACTTCCTCTATTTTGGCCTTTACCTGGGTGCAAGGAATTTTGGAAAGCTGGCCACCTACAGCGGAGTCTAGAAGTGCTTTAGTGGAGTCATTAAGACCATCGTAAAAGAATGTGTTGAGATGGTTTTCCCCGTACTCATGGTGGGGGCATGCTCTAATCATTTTTTTAAACCTACTCCAGGTAGCATTAAGGTTCTCATCATCCTCTTGGGTGAAAGATGCAATTTTCTTACGCCAATCCTGTGTTCAAACCGTAAGATAGAACCTTTCTAGAAATGCGGTTTTTAGTTGAGCTTAATTAATAATTGAATTGGTTCTAAGCATTTGTACCAATCCTTGGCATCTGCCGCTAAACTCAGATGGAATAGGTGTATTTGCACATAATCAGGGCTATTAGGACAAGGAGGGATAAGTCCACAAATATCTGAGAATGCCTCTAAGTGTTGAAGAGGACATTCATATCTTAAGCCACTGAATGGTGTTTCCTTAACCAGTCTTGTGAACTGAGGGTGTATTTGGTAAGGTGTGGTGGCAACAGGAAGTACTACACCCCCTTGGAACTCTTATGAGCCAGGAGTTCCGAATTGACCAAACAATTGATGTTCGTCGGCCATTATGGATATGGATGGGTTTTGGACAGATTGTGAGATGTACTTTGAAGGGCATTGTCTACTCACACGTTAGATCTTGGGATTTAAGGGTGTAATTGGCTGGTTTGACCTACGCGTGTTATGGGGCATGCAAACACCTAAGTCAAAGACAACCACACATAAAAAGAAAAGAAAAAACAGAAATGAAATGAAACAAAGTTATGCTAAGACAAGTTAGGTCTAAATATTACGCCTTGTCCCCGGCAATGGCGCCATTTTGATAACCGATATTTTAGGTCGTTAACTAAAAGACAGGTTATGTAAACAATATTTATTCCAACCTACAAACTATACGAGTATAGTGGAGTAGGGGGTCGAACCACGAATACAAGGTATATCAAGACTTTAACTTTTAACACAACCAAACTATTGGGAGTTGGAAATTCAATTAAAACTAATAACCAGAAGATGGATGACGATAAATCACGAAATAAAGCAAGTAGAGAAAAACGAGGACAAGATTGGATTCACCCTAGGAATGAAGCTTCTAAAACCGAACATGATAGATTGGAGAAAATCTGATAATAACTAGCATGGACATCCAAGAATACGAGAGGAAGTTGGTGATTCCACAAATCACAATGAACGACCTATAATCGCCCTATGTCTCCAAAGGAGTGGCATGACAAGATTCGCATCGGATTCCAAAACTATTTATTATCATTGTTTCTACAACCTTAAGCAATAAAGATCATAGCTTTCCTAGGGTTTCACCAATCAAAACCCCTAAAGGAATTTCTCACACATATTCATGCTTAAAGACGTAAAGGTATTCAAAGATGCAACAGAAACAAACATGGAATGAAATCACGAGAATGAAAACAATTCAGAAATTATGCTAATAAACGATAAACATAGAACTAGACATGCAATGAAGTAAAGCAATTAATTAAGAGCAAAGGAAGAGATTAAATTCACGAAAGCTTCAATTTGATATCCACGAAAAGAATTCGAACTACAAAGCGTTGAGGAGACTGAAAACCGAAAGCTTAAACTAAAAGAATTTGGAGGCTAAAAAATCTAAAAGTGCATAAAAGTATAAAACCTAGCTCTCCCCTCCTCTCATCAGAGGAAGGGGTATTTATAACAAAACAAGAAAAACCTACGAAAACCCTAAAATGCATAGGAGCCGGCCCTAAAAAGAAGTAGTTGATCCGGAGGAAAACACTATCATTCGCCCGAATATAAGTCTCATTCAGCCGAATATAATCCCATTCGCCCAAATGGTCTTCCATTCGCCCATTCCAGAGGCTTCGAGGAATCGATCTCTGTCAAGCATTCGCTCGAATGATGATGTTGATTCGGCCGAATGGAAGCTCATTCACCCGAATGAGTTCCATTCGGATTTTCCAGTGGCAAGGCTCATTCGACCAAATGAGTCTCAGATTCGGTCGAATCTGAACCATTCGGTCGAATGTCTCTCAGATTCGGTCGAATCTGAGACCATTCTTTCCTCTTTTTCACTTCTCTCTTTTCTGAACTCCGTGGGATCTTCATGAGTGACTTCAAACACTTGCCCAAGCTATGATACGTGTGTCAAAGGCTCGAATGCATCGCATTTAACCTTGAAATCATCAAATGTACCTGAAATGAACTTAAGAAAACTCGAAAACAAGATCAAGGTAAAATCAAGCACAATATGCATAAAACCAATACAAAACTGCGAGACTTGACACTAAAACGAGGTAATATACGTGCTCTAATACGAGCACATCAACTTCCCTCAAGCTAAACCATTGCAAGTCCCTAGCAAATGAAATAGGAAGGTGAAGTGATAGCTTAGGGAAAAATGAATGAAGAAATGAATGAAGAGATGAATGATGATCTTGAGAAGTGGAAATCAAGACAAGGTAAGCCGTGCACGTGCAAAATTCTTCCGTAGCCATGGGTGTGCAAGTACAATGGGATTTAGAAAGCATAATCAACTTTTTACACCTTGTCGGGATCACCAAGCAAGCTAGATCATAGCTTATTCAGCCCACTACCTAACGAGGTCGCAAGTCTATGCTCCCAAGGTTATTTCCCAAGAGGTGTGGGAAATTTCCATTACGCTCATTCATAATAACTTTATCTTATCCTAGGCTATCTTACTTGAATCCTTTATTATAAAAAATGGTATACCAAACATTCTGTATAGGATCCTAAGATAAAAGTGAAAATATGGGATATATGACATGTATTTGATTAGTAATCCATATCATTCGTGATAATCCTATACCACCTAGTCTTGGTATAGTACATGAATTATCTAGGCCAAGGGAAAATATATCGTTTGAAGGATCCCATTTGAGTAATCTCTTTAGCTCAGAAAGTGTAATGGAATGGGGTTGGTTAAACAATTGGAAATTGATTTGGCAGTCGTTTATCGAACGGGGGTCCTCTCAAGGGAAACTAGGGTTTCTAAGGTGAGACGCTTGTACGTATAATGGTGGAGAGAAGGTTAAACTCGTCCCACCCAATCTGTGTAAATATAAAAAACAAGTCATCATCTACTCCTAGCTTATTCATAGCCTCATGTTCATAGAATCTAGAGCTTATGAGTTTAAGGTTTTTCAATTTCTCGTATAAGGGCTTATGGCTTGGGAGGTAGAGGATGCTTTTGAACTCATCATAGAAAACATTATGCCTTAATTTTTTAACAATAACACCCAAAATTTCAATGGTAATTCCACACACCACAACTAAAACTCTAAGCACCTTAAATAACAACATCAAATAATCACCAAATTCAACCAAATCCTTAGCTTTAATACTTCAAACATAATCCATAATGCTAAAAACTCATAAATTCAAACAATCCAAATAAAATTTCAAAAAATATATCAAATCAAAAATATGGAAAAAAAATAAATTTTAAAGAGAGAAGGAAGGAATGTTATAATAAATATTTATGAGTAATCACTCCATTTAAGATGACTTGTTGCATACAAGATCTTGAGATGATAATAGAAACCTTGATTTTCCACCCAAAATTTGTTAGAGTTTGAATATTATGTTTCACAAAGCTTGAGATTTTCTAAACGTTTTTTTGGATTTTCATGAATCAAGGGCTGGAATGATGTTTGATGATGTGTTTAAGTGAATTTAAAGATTTGAGTGGTATTGACCAAAGGTTTATACGGGAGTATGGAGGGAATTTTTAGAGAGAGAAGTTGTTATCTGGTTGAAGATGAGAGTATGGGAATTTGATGGTTTAGAATCGGGGTGATATTTTGATCTCTAAAGAAATGTGACCTAAGTGGCCACTTAGGTGTAATCTTAAGCGCCCGCTCAAGACATCTGGATTGCTAGAAACTGTCTTCTGAGCGACCGCTTAGAAGAAAAGTTGAGCTTCTATTTAGTAATAATTATTTCACTTAAGCGGCCGCTTAGTCCCTCCTTAATGGTCGCTTAAAACCTATTAACTTCTATACTAATCCTTCTAAGTTACTACTTAAGCCAGATGATGAGCGCCCGCTTAAGTCTAAATTATTGTAGTCCTTTGTAGTGCCTGTTAAATAGCTTATGTTTATCCTTAAAGTTCTACCATGTAGTTGCATAGGTTAAATGTTGAACCCCCACTTGGAGAACGTTTTATACCCGCTTATAACTCACTGGTATCGTCCCAACACATCTTCTAACCCTTTTAACATCCTTTTTTTTAGCTCATCTCCATATATGCCCAAGTTCTTCAAGGTGATATACCTGAAATAACACAAAGGAATCTTAATCTTATAACCCAAAACTAAAAGATAAAATCAAAAGAAATAAAAAAATAAAATTAAGAAAACTCGGGTTGCCTCCTAGAAGCGCTTTATTATAATCACTAGCTTGACTATGTTATGGATTGTCACTTGATTAAGGATGTCCCAACCTCTGAGAGTGTTATCAAATAGATGTTCCCAACTTTCTCTCCTTTTTAATAAACTTTAAGGTGTTTTCTATTGACCTTGAATACACTCGAATATTCACTCCATACTTCAACCGAACCATAGGGAAACACTTCCAACACTTCAAATGGACCACTCCGTATTAAGTTTAACTTCCTAGGGAATAATTTCAATTTAAAATTGTATAACAACACTTTATCACCCACAAAAAAAATCTTCTTTGCAATACGCCTATTTTGTCATTCCTTAGTTAAAGCTTTTTAGATACTAACACTATCATTTGAGTTCATGCAGAGTTCCTTTAACTCGTGAAGGTCTAGGAGTCTCTTCTCGCTCATACTATTGAGATCAAAGTTAATGTCCTTTGTTGCCCACATACCCTTATGTTCCATCTCCACCGAAAGGTGACAACTGTTTCTATTTACAAGCTTGTAAAGGATAGGGCCTAAAGGTATCTTGAAAGTCATCCTATAATCCCTTAAAGTATCATCAAGCTTTAGAAATCAGTCCTTTTGATTTTGTCTCAATGCTTTTCTCCAGAATAAGCTTGATTTCTTGGTTTGAATTCTTAAATTGCCCACTATTTTGAGGATAATATCCTAACCCTACCTTGTGTTAGACACCATACTTCTTAAGGAGTCATTGAAGGACATCCTTAGAAAAATGAGACCCATCATCACTTATGATGGCTCTAGGAACTCTAAACCCTAGGAAAATCACCTTCTTAGAGAGCTTCATGTTTGCCTTATGATCATTCATAGGAGAGGCGATTGTTGTTTCCACCCACTTACTCACGTAGTCAGCTATTACCAGGATATATTGATTCCCATAAGATATAAGAATGGCCCTATGAAGTCTACAACCCAAAAATCAAAGATCTAGAACTCCAAGACTCGGTTTTGAGGCATTTCATCTCTTTTGGAGATGTTCCCCATCCTTTTACATTGATTGCAGCTTTTTAATTATTTCTTAGCACCATTGAACAATAATGGCTAATATAAGTTAGATTATAAAGCTTTTATAGTTGTTTTTATTGCACTCATGTTCCCTCCACAAGGCGAGTAGTGTCTCATAGTTAAAACACTAGGTATCTCTTTATTTGGCACACTACATTGGATAGGGCCATCCACACACATCTTTTTAACAAATTTGGATCATCCTAAATGTACCTCTTAGCCTCATGCTTTAACCTTCGGTGCTCTTGTGGCGATAAATAAGGTGAAACCTCACTACAAGCCAGAAAATTTACCAAGTTGAGAAACTATGGTTGGCTCTTACTCTCCATTTCATATAATATGTCATCTCTAAGGTAATCATTGCTAGGTAAGTCTTTAATAACTCCACTTCTTTTCTCTATCCAGGATAAGTGATCTGCAACCAAGTTTTCAGATCCCTTCTTGTCCCTGATCTCTATATCAAACTCTTGAAGATGTAGTATCCATCTTATCAACCTTAGCTTGGCAACTTTCTTAGACATAAGGTATTTGATGGCCAAATGGTCGGTGTGCATAAGCCACAACTAAGAGTTCCTTCTCAGTGGTGGTCTAATTCTATTGTGCCTCATTCAATGTCTTTCTTAGATAGTAGATAACATAAGACTTCTTATCCTTCTTTTTCCTTAACTTATCTCCCATAGCTTTATCACTAGAATCACACATTAGCTAAAACAAGAATTTTTGATCTAGTGCTTGCAATATAAAGGATGAAGTAAGTACCTCTTTCACCATGTTAAATGCACTGAAACAAGAATCATCAAATGTGACCTTAATCTCTTTTCAAAGAAATGCGATGAGAGGCTTAACTATTATCAAGAATAATTCAGTGAATCGATGATAGAAACCTACGTGGCCAAAGAAAGTTCTCACCCCCTTCACCTTAGTGGGAGAAAGTCCAAGGATGGCTTCAACCTTGGCTGGGTCCACTTTGATGCCCCGATGTGACACCTCATGGCTGATGAAAATAGCCTCTTGTACCATAAATTGGCACTTCTCCAAGTTAAGAACTAGGTTGGCATCCTCACACTTCTTCAAATATTAGGAAAAATTCAACAAGCATTCATCAAACTTACTACCACCAATATAAAAGTCTTTCATAAAAATCTCGTTCTCCTGCTCAATCATATTAGTAAATATTGACATGATACACCTTTTGAAATTAGTTGGGGTATTTCATTGCCTAAATGATTTCCTATGATAAGCATAGGTGCCATATGGACATGTGAATGTTGTCTTTTTTTAGGTCCTTGATATATATAAGGATTTGAAAGAATCTTAAGAACTTGTCAAGATAATAAAAGTACTTATACCTCACTAGTCTTTCTAAGATTTGATCAATGAAAAGGACGAGGGAAGTGGTCCTTTATGGTGGAAATATTCAATTTCCTATAATCTATATACATCCTCCACCCAGTCACAATTCTCATGGAGTCTATTCGCCTTTATTTTTCACCACGATAGTCATTCCACCCTTCTTAGGAACTACATGCATCGATGCCACCCACCTACTATCAGATATAGGGTACATGACACCCACAGTGAGGAGCTTGCTAATCTTTTTTCTTATAATCTCCATCACTAGGGGATTCACCTTTCTTTGCCTCTTGATGGAGGGTTTATCTCCATCTTTTATTGATATTCGTTGCATATGGTTGAGTTTATTTCTTTGATATCATTAAGAGTATATCTTAATGTCTTTCTATGTAATCTTAATATATCAAGTAAACTTGATGTTTTCTCCTTTCTTAAAGAATAATTAACAATGACTAGGTAAGTGTACAAAAGACCTTAAAATTCATACCTTAGATTTGATAGTAGTGGTTTCATCTCCACTTTTAAGGCCTTCTTGGTCTCATCAAGCTTAATATTAACCTCTTCTTCTCTAATGACGAGATGTAGATCTTCATGGCAATGTTAGAGAGGAAGTAAAATCAAAATGTTTCCCCACCATTCTCATCTCATCATCATCCTTATGGGTCCTATCTCCATTCAACAAAACATAATCAAAGGGATCGTTAGTCAAATGTAAATTATCATCCAAAGTAGTAAGTATGGTATTTTCTATCAAATCAATTCACATGCAATCATAAATGTTGGACGAGCATTTTATGACCTGCGCCAAACTGACTTCTTCCTATTCGTTAGCAACTTTTAAAGTTAATTCACCATTCCTTACATTAATCACGACCCCTATGATAGCTAAGAAAGGTCTTCCTAAGATGATGGGAACATCGGGGTCTTCCCCCAAATCTAAAACCACATAATCAACTAGGATGTAGAATTTTCCTATTCTAAGTTGGACATCTTTCTTCTCTAAAGAAAATTTCACTAATCATCCTGCTAACTGAAGAGATATATTGGTGGGTATCAACTCCCCTAAGTTGAGCTTCCTGTACAAGGAGTAAAGCATCACGCTTGTGCTAGCCCCTATGAAGAATCAATAGAGAGATGGAATATGATTATATTATACTCTAGAGGGGGGGTGAATAGTGTATAACCGATTTTCGCGTTCAGGGTCTCAAGGTCTTGAACTGAATTTCAAAGGCGGAATATAAGCTTTAAGGCTTATCTTTGAAACTGGACGTCAAAGCCTTGAAATTGGTTTCAAAGGCTTTTGCTCAGGCTTTGACTATTCGCTGCTTTGATTGATGAGCGAAGCAAACATAAAGTGTAAACAATGAAGGCAGAATTGAGATGAGACAAAACACAGAGATTTGATACGAAGTTCGGCAACTAATTTGCCTACGTCTCCGCCTAGGGTTGTCCAACCCTTAGGATTTAACTCGCTCTTTTATTACTTCCCTTAGAGACCTAAAGCACCCTAGAAGATCTTAATTCCCATCTTCTACTCCATAGCACCCCAGCTACACTTTAGCATCTCAGATCCTAGTAATAAAAAGCTCTCTCTTTTTCTATACGTTTGAGTATTATGGGTATACTCTTAGTATAACACTCTCTAAAAAGAAAATTCTTTTAAACGCTCAAGAGATTATACTTTGATTTTCTCTCAATCTACATACAAGAAAAGTTTATGGAACTAGAGAGAAAATAATGAAGCTTTGATCATGTGCTTGTGACTGAAATTCACGATTAAAGCTTCTACTCTTTTCTTTTTTTGTTTTGTTGTGTCTCACATTGTCTCCCTTGCTTTCTTCAGCTTCAAAGCTTTGAATATATACTGAACTTGATTTCAGGCCGTTGAAAGGAGGCTCAAAATAGGCTGCTGAAAATCTGATTTGCCTTCAATACTTTCAGCAATATTTCCTCCAATATGGCTGTAGAGAATAATTCATTTTGGCTGTAGAAGATTGATATCATTGAATATATTACAGCAAGAATATTTCCACTTTATTTGCTGCACTTTGAAGCTTCAAAACAGATTTCGTCTTCCATAACCACAATGCTTGAATTTTGGTATTTACCAAAATTAACTTGAACAATCTTCAACATATATGAGCATCACTTATTTGCTGAAAATAAGATATATCTTTGACAGTAAAATCATGTATAAATAATTTAGGTTAGAGCATAAAATAAGTGAAATAGGGAAAGGATAAAACACAAGATAGGCAATTAGAATATTCTTATCCTTTGACAAAGTGTTTAAACTTTGCTGACTGTTTTGAGACGTGGCTCAAGCTTTTGAAGACGTGGCTCAAGAGTTATTCTCGTCCTTTGATAGAATGCATAAAGCTTTGCAATATAGCTTCCATTACTTCCAACACATTGTCAACTCTATGCATTTTGGTTTCCATCATGTTTTCAACTCTATTTGACTTTGCATTTTGACTTCCATCATTAAACATAAAAACATTAGTAATCAAGGTGGAGTCTTCAATCTCCCCCTTGATGGAAGACAAAACATTATATGCAAACGTCAAAGAATAAAATGCATAAAAATTATTCTCCCCTTTAAATAGATAATACATAAATACTCTCCCCCTTTTTGTCTTCCGACAAGGTGGGAAAATATAAATGTTGGATCACAAGAAGACTTGTTCAAGATAACAAAAAGATATAAAACAGTAAATCCTTTAAAGACATGAAAACAAAAAGACGTTAAAAAAAAATCAATCAGTCAAGGCTTTGAAAGCTAAAAATAAAATACGCGGAAAACTTTGAAAACAGCTTCAAGGCCATGAGAATTTTTAAAATGAATGGAATGAGATTTTAAAAACATTGAAAGCAAAATAAACAGATCCATCCGCAATTTGTGTATCCAAAACATTTCAAAAATCATTTAATAAATATTTGATAATTATCTATAGGATAAGTACCAAACATTTTGATCCAATATTAATATTAAAAAGTGACAGTACGTCAAGGCAATGACAAGAGTGTCAAGACTTTGACATACACATACAAAAAGAAATAAACATATACAACTTACTGAAATAGCTCCCCCTACGAGGATGCTTCCCCATTTAACATTCCAAGCTCAAGACGAATAAAGTTAAATTGATCATTATTGAAAATAAAGAGTACTTTACACTCATGTGCCGAGAGCATCCATTATCTAAAATCCACTTATAATCTTTGCTCTTGGTGATTTCCTACAAAAGAACAAAACATCAAACCTTTCGACTAGACCAAATTGCAAATTTAGATTCATAATCGGGATGGACCATGTTAGGTGGTCTAGTCCCTTTAGGAATCCATACTTGCTTGATGTGGTCTCGAAGAAAAATAGGAAATGAATTTTTAAGAACTTGAGGGTCATTCCTACGAAAAGGACAAGTTAGCTTGGTATGACCCTTTTTGCAACAGTAAAAACATGTAGGTGTCCGCCAATTATCCTTTGCTTTTACAAATGTGGTCATGGTTTTATTTGGAAAATTTTTGTTATAACCAAGACCGCTTTTATTCAAGGATGATTGGTGCTCACCTAGCATTTTTTTCAAGAGTAGATTCGGAGTGAGCAAATCTAACCAAGGAATTATGTTGCTCTCTACACTTCCCAGCTAGTAGCTTCTTTTCCTTCTCTAAGTTATCATTACAATAACTCAAAGAGGCGAGCTTTCGTTTTAAAACAATGTTTTCAGTGTTCAAGGCCTTGACTCGGGTGTCAAAGGATGACTCCGAGGCTTGAACCCTGAGTTTAAAAGCTGACTGAGAGGCTTTGAGATCAGTTAGTTCCTTAGTGAGACTTTTAGAAATACTTACCTGTTGGTTTAGCTTCTCCTTGAGAATCTTGGATTCAAGAATCAAACTCTCTTCATTTATAATCATATTTTGCAAGAATTCAGACAGAACATCAATTGGACTTGAGATTAAATTTTTCACCATTACCTCAAGATGTTCTTTCTTTGTATCATCTTGACTAGCCATAAGACATAGGTTTTCTTGTTCATCTTTTGAGTCACTAGATGAATCTGAATCACTCCATGAAGCAACCATAGCTTTCTTCTTATAGTCCTTTTTGTGGTAAGGCTTCTTCTTTCGTTGAGGGCAATCTTTCACTAAATGATCTGTTTCACCACATTCATAGCATGTTAGTGTATTAACTTTATTCACGGAGTTGGATGACTTACCTTTATATTTATTTGAATGATAGTCTCTGCCTCTTGAGAAATTCTTCTTCTTTTTTAAAATCTTGGCAAGACTTTTAGCAATGAGATCAAATGGATCTTCATCATCATTATCATCACTATCTTCATTGTCCGTTGTAGCTTCTTCTCTCTTTGCTTTGAGTGCTAAATTTTTGGTTGAAGATGCTGGTTCACCATCTTCTTCATTAAGAGACATCTCATGTGTGATCACCAATTTATCCCATATCTCTTTAGCACTTTTGCAAGCAGAAACTCTATTAAATTCATTTGCATCTAAACCACAATAGAGAAGGTTCATGGCTCGATAGTTTTTAGCAACACTTTCCAAATCTGATTGCGTAAAATCATCATCTTCTTTAGGAACCATTGTGCCGCTTTCATTAGTCTTCATTGGCACCCTAGGACCTTTCTTGATAATGTCCCAGAGTTCCAAATCTTGATCAATAACAAACATTTGCATCAATGAACGCCAATGGGCAAAATTATTACCACAAAATAGAGGAGGGCGATTAGTAGACCTTCCTTGAGCGAAACCACCATCACCTATTGAATTCATTTTTCCTCACAGATGATTAAATCTTTTCCTTGTGAGTCTAGCTCTGATACCAATTGAAGAATCAATAGGGAGATGGAATATGATTAATTATACTCTAGAGGGGGGGTGAATAGAGTATAACCGATTTTCGCGTTCAGGGTCTCAAGGTCTTGAACTGAATTTCAAAGGCGGAATATAAGCGTTAAGGCTTATCTTTGAAACTGGACGTCGAAGCCTTGAAATTGGTTTCAAAGGCTTTTGCTCAGGCTTTGACTGTTCGCTGCTTTGATTGATGAGCGAAGCAAACATAAAGTGTAAACAATGAAGGCAGAATTGAGATGAGACAAAACACAGAGATTTGATACGAAGTTCGGCAACTAATTTGCCTACGTCTCCGCCTAGCGTTGTCCAACCCTTAGGATTTAACTCGCTCTTTTATTACTTCCCTTAGAGACCTAAAGCACCCTAGAAGATCTTAATTCCCATCTTCTACTCCATAGCACCCCAGCTACACTTTAGCATCTCAGATCCTAGTAATAAAAAGCTCTCTCTTTTTCTATACGTTTGAGTATTATGGGTATACTCTTAGTATAACACTCTCTAAAAAGAAAATTCTTTTAAACGCTCAAGAGATTATACTTTAATTTTCTCTCAATCTAAATACAAGAAAAGTTTATGGAACTAGAGAGAAAATAATGAAGCTTTGATGATGTGCTTGGGACTGAAATTCACGATTAAAGCTTCTGCTCTTTTCTTTTTTTGTTTCGTTGTGTCTCACGTTGTCTCCCTTGCTTTCTTCAGCTTCAAAGCTTTGAATATATACTGAACTTGATTTCAGGCCGTTAAAAGGAGGCTCAAAATAGGCTGCTGAAAATCTGATTTGCCTTCAATACTTTCAGCAATATTTCCTCCAATATGGCTGTAGAGAATAATTCATTTTGGCTGTAGAAGATTGATATCATTGAATATATTACAGCAAGAATATTTCCACTTTATTTGCTACACTTTGAAGCTTCAAAATAGATTTCGTCTTCCATAACCACAATGCTTGAATTTTGGTATTTACCAAAATTAACTTGAACAATCTTCAACATATATGAGCGTCACTTATTTGCTGAAAATAAGATATATCTTTGACAGTAAAATCATGTATAAATAAGTTAGGTTAGAGCATAAAATAAGTGAAATAGGGAAAGGATAAAACACAAGATAGGCAATTAGAATATTCTTATCCTTTGACAAAGTGTTTAAACTTTGCTGACTGTTTTGAGACGTGGCTCAAGCTTTTGAAGACGTGGCTCAAGCTTTTGAAGACGTGGCTCAAGCTTTTGAAGATGTGGCTCAAGAGTTATTCTCGTCCTTTGACAGAATGCATAAAGCTTTGCAATATAGCTTCCATTACTTCCAACACATTGTCAACTCTATGCATTTTGGTTTCCATCATGTTTTCAACTCTATTTGACTTTGCATTTTGACTTCCATCATTAAACATAAAAACATTAATAATCAAGGTGGAGTCTTCACCCTAAATCATAAAGTGCTCAGTCTACTAACATTTTACGAATGGCATACAAGGGATGGAAAAACTACTAGGATCATTTAACTTAGTAGGAAAAATGTTTAGATGGTGGCACTACAAGTATCAAGTAAGATAGTAGTTTCCATAGAGCATATCTCTCATTTATTGCTCAAAATGTCCTTAAGGAGCTTGGCATAGGTAGGCTTTCTTATAATTACATTACTAAAGGGGATGTTAACATAAAACTTCCTAATGACCTCTAGGAATTTTGCAAACTATTCATCTATCTTAGACCTTGCAAACCTAGTAGGGTAGGGTAGCTTCTTGATATGGGAAGGGGAGACACTTATTGGCCTACTCTCCTTTTATCTCTCTTCCAATTCACTCATACCTTCCTTGTTCTCATTGTTACTATGGCCTTTGGTCACAATTAGCTGGCTTTCAACCTTTTACTTAACCATTCTTTTTTATACATCACCTAAAGCCTTTCAACTCCTGGCAACAATGGCATTAGCATGCTCAATAAGGTCTACGTCTTAGCTAGGGATAGAGGTCTAAAGCCATCCTTAAGAGCATTAGAAAGCTAGGCAATTTGAGTTTGCATTTGTCTCAACCCTTCCTCAATATCATTATTCTTTTTAGTTTGAGTGGCTATAAAACCCTTCATTGAAGACTCTAAGTTGGACTATTGAAGAAGTGGTTGAGATGGGGGAGCATTTGTCTTTAAATTAAAAGTGAAACCAGGTGGGTTATGTGGGGAAGGATATTGAAACTTGCCTTAATTTTTGTTTTGATACCTATTTTGAGTTTGGTTAGGCCCATAGTTTTCATAACCTTGCCCTCTAAAACTTCCCTGCCCTTGGTTATCAAAGCTCCTATGGTTATGGCCACTAAAGCTCTCTTCTCCTTAGTTTTGAAAATTTCCATGTCCCTGGTTTTGGAATTTCTCTTGCCCTTGGTTTTGCCCATTTCTCTTACCAAAATTTAGGTGTCCACTCCATCCCGGATTGTAAGTATTGGAGTAAGGGACAAATTTCAGGTTTTGGGTCATGTTATTTATGGCATTTACCTACTCTATGCTAGGAGATAAGTTCCCTAAGAATATTAGTAGATGAACTTGCACAGGGTTGTAATCATACTCACCACAAACATCACAAAATAATATTGGCATGTGTACATTAGACCTAGATGCATGTGGGAAATATATGCCACGTGATGGATTATTCAAAACCTCATTGAACTTACTAGTGAGTGCATCAAATTTAGAAGGAAGCATATTGATAGAATCTACCTCATACCTTCCTCCTTTCTTAGGTTGTACACATTCACCTTTGTTCCAATCAGCAAAGTTTTTCATTGCCTACTCAATTACCTTGAATACCGCAATAGGACTTATTCTCATTATAGCACCACCATCTCCCGTATCAAGGCTTATTTTTTTCTGCATTTGATGAGCGGACAGATCATTTATTCTAATGAAAGTAGAGAACGGATGCTAATTATAATTCAAATTAGGTATCTAAGGTTCTAAAAAGGCTAATACAGGAGTAAAATGCTAGGGGTTTCGGGATCCAACACCAACCAAACATGAATAAGCTAAAGTGGGAATTTGGACACGAGAATAAAATAAAATGAGGATCATAAACCAACTATTAACTCATGAACTGAAAACTATGCTACATGGAAATGGGTTCATCTAATAACTAATCTTTCGATCACCTCCAAGGAGGCAAGTGCTACACTTAGGATTTCTTGCCTAATTATCAATATAAACAAACCCTAACAACATAAAAAGACAGAACAATAAATTAGCAGCTCAAATATTAAAGCTCCAATATTAGGCTAACTACCCAAATCATCATTTTTCAATGACACGATCAAGGAACATGATGGGTAAAATCTATATGGCCAAGTCTAGATTTCAACCAAAACCTAACATTAAAGCAATAAATCAAAACCAATGAAGCACCAAACATATATTTTAGTCAATACTTGAGATTGGTTTTTACCCTATCCCCTAATTAATCTAACAACTCATGGATGATAGTTAAACATTTCATATTGAAGACTCCACCTTGATTACTAATGTTTTTATGTTTAATGATGGAAGTCAAAATGCAAAGTCAAATAGAGTTGAAAACTTGATGGAAACCAAAATGCATAGAGTTGACAATGTGTTGGAAATAATGCTATAATACAAAGCTTTATGCATTCTGTCAAAGGACCAGAATAACTCTTGAGCCACGTCTTCAAAAGCTTGAGCCACGTCTCAAAACAGTCAGCAAAGTTTAAACACTTTGTCAAAGGATAAGAATATTCTAATTGCCTATCTTGTGTTTTATCCTTTCCCTATTTCACTTATTTTATGCTTTAACCTAACTTATTTATACATGATTTTACTGTCAAAGATATATCTTATTTTCAGCAAATAAGTGATGCTCATATATGTTGAAGATTGTTCAAGTTAATTTTGGTAAATACCAAAATTCAAGCATTGTGGTTATAGAAGATGAAATCTGTTTTGAAGCTTCAAAGTGCAGCAAATAAAGTGAAATATTCTTGCTGTAATATATTCAATGATATCAATCTTCTACAGCCAAAATGAATTATTCTCTACAGCCATATTGGAGGAAATATTGCTGAAAGTATTGAAGGCAAATCAGATTTTCAGCAGCCTATTTTGAGCCTCCTTTCAACGGCCTGAAATCAAGTTCAGTATATATTCAAAGCTTTGAAGCTGAAGAAGGCAAGGGAGACAAAGTGAGACAAAGAGAGACAACGTGAGACACAACGAAACAAAAAAGAAAAGAGCAGAAGCTTTAATCGTGAATTTCAGTCACAAGCACATCAACAAAGCTTCATTATTTTCTCTCTAGTTCCATAAACTTTTCTTGTATTTAGATTGAGAGAAAATCAAAGTATAATCTCTTGAGAGTTTAAAAGAATTTCTTTTTAGAGAGTGTTATACTAAGAGTATACCCATAATACTCAAACGTATAGAAAAAGAGAGAGCTTTTTTATTACTAGGATCTGAGATGCTAAAGTGTAGCTGGGGTGCTATGGAGTAGAAGATGGGGATTAAGATCTTCTAGGGTGCTTTAGATCTCTAAAGGAAGTAATAAAAGAGCGAGTTAAATCCTAAGGGTTGGACAACCCTAGGCGGAGACGTAGGCAAATTAGTTGCCGAACTTCGTATCAAATCTCCGTGTTTTGTCTCATCTCATTTCTGCCTTTATTGCTTACGTTTTATGTTTGCTTCGCTCATCAATCAAAGCAGCGAATAGTCAAAGCCTAGGTAAAGGCCTTTGAAACCAATTTCAAGGCTTTGACGTCCAGTTTCAAAGATAAGCCTTAACGCTTATATTCCGCCTTTGAAAGTCAGTTCAAGACCTTGAGATCCTGAACGCGAAAATCGGTTATACTCTATTCACCCCCCCTCTAGAGTATAATTAATCATATTCCATCTCCCTATTGATTCTACACATATAATTAGTTAAAGAAAACTAATAGATTTGAAATTAAAAATCTAATTAAACAAATCTAGCAACAAATTTCAAATTAAAACAAGCAATCAACGAAATAAAAACAGAATCCATAAAATTAACAGTGAAGAAAAGTACTCAAATTTCTCATAAATTGATAGTAATCAGTGTTGAACAACTTCGCTTCAAGCATTCGATCACAATCAAGAATTCTATACAAAAACTAGGGCTATTTTAATAAATACAAAAAGGGACTCTCTCTATTCTAAAAGTTCTCTTTCTGAAGAATTTTCTATCTAATAGTTTCTAATAATGCCTCCCTCATCAAGTCCTTCAATACCTTAATGAAAAGAGTTTGAGAAATCCAAAATTCTTGCTTGAGATCGGCATGAGCAGGCGCTTTGTTGATTTGATGAGCGACTGCTAATAAGACGTTTTTACGCTCAAAAGTGAACTAAGTGGCCGCGCTATGTAAATCTTAAGCGATCGCTTAAAAGGAATTTCCTTCTGAACACACTTTTAGTGTCTGCTTGCTTCCCACCTGAACTTTCTATTCTTCGAGCAAATTTAAACTGAGTAGCCAATTTACATTTCTTGTGAGCGGTCTCTAAGGTTGAAACGTCCTAAAAGGCCTTTTGACTCTTTGGTTGAGCAGTCTCTCACCTTCTTTTCTCAGTTCTTCTACTCCTAAATTTTTCTCTTTGTTTTACTTGTACTCGTGCCTACCTACTATACTCCTACACCAGGTAAAGGAAAACACGCATAAAAGTAGAAGAAACACGAGGAATAAAGGGATAAATAGGGTAGAAAGATCATATGTGCTCCTAAGATAAATTTAAGCATAAAGTAGTGTGAAATAACGTAAAAGCGAGATGGACACAGGCCAAATGAGCACGAAAACTCCCTTAGTAAAGCATAAGTTGGTGACCTCATCATTGAGCATTAGCTAACAGTGTTCTAGGGGTATAGGGATAATTAGTTGTATGCCTAATTATGTGTGATTTTTGTTGGAGGAAGTAGAATTTTTAGGGCATATATTGTTGAAAAATGGTGTCTTTGTTGATCCGACTAAGGTTAAAGTTGTGAGTGAATGGCCTACACCTAAGAGTGTGACCGATATTTGTGAAGAATTTCTCAAATAAAGCTAGACCTATCTATAGACACAAGATTGTATCTTTTCATGTAGTTATCTAATGATGAAACAACCCTAAGGAGCAGACTTAGCTTGGGTCAAGATAGAGTATGTGTAAACCCAAAAAAGCTCAAAATCAAACCCCGAAAAGGCCCAAACACAAACTTGAGCCCAAGACACTTACCTTAACCCATGCATAACCAAGGCTTAGAGCTATTATGCTCGACGCATGAAACAAGTGCCAAATGCAGCAACTAAAATAGAGCAGGAAGCTGGGTGTCCAATGCCCAACACAGGTGTCAAATGCCCTCCCTCTTTGCGTCAAATACTCAGGCTTACTCTAGTTTAGCTCCTCTTCTGCTCCTTTCCAACTCATTTTCTGCAAGCGTCTGAAGCCCAACCCTTGTGGGTCAGCCAAAAGCGCTCCTATCTCGTTTCAAGCCTCTTTTCATTTGAGCAAAAGATTCCTTTCTTGAGCATCTGATGCACAACCCGGGTGTCTGATGCATTAAGCTGGCGTCAAATGCAGTGACTATCGTCCAACACTTAGGAAACTGGCTCTTGTTGCCTATAAAAGGCCCCTATAAAATTGTCGACTCAGTCAAGGAGATGTATGCCCAAAGCATACTTGTCTATGCGTGCAAATGAGCAACAGAAATTTTTTTGTTTATGTGCTTGCAATTGGCTTGATATTGTGTTAGGCATACTTGCCTTCTATGCACACATGTGAAATTTACACCCTATGACTCCATCTTATACGAATGTAATCTACATTTGAGATAAATTAGAAGTGGAGGATTAGCTAATGATCAATGAAGGCTCATGGCCCAACCTTTGGCTTTTTCGAAGCTTACCACACCATGGCACTTGGCACGTGCTCATGGCGTTGTGTTGGGGGATTGCCCTCTTAGTTTGGCCTCTTTTAAGTAGTGGCTCACTGTAAATGGATCTTCCTCAAAGACATTAACTCTTTGACTCATATGAACTAATGCTAGTTCATATTAAACTTAAAACCTTGGCTAGGTGGACACTTGTATATGTCGCATTGTTTTAAAAACGTTTCTAGTTCGCATTCAATCATACTAGCGTGACAATGTGAAATTGCATGTTTTTGCTATGTTTTTTGCACTAACGCTTGGATTCAATGCTTTGCAAAACCCTAGGAAAACCTAAAACCCTACAATATCAGTTACATGCATCTGTGATTCACGATCACCAATTAGGAACATTCACATCATGTCCTGCATCAAAACCACGTCAAAACCGCGTCTTTTCTATCCTTAGTCTAAAAATGTCCCATTATGCCCACGTCAAGCAAAACCTGCTGCCCAAAATCCTAGCCTTACGCTACAAATATGACTTAAAAAAAGTAAAATCCCTACCTTACCTCTCAAAATGACCCAAACATGGTGAAATTCTATCCTTACCTATCAAAATGACCCGAATACGATAATAATCACGGCATTGCCTCTCAAATTGCCTTAAACACGATGAAAACCTAACTTTATCCCTTAAATGACCCAAAGTTATCAAAACTCGGGGAAAACAATGCCTCTCCTTCAAAATACCTTGGCTCCGGTTAAAAGCTTACCTTACCTCCAAAATTTCCCTAGCCACAGTAAAAATCCTACCTTACTTCAGAAATATCTCTAGCCTTCGATAAGATTCTGACCTTACGTCTGAAATGTCTCTAGCCTCCTATAAAATTTCGACCTTACCTTCGATATGTGTCAAGCCTCCAGCAAAATCTCGAGTTTACCAATAAAATGTATTATGTCCCCACTAAATAGTCTAACTTATCTCTAAAATGTCTCTTGTCCTCTCGGTAAAATCCCAAATTTACCTCCGAAATATCCCTAGCAAAGTAAAAAGCCTACCTTACCTCTGAAATGCCTCATGACTCTGGTAAAAAGCCTACCTTACCTTCAAAATATCTTTTGTCCCTCAATAAATTCCAGAATTTACCTCCAAAGTGTCCATAGCACCGGTAAAAGCTTACCTTACCTCCGAATATATCCCATGTCCCAGTTAAAATCACGAATTCACCTCCAAAATGTCCCTAACCCCGGTAAAATCCTAAATTTACCTCCAAATGTCCCATATCCTCGATAAAATTCTGAATTTACCTCTAAAATATCCCATATCCCCAATAAATCCCGAAATTACCTCTAAAATACCTCATGTCACCAATAAAATCATGAAATTACCTCTAACAAGCCTCATGTCACCAGTAAAATCCAAAAATTACCTTTTGAAATGCCTTAAATCCTCGACAAAAACCTGCAGTTATCCCTTAATTTTTTCCTGGTAAAAACCTAAGTTTACCCTTGAATTGGCACTTAGTAAACCCAAATTTACCCTAAATTGTTGCCCGATAAAAACCTACGTTTACCCCTAAATTTTGGTCTGCTAAAACCCAAATTAACGTCTATATCACCATAGTTACAAGGCCTTAACTTTCCCAACGAAACCCTATAGGGGTGAAAATCTAAAATTACCCCTTCAGCTAGTAAGACCTTTGTCTACCCACCGAAACCCTATCGGGGTAAAAATGTGAAATTTCCCCTCTATCGGCAAGGCCTCGACCTTCCCACCAAAATCCTATTGGGGTAAGAATCCAAAATTTCTCCATCCAACTTTTAAAAACCCAACCTTCCCATTGAAATCTTATGCGGTGTAAAATCCCGAAATTACCCCTCATTGGCAAAAACTCGACATTGCCCTACCGGATAACATTCCAAAATTACCCTTAAGCTCCACAAAAAGCCTTAACCTTGATGTAGGTATTTGTGTATTGAGTTCATGCATATCGAGTCAGTGTCATGCATTCAGAATCATTCTTGTAACGGAGGCCGACTCCTTAAACTGGACCATGCATCACTTGTATTAGCGGTTATCATGTAGTTATATCATACTTGTAATTGTATCATGCACATGTATCATCTCTCTTGATGTTGACCCAAAACAACTTAACCCTAACTGAGTCAAGTCTTACTCCCTTTCCTTTTGCAAGAGTTTGTCATCTTGATTATGAAGACTAGGTATAAAGTTGAAGAGATTATCATCTCCTTTAACCAATGACAATAACAGAATAAATGGTCGAGCTCCTAGCTACAGTCAATGATTAAGCTAAGTCTCTAAAGCACATGAACGCCCATGTAGAGCAAATCAAGAGTGCTAACTTCCAGGAAAATTTGGCATGAAAAGTTGAAAGTATGGTCCATTAATTCACCAATAGTGGACTATACTTTGACGTAGCCCCTGATAAATTAAAAGAAAAAATAAACTTCCCTGAGAATTTCTCCATTGAAGACATCCCAAAGTTTAAGTCAATAGACGATCCAAGATATCATCTTCGCAACTTCAGGGCCACCATGGCCATCAAGGGGATAGATCGTGAAAAATTCCTAAGATTCTTTCCCATGTCCCTAGGGCTAACCTATCAAAAAAGGCTCTACGACTAAGGGACCAGGAAACCGAGACATAGGAGGATATCACCAATGCCTTAATTAACTAATACAATCCCAATGAGAAATTATAAACAATTATCTGATAATTAGAGGCTCTTCGACAAGGCACCAACTAAGGGTTTCACGACCTATCTGAAGCGTTCGAGAGAATTAGCCTCTCAAATGTTCTCGAGGCCATCTGAAAAAGAACTTGTGAGAAACTTCATCTTAAGTCTTCTACCTGAGTACAAGAACCATATGAAGTACTTGGGTCTTGAATCTTTCGAGCATGCCTATAGCATTGGCACCAACATTGAGGATGATCTGGCACAGAATCAGCGGTGATCAATGAATTTGGGAAAAAATTGAAACCGACTCCCTTTCCAAATTTGATGACTCAATGTTCTTGAGGCTATAATGACTCTATTGATGACCCGTCCGCTTACGACTCTACTTGTCTAGGAGGATGACTCTACTAATAACCCATCTTCCTTGATCACCTATAGAAGCGATGATAAATCTAAAAAGTCATCAAAGAAAACTGAATGCGTCAATCACAAGGCTTTCTCGTTACCCTTTGGGCTTGAAAAAAAAAGATGTCCAAATATCTCTCCTAATTCATGACATTCATCCATCAAAACTAATAGTGCTAGTTCTTGACATGATGCACGAATAAAAGAAGACAATGAGAACCACAACTCCTAGTGGCAAGATAAAGATTGTCACAGGAGAAGACCCAATGCTGAATGAGTCGAGTTGTTTGAGTTAGAGTCACAATCTAAGTTTAAGTCAATCAAGTCTGAACGCAATGAGTCTAAGGTTTTGTCAGTTGTGTCATATGGAGAAACTCATAAATACTCCTTTAATGTAACAATCCCTGAATTCAATAAACATTTCCTTTTCTTTCTCATTCCTTTTTCTTCTATCTTGAAATCATGTCTCCCCATTTAGCGGTCCGATAACAAAATAATCCTAATAAGTGGACTTAGCTTGGGTCGAGATTGAGTATGTGTAAATCCAAAAATACCTCAAACCCAACCCAAAAAAGGCTCAAATACAAACCCGAACCCAAGACACTAACTTGGTCCAAACACATAATCCAAAGTTGCAAAATTATATTATCAAAACACCAAAAATAAACCCCTAAACCCCGTGAAAAACTAAGGTTAGGAGCTCTTATGCTCGATGCAAGAACGAGCGTCGAATGTAGCAACTAAAATGGAGCGGGAAGTTGGATGTCCAACGCCAAGAGTGGGCATCAAACGCTCACGCTTGCTACAAATCAGCTCCTCTTCTACTCCTTTTTAACTCATCTTCTGCAAGCATCTGACGCCCAATCTCAACATTTGACTCCCAACCCCTGAGCGTCAGCCAAAAGCGCTCTTGTCACGTTTTAAGCCTATTTTCATATAAGCAAAAAAGTCCTTTCTTGAGTGTCTGACGCACAACCCAGGCATCTGAAGCCCTAAGGTGGCATTAAACGTACAAACTTTGCGTCCAATGTAAGGAAACGTACTCTTTTTGCATATAAAAAGCCCTTATACTATGACTACTTTGATGAAAAAGGGGTTGAAGTTTGCATGGAGTGACAAGTGTAAAGAAGACATTCAGACCTTAAAAAATTGTTTAACCTCAATAGCACATGTCTTGGCATTGCTTGATGGTACTGAAGAATTTAAGGTATATAGTGATGTATTTAAGATTGGATTTAGTTGTGTTTTAATGCAAAAAGGAAAAGCCATCACGTATGCTTTGCTTCAACTAAAACTGTATGTGGCTAACTATCCAACTGATGATTTAGAGCTCGAGGCGCTTGTGTTTGCTCTGAAATTATAGACATTAAATGTAGCTAACTATCCAACTAAAACTATATGTGGCTTTATCCAACTCAGCCAAACAATAATGCCATACATATCGGCATTTATTTTGTACAAAAGAAAACCGTCATGCAGCTCGTAATCATCTAAATTTGACATGATCTTAAAAATAAAATTCACTAATCATTTTACAAAAAAATTTAGACTACAACTATACTAAACAAAGAATGCAAGCGTACAAATCTAGTGAGATACAAATATTACCTCTCACCAACGACCATAAATGGTAAAGAAAATAGATTTAACAATTATCATAAATATTAGACAAAAAATTATAACTAATTAAACTCGTTACAAACATTACTTGAGAGTTCAAAGGAAGTGTTTGGTTCATGACAAGTACTTCATCTATGTTATTTTTTTACTTGGAATACTTTTCAAAACAAGTTTGTCAATGCGTATTAATATATTTAATTATACACAAGTAAAAATTATAAAAAACTGATATATTAAAACTATATATTGAAAGAAATCTACTAAAATCCCAAATATCTAAAGGTTTGATATTAGCCATTACCACCTCCCCAAGGATACAACTAAATCTAGTAACTAGTCATTGTAAACCCATACCGCGTTCCTAATTCGTGTGAACCAAACACCCCTTAATAATTCTTAACACATGCGTAGTAATATCAAGTGTGAAACAATGTACAGCTGAAAGTTAAGCAAATAATACGCCAGTCTTGAAATATACACTCACAGAACCGGCCAAACCTAACTGTATCATATGTGAAATCACTTGCCCAAAAAAAAAAAAAAAAAAAAACCATATGTGAATTCCCGACTCGAACAATGATTATATTGGCACATAAAAGAGAAAGAAGCATAGGAACACAGTTACTGCTCAAAACAAATCAGAGGAAGAACAAATCCAGATGATACTATTCAACACAGAATGTAAAAACCTAATAAAGTAATAAGATGGGTTAAAAGGGCAGATTGAAGACTTAAATAATCCTGTGAATATGTTAGACTTGGGCAGTGCCTTCAGTGAACTTGGGATCTTCACATCTGTATTTACCATCAGGTCCGATTCCAAATCCCTTCGGATCAGCAAACACATTCTCAAGAAGTTGGCTTCGAAGAGGAGCAGGGCTTTTATCTGCGAAGTCAACAGCATCCTCAACTACTTCGTCTATTTTATTCTCAATGGCCTTCAGGTCAGCTTCGCTGGCCAAATTGTTCTCAGTCAAGTACTTCTTCAGAGCTGCTATTGGATCTCTAGTGTTGTAGTGAGCCTTCTCAGCTGCCAACACAGGTGAATTTTGTTGTTAAATGCAGAATAATTTGAATCCATTGTCTAGTTTCATCTCCATTGAAAGTGTAATGTTATTAGATGCAGGTTGGTTTGAAAATAAATTCAAGATTCCACCTAAAATCACTACGATGGTATTGCTGTTATTACTCTTACACCTAATGATCTTAAAGCAAAAGTTCAGAAAATAATGATATAAGATGGCGTGATGTACTCCTTCATGTGGTTAGTAGACCAATCAAAACAAGAAAAGGGAGAGACGCACAATTTCAAGTGAAAAATATCGGGATACCCATCCATAGAACTTCATCTGAGCCATGCTTGAGTCAGGAGATGTGAAAAAATTTCATTGATATCCTACACTGATACCCTATGACTTCAAAAAAAGTGAAATTAGCAGGAAAAGGGTTTAAAGGGAAAGCCTTGAGCTGGGAGTGTGACATCTCAGGAATTGGGGAGTTTTCTCAATTTACAAGAAAAAGGGTTCAAAGGGAATGCACAGTTCAAATGCTCCCTTGTTGAATGAATTCTATGATGAAAGTTCTTTATTAGAGTCTGTTATTGATAGTGAGTGGTTGGAAACCAATTGACTCACATTACACAACGAAATATTTTTTTTTTATTTCTTTTACCAAAACTAATCACAAATAGATTGAAGAGGAACACTTTGGGTTTGGATGAAAATGACTCTAAGATCTCACGGCATATACACAAACTACTCATTGCAAGTTAAACGAGTTAGGAGAAAACTTTTAGGCAAAAATGTCACTTCAGTTAATAGAGATCATGAAGGGAATTTAAAGAGTGCAAACGCTATTTTTGGTAGTATAGCACTAGAGCATCAAATGTTTATTATTAAGAATGTAGGCATGGATAAGCTTTAAAATCATCACATCTTTGTCACATCAATACAATTCAAAAATGACCTGATTAAGGCACATAGATTATTATTAACAACAGTCAACTCAAAGGAAACATTATAATTACAAAAAACAGAATGAGAAGTAAAATCAAATAAACTTACCAGGATCACGAAGCTCATCAGGATCAGCCAAAGAGTGACCTCTAAATCTGTAAGTCTCACATTCTACCAAGGTAGGACCTTCCCCTCTCCTAGCCCTGTCAACTGCCTCCTTAGCCACCTCTCTAACCTTCAAAACATCCATGCCATCCACATGGACGCCTGGCATTCCAAAAGCAGGCCCCTTCTTCCAAATTGCAGGATCAGATGTTGCCCTTGTATGAGACATCCCAATTGCCCACAAATTGTTCTCCACTACAAAAATAATAGGCAATTTCCATAATGCAGCCATGTTCAAACACTCAAAGAACTGCCCATTGTTACAAGTCCCATCTCCAAAGAATGCCACAGTCACATCATCACAGTTCTCCTTAAGCACCTCTCTCTTATATTTGCTCGTAAATGCAGCTCCTGTAGCAACAGGAATTCCTTCCCCAATGAAGGCAAAACCACCAAGTAGGTTATGTTCCTTGGAGAACATGTGCATAGACCCACCTTGCCCTCGGCAACAGCCAGTGGCCTTACCAAAGAGCTCGCTCATCACAGATCGAGCAGGGACACCCTTGCTAAGGGCATGAACGTGATCACGGTAAGTACTAACTACAGAATCTTTCTGGGTTAATAACTTGATAAACCCAGTTGAAATTGCCTCTTGCCCATTGTACAAATGGACAAATCCAAACATTTTCCCCCTGTAATACATTTGGGCACACATATCCTCAAACACTCTACCCAAAATCATGTCTTCATAAAGCACAAGACCTTCCTCTTTAGTGATCAACTACAAAAATATCACCATAAAGCAGAATATCAACAGCCCAAACTTTCTCTCTATTGGATAACAAAATTATTACAAAAAATAAATAAATAAACAAAGAGAACCAAATAATTGTAACTCGAGTTACTTTGGTTTCTATTGGATTGTGGTCGGATCAGGTCAGTTTTCGACAGCTCTAACTATATTCTTACAAAATTAAGTTTGACTTGCTAATAATTGTAAGAATCAATAAACTCTGATCACAATTTATTTAATATACTTTATAAAATTATAAATGGCACCCATCTCTTTTCTAAAACCAATTGTACACCTGGCTATATGATATCAGACAATATAGATTCAAACATGCAAATTAGCTAATACTCATCTTAGTCGTGTTAATGTTCAAACTATCATACAAAAATAAATCAGTGAACATCTTTTTTCGGGTTCAGAGAAAAGCTGAAAACAAAAAAGATAAAGAACAGGCACTAAATCAAGGTACCTCAAGTGACAAAATAACAAAGAAGTAAAATCCAAAGGTGGGTTACATAGAAAATATACCAGATTGGAAGGTGACGTAGTAGATTTTGGCTTCCTCTCCTTGACAATCTCAGAAACAGCAACAACAGAAGCAGAAACAGGGGAAGATTTAAAGGGTACCTTAGAAAATTGGCGAAGTTTATTAACAGATCCAAGAAAAGAGGTCGGGACAGATTTAAGAGGATCAAAAAGGGGTTTGTCATTGGATCTGTGATTACAAGAAATGGAGTGGAAGATTTTGGGGACAGCCATTGCTGAAGACATGATGAAGGAGAGGGGCAATGCAGAATTAAGGGGTGATTGATGAAAGAATGCAAGAGAAGAAATGGGGGAAAACAAGAGAATGGGGAGTGTTGAGGGGATTAAAAGAAGTTGTGAAAGGCGGAGTAAACAAAGAAGGAGAGTTGGTGACGTTGTTCACCTGAACAAAATAAAGGAGGTGGGGATGTTTTGTTTTGATAGTGATGAGACTTGATCACCATAGGAATTATTACGGATATGAAATATGTGAAATTGCTAGTAACCAATCTGGTTATGACTCGGAGAGCTAAACTCATACTCATACACCAATTTAATGAGACCTAAAGTCAATACGAAATCAATAAGATCATATATTTCAAAATTCAAATCAGATCTCTATGTGACTTGAATATAACCTGATTTGTTAATGACCTGATCTACTAACAATCTGATTATGTATAACCAAATTTTACTGACATGTTAACAACCTAATTCTATATGATCATTTTGTTGTCTTCAAATATATGAATATGATTAATGTATATTTCATGGTTTAATAGCCCATGAAACTACTTTTCCTTTAACTTATCATAAGCCTAATGTTATTTAGAGTGAAAGAAATAAGAAAAAATAATTTGGACCTAAAATGGAAGAGTTTTGACTCTTTGGATCTATCTCAAAATCTACAAAGCTTTCGTTTTAAGTCAAATTGTGTTAGAAACTAGACATTTACAATATATCACATGACTCTAAAAAGTTAAAAACAGTTTATACACATGTAGTTATGTTGTGGTGGTTTATATATAATTATATGTAGTTTATTGTATAGCTTGTCAACTCTATTGATATAATACACGATAGGCACTTAAAAAGAAAATCTTAGTTACTTAAAAGTAACAAGTTATGAGCTAATTCATTGCCATTTGTAACACAACACTTCCCACATTTACCCACTTTTTATTAATTGACCATCATATAAACAAGTTATCAAATGATTTGACCCAAGATTACTTAATATGATCCAAGATGAATATAACAGAATAGTAAGAAATCAAATCGTAAAACGATAATAATAAGTTATCATGAATTACCGATAGAAACCCGATAAGGCCTGATGTAGATTTCAATTGAAATATAGATAACCCAATACCATAAGTGACTTAAGCTTAAATCTTACCAAAGCGAACAACTCGTTCAAGAACTTATTTGAATTGATCCAAACTAACAATGGCCCAAACCTAAAATCCACTTGAATTAAAAATAACCCGTTTATAGGGGCTTAAAAGGTGAAATTTTAAGGGTAGGTAAACCCAACTAGATTTTGGGTGGATGATTCAATGAGTAAATCACCACTAGAGAACCCGATTTTTTTACAACCCAACCTTCTTTTTCGGTGAAAAGATAGAAAGGGAATCTCCCCCAGTAGTGCCCTACTATATTTTCTCATCAAAGAGAATCTACTACATAGCTTTGCAAATTTAAAAGCGTCAAGGAGTCGCCATCAAACATTTATAGGCTATTCGAACATCCTTGGGCTTGAATCCCAAAATGACTCACGTAAGTGGTATACGAACTATGAGAAGATTCAGAAATGAACATCTTATTTCAATTTGAGGATATGTGCATGGCATATCTTAAATCAATTTTAGTTCATAGGGAAACATGCAAAAATAAAGGCAAAGCACAGTCTAGCTTTAGTCGGTTTAGCAAGTTAAGAATTATGAATATAGATCTAGATTAGGAGGTCATGATAACCGTTCTTTTAGGTCATTTAACTAAAAGAATAGTTATGCAAACAATATTTATACACACCCTAATACTACTACAACTAGTGTAGTGGTAAGTCGGGGATCGAACCACAAGGACAAGAGGCGATAGCTTATAGACTTGATGTAAAGGATTTAAATGGGGTTTGAACAGAATTATACTAATAACAGAAAAATAAAGCAAGAACTAAAACAATGTTATACTTATGAAAAGAAAATGGGGATAGATTAGTTCCACCCTAGGAAGGATAATCAAACTATCAATACGCTAAATTAGGAGAAATCAGTCAACAATGAATCATGACGCTCAAGATGATGAGAGGAAGTTTGTGACCCTATAAATCACACGAACAACCTATAATCGCCCTCTGTCTCCAAAGGAGTGGCAGGACAAGATTCGCATCGAATATCAATCAATCAACTGTTAACAATCTCAAATCCTAACTCTACGCATGAAGAACGAGCCAACCCAGGGTTTCACCAATCAAACCCCTAAGAAGACTACTCACACATAGTAATAATAAAAGACATGATTAAAAACATGAATAGACTGAATGGAAATAAACAAGAGAACGAAAACTAAGAACTATAACCGAACCAACGACTACTCTATCAAACGGTAAACGAAACAACGATTATAGCTAGAGGAATGAAATCAAGAAAAACAATACTTGAAAGCATTAAAAGAACTAAAACAGAAAAGAAATAATACCTTGCATAAACGAAATTGTATGAACGAAATAGGAACCGAATCCGAAATACAAAGCTTAAAAACTAGAACAACGAAAGCTGTAAATCTAAACTAATGCATAAAAGAAATGAAAAGCTTTAAAGTGATGTTCTAGGTTGAGGCACAAAAGCTCTCAAAGTAGGCATAAGGTTATGTATAGAGAAAAAGGGTATTTATACCCTAGGGACAAAAGGAGTAAAACCCTAGGAAAAACCCTCGAGCGCCGACTAAAGAAAGAACCAAAATATGCGGGAAAGAAGGCCATTCGGCCGAATGAAGGGTGGATTCGGCCGAATGGCCACCCATTCGGCCGAATGGGTATGCCATTCGGCTATAACAGAAGTTTGGCGTTTTTGCGATCTGTCCACCATTCGGCCGAATAAGTGGAACCATTCGGCCGAATGGGCCTTGATTCGGTCAAATGACTTCTCATTCGGCTATTCCCGAGAGCTTGATTTATGTGCTTGAATCCCTGTCCACCATTCGACCGAATGGATGTCAGATTCGGTCGAATCTGAACCTAAACCTTGCTGAACAGTTCCTTTGAAGTGCCTAGTGGCTTCTAGAGTTTATGGAATCTTGGAGAGTGACTTGGAACACATGCCCAAGCTATGATACGCGCATTCAAACTCTTGATAGAAGTGTCAAAGCCTCGAACACGTCTCATTTTACCTCGAAATCATCGAGATCACCTGAAATGACCTAAAAACAGCTCGAGGACAAGATCAAGGTAAAATTGAATGTAACGTGCATAAAACCAATATAAAAGCACGAAACTCGACACTAAAATGAGGTTGTAAACGTGCTCTAAAATGAGCACATCAACTTCCCCCAAGCCAAACCTTTGCTAGTCCCTAGCAAATGAACTAGCAAGACAGCACCGTGAGCAAAACTCATGAAAAGCAAGGTGAGCGGAAAACAGGACAATGCCAGCCGTGTACGCGCAAAACTCTTCCCTAGCCATGGGTGTGCAAGTACAATGGACTCAAAAGAGCATAATACCAAGATAAAAGACGTTTTCCACAGACTCGAGTTCACTGGAAAAGCTACAACACAGGCTATGCCACCCACTACCTAATGAGGTCACAAGTCTACGCTCCCCATGCTATTTCCCAAAAGATGTGGGAAATTTCTAGTACGCTCGTGTGTTTAATATGGTACGTGTTTCGCTCATAATCATCCGACTTAAGATGAGTCGGGAATTAAACACTCAATCAAGGAGAAATCTTAGGGATTGTATCCTATCTACTCTCCAGCATAGAACTTGCTAATCAGGCCAAGTCGAACAGGTTTGGAAACGGTTGCAATGTAGGCTGGGATCAAGGTAGGGTAAAATTTGGGGATGTGGAGTTCAAGTAGAGGATAGTAAGCAATCCAAGGTAATCAAACCAAGGATGGCTACGTCTTCCGAAAACCATGCCACTTCCCAAAATTCTTTGGATACGCATAAATGAGCTCATTGCACCAACTTTATTCTCGAATTTTTTCTTTTTCTATTTTTTTCTTTTCTTTTTCTTTTCTTTTTTTTTTCTTTTTTTTTTCTCTTTTTTTTTTTGTTTTCAATAAAATATTTCTAAAATAAACTAAGAGTAATGTAAAGAGTCATATCATACGACAACGATTTTTCCAACCAAAATCTTTTACCGCAATGCAACGGGCACCACTTCACTGTAATCACTTGACTATCCTCTAGGTAAGAAGAGGGAATATTTGGCTCATGTGGAGTTAGGTGATGTAGCTACGAAGAAAAGGTAACGGCACAAGATTGGCTTACCCTAAAGTCAATCAATATTCATGGTAGGCAATTTGGCCATGTAGCTGTAACTACAAACGTGTTATCATCCCTGGCCTTTAGAAAAGAAGACTATGCTGGAGGAGAACAGACACAATACTTAGACTCTCTAACTAGCACTTTATAACATAGGACTCATAATGGAGTCCTAGAAGGCTCCATCCTCACTAGGCTAGTTGAAAATGTGCCTCAAAAGGTAGTCATCCAAGCCGCAAACCAAGCAGGACCAGATCCCCCAAGTCAGGTGGAAAACAATCAATTTCCCAAAACAGGCACAAGGCTAGGAAAAGCATGAGTATGCATAAGACCACTATAATGTACACGTCAGGAGTTAGCATGTCAGTTTCATAACTCAAGCACATTAATCATGATACACCTAGACATGCAAACTAAAAAAAAAGGCAATAGCTTCCATAATGCGGATCTTTCAAAGCTTTGAAAACACAAGGACCCTCCCCCAAGCTAGCTCAAGAGCCGTCCCGACGCTTGGGAGAGAAGAAACAAAAGGGAGAAAGATCAGCATTATGGAGGTTGTTGCTATACAAATTAACAAACAAAACAAACACCGGGTTATCTCCCGTAAGTACTTTTGTTTAACGTCGGTAAGTTCGACACATTTAGGCACAAATTTATACAGAAAAAGAAAACAAAGAAATTATACCTGCCGTAGGAGTGGATTCACTCCTAGCATCACCATCACCTCCAGCGTGGGGAGTCAAAACTCTCCACCGAGCCGTAGTGGCGGAAGTAAGCAATGGAGAACCAGGGTCATCTGGAGGTGGGTTAGAATGCGGGGCTCCCCCAAGCCAGGGTGGAGCCATCAGTCTTTTTTTTCTTTTTCTAGCCCGTTTCCGTTTACGGGCTGGCTCGTCAGTTCCCTCAGATTTATAATATGTCTCCGTTGGCAGAGCAATTCCCTTTGCAACCCCATAAATAAGACGTTTTTGTGCGTCTTCCCCATCTGGCACCTCAACTGTTATTGGAGCAACAGAAACACTACACCTCTTGACTTCTCTTTCAGCATCATTCTCGACTACCCTAAAGGAACAAATCCGCTCGACCATGGGTTCCTTTGAAGATTTAGAAAAGGCAAAAACAACCTTCTCGTGGGCTACCCTAACGGTTATAGTCTCTGATTCACAGTCGATCAGGGCACCCAAAGTCTTCAAAGCATCCCTCCCTAAGATGAGAGGAGTATAAGGATCCTCGGCCATATCGAGCACCACGAAGTCACATGGTACTACTATGTTCCCTACTTGGATCGGAAGGTCCTCAAACTCCCCACATGGCACTTTTATACTACGGTCGGCCAACTAGATTGTTTTCTGTGATGGCTTGAGGTCGAAAGTGAGTTTCTTGGCAATGGACATCGGCATTAGGCTAATGGAGGCCCCAAGGTCAGCGAGTGCTCCCTTAGAATTGAGTTTTCCAAGGGTGACTGGGAGCACAAAGGGTCCTCTAGCTTTTTCTTTCTTTGCCCACGTGCCCTGAATGATGGCACTTACTTGCTCTGGCAAGCTAATCACTTCGCCCTCTAGCTTTCTCTTGTTCCTTAGGAGGGTTTTCAGATATGAAGCATATTGCGGCATTTGCTCCATGGCCTCTAGGAATGGTATTTTCATTTCAAGCTGCCGCATATGCTCTAGGAATGTAAGAAACTTTTCTTGAAGTTGCTTCTCTACCTTTTTGTAAGGAAAAGGTAGAGGCGGAGCATGTTGACGCTCGAGTTTCCTCCTTTCCTGTATCTCCCTCCATCTCTCATCTTCGTCATTCTTCTTCCCCTCACACCCCTTGATTGTGACATTGTGCCCCTCCTTTTCTTTACCATCCTCAAGGTTCTCCTTGTGCTCATTTTCTCTCAGAAAATCACTACCCTTCGAGGGATCTTCCCCTAAATCTTCTCCATTGGCTACAGCTGGAGAAGAATGTGAGGTTCCAGATCCTAGGAAGATCGCCTTACAGGTGTGATGCTTAGGGTTAGAGTCAGGAGGGTTTTGTGGTGGAGGCTGGGGAGATGGGTTTTGTTGGGGGTGAGAAGGATATGGCAATGGTGGGGGTGGACTAGCCATCTGCGCAAGTTGTGACTCAAACAACTTCTGTTGCGCCTGAAGTTGTTGCATTTGATTCATCAGAGTTTGGTTGATGTTTGAGAGGGTTTGGTTTTGCTGCGTAAGGGAGTTCACTTGGGTGGAAAGGAATTCATTAGTTGGAGGCGGGTTTGGTTGAGGCTGTATGGATGGATAGGGTAGGTTGGTGTTGGGTCTTGGCATTGTAGGGTATGGCCTATTCCCATTCGGCCTAGGAAAACTCCCATTCGCTTGATTGGTAGAGTTGTACCCTTGGTAGGAGTTCCCTTGGTTAGAATTCGGGTTGAAGGGAGGTCTAGAGGGTTGATTGATGTAAAGACCTTGCTGAGCAAACCCTTGGTTATGACCACCATATCCTATTGCTGCCACATAATCGGGATTATACCCGTATCCATCATAGTTCATGACCGGGGGTCCTTCTTGGTTATACCCCCCGCAATTAACAGCCGTTATGTGCTCGGAATTTGCACCTCCACAGTATGATGTATCATGATTGGTGGCCCCACATATTCTACATGAAAAGAGCGTCTCTTTAACCGATGATACATTAGAGCTACCTTGGGCATATTTGAACTTGGACAGCTTCTTATCCATGATAGCCTCGATTTTTGAAGTAATCGTGTCCAAGTTACTTGAATCCATCCCTCCTCTCGGTAATCCACTGCCCCTTGCTCCTCCCCAAGAACTATTTTTAGCAACCTCCTCAATCCTAGCCCTCACTTGATTGCATGGGACTTTCGAAAGCTGGCCACCAACAGCGGAGTCTAGGAGTGCCTTGGTGGAGTCGTTTAGACCATCATAGAAGAATGTATTAAGATGGTTCTCCCCGTACTCATGATGGGGGCATGCTCTTATCATTCTCTTAAACCAACTCCAAGTGGCACTAAGGTTCTCATCATCCTCTTGAGTGAATGACGCAATTTTCTTACGCTAATCCTGTGTTCGAACTGTGGGATAGAACCTTTCTAGAAACGCTGTCTTTAATTGAGCCCAATTAATGAGTGAGTTGGGCTCTAAGCATTTATACCAGTCCCGAGCATCACCGGATAAACTCAAGTGAAATAGATGCATCCTTACATAATCCGGGCTATTGGGGCATGGAGGTATGAGACCGCAAATATCTGAGAATGCCTCCAAGTGTTGAAGAGGGCATTCATTTCTCAAACCGCAAAAAGGGGTCTCTTTCACCATCCGGGTGAATTGAGGATGTATATGATAGGGGTTCGGGGCTATGGGCAACACTACACCTCCTTGAAATTCTTGGGACCCAGGTGTCCCAAATTGACCATAAAGTTGTTGGTGGTTTTCGTCCATTGGTGGTGTAGGGTGGTTGGAGGTATTTGGCTGCGATGAGGTTTGGGTTGGAATTCTCCGTTTGCTGCGTTGAACCTCAGGGTCGAATGGTTCTAGTTGTTGATTTGATTGACGTGTGCTATATGGCATGCAAACAACACTAGAGACCAAGCGTAAGTACTGACAAGCAGATTATTAGACAATAAAACAAATAAAACTAAAATGATTTACACCAAGAATATAATCTAAACACAACGCCTTGTCCCCGGCAACGGCGCCATTTTGATAACCGTTCTTTTAGGTCGTTTAACTAAACGAATAGTTATGCAAACAATATTTATACACACCCTAATACTACTACAACTAGTGTAGTGGTAAGTCGGGGATCGAACCACAAGGACAAGAGGCGATAGCTTATAGACTTGATGTAAAGGATTTAAATGGGGTTTGAACAGAATTATACTAATAACAGAAAAATAAAGCAAGAACTAAAACAATGTTATACTTATGAAAAGAAAATGGGGATAGATTAGTTCCACCCTAGGAAGGATAATCAAACTATCAATACGCTAAATTAGGAGAAATCAGTCAACAATGAATCATGACGCTCAAGATGATGAGAGGAAGTTTGTGACCCTATAAATCACACGAACAACCTATAATCGCCCTCTGTCTCCAAAGGAGTGGCAGGACAAGATTCGCATCGAATATCAATCAATCAACTGTTAACAATCTCAAATCCTAACTCTACGCATGAAGAACGAGCCAACCCAGGGTTTCACCAATCAAACCCCTAAGAAGACTACTCACACATAGTAATAATAAAAGACATGATTAAAAACATGAATAGACTGAATGGAAATAAACAAGAGAACGAAAACTAAGAACTATAACCGAACCAACGACTACTCTATCAAACGGTAAACGAAACAACGATTATAGCTAGAGGAATGAAATCAAGAAAAACAATACTTGAAAGCATTAAAAGAACTAAAACAGAAAAGAAATAATACCTTGCATAAACGAAATTGTATGAACGAAATAGGAACCGAATCCGAAATACAAAGCTTAAAAACTAGAACAACGAAAGCTGTAAATCTAAACTAATGCATAAAAGAAATGAAAAGCTTTAAAGTGATGTTCTAGGTTGAGGCACAAAAGCTCTCAAAGTAGGCATAAGGTTATGTATAGAGAAAAAGGGTATTTATACCCTAGGGACAAAAGGAGTAAAACCCTAGGAAAAACCCTCGAGCGCCGACTAAAGAAAGAACCAAAATATGCGGGAAAGAAGGCCATTCGGCCGAATGAAGGGTGGATTCGGCCGAATGGCCACCCATTCGGCCGAATGGGTATGCCATTCGGCTATAACAGAAGTTTGGCATTTTTGCGATCTGTCCACCATTCGGCCGAATAAGTGGAACCATTCGGCCGAATGGGCCTTGATTCGGTCAAATGACTTCTCATTCGGCTATTCCCGAGAGCTTGATTTATGTGCTTGAATCCCTGTCCACCATTCGACCGAATGGATGTCAGATTCGGTCGAATCTGAACCTAAACCTTGCTGAACAGTTCCTTTGAAGTGCCTAGTGGCTTCTAGAGTTTATGGAATCTTGGAGAGTGACTTGGAACACATGCCCAAGCTATGATACGCGCATTCAAACTCTTGATAGAAGTGTCAAAGCCTCGAACACGTCTCATTTTACCTCGAAATCATCGAGATCACCTGAAATGACCTAAAAACAGCTCGAGGACAAGATCAAGGTAAAATTGAATGTAACGTGCATAAAACCAATATAAAAGCACGAAACTCGACACTAAAATGAGGTTGTAAACGTGCTCTAAAATGAGCACATCAGATCACTTTGTTAATTGTCCACAAGATTAAGGATTCCTATGGCTGGTTATCCAAATTTATATTATTAGGTGTGATTTCTTTTCAAAAGGTCTTAATTAATGCATAAGATAAAAGTGGTCATACACATTCATAACATAGTAAGGATCATGAAATTAATCAAATGAAGATTTAGATCTAAAGAGACCTTTCTCCATGACATACTTCAACTAAGCACAAGGGCCTAGTTCATAAAGAATTATGTGTTTAGTCTTAGAACACCAATTACATGAAGAGGAAAAAACAAGATCACAATATGCTTTATGATGCTTGAACAAGAAATGAGTCTTAAGGATAATTATTATATGTACATTCAAGTATGACATACACCTAGGGGTTGCTCATAAAAAGAGCCGAAGATTGATTGAGACTAGAGAGAATGGAGATGTCCAAATCTCTTCATTATAGACTAAAGAAAAATAAACTTGCATAATGTAATAGATTACATTAAATAAAGGATGTGAGTTATGCCAACACATCAACAAACTAGTTCTTATCTCTTGGAAGATAAGTGAACTTAGTTTAAGGGATTTGCTTAGTGAATTGTTCAAGGTAAGCTTGATAAGGAGCAAGGCTTTCACTGCAAACTTTCCATCTTTAGAAGATTTGGTTGATTATTAAGGAGGAATCACCATAAACTTAAATCCCCTAGATGTCTAAAGATATTGCTGCTTTTAGACCTAGAATGCAAGCTTTATACTTAACGGTATTGTAGGTCGCCTCAAAGTTTGACTCATATAGGAGTGTGCTCTTCGTTTGGAGACATCAAGAGTATCCCCGCACCACATCCTTTATTATCGGAGGTGCCATCAAATTATAATGACCAACTGTTGTTTTCTATTACAAGGAGATATTTGTCTAGGAGATCATAGTTTTCCTTGAAATCTTCTATTGGTGATTCAACCAAAAATTCTAAGACTGCAAATCCTTTAAGTTTCTTCTACAGGACATACTTGAGATCAAATTTGGTTGGCAAGACTAACCATCTCGAAAGGCTCTTATTGAGAGTGGGTTTCTCAAATAGATATTTGAGAGGATCCATTTTCAACAAGATGTGAACCGTGTGCAAAAGCATGAAATGACTGAGCTTTTTGGTGGCCTAAACTAGTGTGACATTGAGTTTCTCGAGATAAGTATATCTGGTTTTATACTTGAGAAGCTTTTTGCTGATGTAATATATTGTATTTTTTATTCCCTATTCCTCTTGGTTAAGCATAGCCCCAATTGTTGAGTTGGTGGAAATTTTTGCAACAACAATAATCATGGAAAATGAGGCATTTTCCAAAATCTTCTTCGCGGCATCTTCTCCAATCTAGAGATGACCTATTATAACGTCTTTGATCACCTAACCAACAATGGTCACATTGAGCCTATTGGTCCAATAAAGGACCCTCCTCTAGACAAAAGGAGTTCTAAATGGGATCCTAGTAAGTATTGCAAATTCCACCATGGCAAGGGTCACGACATCGAGGAATGCATTTAATTTAAGTATGTCCTTCAAGACATGCTGGATGATGGAAGGCTACATGTCCATCCTAGGGCCAAGCCTAACAACCAGATGCGCCCTCTTGTCATCTTGTCTTTCTATGAAGATGGACCCTCCTTTGATCCATCTTCACTCATCACTCTAGTTAGGGTCCCATCTTCTAAAATGGCAATCCTATTTCCATGAGGCTCAATAAAAGGCAAATGGGATAGCAATGATGAGGATGTCTACCTCGAATAAATTGCTCATATGGAAGCCCCAGCACAAAGTATCGATCCTAAATGGTAGTAGAAGGGGATGACCGATATCAATGCAATGACTTGGTTTGGAAGGATTCATAATTTAGTTTAGAATCCCATTCCAAACATTCTGATCCCTTTGGCTCTACCACCCCAGGAAGATCCCTAATAAAGCAGCTTGAAAATGACCTGACTTGAGGTTAATATTTGGGAGTTGATCACCACTTCCTTCGAATATTGAAATGCGCTCCTAAATGCATTAATAAAAATTAACGTTCCCTTGAGGACGTCTCCTAATGCCTTGATTAGCCTCTTTACCATAGAAAAGAAGAAGCTGCAAATATCATTCTCAGATGATGATTTGCATATAAAAGGGACCTCTTACCATAAGGCCCTTTACCTAACCATTATTCTAGTAATAAGAATATACCGATGACCTTGATTGACAATAGCTCAGCAAACAACGTATGTCCTCCCCGTATAGTAGAAACATTGGGTTTCTCTTAGAAGGACTTTATGCCCTTAGCGCAAGGGGTCCGGGCATACGATAACTCACATCGTCAATCCCCCCTCACTCGGGACCATTGGAAAGGAAGGTCACTTCTTAAGTGCTTCATATCAAAGCTTGTTTTAACTTCTTTTTCGGATGCCCTTGGATTCATGATTTGGGGGTCGTCTCCTCATCTCTCCACCAGAAGGTTAAGCTACCCTTCAAGGGAAATTCAATTGCAATTGATGCATCAATCGTCAAATTTCAAATTGAATAAGGACGATGAAGAAATCATTGGCTTTAGTGTCGAAGTTGCTATACTCAAACCAGACAGTGGCTTACCCTTCATCCTTCGTCCTACAGTCCAGGCCATGACGAGGAACCAAGGGTACTTCCCTAGACTGACTCTAGGTTGTAAGTTAACTCTTTTCGCACCATTGAAGGATCCAAGCATGCATTGAAACCATGCCTCCTAACTCTAGATGTACAGTTTGTTAAAGAGGGTGAGGTAGACATCTACAATGATTTCCCTAAGCCTTTTCTTCAATTGCGATCATGGAAGGTTCTACCTAGGCATTGAAACTTTTCAAGATTTCTACTTTCTTGATGATGACGAACCCAAAGAGTCATCTAAGTCCCCTAAATGCATTGATCAGCAAGCTCTATCATTATTGTTAGATCTCGAGAAAAGTTGAGAAAGAAGTCCAAGATACTCCTCAAAGCAATGACTTTGACCCTTTCAAGCTGATAGTGTTAGTTCTAGACATGGCACAGGGATGGAGAAAATTTGTGAAGATAACAACCCTTGATGGCAGCAAGCTAAATATTGTCACCGGAGAAGCCCGAGAATGGATGAGGCAGAATCTTTGGAGTTAGAGTTTGAATGTATATAGTTAAGGCCCCTAATGGTTACTCCACCTCTAAATTCAATAATATTTCTATTTCTACTTACTCCTCTTCTTCCACCCAGTCCCTACCACTAATTTCTTTATCTCAAAAAATCTAACTTTAAAATTATTAAAGTAATGAAAGAACATGAAAATAAATCACCTTTAATCAAAGAAACTAAAAAGATTAATATAGGTGCCAAACAGGATCAGAAATTTGTGCAAATTGGGTTAGCGCTATCCCCAAATGAATGCAAAGAACTTACACAGTTGCTCAAAGAATTTATCGATGTCTTTGCTTGGTCTTACAGAGACATGCCAGGGATAGAAAGAGATATTACACACCAAACTATTTCGATCCTCCTAGGGTAAAAGCTAATAAAATAGAAGTTACGGAGAATGAAACTGGATGTAACTTTGAAAATAAAAGAGGAAGTGGAAAAACAGCTAGAAGTAGGGTTCGTGAAAGTTGTAAACTACCCAAACTGAATTGTAAATATTATCCCCGTTACAAAAAAGGTTAGTAGGGTCTGAAGGTGTGTGAACTACCAAGATCTGAATCGAGCTAGTCCTAAATTTGGGTTTCCTCTACCCCACATAAACATTTTAGTTGATAACATAACAAATCATGCCTTGATCTTATTCATGGATGAGTACATAGACTACAACCAGATCCTAATTGTAGAAGAGGATATGGAGAAAACTACCTTTATAACTTAGTGGGGGTACCTGTTCCTATACAGTCATGTCGTTCGGCCTAAAAAACAATGGTGAAACTTTTTAGAGAACATCAACAACACTACTCCACGATATGATGCATAAAGAGGTGGAAGTGTATGTCGATGATACGATCGTTAAATTTAGAGATTGTGAAGGGTATTATATAGCCCTTCGAAAATTATTTGAATGACTTAGACAGTTCAACAAGAGGCTGAATCCATAGAAATATGCTTTTGGGTCACATCTGGTAAAATGTTAGGGTATGTCATTAGCTCTTGAGGCATTGAGGTTGATTTTTGAAAAATCAAGGTCATATTGGCTATGATACCCCTAAAAACAAAAAGAAGATTTGCGGCTTTCTAGGCCGGCTCTATTACCTCAACAGGTTCATATCTAAGCTAAATATGGTACGCAAGCCAGTGTCCCATGAACCGAAGAAAGATACACCAAATGATTTGAATGAAAATTGCTGGAAAGATTTCAATTAGATAAGAAGCTATCTCTTGAATCCACTAGTGTTTTTTCCAGCATTGTCGGGAATTCCTCTTTGTTAATACCTCATAGTCACCAACAATGTGGTCGGGCCATGCTTTCCCAAGAGGTATAAGGAAAGGAAAATGCCATCTACTACATCACCAAAAGGTCCTCGAGTATGAAACCAAATACACAAACCTCAAGAGATTTAGTGTTGCATTAGTTTAGGCCACCAAGAAGTTCAATTACTACATGCTTTTGCAAAAGAACACACCGTATCAAAATGGATTCTCTTAAATACCTATTTGAGAAGCCCACTCTTAATGGGCGCCTTTTGAGATGGCTAGTCCTGCTAGCTGAATTTAATCTCAAATATGTGTCACAAAAGGCAATTAAAGGATCCATAGTCTTAGACTTCTTGGCCAAATCGTTGATAGAAGATTCCGAGGAAAATTATAATATCCTAGACAAAGATCTCCTCATCATAGAAAACTACAGCTAGTCATTATAATTTGATGGTGCCTCCAACTAGAATGGATATGATGTGGGGATACTCTAGGTATCTCAAAACAGGAGCACACTCCTATATAAGTCAAAGACCACTATTAACGCCGCTAAGTATGAAGCATGCATTTTGGGCCTATAGGTAGCAATATTCTTAAGCATTTAGAAACTTTGTGTTTAAGGTATTTTCTCCTTTATAATCAACCAAAATTTCGAAAAATGGAAAGTTTGCAATGAGAGCCTTGCTTCTTAACAAGCTTATCTCAAACAATTGACCAAGTAGATTCTTGAAATTGAATTCACCTACCTTCCTAGAGACGAGAACCAATGTGAAGATGCACTAGCTCGAGTAGCATCAATGGTCAATATTCTATCAAATATGACTGGAATGCCCCTTGTAATAGAGAGGAAATTTAAAGCAGCATATGTCAATGTTCAAGATGGTGACGTAGGGGACGACAAACCCTAGTACGCTGATTAACCCAAGATACATACAATAGAAGGAGTACCCTCCTAAATCCTCTAAAAGAGATTAGAGAGTCTTAAGGCTTAAGGTAATCAAATTTATAAGCACACCCCTGAATGCGTTCATCTTAGGTGTATACATAAACAGGAAGCTGATATTGTAATGTCCTAGGTCCATGATTGAGTTTTTGGAACCTATATGAACGGCCGAATGCTAGATTGGAAAATAACACGACTTGGTTACTATTGGACCACTATGGAAGGCGATTATGCGCGATATGTTAAGACATGTGCTACTTGCCAGAAGTGCGTAAATTTTCAGCACATTCCTCCATCATTCTTGAATCCACATTCATCACCTTGGCCCTTCTTACCATGGGGTATTTATATCATTAGCAAAATAGCTTCTCCAGGCATAGGATGTCATGAATTTATCTTGGTCACAATAGACAACTTTACAAAGTGGATTGAATCTAAATCGTATAAATCTTTGGGTTCCAAGCAAGTGGCCCCATTCTTGGAGGAAAACATCATATATAGATGGTGTGCCTCATGAGCTCATAAGCGACCAAGGGGTCAACTTCCAAGGAGAATGCGCAGACTTTTTAGCCAAATACAAAGTTCAACACCATTGCTAGTCTCCATACAGAGCGCAGACAAATGAGGTAGCTAAGGTAGTAAATAAAAACATTAGGGTCATAATCTAGATAAAATTACGAAGATTGGCCAATGAAATTACACTTTGCTTTATAGGGATACAAAACGCCAATCAAGACTTTGACAAGCATGACCCCTTATTCTCTTATATACAGGATGGAAGTTGTCTAACCCATCGAGCTTCCTTCATTGAGGATTATTCTCAAGAACCAATTGCCTAAAGCTGATTGGGTCAAAGCAAGGTACGATGAGCTGATCCTATTGGACGAAAAAGGGCTCCATGCCACGCATCACGTTTAACTATATCAAGCAGGATCGAGAAGCACTTTAATTAAAAGTTTTGCACCCGATTCATTTAACAGGGTGACCTAGTGCTTAAAGCACTCTAGAATACAGTTTTAGATCCTCGGGGCAAATTTAAACTGAACTGGGCTAGACCCTATACTATTAAAAGAATCCTATCTAGAGGAGGCGTGCAATTAAATGCCTTAGACCCTTTAATCAGTTGAAGAAATTTATCTCTTCGCACCCTTCTATGGTGCATAACTACATTATGGCTTGATTCCCTTAGCAGATACATAGGCAACCTCATTTGAGCCCCGCTGCCCTATGTGTTTCCTAACCCAAAAGGAAACCTCTAAAATACATCGCACCATAAGTTTTGAATCTAATAGAAACTATTGAATAGAGCTATGTTTTGACTTGATTCCTTCAAGAGGATATATAAGCAACCTCTCACAAGGCCCGGTCATATTAAAATCAATAATCTTTGAGTTCCTAGCAAAGGTCCCATAGGAAGCCACTGTTAGGATAACACGGCTTATCGATTGGCCTGATTTGCCAATAAGGAGCTGCTATCATAGTGGCACGGCTTATAGGTTACCCTGCGGTGCAAATAAGGAAGTCACTATTAGGTGGCGCGGTTTAGAGACATGGCTTGCTATGCTAACTAGGAGTCGCTATCAAGGTGGTGTGACTTAGAAACATGGCCTGTCATGCTAGATAAGAGTCGCTATCATGGTGGAACAGCTTAGAGAAATTTCCTATTGTGCCAAAGAGACATGGTCTGCTGTGCCCCAAATGAAAGTCGCTACTAGGGTGGCTCGGCTTAGAGACACAACCTGATACGCGAAATGGGAGCCGCTATCAAGTTGGCACACCTTAGAGACATTGTCTCTTATCCTAGAGAGACATGGCCTGCTGTACCAAAGAGACATGGTCTGTTCTGCCAAAGAGGAGCCACTATCTAGGTTGTTTTGCTTATATTTGAGGAGGGACTAAGACTATTGTTCCTTATACCCATGCGATATACTAAGGAAGCTTTAGAACTTTAGGAGGGAGCTACCATGCTCCACTAGGGAGTTTTCTTTATGATAGTCCCTTAACTCGGGATGATTTCATAACTTTTAATGATGTAGCTTAATTTCTAGTTGACCCAGTTGAAGAGATCATTAATATTGAAGGGTTTACTACCTTCTTCCTTATTAGAAATAAACGAACTACGTTGGGGACCTTTCTATTTGTGCTTTCACTGGGAAGAATTATATTGAGGCCTTAAATATTTTCTAAGGATATCTCTAGTTTTACTCCTTAGGGAACTTACTCACTGGAGATTTTTATCCGCTGAGGATTTTCACTCATTAGAGATCTCCGTGGGGAGTAAGATTTTGGGTAACTCCTTTGAGGATTAAGGGGGATTTCTTAGTGTACCCAATTGACTCACCTTGGGATTTTGTTGAACCCAAGGTTTCCTTGATCTTCTTAGCATATTATTGGGATGCCTCTCGAGCTAAAGGATAGGTTTGACTCACCTTTTGTATTATAGGGACGCCTCCAATATTTAGGGTGTTAATTGCTTAATAGTCACTTGAGGTGCCTAGGAGTCATGCAATATCAAACCAGCTTTTCAAATTTAGAAAGATGTACATCTAGAATATAATTTTATAATATAGAGGTAATATGGTCTTTTGCCTTTGGTTTGAAGAGGATGGGTTTGAGTTGTGAGACCTTGATTATGATTGATGTATTTGCATAACAAGTATGAATAGTAAGCCCCTAATTTTAATAGTGTCAAAGTTTGTGAATCTTTTTTGGTTGTTTTGGATATATCATGAGAATTGCCTTTTTGCAACCCAACCTCTGGCTTTCAAATCCTTCGGCATTTACTTTGGGCGCCAGATGCCAACTTAGGGCGTCAGACGCTCAGGTTAGGTGTTAGACACTCAAAATGGGAATCTTTTGCTCGGCTAAAAGGGGTACTAAGAGGAGATAAGAGTGCTTTTTAGGTAATGCTCAAATTTTGGCATCAAACGCAAGATGTGGTGTTAGACTCTTATATAAGGATGATTAGGGAAAGAGAAGGTAGCTGAGTAGAACTGTATGTTGGATGCATAGAGGGCATTGGACGCCTAGTGATATAGCCTACTTCACTTCTAGCATTCAACGCTTACTTCAACTATGGTGCGTAAGAGCTCTAAGCTATGGTTTTGCACGGTTTAGCAGGTTTGTTTTTGGTGTTTGATGATGTTATTTTGTGACTTTGGTTATGTGTTGGGGCTAAGGTAAGTGTCTTAGGCTCGAAATTGTGTTTTGAGCCTTTTTGAGTTTTGATTTTGAGGTGATTATGGGTTTACATATACTCAATCTCGACTTAAGCTTAGTGCACTAATCAGGGTTGTTTTGCCATCAAACCGAGAGACACTATTTTCGTTGAGGGAAGTTCCATTGCTTTATTCTTGATTGAGTATATGTTAAAGGAGTTATGGATCCTTGATGAATGAAGGCAAAGTATGCCTTGAACCCACTTGAATATATTTAAGTGATGTGTATGAGGCTTTGAGAAAGTTTAAGAGGTTATTTTGGCAGTGTAAGACCTCTTTAGAATATGGGAGTATCGGACCCTTTGCACATAAAATTTTGGGTATTTATAGGCAAAAAGAGGTCGACTTTCGAGTGTTGGACGTTAAATTGAGGAGTCTTACACTAGCATTGGGAGTCGGAAGCCCATGTTGTGCACTGAATACTCATCAAACAAATTTTTTGTTTGGATGAAAATAGGCTTAGAAGGAGACAAACGCACTTTTGAGGGAACACTAGAAGTAGGCATCTTACGCTGGCATTGAGCATCTAATGCATTGGGTAGGCATCAAATGCTAGAAGTGAAACTATATCAGATTCCTTTTCAGTTCAAGCCTTGAAAGCAAGGCTAGCATTGGACACATAGTCAAAAGTGAATGCACAAACTAGGTGTTGGACGCCTTAAGTTAGTTTAGATTAAGTTCTTACTTTCAATGCTAACTTTTAGCGTTAGAGGTTCGAGCAACTTTGGCTATGTACATAATAAGGGGTTTCATTATGGTTTAAGGTTTTTTTTTTGTTACTTAGATTTTGTGTTTGGACCAAGGTAAGTGTTTGGTGCTTTGTGTTTTGATCTTTCTAAGAGTTTGGTTTTGAGGTGATTTTGGGTTTTTACATACTCAATCTTGACTCAAGCTAAGTCCACCTTTAAGGGTTGGTTTGTCATTGGAACATTAGGTGGGGAGAAATGATTTTGTGTCTACAAAAGCCCCAGTTTAAAGTCTTATATCAGAAAAGGTTAAAGTACGACTCAAGGCGGAAAAAGATTTGAGGTGCTCTACAATCTCAAATCCTTCTTTTAATTTCGGTACCTATAAATCAAATAAGGGATAGCTGCAAGAAACATGTTCATCATCTTAGCATGTCAAAGTTGTTGCTGAGTAGCTTCGCTAGGGATGAGAACTGGTGTGACTTGCTATGGTCGCCCTAAATACCCAAGGAAAAGCTTTTTTTGAGGTAGCACAACTTTAAAGGTTAGCTTGTTGTGCTATTAGGGATCCACTACTAGGAAGTTATGGCTTAGATATTGGCTTGTTATGCCTATGGGGAGCCACTATCGGGATAATGCGGCTTAAAGAATGATTTGTTGTGCTAAAGGGGAGCAGCTATCAAGGTGGCCCTGCTTAAAGATTAAGGAGGGAGTAAGACTGTGATTCCTTACACCCATGCGATTTACTGAGGAAGCTTTAGTATTTTTTTTTATTAATCCCTTAATTTTGGATGATTTCACAACTTTGACGATCTAGCTTGATTTTGATTTTTTATCTAATGTGATTGTTGATTTTGAAAGGTTTGCCTCGTTAAGAGATAGACAAACTCAACTTGAGGAAATTTATCATTCATAGTTTTGTTGGGGATTTTTCTCAAGAATTTTGAATGACTTATGAGGACATCTCCTATTTTCACTCCATATGGAACTCCGTGGGGGTGAAGGATTCTTTAAGGTAGCTCCTCTAGTGATTAATAGGGAAATCTGGGAATACCCTTTTAACGTGATACTAGGAGGCCTCCTATTAGGGATTTATTTGAACCACTTAGTGCATTACTAGGATGCCTCCTATTTTGAGGCTTGCTTTGGCCTGATCAACGTATTATAGTGATGCCTTCCAGTTTTAGGCTTCTTTTCGTCATTCTAACTCACATAGTGCATTATAGGGATGTCTTTGGACTTTGAGGTTGTTTTGACCTGCTCCACGCATTACAAAGACACCTTCTGATTTTAGGCTTACATTAGTGCAATAAGTGTATTATAAGGATATCTCATTCTAGGGTGTCAAGTGATTAAGAGCCATTTGAGGTTCTTTGGAGTCATGCAGGGTCAACTCGACTTTTTGAATTTTGGGACATCAACATCTTAAATGTCGTTTGATGATATGAAGGCAACATGGTCTTTTTCCTCGTATTTAAAGCTTTGCAAACTTTCTTGCATGGTTTTAGGAGCGAAAGATCAGGGATCTTTCATTTCACTCGTACAACGGTCATTTAAGCAAGACATGAATGTGTGTTGGAGAGTAGAGTAAGGCATTGAACGTAGGTCTTAGGAGTTAGACGCTGAAGCTTTATGAGTCTAATGCTAGATGTTCATCATTCAATGCTTAAAGTATGTTAAATGCAACATTTTATGTGTCTAACGCAACACTTTTTGTGGCGTCGAGCACCATTTTGGCATGCTTTCTTCTCAAAACCACTCTAAAGCTTCATTTTATACCATTTGGCATCCAAAGAATTATTGCTGATGGCATTTAGCATCATCCTTTCCATAATTCAAGTAAGTCTACTCAAATTTGAACCAATGTTTACCATGAATTTCTATTTTTTCATGATCCCTAAATAGAATTGGGGTATTTTAATTTTATGATGATATGGGGAAACTCTTTCGCATAATTTCTTAATATATGTATGTAGATGATGTGTAGGTTTGTTTTTTACACAAGATGTTTTAAGTTTGTGAAGTTTTTGAGCATGTTTGATGAGGTTGGTGTGCCATGGCCAAATTGTTTTTGGGTCATGATAATACTTGTAATTTTTCTTGTTTTTTCGGCCTAATTGTGTATGATTATGCTTAGGAATGATGAATTTGGTGGTTCAAATCATGAATTCCCACTTTAGTTGGATTTTGAGAAATAAGGCTCGAGTGTAATCCCTTGTTTTGTTCAAAGTTTATTGACACTTTGAGTTTTTTGGTGAAAATTTAAATGTTTGTTGATCCTAAAGCTTGGATTTTGTCTTTAAGACACTCTAGCTATGCATAATCTTTGAATTTCGGTCATTTAGCAAAAAATGAACTTTTGGCCATTTTATGAGAATTTGACCTTGTAAGGTTCATGTAAGGTTGTGAACCATGTTGTTAAGCTATATAATGAGGTTTGTAGCTTGTTTAATATTCAAAGTCTAAGAATTTTAGTGTTTTAAGAGAAAATCTATGAATTTTCGATTTAGCTTTCATTGTTTGGAACCTTATGGATTATAGTTTTTGGGTGAAAGGATGTGAACTTTTGTTACACTTGTGTCTATGTATTGAGTGCAAACCATGAGTGTATGCAACATAGAATAAGTCTATTGTGTGTTGGGACTTGTTGTAGTGGAATATGAGAATTCTAGAGTTTGATGAGAATATTATGTGATTATGATCGCTTTTGCTTTTTGAGGTCTTGGAATCTAAGTTTTGTGATGTCAAGACTTGGAGCCTTTATTTTGTAGATTATGACTTGGTTTAAACACTTGACGTTCTTCTTTTTGTAGGATGGAGCCCTGTACCCACAACAAAAAATTGAGTCACTAAGGATAAGGCAAAGGAACTTATGATGAAGAAAATGGTTCAAGACACCTTTGACGATGACTATCTAATCATTGCTTGCTTCTTCAAGGACTGTATTTGTGTCTACCCCTATTATAAAGACGCCAAGGCCTTGTACCCAGGCTTAAAAGAGTCAGGGAATGGGCAAAAGTCCTAATTAGAAAAGAACAAGTCTTTCGGAGAAGAATGCCAAAGGGATTCCAAGGACGGTCGGCTCTATCGGGGAATCCTACAATATCTTGCTTTGCATAAGTTTAGGGTAGATTAAATTTGGTTTTATTAGGAAAACTTTAGATTTGGTGTTCTAGACTTTATATTTGTTTATTTTGCTGGGTGTTTTAGACTTGATGTTTAGATTGGGACTATGGTGTGTACTACTATTAGGTTAGTAGTTTGAGTTGATGATGTATTAGTCTCTGTTGAAGAAAAAAGGAAAGGACTCTCCCCTACTAGTGCCCTACTCTATTTCACATCGGTAAGGATCGGCTACGCAGCTTTGAGAAATCAAAATGGGTTATAGAGTTGCCACCAAACATTTATAGGCTATTTGGAAACTGTTGGATTTGAATCCCAATGGTCTACAAACCATAAGAAGGTTTGGGAATGAGCAACTTATTTCAACCCATGGATGTGTACAAACAATTGGCATAGAGATGAAGAACAAATCAGGTTGGCAAGTTAAGCGTTATGCACACAAGTCTAAATTAGGCGATCACTTTGTTAATTAACCATAAGGTTAAGGGTTTGTATGGCTGTTTGTCCAAGTTTATCTTATAGGCGTGATATAAGATAAAAGTGATCATGTAAATACAAAGTAAGGATTATGTAATAAAAGTGCATAATAGAAAAAAAAACAATAGAGTCTAGAGTCCATGGGTTAGATTAGTCAGGATACAATGTAAGTATTCTGCATGATGATGATGAGTTGAAGACTTACTTATCAAACAAAGATTTAGGCCTAAAGAGACTTTTCTCCTTGACATACTTCAACTATAGAGACAAGAGTAAAGAGTCTAGTTCTTAAAGACTTATGTGCTTTAGTCATAAAAAATCATTGACAAAAAAGACAAAAAGATAAGATCTAGTATGGATTATGATGCTTGAACAAGAAATGAGCCTCAAAGATAACTCCTAAACATGTATTAAAGTATGATACACTCTTAGGGTTTGCTCATGAAAATGGTCAAATATTAATTGATCCTAGAGAGAATGGAGATGTCCAAATCTCTTCCTCATAGACCAAACTAAAAAGTGGAAAGGAGACATAGTATAAATTGTAATAAGTAAAATGCACGGAAGGGGGATTTTCTTGAAAAATTAAAAGAAAATCAATCTATGAAGATGATTCCTTGAATGATGTGCTTAAAGATAGGGTTTTGAGACTAGACCTTGAGAAGTAGGAGTTGCTCCTAGCTCATTACATCATAGGCAAAAGAGACATTAAAAATAAAGTTGTGTGAGTTTATTAGAAGAAAGCATTAAGGTTGATGACTATTTGGTTGATCAAGGCTCATAAAAAGTGACATAAAGATTGAACTAGGTGTTAATGTGAGAGGGGTTTGCACCTCACACAATCATCACAAAAAGAGTTCAACCTAAGGGTCTTAAGTGGATGGAAACCAATAGACCCAAAGATTAGAAGGTGAATGGAGTAGAAGTAGAAAAAGAAAATAATTTAATTAAGAGATTAGGGTCATCGGTGGTTACCATTAAGGAAAGTTCTTTCATTTGAGTATGTGTTGATGGGGATAAGAAATCCTTGCTTGGTTATGTCAAATGTGTCTGGATTGATCCTTGTTAAGTATGAAAGATATTTAAGAGGCTTTGATTTTGTTTGAAAGTGTATTGGGAATGAGGGGGTATTTATAGGAAACAAGAGTCATTTTCTTGAGCGTTGAACACCAAGTCTGTGCGTAAGATGCTGGCATGGGAATCAAATGCTCGGTTCATGGGTCAAATGCTCAAGAAAAAATCTTTTCCTCGGCTAAAGAGAGGCTTGAAACTAGACAGTGGGGCACTTTTGGCTAACGCTCAGAGCTGTGATAACCGTTCTTTTAGGTCGTTTGACTAAAAGAATAGTTATGCAAACTAAATTTATAAACACCCTAATACTACTACAACTAGTGTAGTGGTAAGTCGGGGATCGAACCACAAGGACAAGGGGCGATAGCTTTTAGACTTGATGTAAAGGAGTTATTTGGATATGTGATAGAACTATACTAATGACAGAAAAGTAAAGCAAGAACTAAAACAATAATATGCTATGGAAGGAAAACGGGGACAGATCAGTTCCACCCTAGGAAGGACAATCGAACTATCAATACGCTAAATTAGGAGAAATCAGTCAACGATGAATCATGACACTCAAGATGACGAGAGGAAGTTTGTGACCCTATAAATCACACGAACAACCTATAATCGCCATATGTCTCCAAAGGAGTGGCAGGATAAGATTCGCATCGAATATCAGTCAATCAATCATTAACAATCTCAATTCCTAACTCTACGCATGAAGAACAAGCCAACCTAGGGTTTCACCAATCAAACCCCTAAGAAGACTACTCACACATAGTAATAATGAGTAGGGCATACAAAATGATAAAGGGCATGATTAAAAGCATGAACGAAGTGAATGCAATGAACAAGAGAATGAAAAACGAAGAAATATAACTAAACCAACAACTACTCTATCAAAACTGTAAACGAAACAACGATAATATCTAGAGGAATGAAATTCAGAAAAACAATACTTGAAAGCATTAAACGAACTAAAACAGAAAAGAAACAATACCTTGCATAAATGAAACTGCTTGAACGAAAGAGAAACCGAATCCGAAATACAACGCTTGAAAGGAAGTGCAATGAAAGCTATAAATCTAAACTAATGCATGAAAGAAATGAAAAGATTTAAAGTGATGTTCTAGGTTGAGGCACAAGAGCTCTCAAAGTAGGCATAAGGTTATGTACAGAGAAAGAGGGTATTTATACCCTAGGGACAAAAGGAGTAAAACCCTAGGAAAAACCCTCGAGCACTGACTAAAGAAAGAACCAAAATCTATGGGAAAGAAGGCCATTCGGCCAAATGAACAGGGGATTCGGCCGAATGGGTGGCCATTCGGCCGAATGGTGTGGCCATTCGCCTAAAACAGAAACTTGATATTTGTGCAATCTGTCCACCATTCGGCCGAATGAGTGGAACCATTCGGCCGAATGGGTCTTGATTCGGCCGAATGAGTTTTCATTCAGCTGTTCCCAAGAGCTTGATTTATGTGCTTGAATCCCTGTCTTCCATTCGACCAAATGGATGTCAGATTCGGTTGAATTTGAACCTAAACCTTACTGAACAGTTCTTTTGAAGTGTCTAGTGGCTTCTAGAGTTTATGGGATCTTCGAGAGTGACTTGGAACGCATGCCCAAGCTATGATACGTGCATCCAAACTCTTAATAGAAGTGTCAAAGCCGTGAGCAAAGCTCATGAAAAGCAAGGTAAGCGGAAAACAGGACAATGCCAGCCGTGTACGCGCAAAACTCTTCCCTAGCCATGGGTGCCCAAGTACAATGGGCTCAAAAGAGCATAATACCAAGATAAACAACGTTTTCCACAGACTCGGGATCACTGGAAAAGCTACAACACATGTCATGCCACCCACTACCTAATGAGATCACAAGTCCACGCTCCCCATGCTATTTCCCAAAAGATGTGGGAAATTTCTAGTACGCTCGTGTGTTTAATACGGTATGTGTTTCGCTCAGAATCATCCAACTTAAGATAAGTCAGGAATTAAACACTCAATCAAGGAGAAATCTTAGGGATTGTATCCTATCTACTCTCCAGCACAGAACTTGCTAATCAGGCCAAGTCGAACAGGTTTGAAAACGGTTGCAATGTAGGCTGGGATCAAGGTAGGGTAAAATTTGGGGATGTGGAGTTCAAATAGAGGATAGTAAGCAATCCAAGGTAATCAAACCAAGGATGGCTACGACTTCCGAAAACCATGCCACTTCCCAAAATTCTCTGGATACGCATAAATGAGCTCATTACACCAACTTTATTCTCGAATTTTTCATTTTCTATTTTTTTTCTTTTCTTTTTCTTTTTCTTTCTTTTTTTTTCTTTTTTTTCTTTTTGTTTTTAAGAAAATGCTTCTGAAATAAACTAAGAGTAACGTAAAGAGTCATATCATACGACAACGATTTTTCCAACCAAAATCTTTCACCACAATGCAACGGGCACCACTTCACTATAATCACTTGACTATCCTCTAGGTAAGAAGAGGGAATATTTGGCTCATGTGGAGTTAGGTGATGTAGCTACCAAATAAAAGTAAAGGCACAAAATTGGTTTACCCTAAAGTCAATCAATATTCATGGTAGGCAATTTGGCCATGTAGCTATAACTACTAACGTGTTATCATCCCTGGCCTTTAGAAAAGAAGACTATGCTGGAGGAGAACAGACACAATACTTAGACTCTCTAACTAGCACTTAATAACATATGACTCATAATGGAGTCCTAGAAGGCTCAATCCTCACTAGGCTAGTCGAAATGTGCCTCAAAAGGTAGTCATCCAAGCCGCAAACCAAGCAGGACCAGATCCCCCAAGTCAGGCGGAAAACAATCAATTATTTGGTCCCAAAACAGGCACAAGGCTAGGAAAAGCATGAGTATGCATAAGACCACTATAATGTACATGCTAGGAGCTAGCATGTCAGTTTCGCAACTCAAGCACATTAATCTTAACACACCTAGACATGCAAAGAAAAACTAAAATAAAAAAAAGGTAATAGTTTTAATAATGCTGATCTTTCGAAGTTTTGAAAACACAAGGACCCTCCCCCAAGCCAGCTCAAGAGCCGTCCCGGCACTTGGGAGAGAAGAAACAAAAGGGAGAAAGATCAGCATTATGGAAGCTGTTGCTATACAAATAAACAAACAAAATAAACACCGGGTTATCTCCCATAAGTACTTTTGTTTAACGTCGGTAAGTTCGACACATTTAGGCACAAATTTATACAGAAAAAGAAAACAAAGAAATTATACCTGCCGTAGGAGTGGATTCACTCCTAGCATCACCATCACCTCCAGCGTGGGGAGTCAAAACTCTCCACCGAGCCGTAGTGGCGGAAGTAAGCAATGAAGAACCAGGGTCATCTAGAGGTGGGTTAGAATGCGGGGCTCCCTCAAGCTAGGGTGGAGCCATCAGTCTTTTTTTTCTTTTTCTAGCCCTTTTCCATTTACGGGCTGGCTCGTCAGTTCCCTCAGATTTATAATATGTCTCCGTTGGCGGAGCAATTCCATTTGTAACCCCAAAAATAAGACGCTTTTGCGCGTCCTCCTCATCCGACACCTCAGCTGTCATTGGAGCAACAGAAGCACTACACCTCTCGATTTCTTTTGCATCGTCTTTCTCGACCACCCCAAAGGAACAAATCCGCTCGACCATGGGTTCCATTGAAGACTTAAAAAAGGCAAACACGACCTTCTCTTGGGCTAGCCTGACGGTTATAGTTTCTGATTCACAGTCGATCAGGGCACCCAAAGTTTTCAAAGCATCCCTCCCTAAGATGAGAGGAGTATAAGGATCCTCGGCCATATCAAGCACCACAAAGTCACATGGTACTACTATGTTCCCTACTTGGATCGGAAGGTCCTCAAACTCCCCACATGGCACTTTTATACTATGATCGGCCAGCTAGATTGTTTTCTTTGATGGCTTGAGGTCGAAAGTGAGTTTCTTGGCGATGGACATCGGCATTAGGCTAATGGAGGCCCCAAGGTCAGCGAGTGCTCCCTTAGAATTGAGTTTTCCAAGGGTGACTGGGAGCACAAAGGGTCCTCTAGCTTTTTCTTTCTTTGCCCACGTGCCCTGAATGATGGCACTTACTTGCTCTGGCAAACTAATCACTTCGCCCTCAAGCTTTCTCTTGTTCCTTAAGAGGGTTTTTTGATACGTAGCATATTGCGGCATTTGCTCCATGGCCTCTAGGAATGGTATTTTCATTTTAAGCTGCCGCATATGTTCTATGAATTTAAGAAACTTTTCTTGAAGTTGCTTCTCTACCTTTTTGTAAGGAAAAGGTAGAGGCGGAGCATGTTGACGCTCGAGGTTCCTCCTTTCCTGTATCTCCCTCCATCTCTCATCTTCATCGTTCTTCTTCCCCTCATACCCATTGATTTTGACATTGTGCCCCTCAATTTCTTCACCACCCTCCTTTTCTTCTCTTCCCTCAAGGTTCTCCTTGTGCTCATTTTCTCTTAGATAACCACTACCCTTCGAGGGATCTTCCCCTAAATCATCTCCATTGGCTACAGCTGGAGAAGGATGTGAGGTTCCAGATCCTAGGAAGATCGCCTTACAAGTGTGATGCTTAGGGTTAGAGTCAGAAGAGTTTTGTGGTGGAGGCTGGGTGGATGGGTTTTGTTGGGGGTAAGAAGGAAATGGCAATGGTGGGGGTGGACTAGCCATCTGCGCAAGCTGTGATTCAAACAACTTCTACTACGCCTGAAGTTGTTGCATTTGATTCATCAAAGTTTGATTGATGTGCGAGAGGGTTTGGTTTTGTTGCGCAAGGTAGTTCACTTGGGTGGAAAAGAATTCATTAGTTGGAGGCGGGTTTGGTTGAGGCTATATAGATGGATAGGGTAGGTTGGTGTTGGGTCTTGGCATTGGAGGGTATGGCCTATTCCCATTCGGCCTAGGGAAACTCCCATTCGCTTGATTGTTGGAATTATACCCTTAGGAGGAGTTTCCTTGGCTAGAATTTGGATTGAAGGTAGGTCTAAAGGGTTGGTTATTGTAAGGAGCTTGCTGAGAAAACCCTTGGTTTTGACCACCATATCCCACAGCTGCCACATAGTCGAGATTGTACCCGTATCCATCATAGTTCATGATTGGGGTTCCTTCTTGGTTATACCCCCCGTAGTTAATAGCTGCTATGTGCTCAGAATTTACACCCCCACAATATGATGTATTATGATTGGTGCCCCCACAGATTCTACATGAAAAGGGCGTCTCTTTAACCGATGATACATTGGAGCTACCTTGGGCGTATTTGAACTTGGACAGCTTCTTATCCATGATAGCCTCGATTTTTGAAGTAATTGTGTCCAAGTTTCTTGAATCCATCCCTCCTCTCGGTAATCCACTACCCCCTACTCCTCCCCAAGAGCTATTTTTAGCAACCTCCTCAATCTTAGCCCTCACTTGATTGCATGGGACTTTCGAAAGTTGGCCACCAACAGGCGAGTCTAGGAGTGCCTTGGTGGAGTCATTTAGACCATCATAGAAGAATGTATTGAGATGGTTCTCCTCGTACTCATGATGGGGGCATGCTCTTATCATTATCTTAAACCGACTCCAAGTGGCACTAAGGTTCTCATCATCCTCTTGAGTGAATGACGCAATTTTCTTACGCCAATCTTGGGTTCGAACTGTGGGATAGAACCTTTCTAGAAATGCCGTCTTTAATTGAGCCCAATTAATGATTGAGTTGGGCTCTAAGCATTTATACCAATCCCAAGCATCACCAGATAAACTCAAGTGAAATAAATGCATCCGTACATAATCCGGGCTATTGGGGCATGGAGGTATAAGACTGCAAATATCTGAGAATGCCTCCAAGTGTTGGAGAGGGCATTCATTTCTCAAACCGCAAAAAGGGGTCTCTTTCACCATCCGGGTGAATTGAGAATGTATGTGATAAGGGTTTGGGGCTATGGGTAACACTACACCTCCTTGAAATTCTTGGGAACCAAGCGTCCCAAATTGACCAAATAGTTGTTGGTGGTTTTCGTCCATTGGTGGTGTAGGGTGGTTTGAGGTATTTGGTTGCGATGAGGTTTGGGTTGGAATTCTCCGTTTGCTGCGTTGAACCACAGGGTTGTACGGTTCTAGTTGTTGGTTTGATCGACGTGTGCTATAGGGCATGCAAACAACACTAGAAACCAAATGTAAGCACTGACAAGCAGATTAAAAGACAATAAAATATATAAAAAAAAAATTACACCAAGGCTATAATCTAAACACTACGCCTTGTCCCCGGCAACGGCGCCATTTTGATAACCGTTCTTTTAGGTCGTTTGACTAAAAGAATAGTTATGCAAACTAAATTTATAAACACCCTAATACTACTACAACTAGTGTAGTGGTAAGTCGGGGATCGAACCACAAGGACAAGGGGCGATAGCTTTTAGACTTGATGTAAAGGAGTTATTTGGATATGTGATAGAACTATACTAATGACAGAAAAGTAAAGCAAGAACTAAAACAATAATATGCTATAGAAGGAAAATAGGGACAGATCAGTTCCACCCTAGGAAGGACAATCGAACTATCAATACGCTAAATTAGGAGAAATCAGTCAACAATGAATCATGACACTCAAGATGACGAGAGGAAGTTTGTGACCCTATAAATCACACAAACAACCTATAATCGCCCTATGTCTCCAAAGGAGTGGCAGGATAAGATTCGCATCGAATATCAGTCAATCAATCATTAACAATCTCAAATCCTAACTCTACGCATGAAGAACAAGTCAACCTAGGGTTTCACCAATCAAACCCCTAAGAAGACTACTCACACATAGTAATAATGACTAGGGCATACAAAATGATAAAGGACATGATTAAAAGCATGAACGAATTGAATACAATGAACAAGAGAATGAAAAACAAAGAAATATAACTAAACCGACAACTACTCTATCAAAACTGTAAACGAAACAACGATAATAGCTAGAGGAATGAAATTCAGAAAAACAATACTTGAAAGCATTAAACGAACTAAAACAGAAAAGAAACAATACCTTGCATAAATGAAACTGCTTGAACGAAAGAGAAACCGAATCCGAAATACAACGCTTGAAAGGAAGTGCAATGAAAGTTGTAAATCTAAACTAATGCATGAAAGAAATGAAAAGCTTTAAAGTGATGTTCTAGGTTGACGCACAAGAGATCTCAAAGTAGGCATAAGGTTATGTACAGAGAAAGAGGGTATTTATACCCTAGGGACAAAAGGAGTAAAACCCTAGGAAAAACCCTCGAGCGCCGACTAAAGAAAGAACCAAAATCTGCGGGAAAGAAGGCCATTCGGCCGAATGAATAGGGGATTCGGCCGAATGGGTGGCCATTCGGCCGAATGGTGTGGCCATTCTCCTAAAACAAAAACTTGACATTTGTGCAATCTGTCCACCATTCGGCCGAATGAGTGGAACCATTCGGTCGAATGGGTCTTGATTCGGCCGAATGAGTCTTCATTCGGCTATTCCCAAGAGCTTGATTTATGTGCTTGAATCCATGTCTTCCATTCGTCCGAATGGATGTCAGATTTTGTCGAATCTGAACTTAAACCTTGCTGAACAGTTCTTTTGAAGTGTCTAGTGGCTTCTAGAGTTTATGGGATCTTCGAGAGTGACTTGGAACGCATGCCCAAGCTATGATACACGCATCCAAACTCTTAATAGAAGTGTCAAAGCCTCAAACACGTCTCATTTTACGTCGAAATCATCGAGATCACCTGAAATGACCTAAAAGCAGCTCGAGGACAAGATCAAGGTAAAATTGAATGTAATGTGCATAAAACCAATATAAAAGCACGAGACTCGACACTAAAATGAGGTTGTAAACGTGCTCTAAAATGAGCACATCAAGCTGTGCGTCTAACGCTGAAGCTAGACATTAGACGCTTGTAGTAAATGAGCTAGAAAGAGCTAAGGAGAAACCAATCTGGGCATTGGACACCCTCTAGTTGGGCGATGGATCCCTTGCTTTGGCATTGGGCGCTATACTACATTCGACGCATGAAGTTGGCGTTTGACAATTTCTATGCGTTGAGCCAAAGATCTCCAAGCTTCGGCTCTGTGTGAGTATAGGGGTTTATTTCGGGTGTGATTTTGTGATTTTAGATTTTTTGTTTAAGCCAAGGTAATGGTCTTGGGCTCAAGTTTGTGTTTAAGGTTTTTTGAGGTGTTTTTGGGTTTACACATACTCAATCTTAACCCAAGTTAAGTCCACTCATCAAGGTTGTTTCGTCATTGGGTCGCTAAATGGGGAGACACAATTTTGTGGCTCTAGAAGCCCATATTTTAATTCAGGATAGAAGATTCTAAGAGACATGCTCTGATCTGAAACCTCCCTTCTAACACCAGTACCTGCAAAACTAGTAAGTGTTAGTCCACAAGAAATCCTGTCCGTCGGGTGTCACTGAGTCACTTTCATTGAGGGTTGGAACTTTCTTCAATTGGCCTGAATGCCTAAGGTTAGAGTCTTGAGATGCTTTGCTCAAGAGACAGGTGCTGATTGGGAGCCGCTGTCGGAATAGCGCGGCTTATAGATTGTTGATGTTCCAATGAGGAGCCTCTATTGGAGTGGTGTGGCTTATAAACATGGCTTGCTATGTCAATAGGGAGCCACTATCAAGGTGGTATGTCTTAGACACGACCTATTATGCCAATGGGAAGCTGCTATCAGGGTGGCACGGCTAAGAGACATGGCATATTGTGCTAGAGACATGGCTTATTCTGCGAGAGATATGGCCTATTGTGCCAGAGAGACATGAATTATTATGCCAGTAAGACATGGCCTGTTGTGCAAGAGCATGGCATGATGTGCTAAAGACATGGCTTATTGTGTCTATTGAGGATGACGTAACATAAAATTAAGAAGGGACTGAGTCTGCTGCTCCTTATGCTCATGCCATTTATGGAGGAGGCCTTAGCGCTTTGAAAGGGTGCCACCCTGCACTATTGGGGAGTTTCTTTATACTTGTCCTTGAAATCATGTTGATTCACAGCTTCAGATGATTTAGCTTGGTGTCTACTTGATTCGTTTATAGAGATTGTCAGTTATGAAGGATTTACTACCTTCTACCTTACTAAGGATATATGAACTCCATTAGGGAATTTTTTAGTTTATGTTTTCGCTGAGGAGGTGCCACTTTAGGTTTTTGACTAACTTCTGAGGGCATCTTCCCATTTTAACCCTTGGAAAGGATGTTTATTTGCAAGGGATGTTCATATGCTAAGATTTTCATCTGCTAGGGAAGAATTTCATTTGGTGGGGCAACTCTATAGGGAGAAAAATGTTAGTTGGTTCTGCTAGGGATTGAAACCCTTAGATGATCCATTGGGGATTTTTGGTCGGGCCCACGGTTGCCTAGATTTTCTTAGCGTATTGTAGGGATGCCTCCCGAGCCTTGAGCCAATTTGAATATTATAGGGACATCTCTCGAGTCAAAGAGATTGCTTGCGTATTATGGGGATGCCTTCTAAGCCATTGCGTAGTATAATGATGCCTCCCGAGTCCTAGAGACTACCTGTGTATTATAAGGATACCTCCTGAGTCATTGTGATGTAAAAACTAGTGAGAGAACACTAGAAATTACAAATGCAAATGGAACTCAAAGATGATTAAAATATGCATGGGTTAAATATATGTATTTGCATAGGCTTTTAAGTGTGGTTTATGCACGGATTTAGGCCAGGAAAAGGTGTGGGATTTCGTGGGTAATGTGGATTAAAAGGGTAATGTGTTTAGGTATTAAAGGGAAAAGGAGTGGCGTGGTTTTTTGTGAGGCTAATATGGCATGGCAATGGGTAGGATTAGATAGGAATGTGGACAGTAAGTAGAAGAAAAAAAGAGGGTTAGATTATAGAGAAAATTCACCTTCAATCTAAGGATATGTAAAGATGGAACACTCACTTCTTTACTAGGTGTAAATCTCTTAACAAGGAAAACTCAACTTGTGGATTGATCTACTGAAATTTGGGAGAAAGGAGCACTCGACTTCATTATTTAATTACCTAACGTTAACTACAATATCTAATTAGAAAACATCTACTACATTATTTTAATTACCCCTCCCCCACTAACTAACTACATTATTTTGTTAAGCTTATTAATTAAACTAGCTTAATAAATAACTACTACTTACCATTAAATAAACATACTTATCGCTAAAGAAGTTCAAAAGTACCAAGTGAAGACTAGGGGTTTTATGATTTACATCATTCTCCCCTTCTTGAAAAGAGTTGTCCTCAATTTTATTCCTTCCACGTACAAGAGGAGGTAAATCATCAATGCCAACTATGAGCTTAGCCACATAGAAATACCTTTAAAATCAATCAAGGTCTTCAAGACGCCCAATTAATTTGAAAATCTTCCTCCCCTATCCACTTCCTTGTTCAAGAGTTCACGAATTGTACTCTTAGGAATGAAAAACCTATTACCTTTGAAAGAGGAAACATTCTTGATGCCAAGTGGTCCAAGAACTCTACTAGTGCATGATATCTCAATCTCTAACAGTTCTTCAATGAAAATTTGAGTGGGTAACCAAAAGGATATAGTCTCCACTTTAGTAGGATCTACCTAATTGCTTCACATAGGATAGGATTCCTAGTAACCTTCAAATCAAGGACCTTAGCAAGAACACTTGTTTCCATGTTAACTTCATTCCCAACATTGAATTGGGTGAGAAAAAATCTTCCCCTTGAATAAGTGATTCTTCAACTTTTAATTGAATCTTCCCCATAACCGACGCACCAAATGTATGATGTCAAAATTAGTGAAGGAACACTAGAAATTATAAATGAAAATGGATCTCAAAAGGTGAAATAAGGTGCTTGGGCTTGTCTTGGAATATGTATAGGCTATAGGTAGTGGTTAGGCGTGTTTTTAGGATTAGAAAATGGTATGGTTTTTCATATATGATGAGAATAAAAGGATTAATGCATTTTGGTATTAAAGGGAAAGATTGGCGTGGGTTTTTTTTAATGAGAATGGTGTGGGAAAGGAGGGACAGAAAGTAAAAGAGAAAAAGAGAGTTAGATTGCATGGAATACTCTCTTAAATAATCTGGATATGTAGGTAAGGATTTCTCACTAAACCTATTACGTGTAGTTCTATGGGAAAAAATACCCACTTAACCCAATTGTACTACTAAGTTTATGTGAAGGATTTCACACATCTCACTCAATCTCTTAAATCACAAAAACTTGGGAAAACACTTAGCAATTCACAACCAAAATGCAAGCAAAAGGATGTCAAATTTTAGATATTCAACAACTACTTAAAAATACAAATCATGCTCTACTTATAGTGACTAAATTCTAAACTAGCATGCAAAGACACGAATTAAAACAAGAAAATGAAAAGTTAAACAAAATGAACAAAAAAACCAGAAAATGTCCAAAGTCCCTTAATTACATGATTAAGAAAAATAATAAAAATCATAAAAATGAGATTAAGGAACCACTCCTTATGCCACGAACTGATCAGTTCTCATCCCCTCTTAAATATGGTTGAATCCAAACTCTTGCCTCTTGAAAATTTTGAAATTATGAGTGTAGTAAAACACCAATTAACCCCCTTGCATTTACCCATCAGTTGAGTTTCAAAAGCTTACCCTACTTGCACATGAAAATCAAAGGTCTGGATGAAGTGAAGTTGTTGTGGTTTTAAGAGAATAAAACAGCCTCTTAACTCAATCAAAAGTGTCCCCTTTAAAGTCCCTTAGTACCTGTAACTTCAGTCAGTAAAAAACAACACCAAAACACCCTTTAATGCCCTTCAAAAATGTGAACTCAAGTTAGAAGTAAAGGGCATGAAATCAGCCTCTTAATCACGCATTGAACTCCTTAAATCAAGCTTATAACACCAGCTTCAATACCCTTTATGTTAAAAAACGTCAGATTGGTCAATGGGAGCTTAATTCACGCAATTAAGGCTTGAAACTCTAGATATACAACTTCCTAATTTACTCACTCAATCTGACCAAAATCCTTATTCAAATTGCCAGCTTTTAAAAGAGAATCAATTAGTCAAACAATCCCTTAAATCATGCTAAACCAAATCTGACTATTGATTTCTTAACTCCCTAAAATACACCCATAAATCATGCATAATCTAGCTCACCTTTTTTAATCTCATAATCTCCCTTGATTTCCATTCCTAAAATAAGTCTGCAAGTCACTTATTTCATGCCACCAATTAACTTGATTAAAACACCACAATCTGACCTTTAATTCCACACACCATGCCTAGTAAGAAACTTCCCCCCTTTTTCCCTCAAGCCACCTGAACTAATTAACCAATCATTGGCAAAGCTTCCTTAAATCCAACTGATTGTATTTAACAAACTAACTAACTTTATTTAACAACTCAACTAACTATCACTTTAATTAATTAAACTATTTTAATGATTAAACTAGATTAATTAACTAAAATACACATCATTATTTATTATACACCCGAAATGGTTTTAACACCTGATTCTAGTTTCACAAGATGGAAAGACTAGAATACCCTTACACAGAAATAAATGGACCATATAACCAAAAATGGTCCAACCCATTTTCTTTAAATGACTTAGTCAATAGAATCTCCTTAGTGACGCCATTAGAGAAAGATGTAATGTCAAAAATTACATCAAATTTTGGTTGTAATTTCTTGGTATAAGCATGTATGTGATTTGTAGGTTAGTTTTTACACAAAATGTGAAAAATTTGAGAGGTTTTGAACAAATTTTTGATAGTGTATGGGTATATGGCCAAAAATTTATGGATCTTTATGGTAAGTGTGTTTTGGCTTGGTTTTGTTGTTAGGTTATGCTCAATTATGCTTAAGGTTGATGACTTATAAGTTTAGGAGCCAAGAATTCCCGTTTTGATGGTGTTTGATGAAGTGGGTTGATTTTTAGCCCCCGGTTTGTTCATGCTAGTAGGGTAGTAATGGCTTGAGTTTTTGGTGTTGAATTGGTTGTTTGACTATGCTAGATTGTGGATCTAGGCTTTGATGTAGTTCTTGAATGAGAAACCGTTAAGTTTGGTGTTTACAAGGAAGCTAGGTTTTACAGCTGTTAAGGACAATATAGGCCTTATAGGGTTCCGATTAGGACTGGAATTGGTGTTAGGCTATGTAGTGAAAATCATTGAATTGTCACTATAATTGTGCTTTGATGAGTTGTTGTGATGGTGTGGAAGTATATGAACTTCCTATTGGCCTGTGTATTTGGTCGAGAATGCATGTAGCTAGTTTATGAACTTTGTATGAGCCCCTTGCATTTGTGGAGATTTATGGTGATGGAATCTGTGAATTCCAAGGTTTATTGTTTTTTTAAGAGAGTTGGTAAACTCTAGTGTGTTTGGAATTTGAGAATTCCTAAGTCTGCTACATTTCAGGGGAAGTCTGTGAATTCTTGAGGTTTTTGGTTTTTTGATAGAATCTGAGAATTCTTGGGTTGTGATGTTTTTGATGGAATTTGAGAACTCTTTTGAGTGTTTGTTATTTATCAATGGAGTATGTGAACTCCTGGGATTTGTTGCTTTTTTAGGGGAATCTATGAATTATAGTGAACGTAGTATTTCAGTGGAAGCTATGAATTCCTAATACTGTGACATTTCAGTGGAATTAGAGAATTCCTTAAACTGTGACATTTTAGTGGAATCTAAAATTTCCTTTGACTGTAGTTGTTGTATTGCTTTTACAGAGTCTTTGTTATGATGTTTTTTAGTCTGTAACCCTTACATTTGTGATGATGTTTATTGCTCTTATTAAGATGGCAACTCGTTCTAGAGCGCAGCGAGATGCGAAAAAAAAGGTCGCGAGGTCGACAAGCCGACGATCTAGGTAGGATTCTTGTTAGACCCTCAAACTGATAGATTAATTGGCGAAGAAGAAATTCGAGGAAGGTGACTACTCCAATGAGGAGTGTTTCATCGTTATGGAGATTCCAGCTTATTCACTTCCCCCTCCTCGAGTGGTGGTCACGCCTTGAACCTGAGGCCAGATTCATAAGGCAACTGGGTCCACCTCTAAGAAGATGTCGAACAAATTTCGCATAGCTTTTCTTTTGGCTATTATAGTCTTGATGAGAGCCTTGATTTGTAAATCCTAGCCTCTAAAGAATGTTGTTTGTATTGTTGTCGTTGAACATAATTATATATGACTATGCCATGGCGCTCTATGATGTGAATTCATGCTTAATGAACTAATGTAATGCTAGAATTTATTTATGTATGTGTGTGTGTGCTTAAGCATGCTTTGCTTGGCGGTGCAGATGATGCATGGGTCTAATGTGTGACTTCTAAAAATGATGTATGGGTATATTGTGCGACTGCTAAATATGATGCATACGACGCATGGCTTACTAGATGTAATGCAATTTGTAAATATACAAGGACAATGATTTGTAAACATATGCCAATTTTTGAGTCATTGAGGGGTACCGACTCTCTCCCAACAAAAATAATCAAAATATTGGGGGAAGGTCTTGCAAAAATTTGATACAATTGAGAAAATAAGTTTAATTAGGTCTAGTTTTGATTTTAAATGTGCATTGGGGTTGGCGTGGCTCAAAATTTTCATTGAGGATAATGCGTCAAGTTGTGAATGGCAGTTGGATTAGGTTTATGAGATGTAATGCAATTTGTAAATATATAGGGACAATGATTTGTAAACATATGCCTATTTTTGAGTCATTGAGGGGTACCGACTCTCTCCCAACAAAAATAATAAAAATATTAGGGGAAGGTCTTGCAAAAATTTGATTCAATTGAGAAAATAAGTTTGATTTTAAATGTGCATTGGGGTTGGCGTGGCTCAAAATTTTCATTGAGGACAATGCGTCTAGTTGTGAATGGCAATTGGATTAGGTTTATGAGTTAGGGTTAGGGCAAAAAATTAGATCGAGGTTCAATTTACAATTACCGGTAGGCTTAGAAATTTAGGTTTGCAAAAATGAGTCAAAAGAGTCAAAATGTGCCATATGCCTAATTAGGATGACAATTATGCATAAATTAGCTAACTTGGCTGAGGCTTGGGGACCATAAAAGGCGTGGATCTCGAGGCGATAATGCATCGGGTCATATCAGGAATAAAGGCTGGTGAGCATTCTGATGAAAAAATAACCCTCACGAATGAACTTAGCTTAGGTTGAGTTTAAGTATGTGTAAACCCAAAAACACCTCAAAACCAAACCCCCTAAAGGCCTCAAAAACAAACCTAAGCCCAAGTCACTAGTCTTGTCCCAAACATAAAACACAAGTCACAAAATCACCTCATCCAAATATCCTATAGAAAACCTTAATCCGTGCAAACCCTGAAGGTCAGAGCTCTTTTTCTTAGCGCAAAAGTACAGACCACCTTCTAGCCACTAAGTCGGGCGCCAAGCGCCATCATGTAGGGCGTTTGACGCCCACCATGGGCGCCAAATGCCCACCTCCTTAGCATTAGGCGCCCAACTCCATCCCTAGCTCAGCTTCGTTTCTTCCCTATTCCAGCCCATCCCCTACAAGCACACACAATCTTGGGCACTTGACGCTCAATCCCAACATTTGACGCCCAAACGCCCAAAAAGGAATATGATCTGTTGTTAGATCCAGCGCCTGACACACAACTTTAGTGTTTGATGCTCTTTGAGTGCTCGTCAGCAAAACCTAGTTCCAAATGCTTTCTAGGGTTTGATGCTTGAACCCAGCACTCATGTTCAAGAAACTAACTTTTTTCCTATAAATACCCCCTCATTTGACGACCCAAGCATCGACATTTTCTCCAATCTTCATGTGCCATTACTCTATCCAAATACACTCCCAACACATTCCCAAATATAATCAAATCCTCTCAAACATCCTTCATACATACCAAGGATTAATCCAAGCACATTTGACACAATCAAGTAAGGAAATCTTACCCATTTAACACATACTCAAGCAAAAGGACACTTCTTAATGGTAAAGAGGACCCCTTAATCTCTTTCAATACATTTAATACTTTCTCTACTTATACTCCTTTAATTCTCTTGTATTTAGATCTAGTGGTTTCCATCCACTCAAGACCCTTAGATTAGCATCTAAATAGCCCCCTATAGTTTATGTAGATATGAAATCGTGTCTCCCCATGTAGCGGTCCTATGACAAAACAACCCTAATGAGCGGACTTATCTTAGGTTAAGTTTAAGCATGTGTAAACCCCCATTGAATCACCAGATTATAGGGAGATTTTTATGTGCTAAGGGTCTGGAACCCAACTAGACTTCGGGTGGATATTTTAATGAGTTAATTGCCACTAGAGAGCTTGGGTTTTACAACCCAACCTTCCCTTTTAGTTGAATAAAAAAGGAAGGAGATATCCCCCACTAGAGCCCTGTGATTGTGTGCATCGATAGGGATCGGCAATGCAACTTTTAGAGACATTGAATGGATCAAGGAGTCACCATCAAACATTTAATGGGCTGTTTAGAAACCCTAGTGTTTGAATCCCCAAAATTTCTAATGTAAATGGTCTTCAAATCATGAGAAGGTTTAGGAATGAGCAACGTATTTCAATCCATGAATGTGTGTAGAACAATTGGCTAGAGATGGAGAACAAGTCAGATTTAGTCCTAGGTAAACATGCAAATACAAGAGATAGCACACTCTAAATTTAGTCAGTTTGGAAAGTTAAGAATCATACACATAAATCTAAAGTTGGTGACAACTTGGTTAAATATCCACAAGATTAATGGGTACCTATGTCCGATTGTCCATTATTTATCTGATTAGGCATGGAATTCAGTCAATAGGTCTTGATTATAAACATAAATAAGTATTTTCATATAATTACAATACAAAGTAAGGATTATGTTAAAAAGTTCTAAATTAAAATAAAGGAATAGAGTCAAGAGTCAGTGGGTTAGATTAGTTAGGATGCAATGTAAGTATTTGCATGATGATGATGATAAGTTGAAGAGTTACTAATTAAATGAATATTTAGGCCTAAAGAGACCCTTCTCCATGATATACTTTAACTAAAGAGATAAGAGTCTAGTTTAAGAGGCATTTATGATTTAGCCTTTGAACATCATTAACATAGAACATAAACCAGATCAAAGTATGGATTATGATGCTTGAATAAGGAATGAGCCTTAAGGATATTTCCTAAATGTACTTTTAATTATGATGTACACCTAAGTTTTGTTCATGAAAGGGTCAAGTGTTGATTGAGTCTAGAGAGAATGGAGATGTCCAAATCTCTTTATCATAGACCAAAGTAAAAGAGGCAAAGAGGCATAGTATAACTTGCAATATGTAAAAGTTTAAGGGAGACGGACTACTTGAACAATTAAGGGGAGACCAATCTATGGAGATATTTTCTTGAATGAAGTTCTCAAAGTTAGGGTTTTGAGGCTTAACCTAGTGAAGTAGGAGTTGCTCCTTACTCTTCACATCATAGGCAAAAGAGACATTGAAATGAAAAGTGTATGAGTTGATCATAAGAGAGCATCAAGAGTAATTTATCTTTACTAGATCAAGGCTCATCAAGGTTGTAAAAAGATTAAAATAATTGTTCATATGAGAGGGATTTGCACCTCACACAAAAATTACAAAATCTTCTAACCTAAGGATCTTGAGTGGATGGAAGCAACTAGATACAAAGACTAAAGAGTGAATGGAGTAGAAATAGAGAAAGAATTAAATATATTAAAAGAGATTGAGGGGGCCTTGGTGTTTATCGTTAAGGAGTATCCATTAACTTGACTCTTTGCTTGAGTATGTATTGAAGGGGTAAGATTTCCTTGCTTGATTGAAATGTGCTAGGATTGATCCTTGGTAAGTATGAAGGATGTTTAAGAGTCTTAGATCGTATTTAGGAATGTGTTGGGAGTGTATTTGGACATAGTGATGGCACCTAAGATTGGAGAAAATGTCGACCCTTGGGTTGTCAAATGAGGGGGTATTTCTAGGCAAATAAGTTGGTTTTCGAGGCATTTAGCACTAGGTTTGAGCATCAAACTCTGGGAAAGCGTTAGGCGTTAGATTGTAGCGTTAAACACTAAAGGTAAGTCAAACGTTGAAGTTGTGCGTCAGGCGCCGGATTTGACAACTAATTAGATTCCTTTGTAGTTTAGGCCTTTAGGCGTCATATGTTGGGGTTGAGCATCAAGCGCCCAAGATTGTGTGTCAGATGCTTACAAGGGGTGAGCTAGAACAAAGAAGAAGTGAATCTAAGTAGGGAAGGAGTTGGGCACTTGGCCCAATGAGATGGGTGTTTGGCGCCCATAGTGGGCGTCAGACGCCCTACATGAAGGTGCTTAGCACTGGACTTAGTGGTTTGATGTTGGTTTGTTCTTGTGCACTAAGCAAAAGAGATCCGGGCTTTAGGGTTTTCAAGGATTGAGGTTTTCTTTATGGTGTTTGGATGAGGTGATTCTATGACTTGAGTTTTGTCTTTATGTTAAGGTAAGAATCTTAGGCTCAGGTTTGTGTTGAGGCCTTTATAGGGTTTTCTTTTGAGGTGTTTTTAGGTTTACACATATTTAAACTCGACTTAATTTAAGTCCACTCTTCATGGTTGTTTTGTCATTGGACCGCTATATGGGGAGACACGCTTTTGTTTTTATAGTTCCATCTTCTTTGAATTTCCTTTTCTTTGACCAAATCTCCCTTAAATACTTAACATATATATGAAGGCATCTCAGAGATAACGTCAAGAAAGGGAATGTTCAGATATAGCATGTTCGGAATCTCAATGAACTTCCCATACTTTGCCTATACCAATCTTTAAGGGAAAGGGATAGGTGGCCTATATGATTTAACTACAGTGCAAGGAGGTTCTTTCTTATCATATCAACCTATTCAACCACTTTTCTTTTAACCTTGGCTTCTTCTGTAGCTTTGTTACCTTCATTGGTTGATCCACTAGTTCTTAACTACTCCTCAGCATCACAACATGACTTATTCCTTGGGAGGAGTCTCGGTATTTCTATGGAACTTACTAGGAACCATGAGAGATGACTCACTTGCTAAGCTAGTTGACCAAGACGAGTTTCCACATTCTTGTAGTAGGCTCTAATTTCTACAAACTACTTCTTAGTATTCCCATTACACCTAGTTTGTTGAGTCACAAATGCCTTGAATACATCTTCTAAGTTGGATTTCTAAGGTGCTTAAGGTTGCTAGAAGTGTTCTGGTGGATTAAATGGTCCCCCCCCCCCCCCCCCCTCGCTAAATCCTTGTGGTCCTTATGCTCAGCACATTTTGAGTGTTCTTGTAAGAGAAGTTTGGGTAATGCTTCCAACCTTCATTTATAGGTGCTTGAGAAGGGGTCGAATGGGCTCTTTGGGTTGTTATAAATGGCTTTAACTTGCTCACTACCCATATCACCCCATAGTGCATTGACATTGACACACATTATGCCATATAATACCACAAACCTCTAAAGATGCTACCAAAGCTAGTTTTCCATGTATCTTCCTTAAACTTTCAGTAAGAGCCTGCATAGAAGCTAGCAACTATGAGATTTTTGAGTTTGCGGATGAAGTAGAAAACTTCTTTCTATAATATTCCCTTGAAGAACGTGAAGTATTAGTGGTAGCCATCTTTTCGATCAATGCTAGAGTACCCAATGCATCATTCACCTGGATTTTACCCCTTGAATTGAAGTTGCATTGATACACAACTTGGTATCATGTTTTAGACCCTTATAAAACATTTAAAGCAGTACCGATTTGGTAATCCATAATGAGGACAGTGTTTCAGCATCCTTTTAAACCGTCTCCATGTCTAATAAAGTGACTCATCATACAACTACTGAAAGTTGTTGATCTTAGTTCTTAAATTAGCCATCTTATCCTTATTTAAGAACTTTATGAGAAACCCTTTTGCAAGCTTATCCCATGTATCAAAAGTACCTGGACCTTCATTTCTATGTCATTCACGCATTGTATTCCTCAAAGAGAATGGGAAAAACTTCAACTTCACATCATCTTCAGAACAATCCTTTATTTTCACTATGTCACACTTCTCTAAGAAGTTCTCAATGTGTGAAATGGGGCACTATGTAGGGTGTCTTATGAATGCATCACTAGAGACAAACTAAATAAACGTTGTCTTCAGCTTAAACTGCCCAGTTGTAACCTACGGCCAATAAATTCTTGTATTGTCTGAGGATCAGGGATGTCATACTCAAACAAGGTTTTTTGAGGCTTTTTGACTTCTTTTTCTATTTCTTTAGCTTTCTTCCTAAGTTCTCGATCTCTAGATATAGAGAAATAATCTCTTTAGAACTTGTACTTTGAGTGTGCATGCAAATAAAATACTAAAAAGAAAAGAGATCAAATCGACAAACACGAAAGCCAAAGCAACTACCTAAGAAAAGTGAAATCCTAATAGAAATCTAGACTAAAAACAACAAAAGAAATCACCGTTAGTCCCTAAAAACGGCGTTAAATCTTCATCTGGCTGTCACTTCCCTATCAAAAGTAATCTATTCACCTAAACTAATGTAGCTCGGGTAAGTAGGATTGAAATCCCAAGAGATTATTGTATTCTAATGTTTCTTAAGCTAGTACTAAACTTCTATTAGGAATGTCACAAACACTCTAACTAATGGCTAAGCTAAACTAGGCTAAGACACAAACAATTGCTAAACTTAGATTATTGATATGAGACAAGCATCTAGGACAAAAAATTCCCACTAGTATGACTTAGACATTGATTTCTATCCCAACCCCGCAAATGTAATATATAAAGTAATTCCTAGGACAAATGCACCCTAAACAATCCTAAGGATCTCTCTCGAATATCAATAGCTTCCTCCTAAAGCAATCCTAGCTACTCTCGTGGATTCATGCGATAGAAAGACATTAAGCATAGAATTCTAGAAGTCCTAATGGTCATGACGTCTACTTTTGTGATCGTCAATCACACCTTAATTAGTGAATCTATTATAGATTATGAATTAACTATCGCCGTAAACATAATCCATGCCATTAATCAACTAACTTTATCCTTTTAATGGAACTAAAGCCAGTCAAAGATTAAAGGAATCAACTTTATGTATTTATATTCAAATTTCGAGATTTATTGAATAATTACTCCATTCTAGGGGTTCATCAGGATCCTAGATTAATAGACTACTCACATATAATGCTAATAATTACAAAAACCATGATCTATACTAGAAATATATAAAAACGATAATAGATATCAATACTAGAATAAGGATAGGAATCAAAGTGAAAAAGTACTAAATTAAACAAATCGAAATTTATCCACAACACCAGAGTAGAAATATGGAAACTTGAATGCAAAGCAAACAACAAACAACAGCAAAACTAAAGGACAATGAGAGAGTTTTGAGAAATCTAATTCTAAACTAATGAGTACATTCTACGAAACTAATGAACACCCCTAATACTATGCTTAGAATAACCTAGGCTCTCCTCCAAAACTGTGCAAAATAACCCTAATATATACAAAATAAGTTTAGGCTTCAATAGGACACTTGCTAAAATAGGCCCAAAACTAAGGCACTCAATTGGGTTTGAATGCCACTCGATTGAGTCCTTCTCCGTTTAGCAGATTTTAAGTCAGGTTAGAATTATTTGTTGGAGAGGAGACTTGAAGGAGTGCTCTACACACTCGATCAATTATCTCTTATATTTCATCACTTTTTCACTTTGAAGACATTTTTTGCCAGAATTTGTGTTATCACTCGATTGAGTCATCAATACTTGATCGAGTCTGTTTGCTTTTGACTCTAATTTTGCTCATTTGCTTCATCCTTTGATTAGGTTCTTCAAGGGTTGCATTATTGACTTAGTTAGAGCTTTATTCTTTAGGTCTTGAACTTGGCAAATGACACTAAGTCTATAGAAAATCTGAAAAGCAACACAAACACTTCAAAAACCCCTGAACGCATAACATGATAATAATTGAGCAAAATTCACCTAAAACTAACATTGGACATTGTTGCATTTGGCTTTTTTCCAAAAATTGAGAATATCCCATTCTTCCCCTTTTTGACCTGGTAAGCATGGGGCACACAAGTACAGATCAATTTCAACTTTAGCGTTATTAGTAACATCAACATCATCATATTCCTATTGTGGAAAAAAATTTCAAATCACATTTAACTAGAATTAAAACATACTAGCTTATGAATGAAATTTTTAAAAATAAAAGACATACTTAAAGTATATTGCTAATATTAAATGGATGAAATAAACATAACGAGGTGGCACAGAGTTTGAAACGCTTTGCCTTGAGGATGATTTGTTGTAGACATATGAACTCGAAAGATTGGTAGATAAGTTCATTCTATAAAAATTATACATCTCAACAAATACTTCCATAATCACACTTATCCTTCTTTCAACCTCGTTGTAAGTATAAAAATGTAAAAGCATTTGTAACACCCCGGTAATTCTCCCTTTCCGAAGACCAAAACCTTGAAATAACTACAAATGTGCTACTATCACATGTCCAAACGTTAAGGCTTTAAAACAGAATTTTGCAAACAAAAATAAAAGACTATTGAAATAACATTGGTCATCAAAACAAACTCCTAACACACTACAAACTGGAACCTTACTATAAATTACCAAATAACGTTCAACTTAAATCCAAAACCAATAGTCCAAAATCATTCATAGCAAATGCAAATAATCTGAAAACTAAATTAAAGCAACACTCCAGTCAACCCACCCATGTATGAATGCTCAACTGGATACTTGTCAGAAATTTGCTCTCCAATAATATAAGTGTAAGTATTGGATCATAACAATGTCATAGAAAGGCAAAAGTTACGACCAAAAACATACACAAAGCACGTAATTAGCAAGCTAAGTACATACAGAATTACAAAGTATAAATAACTAAATTAAACATTTGCATAAATAAATATAACATGATTGAACGTACTCCGTAGCATTTTATTCGATTAACTGACAAATTAATTAATTACTTAGATTAAGCAATAGACAAGGTTGTCTCCACCATGTCCTAATTAGGACATCAAAATAAATGAATAATCCATGCACTCCCGTTGGAGGGCATCAAAATATAGTATAAATCCAGATGGTAAGCGGGCATGACTCCATCACCATAACTAGATGAGATCTCATCTAACCCCAATTTTAATTTAAAACTATATAAAAGACAGGCTCATATATCACACGGCCTCCAAGAAAAGCCACGGATAATACCTTGTGAAACCGCAACCCCTGATTGTCAATACTCTAGACGTACACTAGCCCAGAGTTTTATATCTTATCCATCTTTCACTTTACGTGATTTATAGTTCAACACTTGATTTCCAATATCACCACACCATACACATGCAAACATCATAATTACACAATCAGCCTCTTTTATACTGTAATTTTAACCTTTTGACTTCCTTTTTAAATTTTTAACCTGTTGAGCAGAGTCAACTACCCTCTTCATTAAGACTTGAACTTCACCTTTACTCAATTCATACTATTAGTAATGAAAGAGAGATATTAAACAGCCTTAGGGATTAATTAGTAAATTAATTCCACTTAAATCAATTGAGATTCATCAACCAAACATAATTACATTCTCATTAGAATTAATGTTTACTCATCAATCATCACACATTAAAACCAAAATGTAATCCAAAGTAAAGAGTACAAGCTCGTTAATGCATAATCAATAATGCTCTAAAGCTTCTTAAACATGAAATCAAGCTTTCCATTTTCGATCCTAACTCATGCTTCTAGGTCAAGGCATTGTAATCCATTCGTACCTTGAGTAAAGCAAGCGAGTGGCCACTATATCTATAATCATACACCTTCTACGAATTGTTTTTCTTAACCAAATAATACCACCTATATCAATACACCAATACCCAAATTTACAACAATCATACTAAGTTTTCTAAGGCTTTAAACCATTCCAAAACACATTTTTAACTCTCCGAAAAACATAATTTAGTAGTTCAAAGATAATACTAGAAGTATTAGCTGAAAATGCATCAAAATACACTTCCGTTTAATTAGTTTTAGCTTAGTTAATAAAATATAGTATGCTGGAAATTTTTATTTTTGATTAGATTATGCATTTTGAAATTCCAATTTATAGCATTGTACTACAAATCAATCTAAACATATGTGTTTATTTAAATCCTTTTTAACACCTAAACTAACAAGAAACCATAAAAACAAGATTTGCTAATTTCTGAAAAATTTATAAAGTGTATATAAGCTTGATTTTCGTGTTTTATACATGTAGTATAATACTTATATTATTATAACATAGAATAAGCTTTGAAAATCCTCAAAATACTTGTCACAAAACTCAATTTTTATGACCTTACAAATTTGGAAATTTATTATTAATATAGTGATAACCGTTCTTTTAGCGTCGTTTTACTAAAAGATTAGTTATGCAAATAAAATTTATACCAACCTACGAACTATATGAGTATGGTGGAATAAGGGGTCGAACCACGAGGATAAAGGATATCAAGACTTCAATTCTTAACACAACCGGACTATTTGGATTTGGAAAAACAAATAAACTAACAACGAGAATATAGATGACGATAAACCACGAAGTAAATCAAATAGAGAAAAACGGGGACAAGATTAGATTCACCCTAGGAATGAAGCTTTCAAAACCGAACATGATAGGTTAGAGAAAATCTGATAACAACTAGCATGGACATCCAAGAATACGAGAGGAAGTTGGCGATTCCACAAATCACAACAAATGACCTATAATCGCCCTATGTCTCCAAAGGAGTGGAAGGACAAGATTCGCATCGGATTCCAAAACTACTTATTATCATCATTCCTATAACCGTAAGCAATAAAGATCATAGCTTTTCCTAGGGTTTCACCAATCAAAACCCCTAAAAGAACTACTCACACATATTCATGTTATACGACATAAAGATATTAAATAAAGCAAATGAAACGAACATGCAAGGAAATTAACGACAATGAAAGCAAATCATAAACTATTCTAGCAAACGATAAACATAGAACTAAACATGAAATGAAATAAAGCGAATGAATTAAAAGCAAAGGAATAGATTAATACTCACAAAAGCTTCAATGTATTATCCACGAACAGAATTTGAATGACAAAATCCAGAACTCGGAGTACAAACATTGAGAAAACTGAAAACCGAAAGCTAAAACTAAAAGAATTTAGAGGCTAAACAAACTAAAAGTGCATAAAAATATAAAAACCTAGCTGCCCTCCCTCTCATCAAAGGGAGGGGTATTTATAACAAAACATGAAAGACCTACGAAAACCCTAAAATACATATGGGCCGGCCCTAAAAAGAAGTAGTTGTTCCAGAGAAAACACTGTCATTCGACTGAATTCAAGTCCCATTCGGCCGAATACAGCTCCATTCGCCCGAATGCACTTCCATTCGCCCATTCCAGAGGCTCCAAAGAATTGATCTCTGTTCACCATTTTCCCGAATGTATGGTATGATTCGGCCGAATGGAAGCTCATTCGCCCAAATGAGTTCTATTCGGCCTTCCTAATGACCAAGGATTTAATGCTCTGAAGTCTACCTTGCATTCGACCGAATGTGTCTCAAATTCGGTCGAATCTACACCATTCGGCCGAATGTGGCTCAGATTCGATCGAATCTGAGACCATGCATTCCTCTTTTCACTTCTTTCCTTTCTGCACTCCGTGTTATCTTCACGAGTGACTTGAAATGTTTGCCAAAGCTATGATACACGTGTCAAAGGATCGAATGCATCGCATTTCACCTTGAAATCATCAAAAATACCTGAAATGAACTTAAGACAACTCGAAGAAAAGATCAAGGTGAAATCAAGCATAATATGCATAAACCAATATAAAACTACAAGAATTAACACTAAAATGAGGTAGTAAACGTGCTCTAAAATGAGCACATCATATAGTATCATCAAATTACTCACAATTGTATCACAAGATAGTCTTAATTTAATATATGTACTAACAATATATAGTTTTAAGCTTTAAAGCATGAAAATCTCATCAATTAAACCATGATTTAACATGCATAATATTCTGAAAATTCATTCCAAATATCATAGTATTAAGTTTTGTCAAAATACATCATACTATAGTCATAATTTCATGAAGTAACTACTAGCATAAGAAATAAATCTTTAAGTCATGGAAACTAACTCTTTTATACTAAAGACATATGATCATATAATCTGAAAATTCATTTAAACTACAACCCTGTAAAAATTTACATAGATGATTCACAAAATACTTATAGTTTCATGCAAAAATCAAGAGCTTAATATTTAAAACCCTAAATCATGAAACTAGCATACCTAGCCATTATACTTATGCATAGAAAATTTTGAAAATTTGTAGGATGCATAACATAATTTATAAAACAAACACTTATGAAATTTCAATACAAATTTTACCAATACCGAAATCAATACAAATACCATATGAAAGTTCATCAAACATGCATATTAGGGCATAAAATAAAGGGATAAAAGAAGAGAAAGGAGGAAGAAGGGAAGGGAGGTTGGTCAAAGGTTCACCGGAGGCGGCTCAGGGACGGTGGCAGTAGGGGACAGCAGCAAGGCAGTAGCTCCACGACAAGGGGGGTTTAGGTTGTTTCTTTTTTACATGAAAGGGGTTTAGGGTTTTGGGGTTTTGTTCTTTTATTTGTTTTGTTTTGTAGTGTTTTGTTTTAGGTAAACTTGCTTAGGTTTAGTTAATTATGGATTACTAGGTTTCATAAAATTTTGGGCTTGATGGATTTCTAGAGAAAAATAACTTATGTAAAAAAAATTGGGTTTATGATTTAACTAACTAACTACATACTTAAAAAATAATGTATTAATATAGGAAGTATGTATATGTATAGGAAATATGAATTACCAAATTTATGTTGATGTATATAAAAATATTTTCAATTAAAACATAATCAAAATTTGATAATTTTACGGGGAATTACAGCATTTGTCTCACAAATTGCATTGTATAATGAGGGTCAATTACGACGGCAAGAGAAAGGATAACAGAATAATCACCGTAGTACTTCTCAAACTTCTCCCACATAGGCTCAGCCATTTTAAGAATTGTGGCATTTATGACATTTAACTAATACAATATTATAAAAGTATAAGTTGGTAGTGGGATATTATAAACCAGAAAATAAGACTGTGACATTATAAATAGGTTCAAGAAAATCATAAACATTTTGAATGGAATCTCATTCATCATCAACAAGCATAAGTTCACTTAGAACTTGCCAACAACTAAATTGAGTAAGAGCTACTTTAGCATCTAAAGCTTTATGAAGTACTAAATAAGTTGCATTCCAACGAGTTAGAACATTGATCATTAACTTACCACAAAAATCAGAATTTGTTTCATCCACAACATGCTCAAATAAAGTAAGAACCATCAACATACTTAACAATTTCACTCAACTTAACAATGCTCTTACCAATATTTTTTAACCTACTTTGAACTATTAAATTCAGAATACGTGCACAACATCTAACATGAAAATATTTGCCTCCACACAATAAGGGAGAAATAGCTTCTAAATCATTTTTAAGATGATCTACCATGAGATCTATACTACTATCATTATCTATAGTCATACTCATTACTTTGCCTTGAAGCTTCCATTCTTTTAACAACCCAAGAACAAAACGATAAATATCTCGACCACTATGAAAAAGAGGAAAATACCTAAAATTCAATATTTTAGACTTAAGAGTTCAATCATTGTTCATATAATGAGCAGTCAATGTAAGGTAACCATGAAGTGCAGGTAGACCATAAATCACATGATAAAGCCACCTTAATAGTTATGTCACATAGAGAATTAAGCAACAAACTTTTAAACTTTTCATGCTTTGAAATACAATGTTTTAAAATGGTGTTCCTAGAAACATGCTTCACATTTAAATTTAAATATGAATGTAATTTCATAAGATAATCATGCTCAACGATTTGCAATGGATATGCATGGTCAATAATAACTTGAGCAAACATATGGTAGTAAGTTTTTTAATCAAACACACATTCCAGAGACTAATCTCTAATTTTTGTGAGTTTAGGGAAAACTTTTGTATGATTGCTACATGTAGTGGTACCTAAGTCACTATTAGCTTTGAACACAGTTAAGGAATAAAGACAAGTATCCCCTTCTACGATAGTTCAATTTTCCAATTTCTTTTCTAACTTATAGTGGTTCCATACTAGGCTACTATGTCTGCATTTTGTCAACTGAAGAGGAGAATGTACAACACATAATTAAAAAAAAAAAGGTAGACCTTGAATAATTAAACCTAAGCTATTAAAACAGAATTATATAAATAGTTTCATACCACGATGATCCTCCATCTTGGTCTGAACTATCGCTATAAGTTTAGAGAAATTTTGTCCATTAAATTGTATTTTGGCTTAAAACTTCTCAATTTTTAAGGATCTTCCTTTGATATAAACTTTTCAAGGAAACTTCTATTTTAATATATATAACACACTATAGTTTACTTGTGGATTTAGTGGTTTCCTTATTCTTATGAAACAATAACATTATGGTATAGGTGGGCTATCCTTTTATGGCTTTCTTTCTTTGTCTTTGAAAGCCTTAAACATTTAAAACTAATTTTGGTCCACACATAGAGCAGCTTCACAAGCTTGTTTGGGGTAATTTTATTGTGATTTTTAAATCAATAGGGGATGAAAGAAAATCAAGGGGGAAGAAAGAAGATTTGTACACCTTTGTAAGTGAATTAAGTAAAATAAAAAATTATTTTCCTAGAAAAGGTTTTACATCAAACCATAAACACCAAAATGAGATAAAGTAGAAAAGCCATAACATCGTCAATAATAAAGTAAGGGTAATTTTCAATGGTAACCCTATATAATTTTGTTTTGTACGTGGTCGACTGAAAGAAAAAAAAACGTTCTTAATCGTAGCCCTATGTTTTTTGATATTATTTGTTGTGACCTTAATGACACAATTTTGTAAAAATTTTTATTCTTTCATCTCAACCACTAGTTAAGCCATGATTAATTCATTTCCCTAAAATCAGTCCTTCCCTACTAATAAAACCCTAAATTAATTCTCAAATCAAAGGAACATAAAAGGTGGTGTTTGTCAGAATTTTCAAACGTAAATAACAAAAACTAGTATTTAATTTGAAATAGTTTTTAAAAAATAGGAGTACAATAGTAGGAGACGGATAGAGAAAAGATTATGAACAGCAGATTTCAAGCTCTTTGCCAAAACCATATTTTCTTTCTCCAGCTTCTTACGGAAATTTCACTCTACATCCTCAAGAAATTACACTCTGCCCTTAACATCTCCACTTGAAACTTGTACTTCTCCTCCTCACTCTCAGGTAAATTCTCATTTTTACCCCTCTCGTTGGAGTTGAGCAGCACCACTGGTGGAATACTGTATGAAAAGGCCCTTTCTTTGTAGAATAAACTCTCTAATTTCCTCATTTTAGACCGTCAAAGAAATGGGATTGCATCGAAATTTGGCTTAGTAACTGCATCTTTGATGGGGGTCTTCTAGTAAGAGGTCCGTCATGGAAGATGAGTGGAAGATGGATGATTCTTGGTGTTGGTGGTGGTTGTGGGGTGCGATTTTGGTCTTTTCACCGTTGTCATTACAGTCCCTCAGGGGTGAAGGTTGAGGGTTGATTTGGCTAAATCAATTTAGGGCTTTGTTGTTATCGAGAATTGGTTTTTGGGGAAAATGAAGAAATCATGGCTTAAGCGTAGTTAAGATAAAAGAAAAATTTTTACAAAATTATGTCACTAAGGCCACGATAAAGAATATTAAAAAGTATAAGGCTACCATTAAGAAAGTTTTTTTTTTAGTCGACCATATATCAAACGAAATTGTACAAGGTTATTATTGAGAATTACCCATAAAGTAAAAACCAACGTAGTGATACAGAATAACTTAACCCACAAAGGCCATAATGACATCAACAACACCCCTGCTTCATCTTTCTAAAATTTGGAGCAAAAAATTTTAATCCAAACATAGAAAACCATATCTATGAAGCAAAGGCCAGAGAAAAAGTAGGAAAAGCCCAACATGAAAGGGAAATAGTAAACGAGTAAGACATAGTTTAGTAGAAAAAGAGATCAATAGTTTGCCACCATCTTATAATAAAAAACCATTGCAAGAATACCAATAAAACCTATACAACAAGTATACTAGCCATTGAATTAAAATTACCTTGTAAAAGAGTTGTAGATCTAAGAAGTGAGGAAGGAAATGGAGATTAGAGAGTTAGAGAACATTAAATGTGAGGACTGAGTAAGGAACGGGCAACGGCAAAAATGATGAGAAAGTGAAAAATTAGGGTTGAGTTTTATGCACTTAGGTTTGTTCAATGTTCCTAGCCTTCTAATGGGGTTAAAGAAAGTCTAGTCATTTTCAATTTTCTAAATTCCAATAATCAATTTCAATTCAACATTTTTAGGCAAAACAAAGTACAAACATAGTCACTTTAAAAGCTAGCTATTTCAATTTTTGGTAGAAAAGAAAAGACTCTAAATTTCAATATTTTTAAGTTAGTGTGACCGTGTGTAACAATATATGTAAAATACTTAAGTTACATTAGAATAAAAAAGTACAAGATTTTTCTACAAAATTAATGATAAGCACATAAATTTTTAATTATGCACTTAGATTTATGTTATTTAAACTAATTTGTAAAAATTGAAAAAAAATGTTAATTGTGCAAAAGAATTCTAAAGACCATCTATTAAAATAGACTTTCGTTCGTCATAAATTGGTATCTGCTTTATCTTTTTTGACACAAAACCATTTAAGAAGACTCGAGTCTAATAATGTTATTGATTCTTCATACTTGATTGAAATATTAATGGAGGATTATTAGTTGGTTTTAATGATTTTGAATGAGATTATGACTTTTTGATATGATGATTGATACGTCAATCGAAATAACAAATTGATACCTTTATACATTATTTTTATTGGTTTCCAATAAGTTGATTATTATGATTTTTTAAAATTTTACATGTTGATAATTTGTCCTTTTTTCTACTATAATAAAAAATTAGGCATATTATTGATACGGTTGAGAGTTATAAATTTAAATACACTATTATGTAGGATTACAAGTTTCAACGATTCGATCAAATCCCACCAAGCCTATCATATCAAAACAAAATCATTATCTTAACAATACTGGTTATGTAAAAGAATTGACAAGTGCATCATAGAAACTCAAGAATCATGAATTTTAGTTAACATAAAAAATACAATTTACAACATAATTGAAAATAATCATGAATCGAACCGAATTGTATCAAAATGGCTCAAAATAAACTATATTAACTCGTTCAAATTGGACTTAGCCCAAATTTGAGTCAAATCCAAAATAAACCATCTTAACCTGTTTAAAACCCAACTCTTCAAAACCGTATCGAATTTGAATCAAACCAATTAAGTAAATAATCGATTGATCCCAATCCGTTTATTAACCCAAAACCGAACATAACTGATCCAAAAATAATGAACAACCAGTTTTACCCCAACCCGACAGTACCGAATTCGTTTGTACCAAACTGAATTCGTACTTACAACTAAAATTGACACTCCTACCGACGTATAGATTATGGAGAAACAATCCATATAATTGTATACAACTAGAAAACAAAAAGTGGGTTTATGTATTGCAAAACAACACCTTCCTTTGTAAAATAGTGAATACGACTCAAGTACATAAAAATTTATAACCACAAACATGCCAAGTAGATCTTGATGATGGATCATTGGACTAAAAATATGAACTTAAGATCCCAATTCAACTTCGTTAAACATATACATAAAGTGAGAACATTAATTAGTAATGAAATACTTAAATATTTAGGAAATCATCTAAAAGTTATGAGTTTAGTTATACACCTTTTGAAAGTAATATAAAAGTTAAGTTTTAAGGTTATCTAAAATTGGGTAAAAAAACATATCAGTTAAAATTAGGTCATAGATCATTAGGTCATTAATAGGTCGAGTGAAAGTGGGTTACAAGTTGTTGTAAGTCAGGTCATACAAATTATTTTTTGGGTTGAATCAATTTCAGATTATCTATAGGTCAAGTTTATTACAAGTCTGGTTGTCTTTGTGTTCTGTCTTTTATGGGTCAGATCGCATTCAATCGAATGTAGATCAAGTTTAGGTCTTAAAACATTGGTCAAATCTATTTTTGGTTGGCTTTAGGATGTGTTGTGTCACTTACTTATCTTAGTTCATGAGTCATAATCAAATCAAATATAGATTAATTTCATGCAGGTTTGCATGTAGGGTAGGATTTTAACATCCTTATAAATATAGGTGGTAAGTGGGGGGGGGGGGGGGGGGGTTAGGCATAGTGGCACCTGACTAGACTCGGGGTATGTTAGGTTGGGCTGGATTGGGCTATTGATGCCTAACCCGCTACAGGCGGGGCCGAGCCCTAGTTGGGTTAGGTTTGTGTTAGGGCTTGCAACTTGATTTGTTATTCATTATTCTTATTATCATTACAATTCTATTTTAAACTATATTATATACATTTTGATGAGGTTGTTACAAACCTATTAAAAATACCTAACTATTCCTACTATTATGTAGCCACGAAAGTAAGGGTTGAATTCCACATAGTTGGTGGGATAATGTATTGAATCGCAATGAATCTAATCTAATAAGTTGAGTCAAATCAATCAAAGGGTTGGGTGGACTATAGTATAATAAACTAATCAATAAACTAAGAGCCTAGAATTAAGTATCCCCACTATTATAAATCGATACAATCCTTAATCCTTCCTTAACAAATCATATTATGTTTGAAAGAATAGATTCACCTGTAGGGGCATTTTTTTGTATGCTAAGGCTTGGGAAGTCAACTAAGTTTCAGGTGGATGATTCGATGAGTGAATCATCACTAGGGAGCTCGATTTTTTACAACCCAACATTCCTTCGGTGAAGAGAAAGGAAGGGGCTCCCCCCATGTAGGGCCTACTTATTTTGCGTGTCACTAAGGGTCGGCTATGCAATTTTGTAAAAATGGTAAGGGTCAAGGAGTCGCCACCAAACACTTAAGGGTAGTCTGGACACCCAATTTTGTTTAAATCCCAAAATAGACTCCTGTTAATGGTTTTTGAACCATGAGAATGTTCAACTAAATAAAAATGTGCTAACAATTCACTTTAATATGGTAAACAAATTAGATTTAGTTCCTAGACAAACACGCAAAGTATAGGAAAGAAATTAGAAATATTACTTAAAAATTGAGATATTACTAAGAATTAGAATAATTAAACTTGAGAGTAATTTAAAATATAAGAAATTGTGAGTAATTGAAGATGTGTAGGAAGATTGAAATGAGGAATGAGGATGAAATAAGATAGTATATATAGGGAAGAAACCAATGACAAATTTTTATTTTACCCAACGGTAACATTGACGAACCGGACCGGATTAACGATTCGGGTTAGGCCTGGGTAGGTTTTCTACTGCGTGATTTGTAACCATCTCACAAAAATACGGGCTAGTTGAATTTAGGGCCGGACCAATAGCGAAACGAACTGAGCGACGGGCCAGATCTGGACGAGAGTGACCTGACCCATTGGCCTACCTACAGACACCAACCACTCTTTAGTCATTACACCACTTTCTTGTTTTCCTTTCCCCACTTCCCTCGGTGACGGTGACGGTGACGTTGCCCTCATACAGGAGAATACACCAACGCACTTCCAAATAAAGTTAAAAAACAAAAAAATATTGTTTGCTGGTCTCGTCTCGTACATAACGTAGCATCCTCCCCCTCATGCTTAAACAGCTCCTCCATTTTCTCATTTTCCTATTTTTCAATTCTGAACCGTCCCAATTTTTCTGAGAGGTCAGTCAAACCTCCGCATTTTCCCATATTTTTTTTTGTATACCCCTTCTCTCTTTAGCCGTCTACCTTTACCTAGGGTTTTATTCTTTGCCTCCCTTCTTGTTGTTGATCCGAAGTGTAAACTAGAAGCTTCATCAACAATGGCGGCTCACTCTTCTCTTCTTCGATTTGCTCCTTCTTCGTTCTTCCATTCCTCTCGCTCCTCCGATCTCTCCAAGGTTTTCTTCGTGTATTTTTTTTTATTTTTGGATCTTTTTTCAACAATAATTATTTTTTTTTCATTAAGGGATCGTCAGTAACTCTCAGTTTTTAGTTTTTGGTTTTTATTAAACTAATCTCGTTGGTTATCAGGTGTTTTTCAGTGGTTCGAATCTCAACACCAGCTCATTGAAGATTCATGGAGACTTGTCGTTGGTCCAGTTAGTTTTTTCCCCTCCATTTGAAATCGATGATTGATGAAATTTTTATTTCAAAAAATCTACTTCGAAATTGATACAATATTTTTCGTGCTTCGATTTTTAATAAAGAGTACGATATATCTAAAGATCGCTATCGTATCGCAATAGTTAATGATGAGATTCTTAAGTATATTAAAATAATCGATTTTATAAGTGATCTCCTTTGAATATTTTTCCCTATGCACGACACAAGGTTTCTGTGATGTTCGTGTTCGAGGATTAGAGAAACATAGTGTATTCTTTTGAGGGAAACGATGTGTTTTTGGGTTAAGGTCCTTGATATTATCGTAGGTGGATGTCCAATTTTTATGTCCAGTTTGAGCTTGCTAGTTCTGAATTAAGAAGTGAATTGTTTCGTCTTTTAAACAGGAAAGGTAGGTACACAAGCATGCAGCCGATCAAAGCAACAGCTACTGAAATTCCACCGGCAGTTCAGAGTGTGTGGCCTTCCTCTTAATATATTATGTGATTTGATCAGAAATTTACAAAATCCACAATACCTAAGAGTTTTACTGTTTTTGTTCCGTTTTAGAGTCGAGGAGGGGTGACAAGACAAAGGTCGGAATCAATGGTATGCTATGTTTCATTTTGGACACTGATATAATTTGTCATGATGATCCTTAATATTATGAAAGCTTGTTTGCAATCTGCTGTTGAAGTTAGGCTTCTGTTTATATGTTTGAATCATGTAACTATCAAAGGGGGTCGAAGGTTACCCGAAACAAATCGCTATATAATGTGATAGAGTTGTACTTGCTGAAAAAAGCTTAATCTTTTGGACTAAGATTGGCAAAGTTTTTTATTAGCTCACATTTCTCTTCTCTTGTATGCCTCAGAATAACATATGTAGTTTCAACTTCTGATGTTGGAGAGGATTATATTTGACATGTTCTATGAATGTTGTACGAAGAGCCAAATTTTAGAAAAAGTGTAATGTATGTATCTTGATGTTTTGATTGTATATGGTTGATTATTGTGCTTTAGTTGCTATTGTTTGAAAATAAGGTAGATCTTCTTTAGTCAAAAGATACATCTGTATTAATTTTTTTTTTTCCAAATGTGATGTGCCCCATGACAAATATCCCATGAAGTGTTTACCAGATTAAGTACTTGTCCTGGATTTCATAGTTCTTGATTACAGGTGATATTCTGGGCCTAGGGATCCTAGGATCAATATAAAGTTGCCTTTTTATGAAGCCAATGATTGTTATGGGGGTGGTGGGTTGCTGGAGAGAGCATTTTTTTGGTGGCATTGTGAATCAAAGTGCTTAGTTCAGTTTGTATGTTTTATATAGAATCTTACATGATGCTATTAATGTCATGTAAGTAAGATATATCTGAGTAGTGAGTAATAACGTACAGTTACAAAATGACAAAAATGCAAGATCCTGGGATTTGTTTCAAAAACAAAGCTAGACGCACTGTTTTGGGATTTTTAATTAACTATTAATCTTTGTAATATGATAGGTTTTGGTCGGATTGGAAGGTTGGTTCTGAGAGTAGCGGTTTCTAGGGATGATTTGGAAGTGGTGGCAGTGAACGACCCCTTCATTGATGCTAAATACATGGTAGGTATTTTGGTTCTGTTTCTTTTGCTCAAATTTAGTCTTCCTAATTATTGTGAGAAGTGTAATTGGATGTGAGCATTTTGTTTTTCATGCCTATTGTTCAGGCATATATGTTTAAGTATGACTCAACACATGGACCTTTCAAGGGAACCATTAGAGTTGTAGATGATTCAACTCTTGAAATCAATGGCAAGCAGGTTAAAGTTACAAGCAAAAGGTACTGGCTTTAAATGGAGTGTTATAGATTGGATTTTGAAGAGTCTGCAGTTATATTAACTTAGATAAACCTATCACTGTCCCGTTGTTTTATTTCTTTCCAAATATCTAATGCATTGCCATGCAGGAACCCGGAGGAAATTCCTTGGGGTGATTATGGTGTTGAGTACGTTGTTGAATCTTCTGGTGCTTTCACAACATTGGAAAAAGCAGCTGCTCATAAGAAGGTTGGCACACCGTCTCCTTTAGCTGTGCTATGTCATTTGTCATATTCCAACTTCTATTTTTGCTTGATCTCATATCTAGTGCTGGAGTGAACTTTGCCTATGCCCTAAATTGTTTAAATTTTTTCTGCAGGGAGGTGCTAGAAAGGTGGTTATATCAGCTCCATCAGCTGATGCTCCAATGTTTGTTATAGGAGTAAATGAGAAAACATACAAGCCAAACATGGATATCGTCTCTAATGCAAGCTGCACCACCAATTGTCTTGCCCCATTGGCAAAGGTGTGGTAAATTTCTTTATCTGCTTGTTCGATGACAAATCTTATTATTCATTTTCTATTTTAGGTAAAAGGTTATTCTTCGCTTCTTTAGTGATCTTAATGCTACTGAATCATGGTCCTATTGACTCTTCATGTATTGAAATTCAGTTTTTGCATAATCATTTCCATACATTCTGAACAATGAACATATTCTATATTTTTTCTGGTACTTTTTTTTTTTAATTCTATTTTCTCATTATTGAGCTAGACTAGATTTTACTAACCTCTTTCAATGTACCCAAAGGTATCACAGTTTAGGCTAATATGATGGTGGGGCTTGAACAAAGTAAAGCATAAGCATAAATGTATTTTATAACCTTAAAATCCAAATAACAAATAAGTAGTCGGACAAGCATAATACTTAATATTTTGAAATGGAAATTAATTAAGAGAAAGGACATTACATTAAAACATAACCATGCTTTATATTACAGTTTGGATAATTAAAGCTATGTTAAATTTACCTAGAATAAGGTGATCTATTCAAATTTCAACTGATAATAATTTTTCATCTATTTTTTTTGGTGCATTTCATCTATTCTGGTTTGCTTAGAATTTTTCTAAAATCTCAAAATTATTAAATACTAAATTCTTCTATCATTGACCTGCCAATTTTGATGTGAAAACTTCTTTTCTATTTCTCCTTGTCCTCCTCTGGTCAGGTTGTACATGAGGAGTTTGGCATTGCTGAAGGTCTGATGACAACAGTCCATGCTACTACAGGTTCTTTTTCTAAGCTTCTCTTCATGCTTCCTTCTCTAAAGCATAGCATGTGCTCATACATGCTTTTTGATAGCATAGACCCTGCCTATATCATTTGGCACCGTCATTGATTCTAACTTTTTGATTTCAGCTACTCAGAAAACTGTTGATGGACCATCAATGAAAGACTGGCGAGGAGGCCGTGGTGCTAGTCAGAACATCATCCCTAGCTCCACTGGTGCTGCAAAGGTATAGATATGGTTATATTAAGTCATTAAGTGTATATTACTTATATATTGTTCAGAGTCCAAAACACTTCATTTACCTTTGTGTTATACCATTCTATTATGTAGGGACCAATAGTTGGGAAATTATATCAAACAGAATGTCAAGTGAATGAATTCTTTATTGTTGAAAAAGAAATATTTGATTATCCCTAAAATTCGTGGGCCATGTTAGGTGGGGGAGTAACAATTTATTAATGGTGGCTCCTTGTCAAAAGAGGAAGTGTAGCAATCAATTTGGATCACCCATTTATAGCAAGTGTAGCTGTTAAATCAAGATTGAGGGAAAGTCCAGTTAAAATATCAAGTCTAATTTGATGAGTTTTGAAGTTTGTCTTGAAATATTTGTTTCAATATGGAGATAGTGTCTGGTCTGAACACTCTGAAGTTTGCAGAACATCATATTTTCAATTAATATAGGAAAAACATAGTGCTAATATTTCGATAAAAATTTAATGTTTATGCAATTTCGTTTTATATATGTTGCTCTAGTTAATCTTACAAATTTTGTTGTCAGCAGTGCTATTGTTGTTATTACTGCACCATTTGTGACTATCTGTATAGAAAAAGAACAATGGTTTAAAATGTTAGAATGATTCAGTATGCAAAAGACTAATGGTTTAAAGTGCTAGAATGATTCAGTATGCAATAGACAAAACTGCATAGGGTTTTAGCCTAGACTATTATTAGCAGTTAGTCTTTGCTAAAGTGATTCAAATGTGCATAGGCTGTTGGAAAAGTCCTTCCCGAACTCAATGGAAAACTAACTGGAATGGCATTTCGAGTTCCAACACCGAATGTTTCTGTTGTGGATTTGACTTGTCGACTTCAAAAAGAAGCTAGTTATGAAGATGTTAAAGCTGCCATCAAGTATGTTTCTGGTTATTCAGTAGGATCTCTAATTGCTCCCCATTCTCCTTACTGACATTCTTTTTTATGACCAGTTAAGTTTTAATGGTTGGTCTTTCACCTAATTTGTGTTATAGGTTTGCTTCGGAGGGTCCATTGAAGGGTATTCTTGGATATACCGAGGATGATGTTGTCTCAAATGATTTCACTGGTGATTCAAGGTGCGTTCTGTTTTCTTCTTAGTGTTTTTTATGCTAGAAAAGAATCTTTAGTTCCTTTCCCTGAAATGTCTCTGTACCTAATTATGTTTTTTAAGTTATGATCAACTCATGCTGGCCGAATGGCATGCAAATATTTTGACTTCAGAGTTCACTACTTCTGTTGCCTCTATAGATTCTTAAGTTAATGTTATCACTGTGCCTAACTTCCAAACTTTTGCTACTGTTCTAGGTCAAGCATATTTGATGCCAAGGCTGGGATTGCACTGAGTTCCTCTTTTGTGAAACTGGTTTCGTGGTATGACAATGAATGGGGATACAGGTATTTGCATAATGCTCTCTGCTCTTAAAATGGCACTTGTTCCTGTTTCAAGTTTGCTTCAAGTTTTTTAAATGATAATCAAAATTCCTTTTTTCTTCTACCTGTTGTAGCAATCGAGTTTTGGACTTGATTGAGCACATGGCATTGGTGGCTGCCATTTAAATTCATCCGAAGCAAGGACAGTAGCATTACTTGCGACATTTTGAAAGTGGTCTTGCTTTTGAAGTAGGTAGAGATTGATGCTATAGAGTTTGCAAAAATTTTGTTCCCTGAGACTTGTGATGTGCCTTATATTGGTAATAAGGATTGGAAAGAGCTGCAGTCAAAATCTGAGAGCTCTAAATGTAGATGGCAAATAATGAATCATTGTATTACTGATTTACTGGTTAGCCTTTCTCCGAATTATGTATTTTTCCTGGTGTTTTTCGGTATTACGTAATGGTGTTTTGTGAAGCTTTGCGTTTCTAGACAACGTAAATGGGGTTCCTAGTTCTGTATTGAAATATTATTATTTTGACTCCACTTATAGATTCCGTTTATTTCCAAAAATGTTTTTGAACTTCTAGATTTCTGTTCCACTCAAAGTTTAAGGCGAGTGTAAAATATTTTCCTTGTAAATTTATTTATTGAAAACATTCTCCCAAAACTGGGAATAATATAATTTTACATCCATTTACTCTAAAAAATATCAATTAACAAAAATTCACGCATTATAAACTCATGCATAGAAGTGGGCACGGGTTGTGTCGTGCAAGCCATTGATCGTGCCAGCTCGTGCTTGCTTCTTGTCGTGCCATGCTTTGCCTAATTATGGTCGTGTTATGCTACCTTTTTCGAAAGCTCGGTCCATGCTTGGTGTGTCGTATCGTGTCTCGTATTGGTATAATTTTTAAAAATAAAAATCAAGTATATAATAGAATTGAAAAAAATAATTTTAGTAATAATAATAATATTAAAATAATAGTAATAATAATTGTAGTAATAATAATAATATCATTACTAATAATAGTATTAAATAAAATTAAAAAACGTGCTTCGTGTCAAATTAGCGTGACACTTGTATGCTCGTGTCTCAATTTTTGTTATCTGCGGCTTGGCCTGCGGCCCATTCCACGGACAGTGTGTCGTACCATGTCACGACCTTGCTCGTGTCGTACCGTGCCTAAAGCATTCTTGGCTTGCATGTCGGCCCAGTCCATGTCCATTTCTATTCATGCATTCTTCATTTCTCATCTTCTCGGTAGCCTATCTCTTTACTCCACACTTTATCTCTTTATTTTGGGAAAAAAATCCACAATTTCTTTTCATCTTCTTCGAATATCAAATTCAGTACGTTTGCTTCAAATCTCATGTCTTAATTATTAAATTATCGTATTATATCATGAATTCGAACAAATTTTATTCATTGTAGTCGAAAATTAAAAAAAAAAACTCTAGATTTCCCCTTTGATTTGATTGAACAATGAAAGTTTCTCATGAAATGTGGGTAATCAACAGTTTATTTGAAATTAGAGTAGAAATTTTGTACAAACTATAACATTACAACAAGTTTATTGGTTTACCTGTTTGATTGCGAATACATTTACCTATTTGATTGGTTTGCTTATTCGATTGCGAATACTCCTTTATAGTTAGTGATAACCGTTCTTTTAGGTCGTTTAACTAAAAGAATAGTTATGCAAACTAAATTTATAAACACCCTAATACTACTACAACTAGTGTAGTGGTAAGTTGGGGATTGAACCACAAGGACAAGGGGCGATAGTTTCTAGACTTAATGTAAAGGGTTTATTTGGGATTTGATGGAACGAATCTAATGACAGAAAAATAAAGCAAGAATTAAAACGATGATATGCTATGAAAGGAAAACGGGGATAGATCAGTTCCACCCTAGGAAGGATAATCGAACTATCAATATGCTAAACTAGGAGAAATCAGTCAACAATAAATCATGACACTCAAGATGACGAGAGGAAGTTTGTGACCCTATAAATCACATGAACAACCTATAATCGCCCTATGTCTCCAAAGAAGTGGCAGGACAAGATTCGCATCGAATATCAATCAATCAATCAATCATCAACAATCTCAAATCCTAACTCTACGCATGAAGAACGAACCAACCTAGGGTTTCACCAATCAAACCCTTAAGAAAACTACTCACACATAGATATAAAGACTAGGGCATAAACAACAAAAAAGAACATGATTGAAAGGATGAACGAATTGAATGTAATGAACAAGAGAACGAAAAACGAAGACCTATAACAAAACCGACAACTACTCTATCAAAACTGCAAATGAAACAACGATAATAGCAAGAGGAATGAAATTCAGAAAAACAATACTTGAAAGCATTAAACGAAATAAAACAGAAAAGAATCGATACCTTGCATAAATGAAGTAGCGTGAACGAAAGAGAATCCGAATCCGAAACCGAAATACAAAGCTTGAAAACGAGAACAATGAAAGCTGTAAATCTAAACTAATGCATGAATGAAATGAAATCTTTAAAGTGATGTTCTAGGTTGAGGCACAAAAACTCTCAAAGTAGGCATGAGGGTTATTTACAGAACAAGGGGGTATTTATACCCTAGGGAAATAAGGGATAAAACCCTAGAAAAAACTCTCGAGCGCCGGCTAAAGAAAGAACCGAAAACTGCGGTAAAGAAGACCATTCGGCCGAATGGAGTATGGATTCGGCCGAATGAGTGGCCATTCGGCCGAATGCGTATGTTATTCGCCTAAAACAGGAGCAATGAGTTTCTGGGCTCTGTCCACCATTCGGCCGAATGAGTGCAACCATTCGGCCGAAGAATGAGTGTTCATTCGGCTATTCCCGAGAGCTTGATTTATGTGCTTGAATTCCTGTCTTCCATTCGACCGAATGGATGTCAGATTCGGCCAAATCTGAACCTGAACCTTGCTGAACAGCTCCTTTGAAGTGTCTAATGGCTTCTGGAGTTTATGGGATCTTCGAGAGTGACTTGGAACGCATGCCCAAGCTATGACACGCGCATCCAAACTCTTGATAAAAGTGTCAAAACCTCAAACACGTCTCATTTTACCTCGAAATCACCTGAAATGATCTAAAAACAGCTCGAGGACAAGATCAAGGTAAAATTGAATGTAATGTAAATAAAACCAATATAAAAGCATGAGACTTGACACTAAAATGGGGTTGTAAACGTGCTCTAAAATGAGCACATCAACTTCCCCCAAGCCAAACCTTTGCTAGTCCCTAACAAATGAACTAGGAGGGCAACACCGTGAGCAAAGCTCATGAAACGCAAGGTGAGCGGAAAACAAGACAATGTCAGCCGTGTACGCGCAAAATTCTTCCCTAGCCATGGGTGTGCAAGTACAATGGGCTCAAAAGAGCATAATACCAAGATAATCAACGTTTTCCATAGACTCGGGATTACTGGAAAAGCTACAACACAGGCCATGCCACCCACTACCTAATGAGGTCACAAGTCCACGCTCCCCATGCTATTTCCCAAAAGATGTGGGAAATTTCTAGTACACTCGCGTGTTTAATACGGTACGTGTTTCGCTCATAATCATCCAACTTAAGATGAGTCAGGAATTAAACACTCAATCAAGGAGAAATCTTAGGGATTGTACCCTATCTACTCTCCAGCACAGAACTTGCTAATCAGGCCAAGTCGAACAGGTTTGGAAACAGTTGCAATGTAGGCTGGGATCAAGGTAGGGTAAAATTTGGGGATGTGGAGTTCAAATAGAGGATAGTAAGAAATCCAAGGAAATCAAACCAAGGACGGCTACAACTTCTGACGACAATGCCACTTTCCGAAATTCTCTAGATACGCATAAATGAACTCATTACACCAACTTTATTCTCGAATTTCTCTTTTTCTATTTTTTCTGTTTCTTTTCTTTTTCTTTCTTTTTTTTTTCTTTTTTTTCTTTTTGTTTTCAAGCTAATGTTTTTGAAATAAACTAAGAGTAATGTAAAGAGTCATATCATACGATAACGATTTTTCAAACCAAAATCTTTCACCACAATGCAACGGGCACCACTTCACTGTGATCACTTGACTATCTTCTAGGTAAGAAGAGGGAATATTTGGCTCATGTGGAGTTAGGTGATGTAGCTACGAAGAAAAAGTAAAGGCACAAAATTGGCTTACCCTAAAGTCAATCGATATTCATGGTTGGCAATTTGGCCATGTAGCTATAACTACAAACGTGTTATCATCCCTGGCCTTTAGAAAAGAAGACTATGCTGGAGGAGAACAGACACAATACTTAGACTCTCTAACTAGCACTTAATAACATAGGACTCATAATGGAGTCCTAGAAGGCTCAATCCTCACTAGGCTAGTCAAAATGTGCCTCAATAGGTAGTCATCCAAGCCACAAACCAAGCAGGACCAGATCCCCCAAGTCAGGTGAAAAACAGTCAATCATTCGGTCCCAAAACAGGCACAAGGCTAGGAAAAACATGAGTATGCATAAGACCAATATAATGTACACGTCAGGAGCTAGCATGTCAGTTTCACAACTCAAGCACATTAATCTTGACACACCTAGACATGTAAAGAAAAACTAAAACAAAAAAACAAGGCAATAGTTTCCATAGTGCGGATCTTTCGAAGCTTTGAAAACACAAGGACCCTCCCCCAAGCCAGCTCAAGAGCCGTCTCGGCGCTTGGGAGAAGAGAACCAAAAAGGGAAAGATCAGCATTATGGAAGCTATTGCTATACAGACAAACAAATAAAACAAACACCGGGTTATCTCCCGTAAGTACTTTTGTTTAACGTCGGTAAGTTCGACACAATTAGGCACAAGTTTATATAGAAAAAGAAAACAACGAAATTGTACCTGCCGTAGGAGTGGATTCACTCCTAGCATCACCATCACCTCTAGCGTGGGGAGTCAAAACTCTCCACCGAGCCGCAGTGGTGGAAGTAAGCAATGGAGAACCAGGGGCATCTGGAGGTGGGTTATAATGCAGGGCTCCCCCAAGCCAGGGTGGAGCCATCAGTCTCTTTTTAGATTTTCTTTTTCTAGCCCTTTTCCGTTTGCGGGCTGGCTCGTCAGTTCCCTCAGATTTATAATACATCTTCGTTGGCGAAGCAATTCCCTTCGCAACCCCAAAAACAATACGCTCTTGCGCGTCCTCCTCATCTGACACCTTAACTATCATTGGGGCAGCAAAAACATTACACCTCTCAACCTCTTTCGCAGCTTCATTCTCGACCACCCCAAAGGAACAAATCCGCTCGACCATGGGTTCCGTTGAAGACTTAGAAAAGGAAAACACGACCTTCTCCTAGGCTACCCTGATGGTTATAGTTTCTGATTCACAGTCGATCAGGGTACCTAAAGTTTTCAAAGCATCCCTCCCTAAGATGAGGGGAGTATAAGAATCCTCGGCCATATCAAGCACCACGAAGTCACATGGTACCACTATGTTCCCTACTTGGATCGAAAGGTCCTCAAACTCCCCACATGGCACTTTTATACTACGGTCGGCCAGCTAGATTGTTTTCTTTGAAGGCTTAAGCTCACAGGTTAGCCGTTTGGCAATGGACATCGACATTAGGCTAATGGAGGCCCCAAGGTCAGCAAGCGCTCCCTTAGAATTGAGTTTTCCAAGGGTGACTGGGAGCACAAAGGGTCCTCTAGCTTTTTCTTTCTTTGCCCATGTGCCCTGAATGATGGCACTTACTTGCTCTGGTAAACTGATAACCTCGCCCTCAAGCTTTCTCTTATTCCTTAAGAGGGTTTTCAGATACTGAGCATATTGTGGCATTTGCTCCATGTCCTCTAAAAATGGTATATTCATTTCAAGTTGCCTCATATGCTCTAGGAATTTAAGAAACTTTTCTTGCAATTGCTTCTCTACCTTTTTGTAAGGAAAAGGTAGAGGCGGAGCATGTTGACGCTCAAGTTTCCTTTGTTCCTGTATCTCCTTCCATCTCTCATCTTCATCTTTCTTCTCCCTCTCATGCCCAATGACTTTGACATTGTGCCCCTCAATTTCTTCGCCACCCTCCTCTTTTCTTCTCTCCCCTCAAGGTTCTCCTTGTGCTCATTTTCTCTTAGACAACCACTACCCTTCAAGGAATCTTCCCCTAAATCCTCTCCATTAGCTACAACTGGAGAAGGATATGAGGTTCCTGATCTTAGGAAGATCGCCTTACAGGTGTGATGCTTAGGGTTAGAGCCAGGAGAGTTTTATGGTGGAGGTTGGGTGGATGGGTTTTGCTGAGGGTGAGAAGGAAGTAGCAATGGTGGGGGTGGACTAGCAATCTGCGCAAGCTGTGATTCAAACAACTTCTGCTGCGCTTGAAGTTGTTGCATTTGATTTATCAAAGTTTGATTGATTTGCGAGAGGGTTTGATTTTGCTGCGCAAGGGAGCTCACTTGGGTGGAAAGGAATTCATTAGTTGTTCTCCTTGATAAGGGATAAAACCTTAGAAAAAACCCTCTTAGGCCGGCGCTCGAGGGTTTTTCCTAGGGTTTTACCCCTTATGTCCCTAGGGTATAAATACCCCCTTGTTCTGTAAATAACCCTCATGCCTATTTTGAGAGCTTTTGTGCCTCAACCTAGAACATCACTTTAAAGTTTTTCATTTCCTTCATGCTTTAGTTTAGATTTACAACTTTCGTTGTTCTCGTTTTCAAGCATTGTATTTCGGATTCAGTTTCTCTTTCGTTCACGCAATTTCATTTATACAAGGTATTGATTCTTTTCTGTTTTATTTCGTTTAATGCTTTCAAGTATTGTTTTTCTGCATTTCATTCCTTTTGCTATTATCGTTCTTTCATTTACTGTTATGATAGAGTAGTTGTCGGTTTTATTTTATGTCTTTGTTTTTCGTCCTCTTGTTCATTACATTCAATTCGTTCGTCCTTTCAATCATGTTCTTTTTCATTGTTTATGCCCTAGTTTTTATTACTATGTGTGAGTAGCTTTCTTAGGGGTTTGATTGGTGAAACCCTAGGTTGGCTCGTTCTTCATGCGTAGAGTTAGGGTTTGAGATTGTTAATGATTGATTGATTGATATTCGATGCGAATCTTGTCCGGCCCCTTTGGAGACATAGGGCGATTATAGGTTGTTCGTGTGATTTATAGGGTCACAAACTTCCTCTCGTCATCTTGAGTGTCATGATTCATTGTTGACTGATTTCTCCTGATTTAGCGTATTGATAGTTCGATTGTCCTTCCTAGGGTGGAACTGATCTGTCCCCATTTTCCTTCCATAGCATATTATCGTTTTAGTTCTAGCTTTACTTTTCTGTCATTAGTTTCATTTTCTCAAATCCCATATAAACCCTTTGCATCAAGTGTATAAACTATCGCCCCTTGTCCTTGTGGTTTGATCCCCGACTTACCACTACACTAGTTGTAGTAGTATTAGGGTGTTTATAAATTTAGTTTGCATAACTATTCTTTTAGTTAAACGATCTAAAAGATCGGTTATCAATCAGGCTGATCTAGCTTGCATTATGATCTGTTCGGTTGAAGTAGCATGCCGGTCCGGATACGGGCTGGGCTGATGGAGCCCAACTCACATAATCACATGTTCACATTCATTATTAACTTTTTAAAGTCATATAATCACATTATTTATTCATATACTTTGTCGATATTTATATTCATTAATCATTAGATATTATCGATATTTGTTATAGACCTTTATTATATATATATATTCATAATTCCTTATAATAATATAATCCTATTTAATTTTTTTATTTTAATTTTGTTAATTTTGTGAGTTAGAAAAAGGGGCTTGCACTTAATTTTGAAAAACAAAATTTAATTTTGTAATTAAACTATAATTTTAAAAAATAAAGTTGCCTACATATCCTGAAAGAATCAAAGCACCGTAGTTCGTCTATGTACCTAAATATCCTGATTCATATAAACTAATCTATATTCAACTAAACTAACATTCATTGATTCATATAAACTAAACTATATTCAATTAAACTAACATTCATAACAACTACATTATATTCAACAAAAATAACATTTATTCATTGATTCATATGAACTAAACTATATTCAACTAAACTAGCATTCATATAAAGTAAACTATATTCAACTAAACTAATGACATGCCTTTGAACGAGGTTCTCACCTCTAGCCACCCTAGGCTAGAAGACTAACAGGATAGCGTATTCTAGAGAGACATCACTGGACTCATGTACTATGACACGAGCCAACTAAGGTAACTTGGATCTATTATCCACTTGGTGGTGAGGGTAGCATATATGGTCCTATCTTGGACCCTATTCTTTAGAGATGCTAAGGGTTGTGTTTGCTCATCTCACGAGCTTTATTTCCTTTGGCATTTAATTGCCAATGAGTCTAGGCCTATTCCTAGGGTAGATAGGGTCTTTAGTACTAAGATTCTTTGTCTGACGGCTTGTTTTATGGAATACCTGGCCCAAGTTACTGAGGAATCGACCGAGATATCCCTAGGTTGCCTCATTACCCTTAGTATTATCCCAAAACACTGACCTTTCTAGCCCCTTTAGCTATGAGGTGCAAGTCTCACCCGTATATCTTTGTATAGCATGTAGCATGTAGAATGTCGGCACTAGCTGTTTGAATGACTTGTGGGATGCCCGACTCAGAATATCCCAACCCCCTATGCCTTCTTACCTTGGGCTCATCTCCGACTTCCAGTGGCCTCCCCCGATGGATGAAGGAGCCCCACTCCCCATTAAGGATGGAGAAAATGATAATGATCGGGAGTGTGCGGGTTAGATGAAGGAGGACGCCGTGCCCAACTTTCTACATAATGAGGCAAGCAGCAGCCAGTCTAAGTCCTACAAGGCTAAGTTAGACGCCCTTTTAGCGATTTTGGTCTTTTACAGATTGATTCCAAACATATGCGAGATAGCTACGCAAAGCTGAGAGCCTCCCATTAGTTCATTAGTGAATCCTTCCATGATATGCAAACTTATTATCTTGCTATGCAGGAGTTTTATCGGGCTATGAGTGCATAATATGATAGGATAAGGACTGACTACCACTTTATGCAGGCGAGCTTCTCCTCCATGGAAGAAGCTACGTAGAGATATTTTGGGGGTGGTCTTAGTTCTTCATCTAGATATGGTGCACCTAGCTATGGACCCTACCCTCCCCCAAATCAGTAATAGTTTTTCCTTTTATTTTATTTTGTTTGTTTTTGGTGTGCTTTTATTCTTTCCCTTTTGGCTTCCCTTTGATGTCTAGTGCTTATATTGAAGACATATCAAAGTTTTTCTTAGGGAAAGATATCATTTAGAGCATGGATTGCATTGTATTATAGTTTTCTGTATTGAATTTTATTTTTCTTTTAAAGCATTCTCAATATCCTTAGTTTTTCTTTTGCATTATTTCCTTGTTAAGTTTTTTCAGTTATTATTTCCTTGTTCAGTTTTTTCTTGCATTTTGTAGTTTAGCGCAATGTTTATATACCATATTTTATCTATATAATTAAGATTAACCTTTCCATGAGGATAAATAGATACATATGTCTATTTTTTGAAATGATTTTTCTTGATATTCTAGTTGATTTTTGAAAATCATGACCATCACACTATTGGGAATTATACTATTTCTCTCTTTTTACAATAAGTCTCTCCTAATATTATAGACTTGTGTTTACCTGTGAGGACTTGAGCCTTACACCGATAACAATATTCCGGTATGTTTCTTTTCATGAGAGTTAGATTTTGTCCTCTGTGTGTGATTTTACTCTTGGGTTTTCTATTTGGTTGTTCGAAACTTTTTGATGCAACACATATGAATGATTGAAGTCTCCTTAGAATTAGAGCCATTTTTCTCATACATAGGTTATTTTTCCACAAAATTATTTTTCTTTTCATTTCCCCCTAGAATGAAACCTATTGAGCCTCTTTTCCCTCTTTCTTGATGTTTGTCATTAAAAAGGCTTATAACCTTTTTATTAGGTTTATTTGGGAGAAGAGCTACATAGTACTCAGATCTCCTTGTATTGAGTTGATCACATCCTATATTAGAGTTTCGGTTGTTATCCGCTTCTTTAGTAGATATTCAAAATAAAGAGAAGAGTAGTGGTAAAAGCCAAAAAAAGAAGAAAAAAATAGAAAAATGAAAATAAAGAAAAAAATAGAAAAGAAGAAAAATAGAAAATGAGAGAAAATAAGAAGAAGAATAAGAAAGAGTGGAAGATTCCCTAAAGTCTATGCTCATCATCAATAAAACAATGAAGTTCCATATCTATTACATAGTTGAGGTGAAGCATTGATTCAGTTATGAATAAAAGAGGCTGTATTCCAAAGTATAGGAGATTATAAGGTGGTTTTGAACCCATATATCATATAGTAGTGGAGTTTTATTTATGTTGAGCACCATTTTCCTAAATAACATTACGCTACATGTAGGGGGCTTTTTAGATGCTAAGGGTCTTAGAACCCAGCTAGGTTTCATGTAGGCAATTTGATGAGTGAATTACCACTAGAGAGCTCAATTTTTGCAACCCAACCTCCCCTTTTTGGTGAAGAAAAGAGGGCGAAGCTCTCCCCCACTAGTGCCCTACATGTTTGCACATCAATAAGGATCAACTATACAACTTTAGAGGCATCGATAGGGTCAAGGAGAAGCCACCAAAATTTTAAAGGGCTATTTGGAAACACTAGGGTGGAATCCCCAAATGATTCACGTAATTGTTCTACGAACCATGAGAAGGTTTAGGAATGAGCGACTTATTTCAATCTGGGAATGTGTGCAAATAATTGGCATAGAGATGGAATAAAAGATCAGATTTAGTTCCTTATGCACATACAAGAGATAGCACACTCTAACTTAGTGGGTGGAGCAAGTTAAGATTTATGCACATAATTTAAATTAGGTGATCACTTGTACTAATGTCCATAATTTAGGTTTCCTATGGCTGGTTGTCCAAGATTATCTTATTAAGCATGATTACAAATAATAGGTCTTGTTTATAAACATAATATAAAAGGGTGGACATGCAATTGCAAAGTAGGAATTATGTAATGAAAGTGCATAATTGAAAAGAGGCAAGAGACATGAGACAAGAGACAAGAGACAAGAAACAAGTTAGGGTTACCATCAATGAAAAATAAGAATAATGCATAATGAGTTGGAGAGGATTACTTGGTCAAATGAAGAGATAATGCTCCAATTTGAAGAAAGGGTATAATTCCAATGACAAATATGATTTAGTCATGGAATATTATTGACATTGTATATGAAAATAGAAATCAAGATAAGAATTATGAATTCTGAAACAAGAAATAAGATTCAAGTTTAAGTCCTAAACCTGTATTCAAGGATGATACACATTTAGGGTTTGCTCATGAAAAGTGTGTCAAATGTGACAAGTCTTGCTAGATAGGAGATGTCCAAATCTAAGCATCATAGACTTAATGCAAAAGAGAGACAAAGGGAAAAAACTTGTAATAAATGAAAGATGTAAGGGAGAGGGGGTTTGCTTGAATGATTTAAAGGAGACAATCTATGAAGATGGTTCCTTAATTAAGATGGTCAAAGTTAGAATCTTAAGGCTTGACCTAGTGAAGAAGGAGTTGCTCCTTGCTCTTCACATCATAGGTGAGATGAGACATTGAAAATAGAGGGTGTGAGTTGATCAAAAGAGGACTTCAAGGGTGAGGAGTCTTTGCTAGATCAAACCTCATTAAAATTGCAAGAACATTGGACTAAATATTTATGTCAAAGGGATTTTGACCTTGAGTGGTGGGAAACCACTAGATCCCAAGACTAGGAAGTGAAAGGGTAGAATTAGACAAAGAAAATAAAGTAATAGAGTAGATTGAGAGGAGTCCTTGGTGTTTACCATTGAGAATAGTTCTTATGTTTGAGTCTTTGTTGAGTGCTTGAAAAATGAGGTATGGTTGCTCCTTGGATTGATGTTTAAGGGTTGCTTAGAAGAGTAATAATTATGTTGGTTTGTGTTTGTGAAGATTTAAAAGATAATTTTAGTAGAGTAATAGTGCGCCAAGGCCGAGCATTAGGCCACAACTCATGTGTCAAGTGCTAAGCTTGGGCGTCGAGTGCTCGAGAAGAAATCTTTTGCTTCTAGGCTTAGAAGCTTGAGGCGAGCCAGGAGCTCTTTTAAAGTGGTGTACAAGACTTAGGAGTTTGGTGTTAGGCTAAGCGTCGAGCACTGGGATTAAAAGAAGGTTAGGTTCTACTACAGCTCGAGCACTGGAAGTAGAGCAAGCGTTGGGTGATGGCTTTGGGCGCTAAGTGCTAGAATTGGGCATCTAGCGCTTGCTGTACGTCAGGCACTAGAAGAGTGCACTTGGTGCCTAATCTTAGTGCTTCAAGGTGAGGAAGATTCTGCTTACGCGCTTGGTACCAGACATCGAGCGTCGACCAAAATCGCTTATAGCTTTAGGTTTTACATGGTTTTAGCTTTGGTTTTTGAATGTATTTTCTGTTATGTGTTTGGTGTAATTTGTTTTTAGGCTTGGTTTTGTGTTTGGGCCTTTTTGGGATTCCACTTTTGAGGTACTTTTGGGACCACATGCACTCAACTCGACCCAAATAAAGTCCTACCTGATAGGGTTGGTTTGCCATAGGATTGCTAAATGGGGAGACACAATTTTGTGTCTATTGAAGCCCCCACTTTAATTAAGTCTTGGACAAAGACGATGGTCAAATTACGACTCCAGACGGAGGAAGATTTGAGACATCTTCGACCTCAAATCCTCTTTCAAACGCCGCTACCTTCAAAACAAACAAGGGTTAGTCTAAAAAAAATACCTGCCTGTCAGGTGCCTCTATGTCAGTTCTATTAAGGATGAAAACTTGTATTGATTGACCTAAATTCCAAGGGTTAGAGTCTTAGGTTGTACTGTCGGGGAGACAAGTGCTGACTAGGAGTTGTTATAGGGATGGCGCGACTTATGGATTGGCCTGTTGTGCCAATGGGGAACCGCTATTGAAATGGTGTGGCTTATGGGTTGGCTTGATGTGCCGACGAGTAAGTCACCATCGGGGTAACAAAAATTTAGGAAATGACCTGTTGTGCCAATGGGGAGCCGCTATCAGGATGATGCGGCTAAGAAACATGGCCTGCTATGCTAATGGGGAGCCGCTATCAAGATGGTGCGACTTAGAGACATGGTGTGATAACTTTTTATTTGATATGATTTTAGGGTACTTTTGGACCTTTTTCGTTATTACTCAGCATCAAGGTTCATTATTTATCCTATTTTTATTTGTACCATCCATGCCTCACGGGTTGTTTTGTTTTTGATGTAATGTAGCTATTTTTAGCACTATGGATGTGATCAAGCATGAGTGAGCATGGATAAGGGAAATCTTAGTTGATAGAGTCATGGAGGAAGAAGGAGGAGTGCCTTGAAGAGAAATGAAAAGCTTTTGGAGAGCCTTGAAGGGTTGTTTGCGTAATTTTCAACTTTAACTAAAAATGAATTTTGATCTACTCAACTTTTTAAAGTGATTCAAAGTGGAGATTAAAGTTTGTCTCAAGAGATTTCCAAGACTGGTCAAAAGTCTATTTTCGGCAAGAAATGAAGAAGTTACAACCTCCTGAAGTCTAGTTGTCTACAAAGGGAATTCTGCATAGACGCACAACAAATATGGCACGTCCCAACAAGGCTGCACGTCTATGACAAAATATGCACGTCTGTGCAGACCTGCTTGATTCTTAGAAGTATCTTCTGCACATCCATGCCACATTTGACACGTCCGTACAAGCCTATTTCTAGGCTTTTACCTCGTTTTCTCCATCCTTTTTGTTTGGAGGGTGGTATATATACCCCCTTGAGCTCATTTGTAAGGGATCCTGGTTTTTAGAGCTTTCTCTTAGTTTTGTAATCTTAGAATATTACACTCTCAAATCATTAGCTAGATTTTAATTATTAGCTTGGAAAACTAAAATTCAACGATTGTAGAAGACAAGATTCCACCATTGTTGTTCAAATTTGAAGCTTCTAGTAATCCTCTTTCCTATTTCTTCTATCTTCTTTCCTTCTAGTTGTTAATTACTTGTTTAACTCTTGCATGCTTAGACTGTTAATTAGTTTAATTCTTAGTTTGAATTTGTTCATGAATTGCTTAAACCCTTTAATTGCTTTATTTCCCATGGATTGTGAGTAGTATATTTTCTAAGGTTTGGGTAAATCCTCATTGTAGTCACAAAGAATTTGTTACATGTGCTAATTTGGTAATTGATGGGCGTTAATTAGTTGAGATTAAGTGGGTTCATTGCTTAGTTCTTGTATATGGCCATTGCTTGAACTATTTATCTAAGTTTCCTTAACGAAGGATCGAGAGATGAACTTGAGTTAACTCCCTTATGCTTAATTGAGTTGAAATGCCATGAGAATAGGAATTCCTAGTCAAGGGAATGATTATGTAATCGTGATTATGTTTTAACATTTTTTAATGCCTTGTAACCACAAGAGTAGGTTATATTCATGATTCAAGTAATCCCTCTAGCTTAAAAGAGTAGTTGGGTGCTTTAGATGACTTCCCTTATTTTATCCCCTTGTTTTACCTTGATTGTTGCGTGCTAATTGTGGTTTATGATGAAGTTGAGTGGTATAACCCGAGCCCTGAATTCCTCTTAATATTGTTAGCCTCCCTTTAGCCTTTAGGTGATTTGAACTAGTAGAAGTTAATTTAAACCATACCAATTTCAACTTCATTTAAATGGTAGTATCTCATTGGTTAATTCAATGCCTCTCTTGGGTTCGACCCTATCTTACCCTTAGTATTAGTTAGTGAGACCAAGATAGCCAGCTATGCCAATGGGGAGCCGTCATTAGGATGGCGCAACTAAGAGAAGTAGCCTGTTACGCCGGATGGAAGCCACCATTGCAACATATATTTAAGAAAGGACTAAGTTTGGTGCTCCTTACACCCATGAGATTTACTAAGGAGGCTTTAATGCTTTGAGAAGGTGCTACCCTCCTCTGTTAGGGAGTTTGTTTTTTATATGGGTCCCTAAACTTATGTTGATTCACAACTTTGGATAACTTAGCTTGACTTCTTATTGATTCGATTGTTGAAATTATCAATTTGAAGTGCTTACTAATCAGCCTTTGTTGGGGATTGATGAACTCTATATGGGAATTTTCAATTTGCTTTTTTCTACTGTGGAGATCCTACTTGGGGAATTTTCCCATTTTTATCCTTATCGAGGATACTTATCCGCTGGGGGGATGTTGATATACTGAAAATTTCATCCACTGGGGAAGAATTTTGTTGGGGCAACTCCATGGGTAGAATGAGCCCTAGCATATTTTAGGGACGCCTCCCAAGAGAAAACATATTCTAGAGACGTCTCCCAAGTCAAATCGTATTTTAGGGATTCCTCTTGAGCCAAGGTGTATTTTAGGGACGCCTCCCGAGCTAAAACGTATTTTAAGGATGTCCCCCGAGTTGAAGCATATTTTAGGGACAATTCCTAAGCCAAAGCGTATTTTAGAGACGCCTCCTGGGCTAAAAACGTATTTTAGGGACGTCTCCCAAGCCAAATCGAGTTTTAAGGACGCCTCCCGGGCCAAAATGTATTTTAGGGACGCCTCTCTGGTCAAAACGTATTTTAGGGATGCCGCTCGACTAGGCTAAAACTTATTCTAGGGATGTCTCATAAGCCCAAGCCTACTTTAGGGATGCCTCCCTGCCCAAAACGTATTTTAGAGATGTCTCTCGAGCCAAAGAATATTTTAAGGAATCCTTTGAGGCTAAAACGTATTCTTGGGGCGTCTCCCGAGCCAAAAGCGTATTTTAGGGATGCCTACCGAGCCAAAAAAGTATTTTAATGATGTCTCCCAAGACAAAGTATATTTTAGGGATGTCTCCTGAGCCAAATAGTATTTTAGGGATGCCTCTAGGGCAAAAATGGATTTTAGGGACGCCTCCCAGGCCAAAACATATTTTAGGGATGCATCCCTGGCCAAAGCGTATTTAAGGGACACCTCCCAAGGACGCCTCCCAAGAAAAAGTGTAGTTTAGGGAAGTCTCCTTAGTTGAAGTGTATTTTATGAACGCCACTCGGGCCATTAGGCAGAGTTATTCGGTCGTTGAAGTGCTTAGGAGTCATTTGTAGTGTTGCGGCGTCATTCAAGGTCGACTCGACTTTTCTGGTTTCGAAAACCAAGCATCTGGAATGCATTTTTAGGTCATAAGGGTGTTTTGATCTTTTCACCCTATGCTTGAAATTTAGTTAATTGTTCCCGCGCACGGAGCGAAATACCCAACTTTCTGCACTTAAATATACCCAACGATAACATAGGGTGGTCCCAAGCCTGCACTAAAAAATAGGCTAGGAGTAGAGGTCGAGTGCTTGGTGCTAGAGCTAGGATGCTTAGTGCTCGACGCGTGGCTAGGTGCGTTCGGCGCACGTGCTGAGGCTTCTTAAAGTCGTCATTTTGACTTTGACGAACTCAGTTTAGCACTCCCCTTCTCAAAAAACCTGCTTTAGGTCTTTAACTTCCCTATTTTGCTCCCAAGGTTCTGATCTACAAGGGTTTTAACTTCATCCATTTATAAAATCAAAGTAAGTTACTTGAATTTACCTTGATTTAAAGCATGATTTTGAATTTGGCATGAACCCTAAATTGATATAGGGGGGTTTGATTTGGTGGTATATTATTGCAATTGTTGGTTATAATTGCTTGGTATATGCATGTATATGATGTGTTGGTTTGTTTTTACACAAAATGTGACAAATTTTAGAGGTTTTGAACCGATTTTTGGTAGTGTATGCGTGTATGGCCAAAATGTGGGTAATTGTGGTGTATGTGTTTTGGCTTGATTTTGTTGTTGGGTTATGCTTAAGAATGATGACTTATAAGTTTAAGAGTCATGAATTCCCATTTTGATGGAGTTTGATGAAGTGGGTTAGTTTTTAAGCCATCGGTTTATTCATGATAGTAGGGTAGTAATGGCTTGAGTTTTTGGTGCCCAATTAGTTGTTTGGTGTTGCTAGGTTGTGGATCTAGGCTTTGATGTAGGTTTGGTATGAAAAACCGTTGAGTTTCAATATTTGTAGGGAAGTCAGGTTTTTCGGCTATATAGGACAATGTAGGTCGTGTTATGGTTATGATTGGTTTGGTTATGGTTATGATTGGAATTGATGTTAGGCTACATCATAAGGGTGGTAGCCAAGTTTAGATTCGAAATATGAGAATTTCGATGATGTAGTGAGAATCTATGAATTTCCACTATTATTATGCTCTAATGAGTTACCAAGCTGGTATGGAAGTCTATGAACTTCCTATTGAACTATGTTAGTGCCTAAGAACCCATGTAGCTAGTTTGTGAACTTTATAGTAGCCCCTGCATTGTTGAGATTTGTTGTTATGAAATCTTTGAATTCCAAGGTCTGTTGTTTTTTAGGAGAGTATGTGAAATCCTAAGGTTGTATGGAATATGAGAATTCTTGAGTCTATTGTGTTTTAGGGGAGTCTATGATGAACTCCTAACGTTATATTTTTTCTAATAGAATATGAGAATTCTTGGGCTATGATGTTTTGACAAAATATGAGAATTCCTTTGACTGTTTGTTGTTTTTCAGTGAAGTTTGTGAACTCCTAGGGATTTGTTAATTCTTGAGGGGAGTCTATGAACTCCAGTATCAGTAGTATTTTAGTGGAATTTGAGAATTTCTGAGAATGTGACATTTCAGTGGAATCTGAGAATTCCTATAACTGACATTTTAGTGGAATATGAGAATTCCTAAGACTGTGACGTTTCAATGGAATATAAGAATCCATGATACTGTGATGTTTCAGTGGAATCTAGGAATTCCCAAGATTGTGGCATTTTAGTGGCATCTAAAAATTCCAAGGACTTTGGCATTTAAGTGGAATATGAGAATTCCTAATACTGTGGAACTTTAGTGGAATCTGAGAATTCCTTAGGCTGTTGCTACTGTATTGTTTTTACATAGCCTTTGTAATGATTTTTTGGGTCTGCAACCCTTGTATTTGTGCTAACTTTTGTTGCCTTTGTCAAGAAGACTCTCCATTCTAAATATCAGGCCACGTAGAGGCAGTAGGATCCTCTAAGGAACAGGCATGGACACCACCAACAAGTTTCATTTCCCGTGGGGGGAGCTGACCATCACCCCCACAGACTTTGCTATGATCACGGGTTTGCGCTTAACACATAAGCCCGTGGTTCTTGACTTTGACCTTCGATCAAGAATTTGGAGGAGACTAAGTTGTTTGGCCCTCTTGCAGCCACCATCCCCGGCAAGACACCACTGATGAGAAAATGGTGAAGATTCTGCTCTTGCTTATAGTGAGCCGGCTTATCTATTTGGATAAGAGTAGTCAGGCCTCATATTGCTTCCTACCATCTTAGCGGGACATTACCATATTCCCTAGCTATGGCTGGGGAGGTTTCACATATGCTCATCTCCTGTACGAGATAAAGGAGGCAGTGCGAGACCGCACCAAGGGCCAAGTCTTTGTGGGAGGCATGTAGAGAGTCATCGAGTTACTTTGATTATTTTCCCTCTTGTTTGGCTAGTTTTCAGTTTTCTTAGCCTTTGTATTAACACATTTTTTTTGCATGTAGCTTTGGGCTTACAAGTACCTCCCTAAGCTCGCTCCAGCTCGCTCGAAGGATCGGGCTTTCCCAGTGGGTTCTTCTTGGGTCGGGTGAGAGAAGGATGGAGTGACCTTGGGCCATATAGGAAAATTATCTAAGACCAAATGTTGAAGCCTAAGCCCCCAGCAATTCAGGATTGCTTAGATGTGCGAGTCGTGCCACCAAAGGACCGATTGGGCAAGAGAGTAAAATTGACTCACGAAAGGTTAGGCAAGTAAATAAGCTTAGGAGATGAAGCATGGCTTGTAGAAAGTAAAAAAATCTTTTTGTTTAGGCTACAAAGCCCGTTTCTTGCTTTATCTCGTTAATCAAACTTCTTCTTTACTTATGCTTTTAAGAAGGCGTTAAGCGATAAATTAAAAATCTTATGTAACCTTTACTTCTTTTGGATGGAATCAAGTTTTCTTTGAAATTTATTATGCCAATTTACATGCTTTACATAATATTTTACAAACTTAAAACCAATCATTAAGACCGAATGAGCCAAAACAATCTTTAAAGAATTCGACTAAACCTATTACAAAGTTTAGATAGATTTAGGTTCTAAATAAGCTGTGTATTAAGCTCTTCAAATAGGTGCATTGACGCTCGATGCTAAAACATTGAGTCTGGAATCAGGAGCACTTTTGCTCGACGCTTGACAAGAACCAGGCCATGTTAGAGCTATTTTGGCTAGCGCTCAAGGCTCTGTGCCAAACACATAGAGTGAGCGTTGAACGCTTGATCAGGCGCTCGACGCCCCAGACGTAGTGCTAAGAATTTTCACAACTACAAGACAAGAGAACAGAGTCATTTTGTCTGGCACCTATGGTTTGGGCACCCAACTTGAGTCTAAGCCTGGGATAATTCTCGAAATATAGAGATTTATGATTTTTATTTTGACCAGGCCTCACGTGAGGTTTCCAATGTATCCTCATGAAGGAATCATGTTGAGACGTAGCTCTAAGGTTGATAGGAGTGAATAAGTTGCATTTCAGAAGTTTCTTTTTAGTTTCAAAACACATAATGATGGTTAGGCCTCTAGTAAGGTTGACTATGTATCGGTTAAGGGAATCAGGCCATAATGTAGCTCTAAGATTGGACGGGTGCTCAAGAGATGAATTTCTTTAGCTGATTGAGGTTTGTTAGTGAAAAAAACTCATTGCTTTCTATATCTTCCAATCACACAGCTCATTTTCCGGAGTGCTTTGAGCACTAGGTTTCCCTCCTTGATGAATTGAGTATAGTCTTTTTTGTTAAAAGGCTTTGCGATCCTTTTTTCATAGCGTGGAACATGATGCGCGACCTAGAGTTATTTTATGTCTAATAGGATCAATTTGTCGTATCTGGGTTTAATCTAGTTAGCTTTAGGCAATTGGCTTTCAAGAACAATCCTCAATGAAGGAAGTTCTAGCTCAATGGGTTAGACTGCTTCCATCTTGTATAAAAAAGAGTATGGGATCATGCATGTTGATGTCCTAATTGATGTTCAGTAGCCCAATAGAGCAAAGAGCACTTTGGCGGCCTGTCTTTGTAATTTTTGGTCATCTATTGGATTATGACCTTGAGGTTTTTGTTGGCTGCTTTGACTAACATATTCATCTACAGTCTATATAAAGACTAGCGATGGTGATGAACTTTATATTTGGCTATGATGTTCGTGCATTCACCCTGGATGTTGACCCCTTGGTTGCTTATGACCTCGTGTGGCACATTGTATCTGCATATGATGTTTTCCTCTAAGAATTGGGCCTCTTGCCTGGAACCCAAGGTCTTGTATGACTTGGCCTTAACCCATTTTGTGAAGTAGTCAACTGCAACCAAGATAAACTCATGACCTCCAATGCTTGGAGAAGTTATATATTTTTCCAATAACGTCAATACCCCATACAAAGAAAGACCAGGGAAACAAAGTTAGGTTCAAGAATGATGGAGGGATGTGGTGAAGATTCACGCGCTTTTGACAAGTTTTACATTTTACCACATATCGAGCAAAATCACCTTCCAAGGTGGTCCAATAGTACCCAAGTTGCGCTATTTTCTAGGCTAGTATACGACCGCTCATGTCGATTCTACATATAGTACTATAGACTTGAGACATTACAGTGTCAACTTCCTATTTGCTTACATGCCTGATGAAGACTCCACCTTGATTACTAATGTTTTTATGTTTAATGATGGAAGTCAAAATGCAAAGTCAAATAGAGTTGAAAACTTGATGGAAACCAAAATGCATAGAGTTGACAATGTGTTGGAAATAATGCTATAATACAAAGCTTTATGCATTCTGTCAAAGGACGAGAATAACTCTTGAGCCACGTCTTCAAAAGCTTGAGCCACGTCTCAAAACAGTCAGCAAAGTTTAAACACTTTGTCAAAGGATAAGAATATTCTAATTGCCTATCTTGTGTTTTATCCTTTCCCTATTTCACTTATTTTATGCTTTAACCTAACTTATTTATACATGATTTTACTGTCAAAGATATATCTTATTTTCAGCAAATAAGTGATGCTCATATATGTTGAAGATTGTTCAAGGCAATTTTGGTAAATACCAAAATTCAAGCATTGTGGTTATGGAAGATGAAATCTGTTTTGAAGCTTCAAAGTGCAGCAAATAAAGTGAAATATTCTGGCTGTAATATATTCAATGATATCAATCTTCTACAACCAAAATGAATTATTCTCTACAGCCATATTGGAGGAAATATTGCTGAAAGTATTGAAGGCAAATCAGATTTTCAGCAGCCTATTTTGAGCCTCCTTTCAACGGCCTGAAATCAAGTTCAGTATATATTCAAAGCTTTGAAGCTGAAGAAAGAAAAAGAGAGACAACGTGAGACACAACGAAACAAAAAGAAAAGAGCAGAAGCTTTAATCGTGAATTTCAGTCACAAGTACATCATCAAAGCTTCATTATTTTCTCTCTAGTTCCATAAACTTTTCTTGTATTTAGATTGAGAGAAAATCAAAGTATAATCTCTTGAGCGTTTAAAAGAATTTCTTTTTAGAGAGTGTTATACTAAGAGTATACCCATAATACTCAAACGTATAGAAAAAGAGAGAGCTTTTTATTACTAGGATCTTAGATGCTAAAGTGTAGCTGGGGTGCGCTATGGAGTAGAAGATGGGGATTAAGATCTTCTAGGGTGCTTTAGATCTCTAAAGGAAGTAATAAAAGAGCGAGTTAAATCCTAAGGGTTGGACAACCCTAGGCGGAGATGTAGGCAAATTAGTTGCCGAACTTCGTATCAAATCTCCGTGTTTTGTCTCATCTCATTTCTGCCTTCATTCCTTAAGTTTTATGTTTGCTTCGCTCATCAATCAAAGCAGCGAATAGTCAAAGCCTGAGTAAAAGCCTTTGAAACCAATTTCAAGGCTTTGACGTCCAGTTTCAAAGATAAGCCTTAACGCTTATATTCCGCCTTTGAAAGTCAGTTCAAGACCTTGAGATCCTGAACGCGAAAATCGGTTATACTCTATTCACCCCCCCTCTAGAGTATAATTAATCATATTCCATCTCCCTATTGATTCTTCAATTGGTATCAGATCTAGACTCACAAGGAAAATATTTAATCATCTGTGAGGAAAAATGAATTCAATAGGTGATGGTGGTTTTGCTCAAGGAAGGTCTACCAATCGCCCTCCTCTATTTTGTGGTAATAATTTTGCCCATTGGCGTTCATTGATGCAAATGTTTGTTATTGATCAAGATTTGGAACTCTGGGACATTATCAAGAAAGGTCCTAGGGTGCCAATGAAGACTAATGAAAGCGGCACAATGGTTCCTAAAGAAGATGATGATTTTACGCAATAAGATTTGGAAAGTGTTGCTAAAAACTATTGAGCCATGAACCTTCTCTATTGTGGTTTAGATGCAAATGTATTCAATAGAGTTTCTGCATGCAAAAGTGCTAAAGAGATATGGGATAAATTGGTGGTCACATATGAAGGAACGAGTCAAGTCAAAGAAAGCAAGATAAGCATCTTCCTTCGACAATATGAGTTGTTCAAAATGACGCCTAATGAAACCGTGAAAGAGATGTTCACAAGATTTACCCAAATAGTGAATAATCTGGATTCTCTTGGTAAGGTATTCACAAATGAAGAAAAGGTGAGAAAGATTCTACGGTGTCTTCCAAAATCAAAGTGGGGTCCGAAGGTAACCGCGATAGAAGAAGCTCAAAATTTGAGAACCTTGCCTTTGGATGATCTTCTTGGAAAATTGATCACACATGAGATGTCTCTTAATGAAGAAGATGGTGAACCAGCATCTTCAACCAAAAATTTAGCACTCAAAGCAAAGAGAGAAGAAGCTACAATGGACAATGAAGATAGTGATGATAGTGATGATGAAGATCCATTTGCTCTCATCGCTAGAAGTCTTGCCAAGATTCTGAAAATAAAGAAGAATTAATCAAGAGGCAGAGATTATCATTCAAATAAATATAAGGGTAAGTCATCCAACTCAATGAATAAAGTTAATACACTAACATGCTATGAGTGTGGTGAAACAGATCACTTAGTGAAAGATTGCCCTCAACGAAAGAAGAAGCCTTTCCACAAAAAGGATTATAAGAAGAAAGCTATGGTTGCTTCATGGAGTGATTCAGATTCATCTAGTGACTCAGAAGATGAACAAGCAAACCTATGTCTTATGGCTAATCATGATGATGCAAAGAAAGAACATCTTGAGGTAATGGTGAAAAATTTAATCTCAAGTCCAATTGATGTTCTGTCCGAATTCTTGCAAAATATGATTATAAATGAAGAGAGTTTGATTCTTGAATCCAAGATTCTTAAGGAGAAGCTAAACCAACAGGTAAGTATTTTTGAAAGTCTCGCTAAGGAACTAACTGATCTCAAAGCCTCTCAGTCAGCTTTTGAACTCAGGGTTCAAGCCTCGGAGTCATCCTTTGACACCCAGGTCAAGACCTTGAAAACTGAAAACACTGTTTTAAAACGAAAGCTCGCCTCTTGGAGTTATTGTAATGATAACTTGGAGAAGGAAAAGAAGCTACTGGCTGGGAAGTGTAGAGAGCAACATAATTCCTTGGTTAGATTTGCTCACTCCGAATCTACTCTTGAAAAAATGCTAGGTGAGCACCAATCATCCTTGAATAAAAGCGGTCTTAGTTACAACAAAAATTTTCCAAATAAAACCATGACCACGTTTGTAAAAGCAAAGGATAATTGGCGAACACCTACATGTTTTTACTGTTGTAAAAAGGGTCATACTAAGCTAACTTGTCCTTTTCATAGGAATGACCCTCAAATTCTTAAAAATTCATTTCCTATTGTTCTTCGAGACCAGATCAAGCAAGTATGGGTTCCTAAAGGGACTAGACCACCTAACATGGTCCATCCCGATTATGAATCTAAATTTGCAATTTGGTCTAGTCGAAAGGTTTGATGTTTTGTTCTTTTGTAGGAAATCACCAAGAGCAAAGATTATAAGTGGATTCTAGATAGTGGATGCTCACGGCACATGAGTGGGAAGTCCTCTTTATTTTCAATGATCAAAGAGCAATCTGCTGGAACAATTACACTTGGTGATAAAGGAAAGTGTAGAATAATTGGTATTGGAAAAGTTGGAGATAATGCATCAAACACCATTGATGATGTGTACCTAGTCGAAGGTCTTAAATAAAACTTGCTTAGCATCTCTCAATTATGCGATAAAGGTAATAAAGTCATCTTTGATGAAGAAAAATGCGAGGTACAAAGAAAGGTGAACGGTAAAATTATTTTAATTGCTCCTCGTTGCAATAATGTTTATGCTTTTCATACTAACCAAGTTGCAAGTACTAGCTTAAAATGTCTTAAGGCCTTGACCAGCGACTCAAGGCTTTGGCACAGAAGGTTAGGTCATATTAATATGCATACCATGAAGAAGATTTTCTCAAAGGACTTAGTACGTGGACTACCAAAGTTAGATTTAAAGAAAAAGAGCTTTGCAAAGCATGTGCAAGAGGTAAACAAACAAAAGGATCCTTCAAAGCCAAAAAGGTTGTAAGTACCTCTCACCCAATAGAGCTTCTACACATAGATTTATGTGGTCCTATGCGTGTTAAATCACCTAAAGGTAAACAATACATCCTTGTTGTTGTTGATGATTTTTCCCGTTTTACTTGGATTTCTTTTTTGCGTGAAAAATCAGAGGCTTTACTAGAGTTTTCAAAAATTTGCAAAGAATTACAAACATTAAAAAACCTACCCATAGTTGCTGTGAGAAGCGATCATGGTAGAGAGTTTGATCAACTAAAGTTTGATAACTTTTGTGCTAAATATGGTATTTCTCACAATTTTTCAGCTCCTAGGACACCTCAACAAAATGGAGTTGTGGAACGAAAGAACCACACTCTTGAGGATATGTCTAGGACAATGCTTTTGGAAAATGATTTGCCAAAATACTTTTGGGCAGAAGCTGTTAATACAGCAAACTATATTTTAAACCGTTGTTTGATTCGCCCTATTTTAAAGAAAACTCCTTATGAATTGTTTAAAGGTAAAAAGCCTAATATTTCCTATTTCAATCCTTTTGGATGTATGTGCTTTGTTCATAATAATGGCAAAGATAACCTTGGTAAATTTGATGCACGTAGTGATGAAGCAATTCTGTTAGGTTACTCCTTGAATTCTAAAGCTTATAGAGTTTTCAATAAGCGTACTAAAGTTGTTGAAGAAAGTATACATGTGATCTTTGATGAAACCGAGAACAGTATCTTGAGTGATGGTTTTACAGGTTTAAACTTGAATAAACATGAAGGATATTCATTTGAGACAGAAGGAGAAGAAAGTTCGTCAGATAATGAAATGGAGAAATCTGCCCAGAATATGCAAGAGCCAATTTTAGACGCAGATGAATTAGATCAAAGCCTTAACCAGCAGCCTCAAGATCTTGAAACTTCATCTCAAAGTCTTGAACAGACGAACAATATTATATCAGAAGTCACTCCAGGGCCTTCAGAACCATCTCAAGGCTTTGAAAGGATACTTCAGGAAACTACATCAGTTCCTTTGATGCTGCCACGAAAGTTCAAATACTCCTCATCTCATCCAACAAACAATATAATTTCGGATCCAAAAGCTGGTATACAAACACGCTCTAATGTTAAAAATTTGTGTGCATTTCATGCTTTTGTTTCTCTTGTAGAACCGAAGAATATCAATGAAGCACTTCAAGAGCCCGATTGGATTTTAGCTATGCAAAGTGAGCTAAATGAATTCGAAAGAAATAAAGTGTGGACACTCACACCAAGACCAAAGGATCATTCAATTATTGGAACAAGGTGGGTGTTCAGAAATAAGCTTGATGAAAATGGAAAGATAGTGAGGAACAAAGCAAGATTAGTAGCCCAAGGTTATAATCAAGAAGAAGGGATAGATTATGAAGAGACATTCGCTCCCGTGGCTAGAATGGAGGCTATTCGAATGCTCCTTGCCTTTGCTTCCTTTATTCAAATTAAGTTATTTCAAATGGATGTCAAATGTGCATTCTTGAATGGTTATTTACAAGAAGAAGTATATGTTGCTCAACCCCCCGGTTTCGAAAATGAGAAATTTCCAAATCATGTTTTTAAACTTGACAAAGCGCTCTATGGTTTGAAATAAGCTCCAAGGGCTTGGTATGAGCGTCTTTCAAAATATCTTTTAGAAAATAATTTCAAAAGAGGGTTGATTGACAAAACTCTTTTTGTGAAAATGAAAGGTAAAGATTTATTAATAGTTCAAGTTTATGTTGATGATATTCTTTTCGGTGCTACTAACGATTCCCTTTGCAAAGAATTTTCTGAGATTATGTGTAGGGAATTTGAGATAAGTTTAATGGGTGAGTTGAACTTCTTCCTTGGATTGCAAGTTAAACAAGAGAAAGGAGGTATATTTATAAATCAAAGCAAATACGCAAGAGATCTCCTTAAGAAGTACAATATGACTCAATCTAAAGAGGCTAAGACTCCTATGAGTTTGTCAATACTTTTAGATCAAGATGAAAATGGTAAGTTAGTAAATCAAAAGGAATATCGAGGTATGATTGGATCTCTTCTCTATCTCACGGCAAGTAGGCTAGATATTATGTTTAGTGTGTGTATGTGTGCTCGTTTTCAAGCTAACCCCAAAGAATCTCATTTGAGTGCAGTTAAGAGGATTTTACGCTATCTCAATGGGACAAAGGATTTCGGTCTTTGGTACCCTTGTAATAGTAACTTTGAACTTGTTGGATATTCAGATGCTGATTTTGCAGGTTATAAAGTAGATAGAAAGAGTACTTCAGGTTGCTGTCAATTCTTGGGATCATCTCTCATTAGTTGGCATTCAAAGAAACAAAATTCGGTGGCACTCTCTACTGCCGAAGCCAAATACATTGCAGCTGGTGCTTGTTGTTCACAAATTTTGTGGATATCTCAACAATTACGAGACCTTGGGTAAGACTTCAAAGGCATACCTATTAAGTGTGACAACACGAGTGCTATATCTATAACGAAGAATCCAGTTCAGCACTCTCGCACTAAACATATTGATGTTAGACATCACTTCATACGTGATCATGTGGAGAAAGGAGACGTATCTATATCTTTTATTTCTACTGATTTACAACTCGCTGACATCTTCACCAAGCCTTTGAGCGAAGAACGATTTAACTTTATTCGTCTTGAGCTTGGAATGTTAAATGGGGAAGCATCCTCGTAGGGGGAGCTATTTGAGTAAGTTATATATGTTTATTTTTGCATGTGTATGTCAACGTCTTGACACTCTTGTCATTGCCTTGACGTACTGTCACTTTTTAATATTAATATTGGATCAAAATGTTTGGTACTTATCCTATAGATAATTATCAAATATTTTTTGAAATGTTTTGGATACAAAAATTGCGGATGGATCTGTTTATTTTGCTTTCAATGTTTTTAAAATCTCATTCCATTCGTTTTAAAAATTCTCATGGCCTTGAAGCTGTTTTCAAAGTTTTCCGCGTATTTTATTTTTAGCTTTCAAAGCCTTGACTGATTGAATTTTTTTTTAAGCAACGCCTTTTTGTTTTCATGTCTTTAAAGGTTTTACTATTTTATATCTTTTGTTATTTTGAACAAGTCTTCTTGTGATCCAACATTTATATTTTCCCACCTTGTCGAAAGACAAAAAGGGGGAGAGTATTTATGTATTATTTATTTAAAGGGGAGAATATTTTTGGTCATGCATTTTATTCTTTGACGTTTGCATGTAATGTTTTGTCTTCCATCAAGGGGGAGATTGAAGACTCCACCTTGATTACTAATGTTTTTATGTTTAATGATGGAAGTCAAAATGCAAAGTCAAATAGAGTTGAAAACTTGATGGAAACCAAAATGCATAGAGTTGACAATGTGTTGGAAATAATGCTATAATACAAAGCTTTATGCATTCTGTCAAAGGACGAGAATAACTCTTGAGCCACGTCTTCAAAAGCTTGAGCCACGTCTTCAAAAGCTTGAGCCACGTCTCAAAACAGTCAGCAAAGTTTAAACACTTTGTCAAAGGATAAGAATATTCTAATTGCCTATCTTGTGTTTTATCCTTTCCCTATTTCACTTATTTTATGCTTTAACCTAACTTATTTATACATGATTTTACTGTCAAAGATATATCTTATTTTCAGCAAATAAGTGATGCTCATATATGTTGAAGATTGTTCAAGTTAATTTTGGTAAATACCAAAATTCAAGCATTGTGGTTATGGAAGATGAAATCTGTTTTGAAGCTTCAAAGTGCAGCAAATAAAGTGAAATATTCTTGCTGTAATATATTCAATGATATCAATCTTCTACAACCAAAATGAATTATTCTCTACAGCCATATTGGAGGAAATATTGCTGAAAGTATTGAAGGCAAATCAGATTTTCAGCAGCCTATTTTGAGCCTCCTTTCAACGGCCTGAAATCAAGTTCAGTATATATTCAAAGCTTTGAAGCTGAAGAAAGAAAAAGAGAGACAACGTGAGACACAACAAAACAAAAAGAAAAGAGCAGAAGCTTTAATCGTGAATTTCAGTCACAAGTACATCATCAAAGCTTCATTATTTTCTCTCTAGTTCCATAAACTTTTCTTGTATTTAGATTGAGAGAAAATCAAAGTATAATCTCTTGAGCGTTTAAAAGAATTTCTTTTTAGAGAGTGTTATACTAAGAGTATACCCATAATACTCAAACGTATAGAAAAAGAGAGAGCTTTTTATTACTAGGATCTGAGATGCTAAAGTGTAGCTGGGGTGCTATGGAGTAGAAGATGGGGATTAAGATCTTCTAGGGTGCTTTAGATCTCTAAAGGAAGTAATAAAAGAGCAAGTTAAATCCTAAGGGTTGGACAACCCTAGGCGGAGACGTAGGCAAATTAGTTGCCGAACTTCGTATCAAATCTCCGTGTTTTGTCTCATCTCATTTCTGCCTTCATTGCTTAAGTTTTATGTTTGCTTCGCTCATCAATCAAAGCAGCGAATAGTCAAAGCCTGAGTAAAAGCCTTTGAAAACAATTTCAAGGCTTTGACGTCCAGTTTCAAAGATAAGCCTTAACACTTATATTCCGCCTTTGAAAGTCAGTTCAAGACCTTGAGATCCTGAACGCGAAAATCGGTTACTCTATTCACCCCCCCTCTAGAGTATAATTAATCGTATTCCATCTCCCTATTGATTCTTCACCTGAGATAGATGCCCTTATGAGTGCGCTTGTAGAGTTGATTGCCCTGAGCGATACAATAAACTGCCAAGAGCCTTAAGGCTCTCTAATATCTTTTAGAGGAGCCTGGAGGATACTCCGTTTGTTGAATGTATCTTAGAATATCGGTGTACCAAGGTTCACCATCCTCTATATCAACATCTAAAACGTTGGCATGCACTGCTCTAGACCTTCTCTCTATGATGAGTGGTATTTCGCACCGATTTGATGGAATATTGAAAATGGAGGCTAGTCAAGCAGTGCATCAGAAAATTGATTCTCATCTTTGGAAAGATAAGTAAATTCGATTTCTAGGATTAGCCTGGCCAATTTTTCGAGGTAAGCTTGGTAAGGAACAAGGCTTTCACTACGAACTTTCCATTTCCCAGATATTTAGTTGATTATTAATGAGGAATCACCATAAACTCAAAGCTTATGGATGTCTAAGGATATTGTTGCCTTTAACCCATAATGCATGCTTTATATTTAGTGGCATTGTTAGTAGCCTTGAAGTCTAGCTTTATTGACAAGGGAGTGTGCTCTTCTTTTGGAGATACTAGGAGTATCCCCGTGCCACATCCCTTTTGATTAGAGGCACCATCAAAATATAATGACTAGTTGTTATTTTCTGTCATAAGGAGATCTTCATCTGCGAGATCGTAGCTTTCCTCTAAGTCTTCTGTTGATGATTCAGCCAAGAAATCTGAGACTATTGATCCTTTGATCGGCTTATACGTGACATATTTGAGATTGAACTCGGCCAGCAGGACTAGCCATCTCAAAAGGCACCCATTAAGAGTGGGATCCTCAAATAGATAATTGAGAGGATTCATTTTAACACGATGCACCGTGTGTGAGAGCATGTAAGGCCTAAGTTTCTTGGTGGCCCAAACTAATATAACACTAAGTCACTCAAGGTATGTTTATCTGGTTTCATACTCGAGGAGCTTCTTACTAATTAATTAAATTGTATTTTCCTTTCCTGTACCTCTTGAGCAAGCATACCCCCAACCATTGAGTTGGTGACTGTGAGGTATAGACAGAGAGGAATTCCCATCAATGTTGCTGAAAGCACGAGTGGATTCTGGATATAGCCTTTAATCTAATCAAAAGCTTTATGGCATTTTTTATCCCAATCCTTAGGGGTGTCTTTTTTAATTTTCGGAACACTAGCTTGCATATCATTGTCAGTTTAGATATAAACCTACTGATGTATTGGAGGCGAACTAGAAAGCCACGAATCTCCTTTTCACTTTGCGGTGGTACCATGCTTAGAATAACTTTGATTTTGCTAGGGTGACCTTGATGCCTCGAGAACTAATGACATATCCCAATAATTTTCCAAATGTAACCCTAAATGCATATTTATGAGGATTTAGCTTCATATTGAACCGTTTGAGTCATTCAAAGAATTTTTGGAGGGCTATGTAATGCCCGTGACGATCTTGGCCTTAACGATCATGTCATTCACATACACTTCCATCTCTTTATGCATCATTTCGTGGAGTAGTGTGGTTTCTATTCTTTTAAAGGTGGCATCGGTGTTTTTAGGCCAAATGCCATGATTGTATAGCAATAGGTGACCCACTAAGTTATGAAGCTTATTTTCTCCATATCCTATTTAGCCATGCGAATCTGGTTGTAGCCTGCATACCCATCCATGAAGGAGTGCAAGATATGATTAGTAGTGTTATCAACCAAAATATCTATATGGAGTAGAGGAGACCTATCTTTAAGACTTTCCTAGTTTAGATCTCAATAGTCCACACACATTCGGACTCTGCTATCCTTTTTGGAATAGGAACAATGTTTGCAATCTTATTAGGGTTGTTTGTAACTTTGATGAACCCGGCTTTCAGCTACTTTTCGACTTCCATTTTTTTTAATAGTTAAGTCAAGTTTCATTCTTTGTAACTTCTACTTTACTAGCGTCCCAGGAGGATTGGAATAGTGTGTTTTGCACTATCTCTTTATATCCCAGGCATATCCTTATAAGATTAAGCAAAGACATCGATACACTCTTTGAGCAACTATGTCAGATCTTCACATTCGTCTAGGGGGTAGTGTTAGCTCGATTTACACAAATTTCTGCTCCTGCTCTATACCTATATTGATTTTTTCAGTTTCTTCAATTATATTTTTGTGTTCTTTCATTATTTTAATAATTTCAAGGTCAGATACCTTTGAAACAAAGCAATCAGTAGTAGGGATTGGGTTGGATGAAGAATAGTAGGTAGAAATAGAAATGTTATTGAATTAGGAGTGGTTATATCAAGGGATTTTTAGGGTTTTCCATTGGTGGCATAACCATTAAGGGTCAAAGTTGTAGCTTTGGAGAGTAGCTTGGACTTCTAGCTCGACCTTCTTGAGACCAAACAGCAAGGATAGAGTAGGTGGATTGATACATTTAGGGGATTTTGATGACTCTTTGAGCTCGTCATCATCCGACAAGCAACAATCATGGAAAGTTTCAATTCCAGGGTAGAACTTTCTATGATCACGACTAAAGAGAGGCTCAGGGAAGTTATTGTAGACGTCTTCTTCACCCTCTTCAATAAAATACCCGTTCAGGGTTGGGAGGTATGGTTTTAACGCATGCTTGGTTTGGCCTTGCTACTTGGCCATTTTTTAAGCCACTTCTTTGAGAAAATATTCTTAGAGCGTTTGTTGCGTCAACTTGTAGCCTAGCCCAAAGAGGTTATGATTTCCCTTTGGATCCTTAAATGGTGCTGCGAGGGTTAGCTTGTGACCTAGAGTCATGCATGCTAAGGAAGTACCCTTGGTTCCTCATCATAGTGTGAACCGTAGGGCAAAGGATAAAAGGTAAGCTACTGTCAAGTTGGAGTATTGCTACTTCGGCACTAAAGAAAAATATTCTTTATCTTCCTCATCATGCTTGATGTGGATGAGGGGTTTGACTTTGTTATGTACTTTGACAATGGAGGCGTCAATTGCTATGGAAGTACCTTTGAAGGGTACCTTATCCTTTTTGTGAAGAGATTAGGGGACGACCACCAGATAATGAATCTATGGGCTTCTAAGGAGGAGTTTAAATCTCGCCTTAATGTTGAGTACTTGAAAGGTGACCTTCCTTTATAATGGTCTTTAAATGAGGGAGAAGCAAATGGTCTCGACCAATTGACGACGTGTATTGTCATATGTTGGAAACCCTTACGATGAGGGTGTGAAGTCTTTCTAAAAAAAAACACAATATTTCTGCTATGTAGAGAGAACACACATTGATTGCTACACCATTTTAGAGTCATTTGTATGTTTCGGCTACATGTGACAACTCTTAAATAAAGGGCCTTGTTATGTGAAGTCCTTTCAATAAAAAAATCATCATCTAAGAATGAGATCTGCAGCTTCTCCTTTTCTGAGATAAGGAGGGTGACCAAAGCATCTAGAGATGTCCCCAAAGGAGTGTTGATTTTTGTCAATTCGTTTAGGAGTGCATTTCTATGCTCATAGTAAGTACTGATTAACTCCTAGATATTGACCTCGGCTCTAGTCTTTTTGAGCTGCTTGATTAGGGCTTTCCCCTGTGGAGGAAGGTTAATTTGGACTGGAGTATTAGGGATTGGATTATGAATCCTCCTAAACTGAGTCATTTCATTAAAGTCACTTATCCCCTTTTTGTACCATTTAGGGTCGATACTTGGTGCTAGGGCTATGACATGAGCGACTTGATCGAGATAAATGTCAGCATTGCAATTTTGGGGTTTTGGGGTAATTTTGGGATTCTACCCCATATAAGGTTTCGGTGTAAAGGTTGGGTTCTTACCAATTGGATAAGGAAATTCTAGATTTTTACCTTAATAGGATTTCAGTGGGAAAATTAGGGCCTTACCAATTAAAGGGGCAATTTTGGGATTCTACCTAAATAGGGTTTCAGTGGGAAGATCAGGGTCATACTGATAGATGGGGCAATTTTGAAATTTACCTAATAGGGTTTTGCTGGAAAGATCAGGGTCTTACCAATGTGATAGTTCAGAGGTAAATTCAGGTTTTTATCGGGTGGCAATTTAGGGGTGAATTCATGTTTTTATCGGGGTCATAGGCCATTTCAAAGGTAATTTCATGGTTTTACCAGGGACTTGAGACATTTCAGAGGTAAACTCAGGGTTTTACCAAGGACATGAGGCATTTTAGAGGTAAGGTAGGATTTTTACCAAAGGCATGAGTAATTTCGGAGGTAAGGGAAGATTTTTATCGATAGCTTAAGGCATTTCGGTGGTAAGGTAGGCTTTTCACTATTGTTAGGGACATTTCTGAGTAGTGGCATGGTTTTCCCCGGTGGTATGAGGCACAAGTCATTTCGAATGTAAGGTAAGCTTTTCCCTATGTTTTGACTACTTTGGGACATTTGAGGAATAAGGATAGGTTTGCATTGTGTTTGAGGAAATTCGAGATACAAATTGAGTCTTGAGTCATTATGTAAGATTAGGTTAGAAGTTTCCCATTTTTAGGTCATTTTTTAGAGGTAAGGTTAGTTAAGATTAGGTTTTTACCGTGTTTGGGTCATTTTTGTAGCGTAAGACTAGGATTTCGGGTGACATAGCTTGGCATGACGCGGGCATAAGGGAACTTACAACGGACATGATGCGGTTTTGATGCATGACATGATACAAACGAGCCTAATTGGTGACCATGACGAAGTATACATGTAGTCATGGTAGTATTCTATTAGATGAATGCGACAAATACAACTCTCCACCTAGTCAAGGTTCTAAGTTTTAGCATGAACTAGGGTTGGATACATGAGTCAAAGGGTCCATAGCATTAAGGAAGATCCATTTACCTAGAGCTATTGCTTGAAAGAGACTAAGGTAAGAGGACTATAATTTTAGGGGATGGAACCCCAACTAGAGAGATGAACGACGATGGGTCAAAGGAGGGCCCATCTTCATAGATCCATAGGATGGCTATAGGACGTGTCTGATTGTTAGTCTTTGCTCTAGGAGGGAGTGGCAGCCTCCGATCATCAACCATATCCTCAAGAAGGTGCTTAAGTCTGATGCACTCTTTAATGTCATGGCCCTTGCCTTGGTGATACTTGCAATATTTGTTAGGGTCCTATTTCAAACACCTCTTATCTTTTTTAGGGTCCTCTTTTAGACCAATGGGTCCAATGTGACCACTACTAGTAAGGTGGTCAAAGGCATTTGAGTAGGTCATCCCAAGTTTTGAGAAGACCCAACGAGGACGATTCTGGAAATTGCCTATCTTACCATTATTGTTGCGAGAGTTTCCTTAGGACCTTGGGGCCTCAAGGGAGTAAACTTCATTGGTGGCTTTGGAGGTAGAGTAATTTTCATTTTTCTTAACCTTTCATCCTTGATTGTTGCAAGGAGCTGGATTTTTCATCACGTCGTCTTCAATGTCTGTGCCAATGTTGTAGGCACGTTATAAAGACTCAATACCTAAGTACTTCATATGGTTATTGTACTTGGGAAGGAGGCTGGAGATAAAAGTTCTGACAAGCTCTTTTTTAGGTGGCCTTAAGACCATCTGGGAAGCCATTTCTCGCTAGTGGTTGAGGTAGGTTATGAACCCCTTAGTTTGGTGCTATTTGAGGACTTCCAACTCCCTAAGAGTTATCTAAAGCTAGACATTAGGGCGATACTGGTTCATTGATGGGGTTAGATATCGGTCGTCATGACACTGACTATTAACTAAACCTCAACTTCATCTATTACAAGTAATGGGCAAGTAAGGGTCAAATCCATAGGGAATGGCTTAAAATAGCTACTGAACTCTATGAGTTTAACTACAAGCTAGCTCAGCTAAAGGAAGGATTAATATTATATCTAACTAAGATCTATTTTGAGGTTCTAAAGGAATTATTCTATAAAGGTGAAAGCACTAGGGATTTGGGTTTCAAAAGCGATTCCTAACATGAATAAGCTAAATCTGGGAATTGGACTCAAAATGAGATAATATGAGGCGCACTAACTTGCTACTAACCTATGATTCAAACCTAAACATGTTGCAAGGAAGGGATTTCAACCAAGAACCAACCTCTTAGTCATCTTCAAGGAAGGGCATTACAATTGGGATTTCTCGCCTAATCGTATTCTAAAGAATCCAAGAAACACAATAGATTCAAATCAGAACTTAATAGCATGCAAGCTAACAACACTAAACATCGAGGCACTACCTAAATCTGCATTTCATAATGTCTTTAACTTAGGAAAGCAATGGAAGAAATCTATATGGTCGATCCATACTCCAACCAAAACCCGACATTAAATCACACATAAATCATTAAGAAACAAACTCTATATTTTAAATAAACCTCTCCCTAATCCACTAACTAATCTAACTACTCCTGGCTAATAGAAAATATTACATAATCAATATAACGAGATATACTAGCAAATTAATGAATAACGAAGATCAAAACTATGTGAGAAACTAATAATAATCAATCATAAATTAATGAAAATAGAAAATAAATTGAAATTGTGAAATAAAAAGAAAGAGAAAGTGAAGGAAATACTAATATATTCATAAGAAATCGATGTTTGACAACTGATGGTCGTAAATCCGGTGAAAGTACGAAAAAATGATGAAAAATCTACTAGTAATCTAAGGTTTGGTGGAATAACAATAAATAAAACCTAAACTATCCCTCTAGGGCTAAAAACTACTTATTAATGAATGTCTCCCCTATTACATTCCTTCGTGCCTTTTTAGCCATCCTTGATTCCCGTAGAAGAGTTGGAGCAAGCTACAAAACTGCCAAAAAACAACTAAGCAAGCACCCGCTCATAAGCCTTTTTCTCCTCATTCCAACGAACTAAGAGGCCGCTTAGTACAACCTTGAGCGACCACTTAGGCCAATAAGCGACCTCTTGGATACTGTTTGGCGTCCACTCATAGCTCTCTACCTATTCACTTCCATTAAACTGAGTGGCCATTTGTGACGAGTAAGTGCCCGCTCAGGTCTTTTTCTCTTAAGAGGCCTCTTGGTTCAAATTTTGAACGGCCACTTGGCATCTCTTCTCAGCTTTTCTACTATACATCTCCATTTTTCCATTCTCGTGCACAAGCTTATTAGATAACTGCGTTAAGACACGAAAACACACATAAGTAGAAAAGATAACGGGAAATCAAAGAAAACAGGACAAAAACACTAGAAATGCTCCTAAGCCTAGACTTTTTTACAAAGTGATGAAAAATAGAATAAAATAGGATGAACTCATGCCACAAAGAGTAAGAAACTCTAATAGGAAGATACAAATGAGTGACATAAATGTCAATCATAAAATTCCCCCAAGCTTGGCTCTTGCTCGTCCACGAGCAAGACTCTAAGACAAAGGATGGAAAGCATTGAACACTAAAAATACTAAGGAAAACAATAAACCTAACTCACTTACATAGGAATCACGATTAATTTAAACAACAATCAATAAGCCATTTAAACCCCCTAATCGCTTAGGGGGACGAGTATGCTCTCGTAAGGGTTTCCTAGGAGTTAACCCATATTTCTCAAAATAAAAAAAAAAAGAAATAAGGCAAGTATTATAAAGACTAAATTGAGAGAAACTAAAAGAATTAGAAAAGAAGAAAAAAGAAGATGCAACAAGTAGGTTTTAATGAGACACTATTGTATTGTATATTCAAATTTCTAAATAGTAACAGAAAACATGCTAAAGAATGCATAAGAATGAATAAACGATAACCTTGAAAGAGTAGGAAACTATTTCTTTCATGCACCTAAACTAAAACAAAATCACACCCTTTCAAAGCTTTATTTCTATCCTTAAGGAATTAACTTATCATTACTCCTTGGGGGAGTTGAAAAAATAAAAGGTACGGGTATTAACTTAAGACTCGACAAATTAATTTCCATGCTCGCTCAATATACTTGACCTTTACCTCCTCACACCGATAATGACTCAACTTCCTAGAGTCAAAAGGAATTTAGGATAAAACAAGGAAAGGAAAGGACTAGAACAAAATAAGTAAAGGCTTGGGAAATGGTGTGAGGCTTAGCTTCATAAACAATGAAATTCTTATGGTCTTAACCTTCACCTCATTTCAATGCCTTGAGCCCTCGTATGCGATGAAATGTTAACTTGTCTCCTCCCTAAGCATAGTTAAAAACATATCTAAGCCTTTTTGGTTCTCATATTCCCAAGAAAACACCACAATTCCTTCTTATCCCACTTCTTATTTTCTTTGTTACTTCCCATCTCTCTCTTTCTCTCTCTCTCTCTCTCTCTCTCTCTCTCTTTTCTTTTTATATACAACTTTTTGTGGTTTTTTACTTTTTCTTTTCTTTTTTCTTTTAATTACTAAAACAGTCTATAATATATGAGAATATCTTAAAAGATTTTTTGAAAATAAACTAATGCTACCCTTTTAAGCTTTATAATTCCTAAATCACCATCAACACATCCATACAACTTTCATGCCAAAGAAGCCCATAAAAAACGAGGTAGTGAAGGTTCATATTGGGTCAATGGCTATTAATTGGTAATTTCTAGAAAGCTAGAGGCTCAAGAAGAAAACAATTTATAGGAAAAAAAGAGCGTATACATGATGTGCTCGTTTTAGAGCACATTTACAACCCCATTTTAGTGTCGAGTCTCACGGTTTTAGATTGATTTTATGCACATTACATTTGATTTTACCTTGATCTTGTCCTTAAGCATTTTTTAGGTTATTTCAGATAATTTCGATGATTTCGAGGTAAGATGTGACATGTTTGAGGCTTTGACACTCTTATCAAGAGTTTAGATGCGCGTATCAAAGCTTGGGCATGCGTTCTAAGTCACTCTTGAAGATCCCACAAACTCCAGAAGCCATTAGACACTTAAAAGAAGCTATTCAGCATGGTTCAGGTTTAGATTCAACCGAATCTAACATCCATTCGATCGAATGGAAGGCATGGATACAAGCATATGACTCAAGGTCTCAGGAATATTCGAATGGGTGTTCTCCTTCAGTCAAACGGTAAGAAGAGCCAAGAAACTCAAAGCTTCTATAATAGGAAAATAACACATCCATTCGGTCGAATGGCCACTCATTCGGCCGAATCCACACTACATTTGGCCGAATGGCCTTCTTTCCCGAAAATTTTAGTTCTTTCTTTAGTCGGCCCTCGAGGGTTTTTCTAGGGTTTTACCCCCTTATGTCCCTAGGGTATAAATACCCTCTTGCTTTGTAAAAAAAACCCTCATGCCTACTTTGAGAGCTCTTGTGCCTCAACCTAGAACATCACTTTAATTCTTTCCATTTCATTCATGCATTAGTTTAGATTTACAGCTTTTGTTGTTCTCCTTTTCAAGCTTTGAATTTTAGATTCTAAATTACTTTTGTTCACGCAATTTCAATCACGTAAGTTATCATTTCGTTTATTGTTCTATTTCGTTTAATGCTTTCATTTATTTCTTTTGGTAATTTCATTGCTCTTGCTATTATCGTTGCTCCATTTACAGCTTTGATAGAGTAGTTGTCAGTTTTGTTATAATTCTTCGTTTTCCCCTTTTCGTTCCCTTGTTCATTTACGTCAAATTGTTTATGTTTACAATCATGTTCTTGTTTATTGTTTATGCCCTATGAGTGAGTAGTTTTCTTAGGGGTTTGATTGGTGAAACCCTAGGGTTGGCTCGTTCTTCATGCGTAGAGTTAGGGTTTGAGATTGTTGATGATTGATTGATTGACATTTGATGCGAAGCTTGTCCTGCCACTCCTTAGGAGACATAGGGCGATTATAGGTTGTTCATGTGATTTATAAGGTAACAAACTTCCTCTCGTCATCTTAAGTGTCTTGATTGATTGTTGATCGATTTCCCCTAACTTAGCGTATTTGTTAGATCGATTATCCTTTCTAGGGTGGAACTAATTTATCCCCATTTTTCTTCCATAGCATATTATCGTTTTTATTCTTGCTTCATTTTTCTGTTATTAGTATAGCTCAATCTTTTCTCAAATAAACGCTTTACATCAAGTCTAAAACCTATCATCCCTTATCGTTATGGTTTGACCCCCGACTTACCATTACACTAGTTATAGTAGTATTAGGGTGTTTATAAATATTGTTTGCATAACTAATCTTTTAGTAAAACGAACGCTAAAAGAACGGTTATCAAAATGGCGACGTTGCCGAGGATAAGGCATTGTGTTTAGATTATAGTCTTGGTGTAATTCATTTTTGTTTTATTTACATTATTGTCTCTTAATCTATTTGTCAGTGCTTATGCTTGTTCTCTAGTGTTGTTTGCATGCCCTATAGCACACGTAAATCAAATTAACAACTAGAACCATACGACCCTGAGATTCAACGCAGTAAACGGAGAATTCCAACCCAAACCTCGTCACAACTAAATACTCTCAACCATCCTACACCACCAATGGACAAAAACCAGCAATTATTTGGTCAATTTGGAACACTTGGGTCCCAAGAACTTCAAGGAGGTGTAGTGTTACCCAAGCTCTAAACCCTTATCACATACATCCTCAGTTCACCCGGATGGTGAAGGAGACCCCTTTTTGCGGTTTGAAAAATGAATTCCCTCTCCAACACTTGGAGGCATTCTTAGATATTTACGGTCTCATTCCTCCATGCCCCAATAGCCTAGACTATGTGCGAATGCACTTATTTCACTTAAGTATAGATGAAGAAGCTAAGGATTGGTATAAATGCTTAGAGCCAAACTTAATCATTATTTGGGCTCAATTAAAGATAGCTTTTCTAGAAAGGTTCTATCCCACAGTTTGAACACAAGATTGGCGTAAGAAAATCTCGTCATTCACTCAAGAGGATGATGAGAACCTTAGTGCTACTTGGAGTTGGTTTAAGAGAATGATTAGAGCATGCCCCCATCATAAGTACGGGGAGAACCATCTCAATACATTCTTTTATGATGGTCTCAATGACTCCACCAAGGCACTTCTAGACTCGGCAGTTGGTGGTCAACTCTTGAAGGTCCCATGTAATCAGGTGAAAGCTAAGATTGAAGAGGTGGCCAAAAATAGTTCTTGGGGTGGAGTGACAGGTAATGGACTACCGAGGGGAACGATGGATTTGAGCAACTTGGACACAATTAGCTCAAAAATTGAAGCTATCATGGATAAGAAACTGTCCAAGTTCAAGCTAGCTTAAGATATTTCTAATGTATCATCGGTTAATGAGAGGCCCTTTTCATGTAGAATCTGTGGGGGCACCAATCATGATACATCCTGCAAGACGCTTTCCCTTGTCCATGCACATGATATTTACGTCAACATTGACACGATGAAAAGGATGGATTTCATCCAATTCACCCCTAACACTGAGATATTTGGGTGGAAAGTGAGGAGGGTAGTGCACCGCTACTTTCAAAATCCATTCACTGATATTGAGCGTGAAGAAGGCAAGCTCTAGAAGATTTTTGCTCATTAGGGGCCACAAACGCAGGCCCCTAGCGTCCACCAAAGGCCTCCACATCAAACCTTGGGAGGTACCTCTTCTTCCTATGTCCCCTCCCTCTCTTTTATCTAAGAAGAGGAATTTAAGAAGCTCACTATGATGATGCACGACGAAGCTAAGGCAAGAGGGGTAGTATGATTCGCGAGAATCAAATCTATGACTACCATGTCCAACATGGGGATTTTGCACCCTATGTTAACTACCCCTACGATCCCCCTAACTCAACCTTGTCCCTTCTTGGTCCGGGGATGGCAAACCCACTTACCCCTATTGGACGGGTCATACCGTTCTTGGTGTCACTCCCCCCTCTTTTTCCCCTTATGATTATACCTAGATAGAGGGGAGTGATTATCATGGTGATCCCGCCTACCCGTATAATAGACAGGGTTGGCCCCTGGGTTATACAAGTGGGTGGGATGGCCGAGCTGGTATTCCATTCTTTGGGAACTATCCCGATGAACCACGATATGACTAGCCACCCTACACTGATGCATTGGGTCGTAATGTCAACCTAACCTACAAATTCTCCTTTCATAATAATGAGGAGAGGCGTAGGAAGGGCAAGGACCCCAAGACTAGCTAGTCCTACCATGATTGATTGCCCCTCCCCTTTTATTTCTCGGTTTTAATGCCAAGGACTACACTTCAATTAAGCTTGGGGGAGGGGGGGTTTTCCAAAAAGGGTCAGGCCTTAGATTCCTTTCTCTTTTTCTTCTATTAAATCCATGTATAGTTTTGTTTTCTTTGCTTTTCTTTGTGTGTTTTTAACTAGAGTAGGAACTATTATTCTTATGATCACTTGTTTTGCTAATCATTGGTTGTTCACGAGTATTAATGGAAATACAAATCAAGAGGCCAAGGTATAATCTCTCCTACTCCCCTTTTTATTTCTTTCCTTGGTGTGTTTTTCTTTCTTTTTAGTCTAGGGAAGTTGATTGTTCGAGGATGTGTGGCACTTTATTATGAAAGGCGTTTAGCCTACTTTTGAGGATTAGTTTGCTAGAAACCATTGGTTTTGATAACCATGGCTAGTTATCTATATTGAATTGCTTAGATAACATTTTCCTTATCAAACTCCCATGCATGCTTCTTTATGTTTTTCTTTATATTTGCTTTTATTTCACAAAATTTGAAAAATTCAAAAAAAAAGATTTTGAATTTAATTTAACAAGGCAAGTAGTAATATTTTGAATGGTTATTCTTACATTGAGCAGGACATTAATATAACACTCGTCTTGTTGAATGTTTTCCTTCCAAAACCTTAAGAGCTTATATGGTTTAGACATAAAATTGCATTTGAATGAGTTTAGGATGGAATCTTGTTAAGGTAGATGAAACTATTGTGATTATAACCCTTAGCTAAGCACCCCACCTTTTCCTTAGCTAAGTGAAATACTTGGGATTATTATTTACAAACCCAATGGTGAGGAAATATTTTGAAGCCTTCAACATGATTTTCATTGAGTGGCAAGGATCCTTAATTTTTCATGCTTTGATCAAGAACTTGACTTATGCCTACCCGAGATCGCGACCAAACTTCTTAGGGAAAGACATAGGCACTCTTGAACCCATTTTCTTTCTCCCTAACCATTGGCATTTCCCCTTTTTGTATTGATAACCATTCTTTTAGCGTCGTTTTACTAAAAGATTAGTTATGCAAACAATATTTATAAACACCCTAATACTACTACAACTAGTGTAATGGTAAGTCGGGGGTCAAACCACAAGGACAAGGGATGATAGGTTTTAGACTTGATGTATGTAAAGCGTTTATTTGAAAAGTGATTGAGCTATACTAATAACAGAAAAATGAAGCAAGAATAAAAATGGGGATAGATTAGTTCCACCCTAGGAAGGACAATCGAACTAATAAATACGCTAAGTTAGGGGAAATCGATCAACAATCAATCAAGACACTTAAGATGACGAGAGGAAGTTTGTTACCCTATAAATCACATGAACAACCTATAATCACCCTATGTCTCCTAAGGAGTGGCAGGACAAGCTTCGCATCAAATGTCAATCAATCAATCATCAACAATCTTAAACCCTAACTCTACGCATGAAGAACGAGCCAACCCTAGGGTTTCACCAATCAAACCCCTAAGAAAACTACTCACTCATAGGGCATAAACAATAAACAAGAACATGATTGTAAACATAAACAATTTGACGAAAATGAACAAGGGAACGAAAAGGGGAAAACGAAGAATTATAACAAAACTAACAACTACTCTATCAAAGCTGTAAATAGAGCAACGTTAATAGCAAGAGCAATGAAATTACCAAAAGCAATAAATGAAAGCATTAAACGAAATAGAACAATAAACGAAATGATAACTTACGTGATTGAAATTGCGTGAACAAAAGTAATTTAGAATCTAAAATACAAAGCTTGAAAAGGAGAACAACGAAAGCTGTAAATCTAAACTAATGCATGAATGAAATGGAAAGAATTAAAGTGATGTTCTAGGTTGAGGCACAAGAGCTCTCAAAGTAGGCATGAGGGTTTTTTTTACAAAGCAAGAGGGTATTTATACCCTAGGGACATAAGGGGGTAAAACCCTAGAAAAACCCTCGAGGGCCGACTAAAGAAAGAACTAAAATTTGCGGGAAAGAAGGCCATTCGGCCGAATATAGTGTGGATTCGGCCGAATGAGTGGCCATTTGACCGAATGGTTGTGTAATTTGCCTATTATAGAAGCTTTGAGTTTCTTGGCTCTGTTCACCATTCGACCGAAGGAGAACACCCATTCGGCCGAATGTGCCTTAATTCGGCCGAATAAGAGTTCATTCGGCTATTCCCGAGACCTTGAGTCATATGCTTGTATCCATGCCTTCCATTTGACCGAATGGATGTCAGATTCGGTCGAATCTGAACTAAACCTTGCTGAACAGCTTCTTTGAAGTGTCTAATGGCTTCTGAAGTTTGTGGGATCTTCGAGAGTGACTTGGAACGCGTGGCCAAGCTATGATACGCGCATCTAAACTCTTGATAAGAGTGTCAAAGCCTCGAACATGTCACATTTTACCTCAAAATCATCGAAATTACCTGAAATAACCTAAAAACAGCTCGAGGAAAAGATCAAGGTAAAATCAAATGTAATGTGCATAAAATCAATCTAAAACCGCGAGACTCGACACTAAAATGGGGTTGTAAACATGCTCTAAAATGAGCACATCAACTTCCCCTAAGACAAACATTTGCTAGTCCCTAGCAAATGAACTAGCAAGGCAACACCATGAGTAAAGCACATGAAAATCAAAGCGAGCAGAAAACAAGACAATGCCAGTCGTGTACGCGTAAAACTTTTCCCTAGACATGGGTGTGCAAGTACAATGGGCTCAAAGGAGCAGAATACCAAGAATAAAGTTTTCCACAGACTCAGGATCACTAGAAAAGCTACAACATAGGCCATGCCACCCACTACCTAATGAGGTCACAAGTCTATGCTCCCCATGCTATTTCCCAAAAGATGTGGGAAATTTCTAATACGCTCGTGTGTTTAATACGGTATGTGTTTGGCTCAGAATCATCCGACTTAAGATGAGTTAGGAATTAAACACTCAACAGGGAGAAATCTTAGGGATTGTATCTTATCTACTCACAGCACAGAACTTGTTGATCAAGTCAAGTCGAACAGGTTTGGAAATGGTTGCAATGTAGGATAGGATCAAGGTAGGGTAAACTTTGGGGATGTGGAGTTAAAATAGAGGATAGTAAGCAATCCAAAGTAATTAAAGCAAGGACAGCTACGACTTTCGAGAACAATGCCACTCCCAAAATTCTCAAGATACGTATAAATGAACTCTAATACATTACACCAACTTTATTCTCGAATTTTTCTTTTCCCTATTTTTTCTGTTTCTTTTCTTTTTCTTTTCTCTTTTTTTTTATTTTTTTCTTTTTTTTTTCATAAATCATTTTTCCAAAACAGTTTTAGGTTTAGGCGCCTAATCGAAATTATTTTGGCTTTCATGGTATATAAAATCTAACCTAAAGTTTTGATATTAATTTGTAACACCCCAGTAATTCCCCCTTTCCGAAAACCAAAACATTGATAGAACTACTGTTATGCTACCGCCACGTGTTCGAGCGTTAAGGCTATAAATCAGAATTTTGCAGCGAAAAACATAAAACTCTCAAATAAAATTTCAAAATGTCAACTTAATCAAACATACAATCCAAAACCATTACAACCCTTATTAAAATATATGAAATACATGTCAAACCAAATCCAAACCATTTTAAAAATATCTAGAAAACGTTAAGTCAAACAACGCACGGAAAATACATTACTCTCCACTCATCCCAATAATGCATACAAATCCTCGTGATACCTGTTAGAAATCTACTCTCCAAAATTACAAGTGTAAATATTGGATCATTATAGGGTCATTGAAAGGCAAAAGTTATGTCCAAAAGATCACACACAAAGCACGTAGTCAGCAAAATTGAGTACATAAAGGTTACAAAAAACAAAATAAACGTGATGATTCATAAGAGTAAATGCATGACATTCCTACTTGTATAACACAATCCTCTACTCAAATTAACTCATTGTTTAATTAATTAATAATTGAGATTAAGCAACAGACAAGGTTGTCTCCCCATGTCTCAATCAAGAATATCAAAATAAATAAATAAAACATACACTCTCGTTAGAGAACATCAAAAACAGTATAAATCCGCATTATAACTAGAGGAGATCTCAACTAACCCTAAATTTAAGTTTAAAACTTCATAAAAGAGACTCGTAGATCACACGACCTCCAAGAAAAGCCACGGATAATACCCCGTGAAACCCCAACCCCTGACTGTCAATACTCTAGACGTGCACTAGCCTAGAGTTTTATTGCTTATCCTTCTTTTACTTTACGTGATTTACAGTTTAACACTTGGGTTCCAATTCATCAAAGGACATGTATTTAAACATCAAAATTACACAATCAACCTCTTTTATATAAAATTTTAACTCTTTGATTTCCTTCTCAAATTTTAACCCTTTTAACGAAGTTAACCAACCTCGTCTTTAAGACTTCCACTTGGGTTCCAATTCATCAAATGAGACGTATGTAAACATCACAATTACACAATCAACCTCTTTTATATAAAAATTGTAACTCTTTGATTTCCTTCTCAAATTTTAACTTGTTGAACATAGTTAACTAACCTCGTCTTTAAGACTTGATAATCACCTTTACTCAATTCATATCATTAGTAATGAAGGAGTAATAATGAACAACCTCGTATATTAATTAGCAAATTAAATCCACTTAAATCAATTGAGATTCCTTAACCATACATATAATCCTTTCCTAATTAGTATTAACAAATCATAATTCATAATTCACCAATAATACCAATTCATGCTTCTAAATAAAGAACATGAATCCTTTAAGATACATAACCAAACAATCTCACCAAAAAGGTTCCCTAAATATGATATTAAGTTTCCTTTTATCCTATATCATGCTCCTAAAGGCATGATTTTTCATAACTTGTACATCCCTTAAATAGAATAATCAAATTGCCAATTTCACAACTACAAATCGTCTCCTACAAATCGTTTTCCTAAACCAAATAAGGCAACCTTAATCAATACCCTAACAAATAAGTTTACAACAATTATACCCATTTAAAAAAAAGCTTCCAAAAATCATGTAAATGCTTTGAACCTTTATTTTTAATACTTAAATCCTTGAAATATAATGAAAATTGATTTTATAAATTCTAGAAATTTCTAAAGTTTGCAAAAATGTTGATTATAATGTTCAAAACATGTAGTATATTGATTATGATTATATACTACACATAAAATCATAAAATCCTTCAAATTCTCAACATAAAAATTCAAATTTCATATCCCATGAAATCTAAATATCTAACAAAAATTATTTTAAACATAATATCATTAGATTAATCACTAAATACTCTTAGTTTCATGAAATAACCACTGGTAAATAATCATAAAACCCTAAAACATGAAAACTAGTGCATTTAACCAATAATGTCATGTATAATGACTTTGAAAATTTGCAAAACATATATACATTCATAAACCTTATGATTATAAACACTTTTTACATATAATTAAACATTGGAAATAATCATTGAAATAGTTTTCCCAAATCCGGAATTCTAGGGCATAAAAATAAGGAAGAAAGAAAAGGAAAAGAAAGAAGGACCAGCGATGGCAGACGGTAGGGTGGCGACTGGATGGCAACAAAGAAGACTGACTACTCCTAGGGTTTCTCTCCTCTCTCTTTTTTTCTTGTTTGTGAGTAAATGAGCAATTAGGGTTTTGAGAGGGTAGATTTACATACATACATACATACATACATATATATATATATATATATATATATATATATATATATATATATATATATATATATATATAAAGTGGGTTGGGTATATTTTATTTTGGCTTTTTGGGTTTTTGATGGCTTAAAAAAATATTTATTATAAAAATTAAATCTCATGATTATTTTAGGTAAACAATTAAACACATATTTTGTAAAAAAAATCTTATTTAACTAAAATTATACTTGGAATAAAATGCAATTAAAATCTCGTAAATTTAAGGGGATTACAAGTGCACAGTTTGATTGGATGAGGACTAACTACAGAACCATATGGGCTAACTTCTCATACATGGAAGAAGCTATGCAAAGGTATGTCAGGGTGGTCTTAGGTCTCTAGCGAGATATGGCCCGCCTAGCTTTGGACCTAGTTATGGACCCTACACTCCTCCCTCGGATCAGCACTAGTTTTTTCCTTTCCTTTCCTTTTCTTTTCTTTTCTTTTCTTTTCTTTTCTTTTCTTTTTGTTTTGTTTGTTTTTTTGGTGTGTTTTTGGATTAGAATTTCTACATTCTCTCTCTTTTTGACATTTCCTTTGATCTTTAGTGTTTGCAATGAGGACATTTCAAGGTTTAACTTGGGGAGAAAGATCATTTAGAGCATGCATTATTTTGTTGTATAGTTTTCATTTTTTTCTTGTTTAGTTTTTTCTTTTCCATTTAGAGCATTCTCAACATCCTGCTCAAGTTTTTCTTTATTTCCTTATTTAGTTTTTCCTTGTTTAGTTTTTTCGGTCATTATGTTCAATTTTTTATGCTTTTTGTAGTTTAGAGCATTACATACATACCATATTTAATCCATATAATCGAGATTAGTCTTTTAATGAGGATTAATAAATACATATATCTCTTTTTTGAAATTATTTTACTTGATATATCAATTGATTTTTGAAAACCATGAACATTAGACTATTAAGAACTATTCTAGTTCTGTCTTTTGCAATTAGTCTCACCCAATGTTGTAGACTTGTATTTACCAATGAGAACTTGAGCCTTAAATCGATGGCATTATTCCGGTCTGTTTCTTTTCATGTGATTTAAATGTCATCCTCTGTGTGATTTTACTCTTGGATTTGCTATCTGGTTGATCGAGACTTTTTGGTACAACTCATAGGAATGATTAAACCCTCCTTAGAATTAGAGCCATTTTTCTCATTTTAAGGTTATATTTTCCATAAATTTTTTTCTTTTCATTAATCGTTAGGATGAAACCCGTTGAGTCTATATTCCCTTTTTCTTGATGCCTATCATTGAAAAGCCTTATAGCCTTTTAGCTAGGTTTATTTTTGTAGAAGAGTATGTAATTCTCAATGTCTCTCGTGCTAAGTTGATCACATCTTGTAGAAGAGCTTCAGTTTCCATCCCTTTCCATAGTACATATCAAAATAAAGAGAAGAGTAATATCAAAAGGAAAAAAAATAGAAAAAGAAGAAAAAATTGGAATAAGAAACAAAAAAAATCCAAGCAAAGAAGAAAAACAGAAAAAGAGAGAAAATAAGAAGAAGAATAAGAAAAATGAAGAATTTACCCAAGTCCATGCTCATCATCAATAGAGCAATGAAACAGTTCATATCTTGTATAGTTGAGATAAAGCATTGATTCTAGTATGAAGAATGAAAGGTCATGCTTAGGAGTATAGGAGGTTATAAGGTGGTTTTGAACCCGTACATTAATGTAGTAGTGGAGTTTTATTTAGGTTGAGCATCATTTTCCTAAATAACGCCGCCATATCCTATTTAACCACACCTACGTATTTAAATAGTCATGAGCTTAATGAGCTGACACCATGCTTAGTAGTGGAGAAAGACATAATACAAGCCTAAAGAGGACGATTTCACAAATTTGTTGTGATTACTAGGTTGAGTGTTCACATTCTAAACCCGAAAAAACATGAGTGACTTATTTTCCTATGCATACCTAAAGTGAAAAGTCTATAACATATGATCAAGATTAGCTTGGGGGAGTGTATAGTTGACACTCTTGACTATCAACTTGTTCATGTATTTTATAAACTAATACATGTGCTTATTTGTTTTGAATTATACTTAAACTTGGGTTTTATAAAATTGAGGCATGTTGTATTTCTTGAGGGGGTGTTATCTCATTTTCTCTTGTCTTTGCTCTTGAACGCTTGAGATCAAACATTCATTTAGATTGGGGGAATTAGATAAGTCCCAATTGCACTCATAATTATATGGTATTTTAGGTCTTCTTGCATGTAGTTTATTAAATTTTAGTTTAGTTTTAAGTGAATTTTTTCTCATTTATTATCATATGATGCGTTCACGGGTTTTTGTAGTGTTTGTGTCATTTTTCAAGATTCCTACGGACTTAGTGTCATAAGGCGAGTTCAAGAACTAAGGAACAAAGCTCCAACCAAGCTAAGTGAAGAACACAACTCTAAGAGAACCCGGACATAGGATGAAGCAAAGTAGAATTAGAGTCAAAACCAAGAAGACTCGATCGAGTGTGCAGAGAACTCGATCAAGTGAAAGCACAAAATCAGGCAAAAAGTGGCTTTTAGATGAAAATGTGAAGAAAAAGAAGACAATTGATCGAGTGTGAAGAGCCCTCGATCGAGGCTCCTCACTAGCAACCATTTTTGACTTGATTCAAAATCTGAAGAAAAAAGGACTTGATTGAGTGCCATTCGAACTCGATCAAGTACCTTGTCTTTGAGCCATTCTTCAGCGAGTGATTTATCGAAGCCCAAAATCTTTGTATATATATTTAAACTTTTTAGCATGATATTATTAAGCATGAATTAGGGTTTTCGTTAGGTTAAGAAGCAATACTCTCTAGTTTCATTAGATCTAAAAAATACTCTCAAATCTCTCAAATTCTCTCTAGATTTGATGCTTGTTCTTAGTTTTACCTTGAAGATTCTAGATTGCTACTCTAGCGTTGTGGATATCATTTGTTTTGTTTTATATTCAATATTTTCCTACTCTAATATCTATTATTATTCTGGTATTGTTTCACTATTGTTGCTTTAATATTGCTCTAGCATAGATCATGTCTTTTATCATTGCTTGTGTTAGTTTTAGAGTCAATATATGTGACTAGTTCATTAATCAATGATCATGATGAACCGTAATATGGATTAAGTACTGATAATTCATGAGATCGATACCTAAATATAAATGCATAAAAATACTTCTTTTAATCTTTGATTGACTATAATTCCATTAAAAGACTAGACGTAGTTGATTAAAAGCATGTATTAGGTTCGCAACGTAATTCGATTCATAATCTATATTAGAATCACTAATTAAGGTGTGATTCATAATTACTGGAAGCTGTCAATATTCATTTCTTCTCTTTCTTATAAGTATTGCCCAATATGCCCATAAACTCAATGGGTTAGTCGTTTATCGTATTTTCATTGCAATAAAAAAAAATTACTCCGTATTCAGCTAGCAAAGCAGAGAACAAGAGAGAGTGGTCGAATTTGCTACTTTGCGGCTCTCTCGGCAAGTCTCACTCTTCTCTCTGCTCGCGGCATAACAGTCATATTCCAGAATTAGTTTTCTTTCTTTCATCTCAAACATGGTTAGTACTTCTTCTTTCAAGCACAGATCTTTCTCTAATTAAACTATGTGCTTCATATTTGAAGTCTTTCATCAATAATTGTAGTAAAAATTATGTGGTTTTGTCAGTTTAACACAAAGACTATGAATTGAATTGCGGTTGTGTTGTGTTAAATTAGGGGTTGGGGGGTGGGTGGGGACGAAACTGTATTCCCATTTCAAACTGCTATTCCCCCTTTTTTAAGGGGTACTTTATTTTTGTGTAGTTGGGTATGAAATTTTGTTAATAGCGACAAATAGGGTATGCTTTAAATATTGTGGTCGTTTGATTGGCAGAACAAATTAGGGAGAGGACATCGTGACAAACTCCAGCAGTTTATGGCAATTACTGGTGTCAGGTAATTTTTAGTGTTAGTATCGGCCTGCTTGGCGTATATAGTTATGTGCTTTTGTCGATGCTTTTTGAGCTACCGAAGGTTTGAGTAGGGTTTAGGAGAATGCCAGAATCTTGTATTACGCACACTAGCGAGGATTTATTGGAGACCGGGGTGATTTTTTATTTTAAGGGGTGCCGCCATTGTTTTCCTAAGGGCAATTTTTAAGACCTTGTAAAGCTATTGTAAATCTGCTTTGCCAAGTTTATATGACTTACCATTGGAGGATGAATGTGTGTTTCTTTAATTAATGCCTATATGAATATACAATTCTTTGATAAATTTCCGGATATGAATTATAAGTTAATTAGTTTATGCTTATATCTTAACTATATCTAACACTTGAGTTCATTAATAAGAATTTAGTGTCAGTCCTTTTTATGCTTATTTGATTGTTTGCATGTACTTTTTTTATAAGGCCTAGATAAATGTACCATTTTAGAAGCTTAAAAAAGTCTCACTTTGGCAATGTAGAAGGTAAGTGTGGTACATATCCTTCTAAATGGAGGGTACTTATTTGAGGAGTCAAAGGGGGAAATCTTTACTTCTTTATCTTATACAACATAGAATTGGTTGAAAGTGGTATATATTTGTGCAAGTTACATCCGTTCTTTGCAATAATGCATGAAGTGAGAGCATACTGCTCTAGCAATACCGGTTTAAGAAATTATAGAACAAGATATACTAAGATTTTTTTTTGCTTGTTCTGATATCCTATAACAGGATAAAGGGCTGTAGGATGAAGTATCGATATCTCTACAAGGCTTTTGGGGTTGGGATGATAGTTTATAAGGCTGTTACAAACATGTTTCTGCAATTGGAATTTGAATTGCTAGTTTTTACAGTAGGAGTTATCCAAGCTTCACATTTCTTGGAAACCATGATCCCTGATGGTTTTCCTTGACTTTATTCGACATTGTATTGCTATGCTTCAATATTTTTCCTTCCTTATTCAGCTGTTTTCTCTAGTTTTTGAAATTGATTGATATGGAGGGAGGGGTTCTGTTTTTAACTTTGGCTCATTTAGGGAAGTACGGAATCAGTCCTGTAGATTTCCAATGAATTCTGACGAACAATCTTGCAGCCTTGTTTTGGCTATGATACAGACATCATTTAAGTGCTGGAGAAATGCAGAAAGGCAAACCTCTGCTGGAACAATGGAGGGGGTGGGGAATTGATGAATTGTACCAATTGAGCCAGATTAACAACAAAGTCAACCCTTAATCTCTTAAAGATGAGATTGTTAATATGAACCAAGGATCTATTTCGTGTGAGCATCCACAAAAATACTCCTTAATTCTCTTCTTTTTAGAGCCACACATTATTTTATATCTATTTTTTCATAAATTTTTCAACTCCTTTCATTCAAGCCATCTTTGGTCTATCTCACCCCTATTGAGGTTTTTATGACCCAACCCTCCACCTTTGTCACTAGTGCATCTATTGTTTGGAGTCTAACATGCCTAAACAAACGCAACCTATTTTCCCTTAACTTATCCTCAATATTTTCTTCTCCAATTTTATTTCGGATGTCCACATTTCTAATTTTATCCTACAATGTGTTTTTACATGTCCACCTTAACATACACATTTTTGCTTCACTCATCTCCTTGCTTCTTAATATTGTTAGAATTGATGAGCAATTCTATGCAATTCAATGCAAAGTAGTGTAGAGCCCCTAGTGATTCTTGGTTATTGGTTGTGAATAATATATCCTATGTCATGTTAAACTATGCACTTTATTCATCAAACATAAATGGAAGGGATAAGGGAAACCACTATTATCCTTTAAAACTCTCTTCCCAACTCTAAAACTTGAGGGAGGGAATAAATCATTAAATTTACACTTATTGACGAGTAGAACTATTAGAGACAAGGATTCTAAATTTTAATTCTGTAATTAATTTGCTTCTTCGGGAGACCAATTGGTACTCTATCACATTTCCAAGGGTCTTACCAGCTTGTCCAAAATATAAACTCCACATGAAAAAGATACAAGCCGAAAATAGAATACTTTTGTATTTTCCACCTGCCTTTATAAAGCCATTTGGGTAATTTTTTTATTTTTTATTTTTATGTTTTGTTTAGTTTGATGTGCTTTGTTTCAGCTATTGTCAGTTGTATTTACTGGGAAAATCTTTTGGAAATCATAGTCTTGTATAGATGATTATCGTGATGTGATGTAATATGCTTAGCCATGATTCTTGTCCTTTCTCATCAATAGGTTTTGTCTGTGCCCAATAGGCCAATATATAGTTGCTATGTTGACAAAATATTTGATCGTTTTTCCTATGTAGTGAGAAAGTTGCTCATCAGGCACTGAAGGCTGGTGACTGGCATCTAGAAGGGGCTCTTGATGTATACTACAGTCAGCCTCAGATTAAGTCATTCATTGATTCAAGGCATTTGGAGGAGCTTTTTAACCGATATAGAGGCATGCCAATTTTTTGGATTTATTTCCCTTTATTTATCATTGGAACCTTGTAACTGTTGTAGGAGATTTTATTTTTATTTTGATGCTCACCATAGTTTTGGCCTGAATAACGTTTTGTAATCTTTATTATTAAATTCATAAATGCTTCTCACTGCCATGATGTGGTATCTTTCTTACGCCACATCTGTTTCATATTCCCCTGAACATTTTCTGATATGTATTGCAGATCCAGATTATGACATGATAATGGTTGATGGTATCACCAATCTTTGCAATGATCTTGAGGTCTGTCTACAATTGATGGTTAATTTTTTCATTCAGTGGATAGACTTGGGCTTTGTTTATGCACAATTAATTGTTAAAACTTTATACTAGCTGTTGCTTGTCACACAAGTTGCGAAGTGCTAGAAGTAGTGTACTCAAGATAGTTGTTCAAAGAATTGTTGCTCAGTATACTGATATGTTCTACCATTGTAAGGCACCTCTACCTTCAAAAGCTATACTTCTTAGCCTTTCAAAACACTACCTCTCAAAAGATACTTGAAAACTATGTTAACTACTGAACACTATTTTACATTTTCAAGTCAAAACTCCAAAGATACTTGCAAATTTGTTGCCTAATGGGGTCGTAGTCAGATCATGTGAATTCTGCTTTTCTTTGTGGCTTACGTCATGTAATGGTTGTCCAGTGCATGCTGCACGAAAGGATTTATGATTTCTTCTTTTCTCTCACTGTTTCAAATTTCTAATCAAATTATTTATTGAACTTTTTTGTTGCAGGTTGATCCCCAAGATATCGTCATGGTAACCTCAAACATCTTTGCTCTGTTTGTTCATTTTTTTTTAAAATGCTATGCATTTTAACGTGCCCAATTTGATGATGTTTTTTTTTTACACAGAGCTTTCATCTTATGTGAAAGTATTTTGGTCTGATTTTGAATCCTTAATAACATAATTGGACTGGTTAAAAAAAGCAAATCAATTCTTGTATTTATCTCATATGCCACTTGGCCAAGACAGTTCTTGCAAAGTTTCAGTAAACAGCTTTTATCTATTATGCTCACTATTCCTTTTTTATGAAAATGAAACGTGGTCATATGAAGTTAGATTGCAAGTTTTGCAGCTGATTGATTTCTTGCATTAAATGTCTCTTGGGTTCACATATTTCACATATATCTATTATGCTCACTGTTGTAGGGGATTTTATTTCTATTTGTGTTGCATGATAACAAAAGCATAGGTCTTTTCCCTATGATCTATTTATTTGTGATGATGTTACAACCAAATAAAACTTTTCTAGTATAAGATGACTTTATTTTCTATCCATTCATAGATAATAGCCTTGTGAGAGGCCTAATAAAAATATGCAGCATGTTTCAAGACATCTAGTTTCTGTATTGAGGGTGAGGTAGCATTTTCTATGTGAGTGTTGGTTTTTGTATGGAATGGTTTCGGTACTTGAGCTAGGTTGAGATATAGATATATTTTATCCCATGAAAAATACTGATGTATTTTAGCAATAATATAGTATAGGTGGTAATATATTCAAGTATACTTGCTTGTGTCTATAGTGCTAGCTGATAAAGATTGCAAAATCCTCATAGTCTAGTCACTTAACAAACTCTCATTATTTTTCAAAATAAATAAATAAATATATAAACTACCATTAATGTTTGTAGCATACAATTTCCATTTAGGGCAATTGCAACATTAAACTTCTAGACTAGGAAAACAATAAACATCCTAAGACATGACAGAAGTAGTATTTCCAAACTAAAACACAATTGAAATATTAAGATTTACACTTGCACCTATTATTATTTTGTATAGAAGGGTCACATTTAGCAATAAGTGCACATGATCCACGACCAAAATTTAAGCTTTTCTTGTCAACAAAAAAGACATTCCTTTGTGCTATGGTGGGATATAAACTTCTTCATTCTTCCCTTCTTGAAATATGAGCCTCTTCCTCTAAAGATTGAAAGAAGATCCATCTCTAGAAAGGAGAATGAGGTTAACGTGTTTTTGTACTTCATATCAATGGCATAACACAAGATTCATGATTTCATGCCCATGCCATATAAATATAGCATTAATATGCAGCTTATTTGAATTGTTGCTTAGTGCACATTTTTTGCCTAAGAGAACATCACAATGGAAAGAAAGTCAAACTATATTGATTTAGACACTATCCACTAACTTGCAACAGAGAGATCACTAAGTAATAAATGTGACTTGTGGATGCATTTACTAAGTGAAGAGCTTTAACTTAAAGAACAATTTAGCAGTCACCTACAATAAGACGCTTAGAAATCGAACATGACACATTTTCTCTGATTATTCACCCTTCTAGCTTTATGAAACAATTGACTCTCAGATGTAAGCTTCTTTACTGGATGACAAGTTACAAATCTGCTGGATACTCTCCTTTTACATCACCTCTATTTTCCCAAGCTCTATAGGATGACAAGATAGAACTTTCATCACACGCTCTTCTAATTTACCACTTTACCTTTTTGTCTAATTTTCTTCTTTATGGTATATAGTTTCATTAAGATGACTAATTTCATCTTCCTCCAAAAGTATCAATATGGCTTGTTGTGTCCATCAATTTTGTCTTAGTTGATCCCCTCATTTATGTAATTGGGATCTTTATACAACAACAAGAAAACCTAGCCTTAGTCCCAATAATATGGGTTTGATTGCATAAACCAAAAATCGTGTGATCATCTATAAAAAAATACTCCTCCCTCATTCTTTCCTATTTAGAGTCATGTCTCCCAAACCCATTTACTCCCTATCTTTCCTAATTTCCTTCATCCAAGTCATACTCGGTCTTCTTCGTTTACATTTAAGGTTTCCATTACCCCAACTCTCCACACATGTGTTTATTCGGCGTCTAACATGCCCAAGTCAACGCAACCAATGCCTAAAACTGATTTTCTGAAATATCAACACACTTCCATTATCTTTGCTCAATTACTCTTCCCCATAATTTCTTGGTGCGACTCATAAGCGTTTTTCCTCGATAGTTTGAACACTCTTGAGCGTCTCTTTTGTTCTTATAAATAGTTATAAAAATGCTTCTTCTTTAATTTTGTGGGATCTTATTCCCCAAATCTTGTTGAAGAGGTGTGTCAACCACTTAATACCAATTTTGCCTAGGTGTCTCTAAATCTTGATTGAAACACCATTTGGCCCCATAATTTTTTAATTTCATCCTTTTCAATGCCTTATCTACTTCCATTTTTTTTTGTATCCTTCTCATCTACTCTCAGTTAGCTTCATGATCCTTAATAGTGTTGCCCTCTATATAATTACGATCTTTATTTGAAAAGAAATGCAATAGTTTGTTAATGCTAGTGCATCATTGAGAATGGATATGTGATGATTTATGTCACCAGTAAAGCCTTGATCTTCTAAAATCACAATCCACATATCACAACAATATAGGAAATCACTCCTTTTTGTGTTTTGAAAAAGGAAACTCCTCAAGTTGAGCAAGTATAATTTGAGGGCATTTCCATTGGTGATTTTTTGTTGGAGCTTAAAATTCTCTGACATAGTAACTGGATTGTTTATCTGTACTGCTCTAATCAACTATCAAGCCAAACCGAGATTCTTTGCTTGTCTCCATCTAATGTAAACAACATGAATATATTAAATCTAAGTATTAATTGTCATGTGATTCTATTTAAGCTACATGTGTAGCAGATCACCATTGTAAAAGATTGTACTTGAAAATGGTATAGCTTAAAAAGTTGATGTGGCTAGTTATGCCTTACCGTTAGAGATGCCCTGAGCTTATGGATGGATTACTAGCCATTAGTACGAGGTGATAGTTATGCCTTATCCCTAGTACTAGTCAATTTGAACAAAGGTTAAGAATGGAAGGCTGACTTCAACCTTCTGATTTTGAAATAGCATATTTCAAGGTTAAGGTTCATGGTTTTAATTGGAATTCAATCTGGTGCAATTGATTTGAGAATTTTTCTTTAGTTTGTTTTTAAGATACTCGATCTATGTAGTTTTGATGAATAGTTTGAGTTCAGAGGTAAAATATGCAAGTATAGATTCAGGACAGGGACCGAACCAGCTTGCAACAAGGGTATGCGAGTTCATAATATCTTAAAAACATATGTTAAAAGTATATAAATTTGCATAATATCATCAAACGCTTCCTAGATTACTGGTAAGAACATGCTATGATTGCTGCCACTTGTAACCCCAATGGTCTTGTGTTTGAATATAAGCTTAGCATAATACTCCAAATGTTTATATTTACATTCTTTTTTATTACACATGCTGTCAGCCATTCCTCTTATTCTGCCAATTTTATTGTTTCTTTTCTTTAAATTGTCTTCTCTTTATATAATGTTTGTATTAGAAGCATTTATATTAATTTTACCCTTTCTCCAAAAGAAAAAAGCAAAAAACACTTTTATGCATGTTGAGTCAATGACTAAATAAGTAGTATGGAGTTTCATTTCGTTTTTTTTAGTAGTTAAGTGGTGCATACATTACATAAAAATCCTTGGTATGCTGCTGGTTTAGGATTGCAAACGATTAAATTGAAGTCTTGGTTTGATGGATGAGTTAGAAATCATTAGCCAAAGAAGATTATTGGGTACTGGTTGATTACAGCATTTTTGATAGTGATTGGGTGGAAAATCCTTCTCTACTGTAAAATTTGGAGATTTCTGTGAGTTGGAGGATTTTCATCTTTTCATATTTTGAGGAATAGATTGCATTTTTATAATTAGAGTTGTAGGGAGCCACCAAAGAGTTTTAGTAAAAACTCATGAACCGTAAGATCGGCTCACTAATGCTAAGTGCGGATTAAGAGGAGTGATTTAATACTTACATTACCTATGATGATAAACCATCACCTAACATGAGTTCTATGATACCAATTGGAATTTGAGGGAGATGTCAATAGTTGATCAAAGTTGAAGCCTTTTCCTACCTAGTTTTATGGAACTTCTACTAGCTCTTCTTATTATTCACATGTCTCATTTCCAACATTAAAATAACTCATAAAATTTTAATTTGAATGAGTTGATTTTAATGCACACAACATTAAGGTTGAATTTACATGAATTGCAATCGAGCAAAACAAAGCATTACAACATATTCGTGTGTTAATCTGATTTAATCTTGATAGAACCTTCAAATTAATCCTTTAAACATGAATGGCGATGAAAGATATTAAAGACATAGTAAACATGATTAGAAAGTCATTAAACATAATTTAAACATGCTATTTACAATTAACAATAACAGTTAGAACATGCTTATAGAACAATCAAAACAATCGATATACAAGAGTTTATGGTTCTTAGATTCTTATAGCTTGTCTTTTACAAGTCAATGTCAAGCTCCTTCTGGAGTTCGGTTGGTTCTTCACCGTGATAACATTGTATGCACTTTAGAGGGATTAGGAACGACAATAGGTGTATAGTCCAAGGGCTACACGAGAATATAATGGAGGGGGAAGAGAGAAGGTTGTCTTTTCTCTTTGCAGGGGGGGGGGGGGGGGGGGATATGTATATACATATGAATGGAGGGGGAAACCCTAGAAATGTGCCTTGCCTCTGTGATTTTATGCGCTGAAAAATAGAAGCGTGCAGATTTTAGGCTATAATGTTCTAATGCGCCATCATGATAACGTGTTTCTAAACAACTCCCAACTTTTTTTTCCTTGGCCTAAATTCAATATTTTTTCTTATATCTCTTTCATTTTAAATCAAAATTATGTTATGATATGTCCATGGAAAGCTAACTTGAAGGGAAATCAAACCGTGTAATATGCATCAACCAAATCCATATATTTGATGACAAAAAGGTAGTCATAGAAGGACATAATGTAGAAATACCAAATCGTCATAATGTGTATATTTGCGATTGGTTTAAGGCATAAGGAAGAAATGATTCGAAACTTCAAACAAGCGACAAGTAGGTTATATCTTCGTCAAAGAACCTTGTAGTACAAGATGAAGGGACCAAATGTTGGTTTCAACAGATAGAGTTTGTGGCATTGTTGTATTTCTCACAAACTTAACTAGTTCAACATAAAACTTTGCAAGATATAGCTGGCTGAGCTAATAAAAAAATTCCTATGAATAACCTTAGTAATTGACTTGGAAATTAAGAACTTTCTTGAACAAAATGTTAGTGATATAAGGATACTAAGAAGCAATCTAAAGCTTAGCATATACTAGTGTAATGCCTATTACAACTAGTAAAGGAAGAATAAGATAGAGGAATATGTTGTCTGGCCAGCCATCCACTGCTAACGGTCTTTGAATTTGGAATTCTACTTAAGGAAGGACTTGAATTTCTTTTACATTTCATGCTTTGTGTATCTATGTTATGCATCGGTTTTGCCACTTTATATACTTGATGCACATAGAAAACCTTTGGAGAGGGCATTTTAAAGTTGGGGATAGTCAGCTTAGTGGTACTTGGCATAGGTTTACCCTTATATGTCTTAGTTTCATAAATAACCAATGGTTGTTTTCATCTTCATAGTCACATTTTTTTGAAGGCTATGTTGCTAAAGTTAATAACTGGATAAATACAATACACAACAGAAAAGGCCATATTTTTTTCAGAATATGCAGTACGAAATTCTTAACTGAAGAAAAATATATTGTAGTGATTGTTTATGCAAGCTAACTTAGATTACTAATGATGCACATTCAGAAAAGAGATCGTATTTTGAAAATCAATGGTTAAAATCTAAGAGAACCTGGCAGTATAAAAGTAAAATGACTAAAATCTGAGTGGAAGGTTGTGACAAAGTTTGCTGGAGTTTTTGGGAATGATAAAGTTACTTTTTTGAAGTCATTGTCCACTTTGCTAGTATAGTTACATGCATGTACACTGTAGAGTGTTTTGTTTTTTTTTTTTTTTTTTTCATTGGTAAAATAGAAATTTTATTATCAAAAGTGAACAATAAAGTTTACAAACAAAAGCTGCTGCACCAAGCAGCCAAGGCAACAAACAAAACACGACAAACAGAAACTTATGTCAACAGACCACTGAGCTTTTTAACACTAAAATCTCTAATGTAAAGACCACAGAAGGGCTTGATGAGTTACACTATCTGAACCTCAGTAGAGATTTATTATTTTTTTTTTGTTTTTTTTATACTCTCTGTTTTGTTTGTTTATTGATTTTGAAAATTTATCATTCTCTGACTTCTGCATTGTAGTGGATTCTCAACAGTCGATTACTTTAATGGTATGCGCTTTGATTTGTAGTGATGTTGTAAACTTTGTGACAAATTTGAGAAAGGGTCAAATGGAAATGGATTCTTTAATATAGTAAGGTAATGTTGCGTACATCTACCTAACTACCTTGCTCACACACAGTCTGCCTTTTTTGGGTTATCAAGATAATGATGATGTGTCGATTGGATCTCTTTCCTTGTCTGTGTATAATGCCCAAGGGTTCATTTTTGTGGGGTTATGATTTTTTCCTCATTAGGTGTCACTTAGAGGAGGTTTTGTGAGTGAAGGTTCATTAGACTAGAGGGGAGACTTCAAATAAAAACTCCACCGAAGGATGGCTTTTGGTAAATATTGTTTAAAAAAGCTGCTGGTGGTTGTGTATAAGAATGGTTAGTTTAATGTATTTTGTGATAGGATGTCCCCTTTACATATGGATCACATTTAGCTTGTTATTTATTCTATTTTATATGTTTTATAGTTATCATTTCTTCAATTGACTTTTTGACAATTATTTGCTGATTCATGGTTGCTTCAGTTGGTTATCTCCTGGCATATGAAGGCTGCTACCATGTGTGAATATTCAAAGCAAGAGTTTATTGGTGGATTGCAATCGCTAGGGCAAGTGTTGATTATTCATTTGGTTTGGCCTTCATATAATTGTCATATCTTATCTAAGCTCAATTTTTTGAAGCAGGATTGACTCCTTGGAGAAGTTTAGGGATAGAATACAGTACATTCGTTCAGAGCTGAAAGATGATCGTATGTGACAGATTTTTCTAGTCTTCTTTCTGTGTCACTTTTTCGTCTTTATTTCTTAGCCTTCCCTTGGAGAATGGTTTTTTCTTGATCACCTGTATTGATAATCTATGCTTCGTTCTAATTGTGCAGAAAAGTTTCATGATATATACATCTTTGCATTTGGGTGGGCTAAGGAAAAGGTAATTTGTTTTTTATATTTTTTAATGTTGTCATTTATTGAGTCATGCAAAAAACTTGTAGTACTGATGATCTTGGATCAGATTCCACATCAATTTATTTTTTAATGTTTGATTTTGATCATTTAATTTTTCTTTTCTTAGCATTTTTTTCAAGCTGGCCTAATATTAGAAGGTGCTTGTCCAACTGATATTCTAAGTTTCTTTAAACATGTCAATCAATTGAGAATCCTTTCATTTTGCAATTTTAGGGTCAGAAGTCTCTGGCATTGGATACAGCAATTGGGATGTGGCAGTTACTATTTTCTGAGAAGCATTGGCCTTTGATTGAACACTGGTGTCAGTTTTTGCAGGTATTATATGTGATAAGAAATGATGAAAATTTGGTCTAGTAATTTAAATTTGGTTCACTAGAAGAGATGTCCAAGCATCTAGAGTCTAGATCGTCTAGAGTTTGTGCTCTTGAAATCCAAGGACTGACATCTCTCTGGTTTATAAGAGTTTCATCACTTTTATGTGTTTGTTCATGATATTTTCTTTATATATAGGTCATTGGAGCATGTTTTTTGACAATGCTCATATATAGTCCCTTATGGAGTTTACTAGATTCACTCATCTTTGGTCTTTGAGTTTTAACAAAAAAAAGAAGATCAAATCGGCTTTTAAAGTCTTTGTAGTCATTATTTATTGTGAAGTAGCTAGTAAAGTGCAGTTTTCTTTTGACAAATTGTCCCTTAAGTGCGCTGCAGTTCTGTATTTCCAAAATGGTTTGTAGTGTACTGGTCAAAAGTTTCTTTTTCTTTAGTCAACCTTGTGGACTGAGTGTAATATATCCTAGCGAGATGGATATTCTTGATCCAGCATCTGTGAATTATCTTGAATCTGAGGTAGTGAACAACTCAAAAAACTATCCAGGATCTGAACATTCATATTTACCCTCTAGAATATATTGATGCTTGTTGGGATGAGTATCTAGCTCTGGGTTTGAATTGGTTTAGGTCAGAGGTTTTGGCTTTGGAATTGGTGATTGTTGTACAATTGATTGTTATGCTCTCTTTCTTGACCAATAAGTGCATTAGTAGTTGGTCATTAATTTAAAAATAAACTCCAACTGTCCTCCATCATATCTTACTGTGCCTTTGATCCTAGGCCCGGCATAATAAAGCAATTTCAAGAGACACCTGGGGTCAGCTACTGGAGTTTGTAAGAGTAAGAACCTTAATTTTTCAATATTTGCCTCTATTTTGACAAGATCTATACTGATTGAACTGGTGCAATATCTTGTCACAGTGTGGTTAACTTTTTATGAAGTTTAGCCATCTGTATTTCCTGTAGTCCCATATATCTATCAAACTGAGATAGTTTATAAATCTGGCTTTGAGCATACAAAGGTCTAGCTGCAATCGGACATATATCCTACACCATTAATAATCATTGTCTTTATAGGGGGACATGATGTAATTTCAGTAATCAAATGATCATTGATCACTTCAGATTTTGTTGACATTCTGTGAGATGCATATTTTTTTGCTTCTCAAGTTGTTTCCCCCTTTTTTTGGAGGATTAATCTGTCTCGAAATCAAAGTTCTGTTTATAATATATTAGGTGCATAATATTCATAGAGGGGTAGCCTATATTGGGCCAACATTTTGAAAATGTGCAGTTTGCTTCCTTTGTGGAAGAGGATTGATCCAAGTAGTCATCTTCTCACTTTTGTTGCAGACAGTAGATCCACAGCTGTCAAAATATGATGCTGAGGGTGCTTGGCCATATCTCATCGATGAATTTGTTGAATATTTGTACGAGAATGGCGTCGTCCAAAGACGATAAAGACAACAATCAAACTTATTGGTCAGTTGGAAAAAATCTGCTGGGGCATTTGTATCGTTTCTTAAGAAATATTTTGAGCAATTGATCTTTGTTGCTACATTATACTCTAAGCAAAGTGGCAGTGAATAGGAAAATGGAAAACAGAGAATTGGCCTTTTTAAAACGTGCATTGACCTGACATGTATTGTTCATATGGAGTTTTATTTTGTACTCAAATTATTGAAGTTTCCTGTACAATTAACTGTTTTTTGATGGAAACATGAAGCGGATGCACCTTGATGTCTTCATGCATATATTTCTTACTAGGATTCCTTGGTTTCTTGCTGCTTTGTTGCTTTATGCAGATGCTCACTTGTGTTTCCCTGGGATGAACCAGAACTTCCAGGGTCGACAATTTTTAGATAGAAGAACATTGAGCAAAGGAACAAAATAAGGGAAAATGGCTCAAACTTCAGACAATTTGAAATAGAAAATAACTGCAAAGTAAAAAAAAAAGGATTAAACAAGGAAAATTAACACCTTGATGTTTGTGAACTTGAAAAATAAAATCCCCTTTTAAGTTAGGATAAACATTGGACAATTAAATCTTTTCAAGTCTTATAAAGAACTAAATCATTAGTAAAGAACAGAAGAAATAAACAAGAATGTTTTGAAAAATAATTGACAATTAGGACATAACTCAAATCTTTGGCTTAAGAGCATGTAAAAAAAAAGGGTAAATAGCTTTTCAAAGGACTCATCATACAAATTGATAGGGATAGACATCAGTTGTCATGACACCTATTATCAATAAAACTTTGACTTAACCTATTACAAGTAATGGACAAGGGTCAAATCCACAAGGAATGACTTTGAATAGCTATCAAATCCTAGTAGTTCAACTACAAGCTAGCTCAAACTAAAGCAAAGATTAAGGCTAAATCTAACTAAAATCTATTGTGAAGTTCTAAAGGACTTGTTCTATGAAGGTAAAAGCGCTAGAGGTTCGGGATTCAACACCAATTCCTAACATGAATGTAAAGCTGGGAATTAGACTCAAAATGAGATAATGTGAGGCTCACTAACTTACTATCAATCTATGAATCGAACCTAACCATGTTGCAAGGAAGAGATTTCAACCAAGAGCCAACCTCTCGGTCATCTTCAAGGAAGGGCATTACAATTGGGATTTCTCGCCTAATCGTATTCTAATGCATCCAAGCAACACAATAAATTTAAATCAATAATTAATAGCATGCAAGTTAACAACACTAAACATCGGTTCACTACCTAAATTTACATTTCTCAATGTCTTCGACCTAGGAAAGCAACGGAAGAAATCTAAATGGCTAATCTAGACTCCAACCAAAACTTGACATTAAATCACACATAAATCATCGAGAAACCAGTTTTTACCCAATCCCCTAACTACTCATGAGTAGTAATAGAAAACATCAAATAATCAGGATAACGAGACATACTAGCAAAATAACGAATAATGATGAATAAACTATGAGTGAAACTAACAATAATCAAACTTAAATCAACGAAAACAGAAAATAAATTGAAAGTATGAGATATAAAACAAGATAAAGTGAAAGAAAATACTGATATATTGATATGGAATTGATGTCTAACAATCGATGATTGCAAATCCGATGAAAGTACGCAAAACTGATGCAAAATCTAAGAAAAATCTAAAGTTTATTTGGAAGAACAATAAAGTAAACCCTAAGATATATCTCTCTATCTAAAACTACTGCTATTCTATCTGTATCTAAAAGCCTCGTCCTTCATGCTTTTTATTTCCTCAATTCTCGTAGAAGAGTTTGAGCTTGGCACGAAACTGCTAAAAACAACTAAGCGGTCACTTAGTACAAAGTCAAGCGCTCGTTCATAAGGCCTCAACTTTGGTTCAAGTAAACTCAATTCACCTTTGAGGGGCCGCTTAGGCCAATAAGCAACACCTTGGAGACCGCTTGGCGTCCGCTCGTAGCTCTCTTCTTTTCACTCCCATTGAACTGAGAGGCCACTTGTGACAGAGTAAGCGTGCGCTCAGGTTTCTTTCTTTTGAGAAGCCTTATGGTTTAGATTATGAGCGGCCTCTTGGCTTTTCCATTATACATCTCCACTCTTTGGTTCTCATGCTCGAGCTCATTACATATCTTCATCAAGCAATGAAAACACGCATTAAAACAGAAAAGATAACGGGAAAACAGGGGAAAAACACACGAAAAATACTCCTAAGTCTAGATAATGCACAAAATGATGAAAAATAGGATAAAATAGGATGAACTCGTTCCAAAGAGAATAAAAAAAAACTATGCTAGGAAGACCCAAATGAGTGACATAAAGTCACTCATTAAATTCCCCTAAGATTGGCTCTTACTCGTCCTCAAGCAAGACTCTAGGACAAAGGATAAAAAACACTAAACACTAACTACACTAAGGAAAACAATAAACCCAACTCACTTTCGTAGGAATCATGGTTGAGTTTAGCAGCAATCAACAAGCCCTTAAAACCCCCCAATTGCTTAGGAGGATGAGTGAGCTCTCATAAACAAGAACGTTTTGAGAAATAATGGACAATTAGGATATAACTCAAATCTTTGGCTTTAGATCATGTAAAAAAGGGTAAAGAGCTTTTCAAAGGACTCATCATAGAGACTCATATCTTCAGCATCATAGAGAACATTTGAGAGGACCAACATTCACAAACACAATCAAGGAGGGAATTCAAAGATAGGGCGTGATGGATTTAGATATACATAATAATGGCAAAATGGAATTCTCACCATATTTTTTAAGTTCAAAATTGGGTAAGTGGTTGAAATCATTTAAAATAAAAGGGGACAAAATAGAGAAGAGAAAGAAAGTGGGCTAGAAAAGAGAGAATCCAAGTCAAAAAATATCATTGTACCATTACTAAAGAAACCTAAGGATTTAACACTACATATTGCCTAATTGGCCCGGACTTGAGAGAACTACCGTTATCCTACCGCCACGTGTTCAAACGTTAAGGGTTTAAAATTAGAATTTTGCAGCGAAAAACCTAAAACTTTCAAATAAAACTTCAAAATGTCAAACTCAATCAAACATACAATCCGGAATCATTATGACCCTTATTAAAATATATGAAAAACTTATCAAATCAAATCCAACCCAGTTTCAAAATATCTAGAAAAACAAGTCAAACAAAATAAGGAAAATAAATTACTCTCTACCCATCCCAATAATGCATGCAAATCCCCGCAATACCTATTAGAAATATGCTCCCCAAAAGTACAAGTATAAATATTGGATCATTACAGGGTCATTGAAAGGTGAAAGCCATGACTAAAATATCACACACAAAGCACGTAATCAACAAAGTTGAGTACATAAAAGTTACAAAAAATGAAATAAATGTGATGATTCATAAGAGTAAATGCATGACATTCCTACTCGTATAACACAATCCTTTACTCAAATTAACTCATTGTTTAATTAATTAATGATTTAGATTAAGAAACAGACAAGGTTATTTCCCCATGTCCTAATTAGGAACATCAAAATAAATAAACCCATGCACTCTCGTCAAAGGGCATAAAAAACTATATAAATCCTGGTAAATAGGCGTGACTTCGTCACCATAGCTAGTTTAAAACTTTATAAAAGAGACTCGTAGATCACACGACCTCCAAGAAAGGCCAAGGATAATACCCCATGATGCCCCAACCCCTGATTGTCAATACTCAAGACATGCACTAGCCCCGAGTTTTATTGCTTATCCTTCTTTCGCTTTACGTGATTTACAGTTTAACACTTGAGTTCCAATTCATTAAAGAACACCCTTGTAAAATATCACTATTACACAATCAACCTCTTTTATATTGAAATTTTAACCCTTTGATTTCCTTCTCAAATTTTAACTTGTTAAACAAAGTAAACTAATCTCGTCTTTAAGACTTGAAAATTACATTTACTCAATTTATACCATTAGTAATGAAGGAGTAATAATAAACAACCTCATAAATTAATTAGCAAATTAATTCCACTTGAATCAATTGAGATTCCTCAACCGTACATAACCCTTTCCTAATTAGTATTAACAAATCATAATTCATAACTCATCAACAATACCAAATCTTGTGTCTAAATAAAGAACATGAATTCTTTAAAATACGTAACCAAATAATATCACCCAAAAGGTTCCCTAAACATGATACTAATTTTTCCTTTACCCTAGATCATGCATTTAAAGGCTACGTTTTCATAACTATTACGTACCTTGAATAGAACAATCGAATTGCCACTTTCACAACTTCAAATCGACTCCAAGGAATTGTTTTCCTAAACCAAATAACACAACCTTAATCAATACCCTAACAAACAAGTTTACAAAAATTATACCCATCTAAAAAAAGCTTCCAAAAATCATGTAAATGCTTTAAACATTTATTTATAATATTTAAATCCTTGAAATATAATGAAAATTAGTTTATAAATTCGGGAAAATTTTCGAAGTTTGCAATTTTGATTATAATGTTCAAATCATGTAGTATATTGATAAGGATCATGAAGGTTCAATGGGCACTCAAGAGGGGGGGGGGGGGGGGGGGGGGGGGGGGGGGGGTTTGAATTGAGTGTTAAGTAATCGTTAGCAATTTTTGCTTCTTTTCGGATTATGTGTAAGGAACCAGTTGTGCTGGTTCCCTTATGCAGCGGAATAAAACAAAGCAATAAAGAACACCACAAATTTAACGAGGTTCAGCCAACTCTGGCCTACGTCCTCCTATCCTAAGTCCTTTATTAATCTACTCCGAAAAATAAAGACAAAGAACACTCTACTGTTTCCCTACTCTAGGAACCAGTAAACCCCACACTCTACTCCGAATGTGCTCTAAACTTACCCTCGTAAGTTCCTAGTGTGTTTGAACTCACAAACACTCACCAAGTCTTCAACCCCTCTGTCAAAGACTTAATACAAGATCAAGAACTCTCTAATGATCTAACTCTCAAAAGTCAAATAGAGAAAAACGTTAAAACACTATTATGCTCTTGTGTATCACTTAATAATTGAATTAGTGCTTTTAGCTCTCAAAGATAGAACTCTATTAAAAATGCGTGAGAGCCATCACCATGATTATTCAGAGTAAGTTGTATTTATAGGTTAGTTGGCTAAACCCTAAAATCATGCATATAAGATATATGCGATTTTATGATAAGTATTTATCCTAATCAATTTGATCACAAGATAAAATCAATTTAGGATAAGATACTTCCTAGTTTTTAGCTAACCAAAAATATCATCTTATCTTTAGCTGCTTGGATATATTTTAAATCCATATTTTTCGAAAAATATCCTTTTTGTAAAATCTTTGTAAAAACAGCAGCTTAAATAATCTGTTCAGTTAACCTGGTTACCTGACCTGGTTCCCTGAATTGAATATGTTATGAAATTTGTTCCAAACCTTGTACCAAATTTCATAACGATATTTAATATACTAAAAGCACTTTATATACTCAATTATATAAGTTATACTACGGAGCATTTACATGAAGTTCCTAAATAACTCTTTGAGTGTAGTCTTCCTTCATGCATTCGTTAAGTCTTGAAAGCTTCCATGAATGACTCAATTATTAACCAAAGGACCTTCCTTTAAGTTGATCGAAAATCCTTTCAAGCTTCCAATCTTAGAAATCAACTTAGATACTGCACATTTAACAAAGTTAATGTACAATACTAAATAAGTAACTGCCTTTCATAAAAGCAGTTTGAGAGAACAGTTTATACTGGTTCCCTACCAGTGCATAGCTCATTTATCATCTAACTGTTCCCTGTATAAAGATAAGTTAGTTCAACAAATATCTCATATAAGTAATAACTTATCTAGGGAAACAATGTTCTATTTTAGCTGGTTTCCCCAACTGTATTGAACACTTTCAAAGACCTGTTTCCCTTAGCTGTTTGTCATCATTCAAAACTATCAATCAAAACCTAAGGAACTCAACAAATTCCCCCTTTTTGATGATGACAAACATTTGAAGTTTCTGCACTTGTGAACATACTCAAAAGAAAGTAGTCAAAAACTTCAAGAACTCAAGACTCAATGGAACAAGTCAGTTAAGCCAACTAGTTCCCTAAAGTTTAACAGAAAATAAAATAAAGTTAAAGTAAAAGTAAAAAGACTCAAAAACGACTCAATCTAAACTAGTAAAGACTCTAGGCTTCAACTTCAACTATTTTCCCCCTTTTGGCATCATTAAAAAGATATGCAAAAGTAGCATCTTATGCATAAAGTAACGTGCTAAACCATCCAATGGCATCAACCATTATACAAATAAAGTACTGCAAAAGAAGGTTAGATTAGTCAAAATTAAGCCATGCCATCAATAAAGATCATAGTTTAATACAAACCAACAAAAGTGACCGATAGAGCCTAAATCCATATCAAAACAAGTTCATGGATTGGGAGGAATAAAAACAGTCCAACAAAATCAGTTATTCAGAATATAATATAATAAAGGTAGGCTAAATGAAAAAGAAAACAGATTCAATCATCATCATCATTTTCATCATCTCCTTCCTCTTCTTCAGTGTCAGCCTCCTCAGCTGTTTCTTCCTGGTTCTCCTCCTCTTCATTGTCATCTTCCTGCTGGTCTACTTGCTGGTCCTCCTCAACTTGTTCCTTCTCAATTCCAGAACTACCAGCAACCTGTTTCTCTAACTTGCTCATCCTCATAATAAACGAAGTAGATAAACCTTCCACTAAGGTCACTAACTTGCTAAGCTGATCCCCTACAGCACTCATCTTCTCTTCCTGACTCTCCAGCCTCTTAAGAATAACCTTCTGACCTGCTGGTTCCTCTGCCTTCTGTTTCTTCTTGGCAGGCTTAGGAGTCTCTACTGGTTCCTCCTCCCTAAACTTCAACACCCCAGCACTTATGATCAACCCCTTTTGTTTCAAAATACCTTTGGTAAACACTATTACAGGAGCAGTTGATCCACTAAGAGAAACATTATTCTCTTTAAGAAGCTTAGTTATGTAAGAACCATAAGGAAGAGAGTGGTGGGATGAATTATAGCAATTCATCATATGGTTTATCATTAGGGAAGGAAGATTTATCTTAATCTTTTTCATCAGCAAATATATAAGCACCATTTCCATGATGCGCACAAAACCCCTACCTTGTGCTCGAGGGATAATCATCTTGTTACACAGAGAGTGAAGAACCAGCATCACTGGTTCCTTCAAGCTACCAGTTTTAAACGTTCCAGCTTTCTTTGGAACTTTCCCTCCAAACACAAAGTCATGCACTTCATCTGCACTGACCCCTATAAGTGTGGGCCATCCATCTTCAGAATACTCATCAAAACCATCTCTGGGTATATTCAACAACCCAGCCAAACTTGCAACAGACACATTCACTTCAACATCATTCACAACTGAACCTAACGACCTATCCAACATTTGTTTCAAATTCACATAAAACTTTCTAACACCATCAATATTAGCATCACAGACATCAAACAAAGGCATCCAACCCTGATATTCTAACAGCTCTTTCACATCATTTAAGGCAACTTCATCAAAGTAACCAACTTCTGTTTTACACCCAGATAACACAACCCTAGAACCTAAATCAGTCATACCAACAGATGGAGATTCTACTGACATACCTCTTGTAGACTTCCGTGCTGTTCTCTTTCGTTTGGCACCAGCAGAGTCCATCGACTGTTCCTCTACTACTACTTCGCCAATCTTTTTCAGGGAAGACCTAGTCACTCTGCTACTACTTCGCCAATCTTTTTCTGCCCAATAATCTGTAGATCCTCTTTTTCACTTCTAACTTCCTCCTCTTCCCTTTCTCCAACAGTAATGAAGAATTCTTCAGCGCTTTTGGGCTGGTCCCCCTGAGATGAGGCAGGTTCTTTGATGATGGAATCATCAGCCTCAGGGGTTTTGGGTAAAGGTGCATTTTTGGGAGGTGGAGGTGAGGGAGATTTAGAAGATGGAGATGGAGTTGGTGATGGGTTCTTTGTGGTGGTAGGAGGTGAATTGCTCGATGAAGTCAGAGCAGGGTTAGTTTCAGTGATGGTGGTCTCCTTTAATTGAGTGGACTCACTTGCTTGAGTCTTCTCCTCTCTTTTCTTAGCTGAAGCCTTGGCTGATTTCCTTCCCATTGTAGCAAATAAGCTTCAGAATTTAGTAGGAATTTGAGAGAGATGAAAACGGAGTGAACAGTGATTAGGGTACCACTTTTGAACGAGAGAGAGGATGAATTGAATGATGATGTGATGTGAAGCTGTATCAATGTGTTAATGTGTATTTATATCAATTGCATAGACATATGAATTCCAAGAATTAGCCGGTTGAGAATCAAAATAAACAGAAAAGATAATTTCAAAAATTGAAAATTTAAAAAATGGTAATTATCTTTTTACAAAAAAATCAACCAACTATAAATTAGGCAATTAAATATATTTGCCTCTTTGTAGGATAGGAATAACTGAAATAAGATAATTCTTTCCAAAAAGAAATTATTTTATAGTAATCTTCCAAAAATAAAATATTTTCGGATGACATATCAGAGCTGAACTGCTGTTTCCTCTTGCTGGTACCTGTACTGAACCAGTCATTCTATTTTCAGCATGTTTCAAAATAACTACTCCTGTTTCTATGCAACAATAATCCACTTAGGTTATTTACACAATATTTGTAAGTAAGCAACATAGTTATATACATAATCAATACAAAAGCATACTTATTCTAACCAATCATTGAAGGAAATAATTGAAGCCAACGCCTAAAATCTAACTAGACCTAAAAGGACTCTTAACCTACAAAAAGACTCTCTACATAAAGGCTTTGTGAAGATATCAGCTATTTGATCTTCACTTTTACAAAACAACATCTCCACCAATCCTTTTTCCACATTGTCTCTTAGAAAATGGTGTCTTATCTCAATGTGTTTGGTCTTGGAGTGTTGCACGGGGTTCTTTGAAATATTGATTGCACTAGTGTTATCACAAAAGATAGGAACACTTTTATAAATAACACCAAAATCTTTCAGCTGGTTCCTTATCCACAGTAGCTGGGAACAGCATGAAGCTGCAGCTATATATTCTGACTCTGCTGTGGATAGGGCCACTGAATTTTGCTTTTTAGAACCCCATGATATAAGACAAGAGCCAAGGAAGTGTGCCATACCTGATGTGCTCTTTCTATCAACTAGGAAACCAGCATAATCTGCATCTGTATATCCAATGAGATCGATGGTACTACCTTTGGGGTACCACAAAAACAGATCTGCTGTTCTCACAAGATACCTAAGTATCCTTCTAACAGCCTTCAAGTGAGATTCCTTTGGATTGCTTTGAAACCTAGCACACAAATCAACAGAAAACACAATGTCAGGTCTACTAGCTGTTAGGTAAAGTAGAGAACCAATCATTCCTCTATAAAGCGTAGCTTCAACATTTTTTCCCTTAAGATCAGCATCCAACTTTGTGGATGTGGGAACAGGTGTATCATAAGCTTTGCTGTTCTCCATGCCAAACTTTTTCAGCAGCTCTTTTAAGTACTTTTGTTGCTGGATCATTATACCATCATTTGTTTGCTTAATCTGCAGCCCTAGGAAGAACCCTAGTTCTCCCATCATACTCATTTCAAATTCACTCTGCATAAGATTTGCAAATTCATCACACAAAGTTTGATTAGTAGCACCAAATAAAATATCATCAATATAAATTTGTACTACAATCAAGTGTTTCCCCCTGGTTCTTATGAACAAGGTCTTGTCTACTGTTCCCCTCTTGTAATCATTAGCCATCAAGAAATTGGACAGTCTTTCATACCAAGCCCTTGGAGCTTGTTTCAAGCCATATAATGCTTTATCCAACTTATATACCTGCTGGGGAAACAGTGCATCTTCAAAACCAGGTGGCTGCTCCACATATACTTCTTCCTTCAAATAGCCATTAAGGAAGACAGTCTTCACATCCATCTGAAACAGCTTAAAATTCATGTGAGTAGCATAAGCAATTAAAATCCTAATAGCCTCTAGCCTAGCTACTGGTGCAAACATCTCATCATAGTCAATTCCTTCTTGTTGATTGTACCCTTGCACCACTAGCCTTGCTTTGTTTCTGACTATAGTACTAAGGTCATCTAACTTGTTTCTAAAGACCCATCTAGTACCAATGACTGATCTTTCCTTTAGACGGGGAACCAAGTGCCAAACCTGGTTCCTCTGAAACTGATTTAACTCATCTTGCATAGCTAGTACCCAATCAGGATCAGTCAATGCCATTTTATAGTCAGTAGGCTCTACATTAGACAGGAAAGAATAGAAAGCACAAAAGTTTTGAAAGACACTTCTTCTCGTTTGAATCCCCTTATTTATATCACTAATTATTTGATCAGTGGGATGAGAAGATTGATATCTAAAACTTTTGAAATTAATACTGTTTTGTGCTTCCTCATTAAGTTGGGAACTAGCATATTCATGAATCTCTTCTCCTTCTGAAGAACCAGGAGGATTCACATTCATGCCGTTTCCTCTATCATTACTTACCTCAGGTTCAGGGGTGGTACCTTCTTCTGTTCCCCCTGAACTCATTACCTGTCTATTATATGAGGAACCATCAGGACTTGGTTCCCCTTCAGAATCCTCATTATCTCCATTTTCTTCTCTAGGCACTTCATCATTATCATCTGGTGGAGTATTTGGTAGGCCTAGCTCTGCTTGCACTTCATCTGTGGGGCCAGTATACTGGTTCCCTGTGAAATCCATCAATCCAATCACTTCATCAGGTTGTACCTGCGCAATCTCAGAAGACATGTTAAATTCATCAAAAATGACATGGACACTCTCCTCAACACAAAGAGTCCTTTTATTGAAGACTCTATATGCTTTGCTGTGAGAAGAGTATCCAAGAAAGATTCCCTCATCACTTCTAGGATCAAACTTATCAAGCTGGTCCTTCCCATTATTATGCACATAACATTTACATCAAAAGACACGAAAGTATGTGATGTTGGGCTTTCGACCTTTAAGAAGTTCATAGGGAGTCTTATTTAACTTTGGTCTAATGAGACCTCTATTCAATATATAGCAAGCAGTGTCAATAGCTTCACCCCAAAAACTCTTTGGGAGACCACTCTCAATGAGCATCGTCCTCGCCATTTCCTCAAGAGTTCTGTTCTTCCTTTCTACAACACCATTTTGTTGAGGTGTTCTAGGGGCTGAGAAGTTGTGATTAACTCCATGTTCCCTACAATAATCAATAAAGTTAGCATTATCAAATTCAGTACCATGGTCTGATCTTACCGAGACCAGCTTATGGGTGAGCTGGTTCTCCACTTATTTCACCAATGTTACCCATTCTTCAAACGTTTCATCCTTTGTGTGTAACATCATTACCCAAGTGTACCTGGAATAATCATCAACCATAACACAGACATATCTAAGACCTCTTCGACTTTGTACTCTCATGGGACCACACAAGTCAATGTGTACAAGTTCGAAGGGTCTGCTGGTACTCAAAACAGTTTTAGGCTTAAAAGAGATTTTGACCTGTTTTCCCCTTACACATTCAGAACAAACTTTATCAGCTTCGTACTTAATGTTAGGAAGACCTACCACTAAGTCACGTGCTTTAAGTTTGTTTAGAAGTGTTAGGCTAGCATGTCCAAACCTCTTATGCCAAATCCATTTATTATTTTAGAAACAGCTCTCAAACAGATGGACTTGTCTTGAGGGATTTTATCTAAGAAGGTGATGTAGACATCATGCTTCCTGGTTCCCTCACATACAAGTTCTCCTGTTTATGAGTTAACTATGTGACATAGGTTGGCTTGAAACTCAACTCTATTACCTTTGTCACATAATTGAGAAATACTCAAGAGATTATGTTGCAAGCCTTCAACATAATAAACATCATCTATTGCGTTAGAAAGTGTCTTACCAACCTTACCTAAACCAATGATGGTTCCCTTGCTGTTATCCCCAAAGGTGACACTTCCTCCATCAAAGGCCACTAGTGAAAGGAATTGATCTTTATCCCCGGACATGTGTCTTGAGCAACCACTGTCCAAATACCAATAGGTGTCTCCCTTCACTCTAGCCTGCAAGAGTAAATCAAACATTAGTTTTAGGAACCCAAACACACTTGGGTCCCTTTTCAACAACATTAACATCTTGTTGATCCTTTCTTCTCCACACATACATTACACTCTTGCTGTTCTTATTAGCACTAATTTTCTTAGCTGGACATTCATGTATCTTATGTCCATTCTTACCACAATGAAAACACACGTGCATCTCTTTAGTCATGACATACTTACCTCGCTGATATTCTGTGATCCAGGTGGTTTCTCTGGGAGACCAGTTAGTCCTGGTTCTCTGTCTAGTATAACCAAGACCAAATTTTCCTTTGTTTCCTCCTGATGAAGTCAGATGGTTCAAAGTTCTTTGTGCATTCAATAGCTTATCCACATGTCTATGAGTGTCATGTAATTCCCTTTCTTTTGTTTCAAGTGTCTTAACTAACAACTCGTTTTTCTCTTTCAAAAACTCAAAGTTACTTTTTAAAGTTGCAAGTTTTGAGTTAAGATCTAAAACCATAGGGTCATTAGACATGTCAATAACTACTGATTGCTTTTCACTTTTTAGTTGATTAAATTCAGCATGTAACTTACAGATAGTACTTTCATATTCATTAATCATACTGCTGACTTCAACGCTGGTTCTAGTAGGAGAACCAGGGGACTGAACAGCTTTAAGTGAAGCAATTTCTTTGTGAGAATTTTCTAAGTTGAAAGCCAATGTTTCAAAGGCCTTCAACAGAGAAATTCTATTGCAAGAATTTGCTTTACTTATGACTGTTGAAAAATCAAGGACTTCACTAGTAGTTGATAAGTCTCTGGGGAACCAGGAGATCAGATCTTCTTCACCATCACTCGGATAGTCAAGTTCAGAAGATCTTGCCCTTTCTAGTTCTACCTTGCACTTGTCCAATTCAACTTCTAGTTCAGCAACTTGATTCTTCAAGTTATGGCAAACCATCTCTAGGTGATCACAACTAGCAATAGCAATTTCACATTCATTGCGTTTTTCTTTTAATTCTCTTTTGCCAGTTATATAAGTTTCACCTAATTTATAGCATTCATCTAATAAAGAATCTATACAAGCAAGCATATTTTCTCTATCATATTCATGCATATCTATTCTAATTTGTTCAAGGTTTACCTTATGTTTTTGTAGTACATCCTTCTTAGCCATCAAGCATTTCTTGAATGTACTGGTTCCCCCTCTGGTTCCCGGACCAGTGCTGTTCTCCTTGATGTTTGTGAAAGTAGTTAAGCAAACATCAGAACTAGGTGTATCTTCTTCTTCATCAGATCCTGAGTCAGATTCTCCCCACATAGATGTTATCATGGCATTCTTGAAAGCCCTCTTATCTCCAGATTGAGATTGCTTGTCCTTCCATTTTGGACAATCACGAATGATGTGTCCTTTCTCACCACACTTGAAGCAACCTGAAGATGAAGAAGAGTTAGATTTTTTAGTATTTTTGAAATTCCTACCTTTGAAATTCCTTTTTTGATCACGAAGAGATCTTTCAAATCTTTTTGCAATCATGCTGATCTCATCATCTTCTTCTTCTACTGTTCCCTTCAGTGCCATGCCTCTGGCTGGTTCCTTCTCAGACTTAGAGTCAATCAGCATCTCATGAGTCATAAGGGAACCAATCAGCTGTTCCAAAGACAAGGTAGACAGATCCTTTGCTTCATATACTGCTGTTACCTTAGCTGTCCATGTATCTGTTAAACTACGCAAAATTTTTCTCACAAGATCCTCATCAGAAAATTTTTTACCAAGTGATCTAAGATCATTAACAATAGTCATAAACCTACGAAAGCAATCATTGATTTTTTCATTTTTATTCATGGCAAACAATTCGTATTTAGACATGATTAAATCAATTTTAGACCGTTTTACCTCACTGGTTCCCTCAAACGCAAGTTCAAGGGTGTCCCATATCTCCTTAGCACTACTGCAACCAGAGATACGATTTGTTTCGGTCTCACCTATTGCTTGTTGTAGAATTGACATTGCCTTAGCATTTTTCTCCAGCAACTTGTAATCAGTAGTGACCAATTCGCTATCCTTCTTGGGAACCTGTTTCCCATTAGCTTCTATCTTGAGAATGATATTAGGACCATTTTTAACTACGAGCCAGCATTCATAATCAATACCCATGATAACATTCTGGATCCTATTCTTCCACAAAGCATAATTATTTCCATTAAACTTTGGTGTCTTGTTGTCATAACCGATTGCACTTAATTCTTGAGTACTCATTCTTAACTCCTCTAGATGTTACTCTTTCGAGAAGCTTAGGCTCTGATACCAATTGAAGGTTCAATGGGCACTCAAGAGGGGGGGGGGGGGGGGGTGAATTGAGTGTTAAGTAATCGTTAGCAATTTTTGCTTCTTTTCGGATTATGTGTAAGGAACCAGTTGTGCTGGTTCCCTTATGCAGCGGAATAAAACAAAGCAATAAAGAACACCACAAATTTAACGAGGTTCAGCCAACTCTGGCCTACGTCCTCCTATCCTAAGTCCTTTATTAATCTACTCCGAAAAATAAAGACAAAGAACACTCTACTGTTTCCCTATTCCGGGAACCAGTAAACCCCACACTCTACTCCGAATGTGCTCTAAACTTACCCTCGTAAGTTCCTAGTGTGTTTGAACTCACAAACACTCACCAAGTCTTCAACCCCTCTGTCAAAGACTTAATACAAGATCAAGAACTCTCTAATGATCTAACTCTCAAAAGTCAAATAGAGAAAAACGTTAAAACACTATTATGCTCTTGTGTATCACTTAATAATTGAATTAGTGCTTTTAGCTCTCAAAGATAGAACTCTATTAAAAATGCGTGAGAGCCATCACCATGATTATTCAGAGTAAGATGTATGTATAGGTTAGTTTGCTAAACCCTAAAATCATGCATATAAGATATATGCGATTTTATGATAAGTATTTATCCTAATCAATTTGATCACAAGATAAAATCAATTTAGGATAAGATACTTCCTAGTTTTTAGCTAACCAAAAATATCATCTTATCTTTAGCTGCTTGGATATATTTTAAATCCATATTTTTCGGAAAATATCCTTTTTGTAAAATCTTTGTAAAAACAGCAGCTTAAATAATCTGTTAAGTTAACCTGGTTACCTGACCTGGTTCCCTGAACTGAATATGTTATGAAATTTGTTCCAAACCTTGTACCAAATTTCATAACGATATTTAATATACTAAAAGCACTTTATATACTCAATTATATAAGTTATACTACGGAGCATTTACATGAAGTTCCTAAATAACTCTTTGAGTGTAGTCTTCCTTCATGCATTCGTTAAGTCTTGAAAGCTTCCATGAATGAACTCAATTATTGACCAAAGGACCTTCCTTTAAGTTGATCGAAAATCCTTTCAAGCTTCCAATCTTAGAAATCAACTTAGATACTGCACATTTAACAAAGTTAATGTACAATACTAAATAAGTAACTGCCTTTCATAAAAGCAGTTTGAGAGAACAGTTTATACTGGTTCCCTACCAGTGCATAGCTCATTTATCATCTAACTGTTCCCTGTATAAAGATAAGTTAGTTCAACAAATATCTCATATAAGTAATAACTTATCTAGGGAAACAGTGTTCTATTTTAGCTGGTTCCCCCAACTGTATTGAACACTTTCAAATACCTGTTTCCCTTAGCTGTTTGTCATCATTCAAAACTATCAATCAAAACCTAAGGAACTCAACAGATCATATACTCTACATAAAATCATATAATCCTTTAAATTCTCAACATAAAAATCCAAATTTAATATCCTATGAAATCTAAAAATTTATTTTGAACATAAAATCAATAGATTAATCACAAAATACTTTTAGTTTCATGAAATAACCAATAGTATATAATCATAAACCCTAAAACACAAAAACTAGTATATTTAACCCATAATTTCATGTATAAATAATTATTTGAAAATTTGTAAAACATATAAAACTTATGATAATAAACACTTTTAACATATAATTAATCATTAAAAATAATCAAAACAGTCATTGAAATAGTTTTCCCAAATTATGAATTTTAAGGCATAAAAATAAGAAAGAAAGGAAGGGAAAAGAAGGAAGGATCGACGGTGGCTGGCGGTAGGGTGTCGACTAGATGGCAGCAAAGAGGACTGACTGCTCCTAGGATTTTCCCTCCTCTCTCTTTCTCTCTATCTTTTCTGATTTGTGAGTAAATGAGCAATTAGGGTTTTAAAGTGGGTTGGGTATATTTTGGGCTTTTGAGTTTATGATGGTTTAAAAAATATTTCTATACTATACATAAAAGATAATGAGACGTTTGGCTCAAAATGGCATTTGTATAGTGGTGACTTTTGCTTAATTACACTTGTACCCTAAGACACTTACAACTCTTAATTATTGTGGTCAATCCTCTTTCTCCCCAATTATTTTTCTTTGCGTCATCTTCAACCCAATCCCCAATTGTTTTTCTTTGCGTCATCTTCAAACCAATCTCTTTCACTTCTTCCTCATCTCCATATTCTTCAGATTTTTGCACCGCAGATTTAATTTGGTCTTCCTTTCGACACACCACACCACCCCTACATGACTATGTAACTCTTCTTCGCCTCATGTAAGTTGGGAAGCGGATTAAATTTAGATAATTGAAGAACAATTGGGTACTGTGTTAAAACTTTACTTGTATAACTTCTCTCTTTTTTGAAGCAGCTCATTCATTTGGTCATCATCCCATTGGTCAAGTTTTGCCCTTCAGATTTATGAGGGACGTGGCTGGAGAAGCTTCTACATACATGTTGTCTCTCTTAAGGGGAGGGTTACCCTTCACTCATTTTTCACTTCCGTTGTTCATTTTATCTTTTCTCTCATACTTGTTTGGCTGTGTAACTTGTAAGCTCTCTTTCTCATCTTTGATTTTTTAATTTTTATGTTTTGATTTTGTTTAAAGGTAAGAATTTGGGGATTTTATAGGATGTCCTCTTCTTTTGTAGAGGGTTCAATTATATTATATTGACTTTGATGTAACTATAACAATTACTATAGTTCTCAAATTATATCATCTTATGTTATCCATTTGATTTCATGAAAGTATGTTTCCATTCTGTGAAGTCTCATGATACTCTTTTGTAAAAAGATATTGTCTTTGAATTTAGTTTTGGATTTTACCTCTGACTTTTGCTGGACTGAATAGCCCCCTTTTAATATCATCATACAATTTACAGATCTTGGGTTTAATAATACATATTAAGACCCATAATGACCACTAAAGGGTGAATTGTCGAAGATAGGTTCCAGGCTAATGGAAGGGACAAACCTCAAAACTTGTTGTTTAGAAACCCATGGTGGCGTGGTCTAAATGACAATGGAAACCAGAGTTAGTGTTACTAGGGAGTTCCAGATTACGTTTGCCCCTCAATTGGGTATTCATCTATTTTGCTTCACGTCTTGTGGGAATAAGTCACTTGAATCTTCTAATAATATTTTGTTGTGGTCTTGTGATGTTTATTGTTGTCTTTGTTGGTAGGAGGATGGATGTGAGTAAGATTCTCCCTAATGTACTCGACATGTTTCATTGATTACATTAACTGAACTTATTCACTATTCTGTGGGAGACTATTGAGGGCTTCTGTAAATTTTTACCCCCTGCCAAGTGGAGTGGATTCGTGGCTATGGTGTACTTGTAGGTGTATGAATTCTGATTTGCTGTGTTATGTCCTGCTGCAAGATTATATGAAGTGATTTAGAAACCATACACTCTTCTATGTATACTTTAAAGGACATAATGGAAGTGACTTGTGGATTATAGTGTTTGTAGACTGAAACCAGTGTGGTGTTATGTGTTTGATGTGCTTGCGTATAAGCGCTTCATGTTTAAGATGCCTTTATTCTGTGGCTGATGGGATGTAAAAATTTGATCATGTGTACATAAAAACACATATTTACTAATAATATTCTTTGTTAACAAACCTAACATCCAGTACGGGTGCAAGTGGAGTATCATAGGTCAAGTATAGATCTATCCAAAAATAAATATATATTAACAATATAAAATTGCAGTTGAGTGTGTGTGTTTGGGGGGGGGGGGGGGGGGGGGGGGATTTAGTAGGGGTGCAAGAGGAGCATCATAGGTCAAGTATAGATCTATACAAAAAAAATATTAGCAATATAAAGTTATAATATATTATACACACACTCTTATCTTATATTCTTATAAGTTACTCCATCAATATATTAGCCTCATAAGTTGAGTGCACGTGCATGTTATAAGTTACCCCATCAATATATTAGCCTCATTATCCATGCGTCAATCTCACTACTATCCTCAATTTTTACCTTTCTCAAAACTTTCCAATCTCTTTGATATCTTTGTCCCTATCTTTGTTATTCACGCTCAATAAACTGAGATTCATTGTTGAAGGAAAGAGTAACCCATTTCAAGAGATAACCAGTGTACTTAGACCCGAATTTAAGCCGGCCGGTAACACTTTTCTTATTAGTTGTTATATGTTGATATATTTTATGAATTGAGTTTGATTTTATTTTGAACTTATTTTTTATTTTTTTATGTTCTTTGATTACTTATTGAAAGTTGTTGGATTTACATTTCTTTTAATCATTTCATGACCAGTATAGTATACATTGTTACATCTTTTTGCGTCGTGCTTTCGAATTCGTTTTTTCGTGTTGGATTGTGTTGTGTGCTTATGTGTTATGACAATAACTAATGGTTGCGTGCTTGAGTTGCATTTTTGTGGATCTTATATAGTGTTATACATTCAATTATTCTTAATTGTTAAAGATTAATATGTTCATACTAAATCCACTTTACTACTGAAGTGAGTGAGCATACTTTAACTATTGTTAAAGTTGTAAAAGATGTGATTTTAATTTTTTTAATTATGTACTTATATGATTTATAACTTTAAAAAGAAAGAAAAGAAAATAAGTGAAAGAGCACGAAGAAAGACAAGAAAAGCCAAAAAGAAGTCTTTAAGTAAAACATTGATTCATCTTAGAAATAGTTTATTTTGTTGCAAAAGTTTTTACAAAATACCATGTTTATGAGCCAAAAAGAAGTCTTTATATAATGGAATATACTAAAACATCTGATTAAATAGCAATATTGTTTATGAGCACATTTTTACACTAGCTAACTTTTTGCTTCATTTAAATTGATTTTATTTGTTCTCTCAATTATTCAAATAGCTTACATTAATAAATAGGTAAATAAGAGTGAGTTATAGAGTAAAATATGGAGAAATAATTATTTAATTTGTTAAAATACATGCATGCTTTATATAGTTTACAAATTTTATGTTTGCACTTCACGCGTTTTTGTAGAACTGCGCTGCCGTTTTACATAAGTCCAACTTTAACACTATGCCTAATAAGGTATAAAAAAGGTCTTAGATTGTGGAAACTTGGTGCCAATAAAATTATAAATAAAGAAGAAAAATAATTGAAAACTTGGAATACATCCACAAAGTCACAGAGGGAAGTACTATGGAGCTCTACATTTATCGTTGGAGGGTGTTGAAATAGTGAAATACCAAAATCTTAACTTGAAAATTACGAGAAGAATGATAAATTAAATTGTAATTGAATACTTATAAAAAAATATTGATACCCTTCTTTAATTAAAATAGTATATTGTCATGTATTAAACTTTTTTCAAGCCTTGCCAAAAAAAAAAAAGAACTCTTTTTCAAGATACACACTAAATTTCGTAATAATAAACTATTAAGATTAAACAGTTTTTGATTAAATGTAATTGTTTGATTGATTGTTCTGTTGGGCATACATGCTATGTGATTATAAGCCTCTACACTCTTTAACAAACCATATGATATAATTAAATATAATAACACAAAAATAAAATAAAGACTAAAGAATTTGGATGTGCATGATATGGTTCCATTAAAACATGCATATAACTTCTATACTATTGATACTGTTTTGACGTGTAGTGTTAGCTAAGCACAATTGGAGAAATTTTTTGAGAAAATAGGTCATCAATCATATCGCAGAGGTACAATCAAATCTTCATCATCACGTCACCAATCAAATAATAAAAATACGAAGATAGATTTTCAAAAGGACAAGATAAGAAATTGGCTGGGAGTCAGCAAAATCTAGAAGTTCAATCACTTGACAATTAAATGAAAATTTCCAACACTATTTTTGCAGCCATGTTTCATTGATCAACTTATTTTCTTTCATTTTTACTCAATGCCCTTCATTTTCACGTCTCTTTCTCTTATTATTGGCCGTTCTAAATGGTATTTGTAGTTAGACTTGCTGCTATCTCCGACCCTAAGATTGTAGGTGAATCGATTAACTGAAGAATCAATATAAGATATAATAGGATCAATATACTCTAGAAGGGGGGGGGGGGGGGGGGGGGGGGGGGGGGTGAATAGAGTATATTTGATTTTCGTAATTAGGCTTTCAAAGTTTTGAAACGACTTTCAGATACGGAAATATTTAATAAATAAATAAAACTAATTTCAATGGCTTTGAAACGTGTTTCAGGATTTTGACTTGAATAGGGTATTGCGAGAAGTATGAAGTAAGTAAAGCAAATTAAGTACGAAAGTGAAAATGTAAAGGGGACTAGTATTTGTTACGAAGTTTGGCATTATACCTACGTGTCCACCTAGGGTGTCCTACCCTTTGGATTTAACAACTTTTATTTCTTCTCTTAGAGATCTAAAGCAACCTAGAAGATCTTCACCCTATCTTATTTACCATAGCTTTCCCTAGCTACACTTTAGCATCTCAATTCCTAGAAATAAAAATCACCTTACTTTTATGAACCTTTGAGTATTATAATTTCTACTCAAGGTATATCTCTCATTTCTTTTGATCTTTCTTTTTCACACTCAAGATATACTTGATATTCTTTTTTCTCTCAATTATAAAATACAATAGAAAGAGGAAGTACTAGAGAGAAAAATATGTTCGAGTTGTTGTAGCTTAATAGTTGTATTTCAAGTTTTTGGCTTGTGTCTCAACTTCAATGCTTCAGCTAACTCTATTTATATGAGCAATTGCAACGAATAGATTTGAACTTCAAGGAGACCAATACTTTTGAATCGGAGCTTTATCATTTGGCTGACTACTTCAAAGTTGTTCCACGATTTTAGGATAGTTATTAAAGCTGTTATAAAGAGATGTTGACCCTTTGAAATTTTCTTCAGAAACAGCGAAACTAACTCCACAGATTTAGGGGACTTTTTTGAAGCGACTTAATCCCATATTTGAAGGAGGATTCCATGTTAGAGTTTGAATGACTTCAAACACTCAATTTTCATCCTTATCTAGCACACTTGATTTGAACTTATCTCCTTAACTAATCCACGAAACAAGGAAGTTGAAAGATTCTTATTCCATGAGTATAGGAACTGAGCTTAGAGTTTGATTTTCAGCAACCACCACGTTCTTATCTTGCTCGGCCATTTATCCTGAAAAGTAGCAACAACAAACCAACACACATCAAAACAATAGAAACTCTAGCATTATGCATTTGTAATATGTTAAAACGTATAACTTCCATCACCTACAAAATAAAACGTGTTAGTATACATCAAGGTGGAGTCTGCAGGTTAACCTTTATTTTTCAGCTTCTTAATTAATTAATATTCTATATAGTATAAAGAATATATTATTAAATGAAAGAACAATAATATATGTAGCTCATATCATAATAGTCGATTTTAATTCCACTAATATGAATAGTATGGGTATTGTTAATTTGAGTTAAGTATTATTTTGCCACATTTATTAGAAAACGAAAGAAAATATTCAATATCTCACAAAATCTGTAATAATTTTTGAAAACAACAATAATAATTAGTAAACCCTCATGATTTCACATGTGGAAACTACGTGCTTAGGCGAAGTGGGACCATAAATTTGAATAGAAATATTCCCTTATAACTTTTACGATAAAAATCAATATTTTTTGTTTTTCAAAATATTCTCCTCGTACTTCTTTTCCCATAATTTGCTGTAACCAAATTGCAAGAAAGTTATTATAACTCAGTGATGTTCGTAATAAAATTAAAATATTGACAATATTAATATTATCTATACAGTTGATTCAAAAACTATGTAACCTCATATTATCGATGTGAATATAATAACATTTAATATTTCCTTTTTGGATTGTATAGGTTCTATCTTACAGCTTAAAGGACAATACTAAAAGAAGGTAGCTAAGTCGTAGCACAAGGAGTACTTTGTAATACGTAAATATTATTCATTTTTATATTATTTTATATGTTTTTCCCTATCTATAATAACTATATGTATTAACATTAATACCTATAATATACAACTAGAAACTATAAGCAAAACATTATGTAATAGATGTATACATAATTAAAATGTATGTACTCTCATCTGTTTCCATGTAAAATACGAAATATAATCGTTTATTTACCATGAATGTATGTCAAACTTCTTTATTTTTACATGGTACCTTACTAAAGTTAACAAATTCTGATAAAAAAATTCTTTTAAATTAAAGGTATGAAAAGACCACCACAATACGCCTATATTCTTCATTTGTCAACAATTTACTTGTATTGTGGGGCCAAAATCTTTAGAAATGAATCCGCTAATTTTTACTGTAGCCAAGGTGAAATTTGGTTAGCGTAGAGCCACATGCCGAATAAACTACGATATCTGTTCATCTCTCCATAAACTATCTCTCAAAATTTCTGAAAGTATATAATTCTATATAATCGGCTGTTTGCTTTCACTTCTTTTAGAGTTAAGAAAAACAAGGAACTGGCTCAAAGGAAACATGGTATATACACTTTCAAGGTTCAAGGATAGGTTTACCATTATATTAATGACATACGTCCCAATGATGAACATCCGAGATACCTTCAGCTATACTTTTATGATACGGATATAGAACTCCAACATCGACTACGAGCTTTTGATGACCTTGATCCAAGTGTTATTTCTCTATTAATGGAATTAATGGAGTTAAATCCATATGTAAGATTTTTTCGATCGCTTAAGGATTCCCAAATAAGTGAGACAAGTCAAATCATAATTTGATCTGACCCAAATCATGATCAGCGTACCCATAATGCTCCTACTATTTCATTAGTTGCTGCTATTTGGGTTGAAGATGGAGGGTTGTCAAGTCTACTTCTATGTGATATTGTTGTACATTCGTTTTTGGGTAGAAACCACCACATACTTCATTACCATGGATGTTATGATTCTCTACAATGCCCTATTATATTTCCCCATAGAGAAAGTGGATGGCATCAACACATATATAGGTACAAGAAAAAAACTCAAAAGCAAGAGTGATGCTAGATACATTAACCAACTAAAATGGTTCTTCAAACAGTTGATGATCTCTTAGATGTTGTAGAACAAGGTATGTACTACAGCTTCTTGATACAAAATGAAATACATCAAATAGTGAAATTTGATTAACTTGTTATGCTTTTGTGAACAAAATATACTACAAGACCTCGGTCAATAACTTCAGGTGGAAAAGTCTCTTGCAAAGAATATTAATGCTTTCGATTACAAATCAGAATAAAAAATACTTCATATTTGCTACGTTGTGGTCGTTTATTGCAACAATAGATTGTTGACATGTATATTAAAATTGAGACAGCGTATCTTGATTTCCTCCAACTCCATCAAGTAACAATCAGAGCTGAATATTACCAAGGAGTAATGGATAGTATTATTGCAGGAGTATGACAAGGCTCGAATGTTAGAAATCGATTCGTTCTTCCTCCTTTCATTGGTGGACCACAAGATATGCGGTGTAGGTATCTTGATGCAATGGCCTTAGTTCAACACTTTAGAAAACCTAATATTTTCTTAACAATGATGTGTAATCCATCATGGCCTGAAATTAAAGATGAATTACTTCCCCACGAAGAAGTGCAAAATAGATCTGATCTTATAGCACAAGTTTTTCATGCAAAGCTAATGGAGTTGAAAACAGATATCGTGAACAAGAAATTATTTGGGGAAGTTGCTGCATATATCTACATTATTGAATTCCAAAAGCGAGGCTTCATTTTCTTATTATCCTAGATTCTTCCTCCAAAATTAGATCTCCTGATCAACATGATGACCATGTGCGTGTAGAAATACCTAATCAAGTAGATAATCAACATCTTTATGATACTATATTGAAGCATATGATGCATGGTCCGTGTGGAAAGGAGAATCTCGGGAATGTATGAATGAAGGATGGAAGTGTGTACAAAACATTACCCACGTAGATTTGCGAACACAATGATAAATAGTCAAAATTCGTATCCCATATACAGGTGCCACGATGATGGAAAGCAGTGTATTGTCCGAGGGGTTAGACTTGATAACAGATGGGTAATTCCATATAATATGTATTTGCTAGAAAAATATGATTGTCATATCAATGTTGAGATTTGCTCGACAATTAAGGTAGTCAAGTATCAATATAAATATGTGTACAAAGGTCACGATCGTGTGTCATTCGCTGTAGGAAGTTCGGTAGCAAACAATAATATAGCCGATGATATTTAAACTTTCCAAATAGCTTGATGGATATCACCGCCTAAAGCCGCATGAAGGTTCTTTAGATTTCCTCTCAACAACATACATCCAAATGTTGTTCCACTGCAAATCCATCTACCAAATATGCAGACTGTAGGTATTCCAGTCGTAATCTAATTTGCAGAGTGTTGTAGATGATTCTGGAAGGAAAATAACAATGCTTACTGAATTCTTCGACCGCAATCGAGTTGACAACTTTACACGTACATTATTATATCAAGATTAGTCGATTAGTTTTCGCGAACCCAACTAAGGGAAAACATTACTACTTGCGTCTCCTACTTGCAAATGTCCGTGGATCTTTATAATTTGATGATTTTCTTATTGTCAACTACGTAAAATATAGTTCATTCCAAGAAGCAGCATTTCACAGAGGTTTACTTGAATCTAAAGACTCTATTGATCAATGTTTGCAAGAGGCAACTCGGATAAAATGTCGTCAGCATTGCGGTGATTGTTTGTGACTCTACTTGTATATTACAATCCTAAGAATCCTAGTTCAATGTGGAATAAATATTATACACACCTTTTTGAAGATTTCATTCACACATTTCCTTCAAGTGCACAGAATGTCCGCAAAATGACAGTAAAATATATTCGTTACCTTGTTGAGTCAATGGGAAAGAGTTTCAAGGTCTTTAATTTTAGAGGACATGATTTACTAGAGGACGAAGATGAGCACAAGATGAAAGAAATTGATGAAGACCTAAGTATTCCCATAAGGGAAGAAGAGATAAGTGTTGTTGATTTGTTAAATAAAGAACAAAAAAGGCTTACAATATTATTCATGATAGAATATTGCATAGCAAGCGAGCAACTTATTTTGTTGATGGCCTTGCTAGTACAAGTAAAACCTTCCTTTACTCAACATTACTTGCCAATGTAAGAGAAAAAGGGTTTTATTGATCTAGCGGTGAAAACTTTAGGGATTGTTGCATCAAGCATGGTTGGTGGAAGAACAACAAGTTCCCGTTTTAAAATTCCTCTAGATGTTGGAGATAATCAGAGCCCTAATATTTTAAAGCAGAGTGCACTTACAAAACTCATTCGCATCTCGTGACTTATAATATGGGGTGAAGCCTCAGTGGCTAAACGACGGATTATAGAATACTTTGACAGGTTACTATAGGACATTTGTTCATCAAACCGACTTATCGAGGGGAAAGCCATTGTATTTGGAGGTGATTTTAGACAAATATTGTCAGTGATACCAAAAGGAAGTTTACGGGAAGTTATTAACACCATCTTTTTCTTGTCTCCTCTTTGGGAAAAATTACAGAAGATCCTCTTGACTTAAATTATGAGGGTGATTTACGATCCATCTTTTTGCGATTTCTTATTAAACATTGATAATGGTTTATCCCCTTTTGAAGATGGAAAGGACATAACATTTCCCATATCGTTTGTCATCACTTACAACAATGACAAGTCATTGATTTCTTTGTTGATTAGAAGTGCATTTCCTGATGTTTCTAGAAATGATCAAAATGTCATCCTTATGATGAAAAAAGTAATTTTAACTCCTAAGAATGAAGATGTTGACAAAATCAACTCTAAAGTGGTGTTGCAACAACCAGGTGATGCATATGAATACAAGAGTTTTGATTCAAGATTCGATGATTCAACAAAGCAATACCCTCTTGATTTCCTCAATACTCTTAGCCCAATAGGTCTTCCACCCCATCAACTACTTTTGAAGAAAAATAGTCCAGTTATTCTTCGACGCAATTTGGATCCAAGTTCTGGGTTATGCAATGGTACAAGGTTGATATGTAAGGCGTTCTATCTAATGTTATTGATGTAGAAATTACTAATGGACATCACATAGGTGAACGTGTTTTCATACCATGTATACCACTAGAACCATCAATGGTAGATAAACACCCTTTCAGATTCAAGCGCATATATAATTTCCAGTTAAATTGAGTTTTGCGATGACAATAAACTAGTCTTAGGGACAATTGTTCGATCGAGTTGGCATATATTTACCACAACAAGTATTTTCTCATGGCCAATTATATGTAGCTCTATCTCGTGCAAAAAAGGAAGCAATGTTGTAATATCTATAAAGCCAAAAACTTGAGCACTAGACAACTAGAGACAAACAAAAAATATTATTTGCTTTGAAATATTGAAGCAAGCTGGCATTTGGTAGAATAATTATGCAGAGACGCTTGTTTTGTAAACTGAAGAATATGAAATATAGTTCCATACTTTTTTTTAAGATATTATATAATATATTAAAAATCATTATTAACTACACTTTTTTCCTTATGTTTTTTTCTTACTTCCTTATAGCTAATTTACTAGAAAATAATGAAGCAAAATTGAATCTTGTAGAAACATACGTCTAATAATTATGCAAAAACACATGCTCTGTATGGAACAAAAGAAATAATAGTTTGCATTATTTATTTTTTGTGTACATTTTGTCTACTGAATTAAGAGGATAGACTACAACTAGCATAATTTAGTTTTATGTATATTTTGTATATTATATTTCCATAAATGATTATAGTTTTGCTGAAAATATTTTTCTTAGAACAAGAATATTAAGCAAAAATAAGCATGTCTCTTCAAAGAATAATACTTGGTGACTTAATAGATAGAGCAGAAACTTAAAAAAAATAGCCACCTTAGTAAGCAAACATCCTCCTATAAATTCTTGCAGTGGATCCGCAAAGTTGCAGTAACTTATACTTAAAAATGAAGAGGTACATTTTTACAATATGAAATTATTCAACTACCTGATATGATATTTAACAACTTGAAGTTCTTGTTAATTAGATGTATTTTTGCATTTTTATTTTCAGAGTATACAGATAAAAGTTGTTGTATTTGGACAAGATATTGAATTGTTCAAGGATATTCTTGTCCAAGGAAGGGAATATGAAATAACAAATCCTACAATCACCCGAATCCCGGAGATGTTTAGAAGAAATACCCAAATTTACCAAATGGTAATTAACTCAAGAACACATATCAAAGAAATAGGAGACACATTTGAAACAACATCATTTCTTGTTCCTCTTACTCCAGTTGCAAATTACATTGGTAGAAATGATCGAATAGGTACTACACTTACCCTAATATAACATTAATGTCTTAAAATGTGGAAATTTATAATTGAAAGTACTTCTAACAATTCATTTTCTATATTGTTCTTTACCAGATATTATTGCTATAGCAATTCATATGCATACAAAAGATATGTTCCATATACGAGATACATGAATATCTTATCTAGTGCGCATAATAGAACTGTTGGATTTTGAAAAAGAATTTTTCAAATAAATAGTTATATGTAACTTCGATTATAATATTGGTTACAACATAAAATTATGTACTATGATAAAAATATTAGGGTTGCAACCTATTCAATTATCGGTATGGAACACATTATTGACAACGAAGCTGAAGAAGTTACCCAAATAATTCATTTCCTGCCTATTGTAGAAGTTTCATGAGTTAGAGCGTCTCCTGTCACAAGATTCAATGTATATATATGTATGTATGTTTGTATGTATGTTTTTTTTCTTTACTAATCATATAATATTATCTTGCAGGTGGAGTATTTAACACAACTTTCCCTTCTTATTAAAATAAATCCCAACACTCTTGCTGCACAACTGCTTTGTGAGTGGTAAATTACTTTACAAACTACTTGCAAATTACATACTTATAAAAAAAACACACAGATAATTATTATTTTAAATTATAGGGCTGCAAACCTCGTAGACGGATCCAAGACAAAGTTCTTGACATACTGATTTGTTGATCCCATTTAATATTATTCAAGAACAAAAGGTAATAAATTACACCTATATCAATAACGTAATGAAATGATGATTTTTTTTATACTAAACAAAAATTGCCACACCAGTCGAACACGACTGTGTGGATTGCAGGAAGAGTTACCAACATTACCAACTAGAATAATATCATATATAGTTCTTGTAACATCTGTTATAGGAGAAGTGATGCTGTAAGAGATACTACTTTCACATGCATGTCTACTACAAGGCCATATGTTGGAATATCTAAACTTCAGTTAGAAATCAAATGAACCCATAACATTAATACTATATATTTCACTTAGAAATTTCCATAAAGTATTAAAAACATTTGTAATTCAATATTAGGTGTGTTTTACATCTTGATTTTGAAGATGCTAGTGGAAGCATACCAATTACCCTATTTGGCCATCTTGCTGAAGAAGTTTTAAGTGCAGATGCTCAAAAAATGGCTACACTATCTTTCCAGGTATTAGTAACCTGAATTCTATTATTATATTTAATGGTAAATATAAAGTTTAACATCAAAGAGTTTTTTTAGGATCAAAGGTCTTTTATTGATAATCGCATAAGAGCACTCCATGACAAAACCTTTAGAATTGAATTGACTATATATAAACTTGGAGAAGATTTTCAACAACAACGTTGGAAAGCTAAGCGTTGAATCTTGAACTAGAACTGTATGCCATACATTGGAATTCATTGTCTATAAATATATTTATGTAGTTGTAGAATATGTTCAACTTCATTGAATTACTACCCTTGTAAGATTTGATTTTACATATCTTAAAGTATGTTTATGTGTACCTAACAACATGAATACTAACTTTGTTTAAAAAAAAAACTTTTTTTAAAAAAAAAAAATTATCTATAACATCTGAAATGTTTTTTTTTTCCTCTAAAAATCATCTCCTAATACATTTAATAGTCCTATAACTTCTCTATAAATATGCATGGAAAAATTTCTTAATTACCTTCACACTTTATCTAATAACTCAATACATGTTTTTATAATATAAGCTTGCTAACCCTCAATGGAAGAACTGCGTCGAGTAATAGAAGTAAACATCAAAATAATACTCTATGATGTATTAACACAATTAGGATTGCCAAAAGCAGAGTATGAAATTCATGCGGTAACAAATGATGCGATGAGAACATATATCGATATACATGGTATTCCTAATACCTCAAGTGCTGTGAGGTTTATTGGAACACTTGCTACTCGACTTGGTGCCTCACAATAAATTGCTGCTAAATATACAACATTGACGTTGGAGATTACAATTATTACCAGCCAAAACTAAAAGAGAAAAACAATGAGCAACTACTGCAATAAATATAAATCAACTTTAGCAAATTTACACTGTAAAAATGTTTAGAAATGTCTGTTTTATTATATTATGTTATTCAGTTTCATATGTATATTCCTATGTTTTCTTTTAATATATTGTAAAATATAGTACACAAAATTAAAAAATACTAAGTATTTTATATGATATATATTTATAAAGTTTTATATTCAACATACAAATAACCATTATACATCCATAACAAGTCAGGTTGGCTGTCACGTGCATAGCACATGGTGTAGTCCAACTAGTTTTTAAAAAATAAGTCTCATGATTATTTTAGGAAAATAATTAAACACATATTTTGTAAAAAAAAAATCTTGTTTTGTTCATACTAAAATTATACTTAAAATAAAATGCAATTAAATCTCATAAATTTATGGGGATTATAGCTTAAAGCATGTTGAGCTTAAATTAATTACTAAGCTCTAGGCCTATTATTAAAGCCCTAATAGAATTTTGGGCTTCATTTGGGATTGTTAGCCCAAGGTTTTAGTCCAATAACATTAGTACTCCTTAAAGACAAGAATTTTAGAACAATGCAAACTCTATTCTTGAACATTTTGTCTAGGATTAATTGAGGGGAATAATCCAACCTTTGTCCAATTTGCTTTTATTAATCCAACCTATTGTTTGTTTCTAAATACACCTACTTTTGGCGATTCTTTGCTTTCATTGAGCCAGTTTACAAATTACTTGATTAGCAAGTTGATTATTTGGTGACAGGGCATAGGTTGTTCCTTTTTCCATGTAAATTGACACATGTTGTCCTAAAGTCCCCAACTTAACTTCCCAATTAACTCCCTTGCAACATTAATTTCCCTTCCTAACCTAGTTGCTCTGCAAAATTTACTCCGATCCTCCAATCACTAGTAAAGTATTATTCAATTGTTGCTAGAGATTTGCGGTGTAATACTAAAAAAGCCAAAAACTATTAATAATATGCGGCGTCAGTTAACTAAAATCGTCGCAGTTTAATTTATCCCTATTAATATGCAGCATTTGTTGCCTAGCCCTGCCGCATATAAATTCAAACCCTAATAATATGTGGCATCACTATCTTAGCCCTACCACATATTTAGCTCCCTAAAATAAAAAAAAACCCCACAAGTACTACGCTACTTCATTTCTTTCATTTTGCAAAACCTAAGCTAGCTACTTTGCCTTCAACGCCGAGCATTCTAGCCTTCAACTTCACTAGGAAAACCTAGATTCTTCGCTATGAACCCAACATCGAACCTCGCAGTTCAACCCAACATCCGACAAGAGCAACCCTTCAATGTGCCACGAACCCCACAAAAAACACCACCAACCTAGCAAGGAATTCCCTTCTCTTCCTCACCGTGCTCCCAGCCTTTGTTATTGTACGTAAACTCTATCTCTTCTATACTCTCTCTTTAATTTCTCACACCACTTTTATGTATATGCATGTGTATAGGCATGTATCTGGATTCATGATAAATGGTAACATCAAATGAAATCCGGATGCATGTGTATATTTTTTGTTGTTTATTCCATTTTGAAACATGGGTATTTGAATGGATATTGTTAATAGTAAATGTGAATGTGTTATTTAGTTGGAAACCTTGAATTAGGGTTCGAAACCTAGACATGGGGTTAATTTTTTCATTTGGGTAATGCTGTTGTTTATTTGGAGTTTTTATAAATTAACAAGTGATTCTCCTAACTTGTTAGGGTTCAAAGCCCTTAAAAATAGAATTTCATAGATTAAATGATGATAGTGCTTTTTTTTGGAGAAAATAAGTAAAAAATATATCCCTCTTCAGAGAATTAAGAGTGCGTACATCTCGAAAAAACACACAATTTAGACATATTATAAGCCTCATTCGGAGTCCCGTAGCCAGTTTTATGGCTTGTCAAAGTTTTTTTTCAATATCTCAAATAAGATGCCACCAAGGCCACTAAGGGGAAACATGGTTGTGTAGTACCTTAAAAAATAGGGAGTTTCAAAAATAAAATTCGCCGTTCAGACTACCAACCTAAGAGATATGCCTCTCTGAATTTTCCAAAACCTCAGAATGCACCCAAAAATCTATGAAAAAATTAATTGGTTTTGTTTTGAGTGTAAAATCTCAAAGATTGCTATTTTCCATGCCAAAACGATGGTCATAATAGAATTTTGGATTTATATTCATCACGGTTGATCATTTCTTAGTTCCTATTATATTCTATGGGATGTGAACCTTTTATTTGGTTCATTATGTTCATGCATATATTATCTAATTTCCATGAGTATCAGATGTAGTACTCATCACGATTATGGACTCTGAATGAGGATTATAATATGTCTAAACTGGGTATTTTTACGAGATTAACAGACCACAAATCATCCTTTGGGAGATTTGTCCACTTATTTTCTCCAAAAAATGCCTCTAAAACCATATAATTTATGAAATTCGATTTTTAAGGGTTATTCCTTCATAAACACAACAATAACATGCAGATCTGAACATACAAGCTAAGAGTTTTTCATCTTTACATTTATATATTAACAAATTATGAATTTTTTTTTAAAAAATTATGTACTAGGGTTCAAGGAATATACAAACCTTTAGATTTTAAACTTTAGACTATGTAGTCTTCTTCAAAATAGGAGAGATGAGTAAGCTTCAAAACGCTTTACTACGCCATATCCATGGAGGCACGAGTGGGAGAGAGGAGTAGGTTTCAAATTGCGTGAGGAAGAAAGTTAGGTAGTGGATGTTTTGGGGTTAGGGCTAGAGACAAAAAGGGGGAATATTAAGTAGACGAAGGTTAGAGTTTTTTTTTGTGCACTGAAATGTTGGGAGTCTGGGAAAAAGTTTTCGTATTTTGAAATGGCCTGGAAAAGGGCAGTCTGGGGTAATATATTAATGAAAAAGTGTAGCGGTTATTTAAATAACCACAACACTTATAACCACAAGTGCTGCGGTTATATAAAAAACTGCAGCACTTATTCATTAAAATATTAACATTTTCCAAGCCATTAATAAATGCTGCGGTTATTTAAATAACCACAACACTTATGACCTAAGTGCTACGGTTATTAAAATAACCGCAACATTTGTGTTATAAGTGCTGCGGTTATTTGAAAAACCGCAACACTTATTCATTAATTTATTATCATTTTCCAGGCCATTAATAAATATTGCGGTTATTTAAATAACCGCAGCACTTATAGCCACAAGTGCTTCAGTTATTTAAGTAACTGCAACACTTATGACCATGATATTTTCCCATAATTCTTTTTGCTAGGGCATTTCATGACGGGAATAAATGCTGCGGTTTTTTTAAATAACTGTCGCACTTATAACCACAAGTGCTGTGGTAATTTTAATAACCGCAACATATATTATAAATGCTGCGGTTTTAAAATAATTGCAGCACTTGTGGTTATAAGTGCAAGTGCTGCGATTATTTTAATAACTATAGCATTTAGGTTTAAGGTATGTTCTCCCTATTCATGTGCTTCAAAATTTATTTAATCATAGCATTTGAGATGAAGAAATTGAAGTGTTTTCTACTTATGAATATTAAAGAAGTAAAGAAACAATACTAGAGCAATTTTTTAAAAATAAAATTTGAGTACTGACTAAAAGACAAACCGATTGTTGTCGACATTGCTAGAGTTGGAATTCCAAATCTTGAATGTAAAACTAAGAACAAGCAGCAAATCTAGAGATAATTTTAGAGTATTTAAGAAATCTAATGAAAACTAAAGAATACTGTTGCATATACTACTGCAAACCTAATAAAAACCTTATTGAATCTTCTCCAAACTATGCAAAATAACCTAGATATATATATAAGGAGTTTGGGCTTAAATAGAACACTCGCTAAAAAATGGCCCAAAATCAAGCACTTAATCGAGTTCGAATAGTACTCAATCGAGTCTTGCTTCTTTCTTCAGATTTTAAATTAGGTCAGAATAGATTTTAAATCGAGTTTCTTAGTTTTCTTCACTTTTTCATCTAAAAGCCACTTTTTGCACGATTTTGCACTTCTATTCGGTCGTATCCTCTGCAGACTCGGTTGAGTCTTCTTCCTTTAAACTCTAATTCTGCTTCTTTGCTTTATCCAATGTTTCATTTTTTTTATAATTATGTTCTTCACTTGGTTGGAGCTTTGTTCTTTAGTTCTTGAACTCGTCCTATGACATTGAATCATTAGATGTCCTGAAAAATGACACAAACACTACAAAAACCTGTGAACACCTCATATGATAATAAATGAGTAGAATTCACTTAAAACTAAAATAATATGCAGTAAACCATATAATTTGAATTATAATTTAGACTTGTCAAATTCTCCCAAGCTAAACAAATTCTCACAAACACCCCTGAAATACCTATCAAATTCAAGAGCAAAGACGAGGGAAATGAGATAATGCCCTCTCAGGAACACGCCTTAATTTTACAAAACCCTAGTTAAAACATTATTCAAGATAAATAACCATATTTATGAGTTTATAAAATCCATGAACAAGTTGACATTCAAGAGTGTCAACTACATACTTCCCCAAACTAGTCTCTACCATATGTCATAAACTTCTCACTTTTGGTGTGCATAAGGAAATAAGCCACTCATGTATTTTTGGGTTTAGAGTGTGTAGTCTCAACCTAGTAAAAAAGTAAAATTTGTGAAACCCTCCTCTTTAGGCTTTCATTTTGTCTTTCCCCACTACTAATCATGGTGTCAACTTGTTAAGGTCGTGACTTTCTATATAGGTAGGCTTGGTTTGATAGGGTAGGGCGATGTCATTTAGGAAATGATGTTCAATCTAAATAAAACTCCACTACTATATTAATGTACGGGATCAAAACCACTGTATAACCTTCTATACTCTAGAACATGACCTCTTTCCTCATACTAGAATCGATGATTCATCTCAACTATACACTAGATATGAAACTTTGTTATTCTATTAATGATGAGCATAGACTTAGGGAAATATTCCACTTTGCTTATTCTTCTTCTTATTTTCTCTCTTTTTTTGTTTTTATTCTTTTTCTAATTTTTTTCTTTCTTTTCATTTTTCTATTTTTTTTCCTCTTTTTCTTCTTTTTCGTGCTCACTACTCTTCTCTTTATTTTTAATATGTACTAGAGAAGGGGATGAAAACCAAATCTCTTCTATAGGATATGATTAATTTGGTACGAGAGACATTGAGAACTGCGTACTCTTCTCAAAATATAAACCTAGAAAAAAGTCTTTAAAACTTTTTCTTAATGATAAGCATAAAAAAGAAGGGAATATAGGGTCAATGGGTTTCATCTTAAAGGTTAATGAAAAGAAAAACATTTTTTGGAAAAATAATCTAAGCATGAGAAAAAATGGCTTTAATTCTAAGGATAGTTCAAGCATTCATGTGAATTGCACCAAAAAGTCTCGAACAACTAGATAACAAACCCAAGATTAAAATCACATAGAGGACAAAATTTAACTCACATGAAAAGAAATAGACCAGAATAATACCATAGGTCTAAGGCTCAAGTCCTCATAGCTAAACATAAGTCTATAACATTAGGAGATACTAATTGTAAAAAGGGAGAACTAGCCTAGTTCTTTACAATCTAATGTTCATGATTTTTGAAAATCAACTAATATTTCAAGTAAAACCATTTCAAAAAAGAGATATATGTATCTATAAATCATCATTGAAAGGCTAATCTCAATTATATGGAAAATATACGGTATGTATGCAATTATCTAAACTACATAATACATGAAAAACCGAATAAGGAAATAATGACTAAAAAACTAAATAAGAAATTATGACTGGAAAAACTAAAAAATGGAAATTTAGAAAAACCTAGGAGGGAGATTAAGAATGCTCTTAAAGGAAAAGGAGAAAAAATTAGAGAAGCAAATAATGAAAACTATATTACAATGCAACACATGCTCTAAATAATCTCTCCCCTAAGATAAATCTTGCAATGTCCTAAGTGCAAGCACTAGACATCAAAGGAAATCCAAAAGGGAAAGAATGCAAAAACTGTAAAACTAAGAACACACAAAAAACAAACAAATTAAAAGAATAAAATAAAAAAGAAAAAACTACCGTTGATGCCTGGGAGTTAGGGTTTATAACTAGGGCCATAACTAAGCGGGCCATATCTCAATGAAGAATTACAACCATCCGTTAAACCTCTACATAGTGTCTTCCATGGATGAGAAGCTCACCCTCGTAGAGTGGTAATCAGTCCTTATCCATATGTAATTATAACCTAGCTGGACTCCTACATAGCATGATAATATGTCATTATCTCTTGGAAAGAATCAGTCATGAACTAAAAAGAGACTCTTAACTCTATGTAGTTGTCCCACATATGCCCAAAGTGGGTCCATAAAAGACAAATTATGCTGTAAGGCAGCTATACAAGCCTAATAGGATGGAGACGGGCTACTGCTTACCTCATACTATGTGGAGTTATGCATGGGTTCCTCCTCCATTCTACCGACAACCTTGCGATCATCCTCGATGGCTCCACCCTCCTTGGGGAGTGGAGCACCTTCGACGATCAGGAGAGGTCACTAGAAATCTAGTGGAAAAATCCATGTCTTATCTCCCTCTAGGAGAGAGAGATGACCCTTGGGTAAGAAGGCATACGGGGCCAAGGAATGCAGATTCGAGCACCCCACTAGCCATTCAAAACCCTAGTGCCGACCTCTACGGGGTTTGATCCATCACATGTTTTGCAAGCTATGTAGAGTTATATGGGTGAGGCCTGACACCTCATATTGGGTGCACCTATATAGGTTAATGTTATAGGATAATGCTAAAAGGGTAAGGAGGCATTCTACTACTATCTTGATTTATCCTTTAGCTATTTGGTCCAAGTATTCCATAAACTAGGCCACCGGTCAAAGAATCCTAGTCCCAAAAGTCCTATCTATCTTGGAAATAGACCTACACTCATTGGCAATTAGATTCCAAAGGAAATAAACCTCACAAGACAAGCAAACACCACCCCCTACGTCTTTAGAGAATAGGGTCTAAGTTAGGACCCTATATGTTTACTCGCACCACTAGGTGGATGATCCAAGTTACCTTAGATCACCTTGGATCATAGGTCATGAGCTCAATGATGTCTCTCCATAATATGCTATCTTGGTAGTCTTCTAACCTAAGATGGTTAGGGATGAGAACCTAATAACCGTTCTTTTAGGTCGTTTAACTAAAAGAATAGTTATGCAAACTAAATTTATAAACACCCTAATACTACTACAACTAGTGTAGTGGTAAGTCGGGGATCGAACCACAAGGACAAGGGGCGATAGTTTCTAGACTTGGTGCAAAGGGTTTATATGGAGATTTGAAAGAATTATACTCATAACAGAAAAGTAAAGTGAGAACTAAAATGATGTTATGCTATGAAGGGAAAACGGGGACAGATCAGTTCCACCCTAGGAAGGACAATCAAACTATCAATACGCTAAATTAGGAGAAATCAGTCAACAATGAATCATGACACTCGAGATGACGAGAGGAAGTTTGTGACCCTATAAATCACACGAACAACCTATAATCTCCCTATGTCTCCAAAGGAGTGGTAGGACAAGATTTGCATCGAATATCAATCAATCAATCATTAACAATCTCAAATCCTAACTCTATGCATAAAGAACGAGCCAACCTAGGGTTTCACCAATCAAACCCCTAAGAAAACTACTCACTCATAGTAATAAAAACTAGGGCATAAACAACGAAAAAGAACATGATTGAAAGGGCGAACGAATTGAATGTAATGAACAAGAGGACGAAAAAAACAAAAACCTATAATAAAACCGAAAACTACTCTATCATAACAATAAATGAAACAACGATAATAGAAAAAGGAATGAAATTCAGAAAAACAATACTTGAAAGCATTAAACGAAATAAAATAGAAAAGAATCAATACCTTGCATAAATGAAATTGCGTGAACAAAAGAGAAACCGAATTCGAAATACAACGCTTGAAAGGAAGTGCAATGAAAGCTGTAAATCTAAACTAATGCATGAAAGAAATGAAAAGCTTTAAATTGATGTTCTAAGTTGAGGCATAAGAGCTCTCAAAGTAGGCATGAGGGTTATAAACAGAACAAGGGGGTATTTATACCCTAGGGACATAAGGGGTAAAACCCTAGGAAAAACCCTTGAGCGCCGGCCTAAGAAAGAACCAAGAAAGTCGGAAATAAACTCCATTCGGCCGAATGGAGGGAGGATTTAGCCGAATAAGTGGCCATTCGGCCGAATGGAGGGAGGATTCGCCTAAAACAGAAGCTTGGTATTTTTCCACCCTGTCCACCATTCGGCCGAATAGGTCTTGATTCAGACAAATCAGTCTTCATTCAGCTATTCCTGAGAGCTTGATTTATGTGCTTGAATCCCTGTCTTCCATTCGACCGAATGGATGTCAGATTCGGTCGAATCTGAACCTGACCTTGCTGAACAGCTCCTTTGAAGTGTCTAATGGCTTCTGGAGTTTATGGGATCTTCCAGAGTGACTTAGAACGCATGCCCAATCTATGATACGCGCATCCAAACTCTTGATAAAAATGTCAAAGCCTCGAACACGTCTTATTTTACCTCGAAATCATCGAAATTACCTGAAATGACCTAAAAACAACTCGAGGACAAGATCAAGGTAAAATTGAATGTAATGTGCATAAAAACAATATAAAAGCACGAGACTCGACACTAAAATAGGATAGTAAACGTGCTCTAAAATGAGCACATCAGAACCCCATTCATAGGCAAGACTAATCCCCTATGAACTTCATTTGAGGAAAACCTGAACTGATTCTTGAGAATAATAAAGTATATCATAGCTAGAGTATAGTCAAGATTAAAGGTATAAAGGGCTTCTATAGTCAAATTTCTATAAGTTAGGGACCTTGAGTCACTCCCTTGAGTCATAAGGCCCTAGCAGCCAACGGGTTATAAAAGCGAGTCAGGATGAGGTTATTATTGGTGCTTTTCACAAAATTACACATATAATCCTCATAAGCCCCAAAATCTATCCCGTACATTTCCATTTTTGGGATTTGGACTCAAATTATGGTGGGTCCCTTTACCTTCTACACTTAGTTATCTACAGAATGACATCGGTACTAAGTTTTTACGCTAAGGGTTATAAACTATAAAGGGGAAGCAGGGGTTCTACGAGAGTTAAGTACTAGCTAGGGTTTTGTTAAAAAAATTTCCCAAAAGTTATGTTCAATAACAATCCTCAAGAAAACCAAACCAATTCACAAACACAACATAACACAACACAAATCCAATGATAATATGAACAAAACTCAGAAAAATATAGTGAATAGTAAAGTGTATACCAAAAGATAGGGTAAGAGTGTACCATAGCTATAGAGAGTAATGCAGCCACAAAAACCCTTTCCAAATTATTTAAAAACGTGTAGTGAAGCACCAAGAACATCAATTTGCAAATATGAAAACAAAATAAAAGAAAACCCCTCAAATTTTTTAGAAGTTAGGGTTTGGGGATGAATTGGGTGAATGAGTTTTTGGTGTTGAAATTGGTTTTTAAAGTGGAGAGGATTGCAAGAAATTAAGGATTTTGAGTTTTTATGAAGTAGGTTGGGTGGTTTGAGTAAAGAAATTGGAGAAGGAGGAGCATGTACATTGATAGAGAAAATAAGAGATTATGAGGCGATGAAGGCAAATGCTGAAATAAAAAGTCCCGCACTCGATCGAGTCCTCTATAGAAATCACGTTTTTTCTTAATTCTACTACTTAAGCTCAAAATTGCTTAAATACAAGGCAGTCAATGAAGTGCTATGCACATTCAATCGAGTGTCTTCATTTTAAGAGAATTCTTCACTTCCTTCAAGAAATTCTGAATTTGCATTTCTACAAGGCACTCGATCGAGCTACTAGTGGAAAAAAAATCACATATACTACATATTATATGCTCCGATTTCTTTAAGTAATTAAGTATAAAATATTTGGAATCACATTATATGCTTCGGGCTTCTGTGAATCGAAGCATATAAATATAATATACTCCATTTCTCATAGAACCGAAGCATAAAAGACTATTATACTCTAGGCTTCTTGAACCGGAGCATAAAACAAATGTCTTTAATTCCCTCGCATTCCCTCGCTTTCACCGCGCAGTGCAACCATTCAAAATTTAAGTGTTCTATCAACCAAATTCCTTTTCCGAATCGTGCATTCCCTTTGACGCAAAATCGCACGCCTTTGCCACTCTTAAAATCTCACCCAAATTATTGTTCTATTAAATGCATTTCTCACCCAGATTCGCAACTTTCCCGCGTGAATTAGTGGAGAATTATCTTGGAATTCCAGCAGTTGTTCATGAATTGGTATGTTTTATCTGGGAATTCCATTCCCTTAGTTACATAAATTGGATTGACGCATTTCTTTGGTTTTTTTCTGATAAAATTAATTTAATGGGTATTTCCAGCTACGTTTGATTTCGGTATTTCCAAGTTGTCGTGATATTTTGAATACGGAGTACTTAATTTTAGGTTGCATCTCATACGCTATTATATTGAGAAATTAAATCTATAGAGTAATGATTCGTCGAGATGTTTGGGAACTTATGCTATAAATTAAAGAGGCTAATAATCATGTTGTTATTAGGTCAAACTATTTTTATCACTAGTATTTTTATGGTGGTGTTTCGTGATCCTTGCGTAGTTTGTGTAGGTAAATCTTTTTTGCTATATGCTTGTTTTCCCCTGTCATAAGTTCTTAAAATTTTGGGGTTTATAGTGTTTTACTTAAAACCTCTATTAAGTTTTTCATATATGGTATTATGAACCTAGAACCAATTAAAGTCAAATTTTTTGAGCTTTTGGGCTAAATGTTGTTCAATATTTCTGAACCAAGATTTTATTTTTTATCTTTTTTTCCTTGACAATTGTTTATCTTAAATTATTTTGTTTTCAAATGTATCATCAAACTGACCAATTATGTGAGTTTTTGATGTGCAAACTGTGATTAAAACTGACATGCTGCTTAAATATTTATTTAATTTGAGCATGACTACCAACATTGACTAATTGCATATGCGGCACATGTGTGAATGCGAATAAGTCAGTACCTTAGGTCGGATGCTAGATGTTTGTGCACATCATTACCCACACTAAAATGATATTATTTGTGTGTGATCTTTGGAACTAACAAGAAAGTTTTCAGCACTAGACTAAAGCATCATTAAGCTTTCGAACCTTGCTGAACTTTGGGTAACATTTTCATCTAATTGGTGGTATCCAATATTCATTATTAACGAATGTTTATGCTGTAGCCTTATTTTGTTTTTTTTTGTTTTCATTTCTTTATTGCTTGGGTGTTCTTGTTTTGGACTTGCTCCAAATAAAATGTTATAGAAATTGGAAAGAAATTATTAAGAACATAGATAATATAATTTTAACCAATGATACGACCTCTAATTTTAGGGAAGTGGAGACTTTTATGATTGTTCAATATATTTGGTTTGAAGAATTAAGTTGTATTAGATTTTGAGTATGTGTTTAGACTCTCCTTCCATCATGCATGAATTTAGTAAATAAAATTTTGTTGGAATACATTGGTTATTAGTGTTCCTTTGTAATGTGCGTTGAGGTGTTAGGGCTTTGTTGTCGGTTGTTTAACATTATTGTGGAGGAGTGTTTGTTTTTTTTGTTTATTTCGTTCTTCTTTTTTCCCAGTAGTACTAATGTCTGTTGGTAATAGTTTATTTTTCATCTGTTGTCATTGAGTCATATGGTTGATATATTTTGAGATGAACTTGAGTTATCTAATAAAAATAGCTAGAAAGAGGCCAAATCAGTGGTTAGGTAAGAAAGTAATTTTGATCATTTTCTGATAAGTATTGACTGGCATATCTGCATGTTGGATATCAATCCATGATAAAGCAATATGATTCAGATATGGCATGAAGTGTCCGCACATATATTCTCTTATGTAGACTAATGGAAAGAATAAGTTTTATGGGGAGGGTTTAGGCATATAAGTATCCATCATCATGGCACACGGCTCAATCAAGTTTATGTGATGACTGTGCAATAATATAAGTGATGATGTGGTGTACTAGTAATCTAGTAGGACATAAGTAGCATCTAACATTCTAAAGTTACATTCAATAGTGCCCAAACAATGGTTTTGTTGCAACTAAATAGGGCAAGGCTCACTTGTTTCTCACTTTTAAAGGTGTTTATTCTGTGCCAAAGAACCTTGAACTCTAGAAGTAGCTTCCACTGCTGGTCTTATGACTTTGTGGATCCCCTTTAGACTTTGTGGTGTTGTGAGGTATGCCTTTCTCTTTCCTCTTTTTCTATTTTTGTATTTGTTTGATCTTAGCATGTCCTGATCCACCCTAGTTGTAGGCCTTACAACAAATATATGTAATCACAATATGCACTCTTCTATCTAATCATATGGTAAATATAAGTTTCATTATCATAACGTATAGCCCTTAATCATGCTATCAAATCGAGTTATAACCACCTCCCCTTGTTTAATACCCAATTTTTTTTATTAGGTAGTTTCATGTGAATGTGTAACTCTGACTTCCAGTAGTTGGTTGACACTAGGAAAGAATCTTACTAAAAATGGTCAAAAAATTGAATATGAATGTTTAACACTAAGTAAAGAGTTCTGGTAAAACATAGTAAGTTGCCTAATGTGAATATGAATGTTCTTTCACCAAATGTTGTTGTCTTCCTTTTTTTTTGGGTTGGCACAAAGAGGAATTATATTACCTCTTAAGAAGCTTCTATTAAAAAAGAAAGAAAAAAAACCCTTGTGTGTATTTCAGCAGATGAGAGGAATAACAGTAGTAATTAGCCCAAAAATGTAACAGAAGTAGGGAAATTTTGTTTAGGTAGCTAAAAGAATGAGCAATAAAGTATGTTTTGTGGGGTTTGTTTTATTGAATCAAAAGACTAAACTTTGAGACAGCAATGAAAACCACCTATGACTACTTTTGATGCTATCTCACTATCTATCCCCCATCAGATACTTTTCATGATTAGCTTTGACACTTCTTTCAAAGTTTCAGGTGCAAATCTTCTGTGCCAAAGAAACTTATATTTGTTTGGTCACCTGTTGCATATGTAGGACAAATAGTAGTGGTGCATCATCATACCCCATTAAACCTGACTGATCACGTAAAATATTTAGTGTTAGGGAATATTTAGTGAATGCTAGCAGTGTAGGTGGTGGTTTGTGTAGGATTAAATGCAGGACAAGGGGAAAGGCATAAGTCAATGAGACTTGTTTATTGTTTCTTTTGGGAGATATCTTGGCCTGTCGAATGCATTGTAGCCTGTAGTACATTTCTTCTTGAAATTATTAAAGTACTTTCTTTTCTCTTAATTTCTGCTGTAAAAATTGCTACATTTCTTGTTACCTTCGATAGTACTATTGTGCTAAGTCCATCACAAATTATGAGGCTGTTTTGTCCTTTTCTGCACTTGGATGAGGCTGTTACCAGTGCAGACTTGTTATGGAAGACGACTAACTTATCTTTCCATTTAGACAAATAAGAGGGATAATTAAGTGAGATATTTGATTTGATTTATAGAGGCTTATTTAACTTAATTAGTTTTTATTTGAGAGGGATAAGTGAGATATTTGGTTTTGTTTATTGAGGTTCATTGCTGATTTTCAGTAAGAACAGGTAGTACTGATTTCCATTAAGGATAAGATGAATGGACAATCTGAAACCCACTTGATTTTTGTTACAAATATCTATCTCCACATATAGGATTTCTAAGTTAATTCTTGTTACAACAAGGCATCAATATTTTCTATACAAGGGTGAAAATATGCAATGAATGCTAAACTGATATAAGCTTCACCCTTATAGAAAATACTGATTTTGAGCTTTAATATTACATTGATATGACCTATATTTTTCTTATCGGGGTGGAGTGTAATGAAGAAATTGTGTGGAAGTATTGAATTACATTCTAGAGCCACATTTCCTAAATGGATATCAACAAAGGTTTGGAATTTAGATCTTTTTTGGTATCCCAACCATTGATTTACTTTGATTTTGACAAGAATGTTCATTTCATTCTCATTTAGTGTGCACAACAAGAAAAATGGGTAGATTGTGGGTATTATGTGATGACATTCATGTACGATTTAGTCTCTTCTACTACGAAAGTCGATGATGTAGAAAATGTATATCTAATTCCTTTACATACATTTATTTATATATACATATTAGGCAAGTAGTCCTAGCTTATATAAGTAGATGTATGAGTTCATGGAGGATGAAATTACATGGTCGGCATTAATCGAAAGATTGACGTGGTATGGCATTTTATTGTTGAATTATGGAATTATTGAATTGTGTTGATTAAGTTTTTTTGGATTAAAAATTTGGATAGTATTTATTTTACAAATGAAACTCCATTGAAATTTTTGGAAAACTTTCATAAATAACCTAAAATTGTTGTATGTGTGTTGTCCTTTTTTATGATTAGGCCTTTTTTTATTTTCTTTCTTAATTATACATGTATAGTAATCTAGTTTGTGGTTAAATTTAGGTTTTTGTCACACTGAGAGAGGAGCCTTTCACAATTGACGAAATCCAAGAAACAAGAGATACATTTACACGGTTTCTTGCCAATAACTGCATTTAATAAGTAGTTAGATTTTTGTATTCGATCCTTTTATATTGTTGTTGTATGTTGTAGCAAATTTCTATATATATACATACATATATGTAGTTTTGCGTTTAATTTAGTTTGTAACTCAAATCATGCACAATTATATTTGAAATTTTTTTACATATATAATGAAACAGAGTATTGATAGCCTTTGAGCTTACTTTATTTGAATATTTGCATTAAATAATATTCCTAAATTCAATAATTAGCATTTGCAAATTTTTTTTTTTAAAAAATAGATTTTATGCTCCGGTTCGAACTAGAGTAAAGTCATTTGCAATATGCTCTAGTTAAATCTACTTCGAGTCAAAATTGGAGCATAAAGCAAGTCTTCAAAAAATCAGAGCATATGTGATTTTTTCCCCTAGTGGGACACACTCAATCAAGTGTTTGAAGAAAATTGCATATTTTAGCTGATTTTCCATAGAACTTAGGCTCTTCCTCTCACATCTTTCCTCATGACTCCAAACATAGTTCTAAGCATAAAAAACATTCAACGTAAACCAGAAATGATCAGCATGACCTAAATCCTATAAAATAAATAAAACAACACACACAAAACCAAAAGTCACCTAGCAAAACCAAGAAAAAAGAAAAAATATTAGAAAAAAATACAAAAAACTTAGTAAATGGGTTGCTTCCCATTAAGCCCTTGTTTTCCTTGTTTTAAGCTCGACTCCCTTGATATTGAACTTATATATGATGTAGGATTGAAAAGGTTCATGCTCATCTTCCCCTAAGTAGGGTCGCTAGAGTGGTAATGCTTTAAGTTATGGCCATTTACCTTGAAAGAACTTGCTGTTTCACTCCAAATCTCCAAAAAATAAGGGAATACGTTTTTCACCTTAAATGGACAGAGTTCAACTTCCTTGGGAACAATCTCAACATGGAATTGAACATTAAAACTAGATCGCCTTCTATGAACTCTCGCCTCACAATATGATGATCATGTCATTTTTTTTGTCTTTTCCTTTTAGATTCGTGAACTCTCATATGCATCCAATCGGAATTCATCAAGTTCATTGAGTTGTAAGAGCCTTCTCTCACCAGCTTGTTGATGATGAAAGTTACGTTAAAGCGGTTAATGGCCTAAAAAGCACGATGTTTGAGCTTAACTAGCTAATGGCATGCTTTCCCATACCAACTGATGTGCTCGTTTTAGAGCACATTAATCACCCCGTTTTAGTGTCAAGTCTCGCAATTTTGTATTGGTTTTATGCATATTGTGCTTGATTTTACCTTGATATTGTTTTCGAGTTGTCTTAAGGTAATTTCAGGTACTTTTGATGATTCAAGGTGAAATCCGATGCATTTGAGCCTTTGACACACATATCATAGCTTGGGCAAGTGTTTGAAGTCACTCATGAAGATCCCAAGGAGTTCAGAAAAGAGAGAAGTAAAAAGAGGAAAGAATGGTCTCGGATTCGACCGAATCTAATAGACATTCGACCGAATGGTTTAGATTCGACCGAATCTGAGACTCATTCGGTCGAATGAGAGGCAGTCTTTAGAGATTTTTAGCCTTCCCAATGGAAAAGCCGAATGGAACTCATTTGGGCGAATGAGCTTCCATTCGGCCGAATCAACATCATCATTCGGGCGAATGCTTGACAGGGATCGATTCCTCGAAGCCTCTAGAATGGGCGAATAGAAGACCATTCGGGCAAATAGGATTGAATTCGGACTAATGAGACGTAAATTTGGGCAAATGACAGTGTTTTCCTTCGGATCAACTACTTCTTTTTAGGGCCGGCTCCTATACATTTTAGGGTTTTCGTAGGTTTTTCTTATTTTGTTATAAATACCCCCTTCCTCTGATGAGAGGAGGGGAGAGCTAGGTTATATACTTTTATGAACTTTTAGATTTCTTTAGCCTCTAAATTCTTTTAGTTTCAGCTTTCGGTTTTCAGTTTCCTCAACGCTTTGTAGTTCAAATTCTTTTCGTGGATATCAAATTGAAGCTTTTATGAGTTTAATATTTTCCTTTGTTCTTAATTAATTGCTTTACTTCATTGCATGTGTAGTTCTATATTTGTCATTTATTAGCATAATTTCTGAATTGTTTTCATTTTCGCGATTTCATTCCATGTTTGTTTCTGTTGCGTCTTTGAATATCTTTACGTCTTTAAGCATGAATATGTGTGAGTAATTCCTTTAGGGGTTTTGATTTGTGAAACCCTAGGAAAGCTATGATCTTTATTGCTTAAGGTTGTAGAAATGATGATAATAAATAGTTTCGGAATCCGATGCGAATCTTGTCCTGCCACTCCTTTGGAGACATAGGGCGATTATAGGTCGTTCGTTGTGATTTGTGGAATCACCAACTTCCTCTCGTATTCTTGGATGTCCATGCTAGTTATTATCAAATTTTCTCCAATCTATCATGTTCGGTTTTGAAAGCTTCATTCCTAGGGTGAATCCAATCTTGTCCCCGTTTTTCTCTACTTGCTTTATTTTGTGATTTATCGTCATCCATCTTCTGGTTATTAGTTTTAATTGAATTTCAAACTCCAAATAGTCCGGTTGTGTTAAAAGTTAGAGTCTTGATATACCTTGTCTTCGTGGTTTGACCCCCTACTCTACTATACTCGTATAGTTTGTAGATTAGAATAAAAATTGTTTGCATAACCTGTCTTTTAGTTAACGACCTAAAATACCGGTTATCAAAATGGCGCCGTTGTCGGGGACAAGGCGTAAGATTTAGACCTAACTTGTCTTAGCATAACTTTATTTCATTTCATTTCTGTTTTAGCTTTTCTTTTTGTGTGTGGTTGTCTTTGACTTAGGTGTTTGCATGCCCCATAGCACGCGTAGGTCAAACCAGCCAATTACACCCTTAAATCCTGAAATCCAACGTGTGAGTAGACAACACCCTTCAAAGTATACCTCACAATCTGTCCAAAACCCATCCATATCCATTATGGCCGACGAACACCAATTGTTTGGTCAATTTGGAACTCCTGGCTCACAAGGGTTCCAAGGGGGTGTAGTACTGTCTGTTGCCACTACACTCTCCAAATACACCCTGAGTTCACAAGAATGGTTAAGGAAACACCATTCAGTGGCTTAAGAAATGAATGTCCTCTTCAACACCTAGAGGCATTCTCAAATATTTGTGGACTTATCCCTCCTTGTCCTAATAGCCCTTATTATGTGCGAATGCACCTATTCCATTTGAGTCTAGTAGGAAATGCCAAGGATTGCTACAAATGCTTAGAACCCAATTCAATTATTAATTGGGCTCAACTAAAAACCGCATTTCTAGAAAGGTTCTATCCTACGGTTTGAACACATGATTGGCGTAAGAAAATTGCCTTTTTCACCCAAGAGGATGATGAGAACCTTAGTGCTACCTGGAGTAGGTTTAAAAGAATGATTAGAGCATGCCCCCACCATGAGTACAGGGAAAACCATCTCAACACATTCTTTTACGATGGTCTTAATGACTCCACCAAAGCTCTTCTAGACTCAGCTGTAGGTGGCCAGCTTTCCTAAATACCTTGCACCCAGGTAAAGGCCAAAATAGAGGAAGTTGCTAAGAATAGTGCCTGGGGAGGAACTAGGAGTCAGGGATTACCTAAAGGGATGATGGACACAACTAACTTGGACAATATTAGTGCCAAAATAGAGGCCATTATTGATAAAAAGTTGTCCAAGCTAAGCCTAGCCGGTAGTTCGAACACCCCTCCAGTGCGTGAAAAGCACTTTGCATGTGCCATATGTGGAGGTACCAACCATGATACATCTTATTGTGGTGGTTCACACTCCGAACACGTAGCTGAAGTTAACTATGGAGGGTATAACCCAGAACCGCAAGTGATGAATTATGACGGTTATGGGTATAACCTTGATCATGTGGCAGCACTTAACTATAGTGGACAGGGACAAGGATTAGGGTATGGGCAGCAACCTTTCTCGAACAACCAACAGTACAAACCTCCCTTTAACCAAAATCAGGGAAACTTCCACCCGAGATACAACAGAAATGGTCAAGGTGGGTTTAACAACCAAGGTTTCCAGGGGAACCAACCTAATAGGAATATACCTAAGACTAATGTGTATAGACCCCCAGGGTTCAACCAAGGGCCTAGAAATGGTTCAAACCTACCTTTCTCACCTAGTCAACCTCATCATATGGCTCCTCAACCACAATAAGGCCATAACTTAGGCAATGACCAATTACCTCCCAGGTAACAACTCTTGCTCAACAGAACCAGAGTCTAACTCAGATTAATCAGACTCTAATCCAACAAATGCAACAACTACAAGCTCAGCAAAAGTTGTTTGAAACTCAATTTGCTCAGTAGCCATTCGACCGAATGAAGGATACCATTCGGTCGAATGGATGTGCTGAGGCAAATTTTGAAGCTGCTGGTAACCCCGAATGAACATAACATTTGGACGAATGATACTCCATTCGACCGAATGTAAAATGTATTCGGTCGAATGGGAGCGAAGAATTCTTCGCAGCGCACAGCCATTCGACCGAACAGGGCATCCATTTGCCCGAATGGAGGTCCATTCGACCGAATGGAACCTTCATTCGACCGAATGGAACCCAGTTCTATAAATATCAGCTCACTCCACGTAAATTCACACAGAAAAATTTTCACTCCTCAAATTCGACCGTCTCCCGTCATACTCTTGCTCTCTCTCAAATTCCTCTACTCCCTTCCCAATCATCCTCAACTACTATGGGTCCAAGGAAAACCTTGAGGAACCCCTTCAAGAGGTCCAAAAAGCATAGAGAAGGTTCCTCTTTGGGTGCGGCACGGGAAGCTTAACAACCGGAGGGCCAACAAAGACTTCTCGGCCAGGAATTATGGTTCGATGAGGACCATCCAACGGTAATTTTTGTATCTTTGGAGCAATATGAGTGTTTCCAAAGGCTTAAGGTATGAAAAATCAACTCCACTCATTATTTAGACCTTTTAATTTTGCAACGAATGGGTATATACGAGCAATTTATTGCACTATTAACTGCATGCAGGTTAGAGAACTGGATAAACATGTGGCACCCGACTCATAAGCTCTTAACTTATGAGTTTCTTAGTTCCCTAACCCCGTGTCAATGGGATGGTAGGCTGCATTTGTCTTTTAGGCTAAGGAATGCAACCTATTTTCTTGATTATGCTGCATTTTGCACCGTGTTTGGTTTCCATAACTTTCGGGTTTTACGAGTTATGGCCTAAAATAGCTGGCCGGCTTGTTTATCCGAATAGAAACATATATGCTTCTGATATACAACACCCTGTTTTACGCATGTTCTTTAAATTTTCTAGGGAGACTTTGTTCCCTTCCCCTAGCCCTCACCTAGTACGAACACACGAGGTGCACATCTTGCACCGTTACCTTGCACCACACGAAGACACTGCACTAAGCCTGCCAATGACGCTGTGGAAGTTTATAAACAACACAGCCACCCTGAATGCAACTACTGACTTATGTTTAGGGGGACACATATACCACATTGCTGAATTCTTGAACGTCATGAATCCTGTGGAATTCGATGAACGATATGCCAGTTCCACTACCCTTCACGAGCAATGTCTTGTGCGGGCTGACTTTATTTTTGCGGACCCCATGCGATGGCGGTACTTGAAAAACCGCACCATCCCCTTTCCTTATCCTCAATTAACTCCCCTAGTCTAGTTTGGGGCCTCGTATCTCTTAGACGACGATGTGCCGCGATACGTTGTAGAGCCCCCACTTGTACCACCTCCCCGCCCTCCCACTCTTTCTATGCGGGACAGACCTAGGGCCTCTACCTTAGTCTTAACAGACCATGAAATTTTGGATGATGAATCTGAATCCGATATTATGTCCTCCCTAGGACGCATAGAGAGAAGGCTTGACCAGGTCCTCACCACCCAAGCCCACCACACCGCCCGGCTCGAACACCTCGAGCAAAACTTCGAGCAGGCGAACTACCCATGGTATGATATGGCCTATCGCTCCCACATTGTCGGTGAAAGCATGGCCACCCCTTCCTGGTACCCTCGCCATGACAACTATAACGAGATATCACTAAGACATGGGTTTGACCGGTTGCGGGTGGGTAGGCATAGGTTTGATAACTTTACCCCACCGTCTCCTAGAAGAGCCTTAGATGACTATGGGATGGATTATACGGGTGGGCAGGAGGAGGTTAATGAGGAGGAAGACCAAGGGGATGATGAGGATTTTATGGGGGATGAGTAGTGGTAAACCTAACGGCATCCCTTAGCGCTGAAGACGGCTTCACCCTAGCTTGGGGGGGGGGGGGTATCCATAGTCCACTACTCATTCTTTTGCATGTCCTTTAGTCTTGGCTGTCAGTTTAGTGTTGTGTAGTGTTGCGTTGCTTCGTGTTTTGTGTCTATTTCTAGGTGTTATTTTGTGTTTTGCGCTCTGCTTTTTGGTGTTGTTTTCAGGTGTTTATATAATAAGTTCCACATGCCGCTGCACCCACGTACTGGTATGATTACTTACTTGAAAATCCAAATTTATGTATTTAGTTATTTTTATATTTGTTTTTACCCTTCTTTGCATCATGTGTCCCCTTCTTTTGTCCATTATAAGCATGCAAGCTTCTGTTGTGCACTTTACATTGATTTTATACAAACTCGTATTCCCCTAGCCCTGTGCCTATTTTGGGTCTGAGTTTATCGACTGTTTTTAACTTAGCTTGGGGGATTTGAACTTGCTTGGTATGTGGTTTGGATGACTACCTATTGAGGCGCATTTCGACTAACCTAGTGAGGATTGAGCCTTTTAGGACTTTATTACGAGTCTTGTATTGTTGAGTGTTAGTCAGGGAATCTTAAGAATTGTGTTTGTTCTCCTCCAGCATAGTCTACTTTTCTAAAGGTTAGGGATGATAACACGTTTGTAGTTAAAGCTACATAGCCAAAGTGCCTACCATGAAAATCAATTTACTCTAGGTTGAGCCAAATTTGTGCCTTTACCTTCTTTTGTAGCCACGCTATCTAACTCCACATGAACCAAATACTCCCTCTTTTTACCTAGAGGATAGTCATGTGATCATAGTGAAGTTGGTATTTGTAGCATTATAATTTAGGATTTCGGTATTGGGGAGATGATTATTAGGTAATTTGACTATATACACTAGTCTTAGTGCATTTCAAAGAAGTATGCACATAGAAAGTTCAGAAAAAGCTTGAAAACCACAAAAAAAAATAGGAAAAAAGAAAGAAAAAAGGAAAAAAAGAGAAAAAGAAAAGAAAATAAACAAAAAGAAATTAGAGAATAAAGTTGACATAGTGTATTAGAGTCTATTGTTGGGAATTTTGGGATTGGTATGGTTGTCGAAAGGCGTAGTCTTCCTCGGTTTCATTTCCTTGGATCACTTACTATCCTCTATTTCAACTCCACATTCCCAAATTCTGCCATACCTCGATCCGAGCCTCCATTACAACCCTTTCCAAACATGTTCGACCTAACCTGATTAGTAAGATCAGTGCTGGAGAGTAGATAAGACACGATTTATGAGATTTCTCCCTGTTTAGGTGTTTAATTCCTGACTCATCTTCAGTCGAATGATTTTGAGCGAAACACATACCCTATAAACATATGAGCGCAATGGAAATTTCCCACACCTCTTGGGAAATAACCTCGGGAGCGTAGACTTGCGACCTCGTTAGGTAGTGGGCGGAATGAACTATGATGTAGCTTGCTTGGTGATCTCGAGTAGGTGTAAAAAGTTGATTATGCTTTATAAATCCCATTGTACTTGCACACCCATGGCTAGGGAAGATTTTTGCACGTGTACGGCTTGCATTGTCTTGATTTCCACTTGTCATGATCTTCATTCGTCTCTTCATTCATTTCTTCATTCATTTTGCCCTAAGCTATCACTTCACCTTCTTATATCGTTTGCTAGGGACTAGCAACGGTTTAGCTTGGGGGACCTTGATGTGCTCGTTTTAGAGCACGTTTATCACCTCGTTTTAGTGTCAAGTCTCGCAGTTTTGTATTGGTTTTATGCATATTATGCTTGATTTTACCTTGATCTTGTTTTCGAGTTGTCTTAAGTTCATTTCAGGTACTTTTGATGATTTCAAGGTGAAATGCGATGCATTCGAGCCTTTGACACATGTATCATAGCTTGGGCAAGTGTTTGAAGTCACTCATGAAGATCCCAAGGAGTTCAGAAAAGAGAGAAGTAAAAAAGAGGAAAGAATGGTCTCAGATTCGACCGAATCTGATAGACATTCGACCGAATGGTTCAGATTCGACCGAATCTGAGACTCATTCGGTCGAATGAGAGGCAGTCTTCAGAGATTTTTAGCCTTCCCAATGGAAAAGCCGAATGGAACTCATTCGGGCGAATGAGCTTCCATTCGGCCAAATCAACATAATCATTTGGGTGAATGCTTGATAGGGTCGATTCCTCGAAGCCTCTAGAATAGGCGAATGGAAGACCATTTGGGCTAATGGGATTGTATTCCGCCGAATAAGACGTACATTCGGGCGAATGATAGTGTTTTCCTCTGGATCAACTACTTCTTTTTAGGGCCGGCTCATATGCATTTTAGGGTTTTCGTAGGTTTTTCTTTTTGTTATAAATACCCCCTTCCTCTGATGAGAGGAGGGGAGAGCTAGGTTATATACTTTTATGCACTTTTAGATTTCTTTAGCCTCCAAATTCTTTTAGTTTCAGCTTTCGGTTTTTAGTTTCCTCAACGCTTTGTAGTTCAAATTCTTTTCGTGGATATCAAATTGAAGCTTTTGTGAGTTTAATCTTTTCCTTTGTTCTTAATTAATTGCTTTACTTCATTGCATGTCTAGTTCTGTATTTGTCGTTTATTAGTATAATTTTTGAATTGTTTTCATTCTCGCGATTTCATTCCATGTTTGTTTCTGTTGCGTCTTTGAATATCTTTACGTCTTTAAGCATGAATATGTGTGAGTAATTTCTTTAGGGGTTTTGATTTGTGAAACCCTAGGAAAGCTATGATCTTTATTGATTAAGGTTGTAGAAACGATGATAATAAATAGTTTCGGAATCTGATGCGAATCTTGTCCTGCCACTCCTTTGGAGACCTAGGGCGATTATAGGTCGTTCGTTGTGATTTGTGGAATCACCAACTTCCTCTCGTATTCTTGGATGTCCGTGCTAGTTATTATCAGATTTTCTCCAATCTATCATGTTCGGTTTTGAAAGCTTCATTCCTAGGGTGAATCCAATCTTGTCCCCGTTTTTCTCTACTTGCTTTATTTCGTGATTTATCGTCATCCATCTTCTGGTTATTAGTTTTTATTGAATTTCCAACTCCAAATAGTCCGGTTGTGTTAAAAGTTAGAGTCTTGATATACCTTGTCTTCGTGGTTTGACCCCCTACTCCACTATACTCGTATAGTTTGTAGGTTGGAATAAAAATTATTTGCATAACCTGTCTTTTAGTTAACGAACTAAAATACTGGTTATCACCAACCTATAAGGACTCATTCCTATTGGATTCTTATTGTTATTTGGTATGCCCACAAGACATCATCTAGTCTAGAGGCCTAATCCTTGCGGGAGTTCGCCATTAGTTTCTCCAAAATGGCTTTGATTTCTTGATTAGACACTTCTGCTTGGCCACTTCTTTATGAATGATAAGAATAAACTACCATATGAAGCACTCCATATTTTTTTCAACATAGCTTCAAACCTATTCTCCAAGTAGTGTTGTCTCCCATCCCTTATGAAGACCTGGGGGATTCCAAATCTAGGAAAAACCATTTTGTTGAAAAATTTGATAAAAACTCGAGTGCCATTGGTCAATGATGCTATTGCCTCTACCCACTTGGATACATAATTCCTAACAACTAGAATATAGTGATTCCCATACGAGGATGGGAAAGGACCCATGAAGTCAACACTCTAGACATCAAAAATCTCTACTTCCAGAATGATATCAGATGTATTTCATTAATCTTTGAGATGTTCCCACTACGTTGGCAACAATCATAAGACTTTACAAAGGCATTAACATCCTTTAAACAAGGTTAGCCGATAGAAACCACACTGAAGGATCTAAGCACTCATTTTAGTTAAGCAAGCGTGGCCACCACAAGGTAGATTATGAAAATAAGAGATGATAGTGGATACTTCACTCTTGGGAACACATCTCCATATAATACCATTGCGTATAATCTGTATAGAAATGGGTCATCCTAGAAATGATGTTTTGCATCATGGAAGAACCTCTTCTTATGTCGTGAGGAATGGCCATGAGGGACAATCCCTATGGCCAAATAATTTGCTAGATTAGCATACCAAGGTGTATCTATGACGAACATTGCAAACATTGCTCATCATGGAAAGAATCATTGATAAGAATTTCATTTTCATCCTTCCTAAGAGTGAATAAAAAGAGATATTATTAGCAACTATATTTTTTGCTCCTTGTCTTTTATCTCCAAATCAAATTCTAGCAAAAGAAAAATCCTTCTAATCAGTCTAGGCTTTACATCTTTCTTACTCATCAAATACTTGAGTGATGCATGCTCTCTATGTACTATCACCCTGAAGCCCACTAAATAGGAACGAAATTTCTATATTGCATATACTATTGCTAACAACTCCTTCTCAGTGGTGGCATAGTTCAATTAAGCTGGATCAAGTGTTTTTCTTGCATAGTAGATAGCGTATAGTTTACTAGACATTCTTTTCCTCAGCATTACCCCTATAGAAGAATTGCTTGAATCACACATGGTGAGAGCTTCTTTCAACTTGTTAAAGGACTTAAGAAAAACATTAGAGATCATAAATAGGGCATATTTTCTTAAAAGCTTAGTTAGAGGCTAGAAAATCTTGGAGAAGTCCTAGATAAAACACTAGTAAAAACCCATATAACCCAAGAAACTCCTAATCAACTTCAAAGATATAGGAATCGGTAAGAGCTTAATGACATGTACCTTTAATTTGTCCACTTGATACCCTTATTTAAAACTTTATGACCTAAAATAATACCTTTAGTGACCATAAAGTTGCATTTTTCCTAGTTCAATACCAAACCAACTTTTACACATCTAAGGAGCACCTTTTTGAGGTTTGTTAGACAATAATCTAAAGATGACCCATATACTCCAAAGTCATCCATGAAGACTTTTGTGGAATTTTCGATTAATTTTGAGAAAGTTGCCATCATACATTATTGAAAAGTGGTAGGAGAATTGCATGAACTGAATGTCATTCTAATATAAGCATAAGTGGTATTCTCCTTATCAGCTGAGCGAATCAAGATTTGTAAAAATATTGAATATCCATTCAACCAACATAAGTATAAATGAAATGCCAATCTTTACAACATCTTGTCAATAAAAAAGGAAGAGGAAAATGGTCCTTATGGAGTAGCTTTGTTCATGCACCTATAGTCAATACACATCTTGTCAATAAAAAAGAAAGAGGAAAATAGTCCTTTCGAGTAGTTTTTTTCATGCACCTATAGTCAATACACATTTAGCGATCTTGTAACTATCCTCATCAGGATTTGTTCCCTTTGTCATTCTTGATGATGGTCATACCTCCTTCTTGGGGACTACTTGAACAGGACTAACCCACTTGCTATCAGTGATAGAGTAAATTATCCCCGCATCAAGTAATTTAAGTTCCTTTTTTCGGACTACTTCTATCATAGATGGATTTTATTGTCTTTGGGGTTTGATAAAGAACACATGATCATCTTTAAGATTGATCTTATGAGTACAAAATGAAGGATTTATTCCTTTGATATCATGAATAGTGTATCCTATGGCTTTCCTATGCCTCCTCAAAATTCTTAGTAACTTCTTAGTTTGATCACCATCAAGTGCATCATTCACTATAACATGGTATGTCTTATTAAGGCCAAGAAATTCATACCTGAGAGTAAATAAGAGTGGTTTTAGTTCTACATGTAGGGGTGCATGTGTAGATGGCAGTTTTCTTGATGATCTAAGTTCATTTAGAGGGTCCTATTTTTTAATATGTGGCACAACCTACAAAAGCCTTCCATATTCTAGTGACTCTGAAGTCTCTAACTCTCCTCTCTCCAAGACTATTGCTAAGGGATCCTATGATGAAACAACATCAACATGATCATAAACATCTTCATCTATGGCATCAACTCTATATATTGTTTCTCCAATGGATGGTGTCACCAATGAGTTCACCAAGGAATATTCTAATTTCTCCTCTACAACCTCAAAGGTAATATTTCCTTTCTTCATATCTATGATAGCACCTATAGTTGCTAAGAATGATCTACCTAAAATGATCAAGACCTACACATCCTCTTCCATTTCCATGACAAAAATCTCATGGGACAAAGAACTTTCCAACCCCAAGAGGAACATCTTCCAAAATACATAGAGGAAACTCTACAGTATAATCTGCCAGTTAAAGGAAGATTTGGGTAGGCTTCGATTTACCTACTTAGACCTTTTCACAAATTAAAGTGGCATAAGACGCATACTTGCCCTCAGATCACATAAATCTTTCTTGATCTATAAATTCCTTATTTTCACTAGGATAGAGTAACTCCTAGAATTGCCTCCTAGCTTCTTAGGAAGGGCGTTCGGAAAGATAGCACTACATTCAGATATGAGGGGTATTTTGGCATTCTCCTTAATCTTATTTTTGTTTAATAGGATAACCTTTAAGAACTTTGCATATGAAGGCATTTATTAAATAGCATATAAGAGTAGGAAGTTGATGTGCAACTCCCTCAGAATTTCCAAAAATCTCCCATATTTCTCCTCCTACTTTGCTTGATCTACCCTCTAGGGAATTGAGAGAGGTGGTACATGTGACGCTATAAGTGGACTCTTTTTCTCTTTCTTTTCTCTTCAACATTCTCACTCAGTTCCTCACTCTCTAGCATAGTTGGAGGAGTAGAGGCTTTCATCGATGGCCCTTCTAACTCTTTTCTACTCCTTAGGGTTACAACATTCAACTCTCCTTAGGGTTATAATAATGTTCAATTCTCCTTAAGATGGGTTTTGACATCCTTTGAGACATGTCCTATATTCATTGGGGGTTGATTCAATAAGTTTTATCTAGTCTCTCTCTATTTTGTATGAGCTCTATGTTTTGAAAACTCCTTCTCCTTGTTTCATTGCACTTAGTTTTCTGAGCTATAAAATTATCTAGGATAATCTCATGATTATATTAGACTTCTATGGAACTTATTTTTGTTCAAAGGGAGATGGATAAATGAATTTCCCAATGTTAAATTTTGGTGGTACTTATGGATGGTTTTGGATCAGGTTTAGAACATTTTAGGTATTCTTTTAGGAGAAGTTCTAGTGCTGCTTCCAACCTTCATTATAAGTGTTAAAAAATATGTCGAATGACTTTTTATCGGGTTGTTTAGATGGCATTGACCTGCTCACTACCTAGATCACCTACACTATATTGAGATTAACTCACATCATGCCTAGTAATACCATAAACCTCGTAAGATGCACCCAAACCAGGTTTCCTATGTATCTTTCCTAGACTTTCACTAAGAACTTGTAGGAAAGCTACCAGCTTTGAGATCTCCGAATTCATTGATGTAAAAGATGACTCTTTTCTATAGCCTACACTCAAAGAACATTAAGTATCAGTGGCAACCATATTTTCAATAAGTGCGAAGGTGTGTTATGCTTCATTCATTTAGATGTTACCCCCTGAAGCCGTATTCATGTACAACTTGGTATCAAGGTTCAGACCATTGTAGAATGTCTAAAGTAAAAGCCAATCCGATAACCCATGATGAGGATAACATTTTAACATTGTTTTAAACTGTATCCATGTCTTAGGGAGTGACTCATCATACAATAGCTAAAAGTTGTTGATCTCGACTCTCTACTTAGCCGTCTTATCCTGATCTAAAAACTTTAAGAGAAAACCCATTATCTAGCTTATCCCATGTATCAAATATACCCAAACCTTCATCTCTAAGTCATTCATGCACTCTATCCCTCAAAGAGAATGGAAATAGCCTCTATTTCACAACATCTTTGGAATAATCATTCATCTTCATCGTATCACACTTCTCTAGAAAGTTCTCAATAAGTGAAAATGAGCACTACCTAGGATGTCTTGTGAATGCATCGTAGTGAACTGAATAAACGCTGGCTTTAGTTCAAACTATGCAATTATAACCTGCGGCTGAGAAATACTTAACATCGTCTGAGGATCAGTGATACCATTCTCAAAAGTGTTATCTAAGGTGTGGTTTCAAACATGTTGTTTGATTTCTTTGCTTTTATTTTCTATTTCTTTAGTTTCTTTACTGAGTTCTCGATCTCAAGATCTACAAAAATAAGCTCTTTAGAACTTGCACTTTGAGTGTGCATGCAAAGAAAGGACTATAAAGGAAAAAATCAAATCAACAAACATGATAGCCTAAGCAACGACATAAGAAAACAAAAAATCCTAATAGAAATATAAATAAAAACAACAAAGAAAATTACCGTTACTCCTAGGCGACTAATAACCGGTATTTTAGGTCGTTAACTAAAAGACAGGTTATGCAAATAATTTTTATTCCAACCTACAAATTATAGGAGTATAGTGGAGTAGGGGGTCGAACCACGAAGACAAGGTATATCAAGACTTCAACTTTTAACACAACCGGACTAGTTGGAGTTGGAAATTCAATTAAAACTAATAAGCAGAAAATAGATGACGATAAACCACGAAGTAAAGCAAGTAGAGGAAAACGGGGACAAGATTGGATTCACCCTAGGAATGAAGCTTTCAAAACCTAATATGATAGATTACAGAAAATCTGATAATACGAGAGGAAGTTGGTGATTCCATAAATCACAACGAACCACCTATAATCGCCCTATGTCTCCAAAGGAGTGGCAGGACAAGATTCGCATCGGAATCCGAAACTACTTATTAACATCGTTTCTACAACCTTAAGCAATAAAGATCATAGCTTTCCTAGGGTTTCACCAATCAAAACCCCTAAAGGAATTACTCACTCATATTCATGCTTAAAGACATAAAGATATTAAAAGAAACGAACATAGGAGGAATTTACGAGAATGAAAACAAAATCAGAAATTATACTAATACACGATGAACTTAGAACTAAGCATGCATTGAAATAAAGCAATGAATTAAGATTAAAGGAAGGAATTAAACTTACAAAAGCTTCAATTTAATATCCACGAAAAGAATTCGAACTACAAAGCGTTGAAGAAAAACTGAAAACCGAAAGCTAAAACTAAAAGAATTTGGAGGATAAGAAATCTAAAAGTGCATAAAAGTATAAAACCTAGCTCTCCCCTCTCTCATCAGAGGAAGGGGGTATTTATAACAAAATAAGAAAAACCTACAAAAACCCTAAAATGCATAGGAGCCGGCCCTAAAAAGAAGTAGTTGATCCGGAGGAAAACACTGTTATTCGCCCGAATATAAGTCTCATTCGGCCGAATGTGGACCCATTCGCCTGAATGGTCTTCCATTCGCCCATTCCAGAGGCTTCGAGGAATCGAGTCTCTGTCAAGCATTCACCCGAATATATGGGTTTATTCGGCCGAATGGAAGCTCATTCGCCCGAATGAGTTCCATTCGGGTCTTCTAGTGGCAAGGCTCAAGATCTTTGAAGACAGTCATCCGTTCGACCGAATGTGTCTCAGATTCTGTCGAATCTGCAACCATTCGGTCGAATGTCTCTCAGATTCGGTCGAATCTAAGACCATTCTTTCCTCTTTTCACTTCCCTCTTTTTTGAACTCCGTAAAATCTTTATGAGTGACTTCAAACACTTGCCCAAGCTAAGATACGTGTGTCAAAGGCTCGAATGCATCGCCTTTCACCTTGAAATCATCAAAAGTGCCTGAAATGAACTTAAGACAACTCGAAAACAAGATCAAGGAAAAATCAAGCATAATATACATAAAACCAATACAAAACTACGAGACTTGACACTAAAATGAGGTAATAAATGTGCTCTAAAACGAGCACATCAACTTCGATTTCCTGCATCACAACGAATTCCTTCTCGACTTCGAAAATAACACCCTTTTTTGTCACTTCCTCCTCTATCACCTCCACAGACTCTGGCACACCAAAACCTTCACACCCCTCAATTATGCCGTCAAGAATATCAAAGGAACAGATTTGCTCGACCATGGGTTCCCTGGAAGACTTGGAAAAGGCAAACACTACCTTCTCATGGGCTACCCTCATAGTTATAGTCTCTGATTCACAGTTGATCAAGGCACCCAATGTCTTCAATGCATCCCTCCCTAAGATGAGGGGGGTAAAGGGATCCTCAACCATATCAAGTACCACGAAGTCACATGGAACCACAATGTTCCCGACTTGGATCGGGAGGTCCTCAAATTCCCCACATGGTACCTTTATACTACGGTCGGCAAGTTGGATGGTTTTCTTTGATGGCTTGAGGTTGAAAGTTAGTTGTTTGGCTATGGATATCGGCATTAGGCTAATGGAGGCCCCAAGGTCAGTGAGTGCTCCCTTAGAATTAAGTTTTCCAAGGGTGACTGGGAGCACAAAGGGTCCTCTAGCTTTTCCTTTCTTTGCCCACGTGCCCTGAATGATGGCACTTACCTGCTCTGGCAAACTAATCACTTCGCCCTCAAGCTTTCTCTTGTTTCTTAAGAGGGTTTTCAGATATGTAGCATATTGCGGCATTTGCTCCATGGCCTCTAAGAATGGTATTTTCATTTCAAGCTGCCGCATATGCTCAAGGAATTTGAGAAACTTTTCTTGAAGTTGTTTCTCTACCTTTTTGTAAGGAAAAGGTAGAGGCGGAGCATGTTGACGCTCAAGTTTCCTTCTTTCCTGTATCTCCCTCCATTTCTCATCTTCATCCTTCTTCTTCACCTTATACCTATTTACCTCGACATTTGGTTCCTCTTTCACTTCACTAACCTCCTTCTTTTCTGTTCTCTCAAGATCCTCTTTGTGTTCATTTTCTATTTGAAAATCACTATCTTGTGAGGATCCTTCTCCTAAATCATCTTTTGGAGCTATAGCAGGATCTGAATATGAAGTTCCCGATCTTAAGAAGATCGCCTTGCATGTGTGATGTTTAAGGTTAGAGTCAGAAGTGCTTTGTAATGGAGGTTGGGCGGATGGGTTTTGTTGAGGGTGAGATGGGAATAGTAATTGCGGAGGCGGCTTGGCTATCTGAGCAAGTTAAGTTTTAAACAACTTTTGCTGAGCTTGAAGTTGTTGCATTTGTTGGATTAGAGTCTGATTAATCTGAGTTAGACTCTGGTTCTGCTGAGCAAGAGTTGTTCCCTGGGAGGCTAATTGGTCATTGCCTAAGTTCTGGCCTTGTTGTGGTTGAGGAGCCACATGATTAGGTTGACTAGGAAAGAAGGGTAGGTTTGAACCATTTCTAGGCCCTTGGTTGAACCCTGGGGGTCTATACACATTAGGCTTAGGTATATTCCCATTAGGTTGGTTGCCTTGGAAACCTTGGTTGTTAAACTCACCGTGACCATTTCTGTTGTATCCTGGGTGGAAGTTTCGCTGATTTTGGTTAAAGGGAGGTTTGTACTATTGGTTTTTCAAGAAAGGTTGTTGCCCATACCCTACTCCTTGCCCCTATCCACTATAGTTAAGGGCTGCCATATGATCAGGGTTATACCCATAACCGTCATAGTTCATAACTTGCGGTTCTGGGTTATATCCTCCATAGTTAACTGCAGCTACGTGTTCGGAGTGAGAACCACCATAATAAGATGTATCGTGGTTGGTACCCCCACATATGGCACATGCAAAGTGCTTTTCATGCACTAGAGGGTGTGTTCGTACTACCAGCTAGGCTTAGCTTGGATAACTTTTTATCAATAACGGCTTCTATTTTAGCGCTAATGTTGTCCAAGTTAGTTGTGTCTATCATCCCTCTAGGTAATCCCTGACTCCTAGTTCCTCCCCAGGCACTATTCTTAGCAACTTCCTCTATTTGGGCTTTCACCTAGGTGCAAGGAATTTTGGATAGTTGGCCACCTACAACTGAGTCTAGGAGTGCTTTGGTGGAGTCATTAAGACCATCGTAAAAGAATGTGTTGAGATGGTTTTCCCCGTACTCATGGTAGGGGCATGCTCTAATCATTCTTTTAAACCTACTCCATGTAGCACTAAGGTTCTCATCATCCTCTTGGGTGAATGACGTAATTTTCTTACGCCAATCCTACGTTCGAACCGTAGGATAGAACCTTTCTAGAAATGTGGTTTTTAGTTGAGCCCAATTAATAATTGAATTGGGTTTTAAGCATTTGTACCAATCCTTGGCATCTCTCTCTAGACTCAGATGGAATAGGTGCATTCGCACATAATCAGGGCTATTAGGACAAGGAGGGATAAGTCCGCAAATATCTGAGAATGCCTCTAGGGGTTGAAGAGGACATTCATTTCTTAAGCCATTGAATGGTGTTTCCTTAACCATTCTTGTGAACTGAGGGTGTAGTTGGTAAGGTGTAGTAGCAATAGGAAGTACTACACCCCCTTGGAACTCTTGTGAGCCAGGAGTTCCAAATTGACCAAACAATTGGTGTTCGTTGCCCATTATGGATTTGGATGGGTTTTGGACAGATTGTGAGGTATACTTTGAAGGGCGTTGTCTACTAACACATTGGATTTCAGGATTTAAGGGTGTAATTGGCTGGTTTGACCTACGCGTGCTATGGGGCATGCAAACACCTAAGTCAAAGACAACCACACACAAAAAGAAAAACAAAAAAAAACAAAAATGAAATAAAGTTATGCTAAGACAAGTTAAGTCTAAATATTACGCCTTGTCCCCGGCAACAACGCCATTTTGATAATCGGTATTTTAGGTCGTTAACTAAAAGACAGGTTATGCAAACAATTTTTATTCCAACCTACAAACTATACAAGTATAGTGGAGTAGGGGGTCGAACCACGAAGACAAGGTATATCAAGACTTTAACTTTTAACACAACCGGACTAGTTGGAGTTGGAAATTCAAAAAAAACTAATAAGCAGAAAATAGATGACGATAAATCACGAAGTAAATCAAGTAGAGAAAAACGGGGACAAGATTGGATTCACCCTAGGAATGAAGCTTTAGAAACCGAACATGATAGTTAGAGAAAATCTGATAATAACTAGCATGGACATCCAAGAATATGAGAGGAAGTTGGTGATCCTATAAATCACACGAACGACCTATAATCGCCCTATGTCTCCAAAGGAGTGGCAGGACAAGATTCGCATCGGAATCCGAAACTACTTATTAACATCGTTTCTACAACCATAAGCAATAAAGATCATAGCTTTCCTAGGGTTTCACCAATCAAAACCCCTAAAGGAATTACTCACTCATATTCATGCTTAAAGACATAAAGATATTAAAAGAAACGAACATGGGAGGAATTTACGAGAATGAAAACAAAATTAGAAATTATACTAATAAATGATAAACTTAGAACTAAGCATGCAATGAAATAAAGCAATGAATTAAGATTAAAGAAAGGAATTAAACTTACAAAAGCTTCAATTTGATATCCACGAAAAGAATTCGAACTACAAAGCGTTGAAGAAAAACTAAAAACCGAAAGCTAAAACTAAAAGACTTTGGAGGCTAAGAAATCTAAAAGTGCATAAAAGTATAAAACCTAGCTCTCCCCTCTCTCATCAGAGGAAGGGGGTATTTATAACAAAATAAGAAAAACCTACGAAAACCCTAAAATGCATAGGAGCCAGCCATAAAAAGAAGTAGTTGATTCGGAGGAAAACACTGTCATTCGCCCGAATATAAGTCTCATTCGGCCGAATGTGGACCCATTCGCCCGAATGGTCTTTCATTCGCCCATTCCAGAGGCTTCGAGGAATCGATCTCTGTCAAGCATTCGCCCGAATGTATAGGTTGATTCGGCCGAATGGAAGCTCATTCGCTCGAATGAGTTCCATTTGGCCCTTCCAGTGGAAAGGCTCAAGATCTCTAAAGACAGTCATCCATTCGACCAAATGTGTCTCAGATTCGGTCGAATCTGCAACCATTCGGTCGAATGTCTCTTAGATTTGGTCGAATCTGAGATCATTCTTTCCTCTTTTCACTTCCCTCTTTTCTAAACTCCGTAGAATCTTCATGAGTGACTTCAAACACTTGCCCAAGCTAAGATACGTGTGTCAAAGGCTCGAATGCATCGCCTTTCACCTTGAAATCATCAAAAGTGCCTGAAATAAACTTAAGACAACTCGAAAACAAGATCAAGGCAAAATCAAGCATAATATACATAAAACCAATACAAAACTACGAGACTTGACACTAAAATGAGGTAATAAATGTGCTCTAAAACGAGCACATCAGCGACCCTGATAAGTTTTGACGAGGTTGTCACTACCCTTTCAAAAGTATCCTATTAATCTAAACTAATAAATCTCAGAAAAGTATGGTTGAAATTTCAAGAGACTATCAGGCTCTAATGTTCTTTATACTAGTTATAACTTTTATTAGAAATGACATGAACTAAGGGAAGTATATTCTAACTAATTACTAGGCTAAACTAAACTTAAATACAAATTATAGCTAAATTAGTTACCAATATATGACAAAATATAGGATAAAAAATCCCCACTTATATGTCTATGGTATAGATTTCTATCCCAATCCCACGAATTCAATACATAAAGTAATTTCTAATAAGATTGCACCCTAAACAATACTAAGGATATCTCTCAAGTATCAATATCTTCCTCTCGAAGCAATCCAACCTACTTTTGTGGATTCATGTAAAAGAAAGACATTAAATATATCATCCTACAATTCCAAACGGTCATGACGTCTACTTTTTTAATCATCAATCACACCTTAATCAGTGATTCTAATATAGATTATGAACCGAATCTCGCCGTAAACTTAGTCTATGCCATTGATAAACTATGTCTAGCCTTTTAATATAATTATAGCCAATCAAAGATTTATCAATACCTAATCCACACTAGGGTTCTTTGGGATCCTAAATTAATTGGTTACTCATGCATATTGACTCTAAAATTCTCCAAAATCTTGAATGTAAAACTAAGAACAAGTTGCAAATCTATGAGAGAATTTGAGAAATCTAATGAAAACTAAATACTACTGCTGCATAACCTATTGCAAAACTTAATAAAAAATCTAATTAAAACTTCTCTAAATCGTGCAAAATAACCAAGATATAAATACACGGAGTTTGGGCATTAATAGAACACTTGCTAAAAAACAGCCTAGGATCAAGGCACTCGATCGAGTTCGAACAACACTCGATCGAGTCATGCTTCTTTCTTTGGATTTGAATTAGGTAAAAAATTAGTTACTAGAGAAGAGACTCAATCGAGTGTCTTAGTTTTTTTCACTTTTTCCTTTAGAAGCTACTTTCTGCTAGATTTTGCACACTCGACTAAGTCTTCTTGCTTTCGACTCTAATTCTACTCCTTTGCTTCATCAGATGTCTGGGTTCTCTTAGATTTGTGTTCTTCACTTGGTTGGAGCTTTTTTATTTAGGTCTTGAACTTGTCCCAATACACTAAGACCTTAGTAGTCATGAAAAATGACATAAACAAAATAAAAACCCGTTAACACATCATATGAAAATAAATGAGAAAAATTCACTTAAAAATAAACTAAAATACAATAAACTTTATGCAAAAAGACTTTAAATACCATATATTGATAATTATAATTGGTACTTATCATTCACCCTAGAGGATATTCATGAGGCCTTAGGCTTGCCCTTAAATGGGTTAATGACACCTAGTCATCTTACGCTAGAAGACTATAAGGATCGCGTATTTTAGAGGCACATCACTAGGCACATGACGTGTGACCTGAGATATTCCAAGGTAACTTGGATTATTCACTCGATGGTGAGGTTAGCATATAGGATCATAGCTTGAACCCTATTCTCTAGAGACACTGGGGTTGGTATGGAGTTTTCTTGGCTTGTGAGCTGTATTTCCTTTGGCATATGATTTTCAATGAGTCTAGGCCAATCCCTAGGTAGAAAGAGCTTATACGACTAGGATTTGATGTCTAGCATCTTAATTTATTGAATACTTGAACCGCCTAGCTAAGGGCTTGACCGAGATAGCCGCAGGAGGCCTTTTTACCCTTCCAGTGTTGTCTCGTGATATTAAGCTTTCAGGTTATACTCCCTTTGATGTACCTAGACTCATCCATATATCTCTATGCAATATGCAGTTTATGCACTTGATTCAAATTCATAGAGGTCGAAACGAGGGTTTTAAGTGGCTCGTGGGGTGCCCATCTCTAAATATCTCGGCCCCTTATGCTTATCTACCCCAAGCATAACTCCCTCTTCCAAGGGGGGTTGAGACATGGATTATGCGTCCTAACTTTTAGTGGCTTCCCCCTATGGTCGAATTAGCCTTACTCCTTGTAGGGGGTGGGGATTATGATGATGATCGAGAGGCTGCTAGTTAAATGGAAGAAAATATCGCACCTAGTTTTCCCGAGAATATGGCATCTAATAGTTAGTCTTAGACCTTAGAGACTCAGCTAGCCATCATGTAGCACTAATGTAGTTTATTACGGTTCACTTTTGGGCATATGTAGGATGGCTACATAGAGTTGAGAGCCTCTCATCAGTTCAAGAGCGCATCGTTTCACAATATGCTAACCGGTTATCATGCAATGCAAGAGTCTCACCGGGCCATGACTACATTGTATGACGAGGTGAGGATCGACTATCGCCAGATGTAGGGGAGCTTATTCTACTTGGAGGATGCAATGTAAAGATATTTTTGGGTTGGTCCTAGTCCCTCACCTAAGTTTGGCCCTCCTAGGTATGGATCTCCCCCTCCCCCTAGTCAACATTAATTTTAATAATACTTATTTTATTTTTTTTTGTTTTATTTTTTAGCCTTAGGTTTTTGTATTCTTTCCCTTTCAAATTTCCTATAATGTCTAGTGCTTGCACTAAGGACATTATAAGGTTTAACTCTCTCTAGATTTCATATTGTTTTCTAATTTTACATTAAATGATTGGGTTTGCAGCGATCTAGGCTTGCGAACATTAGATTTGGTTTGTTTTTTATTCATTAATTCTAGTAATTTATTCTCTATAACTGTTTAGTATAATTTTGGTATTCATCATGTCTATAGTTATATGTTTTTGTTGTTTTTACATTCAATATGTGCAGAAAGTAAGGTAAAATTCATTACAAGAAAGTAAAGATACAAGGGAAGGTGGTTTAATTTGGTTTAAGAGGAGTCCATCTCATTAAATGGGATCCTTGAAGATGGTTCTCAGAGCAAGGCTTATAAGGCTTAACCAAGTGAAAGAAGGAGTTTCCCCTTATCAATCATATCGTAAGTGCACAAAAGAGACATAAAATTGAAATTATATGTGAGTTAATCACAAGAATTCATTAAGGTTAATGTTTCTTTGGTTAATCAAGGCTCATTAAAAGTGCATAAAAAGTAAATAAGGAATTCATGAAGTGAAGGTTTGCATCTAACACAGTTGTTGCTACCATATCAAAAGTAACCAATCCATCTATGTTATGTATCTCGGGTAAGTAGGGTTGAAATTTGTAGAGACTATCAGGGATCTATTGATATATACTTTTCTAAATTCTATTAGGAAGATTATAAAAAGAGGGAAGATTATGAGCTAAACAACACACTACACTATATTAATCTAACACACGATCTATGCTAAGATTGATATCAATATAAGGAAAATATATAGGATAATGAATCTCCACTAATATGACTAGATATAGATTTCTATCTTGATACCTCAAATTCAACACATTATGCGATTCCTAAGACTAATGTACCCTAAATAATACTAAGGATGTATCTTGTGTATCAATATCTATTCTTAAAGCAATAATACCTACTCTCGTGGAGTCATGCAATACGGCGATATAAAACACGACATTCACAAAGTTTTAATGGTCATGACGTCTACTTTTGTGATTATCACTCATACCTTAACCTATGATTCTAATTTAGATAATGAAGCAACTCTTTCTGTTGATTTTAATACATGTCATTAATCAACTACGTCTAGTATTTTGATGGTGTTAAAGCTAATCATAGATCAAAAGCATTGATTTATGTATTGGGATTCATGTTTTGAGATTCATCTTTGCCTAACTCATATTAGGGTTCATTAGTATCCTAGATTAGAAAACTAATAACATGTCTTAAATAAAAAAGAGAAAATAATAGAAGTAGACATAATAGGTAATGTAAGATAAACTAAACAATAAAGAGAATAAAGTAATGAAAATTGAATATGAAAACAAATCAAAAGTCGCTATCAATAAGGCTAAATTATTCTGCGAATATAAGTGCTTCAATCGAAACTAGGAAAACAATAGGAAAAGTAGAGAAAAATTAATTAAAACCTAAGGAAGCATGCCATCTTAAACCTAGAAAAACATCTAATATACATACACACACACACATACATACATATATACATACATACATATATATATATATTTATATATATATATATATATATATATATATATTCTACAGCTCTTGCGTTTGATGCTTGCTTTGCACTGGACACTTCCTTTGCTCGTTATACACTTCCTCATAGAACTTGAACTAGGCATTTGATGCCTAACTTAGATAAAGATTCGATTCTTATGTTTTGCACTTGGCTTTAAGTGTCAAACAAAAATGCCATAAGCTTCAAGATTTGCACGGATTGAGGTTTGATTTTTGGTGTTTGGATGAGGTATTTTTATGACTTGGATTTTGTGTTTGGACCAAGGTAAGGGTCTGGGGCTCGGGTCTTTGTTAGGGCCTTTTTGGAGGTTTATTTTTACGGTTTTTTTGGGTTTACACATACTCAAACTCAACCTAAGCTATGTTTGCCCGTCACGATTGGTTTGTCATCTGGCTACTACATGGGGAGACACGATTTTGTGTTAGTATGAAAATACCTTTCTATAGGGTGGGGACTTGTCTCGAATAGCTTGAATGCCAAGAGTTTGTGAAAGGGTCAGGAATCGGTCGTTATGACACCTACTATAAACAAAACCTTAACTTAACCAATTAAAAGTAATGGGTAAGTAAGGGTTAAATCCACAAGGAATGGTTCTTAATAGATACTGAATTCTAGCAATCCGACTACAAGCTAGTTCTAACTAAGGTATGAAAAGGGTTTGAATCTTAGTAAGAACTAATGTGAGGATCTAAGGAATTTGTTCTATGGGATAAAAGCACTAGGGGTTCGGGATTCAACACCGATTCCTAACACCAGTAAGTTAAAGTTGAAAAATGGATTCAAAATGAGATAATAAGAGGCTCACAAACTCACTACCAATCTATGCATTGTATCTAAAACATGCTACATGAAAAGGGTTTCAACTAGGAACCAACATCTAGGTCATTTTGAAGGAAGGAGAATTATAATTAGGATTTCTTGCCTAATCATATTCTATAGCATCCAAGCAATACAATAGATTCAAAACAACAACCAATAGCTTGAACATTTAACAATGGGTTACTATCTAAATCAATATTTCTCAATGTATTTTATCTAGGAATGAAAATGAAAGCAACCTATATGGACAATCTAGGCTCCAACCAAAACCCGACATCAAATTACACATTATTCATTAAGAAACCAACTCTAAACTCTAAACATCATCCATGCTCAGGTTCGGGTTTTTACCCTATCCCCTAACCAATCGAACTATTCATGTCTAATACTAGAGAACATCACAAAATTAAATAAATAAGATATACTACCAAATTCATGAATAATGATTAACAATACTATGAAAAAAATTGGAAATAATCAAGCTTAGACTAGCAAGACAGAAAATAAATGAAAAATCCAAAATATAAAGCGAGAGAGGGTACTAGAAATACTAATAAAATTGATGTAGAATTGAAATATGGCAATCATTGATTGTAATCCCAATAAAAATATCAAAAACCGATAAAATTCTACTATTAATCTAATGGTTTTTGTGAATAAAAATAAGAAAACCTATAACTATGCTCTGTATTATAAATTAGGCGAAACTATGCTTAATGATGAATCAATGCTTCGTGCCTCTCTTTTTTGCTTCTTCTTTTCCCATAGATGAGTTGGAACAGATTATCAAACCGCCAAAATAGAACTAAGAGGTTGCCAAATTCAAGGGAAAGCGCTCGTTTGTAAGGAAAAATTTGGACTTTTAGTGAACTGAGTGGCCACTCAGTTCAACTTTGAGCGCCCACTAAAGGCTTAAAGCGCCCTCTTGAAAACCACTTATTGCTTGCTCATAATTCTTGCCTGTCAATTCCCATTAAACTGAGCAGATGCTTAGAATTCTTCTAAGCAATTACTCAGGTCGTTTTCTCTTGAGAGGCCTCTTAGTTCAGTTCTTTAGTAATCTCTTGGCTTCTCTTCTCAACTTTTCTACTATACACCTCTATTCCTTGATTCTCATGCTCATGGTAACTAGATTCCTTCATCAAGCCATAAAAACACGCATAAAAGTAGAAAAGATGCTGGAAATAAAGTAAAACATGACAAAAAGAGGAAGAATGCTCCCAATCTTAGATCATGCACAAAATAATACAAAATGGAATAAAATGGGACATACTTGGGTCAAAAAGAGTACGCAAATCTACTAGGAAGATACAAATGAGTGACATAAATGTAACTCATTAAACCATTAACTATACTAAATAAGGAAAACAATAAAACCTAACTCACTTTTGTAAGAATCACGATTGATTTTAGCAACAATCAACAAGCCCTTTAAACCCCATAATAGCGTATGAGGATAAGTGTGCTCTTTTAAGGGTTTCCTGAGAGGTAACCCATAAATCTCAAAAGAAAATAAAACCAAGGCAAGAATTACAAAAAAAAAACTTAAGAGAAATGAAAAGAAGTAAAAATAAGATGCAACGATTGGGCATTCATAGTACAACATCGTAATGGGTGTTCAACTTTTTAAACAATAAGAGAAAACATGCTAAAGAATACATAATAATAAATAAAGGATAACCAAGAAAGAGTAGGGAAATATACCTTTCATTAACCTAAACTAAAACACAACTACACACATCTGAAGCTTCATTTCCATCCTTAAAGAATTAGCTTATCATTACTCCTTAAGGGAGTTGAACAAATAAGAAAATATGGGTAATGACATATGATCAACATCATAATTTCCATGCTCGCTCAATATGCTTAACCTTTACCTCCCTACACCAACAATGGCTCAACATCCTATAGTCGAAAGGACTTTGGGATAGAATATAGGGAAAATAAGGAAAGGACTACAATAAAATAAGGTAAGGCTTGGGTAATGGTGAAAGGTTTAAATTCATGAACAATGTAATTGTTATGATCTTGACCTTCCCCTTATTTCAAGGCTTTGAGCTTTCATAGTTAATGGAATAGTAACTAGTCCTCCCCTAAGCTCGTTAAAGAACATACCTGAGTTTTTTCATTCTCAAATTCCCAATAAACCCATTAATCCTTCCCATCTCATTTCTTTTTGGAAAAATTGAAACTAAAAATACAACCTTTGACCCATGTTGTCTATAAAGGTCAATCTTCAGTTTATTTATGAAAAATCCCACCTTTCCACAATTTGTATTTTAAAGTGATATATAAAAAATGACCGGATGGCTAGTAGCTAAATATGATGATGTGTCGGTTACTTTTTAATGAACCGTTGCATAGCACCTCCCTCACATCCCCTTCCCATCCCTATAACCTATCCCGCAGCATAGCACCTCCCTCACTACTTTATCATTAGTATTCCTATGAACCATCTAATTCATGAAAGTTATAAGACAAAAAAATGAGGCCAAAATCTTCTATGAGCTGCTATAATCACTCTTGGCCTCACCACCTTTCTCATGGTTATGAGTATACTTCAAAAGGCCATAAACTTTTCACGGGCTGGGTACATAGGAAGTGGTATAGTAGTACTCATTTTACTCCTTTCATCTCTCTACACTATGATCAAAGAAGAGCATGAGCTATTGAAGCCACAAAGGAAGAGCGAAGAAGAGTTGGGGAACGTCTCTAATCTTGGACATGAGGTGGAAGGCACAGTTGCAAACGCTCCAAATTTGTTGCCTACTAGACAAAGAGAGGCAGATTCATGTTTCTAGAATGTGTTCCGTTATCCAGAGCGAGGGCAGGATTATACTATTCTACAAGTGATTTTGAACATAGATATGCTCATTCTAGTGATCACTATCATAAATGGGTTGATTAACACATTGACTACCATTGACAACTTGGGTCAAATAGGGTATCCCTCAGGTACCCACCTCGTAATATCGACACCTTTGTGTCATTGGTGAGTATTTGGAACTACTTAGGTCGTGTGGTTGGAGATTTTGGTTTGTAACATTTGTTAACAAAGTGCAAGCTTCCGAGGCCTCTTATGCTCTCCTTCATGCTCTTACTCTCCTTCTATAAAAGCAACATTTATAGAAAGTGCAGGGAGGCCACAGATGCGGTGGAGGTGGAGGCTGAGACGGTTGATGGCATCGTTATGTTGCAAAATGAGGGGAAAAAGTCAAAGACGAAGATGGTAAGAAGCTAGTTAGAGTGTATTTCATTTTCTAACAAATGAATAGTAATCAGCCTAATGTACATTGTGAATTTGTAATATACCCATCTGTTTCATGTGTTCCAAAATATTGGACCCTTTCTGCCACTTTCAAAGAAAAATCATAAACTTTTTTATTAGGGTATTAAATTATGGTGAGATCGAGTTTTGATAATTGGGAAAAGGAATGTGTTAATCAAAGTTATTTTAAGAATGTGTTGTTTCGCAGGGAATTTTCGCTGGGGGGATGGAGAGTATGAAAGCTTAGTGAAGAAATGAGAGAGAAGAAAGGTTGGAGTTACCTGTGTAACATGTAAATTGTAAACCGTCACTTTAAAATACAAATCTTGGAAAGGTGGGATTTTTCAGAAATAAACTGAAGGTTGGCCTTTATAGACAAGTTGAGTCAAAGGTTGTATTTTTAGTTTCAATTTTTCCTTTCTTTTTTCCTTTTTGTTTTTTTCTATGTAACTTTTTCTGATTTTTTTTCTCTTTTTTCTTCTGTTTATCTCTTTTTTTATTTTTCTTTTGATTACTAGAAGAATTTACAAAAGACGATTAGCTCTTAAGATTTGTTATTTTAAAAGAAACAATTGCTACCCCTTTTAAGCTTCATAACTCCTAAATCTCCAATAATATATCCATATAACTTTCTTGGCAAAGAAATCTCATCAAATAAAGGGGTTGAAGGTATATATTGGGTAAGTGGCTATTAATTGGCTAATTTTTGGAGAAATATATGGTCAAGAAGGTAACAATTTATAGGAAAGATAGAATGTACAAGAAAGGAGGAAATGATAATTGTTAAGGAAGAAGTAATAGAGTTCATGAATGCCTTTGTTGTTCCCTAAGAAGTTCGGTCACGGTCTTGGATTGGTATAGGACAAGTTCTTAATCAAAGCATGACAAATTAAGGATTCTTGCCACTCAATGCAAATCATGTTGAAGGCTTCAAAAGATTTCCTCACCATGGGTTTGCAAATACTAATCCTAAGGATTTCACTCTACTAGAGAAAAGGCGGGGTGCTTAACTAAGGGTCACAATAACAATAGTTCCATCTACCTTAAAAAAAGTCCATCCTAAACTCTATCAAATGTATTTTATGTCTATATTATGTACTCTCTTAAGGTTTATGATGGAAAACATTCACCAAGATGAGTGTTCTATACATCCATAACTCAATGCAAAACAAATCAAAGAAAATAAACTACTTATCTTGCAAAAATAAAACTCAAAATCTTTTTGGATTTTGTGAAAGGAAAACAAAGAGAAATAAAAACAAAAAGAATCATGCATAGGAGATGATATGGGAAAGGTTATTTATGCAAGAATTTCTAGCAAACCAATCCTCAAAAATAGGCTAAATGCCTTTAACAATAAAATGCCATACGTCCTCGAACAGTCAACTTTCCCAGACTAAAAAAAATAAAAACACACTAATGAAAGAAATAAAAAGGGGATTAAGAAAGAGTATACCTTGGCCTCTTGCTTTTCATTTTTGATAATACTCATGAACAAACAACAGTTAGTAGTAACAAGACAAACATGAGAATAATAGTTCATACTCTAGCAAAAACACACAAAAAAAAAGAAAAGAAAACTATAAATGGATTCTACAGAGGATGTGGAATGAAGGAAGCTATAACCCGACCCTTTTGGAACAAAAACCCCAAGCTTAAGTGAAGTGTAGTCCTTGGCACAAAATTGAGTAAGAAAAAGGGAGGGTTGATTGATCATGGTACGTTAGCTAGTACTGGGGCCCTTGCCCTTCCTACGCCTCTCCTCATCATTTTGGGAGGAGAAGTTGTAGGTTTGGTCACCATTGGACCTGATGCATCTGTATAGGAAAGCCAATCATACCGTGGCTGATTAAAATAGTTCACATAGGGCATTACACCCGCTAGGCCGTCCCATCCACCCATATAACCAAAGGGCGAACCTAGTCCATCATACGGATAGGCAAGATTACCTCGGTAATCACTCTCCTAATCTGAGTTTAATCATATGAGGGAAGTAGGTGTGCCATCCCCAAACCAAGAAGGGACAATGCCGAGCTAAGAAGGGTCCTAATATCATCATACTACCTCTTTGGGCCTTAGCCTGGCCCTATATCATCATTGTTAGCTTCTTAAATTCCTCCTTCATGTTAAAAGAAGAGGAAGAGGGGGATTAGGAAGAAGAGGTCCTCCCAAGGTTCTAGGTTGTAGAGCTTGGACACTAAGGTCATAAAGTGCTTGACCCTAATGCATTGGAATTTTCCAAATAATGACTCCTTTTCGCTTAATGTCTATAAGTGTGGGGTTTTGAAGGTAGAAATTCACTATCCTCCTCACCTTCCACTTATATAAACTACATGAAGTTCATCCTCTTAATCACATCTATGTCAATGTAAATATCATTTACATCAACGTAGGTAAGAAGCTAGCATTGCTTTGGAAAACCAAAAGCATGCACTATAATTGTTACCATCCCCGTATGTTGATGACCCCAATAAACCCACCCCTCTTGTGCTTAATGCACCGGGCCAAAAATTGATTCCCAAAGTTGAGCGTAGCCCTTAATCTTTCCTTCTTAAATAATGTAAATCACATCAGCTCAATCTCATCTCTAGCCATCTTGCCCAAATCCTTCTCATCAAAAATGGTGTACCCAAATATTCTATGTAAGATCTTCAGACATGGGTGAATAATATGGGAGGCATGGAAGGTGTTGGATTGGTATTCAAAATCATTTGTTATTGTATTCCACTAATGCATCTCAATATAATCCATAAGTCTCCTAGAGTCTAATATACAAATATCATTAGATGGGTCCCATTTGAATATTTGGTTCATCCTAGTTATGGTGATGAATTGGGGTTGGTTGAACAGTTAGAAGGTGATTTTGAAGTTTTTTTCCCTAATTTGACTCCGCTATAGGGAAGCTAGGAACTCCACGGTCATTCTCTTGTAGGTGTAACCCCACTTATCTATGGCATTGTTGTTTGGGCCATATAAACCAAAATCGGATTCAGAAGTTACATAAAGAAGGGCTTCTAACATCTTGTGATTTTGAATCATTTGATGTTTGTGATTCATGTTTAATGGGAAAAATTACAATATCACCTTTTTCTAGAAATTAAAGAACCAATGAACTATTGGGCCTTATTCATACTAATGTGTGTGGACCAATGAGTACAAAAGCTAGGAGAGGTTATAGCTATTTCAAAACCTTTACTGATGATTTAAGTAGATATGAGTATATTTACTTAATGAAACATAAGTCAAAATCCTTTGAAAAGTTTATAGAGATCCAAAATGAAGTAGAGAATCAACTTGGTAAGATAATAAAAGCATTACAATTAGATCATGGTGGAGAATATTTGAGCCAAGAGTTCAATGATCATTTAAAGAGTTGTGTGATTCTTTCACAACGTACTCCAATTGGAACACCTCAAATGAATATTATGTCAGAGAGGAGAAATCGAACTCTATTGGATATGGTTTGATCTATGATGAGTCTTGCTAACCTTCCAATATCCGTTTGGGAACATGCTCTTAAAACTGTTGCTTTTACACTAAATAAGAGTCCGTCTAAGACAGTCAATAAGACACCATATGAGCTATGGATAGGAAAAGTTTCTAGCTTGTCTTATTTACAAATTTAGGGCTACAAGGCTTATATAAAACATTTACAGCCTTATAAGCTCGCTACCAAAGATGAAAAATGTTTCTTCGTAGGTTATCCTAAAGAAACAAGGGGCTATTACTTTTACAACCGCTATGAAAACAAATTGTTTGTTGCTAAGGATGGTACCTTTCTAGAAAAGGATTTCATTTCCAAAAATCTAAGTGGGAGTAATGTATTTCTCAATGAAGTTCAAGTAGCGCAACAAACAGATATGGGTCAACCCATGTTAGAAGTAGAAGTACATGTACCATTGCCTGTGGTAGAGGTAGTGTATCCAATGTATAAACCCTCTCCCATGCATGACCTTGTACTAGAGGAAGAGAATTTAATGGTTTAAACTCATACTTCTCCACTCTAATCTAATTCGAGAAAAAATTCTTAAATAGTTGAGAAGGAAATTTCTCCTATTGTTGCCCCTCGTAGATCTAATAGACCAACAAATCCACCAAAGAGGTTTGTGGACTTCTTGTTAACTAAAAGTTTTGAAATAATAATTTTAGAACATGGGGAACCTACTAGCTACAAAGATGCCTTGGTAAATTAAGACTCTAAAAAATGGCTTGGAGCCATGAAATCTGAAATGGAATCCATGTATGTGAATCAAGTATGGGATTTGGTTTATTTGCCTGATGGAATTACACTTATTAGTTGCAAATGAATTTTCAAATTGAAAACAGACAAGGATAGAAACATTGATGTTTTTAAAGCTAGATTGGTTGCAAAAGGGTTCAGGCAGATTTGGTATTGACTATAATGAGATCCTTTCACCAGTTGGGATGCTTAATTCCATTTGGATAATCCTAGCGATTGTTGCTTTCTTTTATTATGAAATTTGGCAAATGGATGTCAAACCTGCTTTCTTTAATGGGTTCTTAAAAGAATATGTGTATATGACACAATCCGAGGGTATTGTGGATCTTAAGAATCCTAGGAAGGTGTGCAAGCTTCAAAAGTCTATTTATGGACTCGGAGTTGGAATCTTTCATTTGATGAGGCTATCAAACAGTTTGGTTTTCTCAAAATGAAGAAGAATCTTGTGTATACAAGAAGTTTAGTGGGACTAGCAGTGTCTTCCTGGTTTTATATGTAGATAACATATTACTCTAATGAAACGATATTCCCATGCTTGACTCTATCAAAGAATGGTTAAAGAATTGTTTCTCTTTGAAAGAACTTAGAGAGGCTGAGTAAATTTTGGGGTTCAAGATCTCTAGAGATAGATCTAAATGATTAATTGGACTAAGTCAAAGAACTTACATTGATAATGTTCTTAATAGGTTCAATATTGAAAACTTAAAAAGAGATTTTCTCCCCATGCAGCATGGTTTGTCACTAAGCAAGACACAATATCCTTCAAACATTAATGAGATTAGGCGAAAGAGTAATGTACCTTATGCTTTTGCTATAGGATCCATTATGTATGCCATAATTTGTACTCGACTAGATGTCTTATATGCTTTGAGTATGTGTAGCAGATACCGATCAAATCTAGGTGATGCGCATTGGAATGCAGCTAAGAATATTCTTAAGTACTTGAGAAAAACTAAGGATTACTTCTTAGTATATGGAGGTGAAAGTGAGTTGGTTGTTGAAGTTTACACGGATACAAGCTTCCAAATAGACAAAGATGATTTACGATCTCACTCTAGGTTCATCTTTCATCTAAATGGAGGGGCAGTGAGCTAGAAGAGTTCAAAGCAAACCACCATAGCTAATTCTAATACAAAGGTAGAGTACAATGTTGCAGCTGATGTAGTAAAAGAAGTAGTTTGAATGACAATATTGGTGCCATTGCTCAGACCAAGGAACTAAGATTACACCAGAAGTCCAAACATGTACTTGGGAAGTTTCACATCATTCATGAGATCATGGAAAGGAAGGATTTGATTGTTTCCAAGATTCACTCAGACGATAACATCACCGATCCATTAAATAAATCGTTGCCTCAACCTAAGCATGAAAGTCATACTAGGGGTTTAAGGCTTAAGCATATTGGAGAGTGGCTTTAGATGTGTACTATTTTATTGTAAAATTAGGTAAAAGCATAAAATACTTAGATATGTACGTTTATCTTTATCAATAAAGTGATTGTTCTTATTTAACTATGGTTTGGTGTTAAATAAAATGTCCAAAGTATTGTATAATAGTTGATAGATTTGTCAAATGCATGATTTGATATATCAAACCCTATTATGTGAATCGAAGTTATAAATACTATTAGTCCCTGGTCCGAATCATTAATATAGACATAAATGATTCATTCAAAGACTAGTTTGTAAGTTGATTGATAACACAGTTTCATGGGCTATGGGGACAAGGAGATGTCTAGTCATTTACCTAGATATGTATATTGATAAATATTGGATAGACCTACTTGATATTATTCAAAACATTTTAGGAATTTTATTTGTTATATTAAATGGATTCCTTGACATGAGTGCAACACTATTCTCATTTAGTGATTAGTATGTCTTTGACATTCTCAAACGTCGTGCCGTAAAAGGAGGTAATAAAGGGAATGTTTAGCTTTGCTAAAAGTTAAGTGGGTTTTTTGGTTATACAAGATTGAATAATTCCTAATAATTGTTAGGATTGGTGTGTTAGGTCTTTTGAATAGTAAGAACTAAAAAATGCATGGTGGTGCTCAAATGGATTAGGAGTTAATCATTTGTTTTGATAGTTTAAGCTCATATTTCGAGAAATGATTTGAATATTATTATGAATAATATGATATGTCATCATATTATAAAATTAGACATAATGATTCTCCCTTGCTTGAACTATTGTGCTCATGCATAACTTCAACTTGTCCTTCGTTTCCCACTTCACTTCTTTACTTTTCCCTTTTCCCTTCGCCCTTCACCCATTCATTCTCCCTTCGCCCTTCAATTTCACTTTAATTCCACTTCAGCAATTCGTTCGCGCAACACATAACATAAATTGAACCAGTTCTTCGTTCCCACTTTGCCCTATAAATTTCACTTCAATTCAATTCACACAGTTCTCGCCACTTTACTTTTCTCCGTAATATTATTGCAGTCAAGTTTCAATCAGTAGTAAGTGTTTATAGAATTACATGGATATTGGGATTAATTGAATGAGGTTGCTAAGTGTTGGGTTCAATCGTTTGGTCTTCTTCAATAGTTGTGCTAGTGTAATAGAATTTGATATAATTATCAGAATTTGACATATTGGTTAGAGAATTCTTGAGGCTTAGTTTTTTCCTCAACAGTAAACTCGTTTTTTTCCAATTACCTCTTAATATGTGGGTTTGTGCAGGTGACATTGGTCCTTGGTTGAGATGGGCTTATTATCTTTCACCAATGATGTATAGACAAAATGCTTTGGTAACTAATGAGTTTCTTGACAAACGACAGAGCACTGTAATTCCCTCTTCCTTAAATTACTAATCGTTTGAAGTTATTGCCTATATGAATGCTTTACTTAAATCTTTTCTTGACAAACGACAGAACATCCTTGATGTTCTCTTTTGATTAACTCCCACACTCTTATTTCAATGAAGCATTCTACCCAAGATATGAAGTGCAAGGAGAAACTTCTTCTTCAATAGGGCAAGTGATTTAGATTAAGAGCTTAAGAAAACTAGAAGTGGGAAATCTATCTCAATATAGCTTATGATCAAGTTCCAAGCTATAAAGCCGTTGAGAGAGTTCTTGATACCTTAGGGTTTGGATTAGAATCTCTTTGGAAGTAATTATTCATCACATGTATTTCATGGAACAAAGATTAAGAAGATATTCAAGTGTTATAGACTTTCTAATGTGCTCTAATGAGTTAGTGTGTCCTAATGTGTTCTAATTAGGTGTTCCATTAGAGGAGAGCCAAAGGGAGAAAATCTTCCTCACAAGATGCAATGTCCATGGAAGACTATGTGATGTGATTATAGATTCAGGGAGCTGCACTAACGTGGTTTCTACACTCTTGGTGGACAAGTTGGAGGTGCCCACTCAAATCCATCCTCAACCATATAAGCTCCATTGGCTTAGCAAGTCAAGTGACGTAAAGGTTAGTAAACAAGCATTGATTTCGTTCAAAATTGGCAATTATGAAGATCAAGTGCTTTGTGATGTTTGTCCCATGGATGCGTGTCATATTCTCTTGGGAAGACCTTGGCAATATGACAGATTTGTAAAGTTTGATGGAAGGACAAACATATATGTCGTGAGGAAGAACGCACAAGCCAAAGCATTTGCTTTGAAGCCTTTTATGGCACTAAAAACTCGTTCTAACAAAGATAATGGCAAGGGAGTGTTATTGGTGGATGGAAGGGAATTAGAGAAGGATGCGAAGGCCAAGGTTGACTATATGCAAAAGCTTCACACCCAAGTGAGAGAAAGAATTGAGAAGGTCAATGATATCTATAAGGCTAGAGCAAACAAACACAAGACTCAACATACTTACAAGGAGGGAGACTTGGTTTGGTTACACTTGAGGAAGGAAAGATTTCCTAATCGACGTAAGAACAAGCTTATGCCTAGGTGTGATGGTCCATTCAAAATCATCAGTAAGGTGGGTGATTATGCATATAAGCTTCAGTTGCCTGGAGACTATGGAGTTCATGCCACATTCAATATAGGCGACTTAGCACCTTATGTGCCTGATGATCAACTTCGAAGTTTGAGGACAAACTCTTTTGAAGAAGAGGAGGATGATATGATAGAGGATGCCAAATTCGAAGGATTGGTTGAAGCTTTAAAGAAGAATGCTACCATGGGAGAGTTGTTGGCTTATGGAGACACGAATCTTCTAGCCATCAAAGGGGAACATTTGCATGTGCATGATAACATGCAAATGTAAATGAGGATTGGTGGACATAGGGAATAAGTTGGTTTTGCCTATGAGTTTTCTCCCATTTCATTTGATAGGGTTTTTCTCATTTTAGGCATAGGTGTGTTTTGAACTTTCCATTTTCAGATTTTATGATTCTATAATGTGTGGAAGCCATGGAGGTGATGATTGATGGAAGGCCTTGATCAAAAGCTAAAATCTTGGAGTAATTTTCGAAGATTGAAAATTTTGACCAAGGAGGAAAATTTTAAGACAAGGGGAGGTGCTTGTTACATTGAGATGTGCTTATTACATCTTATCGGTGCTTTATTACGACTTAAGTGACATGGCAAGTGACATGGCATGGGTATGGACGTGGCTACACACATGGGATTGGATATTTAGTGTTTTACTTTAAATAAAATAGGATTAGAGTAGTTAATTTGTAATATTATCTTTTTAGATAGGATAAGATTCTAATTAAGATAAGATAGTGTTAGAGTTTTGGTAGGATTATGTAATAAATAGGTGGCATTATCCTATTGGTTATTAGGAGTCCTTTTAGAAGTAGGAGGCCTAGTCATAATATGATTGAAACTCTCAAGCTATGGGTATAAATAGATGTGCACCCAAGCTTGGAAAAATCAGATTTGGAGATTCTTTTCTATATATTCTTCAATAAACTTAGAGAGTTTGTTGTTTTTCTTTGTGTGTAACAAAGAGTTGTGAATTGGTGCTTAAAGCTTTAGATTCACGTGAGGAAGTGTAGGAATTGAGGGTGCTTTGCTTTAATCAATTCTTAAACTTTCGCCCTAGATTTTAAACCTTTGGTGCGTAGCTTTAGAGGGTTTTCTATCTAGTTCTATCCCTTTTGTGTGGATTAAGGTTTCAATACCTAGATTCACATCAGATGTTTTATTAGCCATGTTCTTATCTTTATTCAATCTTTAGATAGTTAATCATTACATTTTAAGTATTTTATTCCTTTAATACTCTTTTTAATGCCTATATATAATGACATAGTAGTGTGTTTAGAAACACATGTTTGATGAATACAAATTTTTAATAGCTGAAGAAGGCTTCCTAACTTTCTTTTGTGTGAGATTAGCTTAGTCTAGAGAATTAAAGTCATTGCTTTTAATTCAACATTGAGTGTTAATAAACTTAAGGGTTCAATAAAGTATCTTGTTGATTATCATCTATAATCAAAGCAAGAGAGATGTTCTTTGCCAAAGAGTCGAATCAGTTGGCCAAGAACTGCATCAATTGGTATTAGAGCAAGGAAAAGTTTTAGGCGATTGTGAGAGTTATGCTAAGAATTTTGACATGATTCTTTTTTTAATCAACTTTTAAGATCTTGAAGTTTTATCTTGAAAATTTTCATTGAATTTGGATAAGAGACACGTCCTGTTATAGAGAATGGCACGCGTGTAATAAAAAAAACAAGAAAATACAACTTGGTTGCAATAATTCGGAAGTTAGTTCTCTTGTTTCTTAGTTTGTTCATCACATAATTATCAGTTAGAGCATCCTTTGTACAGAGAAATAAGTTTTTATAAAGGAAGGAGCCTACGCTCAAAATTAAGAAAGCAAAACAATCAAGAAACACATAGTTCTTTAATGATGGTTGTGACTTTCACGGTTTGGTTGAGAAGTGTGAAACATTTGATGGCCCTTAAAAGAGAGGAATTACAAGACATGATAGCAATCTAATGAGTGACATTTATGTCACTCATCTATATCTTCTTAGCAAAGTTTCGTACTCTTTTTGACCCAAGTTTGTGCCATTTTGTTCCATTTCGAATTACTTTGTGGTCTAGGCTTAGGAGTATTCTTCGTGTTTTTGGTCCTATTTTCCTTGATTTCCCATATCTTCTCTACTTTAATGCGTGTTTTTTTGCTTTATGTAGGTATCTAGTTAGCTTAAACACAAGAACCAAGAAGAGGAGCCAAGAGATCGTTTGAGAATTGAACCAAGAGGCCTCTCAAAAAAAAAGACCTAAGCAATTTCTCCAAAGAAAGTCAAGTCGCCGCTTAGTTTAATGAAAGTTGACAGATAGAACAAAACAGGTAGAAAGTGGTTGAGAAGCAGGCGCTTTGAAGGTTGAGCGGGCGGTCATGGCTTAACTAAGTGTTTGCTCAGTTTACTAAAAATACAGAATTTCTCGTATGAGTTGGCACTTACTCTTGAACTGACCACCCGCTCAGGTCTACTTTGGCGAATTCTGTGATCTTTTCAAAATCTTCTAGAGGTATTCAAGGAGGCAAAAGAGGGAATGAACCATTAAGCAGTCATTAAGCATTATCCTTATCCTAGTTTAGAGTAGAGAAGAGAGCTCTAGGCTTTTGCATTTCTTTCATATTTTTCCTTAGATTATTTAAAGATTTTATGATCGATTTTTGATGTATTCAATAGAACTGAATCAAGGCTTGTTATAAATTAGTAATAATCTATAAACTCAGCATTTTCTTTCTCTTCTCTTACTTTATATTTTGTTTTTCTTTTGTTTTATGCTTTTATATGATTTATCCTTGTGAATTCTAGGTTTATTTCACAATAGTAGTTAGTCTTTGTTTATGATATTGTAGTATATCTTTCTTATTCAATTTTGCAATGTTTTTAGTTCTAATTATGAGTAGATATATTAGTTAGGGGATAGGGTGAAAACCCAATCCCGAGCATAGATGATGTTTAAAGCATGGAGTTGGTTTCTTAATGAATTTCCTTATGATTTGATGTCGGGTTTTGGTTGGAGCCTAGATTGGCCTTATAGGTTTCTTCCATTTGTGTTCCTAGGTCAAAGACATTGAAAATTATTGATTTAGGTAGTATCTCGGTGTTAAGTGTTATTGACTTTCGAGCTATTGGTTGTTGTGTTAATCCTATTATATTTCTAGGGATGCTTTAGAATATGATTAGGTGATCAATCTCAACTATAGTTCTTGCTTCCTTGAAGATGGCCAAGAGGTTGGTTCCTGGATGAAACTCCTTCCTTGTAGCATGTTTAAGGTTTGATACATATATTAATAGTTAGTTTGTGAGCCTCACATTATCTCATATTGAGTCTAATTTCCAGTTTCAGCTCATTTGTATTAAGAATTGCCATTAAATCCCTAACCTAAGCATCTTTACATTTTAGAAAAAAAACCTTTAGAATCTCATGATTTGTATTCTTAGTGAGATTTAACCCTTTTCTTAACTTATTTAAAACTAGGTTATAGACGAATTGCTGAAGTTTGGTAGCTATTAAGAGCCATTCCTTGTGGATTTGACCCTTATTTACCCATTACCTGTAATAGCTGAAGTCGAGGTTATTTGATAGTAGGTCTTGTGATGACAAATCTCTAACCCTACCAAATGGCACCCTTATAAGGGAATGTCATTTAGTATCGAGTCTTTAGTGGTTTTTATGAGTCTAATTCATTTTTATTTCATTTCATTTACTTCATTTCTCTTATTAAACATTGTGATTATTATTACTGACCTTCTACTTAACTTTGATTTTGTATGCCATCAAGTAGAAGTAGCAGAGCCTATCCATTTGCCCCACTGAATCCTAAGATAGAGCATGCAATTCGAGCTATAAGATGAGGGTAAAGAGCAAGAGAGGCAAAAAAGATAATCCAAATTAAACTAGCCCCACTCCTACAAAAGTAGAGTTAAGTCACAACTCATTACTTTGGTGGAAATCCATTCTAGAGCTTACCAAGTACAAAGTGGTAAAAATAGATCATTGAGGCAATATAGAGCTCCTAGAGCTTATCAATTACAAAGTGGTATAGTGCTACCCACCAAAAAGGCTAATAACTATGAGTTGAAGCCACCACTTATTACTTTGGTGGAAAGCCATCCTTTTTGGAGGGGAGAAACATGAGTCACCACATGCCCACCTAAATAAATTCATAAATTACTATGATACAATAAAAGAAAATGGGGTGACTAATAATTATATAAGATTGAGTCAATTCAAGTTCTCTCTCACCTAAAAACCTAGTGAATGGCTTGAGAAGATGGAGCCTAACTCTTTAAGGACATAGGAAGAGGTCACAAGAGCATTCTTACATAAATTCTTCCCACCATCAATGACAACTAAAATAATGATGAAAATTGTAAGTTTTGTGAAAGAGTTGATGAAATCTTATTTAAAGCATATGAACAATTTCTGTAATGGATTTTCTAAGAAAAACAAGACAAGTCTTGATATAGGAGCCGGTGGAGCCACAATGAGGTTGAGTCCAATCAAGGTTTTCAATGTGATTGAGCAGGCAGTCAAGAATTTTGCTGATTAGAATGAAGGTGAGAGGGTACAATCCTAAAGTGAAGGAAGGTATGAATTAGATTCTATTAGTGTACTTTGTTCTAAGTTGGATTCTCTTACTAATAGGATTAATAAGGTTGTGTTATACATTCCAATGTGTGGCATGCAATCTCAACAAGCACATAATTCTAATGCTCCTAAGTAGGTGTTGTTTAGTGATGTTTGTGGTGATTATGATCATAACCCCTTATAGTGTCATCTTCTAACCTGAATAAGTAATGCACCACCTAGCATACAACAGGTAAATGCCATGGACAATATGGCTCATAACCCAAAATTTGATCCTTAGTCTAACACTTAGAATCCAGGGTGGAAAGCTCACCCTAACTTTTGTTGGAGAAATGGGCAAAACCTGGGGAATGAGAACTTTAGTGGGAAAAATTAAGGGAACTTTCAATACCAAAGACCGAGAAATTTTAGTGGGCATAACTAAGAAAATTCCAAGGCAATAAGAATTAAAAGAACCAAGGGAAAGGAAGTTTTAGAGGACAAAGATATGGTAATTATGGGTCTTATTAAAATCATAGTAGGATTCAAAAATCCTAACCAACAAAACCCACCTAATTCTAATTCAAGACCTAGGCTTAATTTCACCTCAACTCAACCACCTCCTCAAAAGTTTAACTTATAGTCTTAAATAAAGAGTTTTATGGCCAGTTAAGTAAAGCAGAATAATGACATATAGGAAAGTTAGCAGTGTACTACACTCCTCACCTTCCACACATATACCTCAGGGTTGGGCGTGGATTGGATGAAATCTATCCACTTCATGGCATCTATGTTGATGTAAATATCATTTGCATCTATAAGGGTAAGAAGCTTGCATTGCTTTGGAAAATCTAGAGCATGTCTATAATAGTGACCATTACCTCCATGTGAATGTCACTAATCAACCTACCCCTTTTGTACTGAATGCACCGGGCTAAAAATTTTCCCCCAAAGTTGAGCATATCCCCCAATTTCATCCCTAGCAGTTTTTCCCAAATCTTTCTTATCTAAAACTACTAACCCTAATATTCTATGTAAGATCCTAAGATAGATATGAATGATGCAGGAGGCATGGCAAGTGTTGGATTAGTATTTTAGATCATTAGTTATTTGACTCCACCAACGTGTCTTAATATATTCCTTGAATCTTCCCATGTCTAGTGCATGTATATTGCTAGAGGGGTCCCCATTTGAAGATCTAGTTCAACCATTCTAAGGTGATAGTCTAGGGTTAGTTGAACAGTTGGAAAGTGATTTAATAATCATTCTCACCAATCAAATTTCTCTCTAAAGAAGTTAGGAATGGGTTAGCCTCTCATATGTGTAGTTCTTGAGATCAGAGAATTTGACCCACCCTAAGGCATTTAGTAATCCATAGAGGTCCTCTTTGATTCCTGATTTCTCCAAAGAGTTAGGTTATAGAATCTAGTGCTTAAGATAGTTCTATTTTTTATTTTCTCATAGTATGGTTTGTGAATTTGGTTGAAAATTTTCAACAAAGGAATGATAGGTTGTGAGGGTTGGGAGGATTGAGAAGCACTAGGAGCCTTAGAGGTCTTTGACTTCTTCTTGTAAAACATTTTTCTCAAAGTGATTGTATATCCCAAATTCGACAACCTAATTTCTCAAAATACAATTCACAACCAACTACAACACTAAAGCAAGCAACAAAATCACTTAACTATAATAAGTATCCTATGGTTTTCTACGTTCAACCTAAATTTACTAAGTTCTCCTAAACAAATAGTCCAAAATATTTCATTAATCAAGCCTAAAAATTACCACACTACTATATCTCAACAATGTAACAACAATTTTCAGCAAATTAACTTAGAAATCATGAAAAATCAAACAAGATTTTGAAAAAGAGTAAGGATGTAGAGAATATCAAAAATCTTAAAATGAAACTTACTCTAATTCATTCCTTAGTATGAAAGCCCAAGCTACGAACCTAAAATCACCAAATATTGAAAAAACAAACCAAAGGTTTGAATTTAGGGTTTTTATGAAGGTGGATATTTTCTGAAAATAATTATATCAATGTGTAAATCAATAGAAGAGGAAGAGAATAGTGGTAATTTGGAGAAAAATTATGGACAATTAAGTTAGTTATGAGGGAAATTGTGAGAGAGGGTTATGGAGTTTTTAGAGAGAGAATGGGTTTTGAAATGATAAAGATAAAGAAATGAGATAAATGGGGGAAGAAAGGGTCATTTTTACGTTAAAAGGAATCCGAAGCAGTCACAAAATGCGAGCTGAGTGGGCGCTTAGAAGGATTCTAAGTGCCCGCTCATAACCCTTCAGAGGCCATTTTTTTCCTCCTAAGCGGCCGCTCAAAAGGATTTTAAGTGACTGCTTAGTTTATTTAAAGGCCTCCTAACTTCCTTTTGAGAAAGAGCTTGGTACTCGCTTAATGCCCACTCAAACTCTCTCTAACCCTCATCTTCTTCCTTCTAAGTGGCCGCTCAAAAAGAATTTGAGCAGTGTTCAAGTATTTTTTCGGTGCAACTTTTCCTCTCGAGGGGGCGCTTTATGTCCCGCTTAAAGCTCTCTATCTGCTCCATCTTTTTTACCTGAGCGGGCACTCATGACGAGTAAAGCGCCTGCTCATGTATAATTTTCACACTTCAAAAACTTCTCTGCATTTTCTGCTGAATTCCTGTTTGGCACCGTCTTCAACCCAGACTTTCATCATTCCTCTTGAGTACTTCTACAACAACCTTTTCTCTTTCAAGGCTTTGTTTCCCGATGCATTATACCTGAAACATGGAAATCCATGCAAAGTTAATTCTAAAGCAAAAATCATGAATCTAAAAGAAAGAAAATGAAAGAAAGGTTACAAAACTCGGGTTGCCTCTCGCAAGCGCTCTTTTAATGTCACTACCTTGACATTATTTATGATTGTCATTTGTATGAGGTTGGATTGACCTCAAGCACTATAGAAATGATGTTCTCGTCCTAGTATCACATATTTCACACCACTATGTGGTCTTACACTATGATGCTACACTTCTCTATGAGTTCATCATTTCTACACTTTTGGTCCACTTCCTCTACTCTACATGACCTGTGAGAACACAAAGAGAAGCTTATCCCCTTTATATCATCAATTGCATACCCAATGGTCCTCAAATACTCATGAGTAAGGTCCATGAATAGAGTTGGTTTGCCACCATCAAGTTTGGAACTAATAACAATCGGGTACGTAGAATTCTCACCCAAAAATACATCGTAAGGAGATTAGAGTTTTTGTTTAACCTCAGGAGGCATAGATATCTCTTGCACTTCCTCTTTAGCTCTCATAGGTTCTACATGAGATATGGGAGCACCAATTGGGTTTTTATAGATAATGAGCTCTTCTTTTAGGATCTCAACTTCATTTTCCACTCTTCCCTCTAAGCTCAACTATACTGCATGAACTTTAGGCTCCCAGTAAGACTTTGAAGCCTTCCTCTCCATGATGCCAACATTAAAACACTCACTTTAGGCTAAAGAGATCATCATTGCCTTTTGGAGCTCAAACTCCCCCTCATCCTTCCCTATTTCAAAGGATAGCTTGTCTTTCTTTACATCGATAAATGCACCTGTAGTAGCAAGATAAGGTCTACCTAAAATAATAGGGGTTTAGGTGTCATAAGGGATACCATAACAATAAAATCACATGGGAAAATCAACTTTCCAACTAAAATAGTCACATCCATGAGCACACCTATGGGGTGTTTAGTACTCCTATCAGTAAGCTGCAACGTTATCTCTGTCTTGGACAAGGTCCTACAATACACAACCTCTTATAGACAAAAAGAGGCAGCTTTGCTAATTACGTGTTTTGCGTGTGATCTTTTAGTCATGTTTTTTGCCTTTCAATGACCCTGTAATGATTTAATATTTACACTTGTAATGTTGAGGAGCATATTTCTAATAGGTTTCGCGGGATTTGCATGTATTACTGGGATGAGTGGAGAGTAATTTATTTTCATTGCTTTGTTTCACTTAACATTTTCTAGATATTTTAAAACTGGTTTGGATTTTATTTGATAGGTAAATTTGGATTGTATGTTTGATTGAGTTTGGCATTATGAAGTTTTATTTGAAAGTTTTATGTTTTTCGCTGTAAAATTCTAATTAAAGCCTTAACTTTTGAACATGTGGCGGTAGCACAATAATAGTCACTTAGGGTTTTGGTTTTCTAAAAGGGCGAATCATTGAGGTGTTACATAAGCAATCCTTTAATTCATTTAATTAGTCTAGGTTAATTAGGCAATATGTATTATTAAATCCTTAGGTTTCTATAGTCAAGGTACAATGATATTTTTTGAGTTGGATTCTCTCTCTTCTAACCCACTTTATTTCTCTTCTCTGGTTTTTCCCCTTCTATTTTAAATGATTTCATCCAATTTCCCAATTTTAAACTTAAAAAATATGGTGAAAATGCCATTTTTCCATTATTATGTATATCTAAATACATCGCGCCCTATCTCTAAATTCCCTCTTTGATTGTGTTTGTGAATGTAGGTCCTCTCAAATGTTCTCTATGATGTTGAAGATATGAGTCTTTGATGAGTGACATTTATGGTACTCATTTGTATCTTAATAGCAAAGTTTTTTACTCTTTTTGGGACAAGTTTGTCCTATTTTATCCTATTTTCATTATTTTGTGCATAATCTAGGCTTAGGAGCATTTCTCGTGTTTTTGTCCTATTTTCCTTGATTTCCCATTATCTTTTCTACTTTAATGCATGTTTTTGTTGCTTGATGCAGGTATTTAATGAGCTCGAGCATGAGAACCAAAGAATAGAGATATATAGTGGAAAAGTTGAGAAGAGAAGCTAAGAGGCCTCTTAGAATATGAACCAAGAGGCCTCTCAAGAGAAAAAGACCTGAGCGGGCGCTTACTCTGTCACAAGTGGCCGCTCAATTAAATGGGAGTGAATAGGCAAAGAGCTATGAGCGAACATCAAGCGGTCTCCGAGGGGTCTCTTATTGGCCTAAGCAACCACTCTAAGTTGAACTGAGCAGCTGCTCAATGTTGAACTGAGTGGCTGCTCAAAGTTGAATTGAGTTTACTAGAACCAAAGTTGAGGCCTTATGAGTGGATGCTTGACTTTGTATTAAGTGCCCGCTTAGTTTTTTTCAGTAGTTATATGCCTAAACTCTTCTATAGGAATTGAGGAAACAAAAAGCACAAAGGACGAGGCTTTTGTATACAGATGCAGTAGTTTTAGACCAAGAAATATAGCTTAGGGTTTACTTTATTTTTCTTCCATAAAAACTTTAGATTTCTCATAGATTTTGCATCAGTTTTGCGTACTTTCATCGGATTTGCGATTATTGATTGTTAGACATCAATTCCATATTAATATAACACTATTTTCTTTCACTTTCTCTTGTTTTATACCTCGTAGTTTTAATTTATTTTCTTTTTTCGATGATTTATGTTTGATTATTATTAATTTCTCTTGTAGTTTGTTCATCATTATTCATTGTTTTGAAAGTATGTGTCGTTATGGAGTTGGTTTCTTAATGATTTATGGGTGATTTAATGTTGAGTTTTGGTTGGAGTCTAGATTAGCCATTTAGATTTCTTCCATTGCTTTCTTAGGTCAAAGACATTGAGAAATGCATATTTAGGTAGTGAAGTGACGTTAAGTGTTATTAACTTGCATGCTATTTGAAGAATCAATAGGGAGATGGAATATGATTAATTATACTCTAGAAGGGGGGTGAATAGAGTATAACCGATTTTCGCGTTCAGGGTCTCAAGGTATTGAACTGACTTTCAAAGGCGAAATATAAGCGTTAAGGCTTATCTTTGAAACTGGACGTCAAAGCCTTGAAATTGGTTTCAAAGGCTTTTGCTCAAGCTTTGACTGTTCGCTTCTTTGATTGATGAGCGAAGCAAACATAAAACGTAAGCAATGAAGGCAGAAATGAGATGAGACAAAACACGGAGATTTGATACGAAGTTCGGCAACTAATTTGCCTACGTCTCCGCCTAGGGTTGTCCAACCCTTAGGATTTAACTTCCCTTAGAGACCTAAAGCACCCTAGAAGATCTTAATCCCCATAAACTACTCCAAAGCACCCCAGCTACACTTTAGCATCTCAGATCCTAGTAATACAAAGCTCTCTCTTTTTCTATACGTTTGAGTATTATGGGTATACTCTTAGTATAGCACTCTCTCAAAATATTCTTTTAAACACTCAAGAGATTATACTTTGATTTTCTCTCAATCTAAATACAAGATAAAGTTTATGGAACTAGAGAGAAAATAATGAAGCTTTGTTGATGTGCTTGTGACTGAAATTCACGATTAAAGCTTCTACTCTTTACTTTTTATTTCGTTGTGTCTCACGTTGTCTCTCTGCCTTTCTTCAGCTTCAAAGCTTGGAATATATATTGAACTTGATTTCAGGCCGTTGAAAGGAGGCTCAAAATAGGCTGCTGAAAATCTGATTTGACTTCAATACTTTTAGCAATATTTCCTCCAATATGGTTGTAGAGAATAATTCATTTTGGCTGTAGAAGATTGATATCATTGAATATATTACAGCAAGATTATTTCCACTTTATTTGCTGCACTTTGAAGCTTCAAATCAGATTTCGTCTTCCATAACCACAATGCTTGAATTTAGGTATTTACCAAAATTAACTTGAACAATCTTCAACATATATGAGCATCACTTATTTGCTGAAAATAAGAGATATCTTTGACAGTAAAATCATGTATAAATAAATTAGGTTAGAGCATAAAATAAGTGAAATAGGGAAAGGATAAAACACAAGATTTAGGCAATTAGAAGATTCTTATCCTTTGACAAAGTGTTTGAACTTTGCTGACTGTTTTGAGACGTGGCTCAAGCTTTTGAAGACGTGGCTCAAGCTTTTGAAGACGTGGCTCAAGAGTTATTCTCGTCCTTTGACAGAATGCATAAAGCTTTGCATTATAGCTTCCATTACTTCCAACACATTGTCAACTCTACGTATTTTGGTTTCCATCATGTTTTCAACTCTATTTGACTTTGCATTTTGACTTCCATCATTAAACATAAAAACATTAGTAATCAAGGTGGAGTCTTCACTATTAATTATTGATTTAAATTTATTGTGTTGCTTGGATGCTTTAGAATACGATTAGGCAAGAAATCCAAATTGTAATGCCCTTTCTTGAAGATGACCGAGAGGTTGGTTCCTGGTTGAAATCCCTTCCTTGCAACATGGTTAGGTTTGATTCATAGATTGATAGTAAGTTAGTGAGCCTCACATTATCTCATTTTGAGTCTAATTCCCATCTTTAGCTCATTCATGTTAGGAATTGGTGTTGAATCCCAAACCTCTAGCGCTTTTACCTTCATAGAACAAGTCCTTTAGAACCTCGCAATAGATTTTAATTAGATTTAGGCTTAGTCTTTGCTTTAATTTGAGCTAGCTTGTAGTTGAACTGCTAGAGTTTGGTAGCAATTCGAAGTCATTCCCAATGGATTTGACCCTTACTTGCCCATTACTTGTAATAGGTGAAGTCGAGGTTTTATTGATAGTAGGTGTCGTAAAGACAGATATCAATCCCTATTAAATGGCGTCGTTGCCGGGGAAAAGCATTTAGTATCGAGTATTTGGTTATTTTTACGAGTCTAGTTCACTTTATTTTATTTTATTTCATTTTCTTTCTCATTTTCAGAGAAACAAGAGTCATTGCAAATAGAAAAATGAGTCATTGTCAGTGCTAACCCTTTGCTTAGCTTTGGTTTGTATGCCATCAAGCAAGATCAGCAGAGCACAACCTTTAGCTCAACTTAATCTTGAAATTAAACGTACTATTAGAGCTATAAGAAGAGGGTTGAGAGAAGGAGATAGCTCATTGCGAATAGAGTTTGAAGAAGCTAATTTCAATTCATCTAGCCCTATTCTTGTAGAACCAGAGTTTAGCAAAGACTTATTTTTAACTCACTCAAATCCTTTATTCAATATGGATGATGGTACAGATAGACCCCTGAGGTAGTATGGAGCTCTTGGAGCTTACCAAGTCCAACATGGTATAGTGTAACCCACTATAGAGGCCAATAACTTTTAGTTGAATCCAACATTAATCACTCTATTAGAAAGACATCCTTTTGGAGGAGAGAAACATGAGTCACCTTATGCGCACCTTAAGCAGTTCATAAGTTACTATGAAATAGTAAAGAAAAATGGCATGACTCGGGATTATATCAGATCGAGTCTATTCTCTCTGACGGGTAAATATAGTGAATGGTTTAAAGATAGAGCCCAATTCTTTGAGGACATGGGAGTAAATGACTAGAGCATTCCTACACAATTTCTTCCCACCTTCAAAGGCTACTAAAATAAGGAAAAAAATTACAACATTTCGTGAAAAAGGAGATTAAACTCTATTTGAAGTATGGGAATGTTTCAAGGGTTTGATTGAGGCATGCCCATACTATGGAATGGAGAAGTGTTTACTTCTTCATAGATTTTACAATGGACTATCTCAAGAGAATAAGACTAGCCTTGATGTAGGAAACGATGAAGCTATAATGAGATTGAGCCCAACTAAAGCATTTAAAGTTATTGAGCAGGCGGTTGAAAATTTTGCTGATTGGAATAAAGGTGAGAGACTGCAAACAAAGGGAGGAGGAAGGTATATAGTAGATTCTATTAATATACTTTCTTCTAAGTTAGATACACTAACTAATAGAATTAATGAAGTTGTTTTGAAACGTCCTATATGTGGCATGTAATCCCCGCAAGCATCTACTACTAATGCTCCTATATAAGTGTTATTTTATGATGATTGTGGTGATTATGATCATAACCCTATGCAATGTCATCTACTAACTTCTATAGGAATGAACCTTCAAGAATATAATAGCTTATTTCCATGAATAATATGGCCCCTTACCCCAAATTAGATCCATACTCAAACACCTTTAACCCAAGCTGAAGAACTCACCAAAATTTTGGTTAGAGAAATGGGCAGAAGGGTAACGAGAACTTCAATGGGCATAATTAGGGAAACTTTCAAAAAAAAGGGATTGGGAATTTTATGGTCAAAATAAAGGGAATTTCCACACCAATAAGAACTACGAGAACCAAGGTCAGGGTAATTTTAGAGGATATAGGAACTATGGGCCAAATCAGAATCAAAAAAGGTTTTAAAACCAGAATCAAGGCCAATTCCAAAATCCCAACTAACATAACTGATGTGCTCATTTTAGAGCATGTTTACTACCTCGTTTTAGTGTCAAATCTTGTAGTTTTATATTGGTTTTATGCATATTATGCTTAATTTCATCTTGATCTTGTCTTCGAGTTGTCTTAAGTTCATTTCAGGTACTTTTGATGATTTCAAGGTGAAATGTGATGCATTCGAGCCTTTGACACGCGTATCATAGCTTGGGAAAAATGTTTCAAGTCACTTATGAAGATCCCATGGAGTGCAGAAAAGGATAAAAGTGAAAAGAGTAATGCATGGTCTCAGATTCGACCGAATTTGAGACATATTCGGTCGAATGAGTGACAGTCCTCAGACCATTTGACCCTTGGTCACTAGGAATGCCGAATGGAACTCATTCGGGCAAATGAGCTTCCATTCGGCCGAATCAGCCTCTACATTCGGGCGAATAGTGGACAGGGATTGATTCTTTGGAGCCTCTAGAATGGGCGAATGGAAGTGCATTCGGGAAAATGGAGCTGTATTCGGCCGAATGGGACTTGAATTCGGTCAAATGGCAGTGTTTTCTCCGGAACAACTACCTCTTTTTAGGGTCAGCCCATATGCATTTTAGGGTTTTCATAGGTTTTTCATGTTTTGTTATAAATACCCCTCCCTCTGATGAGAGGGAGGGCAGCTAGGTTTATATATTTTTATGCACTTTTAGTTTTCGGTTTTCAGTTTTCTCAACACTTTGTCGTTCATATTCTGATCGTGGATAATACATTGAAGCTTTTGTGAGTTTTAATCTATTCCTTTGCTCTTAATTCATTAGCTTTATTTCATTGCATGTTTAGTTTTGTATTTATCGTTTATTAGCATAATTTCTGATTTGCTTTCATTCTAGTGATTTCCTTCCATGTTCGTTTCATTTGCGTTATTGAATATCTTTATGTTGTTAAGCATGAATATGTGTGAGTAGTTCTTTTAGGGGTTTTGATTGGTGAAACCCTAGGAAAGCTATGATCTTTATTGCTTAAGGTTGTAGGAATGATGATAATAAGTAGTTTCGGAATCTAATGTGAATCTTGTCCTGCCACTCCTTTGGAGACATAGGGCGATTATAGGTCGTTTGTTGTGATTTGTGGAATCACCAACTTCCTCTCGTATTCTTGGATGTCCATGCTAGTTGTTATCAGATTTTCTTTAACCTATCATGTTCAGTTTTGAAAGCTTCATTCCTAGGGTGGATCTAATCTTGTCCCCGTTTTTCTCTATTTGATTTACTTCATGATTTATCATTATCTATGTTCTTGTTATTAGTTTAGTTATTTCCAAATCCAAATAGTCTAATTGTGTTAAGAATTTAAGTCTTGATATCCTTTGTCCTCGTGGATCGACCCCCTACTCCACTATACTCGTATAGTTTGTAGGTTGGTATAAATTTTGTTTGTATAACTAATCTTTTAGTAAAAAGACCTAAAAGACGGTTATCAAAATGGCGCCGTTGCCGGGGATCAAACCCGGGTCACCAGCGTGATATTTAGACTTTTCTGTTCTTAATATAACTTTATTTCATTTTATTTCTATTTTTGTTTTTCTTTTTGGTTGTCTTTGACTTTGCTGTTTGCATGCCCCATAGCACGCGTAGGTCAAACCAGCTAATTACCCCTTATAATCTTGAAATCCAACGTGTGAGTAGACAACGCCCTTCAAAGCACACCTCATATTCTGTCCAAAACCCATCCATATCCATAATGGCCGACGAACATCAATTGTTTCGTCAATTCGAAACTCCTGGCTCATAAGAGTTCCAAGGGGGTGTAGTACTTCTTGTTGCCACTACACCTTACCAAATACACCCTCAGTTCACAAGAATGGTTAAGGAAACACCATTTAGTGGCTTAAGAAATGAATGCCCTCTTCAATACCTAGAGGCATTCTTAGATATTTGTGGACTTATCCTTAAGAGATTAAATGGTTTAGACTTAAATTTCATTCGAAAAGAATTTAGGATGGACTTTTGTTAATGTATACAAGACTATTGTGATTATGACCGTTAGCTAAGCACCCCACCTTTTCCTTAGTTGAGTGAAATCCCTAGGATTAGTATTTACAAACCCAATGGTGAGGAAATCTTTTGAAGCCTTCAACATGATTTGCATTGAGTGGCAAGGATCCTTAATTTGTCATGCTTTGATCAAGAACTTGACTTTTACCTACCCAAGATAGCAACTGAACTACTTAGGGAAAGACAAAGGCACTCTTGAACCCATTTCCTTTCTCCCTACATTCTTTATTTCCTATAAATTGTTATCTTCTTGAGTCTATATTCCTCCATAAATTACCAATTAATAGCCATTAACCTAATATGATCCTACACTACCTCATTTTTAATTTGCTTCTTTGGCAAGAAAATATTATTAATGTGTTGATGGTGATTTAGGAATTATAAATCTTAAAAGGGTAGCATTAGTCTCTTTTCAAATAACATCTGTTAAGAGTTATTCATCCATTATAGACTCTTTTAGTAATTAAAAGAATCAAAAATAAAAAAAAAAGGAAAAGAAAAATATCAAAAAAGTTGTATAGAAAAGAAAAAAGAGAGAGAGATGGGAAGAAATAAAGAATAGAAGAAGTGGGGTAAGAAGGATTTGTCGTGTTTTCTTGGGAATCTGAGAACCAAAAAAGCTCATATATATTCTTAAATAAGCTTGGGGGAGAAGTCTAGTTGATGTTCTATTGAATATGAGGGCTCATGGCCTTGAAATGAGGTAAAGGTTAAGACCATAAGAATTCCATTGTTTATGAAGCTAAGCCTCACACCATTACCCAAGCCTTTCCTTATTTTGTCTTAGTTCTTTCCTTTCCTTATTTTAAATCAAAGTCTTTTCAACTCTAGGAAGTTGAGTTATTGTTGGTGTAGGGAGGTAAAGGTCAAGCATATTGAGCGATCATGGCAATTAAGATGTCGAGTCATAAGTCATAACAATACTTTTTATTTGTTAACTCCCTCAAAGAGTAATGAGAAGCTAATCCCTTACAAATGGAAATAAAGCTTTGGAAGAGTGTGGTTGTGTCTTAGTTTGATACATGAAAGCTATAGTTTCCTACTCTTTCTTGGCTATCATTTATTCATTCTTATGCACTCTTTGCATGTTTTTTCTTACTATTTAGAAAGTTGAATATCCATCACGACGGTGTCTCATAAATGCCCACTTGTTGCGTCTTATTTTTACTTCTTTTTACTTCTTTTCATTTTTTTTAGTTTCACTCTTTTTAGTCCTTAAAATGCTTGTCTTATTCTTTCTTTTATTTTGAGAGTTATGGGTTAACTCCTAAGAAACCCTTATGAGAGCACACTCGTCATCCTAAGCAATTAGGGGGTTTAAAGGGCTTGTTGATTGCTGCTAAAATCAACCATGATTCCTACGAAAGTGAGTTAGGTTTATTGTTTTCCTTAGTGTAGTTAGTGTTTAGTGATTTTTATCCTTTGTCCTAGAGTCTTGCTCGAGGATGAGCAAGAGCCAAGCTTGGGGGAATTTAATGAGCGACATTTATGTCACTCATTTGTGTCTTCCTAGCAGAGTTTTTTATTCTTTTTAGCACGAGTTCGTCCTATTTTATCCTATTTTTCATCATTTTGTGCATAATCTAGACTTAGGAGCATTTCTCGTGTTTTTTCCTGTTTTTCTTGATTTCCCTTTATCTTTTCTATTTTTATGCATATTTTCATTGCTTGATGCAGGTATCTAAGGAGCTCGAGCATCACAACCAAAGAGTGGAGATGTATAATGGAAAAGCCAAGAAGAGAAGCCAAGAGGCCGCTGTGAATCTGAACCAAGAGACCTCTCAAAAGAAAGAAACATGAGCACGCGCTTACTCTGTCACAAGTGGCCCCTCAGTTCAGTGGGAGTGAACAGAAGAGAGCTATGAGCAGACGTCAAGCGGTCTCCAAGGTGTTGCTTATTAGCCTAAGCGGCCGCTCAAAGTTGAATTGAGTTTTCTTGAACCAAAGTTGAGGCCTTATGAGTGGGCGCTTGACTTTGTACTAAGCGCCCGCTCAGTTGTTTTTAGCAGTTCTGTGGCAAGCTCGAACTCTTCTACTAGAATTGAGGAAATAAAAATCATGAAGGACGAGGCTTTTAGATACAGATAGAATAGCAGTAGTTTTAGACCGAGAGATATAGCTTAGGGTTTACTTTATTGTTTTTCCAACTAAACTTTTAGATTTCTCTTAGATTTTGCATCAGTTTTGCGTACTTTCATCGGATTTGCAATCATCGATTGTTAGACATCAATTCCATATCAATATATCAGTATTTTCTTTCACTTTCTCTTGTTTTATATCTCGTAGTTTCAATTTATTTTCTGTTTTCGTTGAATTATGTTTGATTATTGTTAGTTTCTCTCATAGTTTGTTCATCATTATTCGTTATTTTGCTAGTATGTCTCGTTATCTTGATTATTTGATGTTTTCTGTTACTAGTCATGAGTAGTTAGATTACTTGGGGGATAGGGTGAAAACTCAATCCCGAGCATGGATGATGCTCAAACTATGGAGTTGATTTCTTGATGATTTATGTGTGATTTAATGTCATGTTTTGGTTGGAGTCTAGATTAGCCATTTAGATTTCTTCCATTGCTTTCCTAGGTCGAAAACATTGAGAAATGCAGATTTAGGTAGTGAACCGATGTTAAGTGTTGTTAACTTGCATGCTATTAATTATTGATTTAAATTTATTGTGTTGCTTGGATGCATTAAAATATGATTAGGCGAGAAATCCCAATTGTAATGCCCCTCCTTGAAGATGACCGAGAGGTTGGATCCTGTATGAAATCTCTTCCTTGCAACATGGTTAGGTTCGATTCATATATTGATAGTAAGTTAGTGAGCCTCACATCATCTCATTGAGTCTAATTCCCAGCTTTAGCTCATTCATGTTAGGAATTGGTGTTGAATCCCTAACCTTTAGCGCTTTTACCTTCATAGAACAAGTCCTTTAGAACTTCGCAATAGATTTTAGTTAGATTTTGCCTTAATCTTTGCTTTAGTTTGAGCTAGCTTGTAGTTGAACTACTAGGATTTGATAGCTATTCAACGTCATTCCCTGTGGATTTGACCCTTGTCCATTACTTGTAATAGGTTAAGTCAAAGTTATGTTGATAATAGGCGTCGTGACAATTGATATGTATCCCTATCAATTTGTATGATGAGTCCTTTGAAAAGCTCTTTACCCTTTTTTTTATATGCTCTAAACCCAAAGATTTGAGTTGTCCTAATTGTCCATTATTTTTCAAAACGTTCTTGTTTATCTCTTTTGTTCTTTACTAATGATTTAGTTCTGTATAAGACGAAAAGATTTAATTGTCCAATGTTTATCCTAACTTAAAGGGGGATTTTATTTTTCAAGGTCACAAACGTCAAGGTGTTAATTTTCCTTATTTAATCCATTTTTTTTACTTTGCACTTATTTTCTATTTTCAAATTATCTAAAGTTCGAGCCATTTTCCCTTATTTTATTCCTTTGCTCAATGTTGTTCTATCTAAGGAATTGTTGACCCTAGAAGTCCTGGTTCATCCCAGGGAAACACAAGTGAGCATCTGTATAAAGCAACAAAGCAGCAAGAAACCAAGGAATCCTAGTGAGAAATATATGCATGAAGACATCAAGGTGCATCCGCTTCATGTTTCCATCAAAAAAACAGTTAATTGTACAGGAAACTTCAATAATTTGAGTACAAAATAAAACTCCATATGAACAATACATGTCAGGTCAATGCACGTTTTAAAAAGGCCAATTCTCTGTTTTCCATTTTCCTATTCACTGCCACTTTGCTTAGAGTATAATGTAGCAACAAAGATCAATTGCTCAAAATATTTCTTAAGAAACGATACAAATGCCCCAGCAGATTTTGTCCAACTGACCAATAAGTGTGATTGTCGTCTTTATCGTCTTTGGACGATGCCATTCTCGTACAAATATTCAACAAATTCATCGATGAGATATGGCCAAGCACCCTCAGCATCATATTTTGACAGCTGTGGATCTACTGTCTGCAACAAAAGTGAGAAGATGACCACTTGGATCAATCCTCTTCCACGAAGGAAGCAAACTGCACATTTTCAAAGTGTTGGCCCAATAGATAGGCTACCCCTCTATGAATATTATGCACCTAATATATTCTAAACAGAACTTTGATTTCGAGATAGATTAATCCTCCAAAAAAAGGGGGAAACAACTTGAGAAGCAAAAACATATGCATCTCACAGAATGTCAACAAAATCTGAAGTGATCAATGATCATTTGATTACTGAAATTACATCATGTCCCCCTATAAAGACAATGATAATTAATGGTGTAGGATATATGTCTGATTGCAGCTAAAGCTTTGTATGCTCAAAGCCAGATTTATAAACTATCTCAGTTTTTGATAGATATATGGGACTACAGGAAATACAGATGGCTAAACTTCATAAAAAGTTAACCACACTGTGACAAGATATTGCACCAGTTCAATCAGTATAGATCTTGTCAAAATAGAGGCAAATATTGAAAAATTAAGGTTCTTACTCTTACAAACTCCAGTAGCTGACCCCAGGTGTCTCTTGAAATTGCTTTATTATGCCGGGCCTAGGATCAAAGACACAGTAAGATATGATGGAGACAGTTGGAGTTTATTTTTAAATTAATGACCAACTACTAATGCACTTATTGGTCAAGAAAAAGAACATAACAATCAATTGTACAACAATCACCAATTCCAACGCCTAAACCTCTGACCTAAACCAATTCAAACCCAGAGCTAGATACTCATCACAACAAGCATCAATATATTCTAGAGGGTAAATATGAATGTTCAGATCTTGGATAGCTTTTTGAGTTGTTCACTACCTCAGATTCAAGATAACTCACAAATGCTGGATCAAGAATATCCATCTCACTAGGATTATGCTGAGTAATATTACACTCAGTCCACAAGGTTGACTATAGAAAGAGAAACTTATTGACCAGTACACTACAAACCATTTTGGAAATACAGAATCACAGAAAAGATAACTGCAGCGCACTTAAGGGACAAAATTTTTGTCAAAAGAAAACTGCACTTTACTAAATATTAGCTACTTCACAATAAATAATGACTACAAAGACTTTAAAAGCCGATTTGATCTTTTTTTTTTTTTAAATTATAAGACCAAAGACAAGTGAATCTTTAACTCCATTACGGACTATATATGAACAATGTCAAGAAACATGCTCCAAACCCATATATAAAGAAAATATCATGAACAAACACATGAAAGTGATGAAACTCTTACAAGCCAGAGTTGTTAGTATGCAAGGAATGTGGATAGACCACCAATCGTGGCAACATATGCAAGGCGAAGGAGCAACAAGAAGAAGAAGTAAGCAGCAGCAATGGGAACGTGTGTTGAAGATAATTGCACTCAGTAGACGTAATAGACACTTGTATATTAAGGAAAGTTGTTAGTTGGTTATGTGGTTGCATGAAACTACAAGAATAATAATTATAGGGAATCTTTTTCTGTTAGAAGCTTGAGTTGTGAGGGGAAACCGTGATTGTATCAGAAAAACTACTTTGTATTAAGGGAGAGCACCTTCCTCTCCAAAGAAGGTTGAGTATCTATGCTATTTCTTGATTTCCTACTTACATATTCTTCCATTTATACATACAATTGCCTGTTAAATACCGCACAAACCCAGCACAATACTTGGATTTCAAGACCACAAACTCTAGACGATCTAGACTCTAGATGCTTGGACATCTCTTTTACTGAACCAAATTTAAATTACTAGACCAAATTTTCATCATTTCTTATCACATATAATACCTGCAAAAACTGACACCAGTGTTCAATCAAAGGCCAATGCTTCTCAGCAAATAGTAATTGCCACATCCCAATAGCTGTATCCAATGCCAGAGACTTCTGACCCTAAAATTGCAAAATGATAGGATTCTCAATTGATTGACATGTTTAGAGAAACTTAGAATATCAGTTGGATAAGAAAATAAAAATTTTAGTCTAGCTTGAAAAGAATGCTAAGAAAATAAAAATTAAATGATTAAAATCAAACATTAAAAATAAATTGATGCGGAATCTGCAGCGGTGTGCACAGTGCTCGCACCCGGGTACAAAACGCATGCATTTTACATATAAAATGCAAGGATTTTTCCACGTCAGCAAAAGAAATGAACATCCTATAATAAAGCAATGAAAATTGTCAGTTTCAAAATTTTCCCCCATTAAGCACAATGATTACGGTTGGATTTCCCACGCAACATGACTATTTGGATTTTCCACGCAACACGTTCCCCGGTACTCATGAATGAATTTTTTTTCCTTGTAATTAATGGAATTTGCTATTTTATGTATATTTGTTACTAATGTTTATTAGAGATAAGTTAAATATTGATTACAATTGAGTATATTGTTCATTCTGTTTATATGTAATGTTCATTATATGTGAAGTTTATTACGAAATTTTCAGTGCCTTTGAACGTAATGTTTAGCACCTTAAAAGTGTATGTTTAGTGCCTTTGAACGTAATGTTCAGTGTCATTAAACATGATGTTCATTGCCTTTGAACGTAATATTCATTGCCTTTGAACGTAATGTTCATTACCTGTGAATGTAATATTCATTGCTTTTGAACGTAATCTTCAGTGATTTTGAACATAATGTTCATTGGCTATGTATGTTCAGTTCCTTTGAACGTGATGTTCATTGCAAATGAACGTAATGTTCATTGCTTTTAAATGTAATGTTTAATGTTCATTTTAATAAATATGTGTACAGTGCGTATACATTCACAATGCAAAAGTTCAAATTTAAAAATAATATTACAAAGTTTTTTTCGTGTATCTTTTACTAATGTGCAAATTACAAAGCACTGATAATGATTTCACCTAGAAAATAATGAGTATTACGCATCCCAATGTTCATTGCCTTGTAAAGAAAGTTCATACTGTTTAATTCATGTGAATATATGTTAATGTTCATTGTCTTTGTACAAAATGTTTATTCAAGTTGTATATAATGTTCATTTTTGCAATACATAATGTTCATTTTCGCAATAATTTCTTCACGAATGTTCTATGTTCATTTTGATAATAACTAATGTTCATTGCTATAATACTTAATGTTCATTTGCATAATATATAATATTCATTACAGAAGTACAGAATGTTCATTTTAATAGTATGTATACAGTACATGTACTATTCCCAAAGCAAAAAGTTCAAATTTATTTTGATATATTATATTCATTGTTATAATACTTAATGTTCATTCCCATAATATATAATGTTCATTTCATAAATACATAATGTTCATTCAATAGTATGTGTACAATACGTGCACTATTCTCAAAGCAAAAAGTTCAGATTTTATAAGAATAGTGCCCGTAATCATTTTAATCTCTCGTCATTACATCCATACTTTTGCCATTTTCCCACTTGTTTTCCCAATGTAATGAACCTGTCATTTTTTCCTCTACTTTCCTTTGCTGGCATGGGTCAGCTAGGATCGGTGTACTATCTAATTTGTGCGGAATCTGATCCAAGATCATCACTACTACAATTTTTTAGCATGACTCAATAAAAGATAACATTAATAAATATTAAAAACAAATTACCTTTTCTTTAGCCCACCCAAATGCAAACATGTATATATCATGAAACTTTTCTGCACAATTGCAAAGAAGCATAGATTATCAATACAGGTGATCAAGAAAAAACCATTCTCCAAAGAAAGGCTAAGAAATAAAAAGGATAAAGTGACACATAAAGAAGACTAGAAAAATTTGTCACATACGATCATCTTTCAATTCCGAACGAATGTACGGTATTCTATCCCTAAACTTCTCCAAGGAGTCAATCCTGCTGCAAAAAATTGAGCTTAGATAAGATATGACAATTATATGAAGGTCAAACCAAATGAATAACCAACACTTGCCCTAGTGATTGCAATCCACCAATAAACTCCTGCTTTGAATATTCACACATGGTTGCAGCCTTCATATGCCAGGAGATAACCAACTGAAGCAACCATGAATTAGGAAATAATTGTCAAAAGTCAATTGAAGAAATCATAACTATAAAACATATAAAATAGAATAAATAACGAGCTAAATGCGACCCATATGTGTAGTTGATATCCTATCACAAAATACATTGGTTAAAACTAACCATTCTTAAACACACAACCACCTGTAGCTTTTTTAAACAATATTTACTAAAAGCCATCCTTCGATGTAGTTTTTATTTGAAGTCTCCCCTCTAGTCTAATGAACCTTCACTCACAAAACCTCGTCTAAGTGACACCTAATGAGGAAAAAATCATAACCCCACAAAAATGAACCCTTGGGCATTAGACAAAGACAAGGAAAGATATCCAATTGATGCATCATCATTATCTTGATAACCCAAAACAGGCAGACCGTGAGCAAGGTAGTTAGGTTAGATGTATGCAACATTACCTTACTATATTAAAGAATATATTTCCATTTGACCCTTTCTCAAATTTGTCACAAAGTTTACAACATCACAACAAATTGAAGCGCATACCATTAAATGAGTCGATTGTTAAGAATCCACTACAATGTAGAAGTCAGAAAATGATAAATTTACAAGATCAATAGACAAAACAAAGAATAAAAATAAATCAAAGAGAAAATAATAAAACTCCACTAAGGATCAGATAATGTAACTCGGTGTTCATTACATTAGATATTTTAGTCTTAAAAAGCGACATAAGCTTCTGTTTGTCGTGTTTTGTTGTTGCCTTGGCTGCTTGGGGCAGCAGCTTTTGTTAGTAAACTTTATTATTAACTTTTGATGATAAAATTTTTATTGTAACAATTTTTTTTTTTTTAAAAAAACAAATACTCTACAGTGTACATGCATATAACCGACGTTGCACTAATACGAGTCCAGATACGGAGACGGGAACGGGTACAAAAAACGGCAAAACCAAAATTTCTAAAAAGGGGTACGGCAAATTAAATACAATAATCTAGACGTGCTTATATTAAAAATTTTCAAATTTATGCTATTTTAAGAAGACATAACATTTAAATGTTATCATAAGAGCTATATAAGGCATTTATATAAAAAAAAATGTATATTGTCTATAGAATATAAAAATTAAAGATACATTTAAAGTCAAACATAGTCGCTAAAAGCTTGTAGACTTGTAGTAGTTGATATGCTTGGATGGCTTAGAATCATCAAAAACGGGACACGTGGGAACAAAAAAGCACTGGCGTGGGGGATGACGATCTTCCAATTATACCCTGATAGAACCCCTCATGTTCTCTTCTTTTATACCCCCTCAGCTCCACCCCCCCCCCCCCCCCCCGTAACTTCCTCCTTTCCCTCTTCTCTCTTAATTCCCTTATCTCAACCTATATCTCTCTCTCTCCTCTTCAAACTCTAACCATAGCCTCCAACCTAAACCCGACTTCTAAGCATATACATGTTTTGGTGGTCTGCTCAATTTACATTTCATAGCATTTGGGCTTCTGATAAATTCGGACCTAGCTTCTGAGTATCAAGTATGGCTTCTGAATATTTCTTTTTTCCTTTTTTCTGAGCTTAAGAGTATGGATATGGAATGGATACAACCCAGCCATATTTGATACGTATCCAGCCCGTGTCAAGCGGTATTCAATCATTACTAGTTGTATCCAACCCGTATCTGGGGTCTTGGGGACGTATCCAAGCTGTATCCGATACGTATTCGTATCAAGTACGGGATAAGGCATGGTTTAGTTGAATCCGTGCATCACAGCATGTAACTATACTAGAAAAGTGGACAATAACTTCAAAAAAGTAGCTATATAATTCCCAAAAACTCCAGCAAACTTTGTCATAACCCTCCATTCATATTTTAGTCATTTTACTTTTATACCGCTTGGTTGTACCCCTCCACAAAACACAAAATAAGACCTCTTAGATTTCAACCATTGATTTTCAAAATACAATCTCTTTTCTAAATGTGCATCATTAGTAATCTAAGTTAGCTTGCATAAACAATCACTACACTATATTTTTCTTCAGTTACGAACTTCGTACTGCATATTTGAAAAAAAAAAATATGGCCTTTTCTGTTGTGTATTGTATTTATCTAGTTATTAACTTTAGCAACATAGCCTTCTTAAAAAATGTGACTATTCATACAACAGCTAGAAGATGAAAACAACCATTGGTTATTTAAGAAATTAAGACATATAAGGGTACACCTATGTCAAGTACCACTAAGCTGACTATCTCCAACTTCAAAATGCCCTCTCCAAAGTATATAAAGTGGAAAAACCATTGCGTAACATAGATACATAAAGCATGAAATGTAAAAGAAATTCAAGTCCTTCCTTAAGTAGAATTCCAAATTCAAAGTATGTTGGCAGTGGATGGCTGGCTAGACAATATATACCTCTATCTTATTCTTCCTTTACTAGATGTAATAGGCATTACACTAGTATAAGCTAAGCTTTAGATTGCTTCTTAATATCCTTATATCATAAACATTTTGTTTAAGAAGTTCTTAATTTCCATGTCAATTACTAAGGTTATTCATAGGAATTTTTTTATTAGCTCACCCAGCTATATCTTGCAAAGTTTAATGTTGAACTAGTTAAGTTCGTGAGAAATACAACAATGCCACAAACCCTATTGATTGAAACCAGCATTTGGTCACATTTGGTCCCCATCTCGTACTACATGGTTCTTTGACGAAGATATAACCTACTTGTCACTTGTTTGAAGTTTCGAATCATTTCATCCTTATGCCTAAAACCAATCGCAAATTTACCCATTATGACCTCGAAAGCCTTTTTTAGCAAGCACATTTTGTGTATAGAAACTCATGATGATTTGGTATTTCTACATAATGTCCTTCTACGACAACATTTTTGTCATCAAATATATGGATTTGGTTTATGCATATTACATGGTTTGATTTCCCTTCAAGTTAGCTTTCCATGGACATATCATAACTTAATTTTGATTTAAAATATTGAAATTAGGCCAAGGAAAAAAAGTTAGTTGTTGTTTAGAAACACGTTCTCACGATGGCGCATTAGAACATTATAGCCTAAAATTTGCGCGCTACTATTTTTTCAGCTCGTAGAATCACGAAGGCAAGGCACATTTCTAGGGTTTCATCCTCCTTTTATGTATATATAAACCGCCCCCTCTGCAAACTTGGAAAAAGACAACCTTCTCTCTTCTTCCTCCATTATATTCTCATTTATCCCTTGGACTATACACCTCTTGTTCCTAATCACTCTAAAGTGCATACAATGGTATCACGGTGGAGAACCAACCAAACTCCTTAAGGAGCTTGACATTGACTTGTAAAAGAAAAGAAAAATAAGTAAAAGACAAGCTATAAGAATCTAAGAACCATAAACTCTTGTATATTGATTGTTTTGATTGTTCTATAACCATGTTCTAACTGTTATTGTTAGTTGTAAATAGAATGTTTATAATTATGTTTAATAACTTTATAATCATGTTTACTATGTCTTTAATATCTTTCATCACCATTCATGTTTAAAGGATTAATTTGAAGGTTCTATCAAGATTAAATCAGATTAAAGCATGAATATGTTGTAATGCTTTGTTTTGCTCGATTGCAATTCATGTAAATTGGACCTAAATGTTGTGTGCATCAAAATCAACTCATTAAAATTAAAATTTTATGAGTTATTGTCAATGTTGGAAATGAGATGAGTGAAAAATAAGAAGAGTAGAAGTTGCTCCATCAAACTAGGTAGGCTTCAACTTTGATCAACTATTGACATCTTCCTCAAATTCCAATTGGTATCATATAACTCATGTTAGGTGATGGTTTATCATCATAGGTAATGTAAGTATTAAATCACTCCTCTTAATCTGCACTCAACATTATGAGTCGATCTTATAGTTTATGAGTTTTTAATTATAAAACTCATTGGTGGCTCCCTACAACTCTAATTATAAAAATGCAATATATTCCTCAAAATGTGAAAAGATGAAAATCCTCCAACTCACAGAAATCTCCATATTTTACAGTGGAGTAGGATTTTCCACCCCTTCACTATCAAAAATGCTGTAATCAACCAGAACCCAACAATCTTCTTTGGGTAATTATTTCTAACTCATCCATCAAACCAAGACTTCAATTTCACCATTTGCAATCCTAAACCAGCAGCATACCAAGGATCTTTATGTAAGGTATGCACCATTTAACTAAAAAAAAAAAAAAAGTGAAACTCCATACTACTTATTTAGACATTGACTTAACATGCATAAAAGTGTTTCACTTTTTTCTTTTGGAGAAAGGGTAAAATTAATACAAATGCTTCTAATGCAAATATATATAAAGAGAAGATAGTTTTAACAAAGAAAAGCGAGATGGAAGAATCAATTTAAAGAAATGAAACAATAAAATTGGCAGACTAAGAGGAATGACTGACAGCATTAGTAATAAAAAAGAATGTAAATATAAACATTTGGAGTATTATGCTAAGCTTATATTCAAACACAAGACCGTTGGGGTTACAAGTGGCAGCAATCATACCATGTTCTTACCAGTAATCTAGGAAGCATTTGATGATATTATGCAAATTTATATATTTTTAACATATGTTTAAGATATTATGCACTCACATACCCTTGTTGCAAGCTGGTTCCGGCGCTGTCCTGAATCTATACTTGCATATTTTACCTTTGAACTCAAATTATTCATCAAAATACCTTGGACCAAGTATCTTAAAAACAAACTAAAGAAAATTCTCAAATCAATTGCACCAGATTGAATTCCAATTAAAACCATGAACCTTAACCTTGAAATATGCTATTTCAAAACCAGAAGGTTGAAGTCAGCCTTCCATTCTTAACCTTTGTTCAAATTGACTAGTACTAGGGATTAGGCATAACTATCACCTCGTAATAATGGCGAGTTATCCATTCATAAGCCCCGGGCATCTCTAACGGTAAGGCATAACTAGCCACATCAACTTTTTAAGCTACACCATTTTCAAGTACAATCTTTTACAATGGTGATCTGCTACACATGTAGCTTAAATAGAATCACATGACAATTAATACTTAAATTTAATATATTCATGTTGTTCTCCTTCGATGGAGGCAAGCAAAGAATCTCAGTTTCGCTTGATAGCTGATTAAAGCAGTACAGATAAACAATCAAGTGATTAAGTGGGAAAATTTTAAGCTCCAACAAAAAATCACCAATGGAAATGCCCTCAAATTATACTAGTTCAACTTGAGGAGTTTCCTTTTTCAAAACACAAAAAGGAGTGATTTTCTATATTGTTGTGATATGTGGATTGTAATTATAGAAGATCAAGGCTTTATTAGTGATACAAATCGTCACATATCAATTCTTAATGATGCACTAGCATTAACAAACTATTGAACTTTCTTTTCAAATAAAGATCGCAATTATATAGAGGACTACACTATTAAGGATCATGAAGTTTACCGAGAGTATATTAGAAGGATACAAAAAATGGAAGTAGATGAGGAATTGAAGAGGATAAAATTAAAAAATTATGGGGCCAAATGGTGTTCCAATCTAGATTTAGAGACACCTAGGCAAAATTAGTATTGAGTGGTTGACACACCTCTTCAACAAAATTTAGGGAACAAGTTAGATGCCACAAAATTGGAGAAGAAGTATTTTTGTACCTATTTATAAGAACAAAGGAGACGCTCAAATGTGTTCAAACTATTAGGGAAAAACACTTATGAGTCGCACCAAGAAATTATGGGTGAGAGTAATTGAGTAACGATTATAGAAGTGTGTTGATATTTCAAAAAATCAGTTTTAGGCATTGGATGCGTTGACTTGGGCATGTTAGACGCCGAATAACACATGTGTGGAGAGTTGGGGTAATGGAAACCTTAAATGTAATCGAAGAAGACCGAGAATGACTTGGATGAAGGGAATTAGGAAAGAAAGGGAGTAAATGGGTTTGGGAGACAACATGACTCTAAATAAGAGAGAATAAGGAAGGAGTATTTTTATAGATGATCACACAAAATAGATTTTTGGCTTATGTAATCAAAACCATATTATTGGGATTAAGGCTTAGCTTTGTTGTTGTTGTATAAAGATCCCAATTACATAAATGTGGGGATCAACTAATACAAAATTAATGGACATAACAAGTCATATTGATACTTTTGGAGGAAGATGAAATTAGTCATCTTAATGAAACTACATACCATAAAGAAGAAAAATTAGAAAAAAAGAAAAAGTAAATCGGTAAATTAGAAGATCACATGATGAATGTTCTATCTTGTCATCCTATAGAGCTTGGGAAAATAGAGATGATGTAAAAGGAGAGTATCCAACAAATTTGTAACTTGTCATCTAGTAAAGAAGCTTACATCTAAAAGTCAATTGCTTAATAAAGCTAGAAGTGTGAATAATCAAAGAAAATGTGTCATGTTGGATTTCTAAGTGTCTTATTGTAGGTGACTTGCTAAATTGTTCTTTAAGTTAAAGCTCTTCAGTTAGTAAAGGCATCCACAAGTGACATTTATTACTTAGTGATCTGTCTGTTACAAGTTAGTGGATAGTGTCTTAATCAATATAGTTTGACTTTCTTTCCACTATGATGTTCTCTTAGGCAAAAAATGTACACTCAGCTGCAATTCAAATAAGCTTCATATTAATGTTATATTTATATGGCATGGGCATGAATCTTGTGTTATGACATTGATATAGAGTACAAAAACAAGTTAACCTCATTCTCCTTTCTAGAGAAGGATATTCTTTCAATCCTTAGAGGAAGAGGCCCATATTTCAAGAAGGGAAGAATGAAGAGGTTTATATCTCACCTTAGCACAAAAAAATGTCTTTTTTGTTGTCAAGAAAAGCTTAACTTTTGGTCGTGGATCATGTGGACTTATTCCTACATGCTACCCTTCTATACAAAATAATAATAGGTGCAAGTGTAAATCTTAATATTTCAATTGTGTTTTAGTTTGGAAATAATACTTGTGTCATGTCTTAGGATGTTTATTGTTTTCCTAGTCTAGAAGTTTAATGTTGTAATTGCCCTAAATGGAAATTTTATGCTACAAACATTAATGGGAGTTTATATATTTATTTATTTATTTTGAAAAATAATGAGAGTTTATTAAGTGACTAGACTATGAGGATTTTGCAGTCTTTATCAGCTAGCACTATAGACACAATCAAGTATACTTGAATATATTACCACCTGTACAATATTATTGCTAAAATACACCAGTATTTTTTTATGGGATAAAATATATCTATATCTCAACCAAGCTCAAGTACCAAAACCATTCCATACAAAAACCAAAACTCACATAGAAAATGCTACCTCACCCTCAATACAGAATTAGATGTCTTGAAACATGTCAGACACTGCATATTTTTATTAGGCCTCTCACAAGGTTATTGTCTATGGATGGATAGAGAATATAAGTCATCTTATACTAGAAAAGTTTTATTTGGTTGTAACATCATCACAAATAAATAGATCATAGGGAAAAGACCTATGCTTTTGTTATCATTCAACACACATAATTACTACTAACTCTACCAGCAAAACTTCGAGAAATATGTGAACCCAAGAGACATTCAATGCAAGAAATCAATCAGCTGCAAAACTTGCAATCTAACTTCATATGACCACGTTTCATTTCCATAAAAAAGAAATAGTGAGCATAATAGATAAAAGTTGTTTACTGAAACTTTGCAAGAACTGTCTTGGCCAAGTGGCATATGAGTTCAATACAACAATTTTTTTGCTTTTTTTAACCAGTCCAAGTATGTTGTTAAGGATTCAAAATTGGACCAAAATACTTTCACATAGGATGAAAGATCTATGCAAATAAAAAATAAAAAATAAAAAAAAAATCATCAAATTGGACATGTTAAAAAAAATGAACAAACTCAGCAAAGATGTTTGAGGTTACCATGACAATATCTTGTGGATCAACCTGCAACAAAAAGTTCAATAAATAATTTGAGTTAGAAATTTGAAACAATGAAACAAAAGAAGAAATCATAAATCTTTTTGTGCAGCATGCACTGGAAACCATTACATGAAGTAAGCCACAAAGAAAAGCAGAATTCACATGATCTGACTACGACCCCATTAGGCAACAAATTCGCAAGTGTCTTTGGAGTTTTGACTTGAAAATGTAAAATAGTGTTCGGTAGTTAACATAGTTTTCAAGAATCTTTTGAGAGGTGGTGTTTAGAAAGGCTAAGAGGTATAGCTTTTGAAGGTAGAGGTGCCTTACAATGGTAGAACATATCAGTACACTGAGCAACAATTCTATGAACAACTATCTTGAGTACACTACTGCTAGCACTCTGCAACTTGTGTAACAAGCAACAGCTAGTATAAAGTTTTAACAATTAATTGTGCATAAACAAAGCTCAAGTCTATCCACTGAATAAAAAAATAAACATCAATTGTAGACAGACCTCAAGATCATTGCAAAGATTTGTTATACCATCAACCATTATCATGTCATAATCTGGATCTGCAATACATATCAGAATACGTTCAGGGGAAAATGAAATACATGTGGCGTAAGAAAGATAGCCACATCATGGCAGTAAGAAGCATTTCATTGATGAATTTAGTAATAAAGACTGCAAAGCATTATTCGGGCCAAAACAATGGTGAGCATCAAAATAGAAATAAAATCCCCTACAACAGTTACATGGTTCCAATGATAAATAAAAGGGAAATAAATCCAAAAACATAGCATGCCTCTATATCGATTAAAAAGCTCCTCCAAATGCCTTGAATCAGTGAATGACTTAATCTGAGGCTGACTGTAGTATACATCAAGTGCTCCTTCTAGATGCCAGTCACCAGCCTTCAGTGCCTGATGGGCAACTTTCTCACTACATAGGAAAAACAATCCAATATTTTGTCAACATAGCAACTATATATATTGGGCACAGACCAAACCTATTGATGAGAAAGGACAAGAATCATGGCTAAGCATATTACATCCAGAGGCGGATTCAATGCATGTACTTGTGAGTCAAATGACTCACTAGAGGCCCAAAAAAATTAAATTTACTAAAAAATAAAATAAATAAAAATAAATAAACTCTCACCCAGTCACCCACCCCTCTCACCCTCCCTCTCACGGTCTCACTCTCACAGCCACCGTAGTCCGATCCTTCAACCACCCTCTCCCTCAAACCCAACCCGCTATTGGTCAACAACATTGAACCTGAAGCCAAACCCGACATAGAATCCGACCAGACCCCAACCCAAAAGGGTTGTTGGGTTTCACAGAAACAGCATTAAAATGGCAAATGCTCATCCTAGAAAGAGTACAAGAGGACATTGTAACTAGTAAGAGAGAGGGTTGATTTAGGGTCAGGAGAGGAGGTGGTGTATGAGGAGGTGGATGTGGAGTGGGTCGGAGTCCAAGAGTTAAGGAGTGGTGTAGATGCGCTTAGGAGTAGCTTCTCAGATTTTTTTGGTAGAGTAGAATTTTTTTTTTTTTCAGAAAGAAGCAAAGGCTTGGTAGAGTAGAATTTGTTGGGTTAGTCGGTTTGGTGATGTGCTAGGAAAGAAAGAGTAGTTTTTGAAGGGAGCAGATATGAGCCGTTGATTAGAGTTAGAGAGGAAGGCGTTGGAACTATAGAAGTAGAAGGGTCGGTGTTGATTTACTTGATTGATTGTTTTGTTGTTGATTTACTTGATTAACTGTTGTTGATGTTCAATTATGTATGTTAGAGTATTGTTGTTCACTTATTTGGTTTGAAATGTTGATCAATTGTTGTTATTGTTCAATTAGCCAAGGTAGTAACTTAGTGTATTGTTGTTATTGTTTAATTATGTATGTTAGTGTATTATTATTTGGTTGTTTGGTTAAAAAAAATTATTACATGTTTGATTAGGCAGAAAATCCTGGATCACATCACAATAATCATCTATACAAGACTATGATTTCCAAAAGATTAATAGCTGAAACAAAGCACATCAAACTAAACTAAACATACAAAAAATACCCAAATGGCTTTATTATGGCAGGTGGAAAATACAAAAGTATTCTATTTTTGGCTTGTATCCTTTTCATGTGGAGTTTATTTTTTGGACAAGCTGGTTAGACCCTTGGAAATGTGATAGAGTACCAATTGGTCCCCTGAAGAAGCAAATTAATTACAGAATTAAAATTTAGAATCCTTGTCTCTAATAGTTCTACTCGTCAATAAGTGTAAATTTAATGATTTATTCCCTCCCTCAAGTTTTAGAGTTGGGAAGAGAGTTTTAAAGGATAATAGTTGTTTCCCTTATCCCTTCCATTTATGTTTGATGAATAAAGTGCATAGTTTAACATGACATAGGATATATTATTCACAACCAATAACCAAGAATCACTAGGGGCTCTACACTAATTTGCATTTAATTGCATAGAATTGCTCATCAATTCTAAGACTATTAAGAAGGAAGGAGATGAGTGAAGCAAAAATGCGTACGTTAAGGTGGATATGTAAAAACACATTGCAGGATAAAATTAGAAATGTGAACATCCGAAATAAAATTGGAGAAGCAAATATTGAGGAAGTTAAGGGAAAATAGGTTGTGTTTGTTTAGGCATGTTAGATTCCGAACAATAGATGCACCATTGACAAAAGTGGAGGGTTGGGTCATAAAAACCTCAATAGGGGTGAGATAGAACAAAGATGGCCTGAATGAAATGAGTTGAAAAATTTATGAAAAAATAGATATAAATAATATGTGACTCTAAAAAGGAGAGAATTAAGGAGGAGTATTTTTGTGGATGCTCACACGAAATAGATCCTTGGTTCATATTAACAATCCCATCTTTAAGAGATTAAGGGTTGACTTTGTTGTTAATCTGGCCCAATTGGTACAATTCATCAATTCCCCACCCCCTCCATTGTTCCAGCAGAGTTTTGCCTTTCTGCATTTCTCCAGCACTTAAATGATGTCTGTATCATAGCCAAAACAAGGCTGCAAGATTGTTCTTCAGAAATCATTGGAAATCTACAGGACTGATTCCGTACTTCCCTAAATGAGCCAAAGTTAAAAACAGAATCCCTCCCCCCATATCAATCAATATCAAAAACTAGAGAAAACAGCTGAATAAGGAAGTAAAAATATTGAAGCATGGCAATACAATGTCAAATAAAGTCAAGGAAAACCATCAGGGATCATGGTTTCCTAGACATGTGAAGCTCGGATAACTCCTACTGTAAAAACTAGCAATTCAAATTCCAATTATAGAAACATCTTTGTAACAGCCTTATGATTATAGAAACATTTTTATAACAGCCTTATAAACTATCATCCCAACCCCAAAAGCCTTGTAGAGATATTAATACTTCATCCTACTGCCCTTTATCCTGTTATAGGATATCAGAACAAGCAAAAAAAAAAATCCTAGTATATCTTGTTCTATAATTTCTTAAACCGGTATTGCTAGAGCAGTATGCTCTCACTTCATGCATTATTGCAAAGAACGGATGTAACTTGCACAAATATAAACCACTTTCAACCAATTCTATGCTGTATAAAATAAAAAATAAAAATAAAAAAAAGGAAAGATTTTCCCCTTTGACTCCTCAAATAAGTACCCTCCATTTAGAAGGATATGTACCACACTTACCTTCTACATTGCCAAAGTGAGACTTTTTTAAGCTTCTGAAATGGTACATTTATCTAGGCCTTATAAAAAAAAGTACATGCAAACAATCAAATAAGCATAAAAAGGACTCTGACACTAAATTCTTATTAATGAACTCAAGTGTTAGATATAGTCAAGAAATAGGCATAAACTAATTAACTTATAATTCATATCCGAAAATTTATCAAAGAATTGTATATTCATGCAGGCATTAATTAAAGAAACACACATTCATCCTCCAATGGTAAGTCATATAAACTTGGCAAAGCAGATTTACAATAGCTTTACAAGGCCTTAAAAATTGCCCTTAGGAAAACAATGGCGGCACCCCTTAAAATAAAAAATCACCCCGGTCTCCAATAAATCCTCGCTAGTGTGCGTAATACAATATTCTGGCATTCTCCTAAACCCTACTCAAACCTTCGATTGCTCAAAAAGCATCGACAAAAGCACATAACTAATTAACTATATAAGCCAAGCAGGTCGATACTAACACTAAAAATTACCTGACACCAGTAATTGCCATAAACTGCTGGAGTTTGTCACGATGTCCTCTCCCTAATTTGTTCTGCCAATCAAACGACCACAATATTTAAAGCATACCCCATTTCTCACTATTAACACAATTTCATACCCAACTACACACAAATAAAGTACCCCTTAAAAAGGGGGAATAGCTGTTTGAAATGGGAATTCTCTAAAACAGAAGAATACATCCGTCCCCACCCACCCCCTAACCCCTAATTTAACACAACACAACCCCAATTCAATTCATAGTCTTTGGGTTAAACTGACAAAACCACATAATTTTTACTAGAATTAATGATGAAAGACTTCAAATATGAAGCATATAGTTTAATTAGAGAAAGATCTGTGCTTGAAAGAAGAAGTACTGACCATGTTTGGAATGAAAGAAAGAAAACTAATTCTGGAATATGACTGTTATCCCGCGAACAGAAAGAAGAGTGAGACTTGCCGAGAGAGCCGCAAAGTGGCAAATTCGACCACTCTCTCTTGCTCTCTGCTTTCCTAGATGAATACGGAGTATTTTTTTTTTTTTTTTGGCAATGAAAATACGATAAACGACTAACCCATTCATTTTCAGGGGTGTCAAATCAGGTCAACGGGTCGGTTCTGGGTTAACCCATCGCGGGTCGGTTCTTATCGGGTCGGTTCTTATCAGGTCAATTTTGCCTATCGGGTCGGTTCGGGTCGGTTCATTATCGGGTCGGGTTAAATAAGTTATTTGGCTGGTCGGGTTCGGGTCGGGTTGTATTCGGTTCAGGTCAATGTCGGTTCGGGTCGTATTCGGTTCGGGTCAAGGTCGGTTCGGGTTGTATTCGGTTCGGGTCAAGGTCGGTTCGGGTACAATCGAGTCGGTTCCTAAACGGGTTATAGCGGGTTATTTCGAATTTGGGTCAAGGTCGGGTCGGTTCCTGGACGGGTTATATCGGGTTATTTTGGATTCGGGTCAAGGTCGATTCTGGTAAAATCGGATCGGTTTCTGAATGGGTTAAGCGGGTTATTTCGGTTCGGGTCAAGGTCGGTTCTAGTAAAATCGGATCGGTTCCTGAATGGGTTATAACGGGTTATTTCGGGTTCGGGTCAAGGTCGGTTCTGGTAAAATCAGATCGATTCCTGAACAGGTTATAGCGGATTATTTCGGGTCAAGGTCGATTTTGTCGTTTTGATAAATCGGACAATGATGATGGTATTATCCTATCAAACTAGTCTATAACATACGATGTTAAGTTTATATTTACATAATAACTTGTAATATGTTTACTTTAAATCGACAATGACAAGTTCGTATAAGTGAACTAAGTTAAATCATATTAATACTAGTTCAAATAAATTGTATGGGTTTAAGTCAAATATGATCTCAAATAAATTATGACACATTTGACAATGACTTAATGAGTTTTGTATTTCACTATTTCATGACTGACTTTAGTTAGTGACTTATGAAAAGCTGAAAAATGTTGGTAGAGTTACAAATGCAGAAATGCGTAATCATTTGTTAATAAATACTTATAAAGTTATAAGCTATGACTTATAAGTTTATAATAGAAGATGTGAAGTCGATACGTAAGTCGTAATATAGAAACATAAAATAGTTACAAGTTCCAACTTCACAACCCGCGATTAAAATAACTCAAAGATTACATTTTTAAAATATGTTTGCGATTAAGTTAGAGTTAATATTTTTCAAAAAAAAAAAATAGAGTTAATATGTTTATACATGGAATCAAAATTACCAAAAATATTTATTATTTCAAAATATTCGAAAGCATTTTGAATTTAGAAAACCGCTCATTTAAATTTTAAAACAACCGCTTTTTTTTTCAACCGTTATGTTGCTCAAACAGTCAAACTATCAAATGGACCGTTAGAATTTAGAATAACTGTTCATTGGACTTGAAAAGTGTGTATTGGCTATAACTCCTATAAGTCTATAACCCATTAATCCTAGCCCCTAGGTCCCTAGCTATATATGCTGCCAAAAAAAAAAACCCTAGCTATATATATGAACTTATGTTATTTGGGTCGATTATGCTCTTAGTCTTACACTCTTGTCTCTTACGCGCCTCTTAGTAACCCTAATTTTCCAATTCTTCACCATCCGCCTCTCCCTCTCCACGACAGTTTCTCACCCTAACCCTACGTCCTCTCTTTATCCTCTCTTGCTCTTCACTCTCCCACGGCAGATCCTAGTCCCAGCTCAGCTATTCGAGTCTCTTCATCCTCTCTTGCTCTTCACTTTCCCATGGCAGTTCCTAGTCCCACCTCAGTTATTCGAGTCTCTTCATCCTCTCTTCCTCTTCACTCTCCTGAAATCTGGTAATATATTCGTAATCTATTCGTAAATTACGATCTATCTTGCTTTGTCTTTAGGGGATAGACTTAGACTTGGAATCCACCATTGCAGAAGTAAAATGACTTGCTTAAAACCATGTTATCATGATTGTTTGCTTGTTTAAGTAAATCGTTCCCCTTTTGTGGGTTTTCCTAATTCATGAGAAATCGGATTTGTCTGTTGACAATTCTGAGTGACCAACAAGTTTCATAAGCCTAGCAAAACTGATTTATTGTTTTACTAGATGATCAGTGTTTTTAGTTCTTAATTGGACTCACTATAGTGATCAGACCTACCTTTTGTTGATGAAAACTGATTTTCCCAGTTTAAAATTGTGTTTTTTTCCCGCCCCTCTTTCTGATTCACCAATGTTTTTTGGGTCTCGTGTGGCTTTTACTGAATGATTTTTGCTTTTCAAAACTGATTCTTACTGACACAATTTATTATAAATTGAAGAATTGGGATTAGTACACATATGGTGCATGTTCCTTAAAAAAAACATATGGTGCATGAATATAGAAAGCAAAATAAGATGAAACAAAAACATGCTTAATTTAGCCATTTATCTATGAGTTATTTAAATGGTGATGACGGTGTTAATTTGAACGAATACCGACGGTGTTAATTATGGAAAAAAAAGTATCCAGTCTCGTTTTTCTGTTGATGATTAATTACTGCTATAATATTCTTACAAAGATTTTGAATCTCTCTTTTTAGGTAATCTAAATATGAAGGATGAAAAAATGGGATAATGTTTTGTGATTGTTTCTTGGATTTTTTGAATTTCGAAGTTCCTAGTCCCAGCTTACCCATATTCCTGTCGAATGTTTAATGAGGGATTTGAGGTTCCTGTCGAATGTTGAATTGGAGGAATTAAACTCCCAGCTTACCCGTATTCCTGTGAATGCATTGTCCTCTATACAACCATATAATGCTCAGTTGCTCACACTGATATCAAGTATATTTGCATGGCTTTTTCCCTTGTTTTCTTATCATATATGTGCGCTCCATTTGTTGTATGTCTGACAGCTCTATATAGAATTGTAACCTCTGGCCTTTTGCTCCGACACTGCAAACTGTATATGTGGTGACAATGCAAACACTATTCAATCTGTACTTCATTATTCACTAACTTGTCAATGATTTTAAAAGGTTTGTGTAAGAATATTATTAAGGCAGTAAGAACATCAACCCTGTTTTCACTAATGGAGGAACACAACAATCAGGGATTTCAATGTGAGAGACTGGATACTTTTTATTTTGTTTTTATAATTCATATTCTGATTTTTTATAATTCATATTCTGAGTTTTTATGGTAGCAGCATTAGAGGATAACTATTCTCAAACTATGGAGAATGAGCCCAATCCTGACTCCTGTGAGGAGTCTCTTGCTAAGGTAGCTCCTGAACGTAAACGCACTGCTGTAGTTTGGAATCACTATAGCTTGTTTTATAAGGACATTAATGGGAAAAAGGTAAAGTATGCTATTTGCAAGCATTGCAAGGTAAGTACCTACAAAGCTGAAAGTCGTTTGGGTACTTCTACCCCCGCTAAGCATCTAAAAACTTGTGAGTCATATTTATCGTCTTTAAGAGCTTGTTCAAGTGAAAACGATTGTGTATTCGATCAAAAGACTTATTGCCATATGTTTGCTCAAGCTATAATTGTTCATGCATATCCATTACGAATTGTTGAGCATGATTATCTTAGAAAGTTGCTTTCGTATTTGAATCCAAATGTAAAGCATGTTTCCAGGAATACCATCCTTAAGTATTGCATTTTACAGCATGAAAAGTTTAAAAATTTATTGTGTGATTCTTTACGTGATGTTGCTGGTAGGATTTGTTTCACTTGTGATTTATGGTCCGCTTGTACTTCTCGTGGCTATCTTACACTAACTGCCCATTATGTGGACAGTAGTTGGACCCTCAGATCCAAAATCTTGAACTTCAGGTATTGTCCCCCACCCCAAGAAGTTTTTCGTTTCGTTCTTAGTTTGATAAAAGAATGGAAACTTCAAGGTAAAGTAATGACTATGACTGTTGATAATGCTAGTAGTATGGATGTCATGGTAAATTATCTTAAGGATGATTTAAAAAGTATTTCTCCCTTGCCTTGTGAAGGTAAATTTTTTCATGTTAGATGTTGTGCGCATGTTTTGAATTTGATTGTTCAAAGTGGTTTAAAAACAATTGATGATAGCATTTTTAAGTTGCGTGAGATTGTTAAGTTTGTCGATGGCTCCGATTCTAGACTTACTTTATTTGAGCAAGCTGTGGTGGATACTCATTCTTCTTTTTTTGGTAAGTTGAGGATTGATGTTCCAACTCGATGGAACGCAACTTATTTAATGATTCGTAGAGCATTGGATGCTAAAGTACCTTTATCTCAATTTGCTACTAGAGAGGTTCCTTTTGAACTTAGACTTATAGATGAAGAATGGTTTACCATTCAAAATATTTGTTACTTTCTTGAACCTTTTTATAATATAACTATGTTGTTTTCTGGTTCGGAGTATCCTACTGCTAACTTATACTTTGCCAACATTATTGCTATTGAAAAATTGTTATATGATGCTCACAGTAACCCATCACTTCTTAACATGGCAAATTCTATGTATGATAAATTTGATAAGTATTGGGGTGATTATTCTGTTATACTTTCCATTGCTGTTGTAATTTCCCTTTATCCGAATCCAGCTTTAGTATGGGAGGTCGTATTTTGAGTAAGTTTCTTTCCTCTCTTTTGCCCAAAAATGTTGAGGCTTTGGTTACAACCCAAAATTGGATAAATGGTTATGATAACATTGAGGAAGATGTTCTTGAGATTGGTAAAGAGCTTGAAGGTATTGATTTTTAGTTTCTGTTGCATTGTTTGATGGTTTAAATTGCATAAATGGCCTCTGCTCTCTGGTGTGTTGTTTGATGGTTTAAATTGCATAAATGGCCTCTACTTTCTGTTGTGTTGTTTGATGGTTTAAATTGCATAAATGGTCTTTGCTCTCTGTTGTGTTGTTTGATGGTTTAAATGTTGTCTTTTTGTTTATCTATTCTTAATGTTGCCCTTGTATTCTATGTGGGAACTCTTCATTTTGACAAAAAATGAAGGTGGTGCCTTTAGATACTTGTTGGTAGCACTTTGATAGTTAACAGAATAGACAACAACAAAGTGTTGTGCTTGATGATGATCCTTTTCTCGTAATAAAGTGGGGTTTTTGCCTAATACTTTATTATAAGATCTGAAAGCTGCCTCTTTGTTGGTTGCTGCCTCTTTGATGGTTGCTACCTCTTTGGTGGTTGCTGCCTCATTGCTGGTTGCTGTCTCTTTACTGGTTGATGCCTCTTTGCTCTCTCCCCTGCTCTCTATTGTCTTTTGCTTATCTCTTTGAAGTGTTGCCCTTGTATTCTACGCGGGAACTCTTTGTTTTTGCCAAAAATCAAAGTTGATGCCCATAGATACTTGTTGGTATCGCTTTAATAGTTTACATAATCGACAACCAAGTGCTTGATGATGATCAATATTATAAGATCTGAGAGCCCTAATAAGACTTCAATATTGAGGTTGAAGCTGGAGGGGCTGACAAGGCAATAACTAAGGAGTTTTATGTCATTGTTAATGGGAGCACTCTTGAAATTTCCTTGTACTGGTCTGGAAGAGGATACTAGTATTTTGCTGAGCTCCCTGTGACTTTGTGGATCTCGTTTGGACTTTGTGGTGCTGTGAGGTATGCCTTTCTTTTTCCCCTTTGTGGATCAACCAAATCACAGACCTTCAGTGTGATTTCTGAAATCTACTCCATTCTTCATTGTATTATGCACAGACCTGAGATAATGTGAAATATGTCCAAGTATTATGCTAACTAGAAAGGTTACTCAGAGCATAATGTGAAATCTGAATATTGGTCTAGTTGTGTTGTGCCAATCTGTATTTGAATCTAAGTGTATTAGTCTAAGTATGCTCTAGTTATGGTCCCTATAGTAATTTCACCAGATTCACATTACTAATGATGGTTGCTGCCTCTTTGCTGGTTGCTGCCTCTTTGCTGGTTGCTGCCTCTTTGATGGTTGCTACCTCTTTGCTGGTTGCTGCCTCATTGCTGGTTGCTGTCTCTTTACTGGTTGCTGCCTCTTTGATGGTTGCTGCCTCTTTGCTAGTTGCTGCCTCATTGCTGGTTGCTTTCTCTTTACTGGTTGCTGCCTCTTTGATGGTTGCTGCCTCTTTGCTGGTTGCTGCCTCATTGTTGGTTGCTGTCTCTTTACTGGTTTCTGCCTCTGTGCTCTCTCCCCTGCCTCTTTGCTCTCAGTGTCTCATATTTCTCTTCAGTGAGGCCTGCCTTAAATATGGAACATGGCTTACTTTGGCAGTTTCTTCTTTAGATGAACCCCCTAAACTTCCAACTAGTTCTCCTTTTCGGTGTTGTCTGCTGCGAGTAGCTTATGAGCTCTATCACCTTTCCAATTTCTGTTGGATGTAACACTTGTAATGCCTGATAGACCTTAAATTGTATCACTTATGAAAGCAGTCATGATCTGGGTTCGTTTGTTTTGATAGACCTTAAATTGTATCACTTTTAACAGAACTCTATAATAAATTGTAATTGGCAGAGTTTTATATATGGAATGTCTTTGGGAGTAAGCTTTTATTATATCTTTGTTTTACCTTTTTTAATTAATTTGATAGTTGAAATACTCTTAAAAAATTTACCTCCATACATTGATTAAAATAGTGTATATAATAAGCCTATGTACTCACTATTTAGTTGTCAAATATTTTAAAATAATAAAAGATTATATGAAAACGATCATATATTCATATGTAAACGATCATATATTCACGTATAGATTATATGTTTAGCAACTTAATATATAAATGATCATATATTTACATTGGTATAAATAAAGGAATTATATGAAATTATATATTAGTTTTTTATTTAATGTTATATTATAAATAAATATATTTATTAAATAATTAAATTAATTAAAATGTTTGGTTGTAAAGTTATTACATATTAGTTAAAAAACAGGTCTGTCAAGATTAGGTAATAGATTGTTATAAATCGGGTTATATCGGTTATGTGTCGGTTCCAATCGGTTTCGGGTTTTTTCGGATCGGGTCCGTAACGGGTCGGTTCTGTAACGGGTCGGGTCTGTAACGGGTCGGTTCTGTAACGGGTCGGGTCTGTAACGGGTCGGGTTCCTAACGGGTCGGACACGGATCGGGTTCGGGTCTTCGAATGTCGGGTCAAATCGGTTTCGGGTTAACTTCAGGTCGGGTTGGGTCGGTTTTCGGGTCTCACTTTTCGGGTCATAACCAGGTCGGGTCCGGGTCGGTTTCGGGTAACTTATTGGGTCGGTTCTGATTCTGACAGCTCTATTCATTTTAACTATGCTAGTTAGTTTGTGGGCGATACTTAGAGTTAAAGATATTAAAGATCCAAACTTTCATTTTTTTAACCATTAGAATTTTTTTGAAACTTTTAAAGACATGTAATTGGCTTTCTGATTAGTTACCTCAATATTAACTCGACTTCAACCAATTATAACAAAAAAATAATTGTGTTTTATAAATGGAAAAATTATCTCTTGGAAGCATTTAAACTCAATGCATTACAGGGCAAAAACAAAAAGCTACATAAACCAAAAATAACAAGAAAATTCATGTATTGTCCAAAAAAATATTATTTTAGAAGTCCAAAAAAATTAATGAAATTCAAACTCCATTAAGCAATCATCATGTACTTTTATTCCAGCTGTAAAACTGCAATTTACAATCAAACATATACAAATTAAAAAGTGTCCTTAATATTGCTAACATTAACTAACATTGCATGATTGTATGATTTAATCTCAATTAGTCTTATCTGCTACTATTCAATAAAATGGCAACAGTAACAAAGCTACCAACAACAAAAGCACAAATCAATTTAATCATATATATATATATATGTAAAAGTTAAAATAAGAAGAATACTTAAAATGAGAAGGATGAGACTTATCTCTTCATTTTTTAAATTCAATGGATGATATTTTATGTACTCATAGTGACCAAATAATTTTTTCACTTATAATGACACTTTTTATTATTATAGTGACACTTTTTATTATTATAGTGACTATTTTTTATTGTTACAATAACTATATTTTTTACGTGAATTCTCTAGCATTGGATCTTACTATTTGAATGGTCAAGATCTCTTCTTATTCTTCTTATTTTAAGCACCCTTTTCATTGGATTCCTCCCCTATATATATATATATATATATATATAGCTATCCCACATGGAATAATGAAGGAATGGTTGATATGTTTATAATATTGTTTAACTAAGAATTATAGTTGGCTAAGAATGACCAAACAACAATAGAAGGTGAAGAGTTGAGCTTGAAAGAAATAGAGGAGAATTATGGTTGTGGCGCCAAAATAAATAATTGCAAAAGAAACGTAGGTTTATTCTCTTCAAAATTAGATCAATTACTTTTATCGGATTTTCTAGTTAATTGATGTTGGATGGGCCCCACGCTTAACCATGGTTAAAAAACCAACAAAAATTCATTTTATGTAGTAAAAGGTGTAAAAATTAGTATCAATGGTGAAAAAATTAAAAGTTTGGATCCTTATTATTATTTTAACTCGCAATACTTATAAGAAATACGGAGACTATGAAGCAAGAGAAGAAATGAAAATTGACAGCTTCAATTGTAGTATTTCCAATAGGGGCTAAACTTGTGCATTGGGTCGGGTTAGGGCCGAGATGGGTCACGAACAAAGCGGGTCATGCCGATTTGGCCCAAAGAAGATGCAAAATAGGTCGAGATAGGTCGAGCCAAAGAAGATACAAAAGGGGTCGTCAAAAGAGTGTATAGTTTTTTATATAGAGGGTGATAGTTTACTTGTATCACCTCTAATATTTGTCAGTGGACCATTGACAAATAAGTGAAAATTATTCATTACCTGATAGTATTTAAAAGCTTAGGAAATTATACGTACATTATTGACTCGATTTTACCCATCAAAAACTAATAAAACATGACCCTTTAAAAATCCGACCTAATTAAGCTTATAAATTGATTATACGTTTTTACAAACGGTCGATCGAATACCCTTAATGGGGTCCTTCCCATTTGAACAGATCTACCAGGACCTGAGTTCTTTCGTAGTCTTGGAAGGATTTTCAAGAGCTTCCACCACTATTATACTTGACGAGAATGAGCATGGAGCCCACTCTTGAAAAAATTATAAACGGTTTTTTATTATGGCTTAATTTATTTTTTATTTATTTTATACTCTCTTCGTCTTCATTTATTTGCTATTTTCTATTTTTGAAGTCAAAATTTAAAAATTTTGACCATAAATTTTAATTATATTATAATATATAATATATATTTAAGTCAAATCTTATTAGATTCATCTCGATACAAATTTTTAGAGTATCTAATTTTTACAATTCTTGTCTTACAAATTTAGTGAAAAAAAATATTTTAAGTTGTTCCTTAAATACCGTGAAAAGTCTAATATAACAAATAAATAGAGTACTCTGTTTGTGTCTTTTTCTTATATCATTTATCACTTTTGACTGTTATATTTTTTTGCTCCAATTCCTAAAATACCTAAATTGGTCCACTTTCAAGCCTAGTGTGCAACCTTAATTGCATGCCTTAAGTTCTCTTTGCAAGGTTAAATCACATAGCACAACATACTAACCCTTCCCTCTCTTTGACTAATTGTATATACCTAACCCTAATAAACTTTTCCTTTGCCATATTCCACTCTCTAAATTGTTCCAGATTTTTCTCTTTCTCTCTCTTCACCTAGAAAACATATATCTATGCTTCTTCCTTCTCTTTCTTCAAACAAAAAGTAACTCAAAAATTTTCGCATTGGTTGCTTTTTCATTCAAAACCTTACTAAATTCCTCCATCTTGGTCTTCTAGATTCCTGTATTTAGGGTTAATGGTCTTCTCTTCATTCTCCCATTTGCATTCTCTTTCTTTGGAACTATAGATGACATGATCTAGACCAACTCTTGTAGTGAGTGGTTAGAATTTGTATCATACACGCCTCTTCCTCCACTGCTAATTTGATTTAATTCTGTTATAGTCCCCTTATGGTCCTATCCACCCTCCTACCATGATACGACAATCACTATATTTTTGCATAAAAATTTATGAAAACTTGTAGTTTTCATAAAATAAATTATAGAACATAAAAAATTATATAATTTCAATATAAATTTAACCAATAATCAAATGTTCCCAAGTAACTTCTTTATACTCATGGTTAGACCATAAGACTTTTACCATATGTCTTTATTTCGTGTACTCCGCACTTTGTGATCCAAGATCTTGATCGGTCTTTCTTCATAAGTTAGGGACTCATCCAATTTAATATCCTCCGGTTGCAGAACATGGATTTTGCTCGCCACATATTTCTTGAGCTGAGAAATATGGAAGACATCGTGCACTTTCTCAAACTCCATCGGTAAGGCAAATTTATAGGCTACGCTTTCCACACGCCACAGAATTTCATATGGCCTGCATATTTGGCATTAAGATTTCCCTTCTTACCAAAACTCATTACGCCTTTAGTAACACTTTCAAAAAGACTTTATCACCTATATTGAATTCATCTTCTCTCTTTTTTGACTCGCCATATCTCTTTTTCCTATCCTGGGTTGTTTTGATCCTTAACTCATCATGTCTTCTATATATTTAGTCCCCAAAGTCATGTGTTCTCCAATATCATTCCAACACACCGGGCTTCTACATTTTCTCCCATACAACGCTTCAAACGGTGCCATTCCAATGCTAACATGATAATTGTTATTGTATGAGAATTCTATCAAATTCAACTGGTCTTCCCTGGAAATCTATCGCACAAGCTCTCAACATATCTTCCATAGTCTAATTCGTCCTCTCAGTCTGGCCATCAAATGCAGGGTGGAAGGCTGTACTCATTTTCAAGGTAATCCCTACGTTATCTTGCACCTTTTGCCAAAACTTAGACAAGAACCTCAAATCTCTATTTGACACTATATCTCTAGAAACTCCATGTAAACGGATTACATTTTTCACATATGCCTTAGCTAGTTGCTTTTTCTTCCAAGTCTCCTTAATCGCTATGAATACAACTGATTTGGTGAATCTATCTACAATCACCCAAATTGTATCATTCTTGGTTCTAGTCTTTAGTATACCAGTCACAAAGTCCATGGAAATTTTATCCCATTTCCATCCGTTTATTTCTAGAGGTTACATCTTTCCCATGGGTCTCTTATGGTTTATTTTCACTTTTTGGCATGTCAGACACCTAGACAGCTAATCAGCTATTTCTCTCTTCATATTTGGCCACAGTATATTTTCTTTAGATCTTTGTATAACTTATCGCCCCTAGGATGCACTGAATAAGGAATATTATGGCTCTCATCCATGATTTTTCTTTTAACCTCCTCACAGCTTTGTGGCACACACCATCTCCCTATAAATCTTAAACTACCAGCTTCATGAATTTGAAAATCAGATTCTACCCCAATAGACACTTTATCTATAATCTTCTTTAAGGATTCGTCTTCAACTTGATTTTCCTTAATTTCTTCAAAAATTTATGGTTCTAGGGATAAATCATTCAAAAGGTTTTCTAATTCCCCATGGTTCATGACTTCAAGACTCAACTTTTTTCATTTCCTTAAACAACTCATCGGCCACTAAGGCATTAATACTATGACTCAATTTTCTACTAAGAGCATATATAACAACATTTTTCTTTCCCTCATGATACTAGATATCTAAATCATAGTCTTTAATTAGCTCTAGCCACCGACGAGTGAAGATGTAATTGAGGCTCTTATGATCTATGAAAATCTTGCAGGTGACGCCATATATATAATGTATCTAAATCTTCAAAGCAAATACAACCACAATAAGCTCTAGTCTTGAGTAGGATAGTTAGCTTCAAATGGCTTCAACTAACGTGACACATAAACAATGATCTTTTTGTTTTGCTGTAGTACACATCCTAACCTATGCTTTGAGGCGTCACTATATACCTCAAATCCTTCACTTTCGTCGAGCAATGTTAGCACTGTTGTGGTAGTCAGCCGCTCTTTGAGGGTTTCAAAAGCCAACTCGCACTTTTCATCCCACATAAATTTAGTCTCATTTTTCATCAGAGTGGTCATAGGTTGGGATATTTTGGAAAAGTCTCTAACGAATCTCCTATAATACCCTACCAAACCCAAGAAACTCTTAATTTCAGTCACATTCTTTGGGGTGGGCCATTCTCTAATAACTTTAATCTTTATAGGGTCTATCAAAACATCTTCCTTGGAAATATAATGCCCCAAGAATGCTACTTGCTCCAATCAAAACTCACATTTGGAAAACTTTGCATACAATTCATTACTTCTAAGGGTTTCCAAAATGGTTCTCAAGTCTTTGGCATGATCCTCCTTATTCCTCGAATACACTAGAATATCATTAATGAATAGTACTATGAATTTTTCTAGGTACTCATTAAATACTCGATTCATCAGATCCATAAAAATAGTGGGTGCATTGGTTAACCCAATGGCATAATGTAAACTAATAGTGCCCATAAAAGAGTTCTAAAGGTGGTCTTTGAGATATCCTTATAAGAGATTCTCAATTGGTGGTATCCTGATTTTAAATCAAGTTTTGAGAATACACTATCCCCCTTCAATTGGTCAGATAAGTCATCTATTCTGGGTAATGGGTACTTATTCTTCACAGTCACATTATTTAGCTTCCTATAATCAGTACATAACCTCATGCTTCCATCTTTCTTCTTCACAAAGAGCATAGGGTCTCCCCAGGATGATACACTAGGTTTGATAAACCCCTTGTCTAATAGCTCTTGTAACTAGGTCTCCAACTCTACTAACTCGGATGGTGTCATTCTACAAGGTGCCTTAGAAATAGGTGCAGCTCCTAGGATTAGGTCTATGGTGAACTCAACCTCTCTACTAGGTGGCATTCCCAAAACTTCATCTAGGAAAACATTTGAAAACTCATTCACTATGGGAATGCCTTCTATTCTCCTGTATTCCTCCATACTCAAATCTTGGACATTGCAAAGGTATATAGGGCATCCCTTGGTGGCTCACTTTCTCATTCCCATTGCCTAAATTAATCCATATCCTTTAGGTTTCCCAAATCATCTATAGGACACAACTTTTCCTATGGGACTCCTCAGGTGCACTTTCTACATTTCACAATCTATCTTAGCCTTGTATGACCTAGCCAATCCATCCCTAGTATTACATCTAATTCTCCTATGTATGAGATTAGATGGGAAATTAGTTTCCTTAATCTTCAAAGGTAAATTCTTATGGAACCTAGTACAAGCAAAGAAATAACTCAAAAAAACTTGATTTAGATAAATTTAACTGGTTCACTATAGATGCAACAATAAAGGAATAGGTTGCACAATAATCAAATAAACTTTTCACAGCAATTGAGTTAATAGAGAATATACCAGTGACTACATCAGAGGATCTCTCAACCTCCTTCCTGCCCATTACAGAGAGGCGCCCAAAATTGTTGTCTCTATTATGAGAGGTATTATTGTTGTTGTTGAAGTTTCTACCATTGCCAGAATTGTTGTTTTGGTTGTCACTGTTGCCATTACAATCGTTATAGGGTTTCCTATTCAGGTTACCCGGCCGGTTGCTTCTCACACCTTGGTCAAACATGGAGTTAACTCTCTGTTTATTGTTTGCACCACTCCCTTCGTCTTTCTTCTTCGAATAACAATCGTATTCCCTATGGCTCCTCCTTTGGTAGTACTGGTAAGTCATTAGGTTTCCGTCACAGTCCTTCCTAGGGTGGTTCCTCTTGCATCTCTTATAGTTGTACCTCCTATCCCTATTTCCTTGGCTAATAGTGTTACCTAACTCTTGGTTTATATTCTCGATTAAATTCCCATTTTTAGGCCCTTTGAGTTATTCTGGTTGTTCCCATGGTGTCCAATGTCTTTTCTTTTATCCTTAGCATGGTTACCCTTAGTGGAATTCCAAACACTCAACCCATACAAGTGAGATGCTCTCTCATAGACCTTATCTAGGGTTTTGAACACTTTTCCTCCCTAGTTAGCTCTTACTCAAATATTTTTGCCTTTAGCTATTTAGTGGGTACTATCTCAAGAGCAAACCTAGCCAAAGTAGTAAACTTGTGGTAGTAATCTGTAATGGTCATTCTACCCATTTGAAGATTTATGAATTCCTAAGATTTTTGCTTTCTCAAGTAAGGAGTAAGACTTTTCTCTAAAGGCTACTTTACAAGTTTCCCACCCAAAATTAGGTTGGGCTTTCAGCCTAGCAGCATTCTCTCTCCACCATGTATCTGCTTCATCTTTTAAATAGATAACAACCTGATCTACCCTTATCTCCTCAGAACTATTCATCGCAATGAATATTTTATCGAATTCACTTTCCTAGTTCTCTAAAAAGGTAGGGTCAGCTCCACTTTGAAAATAGGGGGTTTCACCTAAGTTAGCTTCTTAAACATTTCAGTGTGAGGGTTAGGCATTTCCCCACGATTCTGGTTCAATTGCTCCACAAGCGTGCAGATGGCCTCGGCCAATGCAACATCATTTCTTGCCATAGTACTTCTACACCTGAAGGGTATATTAAACAGATTCAAGTTCCACTTTAATATACAACTACTTAACACAAAACCTTATTCCATAATCACATTCATATTTCAATCAACTAAAAAATTTAGATAACCAAGTAAATTTAAACACATTAAGCATTCAAAATAAGTAAAATTGGTTCTCTCCCCGCAACATTGTCACTCAAATAATAGGGAAGCGAGTTAAATCTCAAAGGTTGGCTGTCATTAGTTTCTTAAACATATTAGAACTAATTAGGTAATTCAATATAAGATTAATAACTAAATAGAGTAATAATATCAAATAACTAAAATAATATAGAATAACATACTGATATTGTTTTAATAAAGTACTACTTTCCTTCAACCGTCTATAGAGTACTATAACCTAATATAATGAAATATAATTGAAATCCTAATTACCTACTTAGATTTCTAAAACATATTATCTGTTTAAGGAACTACATTCAATACCACCCCGGTAATTCCAATTTTCTAAAAAACCAAACCTTTAGGAACTACCAGTGTGCTACCACCACATGTTCAAAAGTTAAGGCTATAAAACAGAGTTTTACAGCGAAAAACCAAAAGACTTTTCGAAATAACATCAATCGTAAAACAAACTTCTATCACAACAAACAAGAGCCATTAAGGCCCTTATTGTAATGTACCAAAATAAAGTTCAACTCAAATCCAAAACCAATAGTCTAAAATCAAATCAAAACGAACGTAAAATAGTCTGAAATCTAAATTGTAACACTCCGCTCAACCACCCATGCATGAATGCTCAACTGGGTACTTGTCAATAATTTGCTCCCCAATAATACAAATGTAAATATTGGATCATCAAATGACATTTATCAGCAAAAGCCATGACCAAAAACGCACAAAGCACGTAATCAACAAGCTGAGTAAATAAAAATTACAATGTCTAACAATTGAAATAATAATTAAATAAAAAATTTGTACATAATGAAAGAACGAATTATGCAACATTGCACTCAACTTATAGGAAAAATTAATTAATTACTTAGACTACGCAATAGACAAGGTTGTCTCCCCCATGTCCTAATTAGGGCATCAAATACATAATTAAACCATGTACTCCCGTCAGAGAGCTTTAAAATACAATATAAATCAAGATGGTAAACAGACGTGACTCCGTCACCATAGCTAGACCAGATCTTAACTAACCCCTTTTTAAGTTTAAAACATTATAAAACATAGACTCGTAGATCACACAACGTTTAATAAAAGCCACGGATAATACCCCGTGAAGGTCAAACCATGATTGTCAATACTCTAGACGTGCCCTAGCCTGGAGTTTTATTGCTTATCCTTTTTCTCTTTACGTGATTTATTATTTAAACTTAGTATATACAATCACCACAACACACGCATGCAAATATTACAGTTACACAATCAATCTCTATTATACTGTAAATTTATAACCTTTTGATTTCCATCTTCACTTTTAAACCTATTGAACATAGTCAACCACCCTCGTCATTAAGACTTGAAAATTCACCTTTACTCAATTCATACTATCAGTAATGAAAGGGTAATAATAAATAATCTCATGAATTAATTAGCAAATTAATTTCTATTTAATAAATCGAGCTATCTCACCACAAATTATTAATTCCCGATTAATATTGACAAAACATAATTATAACTCACCAATAATACCAAATCATGCCCCTAATATAGTGAATATGACTTCTTTCAAATAAATCACCAAACAATCTTACCCAAAAAGGTTCCCTAAACATGATACTAAGTTTGCATTTCACCCTAGATCATTCTCCTGAAGGTAAGGTTTTTCGTAACTTGTACGTACCTTGAGTAAAATAAACGGGTGTCCACTTTCTATATAGCTATGTACCTTCTACGAATTGATTTCCTACATCAAATCATACCGCCTATCACTAGTGGAAAAATCCCATATACTATATGTTATATCCTCCGGTTCTTAAGAAAACCGGAGTATAAGGATAATTCAGATTTTTTTTATTAATAACTGCTCCAATTCCATGGAACCAGAGCATATAATGAAGTTTAAGGCTCTAGTTACATAGAACCAAAGCATATAACCTAGTAGCGAATTGAATTTAAACCTAACACGTGATAACCGACTTTTAGGTCGTTTACTAAAAGACTAGTTATGCAAACAATATTTATACCAACCTACAAACTACACGAGTATAGTGGGGTAGGGGGGTCGAACCACGAGGACAAAGGATATCAAGACACTCAATTCTTAACACAAGTGACTTTTTAGGTTTAAAACAACTAATGACGAAAATATAGAACACGATGAATTACGAGGGAAATCAAATGGAGAAAAACGGGGACGAGATTAGATTCACCCTAGGAATGACGCTTTCAAAAAAAAACGTGATAGGTTAGAGAAAATCAAACAATAACTAGCATGGACACCCAAGTATGCGAGAGGAAGTTGGTGATTTCACAAATCACAACGAACGACCTATAATCGCCATATGTCTCCAAAGGAGTTGCATGACAAGATTTGCATTGGATTCCAAAAACTACTTATTGTCATCATTCCTACAACCTTAGGCAATAAAGAACATAACTTTTCCTAGGGTTTCACTAATCAAAACCCCTAAGAGAACTACTCACACATATTTAATATAGCAAGCATAATGATATTCAATAAAACAAACGCAACAAACATGAAAAGAAATCAGCGAGAACAAGAGTAAATCAGAAACTATGCTAGTAAACGATAAACATTAGGCTAAACATCGACTGAAATATAGCGAACGAATTCAAAAGTAAGGAATAGATTGATACTCACAAAAGCTTCAATGCAATATCCACGGTCAGAATTCAAGCGATAAAATCCAAAACTCGGAGTACATATGTTGAGAAAACCGAAAACTAGAACTAAGAATTTTGGAGGCTAAACAAAGCTAAAGTGCATAAAAACTAATAAAACCTAGCTGCCCCCCTCTCTTCAGAGAGAGGGGTATTTATATCAAAGAGTAAAAGAGGTCCTAAAACCCTAAAATGTCTATGGTCCGGCCCTAAAAAGAAGTATATGGTCTAGAGAAAACACAGTCATTCGACCAAATGCAAGGTTCATTCGTCCGAATGCTTCATCATTCGCCCGAATACTCTTCAATTCGCCCATTCCAGCAGCTCCTCAGAATTCCTCCCTGTCCAGCATTCGCCCGAATGGAGGCTATGATTTGGCCGAATGAAAGCTCATTTGCCCGAGTCACTCTTAGATTCGGCCGAATCTGAGACTCTGCACTCTCTTTTTAGCTTCTGATGCTTTCTGAACTCTGTGGAATCTTCATGAGTGACTTGAAATGTTTGCCCAAGCTATGATACGTGTGTCTAAGTGTGTCAAAGAATCGAATACGTCGCATTTCACCTCGAAATCATCAAAAACACCTGAAATGACCTTAAGACAACTCGAAGACAAGATCAAGGTGAAATCAAGCGTAATATGTATAAAATCAATATAAAACTATGAGACATGACACTAAAACGAGGTAGTAAACATGCTCTAAAACAAGCACATCAACTTCCCCCAAGATAAACTTTTGCTAGTTCCTAGCAAATAAAATAGGAAGGTGTCATGAAAGCTTTTGGCAAAACAGTGATAGAAATGAATGAAGAACAAGGAGAGTGCAGATCAAGAAAATGCAAGCCGTGCATGTGCAAAACTCTTCCCTAGCCATAGGCGTTCAAGTACAATAGGGTTAGAAGAGCATACCAATGTTTTACACATACTCAGGATCACCAAGCAAGCTACATCATAGTTCATTCCGCCCACTACCTACTGAGGTCGCATGTCTACGCTCCCGAGGTTATTTCCCAAGAGATGTGGGAAATTTCTAATACGCTCATGTGTTTATAGGGTATGTGTTTCGCTCAAAATCATCCGACTAAAGATGAGTCGGGAATTAAACACCTAAACAGGGAAAAATCTTGGGTATTGTGTCTTATCTACTCTCTAACACAGATCTTACTAATCAAGTTAAGTCAAACAGGTCTGGAAAGGGTTGCAATGTAGGCTAGGATCAAGGTAGGGTAAAATTTGGGAATATGGAGTTAAAATAGAGGATATTAAGTGATCCAAGGTAATAAAACCGAGGACGACTACGCCTTCCGACAACCATGCCACTCCCAAAACCCCCAATAATGAACTCTAATACATTATGTCAACTTTATTCTCAAATTTTTCTCTCTTTTTCTCTTTTTCTCTTTTTCTCTTTTTTTTCTCTTTTTCTTTCTTTTTCTCTTTTCTTCTTTTTATTTCTTTTTCTCTTTTTTTTTTATTTTTTATTTTTGTTCTTTTTAAGCTTTTTTTTCTTTCTTTTTTGAACTTTTCATGTAAAAATTTTTGAGATGCACTAAGAGTAATGTATATAGTCATATTATCCAATAATCATTTTTCCAAACTGAAATCCTATATCACAATGCAACAAACACCAACTTCACTATGATCACATGACTATCCTCTAGGTAAAAAGAGGGAACATTTGGCTCATGTGGAGTTAAATAGTGTGGCTACAAAGAAGAAGGTAAAGGCACAACTTGGCTTAACCTAAAGTAAATTCATATTCATGGTAGGCAGTTTGGCTATGTAGCTTTTACTACAAACATGTTATCATCCCTAACCCTTAGAAAAGTAGACTATGGTGGAGGAGAGCAGACACAATTCTTAAGATTCCATGACTAACACTCAATAATATAGGACTCATAATAAAGTCCTAGAAGGCTCAATCCTCTCTAAGCTAGTCAAAATGCGCCTCAATAGGTAGTCATTCAAACCACATACAAAGCAAGCTTAGATCCCCCAAGTTAAGTGAAAAACAGTCGATAAACTTAGACTCAAAACAGGCACAAGGCTAGGGGAATACGAGTTTGCATATAATCAATGTAAAGTGCATGACAGAAGCTTGCATGCTTGTTTGTAGCATATGATGGAAAAAAAGGATTTGTAGCATATGATGGAAAAAAGGGGTTGGAGCATATGATGGAAAAAGGAAAACAAACACAAATATAACTAAATAAATAAATTTGGATTTTCAAGCGAGAGCAACCATACCAGTACATAGGTCAAGCAGCACGTGGAACTCATTACAAGGACCTGAAAACAACACCAAAAAGCAAAATACAAAACAAAACAACACCAAGAAATAGAACACAAAAACACAAAACAACGCAAAACTACACAGCACTAAAACCAACAGCCAAGACCAAAAGACACGCAACAAAATAATGAGTAGTGGACAATGGATATCCCCCCCAAGCCAGGCTGAAGCCATCCTCGGTGCTAAGGGAGGCCTTTAGGTCTACCACTACTCATCCCCTATGAAACTCTCATCATCCCCCTTGTCATCCTCCTCATTATCCTCCTCCTCTCCACCCGTATAGTCTATCCCATAATTATCAGAGGCTCTTCTAGGAGCCGGTGGGGTGAAGTTGTTAAACCTACGCCTACCCACCCGCAATCGGTCAAACCCATGACTTAATGATATTTCATTATAGTTATCATGGTGAGGGTACCAGGAAGGGGTGGTCATACCATGGGTAGTTGGCCCGCTCAAAGTTTTGCTCAAGGTGATCGAGCCGGGCGGTGTGATGGGCCTGGGTGGTAAGGACCTGGTCAAGCCTTCTCTCTATGCGACCTAGGGAGGACATAATACCAGATTCAGATTCATCCTCTAAATCGTCATGGTCTAGTAAGACTGAAGTGGAAGCCGTAGGTCTGTCACGCATGGAAAGGGTGTGAGGATGAGGAAGGGGTACAAGTGGGGGCTCAACAGCATATCTTGGCACATCGCCGTCTAAGAGATACGAGTCCCCAAACTGCAAGAGGGGAGGCAATTAAGGACAGGGAAGGGGAATGGTGCAATCTTTAAGGTACCGCCATCGCATAGGGTTAGTGAAGATAAAGCCGACCCGTACGAGGCATTGCTCGTGAAGGGTAGTGGAAGCAGCAAATCTATCACTGAATTCTATATGGTTGATAACATTAAGGAACTCAGCGATGTGGTACACGTGCCCCCCAAGACATAGGTCAATTTTTACATCTAGGGTGGTTGTGTTGTTTAAAAACTTCCACAACGTCATTGGAATGCTTAGTGTTGTGTTATTGTGCGGTGCAATGTAACGGTGCAAAATGTGCACTTCATGTGTTCTAATTAGGTGAGGGCTAGGGGAAGGGAACAATGTCTCCCTAGAAAATTTAAAAAACATACGAAGAACAGGATGATGTACATCAGATGCATATATATTCCTATTCGGATAAACAAGCCAACCGGCAATTTTAGGCCATAATTTAGAAACTCGAGAGTTTTCTGGTTGTTTATCCAAAATAGGTTCATTATTAAAACAAAAAAGCACAAAATGCAGCATAGTCTAGGAAATAGGTTGCATTCCTTAACTAAAAAGACAAATACAACCTATCTTCACGTTGACATGGGGTTAAGGAACTAAGAAACTCATAAGTTAAAAGCTTATGAGTTGGGTGCCACATGTTAGTCCAGTTCTCTAGGCCACATGCCATTAACAATGCAACAAATTTATCATAAATACCCATTCATAATTAATGAGAACGAAAGCAAATCAGAAACTATTCTAGTAAACGATAAACATAGAAATAAACATGGAATGAAATAAAGCGAATGAATTCAAAAGTAAGGAATAGATTAATACTCACAAAAGCTTCAATGCATTATCCACAATCAGCATTTGAATGACAAAATCCAGAACTCGGAGTACAAATGTTGAGAAAACAGAAAACCGAAAGCTAGAACTAAAAGAATTTGGAGGCTAAACAAAACTAAAAGTGTGTAAAAATAAAAACCTAGCTTCCCCCCTCTCATCAGAGGGAGGGGTATTTATAACAAAGCATAAAAAGAATACAAAAACCCTAAAATGCCTTTGGGCCGACCCTAAAAAGAAGTAGTTGTTCTAGAGAAAAAATTGTCATTCGACCGAATTCAAGGCCCATTCGGCCGAATATGACTTGATAACCGGCTTTTAGCGTCGTTTTACTAAAAGGCTAGTTATGCAACAATATTTATAAACACCCTAATACTACTATAACTAGTGTAATGGTAAGTCGGGGGTCGAATCACAAGGACAAGGGATGCTAGTTTCTAGACTTGATGTATAGAGTTTATTCGAGATTTGAATTGATTGAACTATACTAATGATTGAAAAGTGAAGCAAGAATAAAAACGATAATATGCAATGAAAGAAAAACGGGGATAGATTAGTTCCACCCTAGGAAGGAAAATCAAACTAGCAAACACGCCAAGTTAGGGGAAAATCGATCAACAATCAATCCAGACACTCAAGATAACGAGAGGAAGTTTGTGACCCTATAAATCACATGAACAACTTATAATCACCCTATGTCTCCAAAGGAGTGGCAGGACAAGATTCGCATCGAATGTCAATCAATCATCAACAATCTCAAACCCTAACTCTATGCATGAAGAACAAGCCAACCTAGGGTTTTACCAATTAAATCCCTAAGAAAACTACTCACTCATAGTAATGAAAACTAGGGCATAAACAGTGAACAAGAACATGGTTAAAAGCATAAACAATTTAAACGTAATTAAACAAGGGAACGAAAAGGAGAACTGAAGAACTATAACAAAACCAACACTACTCTATCAAAACTATAAATGGAGCAAGGATAATAAAAAGAACAATGGAAATAAAAAGAACAATACGTGAAAGCATTAAACGAAATAGAACAGTAAATCATCGATACGTTACGTAAATGGAATTGCGTGAATGAAAGAATTATGAATCCGAAATACAATGCTTGAAAGGAAGAACAACGAAAGCTGTAAATCTAAACTAATGCATGAATGAAATGGAAAGCATTAAAGTGATATTCTAAGTTGAGGCACAAGAACTCTCAAAGTAGGCATGAGGGTTTTTTACAGAGCAAGGGGGTATCTATACCCTAGGGACATAAGGGGGTAAAACCCTAGAAAAACCCTCGAGGGCCAACTAAAGAAAGCACCAAAATCTGCTAGAAGGAAGACCATTCGGCCTAATGATAAGTGTATTCGGCCGAATGAGTGGCAATTCGAACCGAATGAAGATTGTATTCGCTTATTACAAAAGCATCGAGTTTTCTCACCCTGTCCACCATTCGACTGAAGAAGGGTACCCATTTAGCTGAATGGTAGTTCATTCGGCTACTCCCAAGAGCTTGAGTCATATGCTTGTATCCATGCCTTTCATTTGACCGAATGGAAGTCAGATTCGGTCGAATCTGAACCTGAACTTTACTGAACAACTTCTTTAAAGTGTCTAATGGCTTCTAGAGTTTGTGGGATCTTCGAGAGTGACTTGGAACGCGTGCCTAAGCTATGATAAGCGCATCTAAACTCTTGATAAGAGTGTCAAAACCTCGAACATGTCACATTTTACCTCGAAATCATCGAAAGTACATGAAATGACCTAAAAACAGCTCGAGGACAAGATCAAGGTAAAATCAAATGTAATGTTCATAAAATCAATCTAAAACTGCGAGACTCGACACTAAAATAGAGTTGTAAATGTGCTCTAAAACGAGCACATCAACTTCCCCCAAGACAAACCTTTGCTAGTCCATGTTTAAGCTTAGTTTTAATAGGCATGTTAATTTATAAATGGTTAGATCAAGATTTGAGAGATGTGATATAATACCGATAGATTAATTTTGTGATTGTAATACACAACGAAGGCCCTTTAAGATCTGATCAGTTGGTGCATTGATGATTGGCTATTATATTTTTCCCTATAATATTATTTATTGGTGAACCTATACCCTAGACTTTGGTTCCTTGATTTCTTCCTCAGTTAATTTGCTTTAGTTTATTTTATTCCTTTAGTTTAATTCTTCTATTATAATCAATTTGGCTACTTGATAATTTAGACTATTTAGGTTGAGTAGGAATAAAAAGACTTGTTTCCTTGTGGATTCGACCCTACTTCCCTATCTATTTTAGTTAATAGTTTTAGGAATTACTTTTGATTAGGTGATACGACTTTAGCCTATCACATATATGTATGTATATGTAAAGTATATGTATAATATTAATGCATAGAAAATATTTTTGATAAAACGTAATCGAAATCTCATAATTTTCAAGGGATTACAATTATCTCCTCGTATTTTTTTTCATTCTCCTAAACTTTTACTACTCTTACCAAGGTACTAAATGCCATCTCTTTGTCAATCATCATCTCACTTGATTGTTCATGACTCACCGAAATATACCGAAAACTTACCTATCCATGGAGAACGATGATGCCTAGTCATCAACAACAAATCAATTTGAACCCACCTTTACGATAGAGCAATTTATGTAGATATTTCAAGAAATGAATTCTGCTAAACCACCACAAAAACACTCAAACTCAACCATTATAATTACATAAAGTGGTCTAAGTTCATGCACTTAGCCATCGGGGGGCGAGGACGGCTTAGGCACATAATTACCTCTTCACCAGCCCACGATGACCCAGGATACACATGGTGGGTTCAAGATGATTCGATCGTGGTATCATGGATACTCGAGAACATTGATTCTGATTTAGTGAATCAATTTATGGATTACCCTACTGCAAAGGATTTATGACATGGTCTTGAAACCCGATTTAGCAGTGGATGAGATGAATTACAAGTATTTGATCTAATGACCAATTCAAACCAACTTAGACAAGGGACTGACACCATAGAGGTGTATTATGGGAAACTCTTGGCCATATGGAAGGAAATTGACAGGCGAGTACCAAACCCGATGAAGTGCCTAAAAGACAAGAATATACATAATGAATTAAATTAGAGAAATAGGGTTTACCAATTTTTGGCCGGACTGAACGATACCTTCAATAAAGACCTGCAAGATCTTGTGAATCAAGAAAACTTACCAATGGTGGAGGAGGTGTATACCGTAATTCAAAGGAAAATTGCTCGGAGAGGAATAAGTGCTCCCGAAGATTCTTCAACAAAGCCACCACAAGTACCGCAAGGACGGCTTGGGTCGGGCTATGGAGCAGTTAGGGCCCGGTTAGATCACTCATCGCACCGGAGGGAGGAAGACAAGGCAAACCTCAAGTGTACTCATTTCGGAGGAACCAAGCACATACAAGATGGGTGCTTCAAGCTCATTAGCTACCCAGATTGGTGGCTAGACTTAAAGAAGCGGGAGATGAAAACAGGTGGCGCAACCATGAAATCGGGGGAGGAAAGAATAACCAAAGAGAAGAAGGAAGAACCAATGAAAGGAACGCAAGGAATGACCTTGGCTGCTCGACAACAAAAAGGAACATGGTAAGAGGCAACACAAGGTTAGGGTTGAAAACCTAACCCTAACCCTTCCAAACCCATTTAACCCACTAAAATGGGCCAATGATGAGGAGTACAAAGGAGCCCAAACCAACACGAGCCCTACAAGCTATATAAATGCAGTCCAAATTTACAGTTTTTCTTCAAGGGTTAAGAATAGGAAATGGATATTTTATTATGGTGCCACAAATACCATGACATTTGATCCATCTGATTTCTTAAAAATTAATAATATTGAAAAAATCCAAATACAAACTGCAAATGGTGATTTTTCATCAGTAGAAGGAGAAGAAAAAATTAAATTGTCGCCTAACATTACCTTGAATACCTTTATGTTCCGAATTTATCACATAAGCTTCTCTCTATAAGTCAAATAACAAAGGAGTTAAAGTGAAAAATGGTAACTTAACCTGGTTTTTGCTTATTACAGGATATCCAGACTGGGAAGATGATTGGGCATGGCACTGAATACGATGGGTTGTACTATGTCGATGACGTAACTCAACAATGGAAAGCAATGCATATTTGAGGAACGGTTGATCAATAAGTTCAGTTATGGCATCAGCGTTTAGGACACCCCTCTCATGGGTATTTATATCATTTATTCCCTTCTCTCTCTAAGAATAAAGACTTATGAGGCTTGTATTAAAGCTAAAAGTCATAAACAAACCTATAAACCTAGTAAAACTAAATCTCATGTACCTATTTAATTAATTCACTCTGATTTATGGGGACCTGCTCCTAAAACTAAGAATCATAGTTTTTCTTATTTTATTCTGTTTATTGATGACTGCACACGAATGACTTGGATTTATTTCTTAAGGAAGAAAAGCGATGTTTTTGACGAATTTGTCCATTTCCATACCTTAGTCTAGAACCAATATAATGCTCAAATTCAAATTCTTAGATCTGATAATGGGGGTGAATACATTAACTCTCAAATGACCAAATTTTTTTCGGATCATGGAATAATGCATCAAACCACTTGCCCCCTATACCCCACAACAGAATGGTGTAGCCAAAAGGAAAAATAGAACACTACTCAATATTAGCAGAGCTGTTATGCTTGACTCCAATGTTCCAGTAAGTTACTGGCTCGAAGCCCTTGCCATAGCTACCTATTTAACCAATCGACTAACCTCAAAAATTCTGAAATTCCAAACACCACTTGATACCCTAAACCACTTTAAACCTTCTCCTCATACTCTCTCCCTTGAACCTCAAGTCTTTGGGTGTTCAATATATGTTCATATTCCCAAACAAAATAGAACAAAATTTGAATCATGTGCTATCAAGTGTGTTTTTGTTAGATATAGAATAAATCAAAAAGGGTATAGATGTTTTGATCCCAAAAGTAACTAGCTTCATACCACCTTGGATTGTACGTTTTTGGAAACAGAAATGTACTTTGATCACTATCTTTAGTGTTAGGGGGAGAAACAATATGACACTCTAAGTTGGTTGCTTAACCCAGTTCTGATTGATTCTATTCCAAAAGAATATGTAGGCAGACCTATCGAGCAAACGTCTGAAAGCATAGTATAGTTATAAAGTACCGACCCACCCCTATTACCGAATCAGTTTGAGATATCACCTGAGATCCCAGAGGTAATAACTCCATCTTTTACTCCTTCTGTTAATAATGATGATGTTCCAGTCTCTAGAGCAGAGCAGGAAAAAATAACTGAGGAGGAGAAAGAAGAAGAAGAGAAACAGTACAGATTACCCCTAAGAATCATAAGGGGAGTTCCACCAAAGAGATATGAGCCTGAATATGAACCTCAACACTCCAAATATCTAGTGGCAAATATCTCTAGGGTAAGACAACTGACTAAGGCTGCAAAAAATTCAATTGTTCACTCTACATAGAAAAAATACCTACAAATACAGATGAAGCACTAAAAAGTACAGTTTAGAAGGAAGCAATGAAAGATGAAATTGAAGCCTTGACTAAGAACAACACTTGGGACAAATGCAGACTTCCCTCAGGAAAGCACTCAGTAGGATGTAAGTGGGTTTTCACAATAAAATATAAAGCAGATGGAACAATTGGGAGATATAAGGCAAGATTAGTTGCTAAAGGATATACTCAGACATATGGGATTGATTACTCAGAGACATTTTCTCCTATTGCAAAAATTGATACCATACAAGTCTTATTCTCAGTAGCAGCTAATAAAGATTGGCCTTTGTATCAATTTGATGTGAAAAATGCTTTTCTACATGGGGAACTCTAAGAAGATGTCTACATGGAAGCTCCTCTAGGTTTTTCAGAAGGATTTAATATAAGGGAAGAATGTAGACTAAAGAAGGCTTTTTATGGACTCAAACAGTCACCAAGGGCATGGTTTGGAAGACTTACATTGGTTATGAAGAAGTATGGATATCACCAAAGCAATTCAGACCATACTTTATTTTTGATGAAAAATGGAGATCAGATAACCTGCTTAAGCATCTATGTGGATGATATGATCCTCACTGGTGATAATATAGAGAAAATTGCAAGAATAAGGAGGGAGCTATTTAAAGAGTTTGAGATAAAGGACTTAGGAATCCTCAAATACTTCCTAGGTATAGAAGTTTTGAGATCTAAAGAAGGGATTTATATATCATAGATGAAGTGCATTATTGACCTTTTGGCCGAGATAGGAATGATATTCTATAAGCTGGTATATACCTCCATGATACAGAATCATGGTCGATCTTGAGATTAAGGAGGGATTTGAGATGACTGATCAAGGCAAATATCAAAGACTGGTAGGAAAACTCATTTAACCTATCTCATACGAGACCCGACATTGCATATGCAATAGGAGTTGTAAGTCAGTTTATGCATAAACCTCGGAAAAATCATATGAAAGTTGTCCTAAGAATTATCAAATGCTTAAAAGGGTCATCTGGCACTGGGATACCTTTCAAAAGAAATGGTCATCGGGAAATAAAGGCATACACTGATGCGGACTAGGGAGGAGATAAGTTGAAGAGACGTTCTACCTCAAGATACTTCACCTTAGTTGGGGGAAATTTGGTCACCGGGAGGAGTAAGAAGCAGAAAGTGGTAGTACTCTCAAGCACGGAAGCTGAATTCAGGGGAATAGCGAAAGGAATTACAGAGATACTTTGGCTACAAAAACTCCTGGGAGAACTTGGATTTCCTTCAATAGAAAGATGTGAACTACTATGCGATAACAAAGCTACCACAAGTATTTCAAAAAACCTAGTCCAATATGATCGGACAAAACATGTGGAAATAGACAGACATTTTATAAAGGAAAAACTGGAGTCCAAAGTCATAACTATTCCATATGTTCGGACTGAAGAACAACTAGCTGATATACTCACAAAAGCTATTCCATCAAAACCGCTTTCAAAAACATTGAGCAAGTTAGACATTGTAAATCACATTACCTATCTTGAGGGGGAGTGTAAATCAGCAAAAGAAGGAAACAAGATCAGTAAACAAAGACATGGGTATCAATCAAGGATACCAAATCAAAGAAGATCAGAAATACAAGATTTAGACATAATTAAACCTAGCAAAATATAGCAAGTTCATATGTATATATTGACAGTGTAATGAATGTCGAAGAATATAACATTTTTCACATAATTAAACCCTCATTCAACAAAGAGCCTTAGTAATCGCCTCCTAGTTATGCTCTTGGTCCTAGTCATGATATGATGAAACTCTTGTTTCCTTCTTACTTTGTGAAATCATAGCTAAGTATTCTTTAACTCTTTTTAAAGTTCTCAATTGTGATGTTTAATGGTTGATTTTATTATTTTAATGTCTTTGTTGTATTTCATTGATACATTGTGCTGGCTTGTTATGATAGTTTAAGCTGCGGATTCTAAGTGATGCTAAATTGTTGCTTTTTAATGTTTGGTTTTAATTAAAGAAAAGCTTCATCCGTCAATTTCATTTTTTATGCTTAATTGGTGGCTTTAACAAATTATGTTTTGTTCCTTCATGGGATACGTCTGTGCTGGTATGTTACTAGCAATGGGATCGCGCGCAGTGCACTCTTTATGTAGTCTTTTTTGTGTTGAGGAATGATTTTGTAAATACTAATAGGAAGAAAAATGGACATAGAAATTACAACCTAATAAGCAACCTACTGCCAAGTAATCTATTCATAGCTTGATTATTTAATTATTGTGCGTAATATGCAGTTAAGTCTACAAAATGTACATGAATTTTTCATGTGCTTAGCATTGATTAGTCAAAAAACTTGCTCGATTTGTTAATTTCTTAATTTCTACTTGTCCAAAAGAAAGGGGTAAAATGGCATGCATATTATTATGTACTTTAAGAGTTCATCTAAGACTCTTGGTTAAATTTCCATCTTCCGGTGAAGATGCTGCTTCCTGAGCTGATAATGCTGCTGCTTCTACTTCTGTTGGCTTTGTTGTGTCTAAAATTAATGAGGTTGCTTCGGCTGCTAATTTTGCTATGTCTAGAGTTGATGATGCTGCTTCTATCTTCAGTGTGTTTTCTTCTTGATATTTCTCATCTGGTGAAATAACAGATTTAAATGCCCATATAAGGACATTGTTCTTGTTTGGTGTGTTTGCTGGTGTTATTTAAAGCAAGGTTGGGTGTGTGCAAAGCTTTTCCTAAAGTATCTTCCATGTTTTATGGTTTTTCTATGACGAGATTTGTCTGTTGGTATAAACCATATCTGTATGTGCTGTCTATTATGTAAAATATGCATTGATCAAAGGAAGATAACTAACTTACTGCCTTTTTCATATCGTATATCTCTGAAACTGACATGTTGAATATCTTCCCTACAGACCTGATGAATATGGTGAACTGTAATGGTATATTCTGCAATACAAAATGTGTTCATTGCATCTTATTATATATATTGTGAGATTAGTATAAAGGTTGACAAAGTGAGTTGATTGACCTAGGCGAAGATATTGTATCTTTTTTATGGAAGCTATAGCATGGGAATGCTTTTCCTATTAGAGATTTCATGCATTTACCACAAGCTGAGCATCCTTGATATTCAAAAACTTTGTTCCATTCTGCTTCGAAAATGACTACACTTGTGATATTCTTCTCTTCTTAGAACGTTGTAAGTGCCTGAATGAGTTATTATAGATTGTTTAGTCACAATTATGTTTAATAATGAATTTGGAAAGAATTCTTATCGTTTTTTTACCTTTCTTGTTTTCAGTTCAGCTGACTTTGGCTTGCCTATTGCTGAGTATGTCCATATGATTATTAGCCTTACAAGCATTCAAATTAGTGGGTATATATTTTTGTGAAGGAAATTATGGCATGTAACTTTACCACTCTTTCAAAGCTTATGCTTTTTCTCCTTGTAGCTCAAGGATGAATCTTGTTGACAATCTAGTTTTGAGAGTAAAACTGAACATTTTGTTATTGGTTATATATAATACTAATTTTGTATCATTAATGTATGTATGAGTATGCTAGTAATGTTACCCTTATAAGTGGATGCCTTTGGATCCACGAATCCAATAGTAGGAAATATTTTGGCCTTAGTCATGAGCGCTATGCTATCCTTTTCCACCAAATCATTCCAAGTAGAGATGACTATTGGACGTCATTTCTAAAGCGGTGGTTTATGATAAGGTTAGGGGTCGGTTGTTATGACACCTACTATTAGAAAATCTTGACTTAACTTATTACGAGTAACGGGTAAGTAAGGGTCGAATTCACAGAGAATATGTAATCCCCCGAAATTCAACAATTATTTTGTTATTATTTATTTATTTTCCTAAGTAACCCGCTAAGCTTAAACTACCAAAATTTTATCCTACTCAAATTTTATACTAGAAGAAGCTCTATCCTACTAACTAAACCTAAACTTCCCCCACAAAACCCCACTTTACAAAATACCTATATACTAATAAAAAAAAAAAGAAACCCACCCCGTGCAAACCCCCCCCCCCCCCCCCCCCCCCCCCCCCCCCCCCACACACACACACACACACACACACACACACAAAAATTTTAATTTAGATTTCACTATAAATTATATTGGTTTGATTTGGTTTTAAACTGTTGGATTTGAAATAGAGGTAAACGTTATTTGGTACATTACAGTAAGGGCCGTAGAGGTTCCAGTTTGTTACATCAGGAGTTATTTTACGTTTAATGTTATTTCATAAGTCTTTTGGTTTTCCACTGTAAAACTCTGTTTTATAGCCTTAATGTTTGAACACGTGGCAGTAGCACACCGGTAGTTCCTAAAGGTTTGGATTTCGGAAAAATGGGAATTATCGGGGTGTTACAGAATGACACTTAATAGCTACTGAACTCTAGCAATTTGACTACAAGCTAGTTCTAACTAAAATGATAAAGGGTTTAAGTCTAACTAAGAATGCTAAATGCGAGGTTCTAGAGGCTGATTCTATAGGGTAAAATCGTTAGAGTTTTGGGATTCAACTCCAATTCCTAACACAAATGAGTTACAGCTGGAAATTAATGCAAGGTTCAACCATGAGCGCCCGCTCAAAAGGAGATTTTGCCATCTGAGTGCCCGCTTGATGGCCACTTACTACCCACTCATTTTCTTTTGTCTGGCAACTCACATTGAATTGAGTGCCTGCTTAAGAATCCTTATGAGCATTTGCTTAGGTCTTTTCTTTTTAAGAGGCCTCTTGATTTAAATCTCAAACGATCTCTCTACTTCATTTCGCGGCTTTTCTACTATACATTTCTATTCCTCAGTTCTCATGCTCATGCCAAATAGATACCTGCATCAAGCCAACAAAAGCACACATAAAAGTATAAAAGACACGAGAAATAAAGGAAAACAGGTTCGAAACACGAAAAACACTCCTAAGCCTAGATCATACATAAAGTGATGTAAAATGGCACAAAACGGGACAAACTCGGGGCGAAAAGGGTGAGAAAACTCTGCTAGGAAGGCACAAATGAGTGACATAAAATGTCACTGATCAAATTCCCCCAAGCTTGGCCTTTGCTTGTTCTCAAGCAAAACTCTAGGACAAAGGAGAGAAAACATCAATGCACTAACAATATAAACTAAGAAAAATAAAAACCTATTTCACTTTCGTAGGAATCACGATTGATTTTATAAACAATTAACAAGCCCTTTAAACCTCCTAATCGCTTAAGAGGATGAGTGTGCTCTCGTAAGGGTTTCCTGGGAGGTATCCCATAACTCTCAAAACAATAAGGGAAAACCAAGGCAAACATTTTGAAAACTAAAAAGAGAAAATAAGAGAAAGGAAAGGAAATAAAAGAAAGATGAATGAGTAGGCATTCATGGGACAACATTGTGATGGATATTCTCAATTGGGAAGCATGAGTTGATTTAGAGGTTTTTGATTTCTTTCTAGAAAACATCTTTCCTCAAATTGATCATATAATCCCAAATATCACAACAACAACCTAATCCCAAAATTCAATAAAAAAATCCAACTACAAGAGATCAACATTGCCAAATCCAAGTTCACAATATACCAAATCACTAAGATCATCTAACTATGTTCACTATCCTAGGCTTTCAGTTTCAACGTAAGTTCTCCATGTTCAACTTAAGTAAATACTCCAAAATATTCAGAAAATTCAACAATTTACATGAAAATTTAAAATAAGAATTGAAAAATAGAATGGGTGTAAGGAATACCAAAATTTCCTTGCAATTCTTCCTCCAAATCATTCCTTAAGTGCCAAATTCAAACTTAGAAGCAAGAAATTATGAAATTCCAACCAAAATTTCTTAGGGTTTGAATTTTGGGTTTTCTCTATAAGTGGATTTTTTTTGAAAAATTTAGTATCAAAGTGTAGATCAAGAGGAGAGGAGAATAATGGTGGTAGTTTGGAGTAAAAAGGATTAGAATTGGGTGAGTTACGTGGAAAAGAATGAGAGGGAGATATGGATGGTTTTTTCCATACTTCATTTTCTTTCATGCAACTACATAATGAATGCTCAATTGCCATTATTTTTTACCCATTCTTTCTTCAATCCTCTTACTCACTCTTTCTAAAACGTTCCCTCATACTTGGCTTTGGTTCTTCGGTGCATTGTACTTGAAACACGCAAATTCATCTAGATTAATAATCTAAAATAAAAAACAACAAAACTTAAATAAAGAAATGAGAAGAAGGGTTATAAAACTCGAGTTTCTCAAATGGTTGAGGTGGCCTCAAATTCCAGCACTGTTGTTGATGAGATATTCCCAATCTTGTCTCTTGAGCCTTTGGCCATTGACCTTAAATGCCCCAGATGATTCACTCCATATTTCTACTGAGCCATATGGATTTATCTTTAATACCTAAAATGGGTCACTCCATCTTGACTTCAACTTCCCAAGGAACAACTTCAACCTTGAATTGTACAATAACACCTTGTCACCCACCCAAAACTTCTTTTTCACAATATGCTTATCATGCCACTTCTTAGCTCGAGATTTGTATATGCTGGCACTATTATATGAAATCATGTGGAGTTCCCTAACTCGTGAAGGTCAAGGAGTGTCGTTTCACCTGCACTCTTGAGATCAAAGTTTATATGCTTTATTACCACATTGCTTTATGTTCCATATCCACTAGAGATGACAATTCTTTTCATACACTAGTTTATATAGGGTAGTGCCTATAAATGTCTTGAAAACTTTCCTATAAACCCACAAAGCATCATCAAGCTTATGAGACTAGTCTTTTTGATTCCTCTTAATGCTCCTCTCAATTCTAAGCTTGATTTCCCGGTTTGAGATTTTTGCTTTCCTACTATTTTGAGGGTGTTATGCCAACCCTACCTTGTGGCGGGATAAATACTTCCTAAGGATTCTTTGAAGGACATCCTTGGTGAAATGCAAACTACCATCACTTATGATGGCTCTAGGAACTCCAAACCTCGGGAAAATAACCCTCTTAAAAAGCCAAACAACTACCTTATGACCATTTGTGGGAGATGATGTAATTGCTTCCAACCACTTACTCATGTAGTCAACTTCTACTAATATGTTCTTTTTACTATAAGAAGATAGGAATGGTCCCATGAAGTCAACAACCCACACATAAAAAATCTCTAGCCCTAAGATCGGGCTTTGAGGCATTTTTATCCCTTTTTGAGATATTTTATGTTCTTTGACATTGATCACATTTCCTTATATATTCCTATACATCCTTAAACAAGGTTGGCCAACATAAGCCAGCTTACAAAACCTTTGTCGTTGTCTTCTTTACACTCATGTGCCCTCCTTAAGGTGAGGAATGGCACATAGATAGAACACTAGGAACCTTTTCATTTGGAACACATTGTCTAATAAGGCGATATACGCACCTCTTGAACATAATCGGCTCATCCTAAATGTATCTCTTAGCTTCATGCATCAACCTTCGGTGTTCTTGTGGTGAGAAAAAGGTGAAACCATGCCACTAGCCAAATAATTCACCAAATCAGTAAACCATATCATGGTAGGCTTTTAGACTCCAATGTGTAGAGTATGTCATCCTTAAGGAAATTATCGATGGGTAGATCTTCAATATTATCATCTCTCTTCTCTAACTAGGACAAATGATCTACAACTAAGTTCTTAAATCCCTTTTTGTCCTTAATCTCATTATTAAATTATTAAAGAAGCAATATCCACCTTATTAACCTTGGTTTGGCATCCTTCTTAGACATGAGGTACTTTAATGCTGAATGATTGGTGTATACAATTGTCTTTGATCCCACTAGGTATGCACATAACTTGTCAAAAGCATAAACCACAGCTAAGAACTCTATTTCAGTGGTGGTGTAGTTTCTTTGCGCCTTATTTAATGTATTGCTTGCATAATAGATGACATGAGACTTCCCATTTTTCTTTTGCCATAACCCAACTCCTACAACTATATCACTGGCATCACACATAATCTTAAATGGTAAACTTCAATCTGGTGCTTGCAAAACCAGGGCTAAACTAAGTGCCTCTTTCACCATGTTATAAAAGCGCTCAAATAAGATTCATCAAATGTGAACTTGCTCTCTTTTTGAATTAGTATGGTGAGAGGCTTAACTATCATCGAGAATGATTCAATGAATTGATGATAGAAACCTATGTGGCCCAAGAAAGACCTTACCCCCTTTATCGTAGTGGGAGGGAGAAGCCCAAGGATGACTTCAACCTTGGCTGGGTCCACTTCGATGCCTTACTGTGACACCTTATTGCCATGAATGATCCCTTCTTGCACCATAAAGTGGCATTTCTCCTAGTTAAGGGCCAGATTGGCATCCTCAAAATTTTTCAGACATTGAGCTAAGTTCACTAGGCATTCATCAAAAGAGCTACCACTAATAAAAAATTCATCTATGAAAACCTCCGTTTTCTTTTCAATCATGTTAATGAATATAAACATCATATAATGTTCAAAAGTATTTGAGGCATTACATAACCCAAATGATATTCTACGATAAGCATAGGTACCATAGGGGGCAGTTGAATGTAGTATTTTCTTGGTCTTTGGGGTAGATAGGGATTTGAAAGAATTACGAGAACCCGTCAAGATAACAAAAATACTTATGCCTTGTTAACCTTTCCAAAATCAGATCAATAAAGGGGAGGGGGAAATGGTCCTTTTTGGTGGAGGTTTTTAATTTCCTATAATCTATACACATCCTCTAATCGATCATTCTACCTTTCTTAGGAATGACATGCGCTGGCTCCACCCACTTACTATTAGAGATAGGGTAGATGACACCTGCATTGAGGAGTTTGAGAATTTATTTCTTTACGACCTCTATCATTGGGCAATTGAGCTTTTGTTGCCTTCCAATGGAAGGCTTAGCTTTATCCTCCAATGGTATACGGTGCATGTATAGGGTTGGGCTTATTTCCTTGATATCATCAAGAGTAGACCCCAACGCCTTTTTATGTGATCTTAACACATAAAGTAAAATTAATGTTTCCTCTTTTCCTAAGGAAGAACTAACGATGATTTGTAAACTGTACAAGGGACCAAGAAATTCATACTTGAGTTTGGATGGTAGAGGCTTCTTCTCCACCTTCGGGGCTACCTTGGTCTCATCTAGCTCCTTCTTGACCTCTTCATCTTTAATCATAAGATGTAGGTCTTCCTGCAATGATAGAGAGGGAATAGAATCAAGATACTCCCTCACTATTTTCATCTCCTCATTATCCTTGCAAATCATATCTTCAGTCAACAAAATAGACTCCAAGGGATCATCAGTCACATGCAAATTCTCATGCAAAGTTTCAAGTATGGTATCTCAATTAGATCAATTCTCATACAATCATCCATGTTGGATGGGCATTTCATTACATGTGCCAAGCTAAATTCAACCTTATCATTAGCAACTTTTAGAGTTAACTTAACATTCTTCACATCAATTATGTCTTCCTAAAATGATGGGCACATTGAGATCCTCCTCTATATCTAAGACCATAAAATCAACTAGGATATAGAATTTTCCTACTCTAAGTGGGACATCTTCTACTTCCCTTGAAGAAAATTCACTAATTGCCCTGCTTACTCAAGAGAGATATTGGTGGGTCTCAACTCCCCTAAGTTCTACTTCATACATAAAGAGTAAGGCATGACACTTATGCTAGCCCCCAAATCACAAAATGCCTTATCAATCAACATCTCACCTATCGCATAAGAGATGGAAAAACTACCAGGATCCTTTAACTTAGTAGGTAACTTATTTTGGATGATGGCACTACAAGTTTATGGTAATATAATAGTCTCCACGGCACCTATCTCACATTTATTGCTCAGAATATCCTTAAGGAACTTAGCATAGGCAGCTTGATTGCATTAGTGAATGGGATGTTGAAATACATCTTCCTAATAACCTCTAGGAATTTTACAAAGTGCTCAAATATCTTAGATCATGTGAACCTAGCAAGATAGGGTAACTTCTCATAGGAGGGGGTAACACTCATTTGCATATTCTCTTTTTTGCTCTCCTCTATCTCACTCTTACCTTCATTAGTCTCTTCCCCATTTTATTCTTTAGACCCTTTAGGTTGACTTTCACTCATCTTTTCAACCGCTCTCTTAGATGCGTCACTCAAAGCATTTTAAATCCTAGTCACAATAACACTAACATGCTCAGTGAGATTTATGCCTTGCCTAGGAATTAAGGGTTTTGGGCCATCTTTAAAGGTAATTGCAAGATGGGAAATTGATGCGTGCATCAATGTGAACGACGAGCATGTTGAAGAATTATTCCAAGAAAGTCAAGAAAGCATGAATCTATACTTGGAAGCTTCTTCAATAGGTCAAACTTACTATCGGGGGCATCAAGACAAAGCCACGCTTTGTATGGTGGCGTTCTTGGGAGTTCTTGAAGCTTCTTGATAGTTCTTTAAGGTTTCTTTAAAAGCTTTCTTAGATTTTGGTCTATAAGTTTTTACCTTTCACTTGAAAGGGTTTTTCTTGGTTTAGACCTTAGGTTTCTTTATGTTCTTAATTATTTTTGTACGTGTGCGTAGTTAATAAAGTTGGAGAACCGTGTAGCATTACTTGGCGCACAAGGTTAAGTTAGGTTTCCTATTTCAAGGGGGATTCCTACTCAAAATTAAAAGTGGCGGCTGCTTGGAGATCAAGGCAAAGTGGAAGAGTTTTACTCAAGCTAGAACTCTAATATGCTTAGAAAAAGTAGGAGTTTTACTCAAGCTAGAACTCTAATGTGTTTAGGAAAAATAGGAGTTTTACTCAAGTTAGAACTCTAATATGCTTAGGAAAAGAAGGAGTTTTATTCTAGTTAGAGTTCTAATAGTCTTAGGAAAGGATTGCTATAAATACTCCATGTAATTCACGAATTCATTGATTCATTCACGATTTGAGCAATACAAAACACATATATTTTTTGAGTGATATTTTGGTTGGATTACCTAAATATTTCTTTGGCTAACTTGCGAGTTGGTTGCTGTTTTGGGTGTTTTAGTTAAAACATTCATTGGTTTGATTAATTAGGTGGACTCTTAATTAATTAAACTCAGTTCTTGCCTAGTTCTTGGTGATTTATCTGTATAGGACGAAGCTTAGAACATATCCTTGTGATAACTTGGTTTTCGAATCAAGAATCACATCATCGTGGTATCAGAGCTGTTGGTGACGTTTGGCTTGGAATTTTTGGCTGAAATTTTGTGGGAAGATCCATAAAACGTAGATCAACATTGTGTCAAAATTTCGTGTCAATTGGACGCGTAACGAAGTCTGTGAAACCTCAAACATTTGAGATTGTTACACGGAGTTGCGATCTGGAGAACGGTTTTTTATTTGCTTCAAGAATCAATCAAGATTCAATCTTTTAATCAAGATTTTGCATAAACTAACCTGGTTTGTGTAGGAGCAATGAGTGACGAAGAAATCCCAGGGATTCCAAGGGGTTTGAACCTTGATCAAGCGCATAACTTGCGAAGGGATCGTCAAATAGAGCGATTGTCACAACAATTGCAAGAAGTATTGGCTAGGCTTGACGAACGTGACAAAACTTCATCTTCAAGGAAGAACAAATCAGTTGCAAGTTCTAGTTCAAGTGAAGACGAATATGAAAGGAGAAAAGCAAGTAGATCACGCCATAAAGATTCATCTTCAAGTGATGAACCTAGAAGGCATAGACGGAAGAACAAGGCCAAAGATGATGACCGAAATATAAGGTTAGATTTTCCGGAATTCAATGGGAGTATGCTAGACCCCGAAAAATATTTTGAGTGGGTTAGAAGAGCGGAAACACTCTTTGATTACAAGGAGTATGATGAACGAAAGAGGTGCAAAATTGCTGAATTAAAACTCACGGGTTATGCGAGTTTATGGTATGATAATCTCAAGAAAAAGAGACGCAAGGAGGGACGATCCAAGATCACTACTTGGACACAATTACAGAAATATATGAAGCGTCAATTTGTGCCCCATGAGTACGTGCAAGAAGTGTATCTCAAGATGCAGACTTTTAAGCAAGGAAATCAATCCGTGGAGGCTTATTTGTGTGAATTTGAGAAACTATGTTTATTGTGTGATTTAGAAGAAATTCTAGAGCACAAAATAGCACGTTTTATTGCAGGTTTGAACGAAAATATTCAAGAGAAGATTGAATTGCACGAATACTATTCATTTGAAGAAGTATGCAAGGCGGCCATTAAGGTTGAAAGACAATTCAAGGCCAAGAAGACCTCAAGTGTGAAGCCGTTCACACGCACGTTCACAAAGGCTAGTGACAAGCCTACCTTTGATAGGACTTCTTCTAATTCGTATGCTAAAGATAACAAACCCAGAAACGAAGCTAGCAAGAAGGTGACCGAAGATAGAAAATGTTTCAAATGTGGGAGTGTTGGCCATATAGCAAGCAATTGCTACTCAAAACGCACTATGACGGCTCAAGAATGGGAAGAAGAGAAAGCTAGGTGCAAGGGAAGTAGTGACATGGAGGTTGTGGTCGAGCAAGAACGTGATTTTGAAGAAGAGGAGGGTAGTGCCGAAGAGGTTGATGGTGAAACGCAAGGAAAGAGCTTGGTTCTAAGGAGAGCTCTTCACTCTAAACCTATGCCCGTTGAAGAGAATCAAAGAGAGAAAATCTTTTTAACAAGGTGCAAGGTGGAAGATCGATTGTGTGACGTAATAATAGACTCGGGAAGCTGCACAAATGTGGTGTCTATAACTTTGATCAACAAGTTAGAGTGGCCTACAACCGATCACCCAAAACCTTACAAGCTACATTGGCTCAATGATGCTAGTGACGTAAAGGTAACGAAGCGAGCCCTAATCACCTTTTCAATTGGCAAATATCATGATAAAGTTTTATGTGATGTATGCCCCATGGATGCTTGTCATATCTTATTGGGTAGACCATGGCAATATGATAGATTTGTCAAGTTTAATGGTAGGACAAATGTGTATATAATTCGAAAAGGAAAGGGGGAAAAATCATATGCATTGAAATCACTTGTTGATCATAGAATTAACCCTAGTTCGAAAGGTGCATATTTAATTGGGGAAAAGGAGTTGGAGAAAGAGATCAACAATAACAATATGGTATATATTATGGTGGCTAACAATGTGCAAGTGAATGAAAGTAAACAAGAAAAGAGGCCCGTGGAATTAGAAGTGGTATTGCAAGAGTATTGTGATATTTTTCCTAGTGAATTACCACCGGGATTACCACCAATTCGTGGTATTGAACATCAAATTGATCTTATTCCGGGAGCTCCACTACCTAACAAGGCAGCATATAGAAGTAATCCAGAAAAAACAAAGGAAATACAACGTCAAATAGAGGAATTGATGCAAAGAGGCTACGTGAAAGAGAGTATGAGCCCATGTGCCGTGCCTGCATTGCTAGTTCCAAAAAAAGATGGGATTGGCGTATGTGCATTGATAGTAGGAGTGTGAACAACATAACCATCAAGTATAGATTTCCTATACCTAGACTTGATGATTTGTTAGACGAATTGCATGGTTCAAAGCTATTTTCCAAGATTGATCTTATGAGTGGCTATCATCAAATACGCATGAGGGAAGGAGATGAATGGAAGACGGCTTTCAAGACTAAAGTGGGGTTGTACGAGTGGTTAGTCATGCCTTTTGGTCTAACCAATGCGCCTAGTACATTTATGAGATTGATGAACGAGGTGTTGAAACCATTTCTTGGAAGGTTCGTAGTTGTTTACTTGGATGACATATTAATTTATTCTGAAAATTTCAATGATCATCTAATGCATTTGAGAAGCGTTTTTGAGGTTCTTAGGGAGAAGAAGTTGTACGCAAAATTGGAAAAATGTTATTTTCTTGTTCCTAGCGTGACGTTTCTAGGGTATGTAGTATCCAAAGATGGTGTGTCCGTGGATCAATCCAAGGTTGAAGCTATCAAGACTTGGCCCGTACCTACCAATGTGAGTGAAGTTAGATCGTTTCATGGTCTAGCGTCATTTTATAGAAGATTTGTGAAGAATTTTTCCACGATAGTTGCACCTATGACTGAATGCTTGAAGAAAGACAAGGGAAAATTCGAGTGGACCAAGGAAGCCCAACGTGCATTTGATTTGGTCAAAAGGAAGCTATGTGAAGCACCCGTACTTGCATTGTCGGATTTTTCACAACCATTTGAGGTAGAAACCGACGCTAGTGGTGTGGGGATTGGTGCCGTTTTGGTTCAAAAGAAGCGCCCTATTGCCTATTTTAGTGAGAAATTAAACAGTGCTAGATTGAACTATTCTACCTATGACAAGGAGTTCTATGCTATTGTGCGAGCATTGGACTATTGGAGTCACTATTTGCACCCAAATCACTTTGTGTTGCATAGTGATCACGAAGCTTTGAAGTACATTCATGGTCAACAAAAATTGAACCCTAGACATGCTAAATGGGTAGAGTTTCTACAAGCTTTCAATTTTTCTTCAAAGTATAAAGAGGGGAAAGCAAATGTAGTGGCCGATGCACTATCTAGAAGACACACGTTGCTTGGAGTATTGAATTGTAAACTACTTGGTTTCGAGTTAATCAAGGAGTACTATAAGGGGGACGTGGATTTCTCTACACTCCTAGAGGAGTGTTCCAAGGGGGCCGTAGGTTCCTATGTTTTACAAGACGGTTTTCTTTTCAAGGGGAATCGTTTGTGCATGCCTAAGTGTTCTATTAGAGAATTAATAGTAAGAGAAGTGCATGGTGGAGGGATAGCGGGACATTTTGGCATAACGAAAACATTAACTATGCTGCAAGAGCATTTTTATTGGCCTAGAATGCTAGCGGATGTACAATCAATAGTTTCTAGGTGTGCAACATGTCAAAAAGCCAAGGCTACGTTTCATCAAGGCTTATATATGCCCTTGCCCGTGCCAGATTCACCTTGGGAAGACGTGTCTATGGATTTTGTAGTTGGTTTGCCAAGGACTCAAAGAGGAAAGGACTCAATCATGGTTGTAGTGGATCGATTTTCCAAGATGGCTCATTTCATACCTTGTCACAAAGTGGACGATGCTATGAAAGTGGCGAAATTGTATTTCAAGGAAGTGGTGAGACTACATGGGTTGCCAAACAGTATTGTGAGTGATCGTGATACAAAGTTCATGAGTTTCTTTTGGAAATCACTATGGAAGTTGGTGGGAACAAAGCTGTTATTTAGTACATCATATCACCCGCAAACGGACAGACAAACGGAGGTAACAAATCGAACTCTTGGTGTGCTTTTACGTGGACTAGTGAGCAAAACACAAAAAGATTGGGATATTAAGCTTGCTCATGCCGAGTTTGCTTACAATAGATCACCTACTTATGCCACAAAACACACGCCATTTGAAGTTGTTTATGGTGTCAATCCAAGAATGCCCATTAATTTGATTGAAATTCCAAAAGGGGAATTAATTCATAAAGATGCCGAGGCTAAAATCAATTACATGATGAAGCTACACGCACAAGTTAGAGCTAGGATTGAACGTGTCAATGAACTCTACAAAGCACGAGCTAACAAGAACAAAAAGCCACAAAGTTTTGAAGTTGGCGACTTGGTGTGGCTACACTTGAGAAAAGAAAGATTTCCTAGTAAACGAAAGAATAAATTGATGCCAAGAAGTGAGGGGCCGTTCAAGATTATTGAGAAGATCAATGAGAATGCATATAAGCTTGAATTGCCGGGAGAATATGGTGTAAGCGCAACATTTAATGTTGGAGATTTGGTGAAGTATTTGCCAGATGATGCTATTGAAGATTTGAGGGCAAATTCTTTTGAAGAAGGGGAGGATGATGCGTGCATCAATGTGAACGACGAGCATGTTGAAGAATTATTCCAAGAAAGTCAAGAAAGCATGAATCTATACTTGGAAGCTTCTTCAATAGGTCAAACTTACTATCGGGGGCATCAAGACAAAGCCACGCTTTGTATGGTGGCGTTCTTGGGAGTTCTTGAAGCTTCTTGATAGTTCTTTAAGGTTTCTTTAAAAGCTTTCTTAGATTTTGGTCTACAAGTTTTTACCTTTCACTTGAAAGGGTTTTTCTTGGTTTAGACCTTAGGTTTCTTTATGTTCTTAATTATTTTTGTACGTGCGCGTAGTTAATTAAGTTGGAGAACCGTGTAGCGTTACTTGGTGCACAAGGTTAAGTTAGGTTTCCTATTTCAAGGGGGATTCCTACTCAAAATTGAAAGTGGCGGCTGCTTGGAGATCAAGGCAAAGTGGAAGAGTTTTACTCAAGCTAGAACTCTAATATGCTTAGAAAAAGTAGGAGTTTTACTCAAGCTAGAACTCTAATGTGTTTAGGAAAAATAGGAGTTTTACTCAAGTTAGAACTCTAATATGCTTAGGAAAAGAAGGAGTTTTATTCTAGTTAGAGTTCTAATAGTCTTAGGAAAGGATTGCTATAAATACTCCATGTAATTCACGAATTCATTGATTCATTCACGATTTGAGCAATACAAAACACATATATTTTTTGAGTGATATTTTGGTTGGATTACCTAAATATTTCTTTGGCTAACTTGCGAGTTGGTTGCTGTTTTGGGTGTTTTAGTTAAAACATTCATTGGTTTGATTAATTAGGTGGACTCTTAATTAATTAAACTCAGTTCTTGCCTAGTTCTTGGTGATTTATCTGTATAGGACGAAGCTTAGAACATATCCTTGTGATAACTTGGTTTTCGGATCAAGAATCACATCAGCAATTTGGTAATCAAGCATCTTATTGTGGGTTTGAATTTGCCTTAAGCTTTCCTCAATGTCACTATTCCTTTTAGTTTGGGTGGCTACAAAACTCTACATTAAAAATCTAAGGTAGACTTTCGAGGAGGTGGTTGAGTTGAGGGGACATTAAGCCTAGGACCTACATTGAAACCGAGGGGGTTTTGTTGGTTAGGATGTCGGAATTGGCCTTAATTTGGGTTACAAAACCTATTTTGATTTTAATGAGGCCCATAATTACCATATCCTTGTCCTCTAAAGTTTCCCTACCCGAGTTACAATTACCTTGGAAATTTCCTAGGTTTTGGCCACTAAAATTTCCTGGTCCCTGGTTTTAAAAGTTCCCTTAGTTATGCCCATTAAATTTCCCTTGCCCTTGATTTTGCCTATTCCTCCAACCAAATTTTGGGTGAGCTCTCCACCCTTGATTATAAGTGTTAGAGTAAGGGTCAAATTTGGGATTAGGGGCCATATTATTTGTTGAATTTACCTATTCCATTCTAGATGGTGCATTACCTGTTGAGGTTAGTAGATGACATTGCAAGAGCTATGATAATAATCACCATAAACACAATATCATGTGGGGATTGCATGTCATACATTGGACTATTCAACACAATATCATTAAACTTATTATTAAGTCCATCCAACTTAGAAGAAAGTAAACTAATGGAGTTTACTTCATACCTTCCTCCTTGTTTGGGTTGCATCCTCTCACCTTCATTCCAATAATAAAAATTCTCAATTGCTTGCTCAATCTTGAATGCCACGGTTGGGCTTAATCTTATTATAACTCTACTAGCTCCTACGTCAAGACTTACCTTGTTTTACTGAGATAATCTATTATAGAAGTTGTGATGAAGTAGCCACTTCTCCATTTCATGATGTGGGCATGCTTGTATCAACCCTTTAAATCACTTCCATGCTTTAAACAACGTCTCATATCCTTTTTCATAAAACATTGTAATTTTCATCTTTATTTCAACTATCTTTGGTGGTGGAAAAAACTTATGTAGAAGAGCTCTTATGACCTCTTCCCCATATCCTCAAATAAATTGGCTCCATCTTGTCAAGCCTTTACCCGTGATAGAAAACTTAAATAAGCTTAATCTGATGTAGTCTTGAGTCACCCTACTTGCTTTAACTGTATCACAATATCTTATGAATTCCTTCAAATGAGCATATAGTGGCTTGTGTTTCTCTCCTCTAAATGGATGGCTTTCTCCGAAAGTGATTAGTGCGAGCTTCAAATTGAAGTTATCACCTTGAAGTTATTAACTTGAAGATTAGATACTAAATGTTATTCCTCGACAAAGGTGCCATTTGATTGGGTAAGGGGTCGGTCATTACAACACCCACTTTCAGAAAACCTCGACTAAACCTATTATGAGTAATGGATAAGTAAGGGTAGAATCCATAGAGAATGGCTCTTAATAGCTACCTAATTCTAGCAATTTGGCTAAAAGCTAGTTTTAACTAAAATGATAAAGGGTTTAAGTCTAACTAAGAAGGCTAAATGCAAGTTCTAAAGGTTGATTCTATAGAGTCAAAGCAATAGGGGTTTTGGGTGTCAATACTAATTCCTAACAGAAATGAGCTAAAGTTGGAAATTGGACTCAAAATGAGATACCATGAGGCTCACAAACTCACTACCAATCTATGAACTGAACCTTAAACATGCTGCAAGGAAGGGGTTTCATCCAGGAACCAACCTCTCAGTCATCTTCGAGGAAGCAAGCACTACATTTACGATTTCTTGCCTAATTGTTATCTAAAGCCTCCCAAGCAATACAATAGGATCAACACAATGAACCAATAGCTCCAAAGTCAATAAATCTAACATCGGATCACTACCTAAATATGCATTTTTCAATGTCTTCGACGTAGGAATGCAAATGGGAGAAATCTATACGGCTAATCTAGGCTCCAACCAAAACCTAATATCAAATCACATATTATTCATCAAGAAACCAACTCCAAGGTTTAAACATCATCCATGCTCGAGATTGGGTTTTCACCCTACCCCCTAACTAATCTAACTACTCATGTTTAATGCAAACAAACATCAAAAAATAGAAAAAGAAAGACATACTACCAAAACACGAATAAGAACTAGTTACTCTATGCGATAAACCTATAATTAAATAGTATAAACTAAGCAAAAATAGAAAACAACAAAAACTATGAAATATAAAGCGAGAAAAGAGAGGAAAGTACTGATTTATAGATGAAAAAATGATGTCTGACAAGCTTTGATGCAAATTCATTGATTCCAGCAAATATCGAGATCAAATCTTTAAACTAAATCAAGAACTTTTATGGAAAATATTAAACCCTAAAAACTATGCTTCTACTCTCTAGGCTTGGCTAAAAACTAATGAATTTCATGTTATTTCTGTTGTGTCCTTGCTATAGCCCTCAATATGTCCCATGGAAGAGTTTGAAAATAATATGGAAGTCGCTAGAGTAGACGTTAGCGAACGCTAAGGTCAAATGGTAAGCGCTCGCTCATACAAGGAAACCCGGTGTTTTCTTGAAATGAGCGGCCGCTCTGTCCAACCATGAGGACTTGCTCAAAGAAGATTTTGCCTTCTGAGTGCTTGCTTACTACCCTGCTCATTTTCTTTTGTGTGTTATCTCACATTGAACTGAGCGCTTCTTAAGAATCCTTCTGAGCAGTTGCTTAGGTCTTTTCTTTTTAAGAAGCCTCTTGGTTCAAATCTCAAGCGATATCTCAGCTTTTCTTCTCGACTTTTCTACTATACATCTTTATTTCTCGGTTCTCGTGCTCATGCAAAATGGATACCTACATTAAGCCAATAAAAGCACACATAAAAGTAGAAAATACACATAAAACAAAGAGAAACATGACTGAAACACAACAAACGCTCCTAATTCTAGTTCATGCATAAAGTGATGCAAAATGGCACAAAACGAGACAAACTCGAGCCAAAAAAATATTAAAACTCTACTAGAAGGCACAAATGAGGGACATAAATGTCACTCATTAGTTTAAAATGGTTAAAAATGAAATGCATTTCATGAGCCTTAAGTTTTAAACTAAGGGTTAGTTTTAAACTAAGGGTTAGTTTTAAACTAAGGGTTTGTATGTGAATGGATAAGTGTTTGTTACCTATGGTCATTGATGGTGATTTCATGAACCGGAAGTTCCTTCGCTGCTCATAGTATTTTTTCTACGTATAGAAAAATCCTAAGACATCTTTTAAATATGGAATTCACTTGGGTGTTCATACAAGGGGACAATGTGATCTGATAATGTGAATCTGATTGAAGTAATTAACAATTTAAGAAAACTTTATGGTGTTGATACTATTATTATTATTATTATTATTATTATTATTATTATTATTATTATTATTATTATTATTATTACTACTACTACTACTACTACTACTACTACTATTATTATTATTATAGTTATATGTATATAGAGAAATTCCTAATTTATACTTGACATAAATATGTTGGGAGTATTTTCGTAATTTTATTTTTATATCTTATATCATAATGTCTATATTTGATATATGTTTTTATATATTTTATATTTTATATATTTTTATATCTAATATAATAATAATTATATTTAATATAATAATATCTATATTAGAAATTTTAATATTCTAATATAATAAAAAAGCTCAAATACCTTGGTGGTAGACACAAAAATGTGGATTGTTTATATCTATTTTGAATATTATCCATCTATCTCGTGAGAAAATATTATAGATGGCTGTCAAAAGTGGGGTCCAGTGAAGTAGGGGTCTGTTTGTAGTGATGTGGAAAGAGTTGCTAAGGACCGAGGAAGGTACATAACCACTTAATACATATACCCACATTTTAATATGATCTTGATGACTATTCTTCTGCAGAGGCATCAGATGCAAGAAAAGTTAATTTGTACCAGATGAGTGGTGTTGTGGATAAGAAATCAGACTAGATAATCAATTAAATTGATCTTCTTATCATTTGTCATAGAGTGTAGTGATAGTTTGATTGGTTCTCCCTCCCTATAAAGCTAATAAAGTTTTGTATTTATTGGAACTATTGACACCCTTTGATATTAGTTATAAAGTTTTGTTTTAACTTTTTTCCATAATTGGTGTAAGAAATTGAAATCAGTTTGTAATATTATCGAAGGGAATGTCTTAAGTTCATTTTGTAGTGACTATTCAAAACAGTAATCTTCACATAGATCTCATAGTGTTGAGCTAATCAGTGCTAGGAATTTTCCTTTTTTATTTTTAGTGTTAATATGAAATGATCGGATCATATACTAATTACATTATTTCTTCATTGTTCTTTTATAAGTGCATATTTAGAAAGAACAGACAATGAAGTGAAGGTTTTTTGGACTAGAGCATTAAAAAAAGCTTTTCTCTCAAATTGCTATTGCTACTACCGCAGCAACTACTAACATTCCTAATTACCTAATATCTCTAATGATCTTCATTTTGTCTTCTACTCACCACTTCCTTCTATAGTGTATTAACTCATGATAATAATGCTATTGGAGAATTTTATAGTTTATCTCTAATGTTACTATTATTAAATAAGTTTTTTGTATCTTATACCAACCTGTAAGAGACATGCATGGACTTTTTTGCCGAAAACTTGAAAAAATATATACATGGACAAGTATGCAAAGAAGTCAAAGTATAAATTCCTACAAGTATTCATGCAAACAAAAATACATACATGCTTGAATTAAATATGACTTTATAACAGAGGATAGAGAAGTTATAAGAGTAGTCTTGTGATCTAACCAAGCAAAAACTACTTCTGCATATGCTTGTAGACTTTCATAACTTAATAATGCAATTTTGTTTTAGATTTGAATAAATTTGAATTTTGTGAAATGGGTTGTTGAAATTTCATGGGTTTGGTTAATACACTGAGCAAAAATTACAAAGTTTCACCCTCTATAATTAAAATGGCTAAGATTTTGCTAAGGATTAATTACTCGACACTTTTCTGGCTATGGTTGGGTGTTTTATGAATTCAATTTCATGAAGAACACTGGATTTTGTAGTGTTTGCGTAAAGTTTTAATTTTTGTTTTGTCTTTACTCTTGTTCTTAAGATACATGATTACTATATAATTATGAAAGGTGGTTGAAGTTGTTTGATTATAAAGTATGTATAGTACTCTGGAAGTAACTTCAAATGTGACTTTGCATGAAGACTTTTATAACTTAATTATGCAATTTCAAAGGATATATAATGCAAGTTATTACTAATAGTTATTAAGGTTAAATTAGTGAAATCTCATACGATTTAAGTTCATGTATGTATGGATTTTAGAAATTTAGTATCTCTGAGAGAAGAGTAGAAAGTAAGAGATCAAAACATACCATTTTGTCATTTCCTTGTTTTATACGGTAAAAATGCAAGTAAGGATGTAATAATTTGAAATATAAAGAATGGAGGATCGAAGATATTTGGTGTTGGTCTGATGCAACTTTCAGATTTAGTGGCAAGAAGGAGAAAGAACTTTGACATTGTTGTGAAGTATTGTTTATATAGAGGTTGGAAAGATCATTCTCACCTAGTCCTTGCATAGTGTTGTATGTGGTGTCTGACTAATAACAAAGAAGCGTTGTCATATAAACACTTGTAATTATCCCCACTTAATATAAAATATATTTCTTGTGTGTGTTTAAACAAAGTGTGTTTGTTGTGTGTATTCTTATGCCTTATTTTCTCTTGGTCCCGAAGAAGATATGTTATTTCATTTTGATTAGTGTAATTCTGTAGGGGCTTTTTGTGTGAATTTTAAGGGCCGAGAACTGTAGGGGCTTTTTACGTGTTAAGGGTCAGTGAACCCAATTAGGTTTTGGTTGGATGATTCGATGAGTAAATCACTACTAGAGAAACCGAGTTTTTTCAACCCAACCTTCCTTTTTCGGTAAAGAGAAAGGAAGGGACTCTCCCCACTAGTGTCTTACTATATTTGCACATCAATAAGAATTCACTAGGTGGGTTTGTGACATAGAAATGAGTCAAGGAGTAGCCACCAACATTTTTGGGTTGTTTGGTCACCCTTGGGTTTGAATCCCAAATTTGACTCACATAAGTGGTCTTCAAACCATGAGAAGGTCTAGGAATGAACAACTTGTTTCAATTTAAGAAAGTGTACAAGCAATTGGCATAGAGATGGAAAACAAATCAATTTTAGTCATAGGCAAACATGCAACATCAAGGGAGAAGCACACGCTAGATTTAGTCGATTTGGCAAGTTAAGAATTATGCACATAAATCTAGATTTGGTGATCACTTTGTTACGAGTCCTTAAGATTAATGGGTACCATTATTTATCTCTTTAGACGTGATTTACAATCAATAGGTCTTGATTATAAGCATAAGTAAAGATGATTATGCAATCTCAATACAAAGTAAGATTCATGTAAAAAATTACAACAACCATGACAAGTAATAAGAGGCAAGAGGTAAGAGTCAATACCTAATCCATACTAGGGTTCACCGAAATCTTAGATTAACAAACTACTCATGCATATTGATTGTAAAACTAACACAAACAATGAACAAAGCCATAATCTATGCTAGAATAATATAAAAGCAATAATAGAAAAAAAATACTATAATACAAATAGAATATAAAGTGCAAAAATACTGAATTAAACAAACCTAATTTTTCCGCACCGTTAAGGTAGAAATTTGGAAACTTAAATGCAAAGCAAATAACAAATAACAGCAAAACTAAGAAAATTTGAGAGAGTTTTTGAGATATCTAATCTAATCTAATGAGTGCTGCTATAAAACCTATTAAAAAAAACCTAGATTGCTTATTTAAAACATGCAAATAAGCCTAAATATATACTTGTAGAGTGTGTGCTTCATTAAATCACTCGTTGAAAAACGACCCAACGGCAAGGCACTCAATTGAATTTGAATGCCACTCGATCGAATCCTTCTTCTTTTTGCAAATTTTGAATAAGAGAAAAATTGGTTGCTATAGAAGAGACTTGATCGAGTGTCTTAGATTTCTTAAATTTTCAACTTGAAGCCAGTCTCCGCCAGATTTCACACTTACACTCGATCGAGTCCCCTACATACTTGATCGAATTTTCTTGATTTTGACCCTAATTCTACTCCTTTGCTTCTTCCTTTGTTCGTGCTCTTCTAGGGTTGCGTTCTTCACTTAGTTGGAGCTTTGTTCCTTAGGTCTTGGACTCGGACAATGACACTGAGTTCGTAGGAAACATAAAAATAGCACAAACGCTTTAAAACCCCGTAAGTGTATAATATGATAACAAATGAGCAAAATTGACCTAAATCTAAACTAAAATACAATAACCAACATCTAAAATGACCTAAAATACCATATAAATACGAGTAAAATTAGGAATTATTGTTGGATCATAGTCCAACATTAGGCTTATATGTATACATATGTCATTATAATTTATCAAAATTGTCTTTATACCCAACTTTAAGAAGATCTAATTAATATTACAGTATTTAGGCTTAATGTACTACTAGGTTGTAGGCCTTAAATGTGTAGATACTTATTTTATAACTATATTTATAATAGGCTGAATAACAGTTATAAATTATTATTATATACAGAAAGTTATGGTCCCCTAATTATATGTATTATATTTTTTCTCTACTATTCCATTATTTGAGAGATTTTAGAGTTAAAACTTTAAGAAATCACTCATATAAAATACATATCAATTAGAAAGATCTAACTACTCTCTCAGAAAATTTTATTATGCAATGGAGTCATGTAATTATTATTCTAATTTGATATAATCTTCTAATTTGATATAATAGATCTTGTTATGAGAAATGATTTTCACCATTAATTTGCTCCTTCAAGTGGTATCAGAGCCTTCTATGTTGAATTTTTAGGACAATCTTTTTATGATTTTTATGGGTATTTGATAACCGTTCTTTTAGGTCGTTTAACTAAAATAATAGTTATGCAAACTAAATTTATAAACACCCTAATACTACTACATCTAGTGTAGTGGTAAGTTGGGGATCGAACCACAAGGACAAGGGGCGATAGCTTTTAGACTTGATGTAAGAGTTTATTTGGAGATGTGATTGGATGAATCTAATGATAGAAAATAAAGCAAGAACTAAAATGATGTTATTCTATGAAGGGAAAACGGGAATAGATCAGTTCCACCCTAGGAAGGAAAATCGCACTATCAATACGCTAAATTAGGAGAAATCAGTCAATAATAAATCATGACACTCAAGATGACGAGAGGAAGTTTGTGACCCTATAAATCACACGAACAACCTATAATCGTCCTATGTCTCCAAAGGAGTGGCAGGACAAGATTCGCATCGAATATCAATCAATCAATCATTAACAATCTCAAATCCTAACTCTACGCATGAAGGACGAGCCAACCTAGGGTTTCACCAATCAAACCCCTAAGAAAACTACTCACACATAGTAATAAAAACTAGGGCATAAACAACGAAAAAGAACATGATTGAAAGGACGAACGAATTGCATGTAATGAACAAGAGAACGAAAAACAAAGACCTATAATAAAACCGACAACTACTCTATCATAACAGTAAATGAAACAAAGATAATAGAAAAAGGAATGAAATTCAGAAAAACAATACTTGAAAGCATTAAACGAAATAAAACAGAAAAGAATCAATACCTTGCATAAACGAAACTGCGTGAACGAAAGTAATTCTGAATCCGAAATACAACGCTTGAAAGGAAGTGCAATGAAAGCTATAAATCTAAACTAATGCATGAAAGAAATGAAAAGCTTTAAAGTGATGTTCTAAGTTGAGGCACAAGAGCTCTCAAAGTAGGCATGAGGGTTATGTACAGAGCAAGAGCGTATTTATACCCTAGGGACATAACGGGTAAAACCCTAGGAAAAACCCTCAAGCGCCGGCCTAAGAAAGAACCAAGAAAGTCAGAAATAGGCTCCCTTCGGCCAAATGGAGGAAGGATTTGGCTGAATGGGTGGCCATTCGGCCGAATAGGAATGTCATTCTCCTAAAACAGAAGCTTGTTATTTTTCCACCCTGTCCACCATTTGGCCGAATGAGTGGAACCATTCGGCCGAATGGGTCTTGATTCGGCCGAATGAGTCTCCATTCGGCTATTCCCGAGAGCTTGATTTATGTGCTTGAATCCTTGTCTTCCATTCAACCGAATGGATGTCAAATTCGGTCGAATCTGAACCTGAACCTTGCTGAACAGCTCCTTTGAAGTGTCTAGTGGCTTCTGGAGTTTATGGGATCTTCAAGAGTGACTTGGAACGCATGCCCAAGCTATGATATGCGCATCCAAACTCTTGATAAAGGTGTCCAAGCCTCAAACACGTCTCATTTTACCTCGAAATCATCAAAATCACCTGAAATGACCTAACAACAGCTCGAGGACAAGATCAAGGTAAAATTGAATGTAATGTGCATAAAACCAATATAAAAGCATGAGACTCGACACTAAAATGGGGTTGTAAACGTGCTCTAAAACGAGCACATCAACGTCCCCCAAGCCAAACTTTTGCTAGTCCCTAGAAAATGAACTATTAAGGCAACACCGTGAGCAAAGCTCATGAAAAGCAAGGTGAGCGGAAAACAAGACAATGCCAACCGTGTACGCGCAAAACTCTTCCCTAGCCATGGGTGTGCAAGTACAATGGGCTCAAAAGAGCATAATACCAAGATAATCAACGTTTTCCATAGACTCGGGAATACTGGAAAAGCTACAACACAGGCCATGCCACCCACTACCTAATGAGGTCACAAGTCCACGCTCCCCATGCTATTTCCCAAAAGATGTGGGGAATTTCTAGTACGCTCGTGTGTTTAATACGGTATGTGTTTCGCTTAGAATCATCCGACTTAAGATGAGTCGGGAATTAAACACTCAATCAAGGAGAAATCTTAGGGATTGTATCCTATCTACTCTCCAGCATAGAACTTGCTAATCAGGCCAAGTCGAACAGGTTTGGAAACGGTTGCAATGTAGGCTGGGATCAAGGTAGGGTAAAATTTAGGGATGTGGAGTTCGAATAGAGGATAGTAAGTAATCCAAGGTAATCAAACCAAGGACGGCTACAACTTTTGATGACAATGCCACTTCCCAAAATTCTATAGATACGCATAAATGAACTCATTACACCAACTTTATTCTCGAATTTCTCTTTTTCTATTTTTTCTGTTTCTTTTCTTTTTCTTTCTTTTTTTTCTTTTTGTTTTCAAGCTAATGTTTCTGAAATAAACTAAGAGTAATGTAAAGAGTCATATCATACGACAACGATTTTTCAAACCAAAATCTTTCACCACAATGCAACGGGCACCACTTCACTGTGATCACTTGACTATCCTCTAGGTAAGAAGAGGGAATATTTGGCTCATGTGGAGTTAGGTGATGTAGCTATGAAGAAAAAGTAAATGCAAAAAACTGGCTTACCCTAAAGTCAATCGATATTCATGGTAAGCAATTTGGCCATGTAGCTGTAACTACAAATGTGTTATCATCCCTGGCCTTTAGAAAAGAAGACTATTCTGGAGGAAAACAGACACAATACTTAGACTCTCTAACTAGCACTTAATAACATAGGACTCATAATGGAGTCCTAGAGGGCTCAATCCTCACTAGGCTAGTCGAAATGTGCCTCAATAGGTAGTCATCCAAGCCACAAACCAAGCAGAACCAGATCCCCTAAGTTAGGTGGAAAACAGTCAATCCTTCGGTCCCAAAACAGGCCCAAGGCTAGGAAAAACATGAGTATGCATAAGACCACTATAATGTACACGTCAGGAGCTAGCATGTCAGTTTCACCACTCAAGCACATTAATCTTAACACACCTAGACATGCAAAGAAAAACTAAAACAAAAACCAAGGCAATAGTTTCAATAATGCTGATCTTTCAAAGCTTTGAAAACACAAGGACTCCCCCATGCCAGCTCAAGAGCTGTCTCGGCACTTGGGAGAGGAGAAACAAAAGGGAGAAAGATCAGCATTATGGGAGCTATTGCTATACAAATAAACAAACAAAACAAACACTGGGTTATCTCCCGTAAGTACTTTTGTTTAACGTCGTTAAGTTCGACACATTTAGGCACAAGTTTATACAGAAAAAGAAAACAACGAGATCGTACCTGCCGTAGGAGTGGATTCACTCCTAGCATCACCATCACCTCCAACGTAGGGAGTCAAAACTCTCCACCGAGCCGCAGTGGCGGAAGTTAGCAATGGAAAACCAGGGTCATCTGGAGGTGGGTTATAATGCGGGGCTCCCCCAAGCCAGGGTGGAGCCATCAGTCGCTTTTTAGATTTTTTTTCTTTTTCTTGCCCTTTTCCGTTTGCGGGTTGGCTCGTCAGTAATGTCAGATTTGTAATACATCTTCGTTTGCGAAGCAATTCCCTTCGCAACCCCAAAAATAAGACGCTCTTGCTCGTCCTCCTCATCCGACACCTCAACTATCATTGGGGCAGCAAAAGCATTACACCTCTGAACCTCTTTTGCAGCGTCATTCTTGACCACCCCAAAGGAACAAATTCGCTCGACCATGGGTTCCTTTGAAGACTTAGAAAAGGAAAACACAACCTTCTCTTGGGCTACCCTGACGGTTATAGATTCTGATTCACAGTCGATCAGGGCACCCAAAGTCTTTAAAGCATCCCTCCTTAAGATGAGGGGAGTATAAGGATCCTCGGCCATATCAAGCACCACGAAGTCACATGGTAACACTATGTTCCCTACTTGGATCGGAAGGTCCTCAAACTCCCCACATGGCACTTTTATACTACAGTCGGCCAGCTGGATTATTTTCTTCAAAGGCTTAAGCTCATAGGTTAGCTGTTTGGCAATGGACATCGGCATTAGGTTAATGGAGGCCCCAAGGTCAGCAAGTGCTCCCTTATAATTGAGTTTTCCAAGGGTGACTGGGAGCACAAAGGGTCCTCTAGATTTTTCTTTCTTTGCCCATGTGCCCTGAATGATGGCACTTACTTGCTCTGGTAAACTGATCACCTCGCCCTCAAGCTTTCTCTTTTTCCTTAAGAGGGTTTTCAGATACTGAGCATATTGTGGCATTTGCTCCATAACCTCTAAAAATGGTATGTTCATTTCAAGTTACCTCATATGCTCTAGGAATTTAAGAAACTTTTCTTGTAATTGCTTCTCTACCTTCTTGTAAGGAAAAGGTAGAGGCGGAGCATGTTGACGCTCAAGTTTCCTCTGTTCTTGTATCTCCCTCCATCTCTCTTCTTTATCTTTCTTCTCCCTCTCACGTCCAATGACTTCGACATTATGCCCCTCGTTTTCTTCACCACCCTCCTTTTCTTTTCTCCCCTCAAGGTTCTCCTTGTGCTCAAATTCTTTTAGACGACCACTACCCTTCGAGGAATCTTCCCCTAAATTATCTCCATTGGCTACAACTAGAGCAGGATATGAGGTTCCAGATCTTAGGAAGATCGCCTTACAAGTGTGATGCTTAGGGTTAGAGTCAGGAGAGTTTTGTGGTGGAGGTTGGGTGGATGGGTTTTGGTGAGGATGAGAAGGAAGTAGCAATGGTGGGGGTGGACTAGCCATCTGCACAAGCTGTGATTCAAACAACTTCTGCTGCGCTTGAAGTTGTTGCATTTGATTTATCAAAGTTTGATTGATTTGCGAGAGGGTTTGATTTTGCTGCGCAAGGGAGGTCACTTGGGTTGAAAGGAATTCATTAGTTGGAGGAGGGTTTGGTTGAGGCTGTGTAGATGGATAGGGTAGGTTGGTGTTGGGTCTTGGCATTTGAGGGTACAGCCTATTCCCATTCGGCCTAGGAAAACTCCCATTCGCTTGATTGGTAGAGTTGTACCCTTGGTAGGAGTTCGCTTGGTTAGAATTTGGATTAAAGGGAGGTCTATAGGGTTGATTGTTGTAAGGACCTTGCTAACCCTTGGTTATGACCACCATACCCTACTGCTGCCACATAATCGGGATTATACCCGTATCCATCATAGTTCATGACTGGGGTTCCTTCTTGGTTATACCCCCCGTAGTTAACAGCCGCTATGTGCTCGGAATTTACACCCCCAGAATATGATGTATCATGATTGGTGCCCCCACATATTCTACATGAAAAGGGTGTCTCTTTAACCGATGATACATTAGAGCTACCTTGGGTGTATTTGAACTTGGACAGCTTCTTATCCATGATAGCTTTGATTTTTTAACTAATCGTGTCCAAGTTGCTTGAATCCATCCCTCCTCTCGGTAATCCACTACCCCTTGCTCCTCCCAAAGAGCTAGTTTTAGCAACCTCCTCAATCTTAGCCTTCACTGGGTTGCATGGGACTTTCGAGAGTTGGCCACCAACAGCCGAGTTTAGGAGTGCCTTGGTGGAGTCATTTAGACCATCATAGAAGAATGTATTGAGATGGTTCTCCCCGTACTCATGATGGGGGCATGCTCTTATCATTCTCTTAAACCGACTCCAAGTGGCACTAAGGTTCTCATCATCCTCTTGAGTGAATGATGCAATTTTCTTACGCCAATCCTGCGTTCGAACTGTGGGATAGAACCTTTCTAGAAATGTTGTCTTTAATTGAGCCCAATTAATGATTGAGTTGGGCTCCAGGCATTTATACCAATTCCGAGCATCACCAGATAAACTCAAGTGAAATAGATGCATCGTACATAATTCGGGCTATTGGGGCATGGAGGTATGAGACTGCAAATATCTGAGAATGCCTCCAAGTGTTGGAGAGGGCATTCATTTCTCAAACCGCAAAAAGGGGTCTCTTTCACCATCCGGGTGATTTGAGGATGTATGTGATAAGGGTTCGGGGCTATGGGTAACACTACACCTCCTTGAAATTCTTGGGACCCAGGCGTCCCAAATTGACCAAATAGTTGTTGGTGGTTTTCGTCCATTGGTGGTGTAGGGTGGTTGGAAGTATTTGGTTGCGACAAGGTTTGGGTTGGAATTCTTCGTTTTCTGCGTTGAACCTCAGGATCATATGGTTCTAGTTGTTGATTTGATCTACGTGTACTATATGGTATGCAAATAACACTAGTGACCAAGCATAAGTACTGACAAGCAAATTAATGGACAATAAAATAAATAAAGCAAAAATGAATTACACCAAGACTATAATCTAAACACAACGCCTTGTCCCTAGCAACGGCGCCATTTTGATAACCGTTCTTTTAGGTCGTTTAACTAAAAGAATAGTTATGCAAAATAAATTTATAAACACCCTAATACTACTACAACTAGTGTAGTGGTAAGTCGTGGATCGAACCACAAGGACAAGGGGCGATAGCTTTTAGACTTGATGTAAGGGTTTATTTGGAGATGTGATTGGATGAATCTCATGATAGAAAATAAAGCAAGAACTAAAATGATGTTATGCTATGAAGGGAAAACGGGGATAGATCAGTTCCACCCTAGGAAGGACAATCGCACTATCAATACGCTAAATTAGGAGAAATCAGTCAACAATAAATCATGACACTCAAGATGATGAGAGGAAGTTTGTGACCCTATAAATCACACGAACAACCTATAATCGCCCTATGTCTCCAAAGGAGTGGCAGGACAAGATTCGCATCGAATATCAATCAAGCAATCATTAACAATCTCAAATCCTAACTCTACGCATGAAGAACGAGCCAACCTAGGGTTTCACCAATCAAACCCCTAAGAAAACTACTCACACATAGTAATAAAAACTAGGGCATAAACAACGAAAAAGAACATGATTGAAAGGACGAACGAATTGAATGTAATGAACAAGAGAACGAAAAACGAAGACCTATAATAAAATCGACAACTACTCTATCATAGCAGTAAATGAAACAACGATAATAGAAATAGGAATGAAATTCAGAAAAACAATACTTGAAAGCATTAAACGAAATAAAACAGAAAAGAATCAATACCTTGCATAAACGAAACTGCGTGAACGAAAGTAATTCTGAATCCGAAATACAACGCTTGAAAGGAAGTGCAATGAAAGCTATAAATCTAAACTAATACATGAAAGAAATGAAAAGCTTTAAAGTGATGTTCTAAGTTGAGGCACAAGAGCTCTCAAAGTAGGCATGAGGGTTATGTACAGAGCAAGAGCGTATTTATACCCTAGGGACATAACGGGTAAAACCCTCGAGCGCTGGCCTAAGAAAGAACCAAGAAAGTCGGAAATAGGCTCCATTCGGCCGAATGGAGGAAGGATTTGGTCGAATGAGTGGCCATTCGGCCGAATAGGAATGCCATTCGCCTAAAACAGAAGCTTGGTATTTTTCCACCCTGTCCACCATTCGGCCGAATGAGTGGAACCATTCGGCCGAATGGGTCTTGATTCGGCCGAATGAGTCTCCATTTGGCTATTCCCCAGAGCTTGATTTATGTGCTTGAATCCTTGTCTTCCATTCGACCGAATGGATGTCAGATTCAGTCGAATCTAAACCTGAACCTTGCTGAATAGCTCCTTTGAAGTGTCTAGTGGCTTCTGGAGTTTATGGGATCTTCAAGAGTGACTTGGAACGCATGCCCAAGCTATGATATGCGCATCCAAACTCTTGATAAAGGTGTCAAAGCCTCAAACACGTCTCATTTTACCTCGAAATCATCACAATCACCTGAAATGACCTAACCACAGCTCGAGGACAAGATCAAGGTAAAATCGAATGTAATGTTCATAAAACCAATATAAAAGCATGAGACTCGACACTAAAATGGGGTTGTAAACGTGCTCTAAAATGAGCACATCAATATTTTGGCATTAGATCTTTTTTATTATTATATGTTTACATTATTTAGAGTTTTCGGGTATAGATTGCATTTGAACTCTATCTAAATGTTTCGGTTGCGGTTGGCCATTAATGATAATGGTTTAGTTTTATTTAATTTTTATTAATTTGTTAATGTCTTTAGTTTTCCTTGTATCAAGGATTCAAGTGGTATCATGATTCATGAAAAGTTTTAACAATATTTAGATTTCCTATGCCAAGGAATCAAGTAACACTAGTAGAAAATGATCAATATGCGGCAGGGTTTTTAGTATCATATACGGCATCAAAAAGCTAGCAGAAATATAGAGAGCAGCAAATTAATCTATTTAATTTGCGGCGTAAAAATATACGCCGCATATTAATTATTAATATGTTGCGGTTTTAAACTAAGTGACGCCGCGTATTAATGATTAATATGCGGCGTCACTTAGCTTAGAACCGCCGCATATTAATTATGTGGCATATTTAACCTAGAACCGCCACATATTGTACTTAACCAGATTGAAAAAGGGCCTATAATTGAAGAATATGCGGCAGGTCTTGGGGACACTCGCCGCATATAAGTTATTTTTCTTTTTTGAAACGCTTTAATCTGATCCCTACTACGCCCAAATTTCGAATTCAAAACATGCTATATTGCATTTGCAATTTATGCCAACCAAGATACATATATACACATGATCCATCTCTCATTTATATGTACTAATAGGGTCATAAAACAAACAACCATTAAGTGACATAAAAAATACAATCCAATTAATGAACTTGATGTATAAAAACTACAAAATACCCAAGAAGGTAATGTACATAATCTAAAAAAATTTATCTATCCAATACTTGGCCAGTTTGTTGCAGACGACAATGATTTCTTCGATGGAAAAAGGCTCCTCGTTGAATCCTTTGCATACCTAATATTGCTTAACATATAATTAACGTGTATATAAAATGCAATGTATATGAAATCGATGTATTTCAAGTGTTTAGGTCACTTTCTACCCAACACCGATCCCATTTGACATAAATTGACTCAAATCGATGTATTTCAAGTGTTTCAGTCACTTACTATCCAAAATCGATCCCATTTGACCTATATTGACTCAAATTGATGTGTTTCAAGTGTTCAGGTCATTTTCTACCCAAAATCGATCACATTTGACCTATATTGACTAAAATCGATGCATTTGAAGTGTTTAGGTCACTTTCTATCCGAAACCGATCCCATTTGACTTATATTGACTCAAATCGATGTGTTTCAAGTGTTTAGGTCACTTTCTACCCAAAATTGATCCCATTTGACCTATATTGATTCAAATCAATGTGTTTCAAGTGTTCATGTCATTTTCTACCCAAAACCAATCTTATTTGACCTATATTGAATCAAATTGATGCATTTAAAGTGTTTAGGTAACAATCTACACCAAACCGATCCCATTTTATATATTGACTCAAATCGATGTGTTTCAAGTGTTTAGGTCACTTTCTACCCAAAACCAATCCCATTTGACTTATATTGACTCAAATCGATGTGTTTCAAGTGTTTAGGTCACTTTCTACCCGAAACCGATCCCATTTGACCTATATTAACTCTAATCGATGTGTTTCAAGTGTTTAGGTTATTTTCTACCCAAAAGCGATCCCATTTGACCTATATTGACTCAAATCAATGTATTTGAAGTGTTCATGTCATTTTTTACCCAAAATCGATCCCATTTGACCTATGTTGACTCAAATCGATGCATTTGAAGTGTTTAGGTCACTTTCTACCCAAAATCGATCCCATTTGACCTATATTGACTCAAATCAATGTGTTTCAAGTGTTTAGGTCATTTTATACCCAAAACCTCCCATTTGACCTATATTGACTCAAATCGATGTATTTGAAGTGTTTAGGTCACTTTATACCCAAAATTGATCTCATTTGACCTATATTGACTCAAATCGATGTATTTCAAGTGTTTAGGTCACTTTCTACCCAAAACCGATCCCATTTGACCTATATTGACTCAAATTAATGTGTTTCAAGTGTATAGGTCACTTTCTACCCGAAACTGATCCCATTTGACTTACACTGACTCAAATCGATGTATTTGAAGTGTTTAGATTATTTTCTACCCAAAACCAATCTCATTTGACATATATCGACTCAAATCGATGCATTTGAAGTGTTTAGGTCACTTTCTATCCGAAATCGATCCCATTTGACCTATATTGACTCAAATCGATGTGTTTCAAGTGTTTAAGTCACTTTCTACCCGAAACCGATCCCATTCGACCTATATTGACTCAAATCGAGGTGTTTCAAGTGTTTAGGTCACTTTCTACCCAAAACCGATCCCATTTGACCTATATTGACTCAAATCAATGTATTTGAAGTGTTCATGTCATTTTCTACCCAAAACCAATCCCATTTGACCTATATTGAATCAAATTGATGCATTTAAGTTATTTAGGTAACTTTCTACCCGAAACCGATCTCATTTGACCTATATTGACTCAAGTCGATGTGTTTCAAGTGTTTAGGTCACTTTCTACCCAAAACCAATCCCATTTGACCTATATTGACTCAAATCAATGTGTTTCAAGTGTTTAGGTCACTTTCTACCCGAAACCGACCCCATTTGACCTATATTGACTCAAATCAATGTGTTTCAAGTGTTAAGGTCACTTTCTACCCGAAATCGATCCCATTCGACCTATATTGACTCAAATTGATGTGTTTGAAGTGTTAAGGTCATTTTCTACCCAAAACCGATCCCATTTGATCTATGTTGACTGAAATTGATGCATTTGAAGTGTTTAGGTCACTTTCTACCCGAAACCGATCCCATTTGACCTATATTGACTCAAATTGATGTGTTTCAAGTGTTTAGGTCATTTTATACCCAAAAGCGATCCCATTTGACCTATATTGACTCAAATCGATGCATTTGAAGTGTTCAGGTCATGTTCTACCCGAAACGGATCCCCTTTGACCTATATTGACTCAAATCGATGTGTTTCAAGCATTTAGGTTACTTTCTACCTGAAATCAATCCCATTTGACCTATATTGAATTAAATCAATGTATTTGAAGTGTTTAGGTCATTTTCTACCCAAAACCGATCCCATTTGACCTAGATTGATTCAAATCGATGCATTTGAACTGTTTAGATCATTTTCTACCCAAAACTGATTAATGGTGTAATTCATTAAGTTTCCTATGTTTTGTTCTCCTGGTCTTCCGCCTTCATCATATTCCTCATCTTTCCTATAAAACGATTTGTGTCATTCTGTTATTTTTTTACTATTATGAAGAAAAGATGGAGAATTTATCTGCTAGAAAGATAATAAGGAGTCAAAGAGCTAAAATGGTGATGGAACAAAACAAAAGGGCGCGTCTTGCTGCAGTTAGGAAGTGTCAATCAATAAAATAGACTGATGAGGGTGGTAGTAGCCGAATACAAGATAAAAATTTGAGGGTTTTGATGGATGATAATGAAGCTGTTGTGATTGATAAAGAAAAGTCTCCAAGAGGGGTTAAATCTCATGAATCCAATAACCCCTCTTGAAAAATCTTCTTCATCAATCACTACATCCTCATTGTCACCCATCAAAACCCTCATATTTTTATCTTTTACTCGGCTACTACCACCCTCATCAGTCTCTTTCATCTACTCCTACTTCCTAACCGCAGTAATACGCGTTCTTAGAGGTGGGGTCAATGCAAACTAATATCTATCAAAGAACACAAAGCCCCACCACACTATATGACTTAGAGTACAAATACCAGTTAAGGGACGGTCTCAAAGTGAGAAAATGATCGAGCAAAGGCAGAAGATGATAGGACAATGTTTATTTTCTTTGTTTTCTCCTTCCATCGTAGACCTACCCACACACATGAAACACCCAACTTTATTGACAATATATTACTCCTCTTAATACTACAAAGTCTGCCACTAATAATATATGCACAAAATCACAACTATACGCACCCAATACACAAATACACGCACAAAAGTTGCAAATATATGAAGTTACAAATAACCCAATACACAAATACACAAAGGTAAAAATATAAAACAAAGCAAACTACAAAAATAAACAAATATAAACCCAATACCTTGAAGGACGGTAGCACGACACAACAAGAGGGGGTGGAGACGATGGCGGCGCACACACAAACCACTATGCTCGACCTAAACAGCGGCGTCATGACCCAAATGTGGTGGCACAAAGAGATAAAGAAGGCGAGGGAGAGGAAAGAATGTGGGATGGAACGAATTAGCTATGGCAAGAAAACACAAGAGGCGCAAGAGTGGAATTGTGAAGATGCAAAGTGAATTAGAATGAAGGCAACGACTATCGGTTTTTTTTTAATTAGGGCAACACAATATGTGGCGGGTCTAGCCCAAAACCGCCGCATATTAATACAACTAGTACCTAAATTACGATGGTTTCAAATTCATACGCCGCATATTAATACACTTGGAATTAAAACGCGGTGGTTTTACATAAATACGCCGCATATTATTAACTTTCCTAATTAAATTGTTGCGTTATTAAAATTACGCCGCAAATCTGTAGCCGCAAATTAAATAATTTCTACTAGTGTAATCATGATTCATCATGATTCTTGAAACGTTGCCTTTGGTTATTTGCATTTGTATTACTTTGTCCTTTTGTTAATTCACTTATGGTTTGTTGTGGACTTTAGTTTCTTATTTTTTTTGTGCTTTATTAATGCTATATTTCTATTATGTTTATATATATATATATATATATATATATATATATATATATATATATATATATATATATATATATATATATATATATATATAGTATTCTAGTACTTTTGCCATCTATGGTAAATTAAGTCATCTAGGATAATTTTATGATTAATTATAGTATAGTTTTTTTATATACTGGAAATAAATTAATTAGAACAATAAGTCACCAAAGTGAACTCTTTTGTTGAAATTAAATTATTAACAGTATAAAAGGATTGTTCATACAAATTATATTATTATTGATCGGCTCAAAAGAAGGTCCCTAATAATATACTTGTATGCATGTTTGTAGTAATAAACAAGTGATAATTTTATAGTTTAGATGTTATCATTTAATCGACCCAAAGGAAGATTTTATACTTGACATGTTATTTATTATCAATGTTTTGATTACTTTATTAAGATGTCACTAATAAATTAGTATTTTCATCCAAAGATGGAATATTAACAAAAAACCGATATCTTTTAATGAGATGTTACTAAATTAACCTTATTATTGATATTTAGACTTAAAGTTTGTGAGCTTATTATATTTATTTTACTTATTCATTGCCAACTACATCTAATTATGTTAATATTACTTCCAACATCAATTTAATTCCTATGTTAAATGGCTCAAACATCAAAGAATGGAAAAAAAAAAATCTTTCATTAATTCTTTGAGTTATGGATCTCGAGCTTGCATTTAGGGTTGACTCTCCTACCCCACTATTGAATTGAATACCTCTTATCAAAAGAGGGAGTTTTAAAGGGGGGAGAGGTCAAATCGTATGTATATGATGATTATAAAAATACCATTCCTCAGGCATATAGGGGTACAATGTCTGATGACATAACAACAACTAATTTTTCCTTGCGAATATTGAAAAAAGGTTTTTCAAAAATGAAACGGCTGAAATTGGTACAATTTTGACAACCTTAATCTCATTAAGGTGTAAAGGTAATGGTAACATTAGAGATTATATAATGGAAATGTCTCATCTAACTTCCAGACTCAAAACACTATAACTTGATATCTCTGAGGACTTAATAGTGTATTTGGTTTTGATATCTCTTCTTGCAAGTTTTAACCAATTTAAGGTGAGCTACAACTATCAGAATGAGGCTTGGCCTCCAAATGAGCTTATCTCACACTGTGTACAAGATGAAGAAAGTTTGAAGTTAGAAAAGACTAAAAGTACTCATCTTGCCTTTACATCAAAATCTAAAGGAAAAAGGACAAAGAAAATAGAAGTTGTAGATAAGGAACCTCAAAAGAAGCAAGAAAGGATAAATCAACCAATGTTGAAAATAAGGGTAATCCTAATCATAAAGAGCAATGCAACAATTATCAAGCTTGGCGTGCTAAGAAAGGTATGCTTCTTAATTTTGTTTGTTTTGAGGTTAATTTAGTTTTAGTTTCTAGACATGCATGGTGGATAGATTCTGGTGCAACTACTCACATTAGTGTGTCTTCGCAGGGGTTGTCTGAATTGCCGAAAACCAAATTATGGTGAAAAATACATCTATGTGGGATGTGGCAATATTGTTGAAGTAAAAGAAATCGGAAAATTTAGATTATTGTTAAAGATTGGATTTTATTTGGATCTTGATGAAACATTTATTGTATCGTCTTTTTGACGAAATTTGATTTCAGTTTCTACTTGGACAAAGTTGGTTTTTCTTGTTCATTTGGAAATGGAATTTTTAGTTTGTTTCATGATTCAAAATTGGTTGATTTTAGTTCTTTATTATTTAATGATAATCTATATACAATTGATTCTATTGCTTCATATGATTAATCCTTGCAATTATCTTCTCGAGGAAATTAAAGAAAGACAATTGATAAAAATTCAGCAACATTGTGGCACCAGAAATTAGGCCACATCTCCAAATGGAGAATGGAAAGACTTGTGTGTGATGAAATTTTAAGACCTTTAATTTTCATAGACATGGATGTGTGTTGAATGTATTAAGGGAAAACAACCCAATTGAAGGAAATATGATGCCAACAGATCCTTAGATGTCTTAAAAACTTATTCATACATAAATTTGTGGTCCATTTCCAAGTCCATCCTGGAATTGGAAACTATATTTTATCACGTTCATAGATGATTATTCTAGATATGGCTCAAGCACTGTATGTGTTCAAAAATTATAAGGCTGAAGTGTTGAATATCAACTTAACATAAAGATTAAAGCCGTCAATATAATCGTGGGTGTGAATACTATGGTCGTTATGACAATTCAGAAGAACAACATCTAGGGCCTTTTGCTAAATTCTTATAACAATGTGGTATCCTTCCTTAGTACACTATACCTGGTACTCCAACTATGAATGGTGTTGCTGAGAGACAAAATAGAACTCTTAAGGAAATGGTAAGTAGTATGATTAGTCATTCTACATTACCATAGTCACTCTGGGGTGAAGCACTTAAGACTGCAGCTTATATTCTTAACAGAGTACTAACAAAAGAAACTAATGATAAGACCCCATATGAACTTTGGACTGTTAAAAGGCCAAATCTAAATCTTTTTCATGTTTGGGGATGTCTAGCTTAGGCACGACCTTATAGGCCGAATGAAAGGAAATTGGATTCCAAAACAGTTAGTTGATACTTTGTTGGATTCCTAAAGGGGTTTAAGTTTTATGATCCAAAAACTAAATCATTTTTTAAGATAATTAATGCTAGATTTCTTGAGGATGTCGATTTTATAGGGGAAGATTGGTGATTAGGCCATTGATCAACAACTTCTCATAGCTTTGTGTTGTTCCATAGTGACTCTCAAGACTTCATTGAATCCCTCTATTATATCTTGAACTCATCTCACACCTCGGGATCATAGTAGTCCTAAAAAGGATCACAAACGCTACAAACACCCATGAACGCATCATATGAAAAAAATGAGTTAAATTTAAGTAAAATAATCTAAAATGCATCTAAACTACATATATATGATTCTAAAACACAGCTACATCATAAACTTAAATGGGACTTATCTAATCGGCTGTTGGGTTAGTGCAAATCCATGAGTACATTATATACATATGTTGTTTGATCCTAGATAGCATATGGTGTGTAAATAAGTTGCTTGCACATTTCAAGGCAGTCCTATGAATGTTTCAAGGTGAGTGATATAGTCCGCGACTCAACTATTTTGGTAACATTATTCTTGTTCTTTTTGCAATTTGGTTTCTAACATGAACCTGATTGACTTTCCTTCCATGCTCTTAAAATTGACCGGAGCTCCAATGGATGATCTATTAGATATTCAACCCTCTTCCTCTATTTTAAAACCACTTCCTCCTTCTCTTGTGAACCCTGCTAGGCACCACTTAAACCAACAATCCCATATAGCTACAAGCCTCCAATTCAAAGAAAATTACATATGAACCACAAAAGTAAACAAAATATTATGACTTGTCAACACACAAAGGTAGGAAGGAAAGAAAAGTAGAGAAGAAAATAAACAACTCAATCACCCAAGATTGAATAAGGATGGGAATCTTCATAAAATCCCAAAAAATCATACTCCGTGACAGAGGCAATTGAACCTTTGCGGTACAACAATGGTAATACCAAAACTAAAACACTAATATGCTCTTTACCTTTATCATTAAGATCAGTGTATACTAAAACCAAGGATGTCGACAACTGGGTTAGATTTGATATTAAAGTTGTTGATTTCCTTATCGTAACCAAATTTAACAACCTTCTAAACTTATAGACCTAGCACTTCCTATCCCAAACAAGAACTATTATCCTAATTTTACCTTTACCAACACATTTGTCCATGGGAATGTTCATGAAAGCTTTGGGAATGGGTTATCAATGCTTAAAATCAAATTTGAAAATATCCTTCCCGCTCAAAATACGACTTAATTGATTTTAACCTCATCTACTCTGGAAAATGGACGGTCAAGATGAGGGAATACTCAACTAGAATTATTTGTGGCAACCTAAGAGGAGCAGCACGCTCAGGCAATGGCGGATCCAAAATTTTCCACCTGGTGAGTCACAATTGATAATCAAACATGTATTAATTTTTTTTTACCAAACAACCAAATAAATAATACTTAAAAAATTCTAATGATCAAATAGTACAAAATACAACCAAATGTTCAAATAATACTACAAAATACAACTAAATAGTACTATAAACTTATTATAATAGTTCTCGACGAGTTTTCATATTTTGATATCGATTTATGATATCTTTCATGCTAACATTAATAAAAATCATTCTCCAATTATAATACATAAATACATAATGGGTATTTACCGAACTACGTGCTAACATAATAGCATTATAGCAACTTGAAATTTTCACCCGCCCAATTTCCCTTTGAAGTTCATTTTTCTTATGGGTTGACTTAGGCTTCAGGCCCAAAATTTCCCAAATGAGTCAATCTCATTCTAATGCATGGTGTAACTTCTTAATTCCATCGAGCAGCAAAAGTGAGAAAAAAAGAGGTGAAGTGCTTCTATTTAGATTCGAACCTGGCAATAGAGTGTAGGAGTTCCTCAAAATTACCATTGAGCTGGAGATACAAATATGTTAGGAGATACACCAAATCATATAACATTTTTTCCCCCCGCCAGGTCAATAACCCCATCCGCCCCTGGGCTTAGGCCTTCGGCAAACAGGGTAGCTTAGGGATTTTTTGTTTAAGTTTTGTAGAGAGAGGAGAGAGGTTTCATGGCTATGGGTTGGTTAAATACTTTCTTAACAATTACTCTGTAAAAGAAAGGCAAATTTCAACCCTGAAAAGCACAAAGAAAACTTGGAAAATAAAGAAAGATGGGATAAAAAGATAACTAGAAAGTATTTCTTTTACTGGTGATTACATTCTCTTACACTTTGCGACATTGTCATACATGTTTTGAGGGGTGAGGGACAATGTATTTACACACTTCTAAAAATTGGAAGCATAAATTTGGTGTCTTTCCATCAAGGTATAGAATAAGAATTTCATGGATATTAGTCCAAACCCGACAGGAACTTGTTTGGATAATCAAAGCTCCCTGAAGAATTACAAGGGTTGGCACCTTTAAAGGATCACGGAGGGCCTCAAGATGGCTCCCTCCAGGATTTGATAGACCAATGTTCCTAGTGCATCATATTCAACAATGTAAGGAACTCGGACTAGTTGCAACCAATGAAGCATGATCTTTGCAGGTAGCTGAAGAAAATCAGAGAACCTTGTAGGGATTAGTTGCGGTCATGTCATCGGCGACTGCCTAATTCATTCATCCTTCACGAGAATATGGACAACCTGTGGGATCCAGACCTATTTTGAAGCTGTCAAATCTTCTAACGGAACTTAATCAAACAAGGATATTCCTCACCTTTAAATTAATAGGCAAGAAACACGAGTCTGATAGCAGGGATTTCTTAAAGATACAATTTCATCACTATATTCTAATAACCATAGGGACTTGTTAAACACCGCCCCCAAATTACTCACACCGCCCCCTATATTTACGCTCTCGCTCTTTACTTCTCACTCTCTCCCTAACTCACCCTAATTCTCATCCTCCTCCTCCACCGCCGCCAACACCGTCTTTGCTGCCGCCTGCCTCCTCTCCCACCCGCCGGAAGCCACCGCGCCACCCCACGAAGTCGCCGGCAATGAGTCGTCGCCCCGAAAAGGATCTTGCATCCACCGTAGAGGGTGGAAGACCACCGCGTTCAAGGGTAATTTTTTTTTTTTTTGAATTTTCCGGCAACCCGGCCGTCTAAAAATTCCGGCCAACCCCGGGGGGAGCCGTCCAAGAATTCCGGCAGGCCCTAGGGCGGGCCGTCTAAGATTTTCGGCTAGCCCTAGGGCTGGCCGGAAATCTTAGACGGCCCGCCCTAGGGCCGGCCGGAATTTCTGGACGGCTCCCCCCCGCCGGCGCCGGTTTTTTTTTTTTTTTTGTAGTTAATTTGTTTGTTATTTATTGTTTAAGTATAAATTATTGTTGTTAATTTTGTTATTTAATTTTTGTTTAAATGTTATTATTGTTAATTAATAGTTAAGTAGTTTTAAATTATAATTATAAATAATTAATAATTAGGAGTATTGATAATAGAAAATAAAGTTAAGTTAGGAAAATGTTAATTTATGTTAGGAATAATAATTTAGGAATATGTTAGGTTAAGTTAGGAAAATGTTAGGAATTAACTTAGGAATATGTTAAGTTATGAAAATTAAAATTGATTTAGGAAAATTAGGAAATTAGAAAAATTAGGAAATAATAGAAAATAAAATTTAGTTTTGGAAAATTAGGAAATTATATGTTAGGAATAAATACTTAGGAATATGTTAAGTTAAGTTAGGAAAATGTTAAGTTATGTTAAGTTGGAATATGTTAAGTTAGAAAAATTAAAATTTATGTATTTTAATTTTTAAGTAGGTAGTTAAAGTATTTGAATTTAGGATAATATTATAATTTAGGAATATCCACTTGAATTAGGACATTTTAATTTAGGAAAAATTAGAATTTATAAATTTAGGAATATTAAATTCAATTAGGATATTTTAAGTTAGGAAAATTAGAATTTATGAATTTTTGAATATTAACTTCAATTAGGATATTTTAAGTTAGGAAAATTAGGATTTATGAATTTGAATTTTAAAGTAAGTATTTAAAGTATTTGAATTTAGGAAAATATTATAATTTAGGAATATCCACTTTAATTAGGACATTTTAATTTAAGAAAATTAGAATTTATAAATTTAGGAATGTTGGTATTTATAATGAAAAATTATGTTGCTATTTATTGAATAGAGGGTTACGGGACAGGTGATTCCCGATTTTATGACTACGGATGAGTTCTCCGGCCAGCGTCACACCCGGGCTCGAGGTGTTGATGCTTCTGTTAGGAGGGCGAGGTCTACACAACCTCACCCACAGCCTGAGCTAGCGCGTTCGAGTCTCCCTTCCCCGAGAACTGTCCGAGCTGTTGTTTCTGGGGCTTCTGGTTCCCGTCCTTTCGATGACGAGGATGATGATGACGTTGATGAGAGTGATCAGGATTGGGAGGACTTTGCTACGGAGCTTGACTAGGAACTTGACGACGAGATCGTGCCACTTCAGTCACAGGGTCGTCGTGGCCCATCTCGGTCGAGGGGTCAGTTTGTTAGGGCAGAGACCACTAGCACTAGCACCATTTCACGTAGCCACAAGCGCCAGGCACCCGCAGATGACACCTGGCTTGTACGTGGAGCAATGCCGGGCGGGCCGCTAGATGGTAGCGTCATTCCTAGCTACGGGGGTCACGTAACACGTGGGATCTGGACTAGATCAGAGAGAGGGGTGCTGAAGTGCCATGGTAGGATGAAGGGTTGCGCTATTCTGCGTTCTTGGAGAGAGGACCTTCTGTCGAGGGAGTCGAAAGCTGTTGTTGATGGTACTGGACTATCTCATTTGCCGTATTCTCTCTTTGAACACCTGGACATGGCTTTGATTACAGCTTTTACTGAACGCTGGCAGCCTGACACGAGCTCGTTCCACCTCCCGTTTGGGGAGATGACTATCACACTGTTGGATGTGTGGCACATTCTACGTATTCCGGTTGAGGGACGTCCAGTCTCTGGGACGTTGGGCCCCGATGATCTGATGGAGGAGGCTAGAGAGTTTATGGGATGTACGTTGCCACAATTTACAAAAGATCATTGGAGTAAGGGAGGTGTCCTTATGAGTTCAATTGTCGATACTTGTCGCGGCGTGGACCGAGGAGATAGATATTTTGCTGAGGCTGGTTGGTTGTTGTACATGTTTGGGTCCACATTGTTCGTAGACAAGAGCGGTAACAGGATGCGACCCCAGTTTTTACATGAGCTCCGACTCGGATCCATACGTGATTTAGGGAGTTATGCTTGGGGTGCTGCGACATTGGCTGCATTATATCGACAGCTGGGAGAGGCGAGTAGAGCGGGTTGCAGACACATTGCAGGTTGCCTCACCCTTCTACAGGCATGGATATACGAGTACTTTCCCTCACTGTGTCCTTATCCGCCACATATTGGTATTAGACGTGATCGACCTCGTACTGCGCTCTGGACTCCTCGGAAGGAGCCGGGTGATGGGGGGCGATTTGTATCCCTACGTCGACATTTGGACCGTATGCAGGCCACTGAGGTATTATGTTTTCTATTTTTTTGTGTAGTTTTACTTATATTGAACAATATATTGACATTTGATTTCTTAGGTTTGTTGGACCCCTTACGAAATAAACGCAGCACAGCGTGTCCCGAGGTCGACATTCACTGGATGGATTCGATATCGGGACATCATCGAGCCATATATGCCTGATCGAGTCCTCCGTCAATTCAGTTTTATACAGGTGATTCCCATGGCACCTCTGAAGCCGGAGTCGGCATCGAGACCCGGTAAGGGTACTTACCGGGTACAGTTCGCGGAGTCTGCAACTGAGTCGGCTTGGCAGGTTTTCCCTAATGCATTCCGACTCGAGCTTGGGCGGTTCTATCCGGCAGATGACGCCCCAGAGGGATCATCTCCTGATTACATTCAGTGGTTTTTTCGGGTCTCTCACCCATTACTGATAAACGAGGAGGTCCGGCTGCACCAGAGAGAACCAACACCCATTACGTAAGTTTAATTTGAATTTGATTAGCTTTATAGTTATATTATGTTATATTCTGTAACGTTATACTAATTTATGTGTTTTTCGTTATTTGCAGTGGGTCGAGAAGTTGTTGAGGATCGTCCAGCCTATCACTGATGCTAGGGCATTGACACCCGAGTTAGGGGCTTGTGCTGACGCCATCGATGCATTTATGTACGAGTACTATGCTGGATGAGACTCTTTATATATGTAGTTATTTATTTAGACATTTGTAGTTACGCACACTTTTTCTCTTTTTGCCACTTATTATGTAGTTGGACTGTAAACATTTGTAGTTGGACTTTAATATTCACACTGTAATATTTATTATCTAAGTTCCCGAATTATATCAATCTTTGTAAGCGTAATTTCTCGTCGCCGATTACGAGGCAAGAGCGATAGAGTTGATAGGGGGGAGGGGGGTTTGAGGAAGGGGAAGTATGCAATTGTGTTCGCATAAAACATACTTCTCCTTCATCAAATCCTCCTCCCTCTCTATGATCTCTCTCGCTAGTGCCCCATAATCGGTGCATAGATATACGTTGTCAAAGAGAGGTATAATTAGGAAATTGTTACTTTAAATAAGGTCCTGTATATGTGTTAATCAGCAATATTAACAATATCTTCTACGACATGTTCAAATATATACATTCGTAACAAAATCGTACAATATAGGTGCCTCATACATTATAAACTATAGGTGCCTCATACATTACAAAACCGTACAATATAGGTGCCTCATACATTACAAAATCGTACAATATAGGTGCCTCATTAATTACAAAATCATAAAATTATAAACTAGACAAATTCCGCCAAAGTCCTAAACGTGCTTCATACAATTGCTCCCAACCTACAACACTATGATCTCGTACCTGAAACCACAAAGTGCATATGGGCGGCATAGGACAGTCACGAGATAGAGTTAGTCTAATGTAATGCTTGTAGGTACCGAGGTGTGCAATGCATATCTCTCTTCGCGGCCAACTAACGTTCATGGGTGCAGACCATGGCAATACAGTCATGCAAGGATAAAGAGCTCCATCTAACCCAACACTGAGAAATATGACAGCACAATTCCAGAACTGCGCTATTGGAAATAAGTCTTGTTGTACCTCCATCCAATGTTCCGTAGTGCAACTCCCTCCATACCATGTAATACGAGTCACGGCATTGTCAACGCCTTCGTAGAAGATGAATGAGTAAATGCCTCGATTCGCTAACAACTCATTACATATGATCTTCCGCGCTTCAATCCAGTTCTCCTCGCTACCTAGGAATAAGTCTGCCACCACTCAGAAACCACAATTACCATCACCCCGGACGTCGAGATAGTCAATTACGTATTCAAGCATGATCGCCGGAATCTTATCTACGTTCGGGTACGCTATAATATCTGCATGACAAGTCGACATGTTCACAGACGACATAGAACGCCGGCCCCGGCTAGAAGTCGTACGTGACCCTCGTCCACGCCCTTGACTTGAGTACTCCCACGAGGATCGTTCACGTCGTGTGCTAGGTCGTCCACGGTTCGACATCCTCGGCTCGGGTTCAACGTAACCTGAATCCTCTGGATGGAGCTGTGCATGGATAATCCTAGACACATGACGAACAACAACAGGATCACTTCCGGTAACCTCACTCACGAGCGACTGGAAAAATTGCACGTCTTGCGTTGGAGAATTAGGTTCGATAAGCACCTGCACGCTATCTCCTTCATTCACCTCGAGTGTTCTCCAAAATTGATGGACTTGCTGCAATTTAAAGAACTGGCCGTCCGCAATAGTATCGTAAATCTGACATGCGCACGGTATCCCGTGGCTTGTCTGGTACGCACAACCACATAGATCTTGCACTTCATTACCCAATGATTTCATCCGCTTCTCTTCCTCGACCAACAACTCCAAGCAATAATGGGATGTTCGTCCACACAGATGCTGGAACGGAATATGTCGATATTGTTGGCCATGTGAGCGTCTCGATGCCTCAAGGGTTTGTCGAATCTCTATTAGTTGTGCATCAATGGCTGTGTTAATTTTCCGCCAAACAGTATCAAACGACCCGTTGGAGTATGACAACCAACTCTTCAGCATAGAATGGGCACTCTCAACCCGATAGTTAGTTGTATTCCCAAAATGAACTTTCTCATTTGTCCACCGCTTCACGAACTTGTTGGCGTGAACAAGCCATGTACCCTCCAAATACGTTATAACAGCAGGGAATGCAGTTCCCCACGACCTATGAAGAACTCCTATGGCATGGTCATAGTCTTCTTGAGACTTCGCTTCCATGATACTCCTCCATCTTCCTTGCTTGAATCTCTCCCCAACCTTCTTATCTCTGCAAATTTTACCGACCCTATTCTCCACGTCCATGTTGATGTGCCATGTACATAGTAAGTTTGCAGTTTCGGGAAAAACCTCAAGAATAGCATCCATCAGCCCTAATTCCCGATCAGTGACAATTGTCGATGGAGACAAGTCATTGCCATACAACATCTTCAACTTATCTAACACCCATATGTAGCTACCAGTAGTCTCATCAGATAGGAATGCATATGCAATCAGGAAATTCTTGTTGCACGGAGTAACACCGCATATCTCAAACAAAGGCATCTTGTACATGTTCGTCTTGTACGTGGAATCCATGCCCAAAACCCATGGATACGTACGTAACAAGTTTGCAGAAACAGGATGCGCCATAAATGCATGGGTGACAACATTCGTTTCAGGATCAGAGCGTAAAAACTTCACGTACTTGCTATCAGTAGCAAGATGAAGGAACTAACTAATAAAATCCCGTCCGCCAGCCTCCTCCCGTCTCATCCTATCTCTGAAATTGTAGATATGTCGCGCATTTGGATGATCATCGGGAAACTGAGAGTTCACCGCAGCCAAAATAACCTTGGGCTTCGCTTGAGCCACGGACATATCTCGCACCAACTTCTTCGCTTTGGGGCTAAGACCACTAATCTGCCGATTTCCCTCCAAATACTTAATCATTTCGTGATTGTGCTTATCATTATCCTCGGGACCCAATACTATCAACCACCCCTCTACAGAACATGAAATTTTAATCAGAAACTTACAACCACAAGCATGAGATTTAGTCCCCGGTCGTTCAACATTCTCTAAATCTCTATTCGCTCCTCTGTTTCTCTCTCCCCGATTGTATCTCATGTACAGATTTCCTCTTTTGTACGACGAATGAACCAATTGAAATCCATGTTTTATAGCAACCGATTTCGCCCATGCAGAAGCCGCATCTTTCGTCGGAAATATTTCCGTAGTCGTAAAATGAGGGTAATAATTAATATCATTGCCGCCAAAATCTTTTGTCGGAACCTACAAAAAAAAGAAATTAAAAAAAAAAATTTCCCCGGGGCCAGCCGTCTGAAAAAAAGGCCAGCCCTGGGGCTAGCCGTCTAAGACGGCTAGCCCTAAGGGGAGCCGTTTTTTTTAGACGGCTAGCCCCAGGGCTGGCCGTTTTTTTCAGACAGCTGGCCCCAGGGCTGGCCGTTTTTCTTAGACGGCTAGCCCACCGGCGACGCAAAAAAACACTTTTCCGAAAACGAACTACAATTTTTACCTCCGATGTTGTTGACAATGGCCCATCCATAGTTTTCGGTGAATTCCGGAGTCCCGAATAGCGGTTTCCGTCAACTAAAACATGATTTCCGGCCACGGCGGAGCCCAACGACTAGTTGTCGGAAAATTTAGTGGAATTCGTTTTTCTTAATTTTGTACGAGATAGTGAAGTGCGAAATTAGAATTGACGTGTATGATGAACGATTTTATTAAAAACAAGTCAAAGGGCAAATTGTTACGTTTACAGCTCTTGCTTTATTGTCTAGCTTGGAAAGTCAGTAGCTAAGGCAGCATACTGCAAAAATTTTGAGTTGAACCACAAATAATATACACTAGTGGAGAAAAAAAAAATGCAACTTACAGGAACACATGGCAGACAGTGCGTGCAATATCATTATTTTCCAACTGAAAAAAATACACGTTATTTATATATTAAATAGGAAAGATGTCCTCCAACTGTTGATTTTGTACAATTATATAATGTTCCAATGGTAGGATGATAACTGAGAAACTGCTGTCACTTCTTTGAAGGAGTGATGGACGAAAAGAAATAGATTACGCACAACAAATAACGAAATTCAATTGAGAAAGATTTGCCCTCTCAACTGGATATATTGCTGTCAAATCCAGAGATGGGAGAAAGCTTGCTGTGTCAAGTATGTTTTCTGGATGGTAAAGCTACTTTGCACCTGGCTATGTTTTCTGGATAGCAAAGCTACTTTGCACCTGGCTGCACCGAATATATATTCTCTGTACTCCAACAAGAATGCACCGGAGGTAGTTGATATTCATCAGGCTTAAGTGCCAAAGCAAAATCAGGCAGCGTTGGTGCAGCCTCCATGGTTCTGCACATAGACAAGTGCAGATTAAACTCCCATTTCCAATCAACTTAAAACACTAATTTTCATTCAAATTCTTCTGAAAGGTGATGTCAAATAACACGCCAAAGAAAGACACCGAGAAACATGAAGCAAATACACTGCAATGAAATATCAAAGCAAATAAAATAGGCAGTGCCAGAGGTACCACAATAGATACGTGATTGTTAACACTATCTATGAGCATTTCCAAGTTCCATAAATTAGTTCTGTTCTTTCAAGAATGTTGAGTAAGTGGTATGCTTATTTTACAAAATTTCCCGTCATTTACGGCATAGCTACTATGCTTGATCCTAGAGTTAAGGCTAAAAATTTGTTAGAATTTCCCTATAGTACTCTTGATCTTACATACGATGTTGATACATATATAGATAGATGTAAAACTGTTTTAGCTAGTTAATATGATTATTATGCAATTATTTTAGCTCCGCAACAAATGTAACATCTTATGGTGGAAGGTACAAGATTTATCACTTAATAGAATTCTTAAAAATCTAAAACAAATGTTTCTTCGTCTTCTTCTATGACTATTATTAATGACTATCTTTCATATCAACATGAAATCGACAAAAATTTTCAGATTAAGTGGTGGAATGATCACGACCGGCAATTTCTTATTTTGGCAAAAAATTGCAAAGGATATCCTTAGATTCCACCTCATCTATTGCTTCTAAGTCTACATTAGTGCAAGTAGACGAGAAGAGATCCCGCTTTGAAAACATTGAAATATGTGTTTGCAAAAAGAATTGAAATCAAGCCCAAATAAGGACCAAAGGATTAAGGGAGACGAGAATGATGAAGACAATCCTTGCATGTTATAGAGGTGAATCGTGACCCCAACCCTATTTGATCCCAACTCTATTCACTACAACCCGTATTTGGACCAGCCCACCTCCTAGGCTGAACCGGTCATGGTTCAGGCTACGCCAGCCCGGTCCATGGCAAGCTTGGCCGGGTCGGGCCGTTGGCCATCTCTACACATGACTGAATCTACGTAATTTAATGAGGGTAGATTTATTGTTCTTAAGGCCAATTTGGCTATCAGCTAAATATTTTTTTTCACTAGTTATTACGAAGTACTTCTATCTACATAATCTAACCCCTTGATGGGTCCAAGAATACCTATGCACAACTATAGGCAATTTAGAACACCAATTAAATTTCAGAAGTTAAATTTCAATAACATTGCAAAAATCAAAAGCTCCTAGGCAATTAGATTTAGTTGTAATAGTTTCTTATTTCACTTGTTCCTATTGGTCATTGTGTCTTCCTTGCAACATGGTTCTATTCTTTTATCCTCTATTTTTCGGAAGCAAGTGGTTTTTGATCTTGGTTGCAGTAAATGGATATACTTCTCACAAAATAGGGCATGGTTGTCCTAATTATCTCATCCCAAATACAAATTTGTTGAGCTTTTTGAATGGAAAAGTTTTAAAAAGGACCCTAAAAGTAGTAAGAAAAAACCTTATGAAGCATTTCGTTTGTGGAAAAGGACCTTTGATCAGACTTTTGAGAATTGACTAGCATGTGAAAGTCATTAAAACATCTCAGAAACCATGATTAGTAAATTTTACCCCGTAATTACTACCCTCCTAGTCCATATAGAAGAAAATATTTTTATTAGGAATTAAGGCGTTTAATGACAGCGCACACCTTTCACATGCTAGTCGAAGCCCGAGAAATGTGATCAACAACAGAATCTGATGAAAGATCCTCTTTCACAACCCAAATGTGTTATTAGATCCTTTCTTATTACTTTTTTATATAAGGTCCTTCGCTACAAGTCTTGTTTGACAAATTTCCTTTTTGCATATTAGCAGATGTCTACATTACACTCCTCTGATGCCAAATACCAATAAAAATTATAAGCAATTGAACTCTGACAATCCTAAAAACAGGACTCATTCATCTCTTGCCCAAACAAGGCCTAAAAAGGTAAATGACATTAAAACACCAAATGTCTTATGCCTTCCTTTCCCTTACGATGAGTATACTAATGAGAAAACAAATATATATAGAACAAATAGCGAAAAATAACGTGGGAAAAAACAGTCAAAGACAGCAAGCTCAACTTAAATCCAAATCAAACATCAAGATAATAGCATGCAGCAGTATGATCCAATGAAAGGCTTACTTCTCATTTGTATACAAGTCCCTGTTGATTCGCACCTTGTTAGCAGTATCTTTTGGGATTTTTTCAGCAAGATACTTCATGGTTCCCCATGATAATGGATGTCTGCATCAAAACGATTGATTAAGAACTGCCTGGTAAACTAAGATCTATTCAATAAAATGCAGACTATAGATGGTACATACCCACATTAGAATAACCTTCCCTTACAAAGACAATATTGGAAAACTTCCACCAGAGATGAAAATATAATTATTTAACTACACTAAATCAAAGGTATCAGTTTATTTACAATGTACAGAAGGATAGCCGATGACTGTATAGAGGAAGCGGATTCTATTGTCAATATTAGCCTCCGTATTAGATATGAGCAACAGAGACAAGTAAGTCAAAAGGCATACAGCTCACCCTTGAAATCAAAACTTAATTCACAGATAGTCATTCCAATACACTGTATAATAAAAGCACCAAGGACAAAAACAAAATGTAAACATTTCTGCCTTGCGCATGTACATTGGTGTTGAAAAGAGTCAATATACATATAGACCCTCAAATATCAAAATTATTGTCAGTTCATTGTAAATAAAACCATGAGCCACTACAAAAGTATGCAATACAATGTTGAAATACATAAAACCAAGTTATAGCATTAATCAACATCTTACTCCTAAATCAGCAACTATAGTTTTAGAATGCCTTAAAACTTATAAATTATCCTACAAGCTGTTTTGGATTTTCTACTTCAGTCCACATATAATTGTTCTATTTACTTCACCCATGTAACGTCAGTCCACAAATAATGGATTTTCTACCACACTCAAACCACGTCACCCATGTGGTTGTAGGCAAGGAGCCCCTTCACCAACTGATGAGAATCACGTGGTCTCGTCCACTTAAATGGGTCTAATGTGCTTGCAAAGGAGATCCTTCTAGCTCAATCTTTTGAAAAGGATGTGATATACTATTTTAGCTTGCGTGGACCGTTTATATAGGTCCAAGGATTTTCCAGTATTTAACCTAAAATTAAGTGGAGCTAGTTTAATAAACTTTACTTCATATAAGTGTAGAAAATCTGTGCATTTTCGTTGTTAATAAACCAGTATAATAAAAGTAGTTGAATTAAAGTAGGGTGAATAAAGGGAGCTATAGTCATTCAGGAAGCATGTTTATTCAATGAAGCTACTTGAGTAAATTAAGACTTCACTTGAATGTGGCGTACGAGTTGCTGGTCAGCTAGGTTCAAGGATTTGGAAGGTTTATTGAATGAGTTACTTGAGAAGTTTAAAGACTTTAAGATTACGCCATAGCTTTTGATCCGGATCAATTAACTCACTCACCTTGCCAACATAGGCGTGATTCAAGGAGCTAATTTAATTCCTTTCGTCGCTTAACCATAAACATACATTCGTTGCATTGAAGAGCTGAGGTTACAAGATTAATTCATGGCATTGAGGAGCTTTAAAGTGCATGGGTAATTAAGTCACTTGGATCCTTGCATTAAAAGGTTGATTTAAGGAGAATTAAGAAGGTTATAGAGAGTAATAAGGTAAATTATTCCTCTTAACTTCAGCAAAATGGAGGCCCTTTTTAACTGCTCAGCCGTCCTTCCTCAAGTCTAAGTATTGTATTTTTCTTGGATTCTTTGGCCCTTCAAGTTCCCCTTCCATGATTAATTAGCTTAATAACTTAGAATATTTGATGATTGCTAATTAGATAAATTTGCTGGTCAATTTTGTTTGTCATTTTGTGGATTTTAGAGGCTTTTGAGCTGGTTTGTACCCTTTCAATTCCTTGTGTCTTTTGAGCTCCTTGGCTGATTTATAGCATCTAAATAGGAGTTGTACTTGTATTGTAAAAGGCTGTTAATGTTTTGCTTAGAACAATTAAGTAAATTGTCTAAGTGAATTTTTCATGTTTTTTATTCTAATAGTTTAAGTGTGAAATGAGAGTTCCTTCCTCCCAAATTTTAGTACCTTTATGCAAGTGGAGCTTTCCTTGTGTAATCACCACACCTAGAAGAGCAAGTTGAGTATTCCATGCCTACATATCCCTTGATTACAAGTTGAGTATTCCTTGTAATCCTTCTTTATCTCAATCCATGTTCTTCTGTCCATAACCTAAAAAAAAACACATCCCTTTGTTTTTTTCTCTCAAACCTTGACTTCTTCACTTTCATTTACCATCCAAACGAGACAAACCCACCCTTATCCCTCTAATCTCACGCAGAATACAACCCTAATCTCATAATCCCTAAATCGCCATTTCCCACAAAAAAGCATAAACCATGTAAACCCAAAAAAAAAAGCCTACGTCATTTACCTTAGTTAAGCCTAATCTCACTTTCATCAAATTTTTGGTCCATTTGAGAACTTGTAATCTCTAGGGTCATCCACTAATTTTACATCACCAACTCTCTCTTCCTTTTTTTTTTCTTTTTTTTTCACTTATACACTATAGTACACTCATTATGCTTATCTATCAATTCATTAATCAAATATCTATCTTGATGCAACATGAAGTATAGTCCAACTCCACCCAATTCTGATTTTTTGACCAAGGATTTGTTTTGGACATTAGATAAAACAAACATTAAGACTACAAACTATTACAAGTTATATTACTCGTGCCACTCAAACCCTTAACATGCACGAGACTATTAATACTAGCTTCACTTGTTCTTACAAAACAACTAATACACATACAATTAAAAGTCATTGAAACAACAACCATTGCTCTTGTTGGCCCTTGATGGAAGAAAACGCCACGCAAATAGTAAATAATGATATGAAGCTCAAGTGACGACACTCGTAAGACAAAGAATAAACCGAATGGGTAGGGATTTCACAAATCATCAACCAGAGTTACACACAACAAGAGTCATTTTTTATGACTCTAGACCCTCTTGAATGGGTAGATGGAGTTCCTCCACATAGAAACTTAAACATATAAATTTGCTATGAACGTCCAAAATTTCCAGGTCGGGATAGGTTTCATATAAAGAATTTTGAGAGCAATGATAACACAAATCATCGCAAATCGAAAATGAGAAGTAACAAAAGTTAATCTCATCGATCTCTAATTTTTAAAATCGGAATAAACAACCAAATTATAAGAAACCCAAACGTTCCAACCACACACAAAGAGTAGCTCCAACAGAGGTATCATAAACGATATAGCTCCGTAACTCTTGTCCACATCAAATAAGGATCAAGACCATTAACAAGGTCCCCTAAGTCAATTCCCAAGAGTGCCATGACCAAAAATTATTGTATACTAATAGCCTTGACCCATTTTGGACTTGCTAAATTGAAATTTTTTGGCCCATAAGAATTGGCTTCTATTTTGTTGACCAAGCAAAAATAAACTGCAAGTTGGAAAGTCCCCTTTTCATAATCATGCAAAAAAAATAATTTTTTTCTTTAATATAGTTAAAATAATGCCCTTGAATGCATTTAGTTAACCAAAACCTTAGGACAACATAACCTATGAACCAAAGTGGAGTGACCTAAAATCAGTATAAAAAGGCTCAAGCCTATGTGAACCTTATTGAAGTGAGGAGTACAATATAGAATTTTTTTTCTAATTAACGCCTCGTTGAAGTTGCCTCACCAGAAAAAAGACATTTGACCCTATGTGCCCTGTGCTGGCTCGTCGCCTTTTTATCCTCTGCACAAAACTAAAAGCTCAACCATAATCCGTTTAGACTAGTCTAGTTAACACAGAATACAAAAGCAGAGAAGACTCCTCCAACTTTCTAAAATATATTAAAAAAATGACAACAAAGCAGTAGAGTTTCAATGAAAGTGAAGCCATTGTGAAGTGAAAGTAAGTCATGTCCCTCCCAATCCCATATCTAACTACCTACCAAAAACACCTTACAAGAGAAAACTGTAAAAGATGAGCGTAGGCCTCCAATATTGGTGACTTATGCAAGACACAAGCATGGACAAGTGGGAAGGAACAAGTGATGGGAACAAGTGATGCAAGCTCGGATAGGAAGCAAGGATGCAAGAGATAATAATTAATCTATTTATGACATGGCTTATAAATACTGTAAATATGGCATGTAAATATCAAGTTTGTAAAAAATTGGTTAGCGAGGGGGGGGGGGGGGGGGGGGGGAATCTTATTCTTTTGAGTAGGGGGGCGATGAGTGGCTTGTTTTTACATATAAGGTGAGCATGGGCTAGGGGAGAGGTATAAAGAGAATATTTTCGTTGTTTAAGAGAGACCTTCCTCTCGAATGAAGGAACACTTGTTATAACATTTTCTGATCAATACAATATCCTACAACTTTGCCTTTTTTTCTTTGTCTCTGTTATTTGATCGACTTGGAAGCTGATCTTCTGGATCCAAGCAACTTGGTATCAGAGCCAAGGGGCCGGCGGAGGAGAATATGGAAAGGCCCATGACTAAGGCCCAAAAGATGGAGGCGAAGGAAGCCGAAATCTCGGCTCAGGATTCTAAAATTACATAGGCCATAACCGCAGCCATGGAAGCAATGGAACATCGTTTCTTTAGAAATGCAAAGGAAAAAGTGGAGAAGTCAGTCCATCAGGTTAGAAACGAGTTGGTAACGCTAACCCAAAAGCTAGGAGCGCATTCCCGGGGGCAAGAGCAGGGGACATTGCACACCATAACTCATAACTAGGGATTGTTTGCTGGGGTTGGACCGAGTAATATGGTGGAACCGCCTAATTTGTCAACAAGGGAGACACATCGGAGAATATAGGTCAAGCTGGAGGATGAATAGGGGTGGAACCCAAAAACCAAATGGGAGGTAAGCCTTACACGTACAGTAGCCCATTGCCTCGTCAGATCCTCACCCACACAACCCATCCTACTATTATCTCTCACCCACCGAAACCACTATACTCCCAGAAAACCACACCTAATCAGCCACCAGAACAATGAGGAGGTAGAAAAGGGAGCTAGGGTCGTGCTCCTGTTGCGACGAAAAATGGAATGCTAATCACTGATGCAAATGACGCGATTTGAGCGTATTGTTGACCGTTGATGAAGAGGAGGAAGTAGAAGATTTTGGGGAGTTCGGGGAAACAGAGATTTAGTTGGCTGCAGAGGCAGAGGCGCCACCGATTTCACCCATCATATCCCTAAACTCCATAATGAGATTCGTTAACCCGAAGACCATGAAGATGCTGGGAGTGATTAAAGGGAAGGAGATGGTTGTGATGGTCGATCCCGGCCGTCGAGGAGTTACATTTGGAGGTTTTTGTCACAACAAGTTTTGGTGTGACATTGGGGAATGGTGAGTTAGTGCTGGCATGGGGTAATGTAAAGGAGTGGAATTACAACTATAATGATTGACGATAGTGGAAGACTACCTGATATTGGGAATCCAATGACTAGAGAAGTTAGGGGCTGTCACCACAAATTGGAAGACCCAGGTTATAAGGTTTAGATTGGGGGAAGAAAGGGTAGTCTTGCATGTGGACCCGTCGTTAAAAAGAACTAGTGTGTCACTTAAGGCCATGATAAGATCGCTGAGGAAGGAGAGACAAGGTTTCTTGGTGGAACTAAACTTGGTAGCAGCAAACACTCAAGTGGAAGAAAGCCATGGAGATGTTGTGACAGACTTCTCAAGTATACCCCCTTACTTGCTACCTACTGCAATTCGATTTAGAGAGGTGTTTGAGGATCCAAAAGGGTTGGGACCTAGGAGAACCATAAAACATTCCATTGTGTTGAAAGAAGGGACAGACCCACGAATGTGCATCCATTTCGTCATCCACATAGCCAGAAAAATGAGATTGACCACCTTGTCAATGATATGTTCGAACTGGGATAATTCAGCCTTCTTCTAGCCCTTACTCAAGATTGGTTTTTCTAGTAAGGAAGAAAGACGGGTTATGGCGCTTCTGCATTGATTACAGAGCTCTGAACAAGAACACCATACCAGATGAATACCCCATCCCCGTAATAGGTGAATTATTGGATGAGCTGCAAGGAGCTTCTGCTTTCACCAAGCTAGACTTGAAAACGGGGTATCATCAAATTCGAGAGAAAAAGGACATTCAAAAGTCGGCTTTTACATCATGGCAATGACGAATTTTTAGTTATGCCATTTGCCCTAACTAATGCTCCCGAAACTTTGCAATCTCTGATAAATATGGCTTTTATGTCTTATTTATGTAAATTTGTTCTTGTATTTTTTTGATAATGTTTTGATTTACGAGGAATATCTAACACATTTGGTAGAGATGTTTGAGGCTTGTGTGAATCTAAAAAAATGCGACGTTGGCAAAGCACGAGTGTCATTCCTAGGTCACATTGTATTAAGGGATGGAGTGGAGGTTGACAATGACAAAATTCAAACACAGCCCAAGAATATGAAGGAGGTAATGGGATTCTTAGGCCTCACAGGATATTATCGAAAGTTCATTAAACACTATGCCTAGATAGCTCAGCCTCTCATAAAGCAGCTTAAGAAAGATTGTTTGGGAAGGAAAAAAGAAGCTACTGAGGCCTTCCTTAACTTAAAGGGCAATGACTACCACGTCAGTTTTGATAATGCCGGATTTTGAGATGCCTTTTGTGGTGGAAACGGATGCATATTGCCATGGTATAGGAGTTGTCCTCCAAAATGATCACCCCATAGCATTCTTCAGTAAGTTGTTTGGTGTCCGAGAAACCTTGAAGCCTATCTATGAGAAAGAACCGATAGCTATCGTAATGGCAATGGAAAAATGGTGGCACTACTTGTTAGGGAACTCATTTACTGTTCGAACTGACCAAAAGTCTAAGGCATTTGCTAGAGTAGAGAGAGGTTGGCCAGGCTTATTAGAACTGGATAAGTAAACTCATAGGATACTCATTTGAGATGCAATACAAAGCCGTGGCAAACAATGAAGTCGCTGATGCCTTGTCACGAGAATTCAATCCTGCGCAGAATGTGCATCCATTTCATCATCCACATGAGCCTATTTTGCAGATAAGGGAAAGAGTCAAGCAAGGGGAGAATGTGCCTTAGTGGTTTACCTTGGAGAATGCTTTCTTGAAGTATAAAGGAAGAGTGGTAATTCCCAAGGCTTCAGCTCTAACCACTGCCCTATTACAAGAATATCATGATTCTCCCTTGGGAGGTCACGCAGGGGCCTTTAAGACTTATCAACGCTTGGCCGCCGAATGGTATTGGATGAGGATGCGAAAGAGGGTTGCTTAGTATGTTTGAGATTGTGGACTGTTAGCAAAGCAAGGCTGCGTCAGTTAGTCCATTAGGTCTCCTACAGCCATTGCCAGATAAGGTATGGGAAGATGTCTCGATAGACTTTATCAAACCCAAGTCAGCCGGGTGGGATACGATATTGGTAGTGGTAGATAAACTTTCAAAGTATGCTCACTTCATATTACTTAAGCCTTCTTAAAAGATATGGTTAGGTTGCATGGGTTTCCCTCAACTATTGTTTTGGACAGAGATCGAATTTTCGTGATTGAAAGGCGCTTTTCAAGTTACACGGTAGTATGGTACGTAGCTATTGAGACGCACAGCCTACCATTCTCAAATGGATGGTCAGACGCAGATACTTAATAAGGTTGTTGAGTCTTATCCACATTGTTTTGTGAACGACAATTCCGCATACAATTCCGCATTCCATACACCCACTCAACATACACCATTCAAGATTCTCTACGGTAGGGATCCATCTCATTTGGTTTGTTTTACATAGGGCACCACTGCATAATAGAAGAGTAGCTCTTGGAGCATGATGCAACCTTAGATGACCTTAAAGTTCACTTGATTAAGGCTCAAGAAAATATGAGAATAAAAAGAGAAGGGAAAGACAATTTGAGGTGGGAGATTGGGTGTTTCTAAAGCTTCAACCATATAGACTGAACACGGTTGCTCAAAGAAGATTTAAATAGTTATCTCCTCGGTTTTATGGGCCATATAGAGTGACTCAGAGAGTGGGAGCAGTGGCATATAGAGGGAACTTTAATACACCCGGTCTTTCACATATCCCAGCTTAAGAGGGCTCATGGTCAGAACATAACTCCATCTCCCTTACCTAATCACCTCTCAGTTGATTCAGTTTTGGAAGGGACACCGGGCAGTGCTAGGTTAAGGAATTGCTTGCCATTAGAGAAAGTGTTGATTAAATGGAAAGATTCACTGAAATTCGAAGCCACTTTGGAATCTTTCGATGATTTGGACAGTCGCTTCCCTTGAGGACAAGATGAAACTTATTGGGGGGGGGGGGGGGGGGGGGGGGGGGGTATTGCAAGAGATGATCACAGGCATCCAATATTGGTAACTTATGCATGACACAAAGCATGGAAAAGTGGGAAGGAATAAGTGATGGGAACAAGTGATGCAAGCTCAAATAGGAAGCAAGGATGCAAGGGTGCAAGAGATCATAATTAATCTGTTTATGAATATTATAAATATGGCATGTAAATATCAAGTTTGTAAATAATTATGTGAGAGTTGGTTAGTAAGGGGGGCACTGAGTGGCCTGTTTTTACATATAAGGTAAGCATGGGCATAGGGGAGAGGTATGCAGAGAATATTATGGTTGTTTAGGAGAGACCTTATCTGGTATGAAGGAACACTTGTTACAACACTTTCTGATCAATACAATATCCTACAACTTTGCCTTTTTTTCTGTCTCTATGATTTGATCGACCTTGGAAAAATCTGAAGCTGATCTTCCAGATTCGAGCAAAAACTTGGTGAGTAACATCCCAATTATTGTATAGCGTGCTAAACATGTCCAAAATTCCCTTTTAAAATAGTATAAAGGGATAAGATGCCATAGAAAACCAGTTTTAGTTGCCAGCGAGGTAGGAAATAAAGAGATAAGGGTGTTGAAAGTCCCATCTAAACTCATCTCAAGATTAAGGAAGAAAAACGTCTATTACATGCATTTAAACCGTCATTGAAGCTTGTTGACCATCCTTGTAACTCCCCCCTATTAAAATTACGTCCAGAATAAAGAGCATTGAAGATTAGACTTCAAAATTTGTAACCCCTCTCTTAACTAGTTTAAATATGGCATGCAATCTTCCAAGTTAAAGCATCAAACAAATCTAGCTCCATAGATTAAATAGGCCTTCATTAGGCTAAAATCATCAAATCAAACCAGTAGCTTCATTGAAATCAAGCCCAAATCTTATTGAAGCTTCAATGCAACTCGTTTATTGAAATCAACAAAAACAACTTAAATTAAGTGAACGATTGTTAAATAAAGCCATTCTTAATTTAAAGTTTGATAATTCACACAAGATATTCATCGGACCTAAATAAACAGTCCATGCCAAGCAAAATGGTCCAACATGTCATTCTCATGAGATTTAGCAAGAATAACTTCCTTTCCAATACCCATTAATCATCCTTAGATGAGAAATTGATCTCATCCAATCCCTCAACCAATAAATCAGAGTATAAAACTTTTTTTTCCTACTATACAAAAATAAGCTAAAATTAACAAATTTCTTTCAAATCAAAAGAATGTATGATACAGTGTTACTCTTTTAATATATAATACACCATTTGTCCCACATTACTCTTGACACTAAAAGCATGGCATTTTTAGGAGATGAGCAGTTGTATAGTTATTAACCATTATTTTATAGAAAAAGTATATGTGATAGGAATTATAGTGCATTATATTAGTAGAATGAGAGAGGGCGTGGTGACCAAACTTTTAGTAGTACAAAGAGAGGTGTTAAAATAGTAGTGTTCTTCCTAAAATCAAAGTGTAGAGAGTAGTTTGGGACGGATTAAAAATGAAAGTGTAAAGAGTGGATGGAGGGAGTAGTAAATAATTTTCAAGAGCAAATTACAACACATAAAGATAACTTTTACTCAACCAAAATGGCAGGAGGTAACATTCAGTTCAGCAAACAGTCAACATGGGTAGAGAACTATTATCCAACCAACAAGTTCCAAGGGATTTCCAATTGCTAAATTTATGGTTCATTGGTATTGGTCTTCAAGATTCAGTGTATCTTTCTTTTGATCTTTGTTCACCGCGCATAATGATAATTTTACTTGAGAAAAATAGCAGGAGGTATCTTTCAGTTCAACAAACATTCAATATGCGTAGAGAACTATGATTTTAAACCACTAGTTCCAAGGGATTTCCAATTGCTATAGTTCATTGGTCTTGGTCTTTAAGATACAGTGTATCTTGGGTTTGGTCTTTGTTCATCATCAACACCAAGCCTTAAAGTTATAAGAAATCGCTAAACAAAATGGACAATAAGTTTAGCTTGAAAAAAAGCAAAAGGGGCAAGCCGGAAGACACATCACCTCGATTGAGGAGGAGCCATGTTAAATGCTTCACAAGCCTTTTTACTCTCCTTTAGATATTCATCAGCTTCTTGCAAGGCAGCAATTGCCATCCCATGGGATTTTTCTGTGTTACCCTCATCCAAAATGAGTCCATGATAATAATAAGCGGCAGCCTACAAGAAGTTGGACAAAAACAAAGATGAAAATCACATCTTAACAGAAGTCAAGTAGTAGTGTATTAATTCAGTTGATGTCATGCATACACACAAATCATTTTTACACAATATAATTGTAAGTTTCTCCCAAGTGTTAATAAATTCCATTGCTGTTCTGAAGACGACATAAACTTGATCAAGGAACTTTTCTTTTTGTTCAGAATAAACATTTAATACACAACCTACTTCTATTTTATGTATCTAATATATTTATGATTCACCAGTTGTTTTTTTGTAAATTAATTTAATCTTACTTTTTGGAAGAGATACCAGTTAGTTCTGCTATGCTCATGAGAGTGATCATGCTATGGTTTACTAAAATTGATAGACTGCTCACACCAAAGATAGGGTGCAGGCTTGGGGGTTCAATGTGACGGATCATGTATGCCTCATCAAATGTGCAAGCCAGAATATATCTCATAGTTTTCACCAATGGGGCTTATAGCTTAAGGAGACAGAGAAATGCAAGAGTTTTCGACAGAAACAAGTTAACTGCAATTCAGTTGTTTTTAGAGAAGTAATCATTAAGTCGCAGTTAGATGTAAAGAGACAGATAGTATGTATCGGCTTCTATAAGCTTTAAATGAAGAGTCATTTTTCTCACCCAACATAGCAGGGGGGACTAATTGGATACTTATATGGCTTGAAGATGCTTCCTTGGTGCAACAGATTATTTTTCTGTGTTTTCACTGTCGTGTGGCTGAGCTTCTGCTAGCAGTTGTTCTTAAAACTTAATAGTTGATATTATGTCCTTATTTGCCAAAAAAAACCTTAACTGATTTAGTAGTTCAAATCATATTCGACACCCACCATCAACAATGGCAGGATATACCGGTTTAGACGTGACAGCAATAGCACATTGATAATGATACACTGAAGTCCGAGTGAAACTATTTAAACCCCTTGGTACATTTAACATCTCTTCTTGTCTGACCTCTTCACTATCCTCTCTCATCCTGGATCCAAAGTTAAACCATTTCCCCTAAACCCTCTCCTTCAACAAATACCTCTCTCTTTGAAGAACTTTTGTGTTGTGTCCATAAATAGTTGACTCGAGGACTTGCAACATGCCTTAGATACCCTTGAGATGGATTAGACACAATGATTACCTAATTTTAACTTTGCTGTAATTCTTAACTTGGGAGCATTCTAGCAACTTAGCTGGACTTTTCAATCTTTGGGTGAGGCTTATATCACGCACCACGGTAAATTGATGGATATTGTAAGTTATTGTCTCCATTTGAGGCTTATTCTATGTTTTGTTTTGAGTAACAGAATATGTGTCATTTCTGTTTATCATTTTTTGTCAATCTCTTAAATAAGAAGGTTCTCGGAAAAATTAAAGTGGCCAGGTGTTTTACCAATTGAGCACCCATGTTTGCACCACTTCAAAAGTGTATTAAATTTCAGTGGCTTTTTATAAAAAAAAGAAGTCGTATGTTTACTTTACCACCACTAGTCCAACTCATTATTCTACATTGTTTCTCAGTTATAACATGTGAAATTTCAAAAGCAGCTATCGCATCAATACAAAAAAGTCCCTTTTCCTTGGTGGTGATAAGACAGTAAGGTTTCCCAAGGTAAAAAAACAAATACAAGGTTTCCGAAACTCCCCTGACACAAGTTAAGCCAAATTTTAAAACCTCTGTCTCACCTAAATCCAGCAGCTCCAGACACTTGTTGCTTTGAGAAAAATGGCAAGACAAAATAGGGAATGAGGATATATACATCCGAAAAAATAAAATAAAGGAAGAAAAGTGATTCAATAAAAAAAAAAGATACCAACAGTGATGTAAGTAAAACAGAGGGATGAAAGGAAGATACTGAACAAACAATTTTTCACGCTTTCGTGCAAAGGATATCCCGATTTATTTTTTACCTTTCCCTTTTTAGTTAAAATTAAACCTTCTCTCAGAATCTAATCAACCCAATGCCTCTCTCATCATTTTACTTTCTCTATTTTCTTCTCTCTCAACCCACTTTCAACTAATTAATAATACTTGGATCACTATTCCTTATTTTCAATAGAACACAAACCACATCCATTTAGACTTACTAAACACCTGTATTCTACTCTTAATTATCATGCCAAATCCAATAGTGAAATACATTGTGGAGAGAGGGAATAGAAGGTCGGTAACAGCAATAACTTAGATTAAAAGCTAGAAAACATGGATGATAAGAAAGTGGAGAGAGATCAAATGAGACAACCTGGGAGAAAAGAACAGTAATGGGAGTAAATGCCAACAATTAGAGACAAGCTAATCCTATTTCCACAGCCACTGCCAAATAAAAGTACTTCCAACCTTCACAGTAAAACCAGACTCCTAATCACTAATTATCAGGAGATATTTAACAAACATATTAGGAAAGAAGTTCAATATTATTCACAAAGTAGCATTCTTAGGCATATGTCAAAAAAAAAAAAAAAAAAAAAAAAAATCAAGTTTTCAGATAAAACAGGAAAATTCTAAAAGCTAAAGATAGGAATGATACATAAGAAAAACCACAAAAATAAATCCTGATCTAACTGGAAACTGTTGCCAGGACAGCTTAGGCACCAAAATGTCCAATGTAGAAGTTAGAATTGGAAGAAAATATAACTCTTCAGATTAAGGTCTAAATCAGAAATCATGTAGGTTGAGTCGGGCACAGGTGGCTGACTCAAGTGCCCTCTGAACTGTGCGAATGGTCATGCCAACTCCAACATTCAGAAAAAAAATGCATTAAATTTTTTTTTACACTCTACACATTTAACTCATTTCAACTGCAAAGGGAATTTGAAAAGTAAATTTTACATAAAATCATCACCAAAAGCAAGATAAATTACAAGAACAACTAATATAGAAAAAGAAACTTTATTCAATACCTTGGCTTCAACATACTTCCACTTAATGAACAACTGATGCTTTTCTCCCCATCCATGAGGTAATGGTAATTTCATGACGTTATCTTGTGCCTGCAATTTTGGCATAAACAAAAGCAAAAAGCGACCATGAAACTAAACGAGATTTTGTTGAAGTACAGTGTCTATCAAATACGTTTAGATGAGATGAATATAGTTTACATTAGAAGGTTGGACATGAAACATTTTACAAAACCCTACAGGGCCTCAGCCCTTTGGCAAATCTTAGTGTTTCTTAGATTCATGAACTCAATGATCAAGGTATCATGTTTTATGAGAAACAGAAAACCCTAGGGCAGAAAGAAACCATATCAAACAACTATTCATGCACCTGTTTGGGAAGTTTACAAAAAATGTTCCTATGACTTGCAACAAAAACTTAAACCCAACCAACCCACATGAGTGCCCCCCCCAAACAACTCACCCCACATATCCTATTTGAGATGGCCCTCTAACCCACTAACTATCTTTCAATCAATTTATTCTTCGTTCTCCACTATATACAAAAACAATCATACCCTACTATACTAAAACCCTTGATGTGCAGACCAAACTCAACAGAACGATTCACCATTTTCTCATGTTAGAGAGTCCAGGTTCATTAGTTCATTTTCCAGCTCGATCATAAAATGATTGGAACAAAATTTGTTTATATTGGCACAGCCATACATGAAACTGGATACCTTATTTTTATAATTACTTAAAAATTTAAAACAAATAAACAAAAATCAAACTCACTATATCAACAAAGGATAAAGTAGTGGATAAGAAGCCACTCAGAGATAAATAAACAAACCAAACTCAAGCCAAGACCCATCAGTTCTACAGAATCAGGCTTAAATCATACTTTGAGCTTCCCAAAAAGCTAAATCTCAGCTTTGTTAATGATCTCACATGTGCAAACTATGATTGCTTTATACTGTTAAATTATCCAGAAAAGAAGTGTATTTCATCAAGTCCACCCATTTACATAAGTTGTAAATAAAGATATTCATAAATGAATAACTAATGAATTGAATTTCCACTTGCAATAGGCAGTGACCAAGAAATAGGTCCAATGGAGTATTTCCCTTCTTATTCTTCCTTCAAGACCTACAACAAGCACTACAGCATATATGAAATTATGACAATACTAATTTCTATTTTACATTCATGTATTAATACACAAGGCGAGCCGAATTAGACATTTTCCCTTCTAAAAAGTCCCCTCCAAATACTCATTGATTAAGCTAGACTAAACAAGAGAATTATTGATCCATAATTATTCATCAAAAATGTGATTTCCAATAAAAAAAAAAGTAATGCATTAGTTCACAGCTTGCAAATTACTTTACTATATATGCCTAATATCCTTACATATTTGTATACACTGACTTCAATTAACTGAACTTGGCTAAGGGATTACCTAGTGTGATGTTTTATGCAACAGTTTCTATAGTGGTGTCTTGGAAAGGGAATTTTTACAAGGTACCAGCACTTCTATAAAATTTCAGCAACAAGTTAAATATATGACATATTGAATTCTTAATCTTCATAACATCTCTGTAAACATGTGAAGAATATTTTATGAATGTCGTAAAATATAATGAACTCCGTGAAATTCTGTTTTAAAAATTATAAAAACACTTTAAAAGTTTCTCATAGTACTCATAATTATTGAAAAAAGTTAAATTTGATTGATCCCAAATATAACTGATTAATCAAAATCCTAAGTTCACCGTTTCGATTCTCATATTAGGTCCCAAGTGATTGGTTACTTGTTTTCAGAATTAAAAAAAATTAATAATAATAATAACCCCTCTCTCCTCTACACTACCCAAATCATTTCCAACCATAGCCTGCAGAGGACAACAACCTAAGGATAAAGTTAGAAACTGGAAAACAGATTATTAGTCACTTGAGACTAACTTGAGACGACAAAACAAACAACATAGAATTATCCTGAGTTCATCATGGGATTGTCGTAAGATGATCAATGAAATTTGGAAAATTAGATAGTAATTATTCCAATTTCTAGGGTTACTAGCATTTTTTTTTTCCTTTTTACAAAAAAGACACCTAAAACAAATACATTAGCCAAAAAGAAAGAGTTGTAGCTCTTTCAAACCATTTGAGTACTGATAACATCAAATATTAGTTGCCTATTTACCAAGAGATTAACCTTTTGACCGGATAGCATTTTTAAGTCACTACACTCTATCCTCTCAGTGTTTTCAGCCAAGAGAATACCTTTCGCAAAGTCTGAGCAATCAGCAAGAATAATAAGAGAGACGAATGAAGAGAGAGAAGAACCAAAAGGACAGCAAATAGACGGCAAAGGAATAGAGAGGGGGAGTAAAGAGATTAGCTACAAGGTTTCTCCTCCAATGAGTAACAAAATTAAAGAGAGAGAAGAAACATTTCAACATAAAGTAAGAGAGTGGAGTTAATATCCTGAGCCTTGCAGCTGCACAACTAAAAACCCATGTTTTGCTTAGTACTTGTGATGGATATCGAGAGGGTTGATCATGATTTTTGACGTGTACCAAAAGAATGCCTCATAAAACAATTAAGTATGTGTTGAATGATCCAGGTTCCAGTTAATTTGCAAGTGGAATCATCTTGCTCATGTTACAAATCCTCCAAAATTTACAATATCAAGTTGATTGAGGACAATCCAATTTACGAAGACACATTTTTATTTCTATTAAAAGTGGCTATGAACAAACAATTCTCAAATGAAAACCATAAAAAATAATTAAAAAAAAACTCTTATTCCAAATTTTTTTTGAAATGAAACACCCTTTGGCTTTTTTCTTATTTTCTAACACATGATTTTTTTTTATACTTATGACAATTGATATAAAGCATATAATTCTACATACATTTAGCCAATGAGATAAATATGCGTACCTTAATCGACAAGAATCAAACAAACTAATATCCAAAGTTATTAAATTATGCTAAAAAAAATAAAAAGTATTCTATCTAATTGACTAATTATCATTGTTGAACCTTCCTAATAATTCATGGTCTCAGGTGGATATGTGAAGATACACATGTGCTACCCCATGAATGATAAATAAACTGCAGCATTAAGTAGCAATAATTGTGGCGCAGTAGTAGTAGAGTCAGTAGGCAGGATCATGAAGAAGTTCAAGTTGCATGTTCAAATTACATACCAAGCAATATGTTGGCGCCTTTATCTTTTCTTTAGCTCATTTCAACGATCATCTGTCTTATTTTATTACTGAGTTATTATAAAAATATTTCACTTTCTTTTGCCTCATATTTAATCAGGTGACCTAAAAGTCCTATAAAGCATTAGGAAGAAAATTTTCGTTATTAAATAAGCGAGTCACATACCTGTTGCCAGTATTTCACCATTTCACATGCCAGCCTACGCTTAACTGCAAGTGTAGCTTTAGCACTATCAATCGCCATTCCCAGTTGGATATCCACACCCTATATTTATCAATTTGCATAAATCAGAAAGAATAGTACATGATGCTATTCCTCTTTGCTTTTAGGGATTCCAGTCTAGAGCATAACTCAGCATATTTGTTTATCGAACAAGAGGAGTGAATACGAGATTAAAAATAAAAGGTGCAGATGAACAAGCTGTGTTCTTGCATAGGGTGTTGAATTTTGTTTTTAACAGGCACACCTTGGGTTACCATCAGGATGATACTGCAACAAGGGATTTCATCTACATAAATCCCTTTAACTCAATTACATCTCAATTCAACAAGGAAATCCCCCCTACTATAAGTTTCCAAAAAAAATTAGAGAAAAAAATATAGAATAAAAGTGAACCAATAATAGTACTCAGCTACCATATGAACGGGAAAACAAATCCTGTTAAGACTTAGTGAAAGGCTTCAATGATTAAAGGAGATAGATTTCCAGGCGATAATGTAATCTATGTCCTTGCAGTGGACATGGGCACATTAGCAATGCCAAAAAACAAAGACGGTGATGCCCTGATGGGTGGTCACAAATATGAGATACAATCTATGAGAGGGAAGATTTCTACATGTCGTCATGGTCAAATTTTTGGAAAATGCAATAAATTGCCGATCAACCATTGTAGTACAGCATCTAGGAAATATTGAAGAATATGACAATTAAATAACTTCTGGCGGAGGTGAAGGACAACCACTATAGTGAGGATGGAAGCAGGTAGTGGGGCCACTGGACAGGGGAGGGGGACCAAAGTTCCTTGTTTATACTAAACAAGTTTTGAAAGATGAATTACCTAAACAGACCAAAACAAATTGAGGAATGGTTGTAATTATGCAAATAATTTCGCAAGGAAAACCCAAGTACATTACCATGTTGAACAAAGTCCATCCCCAAACACGTATTTTTCTTTGCGAATTTCCCGTTACCACACAATACTACCTGGAAAGAGGTAATGGATGTTAATGATAATTTATGATGAAATGAGGTATTAGGGGATGGATTAGCATTATCAAGGTCAATGACAAGGAATATTCTTCAAAAAAATTACGTATATATGTAACTATTACCACATACCAAATGGATAACTAATTCCTTTCCTCGCTCATGGGTGGACGAAGGAGGGCCTACTGCCCCTACTAAAAGCTTAGAGAAGTTGAATAAAAAGAAAGAGCTCATTATCAATCGAAAGGTAAAAGCTTTCCATTCTCATTTTATCAAAAGAATGTTGTACAATATATGAAATCCCAAAAAAGCACCTCAAAAGTTGTGAAAAACTTAGGCAGTCCCATTATATAGTACTTCCTCCATTCCATATTATTTGCTACTTGTAGCAGAGGCATTCAAATCAAGAAAGCACAAAAAGTAGATGGGGATTTGTAAGGGCCTGAATCGGGTGATTAAGGATGGAGGATAGAGAATGTCATGTGGCAACTAGTTAGACTTAACTTAAGTAAAGATAAGTTTATTTGAAACAAATTACCATTTGTAGGTACATAGTAATTGATGTGGAACTTCCAAATAATGAAAATGTAGCAATTAGTATACAATGAAGTATTAAAAAGAAGACTTCATTTGCCACTACATTGATTTTTAATTATAATTATAAATGGTTCCTCAAGTTGATATGAATTGAAATTTATCTTAATAGTCTTAGCAGCAACAATCCGAATCAAGTCCTCAACCTTTTCCTATTCAGTAAATTCCAAATTCTCATTCTTTTTTATGAGAAAAACCCAAAAAACCTTTTTAGTATAAGGATTATTCAAACAATATTAATACTTTGAAAGCTATAGTGCTGTACAACATATTATTTTTAACTTCGTATGTCTTTCGTGTCTTTGTTTGCAGTGGAGTTTGTCATATGTTAATTTTTCTTTATGAAAATGTCTTGTTAATTGCAGAATGTGTCAATTGTCATAGGTGTCATATATATGCCGATGATATTGAAAACTAACATTACCCACAACTCTCAACAATGTCATTCTGATCCAAACATTGACATTTGATCAAACACCCCATTCAGCAACTAATTGCCACACACTCTGGCTGAGCAAGGACCCCAATCCCTCAACCACTAAGCCTTGACTAAATCATCAATTAAAACTTTTCACAAACTACATAACTTCATCCTGCAGATATGGAAGAAAACAGCAACGGCGTTCCAGAAATATAACTTAAAAAAAAAGATCAAATTCGGCCCAGCACTGAAACCAATCAGTAGCAGAGATTACGAAAATAAATAAGCATATCACCGATAATTGAAAAGTCATGAGTTACAAATTTTCAATCTTAAATTGTCTGCATTATCCAGCAATACCAGCCCATCAAACTTGATAGACATGAATCCTACAGTGCAACACAATCATAGATGATAAATTGATAATAAAAGTGCCAATTAATTTAAGAGACAATTCACTTTACAAAACATTTTTTATCCACATAAGGTTCATTCAGTTAAAGAAAATAGTGTATTACAAGTAAAAAAGAACAGCAAAGTAGGCTCAGAAAGATGATAGAGCATGGGTGTAAGTGTAACACACACCCTAATTAATTTATATGAGTGTATCTACACTACATATGTGTGTATAGCTATACTGTAAGTGTATGTGTACATGCACATACATATCAACATGACTGTGGCCCATGTAATAAGCACGCAATCCAAGAACAGTTTTCATAGAGGTAGCACAAGCCTTCACAAGTATCAGGGAACAGTCATTTCAATGGTGAAGTGCATGATATAAGTTGGAGTTACAACAAAAGGAAAGCTATACATTTTTTTTTCTGTATGGGGCATAACTGCTTCAGTGTTTGAGAAAAACAAGTTGGAAGTTACAACTACCTGGCCCAATGCCTGCAACAAAAGAGCCCGTATAACTCCTTCAGCTAGGTCTACTGGCAAGTTTCTCCTACAATCAAGAATGACAGCTAGTCTGAGCACTACGACAAAAGGCAAAGACAGAGATTGCAATTTAGAAGTACATGATTCCAACCTTATTTCATCTGAAAGCAGGGGAAAAACATGGCGGATAGCACAATCAAGGTACCCTGCTGCCTTCAAGAAGATGTCAATAGAAGCACGACTGCTTTCTGTACAAATTCAGTAACAATATTAAATTATAAACGAAAAATAGCTTTTGAATTCTCCAGAATAATTTTATAAATGTCCACTTACTACAAAACAAGTATGGAAGACCAAGAAATTTTTTTGGCACACATAGCTAAAAACCTAAATATGGATTAACAAAAAGGTAATACTCCCTCCATTCCATTTAGTACTGAACTTACTCTTTCATGATAATAAATAAAAGCATTTCATATGCTCCAAGGCTAATGATCAAAGACTCTAAGGTAATACAAAAAGTGGTAAACCTCATTACAACTGATGTTCCCTATATTCATTCCATAATAAATAAAAAAAAACTAGATCTTACCAATCACTCCACCATAGGCTATGAAACACAATAAGCCAACGAAATTTTGAAATGAATATTGTGAGAAAGAGAAGAATAACCGGTTATTTTGAGCTTTAAGCCTTCAAACAAAATTAACCACCATGTAGGATTTACACAAAGATTTGAGATTCAAGATGGATAGGCTATAACAAAACCAATTACTTAAAAGGTATTTGAACCATTTTACACTTGAGACTAGCAGCGGGAAAGGTACACAAATTGCAGGAATTTTATATCACCAGGATTTGACCTGAACTCTCCACTCTAGCCTCTATCTAAGATCACTTCTAATTTGATCTAATCGATTCCAATTTGAAACCAAGAGGACTTCACTCAAACAGCCACTATAGGAAAAATGAAGCAAATTTCATAAATTACTTCTCTGACTTCTACTCTTCCTAGCCGAAACATTTTCACATATTTTCAACATCATGCTACTGAACATTGTGATTCGTACACCTTCTGAAGTTATGAGCAACTTCCAAATACTTAAAATACCGCCACTATCAAGGCAAACTATGGACTACTTTAAAGTTCAAACACTCCCATCTGACATTAATAATCATCATTGTAATCTACCTCTCCTCACTCATCAAATAAGAAATTCTGTCATTTTTCCTACTCTGTAGATTCAAAATTTTAGCTAATTGTTAGCACTCAAGCCAGGCTTCCAATCACCATTACTTACAGAAGAAGGGCAGCAGGACAGAAGAAGAATTTGGCAAATCAGCAAGACTGAGCTTGGTGAAGGGCAACAACAGAAGTACACAAGGAAACAATAAGAAAAGAGAATAGGAATAACACTCTATACATTCAGTTTGTAGTTGGTTGAGCAAAATCCATATGTAATTAGTGCATAGTTTGAGATTATTCAGAAGATAGGAGCTATTGCATACAAGTTGGCCCTTCCTTCCAAAGCCCCTTCCATGGATCTCAACTCAAGAAAGCAGTAGCTAGTTAACCAGTTTGCCCCCTCTAATTACCCTTGATTTGGAGTTAGATGTGTTCTGTCAATCAGGAATGGAGTGTCTAATTGCTGATTTGGAGGTCTTGATCAAGTGGAAAGGACTGCAAGAATTTTAAGCCACTTGAGAAGACTATAATGCAATTGACCTCAGATTCCCTACTTTCCACCTTGAATACAAGGTGAGTTTTTTGGCCCGAGGTAATGTTAGCGGTCAAGCCAGGCCTCCAAGCGCCATTACTTAGAAAAGAAGGATTTGGCAAATCAGCAAGACTGAGCTTGGTGAAGGACAGCAACAGAAGTACAAAAGGAAAAAATAAGAAAAGAGAATAGGACTAACACTCTGTACATTCAGTTTGTAGTTGGTTGAGCAATATCCATATGTATTAGAAATATTACAGAGCATCTAGTTTGTTAGGAGTCGGTTATGGGAAGTATTACATATACCAAAATGTAAAGCCATTTCAGGCATTCAGAATTATCAATACAAAAGTCATTTGGAGATTCTTCTACATCTAGGTTGTTGCTTTGCATTTATTCTTGCATGTTGGCTTCTTGAGTTCCTGCAAAAATCTGGTTCATACCACTTATTTGAGTTCAACACACTCCAGGGGCCAAGAAAGAAAATTGGTGGGAGGAAAATCGCAGTTTAAGATTTTTAGTAATAGTAAATGTGTGAAAGATGGCAGAAAAAAGAGTCAGGGTAAGTATTAGAGAAGCAAAAAAATTGATGAAATCATAAAACAATAACACTTCATGGTGTCTTAAAATTATTGCATGTACACACAACTTTGAGTCAACTTATCATGAGCTATGAAATCATTAATTCTACCACAAATTGTCCCCAAAGATGCAAATTTAAAATGAACTTTCCAAGAAAACTATGTTCATTTGTCCTAGAATATATGCAATATAAAATACAGGCTTGGTAGGCAAATAGCTTTTTGGTCAACTAATGCGGGAGAATATCATATGTCACAAAAGATAATCATCATTTTAATGCTATATGTATTTTAAGAATTTTCTTTTTTTACAATATATACTTATAATTTTCAAATTATTCAAATTTTTGGTAACTTTTGATTTTTGGTTTTAAGGATCTTACTGCTTTTAAAAGGTTGCAATTATACTTCTAAAGCTAGTAGTTTATGAAAAAGTCCATATGAGAAAAACCCAACAATGTAGGACAGCAAGTTAAAGACTCTTCGTTGGCACATGGATCAATTCAAATGAATACTTTGCAAGGATCAAGTTGGATGAATACTATGCAGTGTTCTAGTTGAATTATGCTCCGTATGTAGTCAGACTTCTACTTAGTTAAGTTTCCTAATGCTTTTAGGATTATATTTGTATTTGTTCATTCGTTAGCATCTAAGAACCCAAAACTCAGAATAACTCACATCATTAGCTGACAGCCACAAAATCCATCTCTTTCAAAAGATAATATTTAGTATGAGTTTGTTTAGTTAAGACTGCTCATTCCAAATGGCTTTTCAGGTAAAACAGTTGTGTGGAAGAGTATGAGTCATTTTGGGACTATTTTGAATAGTTTGAGTTAGCTAATATTTATTTGCCTTATTTGACTCAGGATAGGAGTTTTATTCTGTTTAAGGGGTTCTAATACTAATATGGTCTAATTTGATTTCAAGTTATATTAAGAGTAAACTCGTTTTTCTTTGAAAATAGTGCATCCAAGCCTAGCCTGGCTCATAAAACCATCACGAGAGGTCATATCCACCTTTCCTCTAATAACATAATTTCATAATTATCTTTCTCCTTAAAAAAAAACTCTCAGCCCTATAACTTTTAGCTTATGACTTAGGAACTGCCTAATAGGCCACCCATCTTCTCCTAATCATAAAGTGTTTTGTTTATGGACAAGGCCATAAAGATTTTCAACCAACTCCCATACATAAACACTAAGTTCTTGTTTGATTGGCAAGGAAAAAGGAGGAAGTAAAAATTCATGGGAATTGGGAGGTCAAGTAGTTGTTTGATTAACACAAAAATATGAAAAGGGGTGAAGTGGGACTTCATGGGAATTCAGACTTTTCTACAAAACATGAGAAATAAATTATAAATCCCCTCCTTGGTCACTCAAAAATTTATGGGAATTTCATTTCCCATGATGTCAAACAAATAAGAATTCTCAACAAATTAGCAAGGGAAATAACTTCCCATAAGTTACAAATTCCTTTAAGAATCAAAGAGAACAAGGCAGCAATGACTTCAAAGTCCAATTGGGAGGTCAGAGACATTGATGACTACAGCATCACTATCCCAGTATCTTGAAACATAGAACACATATAGTCAAAGAACTATATCTCACTTTCTACCAGCTCAAACATGAAATCAATACCTACCGTCTGAAACCTTTGGCTGATATCCATCAGCAGATATTCTGGGGAGAAGTAACAGATTGGCCTGTGATAATGACAGCATTGCCATCAAATGTAGGACAGACAATACCTCATACCAAGCATTAGATATGGTAGTTTCCTGAAAGATGGAAACAGGAATCAATTGCTAAGCTTTCCTAATAAATGAAAACCCTGGCCATCAAACAAATCAACAAGAAGTTAACATAAATATATCATGAGACCCAACCTCTGCAACATCTTCCTGATTAACCCAAGAAAAATGTACCTTGTGCTGTAAAGGGCTTCCTGAAAATTGCAGTAAATTGCAGAAATTGAATTTACCTAAGGTCAGCAATCAGCAAACTACTCACACCAAATGATATGATGTTTACCATCTTTGACTAAACCCAGCAGAACAGGCAAGTAATCTTCAAGGGCTTGCTGAAGATCAGCCAAAGTAGAACCTCCTGCATAGAATAAATTAGTGTTTGTTTTGAGACTACTATAATTTGCAATCAACTAATCAATTACTATTTGATTGAATATTGATTCTTCTTTCATAGGATCAACTAACCATGTTGGGTGGCAGATTTTCTTCTTGATCTTGTTACTGTTAGGGCTTCATGGCCAACTATGACAACAATTTGTGTTCTGAGAGCAGAAAAACGATCTACAATAGCTTTAGGTACATGATCCCCAAGGTACTGAGAAAAATCTACTGGTTTAGGAATTCGAAGCCCGGGAACAAAAACTGAGACTTCCCCAATATTGCTTGGCCGTCTTCTATGTCCACCGGCTTCCTTTGGCGTTGATGCAAAACACCCCATATCCTGAACAATAAACAGTATCTACCCCAAATTATACCATGCATATAAGTTTTCTAACAGACTAGCAAAACTTTGAAACACATTTGCACTTAGTACATGGACACAACACACATGCATGCTCACACAAAAGGAAAAAAAGGAGATGAAAGGTTAACAGTAGAGCAATCCAGGCACTTCACAAACTCACCAAAAGTACAATAAAAATTTTTGTTAAAGGACATTTTCACTAAACACAATGTACAACAAGTTTCTTGTAGCTATGGCAGAAAAGTAGACAATTCCTAGGGCTCATAAGTAATCTATATATTCCTATATCAAAATTCATGGAAAGATTAATTTCTGTCATTGGCATTGGTAAATAACTTTAGAAATAGCCCCAATTTTATACGCACATGCTCACAAAAATGTGGAGCATCGATAGCTAAAATCTGTGTTATTCAAACTGTTGTACATTTTGAGTATGACACTAACAGGTATCATTTTGAACCAAAGTCATGCAAAATTTTTAAAAAACTGGCCGTGTTTAACACATGAACACATACCGGTCTCTTGACAATTTTAGCCATGTCTGAGTAACATAGAATGTAAAACAAAACAGGACTTTTGCTCAAACTAAACGCAAATTAACTGGATATAATATACTCATCAAGAGGTCAATTTCTTCGGAAATCGAAATATCAATTCCTTAGCCAAATTTAAACTTACTAATTGATCATAATAAGCTCCGCAGATGCTTATTCTCTGCTCGGTATTATGACTCAGTCCGGTCACGCCTGCTCCAAAGTATTTTCTTTCATCTAGCAACTACATTCAAATTCCACCAAACTACAATCAAAATTGCACCAAATAACAATCGAAAACAAAATCTACAATTAAACAAATTACATCAAATTTCCAAAGCATTTCATCAACAAAATCTAGTTGAAACATCAAATAAAGTCAAATCCAATCTTAATCAACTTTAGAACAAAAACAATTTAAATAAAATAATCAAAAATTCAAGGATAATCGAGATTTTACCAAGTTGAAATAAAGATGATGCTTGAAAAAGAAGGAATTGCAGTAGTTCGTCGTAGAAACCGGTGAGAAAATTCTGGAGAGTGTGCCGTAGTTAGCAGTAGTTTGCAACGCAGCAGTTTCTCTCTCTAGAAATGATAAATTGATGAAGTGTGTGAAGGATTTGTCTAGAATATAGTTCACCGTCCTCGTGCACTCTGCAACTGGTAGGTTGGGGGTCGACAGTCGAGTGTCAGGGGGTGGCTAATTTTTGTTCATTGTTGCCAAACTCTTTTACTTGCTATTTTCCCGTGCAAAACGAATGAGAAAATAACTCGAGACAGGTGAGTATGGGAGAGACATGTCAGCAAAGATTTTGCTGGAAGTTATTGTGATTTCTTACAAAAGTTGGTAAACGTGAAAAAGTTGGTAAACGTGAAAAAGTTGTACTTGGTAACCATGAAAAGAAAAGATTTTTTTGCAGAAGTCACTGTAGCGCATAGACAATCTGTTTTTTATGCATCGGGAATCATGAAAAGAGGCCAGAATTAATGACACAATACACGAATGAATATTACATAGTCATCCACTAAATATTTAGTTGTATATCACGGAACATGTGAGGAGAATCCAATGAACATTTCTATATTTGGGTGAATTAGTTCAAAATAATTCATTAAAAGTTTTTACACTAAACATTTTATAACGAGCCACTGAACATTTTGTTGAATAAAAATGAACATTTATTATTATGCAGTAAACATTTGTTTTACTTGACAGAAAGAATTCAAAAAGAAAGCATTGGGATGGAGCATTAATTTGTAATGATTATGTATTGGGATTCCTTTAATTTAATATTTCAATGATTGTTGCGTATCAGTACCTATTGTAATATATTTAATGATTGTAAAAGTATTTAACTATTGTGATATATTTTAATATTGTACACGCTAGGCTAATGAACGTACTAGTGTAAACGAATGAACATACTAGTGTAAACGAATGAACATTTACGGTTTTGCTTGAATGAACATTTCATATCAGTCCAAAAATCTAAGAGATTGCACATACTAGTGTAAACGAATGAACATACTATTGTAAACCAATGAACATACTAGTGTAAATGAATGAACATTTACGGTTTTATTTGAAAGAACATTACATATCAGTACAAAAATCTAAGAGATTGCATTAGGAAGGAACATTGTTTTGTAATGATGATGCGTGAAGTTTTTTGCAGAAATCTTTTCAAGATTTACTTCTATATGTGAGATTTTGCAATGTTGCTTTTGGCATTGTTAATTTTGTATTTTATTTCTCGTCTTCAAAAGTAAAAGCCTATCCAACTCATTCCCTATTCATATTTCGAATAAGTGGAAGTGATTTTATTTGTTGTGAATGAACTACAATGGCTTCGATTCCCTTGGGTGAAGATATTGATGATATAAGCGTTGGTTCTGTTGAGGAATATCGAAGTGCTAATATTGAATTAAGTGGAGGTATATTTTAGCATATTTAAGCATAATGTTCATTTATAATACAAATTAGCATATTTTTATCGATGCTTTGAATTCCGTTTTGATATTTTAGAAATGATTTGTATTCTTTTGAGTTTTTTGTTGATTTAATTACAGCAGAATGTTCATTGAGTTTTTTTTTTGTTCATTTTGAGTTTATTTGAATTTTGTATTAAATTACCTTAGTTAATTTTGATTTAATTAGCAATATTAAGTTTATTGATTTTTGTCATTAATTTTTGTAAGAGTCAGAGACACTGAACATTAGGTTGGTAGGCATTGACCATCAAAGTCAAACGCAATGAACAATACACTTGGAGGAAGGGAACTTTATATTAATAAGCACTGAACATTATGCAAGCTTTGGTTGAACATCAAATTTAATGCACTAAACAATTGTACACTTTAGGCTGAACATGAACACAATTGTACACCCTAATCAAAAGTACTGAACATTTAGTTTAAAATGCACTGAATATTAGTTTTAGATGCACTAAACATTTAAGATGCTAGAGGGCACTGAACATTAGGTTCAGATGCACTAAACATTAAGCTGGAGAGCATTGAACATTTAGGTTAAATCAATGAACATTAGGTTCAATGTTTGCTGTTTGTAGTTAACATTAGGGCTCCGTTTAGTAGGGTGTAAAATGTTTTCAACTGAAAATGATTTTCCATGGAAAATCTTTTATGGTGGAAAACTCATTTTCATGGAACTTTTTCGTTGTTTAGTTGCATGGAAAATGATTTTACATTTAAATATTTTCCGTTGTTTGGTTGAACTGAAAATCAATTACTTCTATTAACTTTCATGGTTCAATCGAATCGGGGGAAAATCTAAGTTTTTTTTTTCGACTAAAATGGATAAATTTTGTCCGAATTCATGATATAGTACGATAATTTAATAATCAAGATATGAGATTTGAAGAAAACGTACTGAATTTATGATATTAGAAAAAGATGAAAAGAAATTATGGATTTTTTCCCGAATTTTTAAGAGAGAGAAGTATGGAGTAGAGAGAGAGGCTATCGAGAAGATGAGAAATGAAAAATACGTGAGTAGAACTAGGCTGGGCTGGACCGGCACACGAGCCGAGCAGATACTCTTTTAGCACAATACGACACAATAGGGGGTTCAAAACTATCCAACTGGATTACCCGATGATCCGAAAATAAATAGTCAGTTTTTAAAAAAATTTGATTTTTCGGGTTGAGTACCATACCCGGTAAAAAATCGGGTACTCGGGTCGTGTCATGGGTTGGATAAAAAATGTAATTGGGTGCCTGAATACCCAAAATAATTTTTTTAAAATATGGTTTTGCTGTTTTAGTAGGGTTTCAGTCGGGTATCCTGTGACTCAACCTGATTTAAGTTGGTACATGCTAAGCGAGTACTCTATTTTAACGGATACTCTATGACTCGACCAAGTTTAACCAGGTACCTTAGTGAGAATGAAAAGTGTTCAGGAAATAAACAAGGTACCCTGTGACCCAACCCGGTTTAAGCGGATACCCTTTAAGTGGGTACCCGCTTAAACCGGGTCGGGTCATGGGCCGATTTTCAAACTAACTGAAAAAAGTGGGTACCCAATCTACCAGGGTAGCCGAAAACCTAAGTACCTGGTTATGAACACCTCTAGACACAAGTACGGTCGTGGTATGCTATCCGTGGAGTGGGCCGCAGGCCAAGGTGCAGACAGAAAAAAAAATTAGCCACGAGCACACGAGCTGCATGCCAATTTGGCACGAGGCACGGCCCGAAGCATGCTATTATTTAGTATTATTTAATATTATTATTGGTAATATTATTATTATTACTACTACAATTTATATTACTATTATTTTTAATATTATTATATTCTTATAATATAATTTAAATTATTCAAAATTATTTTTTTCAATTCTATTATATATTTATTTGTTAAAAAAATTAGGCTAGCACGAGGCATAATACAACATGCCACACTAAGCACGGGGGTCGTGCTAGGCCATGGATTGAGTTTTAGGGAAATGTAGCACGACACGACCACAGTTAGGCATGACACGACACGACATGACAAGAAGCCAAGTACAAGCTGGCACGGTCCATGACGGGCACGACATGACCAGTTCCCACCTCTATGCCTGATTTGGTAATACGTGAATTGTTTATTAGTTCATAATTTTTTTTAGATTGAATGGATGTAAAATTATTTTACTCCTAGTTTTGGGGAAAAATGTTTTCAATAGGGTGTAAAATGAATTACATTTCAAGTTTTACTTCCTATATTTTACTCCAAACCAAACAACGTAAAATGGGGAAAACAGTTTTCAGGGAAAACATTTTATACCCTACAAAACGGAGCCTAGGTTCAATGTTTGTTTTTTGCAGAGGGTTTTGTAGAGTCCACAGAGTCTAAGCTTATGTACAAAGAAGTAAAATCTGATGAAGAAGCGTACGAATTATATAACAATTATTCGTTCGAGCATGGGTTTGGCACGCGTAAAGGAAAGATGGAGACAAGGGCCGATAAAAAAACTACACGACTGTGGATATTTGTATACTCGCAAGCTGGGTTTAAGAAAAGTAGGGACTTATCGGTTTACCAGAAAAGGGACATTAGAACTGGGTGCAAGGCATTTATTTAGTTTGATGTTGATAAGGATTCGGGTTTATTTATAGTAACAAAGCATTACATGGTTCATAATCACAGTAGGGTTCCCGTGTCACAACGACATTTAATAAGATCCCACAGGAAGGTTTCGGATAATGAAATTGCAATGCTAAGCAATTTCGCCGAGAGTGGAATACCTATTGCTGATGATGTCCGCGTTTTGAAGAACGAGGCAGGAGGTGAAGCTAATCTTGGATTTCTTGCTAGGGAGGCTTATGATGCGTTGAAAGGGCAGAAAAAGGCGAAATATGATGGGTGTGATGCAAAAGGATTAATTAATTACTTTAAGGAAAGGAGTAAAAAGGAGGTTGACTTTTTCTACGATTTTGACGTGGATGAGGAAGGTCATCTTGAGTCTTTCTTTTTTAGGGATGGTCGTATGAGAGTAGACTACGACGTATTTGGCGATTTATTACTTCATGACATGACTTACCGCACGAATAAATACGATATGATTTGTGGTCCTTTGTTGGAATGAACCATCAAAACAAGAATGTGATGTTTGGCATTGTATTCATACTGAATGAGAAGTTGGAGTCTTTTGAGTGGTTATATAGCACGTTTTTTAGATCCATGGGTAAGAAGCATCCGATTACTATTATGACGGATCAAGCACAATCAATGGGTAAAGCGATAAAGATTGTGTTCCCAAACACCCGTCATCGTTATGTACGTGGTATATTGGGGAGAATGCTAAAAAAAATATTAAGGGATTGAGTTCTATGGAGGGTTTCAATGATATATTCAACATTGTTTTAAAATACACTGATACGGTAGCTGAATTTGAGCACTATTGGTCAAGGTATTATAATTAATGAGTAATTTGGTCATTAATAATGAATATAGTGTGCATTGGAAATTATAATATGTATATTAGGTATACTTAGTATGTTCATGTTGAATGAGTAATTTGTTAAGGAGGAAGGTTTTCAGTGAACATATCCTTAATTCCACTAGACATCTACTCAATCTCACTGAGGCTCTGTTTAGTAGGGTGTAAAACATTTTTCCTGAAAACTGTTTTCCTATTTTACATTGTTTAGTTTAGAGTAAAATATATGATGTAAAACTTGGAGTGTAAATTCATTTTACACCCTATTGAAAACATTTTCCTTTAAAATATATGATGTAAAACTTGGAGTGTAAATTCATTTTACATTCATTTGTTCCAAAAAAAAATACCAACTAACAAACAACTCACGCATAGCCAACTCATGAATAGAGGTGAGAACGGGTTGTGCTGTGCTCGTCATGGACCGTGTTTGCTCGTGTCTAGCCTCTTGTCGTATCGTTCCTAATTGTAGTCGTGCCGCGATGTGTCATACTACCTTTCCCTAAAATTCGGCTAATGGTCTAGCAAGACCCACGTGCTTGGCGTGTCGTGTCTTGCCTCGTGCTGGCCTAATTTTTTTAACAAAAATTAAAAATAAAGTATACAATAGAATTGAAAAAATAAATAGTAATATCATCGTGCCAAATTAATTGTATTAAATAATACTAAATAATAGTGTGCTTCGGCCATGCCTTGTGCCAAATTGGTGTGCCGTTCGCGTGCTAGTGCCTAAATTTTTTGTTGTCCGCAGTCTGGCATGCGGCCCACTCAAAAATAGTGTATCATGTCTTATCACAACTTTGCTTACGTCATACTATGCTAAAAGCATGCCTGCTCGGTTCGGCCCATGCCCAGCTCTACTCAATCATTTTTTTATTTCTCATCTTCTCGGTAGCTTCTCTCTCTACTCCATACTTTATCTGTCTTAAACATTGGGGGGAAATCCACAATTTCTTTTTATCTTCTTCGAATATCATCAATTTAGTACGTTTTATTCAAATCTCATGTTTTGATTATTAAATTATCAAACTATATCATGAATTTGAACTATTTTTATTCATTTTCGTCGAAAATAAAAAACCCTAGATTTTCCCCCGATTCGATTGAATCATGTAAGTTTTCTCATGAAATATGGGCAATCAAAAATTTATTTAAAATTAGAGTGGAAACTTTCTTTCTGTTAGAATTTAAAATGTAAAAGTACAAACTATTACATTATAATCAATTGATCGGTTTACCTATTTAATTTATTTGCTTATTCAATTACGAATACCTATAGTTAGCTTAAGGTCTTTCTATAATGTTGAACCAAATTTTTAGGGTTCTCTGGTTTTATAGCGATATTCTTTATAATGTAATATGTTATTAATAGATCAGATAAATGTATTGTAGATTTTATAAAAAAATTATTATAGCATAATAAATTTAGCTAATGACAAACAACTAAAAAATATAACGGAAAAAAGAGTTAAAAAATGACAAGAGAATATAATTAGACAAGATAATAGGATTAATTGATTTTCAATTTAACCAAACAACAGAAAATATTTAAATGTAAAATCATTTTCCATGCAACTAAACAATGAAAAAGTTCCATGAAAATGGGTTTTCCACCGTGAAAGGTTTTCCATGGAAAACCATTTTCAGTTGAAAACATTTTACATCCTACTAAACGGAGCCTGAACATCTACTTAAACTCACTGAACATGTCCTTCATTCCAATGAACATCTATTTAGTAAATCGCACCGACCATTCAACTTACGCCACTGAACATTTAGCTTATTCCACTGAACATTAACTTATTTCTACTGACCATTTACATAATTCCATTGAACATTTGTTAATGTTCACTGACCATTCACATAATTCCACCGAATAATTCCTTCATTTCACCGACCATTCACATAATTGACCTGAACATTTCACTAATCATTTACGCCATCTCACTGAACATTTTTCTCATTTTCAATGAACATTTACATAAGTGCATTGAACATTTCATTCATTTCAATGACCATTTACATAATTCCATTTTAGTGAACACTTTGTTAATTCCAATGAACATCTAATAAAAATCCAATGAACATCTATTTTATTGAATTGAACATTTGATAAATTTCACTGACTATCTAGATAATTCCACTGCACATTTAGTTAATTTCACTGAACATGTCTTCCATTTCCACTAAACATTTTCATTGAATACCTCATTTACTATATTCCAATGGACATGCAGCCTATTTGCACTTGTCCTTGATTTGGTTGAACATTACGTGTAATTTTAATGTACACAGTGTCCATTGTTTAATTTTGCAGCATGGTTACGAAGTTTGAGTGTTCCTCCAACAAATGGATTCAAAATTTGTATCTTATCAAGGAGTTGTGGTGCCATGCGTATTCCAAGGACTATTTCAGTGGAGGAGTACTGTCCTCCCAAAGAAGTGAAAGCACTAATAGAGCTATCTCGAGGAGATTGCATAAAACTCATGGTCTTTGTGATTTTTATAATTGTTTTGTTGGTGTAGTTGAAGAGTGGAGGAGTAATGAGAACATGGATGATTATAACAGCATTACTGGTAACAGGCACTTGGTTTGGGCGGATGTGGGTATATTAGAGCATGCAAGGAAGGTTTATACTATTCCCTTATACATCCAATTTGAGGATAATTTTGTAAATGGTGTTCCTTGTATTGCAAAGGTTATCCAAATGCAACCCCCAACTTATGAGTATCATGTGGGTCATCCGAAAAAGGACATTATAAATCATACTATTACATTCGATGATCAGCTAATGACAATTGTTTGCACATGCAAGTATTTTTATGAGGTTGGGCTTCTTTGTAAACATGCTCTTCGTGTTCTTCACCTCAACAATGTTACTTTTATACCAGAGAGATACATCCTAAGGAGATGGACTAAGTCTGCTATGTGCACGAAGGTGAATGAGATTGTGGTTAAAGGGTCAGGTGCTACACCTTTTGGAATTTAGAGGTTATATAATATAGATGTGTTGAGTTCCTTAAGTTTTGATGTTTTGAATGATGACAAACAGTTACAGGAAACAGGTCACAAGAAGTTGGAACTGTCTCCTTGACTGCTATGCTGTAAAGCAGTCACATATTATCTATTGCATGTTAACCATGTTATATGTGCAGTAGTTAAGCTGATTCCAAGACTTGGAGCATAGAAGCCTTTCGAAGACATTCGAAGAAAGATCCTTGCTCAAGATGAAGAATTCAAGGAAGATTCAAGTCTTGAAGATTACATGAAAAGAAGATCATTTGTACTTTATTGTTAATCTAGTTTTTCCTGTAATATACTCCGTAGTATGACTTATATGAATAGGTAATATAAGTGTTTTAAGTGTGATAAGTCATGTTATGAATTTTGGTACAAAGCTGGAACAGAATTCATAACTTACTTAATTCAGGGAAACAGGTTCAGGGAACCGAGTTTACTGAATGGAATATCAAGCTGCGTATCTTTGAAAAGATTTTGTAAAAATATTTTCTAAAGAATTATTTTTGGAAAATATATTGAGCAGCTGGTAGATTAGATGAGAATATATTGGTTACCTAAAAACTAGGTGTATTTACCTTATTTGATTCTATCTATATGATTAAGTCAAATAAGATAAATACTTTCCTAAACTCACATAAGGTGACAGCTCAAAAGGTTATGTGATTTTAGGAAAGCCTGGGTTTTTGTAATCGTATATATAAACTCATCTAATCAACTTAAGAAAAGAAGCCTCTCACATGAAGAAAACTGAGTTTATCTCTAGAGAGCATTATACACACTTAAGCATAAAAAACCTTTCATTAAGTCATATACACGAGCACCATTAGAACTTATATTTTTCTCTCATATTACCTTTTAGAAGCAAGATCAAAGGAGAGTTTTATTCTGTAAAAAGCCTTCAACAGAGGGGTTGATAGGCTAGGATAGTGTTTGTGAGTTCAAACACAAAAGGGGCTTACTAGTGTAAGTCAAGTGCACACTCGGAGTAGAGTGTGGGGTGAACTGGTTCCCCGAGTAGGGAAACAATTGAGTGTCTGTGTTCTTTGTTTTTTGGAGTAGATTAATAAAAGAGCATAGAGTAGGAGGACGTAGGTCTGAGTTGGCTGAACCTCGTTAAATTGTGTGTCTTCCTTTATTACTCTACATACATTCCGCTGCTAAATAGGAACCAGCACAACTGGTTCCTCCCACTGATCGAAAAAGGGAGAAAAATAGGCCAAGACTATTTAACACTCAATTCACCCCCCCCCCCCCCCCCCCCCCCCTTGAGTGCTCTAAAACCTTCAAGATGTTTTACAAAGCTAGTTGATGCTGCTCAATTTGATACCGCTGCTCGAGGAGCCGTAGAAAAGTGCTTAGTTGAGTGCAAGGAGAAGGTTGATTTCTATTTGAATGGTATAACGAACAAGAGGGATAGTAATGAGTGTACCAATAAGGATAATGGTGTTTTAGATACCACTGCATATGGTTCACAGATACACGATGATCAACCTGTGCATTATGAGAATGAAAAAAAATGACCCAATAAAAAGAAAAAAAGGGTGGCAGAAATGATTGGCTTAAATCAACACAGGAGAAGATTTACAATAGGCTCAAGGGCCGGAAACTTCAATCGTGGAAAAAAAGGACGGGTAGGGCTGTTGAAATGATGAAAATGAAGGCTACGTATTCTATAAAGGTACTAATCATTATACATGCATCTAATGACACAACGTTCAAAGACAATGAACACTATATTCAAAGGCAACGAACATTATATTCAATTGTACTGAACAACAAGTCCTACGAGAATGAACATGAGAGTTATATGCAATGAACATTAACTCTGAAGTCAATGAACATACTAAACTGAACATACTTGTATTGCGAAGGTAGTGAACATTAAGTTCAATGGTACTGGACAATAAGTCCTACGAGAATGAACATGAGGGTTATATGCACTAAATATTAACTTCGAATTCAATGTACATTACGGTGCTAACTATAAGTATGGTTAATATTGCAGGATTATTTTGATGTTCCTGTAGGTGATACTCTTGCTCATCTAGTGTCTGTTGTCCAAGAACTTCAAAATTTCCAACACGATGAATATTTTTATGTCAATATCACTCCATTTTAGTGTGTTCATTCCAAGTTAAACGATTCGTACTTTTGGATAATTAGTATGTTCACTAGGGATATTTTACATGTTCATTATGGATACGTGGTATGTTCATTATGGATATGTAATATGTTCATTTGAAATATATATATATATATATATATCTATATATATATCTATATATATATATCTATATCTATATATATATATATATATATATTTGATGTGAAAAGAAAATGAGTTATACTGAACATTTCTTATATAGACTTTGAACATAAAACACAAAGGTAATGAACATTAGATATGTAAGTACTGAACTTAAAAGAAAATGAGTACATTCACAAACATAACAAACTGTAATGTATAATGTGCAACAAAATACATCTAGAAAATAAAAACAATGTACTTTTACAATAAAGTATCATCCAAATTTCCTTTTCAATGCCAAGTAACGAACATTGTCCCTTTTCTTGTTCAAATCATCCCAAAGAATCTCATATGTGTAGCGCAAACGTTAACCTTTCAGTACTTAGAACTGCAAGTTAATAATTGATAAGTAAGGATTTAGACAAATGATAAATTGGAAAGTATCAAATTCATAACAAATACTCACGTCATTACGACTTAGTCCACATTCCCACTTGGACTTTCCTTCATAGGTTTTCATGTGTTGCATAACATATATTCCATAGTCAACCTCGTTTTCATTCGATCTCCATGGCATCTCGAGGTTCCTTACCTTGAAAGTGTTGTAATTCTTCTTACTCCCATTTTTTTCATGTAGATTGCAACACCATTTAACTGTTGGTGAACAAATAGGATAAGCATGTTCAGTGAGAATAAGTAAATGTTCACTGAAGTATAGTAAATGTCAAGTGAAGTTAAGATATGTTTAGTCGAAATAAGTATATGTTCAGTGAAATATAGTAAATGTTCAGTGAAAATAAGAAAATGTTCAGTGAAAGGTATAGTAAATGTTCAGTGGTAATATGTAAATGTTCAGTGAAAATGTAGTAAATGTTCAGTGAAGTTAAGGATATGTTCAGTGGAAATAAGCAGTGAACATTTAGTTCACATGCACTGAACATTTATGCTACGAGCACTGAACATTATGTTCAACTCCTTATATATACTCTTAGCTATTATGATATTTGTGTAGTGGGAGATAACTAACCAGTTTTTGGGGATGATCATGGTATTTGTTTTCGAAAGAAACCCCTTCTGGAAGAATCGTGTTGTCAAGAAGGTCTAGGATCTTATTCTTGACGTTGATGCAGTACAAGGGAAGAAGATCTAAAACATTCGTTGAATTATATTAATGGTTATATACAGTTTCTAATGTAAATTATCCATATTTAATTTGAGCATTTTCTATAATAGTAATGAACATTATACACATAAGGGATGAATATACCTGGTGGAAGGTCCTTAGCGGGGGTAACTTGTTGTCAGCTAAATAATATTCAATGCTCTCTATGAATTGTGCAATTCTGAATTCCTCTATCACGATTTGACTTGTTTCATCATAGGCATCGCTCATACATAGGACATTTTATTCAAAAAATGAGGATATGTTAGGGTCACATTTATATTATGGGGAATATAGGTAAATGCAGAAGCTTACAAATGGATTGTTTGGGAAGAAAATCCTCTTCTCCTTTTTCTCTGTGTTGTTTCTGTTGAGTATTGCAACCTTGGCATCTATAATCTCCGTGTAGATGTTTGCATCATTGGACATTGATTTGAATTGCTCTCGAGAGATGAATGTTTGTGTATCATCATATAGTATCTCTCTAGGGTAGATGTAACGAATTGGCTAATGAGTACCGTATAATATGTTAGACAGTTATGCAATGAGTTGTTTAGGACTCTTACTCGTGATCGAGATCTTTCGCGAATGCGTAGTGGCAAAGTACTTGAACTTCATCATCGTCACGATCAATCAAATTTGAATACTGTAGTAAGAATGGGGATGAAAGCACTGCAGGCATTCTTCTTTGTCTTTTCCTACCCAAATGCAATGAACATCAATTGGAGATAGACTGAACATAATGCAAAAGCACACTGAAAACATTACGCAGTATGAACAATAGCACTGAACATTTTATGCAGTCACTGAACAAATAGTACATTTCACTGAATATTTACGCATTTTTACTGAACATTTAGGTAATTTCACTGAACAATTACTACATTTTCACTGAACATTTACCTATTCTCACTGAACATTTAGGTAATTTCATTGAACATTTAGTATATATTTCACTGAATATATAATTATTTTCACTGAACATTAACTTATTTTTACTAAACATTTACTACATTTCACTAAACATTAACTTATTTTCACTGAACATTAACTTATTTTCACTGAACATTTAGTTAATTTCACTGATCATTTACTTTTTTCCCTTAAACATTTACTTTATTTCAGTTAACATTTACTACCTTTCACTGAATATTTTCTTATTTTCACTAAACATTTACTATATTTCACTGAACATATTCTTATTTCGACTAAACATATCCGTAACTTCACTGAACATTTACTATATTTCACTGAACATTTACTTATCTTCACTGAACATTTGCTTATTCTCACTGAACATTTAGGTAATTTTACTGAACATTTACTATATTTCACTGAACATATACTTATTTCCACTGAACATATCCTTAACTTCACTGAACATTTACTACATTTTCACTGAACATTTACTTATTTACACTAGTGGAAAAAACCTTATATGCTCTGGTTTTTTGGAGGCTTTATGCTCCGGTTTAGACCCGAAGTAGATGTAATCGGAGCATATTTAAAAAGACTTTATGCTCCGATTCAAACCGGAGCATATTATAGAATTTATGCTCCGATCCACTGAAAACCAAAGCATATAATGGGTATTTTATGCTCCGGTTTTCAGTGGACCGGAGCATAAATTCTATAATTTTTCAACAAAATTCAGACTTTATGCTCCGATTTTCAGTGGACCAGAGCATAAAGTCTGAATTTTTTTTTTCCACAAAATGCTTATATTGGCTATTAGAACAGCTAGTGCAACCTGAAATGCTAATATGCTTCGGCTTCATTACATATGCAAATATTAGAACAATGCAAGCTCAAAGGCTTTCAATACATATAACAATTACGAATATACATAGATTTCTACAATGTATATATGACAAATATAAATAGGCATTGATTGTATACAAAAATCTAACTACTAAATGCAATTATTGGAAAGGAATCGTGCAAACTTATCTCTTATTTCTTTGATTTCGTCAATGGTGAAAGGCTCTTCTCTTGATGTGTTGAAAGCCTAAATGTAGCCAACATAATAAAATAAAATTAGATAATCAATATCTAATACTTGTTCTTAGTATATGAATTGAAGGATAAAAGCAAAATAATAAGAACACTAGCATGCTAGAATAAACCTCAGCCAAACATCAAACTAACATCCTAGATGATTGTATAACCAGGGTCAATACGCCACTGTGTATATGTCTCTAAATACCTAAATGAAATCCATAAATTAATTGAATTTGATGCATAAGTTTTCCAAAATATTCGGCAGAGTTTCCTCTGTAAAATGAACATTTTCCCAATTTTTAATCTAATAAAACCTGTTCAGCACAATTCAACAATCCCACAATTCAACATCGTACAACAATACAATGCCATACCAAATCAATCTTTCCATTGATGCCGGCCATATAATCCCATCCTCCATGCATGGTCGATCATAAACATCTACTACATTATATATACTAACAAATTGTATTGGGAACTTGACACTATTTTGAAAAACAAAACAAATACATCTATACTAACAAAGTGTTTGGGTCTTTAAGAAATACTGAGAAAGTGAATACTTCATACGTCTTAATTCTTGACCCAGGCGACAATATATTTCGTTACTTGACTCCTCAATTTGATCATGTTTGTTTGATAACTATTCGAACATCTTATAGTATGAAATTAATGGAAAAATTTGGAATAAAAAATACTCTTGTGCTCTTTGCTCCATGAAACTTCTTTATCAGTTTGTTGTATTTTTACAGTCATGATTTCATTCAAGTATCATATGTTTGTGAAGGATTACATTCAATATCTATATTTCTTCTCTACATACTAGTTCCCAGATTTATATATGAAGCTTAATAGAAATACTAACAAATATCATATTTTAAGGGAAATATCAATAATGAAAAAGCTAGAGATTCGTCAAGTAAACTAATTCGATGGGGGAGACACAGCTGAAGTAGGAGATAATATCCTAGAAAAGCCACCTCAAATCGACACAGCTTGGAAACTCATTCTTAGTTTCATGCGCAAATTGGGAGACAGAAGACACTTATATTTCGGCGAATCTTAAATTGGTCATATGTTCATGGATTATTTCCCAAGTTTAGTCAAGATCTCCAAATGGCATTAGTAACATCCTAGATGATTGTATAACCAAGGTCAATACGCCACTGTGTAAATGTCTCTAAATACCTAAATGAAATCCATAAAATAATTGAATTTGACGCATAAGTTTTCCAAAAAATTCGGCAGAGTTTCCTCTATAAAATGAACATTTTCCCAATTTTTTATCTAATAAAACCTGTTCAACACAATTCAACAATCCAATAATTCAACATCGTACAACAATACTAAGCCATACCACATCAATCTTTCGATTGATACCGGCCATATAACCCCATCCTCTATGCATGGTCGATCATAAACATCTACTTATATTTCATAGGACGACTTGCCTAATACGTATATATAAAAAAATATAAGTAAAGAAATTAGATATACCTTTTCTACATCATCGACTCCCGTGGTAGATGTCTCTAAGTCATACATGAATCTCATCACATAATATCCACAATCTACCCCATTTTGTTGTTGTGCGCACTAAATGGGAATGAAATAAATATTCATGTCAAATCAAAGTAAATCAAAGGTTAGGCTACCATAAAACATTGATATTCCAAAAACATATACCTTCACTGATTTCCATTTAGGAAATGTAGCTCTTGAATGTAATCCAAAACTTCCACGCAATTTCTTCATTGCACTGCACTCGACAAGAAAAATATAGGTCATATCAATGTGAAATTAAAGTTAATAATCAAACTAAAACACATTTGGTCAGCTTAAAGATATATACCTAGTCAACATGGATTTGATAAGTAAATGTTGAGGTGGTTGTAGACACACAGAATCGAATTGATATACCGTGTGAGTCAAAAGACATATGACTAGGAGCAACCAATGTTTACTACAATAGGATTTTGAAGTCAATAACGTGAAACATGATAACTTAGATAATGATGGTAAAAGACATATAAATCATGTTGGGACTAAAACATACTCTTCAATATACGGAGCCAAAATAATTTTGTCCCCTTCTTTGATTGATTTTATCAAACTTTGTTCAATGTATTCCTTCACCTTGGGTTGGCCTGTCATACATTGTGTGTCACAAATCTGTTGTGGACATAACCACCCAACTTTCAAAGCAGACTCGCATTCACTCAAATCCTCGTGAAGTGCACTGAACTCATAACAAATAAGATATGTTAGACTTGTCCTTAAACCCAACTATGAAGTGCACAAAATTAAATATAGTAGAGTACATATATTTTATCTCATGAAAACTTGTATTATAGATACATTCAACATTTTTCCTGATAGAAATTCACGAACATCCACTTTGTATACCCATGTTAGTGTGTCCTCCATGTAGTGGAACTGTTCTTTTGCCAAATCAACTTGAATTGGCTTGTCATCAGGCACATTGCTAACACTTGTATGCAACCACAAACAATCTTTGCTTAGAGTTTCAAGCACTTGAATACTCACAAGTGGATCTTCGTTTGTTTTTATCATCGGAGTTGACCCCTTTGATGATATCACTCTCTTGTTCTTACTTTTTTCCTCCTCTTCCTTTCTTTTACTTGCGACCCCTCTTTGGTTGCCTAATCTTTTTTCTTTTTTAAAGCATTATTTATTTTTCATAAAACCTAAATAAAAATTTAAACTCTTTTATTAATTGCAAAAAAACAGTTTCGACATTAATAAAATGAAAAAGAAATCTTATAAACTTTACCTCCTCTGAAAACCAAACCCAAGCACATGGCCATATCACGAAACTACCTTGCGCATCCGATAATTTATTGAGGTTCCATTCTGGCCTTGGAACCGGGAGTGAGAAATCTTCAAATCCATTAACAATAGTCTCTATGGACACACTTAATTGACCACTAGAAATAGTCAACAAATGCACCTTTTGGCCAGTTATTGATGGTTGCGCCCGTCCATATGCAACCTCAATTAACTCATTACCATTGGCCATACCAAATTGGGTAGTAAAAGACAACAAGGGGTCTCTTCCTAAAAACATTATTGGAAATAATTAACATCACAAGTAGGTGTCATCCAATTAACTTATTAAATATATTCAAAGTATTTACCTCTAAAATAGGCATTGGTGGATCTACAGGGGGTCTCGGTTGGTCTTCAACTCTCTCGACTAGAGTTTCTGGGTCTTGTTGGCTTAATTTGTCCCCATGGTTAACATCCAAGAAGTCAATAGCAGGTAATCCCATTTGCTCCTAGATAGTAGCAAATTTCTTGTTCATCTTCTCCATAACTTGCTCTTCTATCTTAGAAGTTATGGCCTCCAAATCTTGTGGTGTCATTATATTTGTAGTTGATTGTGATGTAACACACTCTATTCCAAAGGCCTTCTTCTTCACTAATCGCAAGCCTCCTCTGCCTTTCACGCGTCCGTTATGGTCTTTTCCTAGCACCATGTGTAAGGCATCAACATTACCTTTAGGAGTGAACTCGCTTGTAGCCTCCTTGGCGTTCCATCCCATCTGCTCAAAGAAAATGGGGAATTTCTTAGTTGATATTCTAATAAAGTGTATATATTATAGGTCACAATGTTAAGAACTCACCACTGCATCAGCTATCTTCTTTATTCTCTGGTCGGAAATGGTTCTTCTACCGCTTGAATCTCGAACATGAAGCGAACAATACCAATCAAGAACTCGATCTCCCTTATTCGTAATTATAGAACTAGTTCCCGCTGATGAGGATGAGCTTGGAGTAGGGTAAAACCCAGTATCAATCCATTCCTTTCGGGACTCATCATAACTTCTACGACCCATGTGATGGTAAAACTTCTTTTGGCTCGAACATTGTGATGGTTTACTACGCTTTTCCTGATGAATCAATAGCAATCAAAGTAATAAAAGTTAAATACTAATTTATTGAATTTTAACATTAGTAAATATCATTTTAGACGCTACTGCTTAGTACTTACAACTTCTTTCAGAGTCGTTTTTTTTGCGATAAATGCTTCCCATTCGTCCTTAGTGATGTGACCCCATATTTCATAAGACATTGATTGTGGTGCTTCCTTACTACTCGGATCTCCCTCTTTATTTTCTATTCCTATCTTCATCTTCTTACTTGACAAAGATTTATCTCTCTTCTTAGAAATTCATCCACTCACTAACTTGGACTTGAAATCTCTAAATCTCTCTACAACAGCTGAATAGAAAATATCCTTCTTGCTTTGATCGGGTTACATATGAAATAAATTCTACAAAAAAGGAATCATTAATATAGTTAGCATTTAACTATGCATTCAAAAAATTGAATTCAATTAATCTAGCAACAATGCGCAGTTTAACATTAAGTACTTGCTTACCACTGTATCTTCCCATATTGATGTCTTTAAACCCTCTGGCACCTCACACCATGTATACAAGATGGAAATTTTGTGCATACAAATTCTAAGTTGTGTTCCATATTGTCTACGCCACTTTCCACATGGTTGACCCAAGCTATTATACTCAAGGTGCATTGGTTCTATCACTTTTAGATTCTTTATTGGACCTCTCCTTTTTCTTTTCTTAGAACCCTCTTTACTAGTGGTGGCAACTTGATCACAAACTTGTGTTTGTTGAGGTGTCAAGTATACCATCAATTGTTGGGTCTTGGTCCGCCATCAACTCATGTTGATCAAACCTAGAAGAGACCTCATCGTAAGCCCTTTCTTCGGAGTCTCCTTTATCCTCCTCCATATCTACATCGTATTCTTTATCTCATTGCTATGCCCATCATCAACATCTTCCTCCTCAGGGAGTATGCCCTCTCTAAAAAGATTCATTGTAGAAGAGATCTCAATGTGAGTGACAACAAAGAAACTGCAGCAAAAATTTACAATAGAATCCCATGTGAGTAATAGAAAAAATTTATGTTTAATGCATCAATTAATCATAAAGGAAGATAATTGTATATCCAAACAAATAACGCAATCACAAAAGAAATTATATAACAAGTGGGCACTCTTCTAAGTCTAAAACCAAGCCAATTTTGACAAAACCCAATTAAGTTTATCATACCTTGTACATTACTTATCAAAATTCAAATGTATTCCTTCTTTGTGATCTACACGCATGTAACCAGTGTCAGCATCTCCATCGTCTTCCACACTAGATTTTGGATTTGGTAAAAGGTGGGGAGTCCTCAAAGGCATCGTACTCTTCTTTATCATCAACATCACCTATACCGAGGATACTCCTTTTTTCTGGGATAACAATAGACCAATTGGCATCATTGGGGTCTATAATGTAGAATACTTGCTTAGCATGTGTGGCACATATAAATGGTTCTTCACTATCACACAAACGACTCAAGTCTACAAGAGTAAATCCACAAGAGTCATTATTTTTAACACATCTACGGTTGTTATCTACCCACTTGCATTTAAAAAGACCAACTGTGAAACTAGAGTAGTCAAGCTCCCATATTTCCTGTACTCTCCCATAGTATAATAACTTGGCATCTACTGGTGAATGGTCCTTGGCATTCGCGTAAAATGTAGATGATGCCAAAACAGAAACACCACTATTCTGCAAGAAAGAGGACTTCTGATCTTGACCCTCAGTCCAAAAGGAGTACCCATTGACATCATAACCCTCATATTTGTTGACATCTTCGCGAGGACTAAAAGCTAACCACTTCACAATGTTAGACACATCTTTGAGCTGTTCACATACTACTCGATTATGAAACCAATCAATAAATGTCTTATTATGTAACTGCATCAAGGCTCTATCCCCTTTAGAAGGATTTTTGACACCTAATTCCTCATAATGCTCATTCAAAAAGGGATGGACTTCTAAAACATGATGTAAGACATACAAGTGTGCTTGTAGGCGCTGGTCTCTAGGAGGTGTGATCAATTTTGAGCCAATTGTTCCCTTTCCCTCAAGTCTCCCTGCATGTCGAGAGGTAGGAAGTCCAATAGGCTCTGCACTGGCCATATACTCAGCTATAAAATTACAAATCTCATCGCTCACAGTACCTTGAATCATACTGGCCTCTGGTTGTGCCGGGTTCCTCACTTTGTTTTGTAAAACACCCATATGTCTTTCAAAAGGATAACACCACCTCAAATAAATGGGACCTAAAAGCTTGATTTCACAAACGAGATGGAAAATTAGGTGAACCATAATGTCAAAAAATGAAGGTGGGAAATACATCTCTAACTTGCATAAAGTTTCAATCACATCTGCTTGAAGGGCATAAGTTTCAAGGGATCAAGCACTTTACTGCATATTGTGTTGAAGAATGAACATAGTTTGGTAATAGCATATCTCACATGTTTTGGAACTATCCCCCGGATTGCAATTGGTAAGAACACTTGCATCATGACATGACAATCGTGGGATTTCATGCTTCCCAACTTCAACTCACCATTTAGGGACACAAATCTTTTCATGTTAGATGAGTATCCCGATGGAACCTTAATGCCATACAAAGACTCACAAAAAAACCGCTTCTCTTCTTTGGACAATGTATAACAAGCTGGAGGTAAATAAATCTTTTCAGCATTTTTACCCAATCTTCTTTTTAACACTCTATTTCTTGTCACCTGTCACCTTTTCTTTACCCTTTCCCTTTCCCTTGTTCTTGTCACCTCCTTCCTTGGTTCTATACCTTTTCTTTACCTCCTTAACCTGTGGCCATAACTCTGGGCGAAGCCCCTCGCATTCTAAGTAATCTCGCACGGCCTTCACATCCTTCGTCTTACTTAGAATGTTCATGAGCGTCCCTAGTATTGCATCACCTACATTTTTCTCTATATGCATAATGTCAAGGCTACGTCTAACCTATAGATCTCTCCAATATGGAAGCTTCCAAATTATTGACTCTTTCTTCCATAGCCCTTCACCCCCTTGTCCTGGTTTACCAAAAACCGTTTCAACCCCCTTAACCTGTTCGTAAACCTCATACCCGGTTAACGGTCGACAAGCTATACGCTCTTCAACCTCTCCATTGAACGCCTTCTTTTTCTTACGGTAGGGGTGATCACAAGGGAGGAAATTTTGATGGGTTAGGAATCCACGTAGCTTCCATGTTATTGATATAAATTGGGCATGCTTTCTCTCCTTTATTCTTATACCCGGATAAGTTACCATATGCCGGGAAATCGTTGACGGTACATAAAAGCATTGCACGCAATATGAACACTTCATTAGCATGTTCATCGTACACAGAAACCCCTTCATCCCACATCTTTCTCAAATCCTCAACGAGGGGTGCAAGATATACATCAATATAATTTCCAGGTTGTTTAGGACCTGAGATTAGAAGCGAAAGTATAATGTGCTTACGTTTCATGCACAACCAAGGAGGAAAATTATAGATAACTAAGAGTACCGACCATGTACTATGTTAAGAACTAAGAGTCCCGAATGGGTTCATTCCATCAGTACACAGTCCAAGCCTCAAATTACGGTCTTCAACCCCAAATGTCTTATGCAACCTATTAATATTCTTCCACTCGGGAGAATCAGCTGGATGTGTGAGGAGACGACCATTCTTCACCCTATCTGCATGCCACCTCAAATTTGTAGCATATTTATTCAGATAAAACAAGCGCTTGAATCTTGGAATTATTGGAAGATACCATAACACCCTAGCCGGGGGACCTTTAGCACCCCGAGCCCCTTTACGCTTATAACGTGACAACCCAAAATGCGGACATTCTTCTAAGTTCTCATTTCCTTCCAATACAATACACAATCATTCGGACAAACATGTATCTTCTGGTACTTTAAGCTGAAAGGGCACATGAGTTTTTGGCATAATATGTAGATTTTGGAATTTCATTTCCATCAGGAAATATCTAACCTAACACTTCTAATAAACTTGTGAAACTAGTATCACTCCAGTTAAACTTTGACTTAACATTAAAATCTTTAAACACTGCTGTCAGTTTGGTGAATTTTGTACATCCAGGGTAGAGAGGCTTCTCAGAAGCTTCTTTCAACAACTCAAAAACACGAGGAAGTTTTCCTAACTCATCCTCGACCCCGTCCATTATCTCATCAACACAATCTATGTCCTCATTGACATCCTCCTCGTCATTCTCATACTCATTATTCTCCACCGCATGAGCAACATCTTCTTCTTCATGGACATTCTGAGGAATAGTGTTTCCTTCATAAACCCCCTCCTCACCATGCCACACCCAAACATGATATTGAGGCCTAAATCCACGCTGAAGTATATGCTTCCTGAGGATGTCAATGCCCTCGACCTTTGATACATTGCCACACTTGACACATGGGCAATAGAATCCAATTTCCCCTGCCCTAGCTTGATGTTTGACAACATTACTATAAAATTCAAAAACCCCATCCATAAATTCTAATGATTCAATGCTACCATACATCCACGAACAATTTTTTCCATGCTCTGACTAATCATGACTTACAACTAATGAGTAAGTCTTAAATGAGTTCCTTGAAAATAAAGAGAATTTAGATATGAATATCGAAATGATTATCGCAATTTGCTAAATCGACAGTGACAATGAGTACATTGAGTGCACCTATACCAAATTAGACTTAGTACTACAAAAAGATCCCCTTCTGCGAAATATACTAGTAGGAGTGTTTGTATTATTTGTGAGAGTTTACCATTTTTCTTTGGAAAAACATCTGCAAAATTATAGTGTTCTCTCTAATATTATAGTAAATAGGTAAATAAATGTGGATATATGTATTATCCCTTAGTTTTGTTGAAGTATTTTAATTTGATTTTTTTACAATACACTTCGTAGTATTTGTTAGCTGTAACTATTGATCTGCATTGATTTTATTATACCATAGTGTTTCAAAGAATATTGTCATCCCTTAGTTTTATTGAAACTTTAAAGAAGATAAAAGACAATTTGTACAAAGTATATGCTAAAATTTGTTAATCTATATGCAATGATTAATTTAGTTCTCACTAATTGGCATTTAACTTATTAATACTTATATGCATAAAGAAGAGCTCAAGTTGGACTCAAACACACAATAGATACTATCAAAAGTCAAAAGAAGCAGCAAATCATTTGATCTCAAAGCATTATGCAATCAAGTCTTCCAACCACAAAACCAAAGACTTCGTATGACTCTAAAATGTGAGGCAAACATTCTAGTCATAACACTGATAGCATCATAACTAACTTCTTTTAGCGGTGCTTCTTTTATTTTGGAAGTAAAGCATAACTTTGTTGGTTTCGCCACAAATGTTGTCCACTGTATGAAATTAAATGTTGCAATTTGCTTGTATAATATGCTTGAAAATAATCTCAAAATGTACCGCAACTACATCAAATAAAATGTTACACAAGTAGCTTAGATGAAAATCTATTCCATATCAATCTCAATTCATCATTAATTTATGTGTTAATGATTTATTATATTGTTTGGTTTTTATATGTTAATAATCCCTCGCTTTGGTTTTTATCTTCAAATCATGACATATGCATGATCGAGCGAAAGTAAGGGTTCTAATTTAGCAAATGTTTTCAGTCCTTGTCTATGGAATCATTGCCTAATTCTCTGTTCAATGATAAAAGTCCCTCTAATTACAATAACCCCACTTGAAACAACCCCACTTCGATAATTGTTTTCTAACTTGCATCATTCACCAATCGAAACACCCAATTTTCCGGAATAACACACACCCATAATCTAAAACTTAAACACGCAACCAGAAACACTACATAATTTCAGCAACAACACGCATACAGATGTATATTCCAATTCACAAAGAGATTCACTAAGAGATTCAACAACAACACGCATAATTTCAGGAACTTAAATACGGGAATTGAATAATTGAACTAACCTTTCAGATGTCTATTCTAATTCACGAAGAGATTATGAGTTCTTTTGCTGTTGGAATAATGGGGAATGCAGTTGAGAGTGTAATGTGTGGGGATTGAGATGTAGGATGAGAGTAGTGGTTGCTATTTTGAGGGAATGCGGTTGAGAGTCGTGGGTATGGAAGGGCTGCTGTGTGAATGCCTCCGGTTTAAGTCTGTGTATTTGAGCGCGAGCGAAGACCTAATAAACTTATGCGGGAGAATTATTTATGATGCGGTTACAAAGCCCGGAGTATATTACGTTTTATGCTCCGGTTTGATGGCAACCGGAGTGTATACCGGTTTTATGCCTCGGTTATTATAAGACCGGAGCATAAAGTGAGTTTAATGTAATATTCCGTAAACTTTATGCTTCGTTTCTACAAGAACCGCAGCATATATAATGTAATAGATGCTATTTTTTCCACTAGTGTTATATTGAACATTTACTTATTTTCACTGAACATTTACTACATTTCACTTAACATTAACTTATTTTCACTGAACATTTACTTGTTCTTACTGAACATTTAGTTATTTTCATTGAACATTTACTTCTATTCACTATTCACTATTCACTATTCACTATTCACTTACTTATTTCCATTGAACATTTACTACCTTTCACTGAACATTTTCTTATTTTCACTGAACATATACTTCTTTCGACTTAACATATCCTTAACTTCAATGAACATTTACTACATTTCACTAAACATTTACTTATTTATACTGAACATTTAGTTATTTTCACTGAACATATACACATATTTATTTTCACTGAACATATACACATATACTTATTTTCACTTAACATATACTTATTTCGAATGAACATTTACTTATTCTCACTGAATATATGATCATTTGCATTGAACATATGCTTATACATATTATTTAACGGTAAAAAAAATAATACCTATCTTCAACAACAGATTCTATATTTTTTACCTCATCTTGTGCCATGCAAACTTGATCTCTATATAATCATTGTAGAAACAAATGTGTGTTAATATATATATATATATATATATATATATATATATATATATATATATATAATATTTTATGATCATTATACACTCTGATATGTAACTATACCTTTTGCCAACTATTTCATCAACAGTTTCCTGTTGGGGTAAGGCATAAACTTCTTCATCCAGGGCTTCTTCAACATGTTCAGTGATAATGTCATCACACATATTAGGTTATGTGCTAACAAGTACTATATTTTGAAAAAAGTATATTTTACCTTTCATCAAGGTCTTGATTTAAGACTTCCTGATCATGGTGCTCATTTTCTTCTACATCAATTTGTGATGTATTGGCTTCATCACTGAAATTCATATTATTATGGATGTTATGAACATTATATATAATTGTAATGAACATGAAGATTAATATACTGAACAATTAGCTGTACCTTGGGGGGACTATACATGCATCATCCCAGATTGCCTTCCTAACAGCTTCATCTTCCATTTCCCCAAACCACCAAGCACCATATATGTCGTCATCCTGGCTAATAGGGAGGACATCAACTCTCCTCTGGCTAAGGTGATGTAGGACTGATGGAAGAATAGTTCCAGCGCATCTACACCACATTGATGCGACATTGACGAGGGTGTTTTTGTTAAAAAGACCTCCAGAGTAAAACTTTTTCCCTGCTCTCAAGACCTCGATGAGATTCACAAAATCAGCTGCCAACTTCTCTGTCAGCGATCTCACCAAGCTGTTGTATTCCTAAATATTAAACCAAACAGAAAATCACATATAAGATGAACATTATGCTAAAATGCAATGAATAGGAAGACAACAACATTACACATTTAGCAAAGGATCACTAAACATTTATTTAATATTCAGTGAACATTTATAGAACAACAATTGAACATTTATTAAACAAACAATGAACATTTACAACAAATGCAATGAACATTCAGCTATCAACAAATGAACATTTATTTTACAACTACTATCTTATTCTAGGGAAATTATACCTCGAAGGTGGTGGGTTTGGGTTATTATTGGAAATGATGCTCTGCTTGTTGTTGTTGCTCTTGCTCTTGTTCATGTTGTTGGTGCCCTTGTTGTTGTTGTTGGTGGTGGTGCTCTTGTTTTTTTGCTTTTGCTGCTGTTGTTGTTGTTGGTGATCACCATCCAATAGGTGGATAGGTATAGGCGTATCTGGAGATTGTGCTACCTCCATTCTAGTAAGCACACTGCCCTTACCAAACCCATACCTGAGCTCAATGGCAATCCTTTCTTTCACCAAAGGAGCTTTCCAAACCGATGTCAATGGAAAGGCCCTTGGTACAGTGTTACTAAATCTTTGGAGACGATCAAAGTAGAATATCTGAAATAGAACAATAATTGAAAGGAATAGGTGCACTGTTAATGATCATTGAAAGGAATAGGTAATGACCATTTATATTTGATTTAGTAGATTACCATCAAGAAGGGGAGGAGACCATTATAAAACCTTGACGGTTTACTTTTCCAAGTCATTAAGGACTCAGCCAAGCTTCTTAACGTATAATTGCTCCAGTTGAACTCACATATGCGGTTCATATCATAAGAAGTGGTGAGAAACCTCACTAAGACTTATTGGGAATTAGAATTAGACTTCATGCAGGTGTTAACTACAAGCACCAAAAAGCTCCTCTTCTAGTTGTCATCGAAAGGGACATCATCCATCATCAACCTCTTTTCGACATCTTTCAAAGAGGGCAATTTTCCTCCATAGTAAGATTTAAATTCAAGCATGAGTTGGGATAGCTTCTCATCGTGGTAAGTTGCTTCCACGACTTTCTCCCTAGTCTTTGGTACCCCATACACCAAGTGTACATCTATATCCTCAATGGCAACTGACCTATTACGGTCCACTAGAATGCATGTCCCATCAGAATCAAAGTTCAGGACAAGGCCGGCTGAGAATTCGGGGTTATTGGTAGGCAAATCCAAGTGTAGTATTCCGGCAAACCCCATGCTTCTGATTGCCTCTAATTTGTTATTCTTGTTGGTAAGAGACTTGACAACATTCTGTAGTGGGATGAATGTTTGCTGTATATTCAGTCGGAGCATTTCTAGTTTTGCCTTTGTGTTAGTTGGAGCATCTCCCAACCTTTTCTTCTTGGAAGAAGTTATCTGCCCTTGATCATCCACTGGTGGTTCCTATGTGGATGTCTTTGATTTCTCATTTCACACACAAAACAAAATGCAATGTACATTATATTAGAATGCAATGAACATTAAGTATAGAAGAACTAAACATTAATTGGGAATATAGTAGATCATTAAGTGTAAATAACATTAACATTCATAAGAAAACATTAACATTCAGAAAAAATGCATTGATCATATTCTTTCCTTCTCCTTTGGCATTTTGGAGTTGGTGTCTGCTCCTGTTCAGTTCCAACCTCATCAGTGTGGGCTGGTATATCTTGTGCACTGAAAAAAATGGTCAGTGAGATTAAGTAAATGTTTAGTTAAATTAGATAGATGTTCAGTGATAATAAGCTAAATGGTCACTGAAATGATAGGAATGTTCAGTGGAAATATGCAAATGATTAGTGAAACGAATACAATGTTCAGTGGAATAAGCTAAATGGTCAGTGAAATGAAGGGAATGTTCAATGGATGGATGAGAATGGTCAGTGAAATGAATGCGATGTTCACTGGTATAAGCTAAATGGTCAGTGAAACAAAGGGAATGATCACTAGAAATGAATGATATGGTCACTGGTATAAGCTATCGAGCATCAAACTAGGATAGGGGAAATTGGATTCTATTGCCTATGTGTCAAGTGTGGAAATGTATCAAAGGTCGATGGCATTGACATCCTTAGGGAGCATATACTTTGGTGTGGATTTAGGCCTCAATATCATGTTTGGGTTTGGCATGGTGAGGAGGGAGTTTACAAAGGAAACATTGTTCCTCATAATGTCTATGAAGAAGAAGATGTTGCTCATGTGGTGGAGAATAATGAGTATGAGAATAAAGAGGAGGATATGAATGGGGACATAAATCGTGTTGATGAGATAATGGAAGGGGTTGAGGATGAGATAGGAAAACGTCCTCGTGTTTTTGATTTGTTGAAAGAAGCTTCTGAGAAGCCTCTCTACCCTGGATGTACAAAATTCACCAAACTGACAGCCGTGTTGACACTTTTCAATGTTAAGTCAAAGTTCAACTGGAGTGATACTAGTTTCACAAGTTTATTGGAAGTGTTAGGTGAGATGTTTCCTGATGGAAATGAACTTCCAAAATCGACATATTATGCCAAAAATCTCATGTGCCCTTTCGACTTAGAGTATCAGAAGATACATGCTTGTCCGAATGATTGTGTATTGTATCGAAAGGAACATGAGAGCTTAGAAGAGTGTCCGCGTTGTGGGTTATCGTGTTATAAGCGTAAAGGGGCTCGAGGTGCTAAAGGTCCTCCAGCTAAGGTGTTATGGTATCTTCCAATAATTCCAAGATTCAAGTGCCTGTTTTCTCTAAAGAAAGATGCTATGAATTTGAGGTGGCATGCAGATAGGGTGAAGAAAGGTCGTCTCCTCACACATCCTGCTGATTCTCCCGATTGGAAGACTATTAATAGGTTGCATAAGACATTTGGGGATAAAGATCGTAATTTGAGGCTCGGACTGTGTACTGATGGAATGAACCCATTCGGGACTCTTAGTTCTTAACACAGTACATGGCCGGTACTCTTAGTTATCTATAATTTGCCTCCTTGGTTGTGCATGAAATGTAAGTACATTATGCTTTCTCTTCTAATCTCTGGTCCTAAACAACCGGGAAATGATATTGATGTATATCTTGCACCACTGAACATTACATTCATTTTCCTTACTATTTACTAAATCATTTATTGATAGTTTATCCAATTCTAATGAACATTTACTTCCATTGTGCTGAACATTTTAGTCAATTGCAATGAACATCTAATTACATTCAATTATTATGTCCTTCATTTTCAATGACCATGTTTTAACTCTCACTGAACATTTAGTTATGTAAACTGACCATGTATTTTACTCCAATGAACATTTGATAGATTTAACATACCATCAAAATAATTCCACTGAACAACCATTCTAACTCCACTGAATATGTATTCTAGTTCACTGAACATTTTGGTAATCTCTCTGAACATCTAATTAACTCCACCAAACAAGTCCTTAATCTCAATGACCAATTAGTTAATTGCACTAAACATTTGATCAGTTTTAATAAACATGTAATTCAATTCACTGAACATGTTCATCGATTCATTGACCATCTACTCAATTTTACTAATCGAGTGACTTATTACACTCAACTGCATTTCTAGTTAACATTTACTCATTTCCACTGAATATGTACAGAGATAGAATGCACATCTGGTCAATTACACTGACCATTTACCTATATTCAAACAAAGTTTAATATCTATACAAATACAATCAATACAAATACATGAACATTAAAAAGAATACACTATATAAAAAAATTATGAAATTCGTTACTCAATGTTCTCGGCTTATTCTGCTATTTCTTCTAGCAAGGCTAGATCTAAAACTGGTTCGAACATGTAGGTCTTCTTCTTCTTCTTCAATTTCTTGGCTTGAACTATGTTGATTAAAGGCTCTTCCTCATTTGTATGAGCAACAAACCTTCAAATTGTGCATAGAACCATAAATCAGGCATTTCCCCTTGAACATGAAAGAAAACCCAAAAAATTTACAAAACTTACTTATCCTTTGCTCCGGACATAGTGTAGGGTTTAGAGGGTGAGTGTTTAAAGTCGAAATTGAGTAAGATGGTGAAGAAATTAGTGAAGAAATAAGGAAGAAGGTGATGGCTGCCTAGGGTCAGTTGGAAGGGAAGCACCAGGAGAGAGAGAGAGAGAGAGAGTGAATGGAAGTTGAAATGTTGGAAGTGAAAAGACGATCTACTTTATTTGGGAAAATGGAAAGAAATGATGGCAGTTGCATGAAGAATGCACAATAGCCATACTCCGGGAAACGAGACACGTCCAGTCATGCCTGGATATGACGGTTTATGGGGGGAATTTTGAAACCGCAAATGTTCAGTGGATTGGGGTATATGGTCATTGAGATATCTAACGTGTAAAAGCCCCTCAAGCCACATGCATTTTATGTTATTTCCCCCTGCATTTTACACAGGGTGCACGATGCGCATTGTGCATCTGAGTGTAACGTCCACATACTGGCTATTTTCCTCTTTTTTCCCTTTAATTTCTTTTTTTAATTTCTTTTTTCTTTTTTGACAAGGATACAACACGTCAAAAAGCAACTAAAGCCCTTTTCTTGCTCTAGTGGCTAGATGGTTCCTATAGAAATAAGATTTATAGAAACTTTAATACGAGAAATAAAATGGAAAGATTTAACTAACTCATGGATGTCTCGAATTAGCTAATGAAGCTCCAACGGGTAGTTATATTACGAAGTGCTTTCACAACTATGGTACTATCTATATTAAGGAGTCAAGTCTCACCCATCCAAACAACATATTGTAGTCATACCTTCTCTCCATCTTATTTGTCGATACTATTTCCTAGATAAAGAGCACATCCTATTCCCACCTCTGGTCAATAATGAACTCCCTTTGAACAAGCCCTCTTTTAGGTAATTTCTTCCTAAATATACAACCTAAGGTAATTTTTTCCTCATACTATGAAGGCTAGTTCCATACCATTCAGTCTCAACTCAAATTTAGAAGTGGCCCAAATCCTCGAGATTAAGTTGCAATCCCAAAAGTAGTGATCAACATACTCTTTGTTTTGTTGACAAAACATACACAAATATTGATGTACAACACCCCTAGCTTGAAGCTTAGCTTTAACTAGCAGGGACTTGTTTAAGATTTTCCACCCTAACAACATACAATTTTTGGTGCATTTCATTTCCCGAAAAACCCTTCAAAAGTCAATCCTAACTGTGCATGATCCTGAGGTAGACATGCGATTCTCACGAGCAAGTAGGAAATAGCAACCCAACTTGATATGGTCCCTAGAAGCACTAATATGGGTTGAGAAGATTAAGACAACACTATTTGTATTCAACAACATCCACACTTTCGTGACCCCTATCTCTTAGCTTGATTTATAAGATCATAAACCCATATAGGTGCCTCTTCCCAGAAGCTAGCAATCTTCCTCAATTTTTACCAGTTCTCCATTACCTACTCTCATTTCTAGACCTCCCTACATTCTAGCTACTACTTGAATATGCTTCTAGTAATGAAAGAGTATCTATATAAAGGATGCCTTTATTTACCACTACTTAGAAGGGATACTTTGTACTTACCTTGCATAACCCTTAATATTAAACATGTGTAGGCTAGTAGTAGATTCTCTAGGCTTGCTGGAACACTAGGGAGTATTTAAGTTGTTTTAAGTTTCTAAGGCCCATTCCCCCACTCCCTTTCGGCAGTTCAAATATGCTTCTTTTTTCCAATAGATAAGCTTTCTCTCCACTAATGAACATCACTAGATTTTGAGGAGGGATGAAGAGATTTTATTATTGCTACTTGCATCATTCGACGTAATAAACTTCCAAGAAGAGATTTTCTAGACAATTTTGTATAATAGGAATTTTAGACTCCTTATGGATTGACCATCAACTTCCATCGGCATGCCCATGTAAGTTCCTAAGGAAGCTTTATTTAGGACTCGCAAAGGGTTCCTCATAAATTTTACAAATTAATGTGGTGTATTAGGCTGAAAATAACCACAATATTTCTCCACACTAACTATTTCCCTTGATAACTCACATAATTTTTCTATTTTACTTCAGATAAGAGAACATGAATTAGAAGTAGCCTTGAAAAAGAAGAGAGCATCGTCTGCAAAGAATAATTGAGAGATTTTAGGGCTTCTCTCACCCATTCTCCACCCAAATATAGTACCTCTAACTTCCAAACATCAGAAGTTTTCTTGATAGGATCTTCATGCACAAAATGAAGATGTTAGGTGATAGATGATCACCTTGCCTTAAACCTGTTTGTGGGTTAAAGAACATTGTAGGTTCACCATTAACTAGGATAAAGTAGAACACAATAGATATACATACCATGATTCATTTGATCCACAGCTTTGGAAAGCTCATACACATTAAGACTTTTTCAATTAAGGACCAACTTATATGGTCATAAGCCTGTTAAGATCAATCTTGAGAACAACAACAAAATGCTTTCCTTTTTTCCTTCCTTGAATCTAAAATTCATCAATTAATGCACAATGATGCAATTGTCTAACATAAGTCTTCCTAAGATAAAGGAATTCTGGAATTCTTCCACTAAGCCTAATAAAATTGGCTTGAATCTTAAAACTAGACATTCTAAAACTAGCTTGTAAATAGAGTTGCAAAGACCAATAAGTCTTAATTGGTTAACCAAGTTAGGATTAGAGATTTTCGGAATAAGAGTGATAAATATTATGTTCCAACACGTGTTGAGGGATGAATTCTTGAATTGCAAGGACAACATTCTTCTCAAAAGTTGTGATAAGTCCCATTTATATATATGATTTAAGGGTATTTTTGGATTATTTAATTTTCATGTATTTTAAATGCATTTTAGTTTAGTTTTACTTAAATTTAACTCATTTGCTTTTATATGATGTGTTCTCGGGTTTTCGTAGTTTTTGTGATCATTTTTAAGACTTCTAAGATCCCGAGGTATGAGATGGGTTCAAGATCTAATGTAGGGATTCTATAAAGTCTTAAGAGTCATTATAAAGCAATACAAATCTTTGAGAAATGATAATGGCCTAATCACCATTGAAGCAAAGGAGTTGAGACCTAAAGCCTAGAGACTCGGACGAGTAATGTAGAGGACTTGTCCGAGTGTAAGCATACGATTTGGCAGAACCAATCCCTCATATGAAAAAGTGAAGAAAGAAGAGAGACTCGATCGAGTGTGTAGAGAACTCGACTAAGTCCTTGCTAGAAATGTTGATTTTTGCCTTCTTTGATTTTTGACCAAAAGAGAAGGGACTCAATTGAGTGTGCACATCACTCGATTGAGTCTATTTTCCTTGAATGATTTTTAGCGCTTTCCTAAATTAAGCCTGATGCATTTGATATATATATTAGCACACTTTTCTAGGATAAAGGAGGATGTCACACTTAGGTATTCATCAATTTTTCTCTGTTTTTAGTTTCCTTTCAAGCACTTTGAAGTATAAAGCACTCTTAGCATTTGTAAACGCAAATTTTTGCCTTGTTATCTACTTGATTCTAATACTTATTTTCTCTTTGTTCTTTAGTTTAGTTTCTATTATCAATCATCTCTAACTTTTGTTATTTGCAATGTTTATATGTCAATCATGCGTGAGTAGTTTCTTAATCTAGGATTTCGATGAACCCTAATATGATTTAGGTATAAATGAACCCTGAAACCTGAAATCTCAATTTATAATTCAATTCCTTTTATGATTGGTTTTGACATCATTAAAATACTAGACATAGTTGATTAATGGCATAAATTAAGTTCAATGGAAAAATTTGGTCCATAATCTAAAGTAGAATCATAAGTTAAGGTGTGAGTGTCGATCTTGAAAGTAGATGTCATGAGCATTAAGACCAATGCAATGGCATGTTTAATGTCTTTATATTGCATGATTCTATAAAAGTAGGCTTAATTGCATTAGAGGGAAGCAATTAATACCAAAAAGAGGTCTTTAGTATTACTTTAGGTTACATTCATCTTAGGAATTGTTTTATAAATTGAATTCGAGGGGTTGAGTGTGTAATCCATGTTTATCCATATTAGCGGAGATTATTGATTATAATCTTAGTTTCAATTCGTTGCTTAGCTTAGTTAAGCTAGTAATCATTCAATTTTCAACCTTACTTAATAGAGATAAAGACCATAGGTAGCCTAATCATCCAATAATCTCTTGAGATTTTGACCCTACTTACTTGAATTATATTAGTTTAGAAAGTTAGGCATTTTTGATAGGGTAGCGACAACCCTATTAAGTTGGCCAAAATTTAGAAATTATGGAAATACCATTTGGACCAGGAGCCTTTAACAGTTTCATGCTAAAAAGTGCTTGTATCTTGAGATTGGTCATCATTAAAACAAAGCAAGTGTAAGAAATATTCTACTCTAGTTGTATAATTCTATATTGCACTAAATTACTTGAGTGCAACCCTTGAAAAAGTCATTAAATTCTTGAATTGCTTCATCTAATTTTGATTGTATATGCACTATCCATCCTTGAACTTGAGAGGTAAAATTCCATTTTTGGCTTTCCTTTCTTTTACAGATTCAAAAAAGAACGAGGTTGTTTAATCTCCATATTGTTCTCATCGACTCTTAGCTTGTTGCTTATAGAACCATCACTTTAAGGTTTCTTTCACTGCTATAGTTCTAGCATTTGTGGAAAAATTTTCTAGCTTCTTCTAGTGAGGTGTAACTAGCTTGATCCTACTCTAAGGTATTTCAAATTTGTTACCAGCAAATTTGGTGTTCTTCTCTAAATCCTATGCACCGCTCTTTAAGGTAATTAAGAATTCTTGAGCTATTTTTGGAGATTCTAAGCATACTCAAGCCAGAAACATCCATGTTTGCATTTACTTTAAGTGAAGAGCCCATGCTTCTAATTTATGTGTCTTCCTCTTGTTAGAGGTTTTCAAAGTAGTATAAACAAGAATAGGGTCATGATTGGAGAGAAAGATTTGGAAATTAGTGACCTTTGCATCTAAGAAAGCAAGCCTTCATTATTCATTCTAGTAAACTCTGTCTGAAAGCTCATAATATAGTTGTAGATCCCTCTTTGTTATTAGTATAGGAATTATGGACTCCATGTGTAGGAAGGTCCATAAGGCCATAGTCTAACCTTCATTTAAGAATGTGTTCACTCCCCAGATTAAAGTAGAGCCCCCTAACTTTTTTTGGCTCTCAATTTGGTTAAAATCCCCCATTGAACAATATTTCTTTTCATGATATACGATCAATTTCTATATGGGTTCCCATAAATATTTCCACATATAAACAAACCAAACTGCTTATCATAGACCAGACATAAAAAAACTTACATGAGTGAATAAGACTTCAAGCTTATAGGTGTCTCTCCCTAACATAAAAAGAGACCACCTAGCTCCTAACCTGGTCAAACCCATCAAACCCAAGGTTTCCTAAATTTTGAAAAGTTTTCACATAGGAAAATAAAATCATTGTCAAAGGACCTAACTATACTATTAATATACAAAATTGTAGAGGTTACTCTTGAAAAAACATCTTTAGATTCTTAATTATCCTCACCTATGCTCAGACATGCCCTTAGTGTAATCTTCATCCTATAAAGAAAAGAATCTTTATCAGCATCTAAAAGTCCAAGCTTCTTGATATTAATTCTCGGTAAATTATTGTTTTCTTTCTCTTTTTAGTTTGGTGGATGTTAGGTGATAGTTTAGACTCCACCAACTAAGTGTTCCCTTCATAAAATTTTCCTAGTAGAACTGGTATTGTCTTTTGTATAGAAAATTACTCCATTCAACTTATTGTCAAATCTTTCAAGAATGTGGCTTGAAGAGGACTAAGTACCTTTTCTTTAGTTGATCTCTTCCATGTACATAATTTCCTTTTAGAGCTTGTAGAGCTAGGGGAGATGCAAGTTTCTTTATTTTTTGCGTAACTTTATCTGCGTTTTAATAATCCACAGGAAAAGAAATATAAGTGATATAAAAATATGAGTTTGAAGAATCTGAAGGCTTAGCACCAACAAGAGGAGTATATCCTTTTGTATAGGTGGGAAATTTAGGCTGATTATTTGGTTATTGACTGAAAAAAGAAAATAAAGCTTGGTAAAATGGGCTTTTGGATTTGGTTGGCACTTTTTGAGCTAAGCTGATTCTCCCTAAACTTGGAGGGTAGGATAGGAGAAAGACTCGAAGGGGAAAACATGGAAAAATCTTTGGACCTTGGTTCATTAATAACCGTTCTTTTAGGTTCGTTTAACTAAAAGAATAGTTATGCAAACTAAATTTTTAAACACCCTAATACTACTACAACTAGTGTAGTGGTAAGTCGAGGATCAAACCACAAGGACAAGGGGCGATAGCTTTTAGACTTGATGCAAAGGGTTTATTTGGAGATGTGATTAGATGAATCTAATGACAGAAAAATAAAGCAAGAACTAAAACGATGTTATGCTATGAAGGGAAAACGGGGACAGATCAGTTCCACCCTAGGAAGGACAATCGAACTATCAATACGCTAAATTAGGAGAAATCAGTCAATAATAAATCATGACACTCAAGATGACGAGAGGAAGTTTGTGACCCTATAAATCACACGAACAACCTATAAACGCCCTATGTCTCCAAAGGAGTGGTAGGACAAGATTCGCATCGAATACCAATTAATCAATCATTAACAATCTCAAACCCTAACTCTACGCATGAAGAACAAGCCAACCTAGGGTTTCACCAATCAAACCCCTAAGAAAACTACTCATACATAGTAATAAAGACTAGGGCATAAACAATGAAAGAAAACATGATTAAAAGGACGAACGAATTGAATGTAATGAACAAGAGAATGAAAAACAAAGACCTATAACAAAACTGACAACTACTCTATCAAAATTGTAAATGAAACAACGATAATAGCAAGAGAAATAAAATTCACGGAAACAATACTTGAAAGCATTAAACGAAATAAAACAGAAAAGAATCAATACCTTGCATAAATGAAATTGCGTGAACGAAAGAGAAACCGAATCCGAAATACAAAGCTTGAAAACGAGAACAACGAAAGCTGTAAATATAAACTAATGCATGAATGAAATGAAAAGCTTTAAAGTGATGTTCTAGGTTGAGGCATAAAAGCTCTCAAAGTAGGCATGAGGGTTATTTACAGAGCAAGAGGGTATTTATACCCTAGGGATATAAGGGGTAAAACCCTAGAAAAAACCCTTGAGTGCCGGCTAAAGAAAGAACTGAAAATTGCGGTAAAGAAGAGTGGTCATTCGGTCGAATGAGTATGTCATTCGCCTAAAACAGGAGCAATGAGTTTCTGGGCTCTGTCCACCATTCGGCCGAATGAGTGCAACCATTCGGCCGAATGGGTCTTGGTTCGGCCGAATGAGTGTTTATTCAGCTATTCCCGAGAGGTTGATTTATGTCCTTGAATCCCTGTCTTCCATTCGACCGAATGGATGTCAAATTCGGTCGAATCTGAACCTAAACCTTGCTGAACAACTCCTTTGAAGTGTCTAATGGCTTCTAGAGTTTATGGGATCTTCGAGAATGACTTGGAACGCATGCCCAAACTATGATACGCGCATCCAAACTCTTGATAAAAGTGTCAAAGCCTCGAACACGTCTCATTTTACCTCGAAATCATCAAAATCACCTGAAATTTCCTAAAAACAGCTCGAGGACAAGATCAAGATAAAATTGAATGTAATGTGCATAAAACCAATATAAAAGCACGGGACTCGACACTAAAATGGGGTTGTAAACGTGCTCTAAAACGAGCACATCATTCATCCTTGTCATAAAAGCTACTTCAGGGATACGAATTTAGAGGAGTTAAGCCCCATGTTGGGCCAAAAGAAAATTTAGGGAGAAGGGGATCATAAGAGGATAAGTTTGGAAATGAGAGGTGGTTGTCATGGTTCACCCATAACAGTGGGCTAGCAATGTCATCAGAGTGATCATGGCAAAAAAGTATGTGCTAGACTAGAATTTATCCATGAGTAAGGCCTATAAAGTAGAAATCACTAAACTTGAAAGGGATAAGGAGAGAGAGCTCTTACTTGGCAATTATAATTTAGGAAAAATAGGTAAGTAGGGAGACGGTTGAGGGGGTTATGAAAATGCTAAGAAAGATGGGGTTGCAAAGATGGAGATAGGAATACTTTAAGGCAAAAAGAATGGGAAGTCTTCCTTATTAAGAGAGAAATAGGAGCTAGGCAAACTAGGTCATTAAAAGGTTTTAACTAAAGGGGTAAAAATATAAAAGTACTTAGAGATCTAGAGTAAATTCTTAGAGGAGACTTTTTTGATGAGTCAGCGGGAGGGCATTGATAAGTCCTATTTAAGTGCATAATTTAGTGGTGTTTTAGGGATATTTGCATATAGTTTAGTGCATTTAGTAAAGTTTAAGTGGGTTTTATCTCATTTTCTCTCAAATAATGCATTCATGAGTGTTTTTAGTGTTTTTGATCCTTTAAAGTGATCCCATAGTTTTAGCACGAGTTTGATTTGTCATGAAGCGATCCACAAGACTTTAAGAGTGATTAATAAGAAACTAAAGTCTTTGAAGAAAGAAACTTAAAGGCTTGATTGTGTGACATCAAAGATGCATTAAAATAAGTGGAAACAAGTGGCATAAGTGTAGACCAAATGTGCTTACAAAGCACTCGTTCAAAAGTTTAGATTTCATAAAATAGAAAAGACTTCACATCCTAGTCTGTGCCAGAAAGTGGGTTTGCACCTGATCCCCTAATTTTGGCATTTTGGCATTCTTTATCATGTCCTCTCTTGTTGTTTAGAAAGTTGAATATCCATCACAATGTTGTCCCGTGAATGCCTACTCGTTGCATCTTTCTTTTGTTTCCTTTCTTTTCTCTTAATTTTCTCTATTTCATTTTCAAAAGCTTGCCTTGGTTCTCTTTTTGTTTGATAGTTATGGGTCACCTCCCAGGAAACCCTTATGAGAACACACTCATCCTCTTAACAGATTACAAGGTTTAAAGGGCTTGTTGATTGATGCTAAAATCAACCGTGATTCTTACAAAAGTGAGTTAGGCTTTTAGTTTTTTTAGCTTGTAGTGTTAGTACATTTATTTTTTTCTTCTTTGATCTAGAGTCTAGCTTGAGGATGAATAAGGGCTAAGTTAGGCGGAATTTTATGAGTGATATTTATGTCATTCATTTGTGCCTTCTTAGTAGAGTTTTTGTACTCTTTTTGGCCTAAGTTCATCTTGTTTTTTGCTATTTTGCATCACTTTAAGCATAATCTACACTTAGGAGCATTTTTCATGTTTGTTTCCCTTTAATTCCCATTTCTTTTTCTGCTTTTATCCATGCTTTTATTGGCTTAATGTAGGCATCAAGTTGGCATGAGCACAAGAAATGTGAAATAGGAATTTGTAGTAGAGAAACTGAGAAGAGAAGCCAAGAGATTGATCGAGATTAAACAAAGAGGCCTCTTAAGAAGAAAAGACTTGAGCGACTGCTCAAAATGATTCTTAAGCAGCCTCTTAATTTAATGTGAGGTTACAGATATATATAGAAGAATATGAGGGGATAACAAGTGGCCACCAAGCGGGTGCACAAAGGAAAAATCTCCTTCTGAGCGGGCGCTCATTGTTAAACTGAGCAGTCGCTTAGTTCAAGAAATTGTCGAGTTTCCTCTTATGAGCAGGTTTACCACATGACCTGAGTGCTCGCTCAAGTCTATTGTGGCAACTTTTGTATTGTTTTCAAACTCTTCCACATGCTTTATGAGGGGGATAGCAACAGTGACACACATCCATCATCATTATTCATTATCGTTCTTAGATTTTAGACTAGCCTAGAGAATATAAGCATAGTTTTTAAGGTTCTATACTTCCTTCACAAAATTATGAGTTTAGTTTAAAGATTTGATTTTGAAATTTTCTATAATCAATGAGTTCAAATCAAAGCTTCCATCAATAAATCAGTATTTTCCTCCCTTTCTCTTGCTTTATTTTTTGTTATTTTCTATTGCGCGCTCTATACTTTTTCTTAATTTATGCTTGTTAATTAAAGGTTTATTTCATAATAGTAGTTGATTCTTATTTGGATTTTGGTAGTATGTCTAGCTTTATTAATTCTGCGATGTTTATTAGTACTAAACATGAGTAGTTAGATTACTTAGAGGATAGGGTGAAAACACGATCCCAAGCATGGATGATGTTTAAAGCTTGGAGTCGGTTTCTTGATGAATAACACGTGATTTGATTTTGGCCATATAGGTTTCTTCCATTTATGTTCCTAGATCGAAAACATTAAAAAATGCAGATTTAGGTAGTGACCCGATGTTATTTTGTTGACTTTCAAGCTATTTGTTTATTGTGTTGATCCTATTATGTTTCTTGGAATGATTTAGATAAAAATTAGGTGAGAAATCCCAATTTTAGTGCTTGCTTCCTCGAAGATGACCGAGAGGCTTATTCTTGGATGAAACCCCTTCCCTGCAACATATTTTATGTTTAGTGCATAGATCGATAGTGAGTTTTTGAGCCTCATGTTATCTCATTTTGTGTCCAATTTCCAGCTTTACCTCATTTGTGTTAGGAATTGGTATTGAATCCCCAAAACCCCTACCACTTTTATCCTATAGAATCATCCTATAAAACCTCGCATTTAGCATTCTTACTTGGATATAAACCCATTATCATTTTAGTTTTAACTATCTTATAGTTAGATTGCTAGAATTCGAAAACTATTAAGAGTCATTCTCTATAGATTACGACCCTTACTTGCCCATTAATAGTAATAGGTTAAGTTCAGGTTTTTTGATTGTGGGTATCGTAATAACCGATTCCTAACTGATGTGCTCGTTTTAGAGCACATTTATTACCTCATTTTAGTGTCAAGTCTCGTAGTTTTGTATTAGTTTTATGCATATTATGCTTGATTTTGCCTTGATCTTGTTTTTGAGTTGTCTTAAGTTCATTTCAGGCACTTTTGATGATTTCAAGGTGAAAGGCGATGCATTCGAGCCTTTGACACACGTATCTTAGCTTGGGCAAGTGAAGTCACTCATGAAGATTCTACGGAGTTCAGAAAAGAGAGAAGTGAAAAAGAGGAAAGAATGGTCTTAGATTTGACCGAATCTGAGAGACATTCGACCGAATGTATGCAGATTCGACCGAATCTGAGACACATTCGGTCGAATGGATGATTGTCTTCAGAGACCTTGAGCCTTGCCACTGGAAAATCCGAATGGAACTCATTCGGGCGAATGAGCTTCCATTCGGCCGAATCAAAATAAGCATTCGGGCGAATGCTTGACAAGGATCGATTCCTCGAAGCCTCCAGAATGGGCGAATGGAAGACCATTCGGGCGAATGGGATCATATTCGGCCGAATGAGACATATATTCGGGCGAATGACAGTGTTTTCCTCCGGATCAACTACTTCTTTTTAGGGCCGGCTCCTATGCATTTTAGGGTTTTCGTAGGTTTTTCTTATTTTGTTATAAATACTCCCTTCCTCTGATGAGAGGAGCGGGGAGCTAGGTTAGATACTTTTATGCACTTTTAGATTTCTTTAGCCTCCAAATTCTTTTAGTTTTAGCTTTCGGTTTTCAGTTTCTTCAACGCTTTGTAGTTCGAATTCTTTTCGTGGATATCAAATTGAAGCTTTTGTAAGTTTTAATCAATTCCTTTGCTCTTAATTCATTACTTTACTTCGTTGCATGCTTAGTTTCATGTTTATCGTTTATTCGCATAATTTCTGATTTTGTTTTCATTCTCGTGAATTCCTTCCATGTTAGTTTATGTTGCCTCTTTGAATATGTTTACGTCTTTAAGCATGAATATGTGTGAGTAATTTCTTTAGGGGTTTTGATTGGTGAAACCCTAGGAAAGCTATGATCTTTATTGCTTAAGGTTGTAGAAATGATTATAATGAATAGTTTTGGAATCCGGTGCGAATCTTGTCCTGCCACTCCTTTGGAGACATAGGGCGATTATAGGTTGTTCGTTGTGATTTGTGGGATCACCAAGTTCCTCTCGTATTCTTGGATGTCCATGCTAGTTATTATCAGATTTTCTCTAACCTATCATGTTTGGTTTCTAAAGCTTCATTCCTAGGGTGAATGCAATCTTGTCCCCGTCTTTCTCTATTTGACTTACCGTTAAATTTGTCGTGATTTACATTCTCGTTGTTAGCCTAGGTGATCTTCTAAACCCGAATAGTCCGGTTGTGTTAAGAGTTAGAGTCTTAATATACTTTGTCCTCGTAGTTCGACCCCCTACTCCACTATACTCGTATAGTTTGTAGGTTGGAATAAAAATTGTTTGCATAACCTGTCTTTTAGTTAACGACCTAAAACACCGGTTATCAAAATGGCGCCGTTGCCGAGGATGATGAGGAATTTATGGGGGATGAGTAGTGGTAGACCTAACGGCCTCCCTTAGCGCCGAGGACGACTTCACCCTAGCTTTGAGGGGGGTATCCATAGTCCACTACTCATTCTTTCACGTGTCCTTTGGTCTTGGCTGTCAGTTTAGTGTTGTGTAGTGTTGCGTTGCTTCGTGTTTTGTGTCGATTTCTAGGTGTTATTTTGTGTTTTGCGCTTTGCTTTTTGGTGTTGTTTTCAGGTATATATATAATAAGTTCCACATGCCGCTCCACCCACGTATTGGTATGATTACTTACTTGAAAATCCAAATTTATATATTTAAGTTATTTTTATATTTGTTTTTACCCTTCTTTGCATCATGTGCCCCCTTTCCCATAATATATTCCAAACAAGCATGCAAGCCTCTGTTTTGCACTTTACATTGACTTTATGCAAACTCGTATTCCCTTAGCCCTGTTCCTGTTTTGAGTATGAGTTTATCAACTGTTTTTCACTTAGCTTAGGGGATCTGAGCTTGCTTGGTATGTGGTTTGGATGACTACCTATTGAGGCGCATTTCGACTAACCTAGTGAGGATTGAGCCTTTAGGACTTTATTATGAGTCCTATATTGATGAGTGTTAGTCAGGAAATCTTAAGAATTGTGTCTGTTCTCCTCCAGCATAGTCTACTTTTCTAAAGGTTAGGGATGATAACAAGTTTGTAGTTAAAGCTACATAGCCAAAGTTCCTACCATGAAAATCAATTTACTCTAGGTTGAGCCAAATTTGTGCCTTTGCCTTCTTTTTTGTAGTCACGCTATCTAACTCCACATGAACCAAATGTTCCCTCTTTTTACCTAGAGGATAGTCATGTGATCATAGTGAAGTTGATATTTGTAGCATTGTAATATAGGATTTTGGTTTGGGGAAATGATCATTGGATGATTTGACTACGTACACTAGTCTTAGTGCATTTCAAAGAAGTATGCACATAGAAAGTTCAGAAAAAGCTTGAAAAGCACAAAGAAAAAGAAAGAAAAAAGAAAAAAAGGGGGAAAAAGAAAGAAAAAAAGAAAAAAAAAGAGAAAAAGAAAAAGAAAATAAACAAAAAGAAATTAGAGAAAAAGTTGAGAATAAAGCTGACATAGTGTATTAGAGCCTACTATTGGGAATTTTGGGATTGACATGGTTGTCGGAAGGCGTAATCTTCCTCGGTTTTGTTTCCTTGGATCACTTACTATCCTCTATTTCAACTCCACATTCCCAAGTTCTACCATACCTCGATCCGAACCTACATTACAACCCTTTCCAAACCTGTTCGACTTAACCTGATTAGTAAGATCAGTGCTGGAGAGCAGATAAGACACGATTTACGGGATTTCTCCCTGCTTAGGTGTTTAATTCCTGACTCATCTTCAGTCGGATGATTTCGAGTGAAACACATACCCTATAAACACATGAGCGTAATGGAAATTTCCCACACCTCGTGGGAAATAACCTTGGGAGCGTAGACTTGCGACCTCATTAGGTAATGGGCGGAATGAATTATGATGTGGCTTGCTTGGCGATCCCGAGTAGGTGTAAAAAGTTGATTATGCTCTTTAAATCTCATTGTACTTGCACACCCATGGCTACGGAAGAGTTTCGCACGTGCACGGCTTGTATTGACTTGATTTTCACTTCCCATGTTTTTCATTCGTCTCTTCATTCATTTCTTCATTCATTTTGCCTTAGGCTATCACTTCACCTTCCTATTTCGTTTGATAGGGACTAGCAACGATTTAGCTTGGGGGAAGTTGATGTGCTCGTTTTAAAGCACATTTATTACCTCATTTTAGTGTCAAGTCTCGTAGTTTTGTATTGGTTTTATGCATATTATGCTTGATTTTTCCTTGATCTTGTTTTCGAGTTGTCTTAAGTTTATTTCAGGCACTTTTGATGATTTCAAGGTAAAAGACGATGCATTCGAGCCTTTGACACACGTATCTTAGCTTGGGCAAGTGGTTGAAGTCACTCATGAAGATTCTACGAAGTTCAGAAAAGAGAGAAGTGAAAAAGAGGAAAGAATGGTCTCAGATTCGACCGAATCTGAGAGACATTCGACCGAATGTATGTAGATTCAACCGAATCTGAGACACATTCGGTCGAATGGATGACTGTCTTCAGAGACCTTGAGCCTTGCCACTGGAAAAGCCGAATGGAACTCATTCGGGCGAATGAGCTTCCATTCGGCCGAATCAACATAAGCATTCGGGCGAATGCTTGACAGGGATCGATTCCTCGAAGCCTCTAGAATGGGCGAATGGAAGACCATTAGGGCGAATGGGATCATATTCGGACGAATGAGACATATATTCGGGCGAATGACAGTGTTTTCCTCCAGATCAACTACTTCTTTTTAGGGCCGGCTCCTATGCATTTTAGGGTTTTCGTAGGTTTTTCTTATTTTGTTATAAATACCCCCTTCCTCTGATGAGAGGAGCGGGGAGCTAGGTTAGATACTTTTATGCACTTTTAGATTTCTTTAGCCTCCAAATTCTTTTAGTTTTAGCTTTCGGTTTTCAGTTTCTTCAACGCTTTGTAGTTCAAATTCTTTTCATGGATATCAAATTGAAGCTTTTGTAAGTTTTAATCAATTCCTTTGCTCTTAATTCATTGCTTTACTTCGTTGCATGCTTAGTTTCATGTTTATCGTTTATTCGCATAATTTCTGATTTTGTTTTCATTCTCGTGAATTCCTTCCATATTAGTTTCTGTTGCCTCGTCTTTAAGCATGAATATGTGTGAGTAATTTCTTTAGGGGTTTTGATTGGTGAAACCCTAGGAAAGCTATGATCTTTATTGCTTAAGGTTGTAGAAACGATGATAATGAATAGTTTTGGAATCTGATGCAAATCTTGTCCTGCCACTCCTTTGGAGACATAGGGCGATTATAGGTCGTTCGTTGTGATTTGTGAGATCACCAACTTCCTCTCGTATTCTTGGATGTCCATGCTAGTTATTATCATATTTTCTCTAACCTATCATGTTCGGTTTCTAAAGCTTCATTCCTAGGGTGAATCCAATCTTGTCCCCGTCTTTCTCTATTTGACTTATCGTTAAATTTGTCGTGATTTACATTCTCGTTGTTAGCCTAGTTGATCTTCTAAACCCGAATAGTCTGGTTGTGGTAAGAATTAGAGTCTTAATATACTTTGTCCTCGTGGTTCGACCCCCTACTCCACTATACTCGTATAGTTTGTAGGATGGAATAAAAATTGTTTGCATAACCTGTCTTTTAGTTAACGACCTAAAACATCGGTTATCACTAACCCTATCAATAATCTTCAAAAATAGGCAAAACACCCTCAACAAGAAAATGCCATACATCCTCAAACAATCAACTTCCGCAAATCTAATAAAACAAAAGAAACCACACCAATAAAAGCAATAAAAGGGAGCAGGAAAGATTATACCTTAACCCCATGCTCCATCTCACTACCACTCATTAAAAAATATAAAAACTCTAAACTGGATTCTAAGGTTGAAAATGAATGAAGGAATCTAAAACCCAACCCTTTTATGGAAAATACCCCCCAACCTTAAGTGAAGCATAGTCTTCGGCATGAAAACTAAGAAATAAAAGGGAGGGTAACCAATCATGGTGTGACTAGATAGAACTCGGGTCCTTGCCCTTCCTTCACCTTTCCTCATCTTCAAAGAGGAGAAGTTATAGGTAGGGTCAACATCAGGACCTCAGGAATCAACGTAAGGAGGCCAGTCATACATCGGATGATCAGGGTAATTACCAAAGGATTGTACACCTATAAGGCTATTCCAACTACCCGTAAAACTAGGGGGCTAACCCGATCAATCATTTGGGTAAGTGGGATCGCCACAATAATCCCTAGGCCCACTCTAAGTATAATCATTGGGAGGAATGTAGGGGGTGTGACACTAGGGATGGAAGGACCTGTTCAATAGGGATAGGTGGGTGTACCATCCCGGACCAAGAAGAGACGAGACCAAGCTTAGGGGGATCATAGGGATAGTTTACGTAAGGGATAAAACCCCTATGGTTAAAATGATAATCATAAAATCTGATTCCCGCAAATCATGCTACCTCGTTGGGCCTCAACATGGCCTTGTATAAACTGATTCAACTCCCTAAACTCATCTTCTAGTTTAAATGAAGGGGAAGGGTGTGTGAAGAAGATGTATCTCCTGTGGACTGGCCTAGGGTTATGCAAACATGTGATGCATGAGGTTGCTCTACTATTTGTGGAGGGATCTTCAACATGTTGCCACCCTTGCGGTCAACACTCGTTAAGTCCTCATTTGGAAGGTAGAAACTAACTACCCTCTACACCTTCTAGCCATAAACCTCTAGGTAGTAGTGAGCTGAAGGAAAACCATCATCTATATAGCATCGATGTCAATGTATATGTCATGAACATCGACTAGGGTTAAGTACTAGCATTGCTCTACAAAGCCTAGAGCATGGGCAATGATGGTAACCATACCTCCATATGACTATGACCAGTAAGACCCCCTCTCTTGTGCTCTAAACATCTTATTAAGAGCTAATGCCCAAAGTTGAGCATACTATCTAACCTCTCCTTTCTAATAGCAGCAATCTAGAGGTATTTTACTTCATACTTAGCTGTCTTTCCCAAATACTTTTATCAAAAAATTTAAATCCTAACATTTGGTGGAGAATCCTAAGGCAGGGGTTGAAAATTTGGGATGCATAACATATGTTATACTAGTAGTTCATATCATTAGTAATTATCCTCCACCACCCTATCTCAATGTAGTTTATATATTGCCTTAGGTCAAGGGCAAATATATCATTTGATGGATCCCACTGAAATATTTGGTTTAATTTAGCTAATGTGATTGATTAGGATTAGTTGAATAACTGAAAGGTAATATGGTAGTTAATTTCTCTTATCAGGGTTCTTTCTAAGTAAGCTAGGAACTCTAGGGTGAGACATTCATAAGTAAGATTATTAAGATGGAAAAATTCATCCCACCCTAACTATGTGAATATAGAAAATAGTCGTCAACTATACCAAGCTTTGTCAAGGAGTTCAGTTCATAGAACCTAGTGCTAAGGAGATTACGACTTTTGATTTTCCCATAGAATGATTTGTGAGATGGGTTGATAAATTTGAGAGGGGGTACAGTTGGTTGTGAAGATTGGGCGGCATCCGATGGTTTTAAGGATTATGATATTTTCTTCGAAAACATTGTGCCTTAAATTTCTCTATACTATGCCCAAATACCAACAGCAAATCCACACAATACCCAAAATACAAATACCAAAACAAAACCCTTAAAGCACCTTAAACTATAACAATACCAAATCCAAACAAGTCAACCAAATTCAACAAGCATTTTACTTTAATACAATAAACACAAAACAAAATAATATACAAACTCACCAAATTTAGTGATCCACAAAAAAATCTCAAATGAGCAACATAAAAATCAAAGAGAGAAGGAAAGTATGAGATACGGAAACTTTGAGCAATTTCTCCTTTAAATATGTGTTGTTGCTTCCAAATCTAGTATTGATGCCGAAAACCTTGGTTTTTAACCTGAATTTTAGTTAGGGATTCAATTTGGGGTTTTCTTAAAGGGGTGGAATTTCTGAAATTTTTTTATGGGAAGATGTAGATCAAGGAGTAGGCGTAGTTTGGTAGTATTTTTAATTGAAAAACTTGAAGAAATTAAGGGTATGGAGCAAAGTATAAGGGAGACGATGGGGAGGTTTTTAGAGAGAGAAAATTTCTTTTTTATTAATGATGAAGATGATAATGTGAGAACTTGGGAGATTCATATTTCAAAACTAATTCTTGTGCAGATATAAGCCTGAGAGGCCGCTCAAGTTAGTATACGAGTACCCGCTTAAAGTACAAAACTTGTTGCTAAAAGCCTACTAAGCTATCGCTTTGACCAAAATCTAAGCACCCGCTTAGTTCAGAGGTTTTGATGAGTGTCTATTTATAGACCACTTGATGCCCGCTCATAACTTAGTGTCTCGTGCTGAATTACTTAAAAGCAATCCCTTAGGTCATTTTTATGAGCACCTACTCAGACGCATTTGAGTCTTTGAATTCCTCTTAAGTGGGCGCTTGCTTCCCACTTATTGCTTGCTCGTGAGCTCTTGTTTTGTACTCAATTCTAGATAACCAGCTGCTTTATTTGTTTTATGAGCACCTGCTTAGGTATATACCTAAGGCATTGAAATCCTCTTAAGTAGGCACTTAACATTCGCTTAGTGCTTGCTCGTAACTTAATATTTCTCCCTAAAATTGAACCAAGTGCCTACTCATTATAACTTGAGCACCCTCTTAGAACATAGTTTGCTAGACTTAATTGAACCCTCTTATAACCCACTAGTTATGTCCCAACACTTAATTGAACCTCTTTAACATCTTGTTTTTGGTTCCTCTCCATATATGCCTAAGACTTTGGGGTAATGTACCTGCAAAATTACAAATGAAATAAAAATCTTAGAATCCAAAACTAAAGATAAAATCAAATGAAATAATAATGAAAAGAAAGGTAAGAAAACTCGGGCTGCCTCCTAGAAGCGCTCTTTTATAGTCACTAGCTTGACTATTCTCCTGATTGTCACTTGGTTTGGGATGGCTTAAACTCTAGAAATGTTGTTTAAGAGATCCTCCTGACCTTGTCTCCTTCATTGGAAAATCTTAAGTTATTGGCCATTGACCTTGAATATGCTAGAAGATTCACTTTTTACTTTAACAGAGCTATAAGGAAACACTTTCAACACCGGAAATGGACCGCTCTATCTCGACTTCAACTTCTTGGGGAATAAGTTCAACCTTGAATTGTATAGCAGCACTTTATCACCCACTCGGAACTACTTCTTATCATTATGCTTATCGTCCCATTCCTTAGTTTGAGCTTTGTAAATAATGGCATCATCATATGGGTTCATACGAAGTACCTCTCTAACTTGTACTATAAATATCCTTGTACTATATGGCACTATCATATGGCACTATCCTTATACTATAAATATTAGATTCATTGGAATAAAAGATATAGAAATTTTGCTAAATTAAATTTCTAGAGTTTTATATTCATTTCCTTTTGAGCCGAAAATTTTCAAGAGTGGATTTTCGATTCTAGCTCCTTTGCTTTTTCAACTTGGTGAGTTAAAAGGTGATCTTAGGAGAGGATTAGTGATTTTTTAGTGGTGTGTCTTATCTAAGAATAGAAAATTCATAGACATTCTATTGTATTTTTTTTCCTTAACCAGAAACATAGAAAAACCACAAAATAACCCAAAAATCAAACACTTAAGTACTTAAATAGATTTGAGGAATTTATTTCTTAAGTCTAGCCTGTATAATTTTACTTGTAATCCTAATTATACAATATTGTCTCAATAAAATGTGACAAGCCTTGATGCAGGAGCGAGAGGTGCTATAATGAAACTACGCCCAACCGAAGCATTCAAGGTAATTGAGCAAGCAATATAAAATTTCGCTGCATAAAACAAAGTTGAACATGAACAAACCAAAAGAGGAGGAAGGTATGAGGTAGATTATATCAATGTACTTTCTTCTAAATTAGATGCACTCACTAACAAGTTTAGTGAAGTTGTTTTAAATGATACTTTGCATGGCTTCTTTTCCCCAAATGCATATAGTTCTAAAGCACCTATACTGGCCTTGTTTTATGATGTTTATGGTGATTATGATCACAACACCATGTAGTATCACTTACTAACCTTTTTATTAAATACATCCTCAAGTATGGAATAAGTCAATGCAATGAACAACATTACCTAAAACCCCAAATTTGACCCCTACTCTAATACCTATAATCCGGGGGTGGACAAAACTTAAGGCGAGGGAATTTTAGTGGGCAAAACCAAAGGAACTTTTGTAACCAAGGATAAAGGAACTTTAGTGGCCAAAACCAAGGAAACTTCCAAAATCGTAGAAGTTCTGAAAACCAGGGGCAGGGAAAATTTAAAGGCCAAGGTCATGGAAATTACAGGCTAAACAAAAATTATAACAGGTTTCAAAACTAGAATCAAGGCCAATTCCAATATCCTACCCCATAAAACTCACACAACTTCACTTTATGTTCAAAGCCAAATGCTCCCTCATCTCAACCACCTCCTCAAAATTCCAACTTAGAGTCTGTGATGGAGAGTTTTGAAGACTCCACCTTGATTACTAATGTTTTTATGTTTAATGATGGAAGTCAAAATGCAAAGTCAAATAGAGTTGAAAACATGATGGAAACCAAAATGCATAGAGTTGACAATGTGTTGGAAATAATGGAAGCTATATTGCAAAGCTTTATGCATTCTGTCAAAGGACGAGAATAACTCTTGAGCCACGTCCTCAAAAGCTTGAGCCACGTCTTCAAAAGCTTGAGCCACGTCTCAAAACAGTCAGCAAAGTTTAAACACTTTGTCAAAGGATAAGAATATTCTAATTGCCTATCTTGTGTTTTATCCTTTCCCTATTTCACTTACTTTATGCTCTAACCTAACTTATTTATACATGATTTTACTGTCAAAGATATATCTTATTTTCAGCAAATAAGTGATGCTCATATATGATGAAGATTGTTCAAGTTAATTTTGGTAAATACCAAAATTCAAGCATTGTGGTTATGGAAGACGAAATCTGTTTTGAAGCTTCAAGGTGCAGCAAATAAAGTGGAAATATTCTTGCTGTAATATATTCAATGATATCAATCTTCTACAACCAAAATGAATTATTCTCTACAGCCATATTGGAGGAAATATTGCTGAAAGTATTGAAGGCAAATTAGATTTTCAGCAGCCTATTTTGAGCCTTCTTTCAACGGCCTGAAATCAAGTTCAGTATATATTCAAAGCTTTGAAGCTAAAGAAAGGAAGGGAGACAACGTGAGACACAACGAAACAAAAAGAAAAGAGCAGAAGCTTTAATCGTGAATTTCAGTCACAAGCACAACATCAAAGCCTCATTATTTTCTCTCTAGTTCCATAAACTTTTCTTGTATTTAGATTGAGAGAAAATCAAAGTATAATCTCTTGAGCGTTTAAAAGAATTTCTTTTTAGAGAGTGTTATACTAAGAGTATACCCATAATACTCAAACGTATAGAAAAAGAGAGAGCTTTTTATTACTAGGATCTGAGATGCTAAAGTGTAGCTGGGGTGCTATGGAGCAGAAGATGGGGATTAAGATCTTCTAGGGTGCTTTAGATCTCTAAAGGAAGTAATAAAAGAGCGAGTTAAATCCTAAGGGTTGGACAACCCTAGGCGGAGACGTAGGCAAATTAGTTGCCGAACTTCGTATCAAATCCCCGTGTTTTGTCTCATCTCATTTCTGCCTTCATTGCTTAAGTTTTATGTTTGCTTCGCTCATCAATCAATGCAGCGAACAGTCAAAGCCTGAGTAAAAGCCTTTGAAACCAATTTCAAGGCTTTGACGTCCAGTTTCAAAGATAAGCCTTAACGCTTATATTCCGCCTTTGAAAGTCAGTTCAAGACCTTGAGATCCTGAACGCGAAAATCGGTTATACTCTATTCACCCCCCCTCTAGAGTATAATTAATCATATTCCATCTCTCTATTGATTCTTCGATTGGTATCAGAGCTAGACTCACAAGGAAAAGATTTAATCATCTGTGAGGAAAAATGAATTCAATAGGTGATGGTGGTTTTGCTCAAGGAAGGTCTACCAATCGCCCTCCTCTATTTTGTGGTAATAATTTTTCCCATTGGCGTTCATTGATGCAAATGTTTGCTATTGATCAAGATTTGGAACTCTGGGATATTATCAAGAAAGGTCCTAGGGTGCCAATGAAGACTAATGAAAGCGGCACAATGGTTCCTAAAGAAGATGATGATTTTACGCAATCGGATTTGGAAAGTGTTGCTAAAAACTATCGAGCCATGAACCTTCTCTATTGTGGTTTAGATGCAAATGAATTTAATAGAGTTTCTTCATGCAAAAGTGCTAAAGAGATATAGGATAAATTGGTGGTCACATATGAAGGAATGAGTCAAGTCAAAGAGAGCAAGATAAGCATCTTCCTTCGGCAATATGAGTTGTTCAAAATGACGCCTAATGAAACCGTGAAAGAGATGTTCACAAGATTTACCCAAATAGTGAACAATCTGGATTCTCTTGGTAAGGTATTCACAAATGAAGAAAAGGTGAGAAAGATTCTACGGTGCCTTCCAAAATCAAAGTGGGGTCCGAAGGTAACCGCGATAGAAGAAGCTCAAAATTTGAGAACCTTGCCTTTGGATGATCTTCTTGGAAAATTGATCACACATGAGATGTCTCTTAATGAAGAAGATGGTGAACCAGCATCTTCAACCAAAAATTTAGCACTCAAAGAAAAGAGAGAAGAAGCTACAATGGACAATGAAGATAGTGATGATAGTGATGATGAAGATCCATTTGCTCTCATCGCTAGAAGTCTTGCCAAGATTCTGAAAATGAAGAAGAATTACTCAAGAGCCAGAGACTATCATTCAAATAAATATAAGGGTAAGTCATCCAACTCAATGAATAAAGTTAATACACTAACATGCTATGAGTGTGGTGAAATAGATCACTTAGTGAAAGATTGTCCTCAACGAAAGAAGAAGCCTTTCCATAAAAAGGATTATAAGAAGAAAGCTATGGTTGCTTCATGGAGTGATTCAGATTCATCTAGTGACTTAGAAGATGAACAAGCAAACCTATGTCTTATGGCTAATCATGATGATGCAAAGAAAGAACATCTTGAGGTAATGGTGAAAAATTTAATCTCAAGTCCAATTGATGTTCTGTCCGAATTCTTGCAAAATATGATTATAAATGAAGAGAGTTTGATTCTTAAATCCAAGATTCTTAAGGAGAAGCTAAACTAACAGGTAAGTATTTCTGAAAGTCTCGCTAAGGAACTAACTGATCTCAAAGCCTCTCAGTCAGCTTTTAAACTCAGGGTTCAAGCCTCGGAGTCATCCTTTGACACCCAGGTCAAGACCTTGAAAACTGAAAACACTGTTTTAAAACGAAAGCTTGCCTCTTTGAGTTATTGTAATGATAACTTGGAGAAGGAAAAGAAGCTACTGGCTGGGAAGTGTAGAGAGCAACATAATTCCTTGGTTAGATTTGCTCACTCCGAATCTACTCTTGAAAAAATGTTAGGTGAGCACCAATCATCCTTGAATAAAAGCGGTCTTGGTTACAACAAAAATTTTCCAAATAAAACCATGACCACGTTTGTAAAAGCAAAGGATAATTGGCGAACACCTACATGTTTTTACTGTTGTAAAAAGGGTCATACTAAGCTAACTTGTCCTTTTCGTAGGAATGACCCTCAAATTCTTAAAAATTCATTTCCTATTGTTCTTCGAGACCAGATCAAGCAAGTATGGGTTCCTAAAGGGACTAGACCACCTAACATGGTCCATCCCGATTATGAATCTAAATTTGCAATTTGGTCTAGTCGAAAGGTTTGATGTTTTGTTCTTTTGTAGGAAATCACCAAGAGCAAAGATTATAAGTGGATTCTAGATAGTGGATGCTCACGGCACATGAGTGGGAAGTCCTCTTTATTTTCAATGATCAAAGAGCAATCTGCTGGAACAATTACACTTGGTGATAAAGGAAAGTGTAGAATAATTGGTATTGGAAAAGTTGGAGATAATGCATCAAACACCATTGATGATGTGTACCTAGTTGAAGGTCTTAAATACAACTTGCTTAGCATCTCTCAATTATGCGATAAAGGTAATAAAGTCATCTTTGATGAAGAAAAATGCGAGGTACAAAGAAAGGTGGACGGTAAAATTATTTTAATTGCTCCTCGTTGCAATAATGTTTATGCTTTTCATACTAACCAAGTTGCAAGTACTAGCTTAAAATGTCTTAAGGCCTTGACCAGCGACTCAAGGCTTTGGCACAGAAGGTTAGGTCATATTAATATGCATACCATGAAGAAGCTTTTCTCAAAGGACTTAGTACGTGGACTACCAAAGTTAGATTTTAAAGAAAAAGAGCTTTGCAAAGCATGTGCAAGAGGTAAACAAACAAAAGGATCCTTCAAAGCCAAAAAGGTTGTAAGTACCTCTCGCCCAATAGAGCTTCTACACATAGATTTATGTGGTCCTATGCGTGTTAAATCACCTAAAGGTAAACAATACATCCTTGTTGTTGTTGATGATTTTTCCCGTTTTACTTGGATTTTATTTTTGCGTGAAAAATCAGAGGCTTTACTAGAGTTTTCAAAAATTTGCAAAGAATTACAAACATTAAAAAACCTACCCATAGTTGCTGTGAGAAGCGATCATGGTAGAGAGTTTGATCAACTAAAATTTGATAACTTTTGTGCTAAATATGGTATTTCTCACAATTTTTCAGCTCCTAGGACACCTCAACAAAATGGAGTTGTGGAACGAAAGAACCGCACTCTTGAGGATATGTCTAGGACAATGCTTTTGGATAATGATTTGCCAAAATACTTTTGGGCAGAAGCTGTTAATACAGCAAATTATATTTTAAACTGTTGTTTGATTCGCCCTATTTTAAAGAAAACTCCTTATGAATTGTTTAAAGGTAAAAAGCCTAATATTTCCTATTTCAAACCTTTTGGATGTATGTGCTTTGTTCATAATAATGGCAAAGATAACCTTGGTAAATTTGATGCACGTAGTGATGAAGCAATTCTGTTAGGTTACTCCTTGAATTCTAAAGCTTATAGAGTTTTCAATAAGCGTACTAAAGTTGTTGAAGAAAGTATACATGTGATCTTTGATGAAACCGAGAACGGTATCTTGAGTGATGGTTTTACAGGTTTAAACTTGAATAAGCATAAAGGATATTCATTTGAGACAGAAGGAGAAGAAAGTTCGTCAGATAATGAAATGGAGAAATCTGCCCAGAATATGCAAGAGCCAATTCTAGACGCAGATGAATTAGATCAAAGCCTTAACCAGCAGCCTCAAGATTTTGAAACTCCATCTCAAAGTCTTGAACAGACGAACGATATTATATCAGAAGTCACTCCAGGGTCTTCAGACCCATCTCAAGGCCTTAAAAGGATACTTTAGGAAACTACATCAGTTCCTTTGATGCTGCCACGAAAGTTCAAATACTCCTCATCTCATCCAACAAACAATATAATTTCGGATCCAAAAGCTGGTATACAAACACGCTCTAATGTTAAAAATTTGTGTGCATTTCACGCTTTTGTTTCTCTTGTAGAACCGAAGAATATCAATGAAGCACTTCAAGAGCCCGATTGGATTTTAGCTATGCAAAGTGAGCTAAATGAATTCGAAAGAAATAAAGTGTGGACACTCACACCAAGACCAAAGGATCATTCAATTATTGGAACAAGGTGGGTGTTTAGAAATAAGCTTGATGAAAATGGAAAGATAGTGAGGAACAAAGCAAGATTAGTAGCCCAAGGTTATAATCAAGAAGAAGGGATAGATTATGAAGAGACATTCGCTCCCGTGGCTAGAATGGAGGCTATTCGAATACTCCTTGCCTTTGCTTCCTTTATGCGAATTAAGTTATTTCAAATGGATGTTAAATGTGCATTCTTAAATGGTTATTTACAAGAAGAAGTATATGTTGCTCAACCCCCCGGTTTCGAAAATGAGAAATTTTCAAATCATGTTTTTAAACTTGACAAAGCGCTCTATGGTTTGAAACAAGCTCCAAGGGCTTGGTATGAGCGTCTTTCAAAATATCTTTTAGAAAATAATTTCAAAAGAGGGTTGATTGACAAAACTCTTTTTGTGAAAACGAAAGGTAACGATTTATTAATAGTTCAAGTTTATGTTGATGATATTCTTTTCAGTGCTACTAACGATTCCCTTTGCAAAGAATTTTCTGAGATTATTTGTAGGGAATTTGAGATGAGTTTAATGGGTGAGTTGAACTTCTTCCTTGGATTGCAAGTTAAACAAGAGAAAGGAGGTATATTTATAAATCAAAGCAAATACGCAAGAGATCTCCTTAAGAAGTACAATATGACTCAATCTAAAGAGGCTAAGACTCCTATGAGTTCGTCATTACTTTTAGATCAAGATGAAAATGGTAAGTTAGTAAATCAAAAGGAATATCGAGGTATGATTGGATCTCTTCTCTATCTCACGGCAAGTAGGCTAGATATTATGTTTAGTGTGTGTATGTGTGCTCGTTTTCAAGCTAACCCCAAAGAATCTCATTTGAGTGCAGTTAAGAGGATTTTACGCTATCTCAATGGGACAAAGGATTTCGGTCTTTGGTACCCTTGTAATAGTAACTTTGAACTTGTTGGATATTCAGATGCTGATTTTGCAGGTTATAAAGTATATAGAAAGAGTACTTCAGGTTGCTGTCAATTCTTGGGATCATCTCTCATTAGTTGGCATTCAAAGAAACAAAATTCGGTGGCACTCTCTACTGCCGAAGCCGAATACATTCCAGCTGGTGCTTGTTGTTCAAAAATTTTGTGGATATCTCAACAATTAAGAGACCTTGGGTTAGAATTCAAAGGCATACCTATTAAGTGTGACAACACGAGTGTAATTTCTATAACGAAGAATCCAGTTCAGCACTCTCGCACTAAACATATTGATGTTAGACATCACTTCATACGTGATCATGTGGAGAAAGGAGACGTATCTATATCTTTTATTTCTACTGATTTGCAACTCGCTGACATCTTCACCAAGCCTTTGAACGAAGAACGATTTAACTTTATTCGTCTTGAGCTTGGAATGTTAAATGGGGAAGCATCCTCGTAGGGGGAGCTATTTGAGTAAGTTGTATATGTTTATTTTTGTATGTATGTCAAAGTCTTGACATTTCTTGTCATTGCCTTGACATACTGTCACTTTTTAATATTAATATTGGGTCAAAATGTTTGGTACTTATCCTATAGATAATTATCAAATATTTATTAAATGATTTTTGAAATGTTTTGGATACAAAAATTGCGGATGGATCTGTTTATTTTGCTTTCAATGTTTTTAAAATCTCATTCCATTCGTTTTAAAAATTCTCATGGCCTTGAAGCTGTTTTCAAAGTTTTCCGCGTATTTTATTTTTAGCTTTCAAAGCCTTGACTGATTGATTTTTTTTTTTTTAAACAACGCCTTTTTGTTTTCATGTCTTTAAAGGTTTTACTGTTTTATATCTTTTTGAACAAGTCTTCTTGTGATCCAACATTTATATTTTCCCACCTTGTCGGAAGACAAAAAGGGGGAGAGTATTTATGTATTATCTATTTAAAGGGGAGAATATTTTTTTATGCTTTTTATTCTTTGACGTTTGCATATAATGTTTTGTCTTCCATCAAGGGGGAGATTGAAGACTCCACCTTGATTACTAATCTTTTTATGTTTAATGATGGAAGTCAAAATGCAAAGTCAAATAGAGTTGAAAACATGATGGAAACCAAAATGCATAGAGTTGACAATGTGTTGGAAATAATGGAAGCTATATTGCAAAGCTTTATGCATTCTGTCAAAGGACGAGAATAACTCTTGAGCCACGTCCTCAAAAGCTTGAGCCACGTCTTCAAAAGCTTGAGCCACGTCTCAAAACAGTCAGCAAAGTTTAAACACTTTGTCAAAGGATAAGAATATTCTAATTGCCTATCTTGTGTTTTATCCTTTCCCTATTTCACTTACTTTATGCTCTAACCTAACTTATTTATACATGATTTTACTGTCAAAGATATATCTTATTTTCAGCAAATAAGTGATGCTCATATATGATGAAGATTGTTCAAGTTAATTTTGGTAAATACCAAAATTCAAGCATTGTGGTTATGGAAGACGAAATCTGTTTTGAAGCTTCAAGGTGCAGCAAATAAAGTGGAAATATTCTTGCTGTAATATATTCAATGATATCAATCTTCTACAACCAAAATGAATTATTCTCTACAGCCATATTGGAGGAAATATTGCTGAAAGTATTGAAGGCAAATCAGATTTTCAGCAGCCTATTTTGAGCCTCCTTTCAACGGCCTGAAATCAAGTTCAGTATATATTCAAAGCTTTGAAGCTAAAGAAAGGAAGGGAGACAACGTGAGACACAATGAAACAAAAAGAAAAGAGCAGAAGCTTTAATCGTGAATTTCAGTCACAAGCACAACATCAAAGCTTCATTATTTTCTCTCTAGTTCCATAAACTTTTCTTGTATTTAGATTGAGAGAAAATCAAAGTATAATCTCTTGAGCGTTTAAAAGAATTTCTTTTTAGAGAGTGTTATACTAAGAGTATACCCATAATACTCAAACGTATAGAAAAAGAGAGAGCTTTTTATTACTAGGATCTGAGATGCTAAAGTGTAGCTGGGGTGCTATGGAGTAGAAGATGGGGATTAAGATCTTCTAGGGTGCTTTAGATCTCTAAAGGAAGTAATAAAAGAGCGAGTTAAATCCTAAGGGTTGGACAACCCTAGGCGAAGACGTAGGCAAATTAGTTGCCGAACTTCGTATCAAATCCCCGTGTTTTGTCTCATCTCATTTCTGCCTTCATTGCTTAAGTTTTATGTTTGCTTCGCTCATCAATCAAAGCAGCAAACAGTCAAAGCCTGAGTAAAAGCCTTTGAAACCAATTTCAAGGCTTTGACGTCCAGTTTCAAAGATAAGCCTTAACGCTTATATTCCGCCTTTGAAAGTCAGTTCAAGACCTTGAGATCCTGAACGCGAAAATCGGTTATACTCTATTCACCCCCCCTAGAGTATAATTAATCATATTCCATCTCCCTATTGATTCTTCAAGTTTCATTACCACCCAGACAAAAGAAGAACAATGACATTGAGGAAAGCTTTAGCTTGAAAATCAAATAGCCTAACTTGCCAAGGCCCTTAAGGATAACACTAGACCCTCAATCCTTAACCAAGGCATATACCTTATTAAGAATGCTAATGCATTGTTACTAGTAGTGGAAAGTCTTTGAGTGATGTATCAAAGTGAGTCGTCAAGAAGAAGGTTGAAGGTCGGTCATGTGTTACCAAAGACCATGGTAGAAAAGAAGATAAGAGTGAATTGGAAGAGAATAAAAAGGAGAGTTGGCAATGAGTGTCTCCCCTTCCCACACTTAGAAGCTACCCTACCCTGCTAGGTTTGCAAAGTCTAAGATAGATTAACAGTTTACAAAATTCCTATAGGTCATTCAAAAGCTTTATGTTAACGTCCCTTTCACTGATGAAATTAAGTAAATTCTTGCCTATGCCAAGTTCCTTAACGATATATTGAGTAATGGATATGAGGAAAGTTTTGTAGAGACTATTAGCTTACCCAAAACTTTTAGTGCCATCATCCAAAATAATTTGGCTACTTAGTTAAAGGATCCTGGTAGTTTTTTCATCCATTGTGTCATTAGTGAGATGTTGATATACAAGGCTCTTTGTGATTTGGGGACCAACATAAGTGTGATGCCTTACTCATTTTGTAAGAAGTTGAACTTAGGGGAGTTGAGACCCACCAATATCTCTCTTCATTTGGAAACACAATCATTGAATTTTCCTCTAGTAAAGGTAGAAGATGGCCCACTTAGAGTTAGGAAACTTCTATATCCTAGTTGATTTTATAGTTTTGATATGGAAGAAGATCCTGATGTGCCCATCATTTTTGGAAGACCTTTCCTAGAAATATAGGAGCCATGATTGATGTGATGAATGGTACATTAACTCTAAAAGTTGCTAATGATAAGTTAGAATTTAGTTTGGCATAGGTCATGAAACTCCCATCCAACATGGATAATTGCATGCGAATCGATTTAATTGAAAATATTATACTTGATACTTCGCATGAACATTTACATTTTCCTAACAATCATTTTGAGTTTGTTTTGTTAAATGTAGATAGGATCTATAGGGAAAATATTGATTCTACTCCCTCATTAACATTGTTGGAAGACCTACATCTCGTGATTAGAGAAGATTAGGTTAAGAATGATCTTCATGAGACTAAAACAACTCCAAAAGTGAAGATGAAGCCTCTACCATCCAACCTAAGGTATGAATTATTTAGTCCTTCATCCATTTACCTATTCATTATCAATTCTTCCTTATGAAAATAGGAAACATCAAGTTAACATGATGTATTGAGACTACATAGAAAGGAATTAGGATATACTCTTGATGATATCAAGGGATTAAGCCCAACCCTATTCATGCACCACTTATCATTATAGAATGGAGCTAAACCCTCTATTGAGAGGCAAAGAAAACTCAATCCATCTATGATGGAGGTCGTAAAGAAAGAGATTCTCAAACTCCTCATTGTGGGTGTCTTTTACCCTATCTCTAACAGTAAATGAGTGGCACCGGTGCATATTGTTCCTAAGAATGGAGGAATAATTATGGTAGTAAACAATAAAGGTAAAAAAATCTCCATGAGAACTATGATCGGGTGGCAGATGTGTGTAGATTACAGGAAATTAAATACTTCCACCAAAAAAGACCATTTCTACCTCCCTTTTATTGATCATATTTTGGAACGATTAGTAAGGCACAAATATTTTTGTTATCTTCATGGGTTCTAGGGATTATATCAAATCCCTATCTACTAAGACCAAGAAAAGACTACATTCACAAGCCCATATGGTACCTATACTTATCGTAGGATGCCGTTAGGGCTTTATAATGCCCTCTCTACTTTCCAAAGGTGCATGATGTCTATATTTACTAATATGATTAAGAAGGAGATGGAGGCTTTTATGGATGATTTTTTTGTTTGTGGTAGTACTTTTGATATGCCGGTTGAACCTTGCTTGATGTTTGTAAAAGTGTGAGGATACCAACCTAGTTCTTAAGTGGGAGAAGTGTCACTTTATGGTGCAAGAGGGGATTTTCCATGGCCATAAGGTGTTGCATCTAGGCATCGAAGTGGACTTGGCCAAGGTTGAAGTCATCCTTAGGCTTTTCCCCCCACTATAGTGAAGGGAGTGTGATCTTTCTTAGGTCGTGCAGGCTTTTATTGTCGAATCATTGAATCATTCTCAATGATAGTTAAGCCTCTCACCGCACTTCTTTAAAAAGAGAGCGAGTTTGTATTTGATGAATCTTGTTTGAGTGCATTAAAAAGGTGAAATAGGCGCTTACCTCTGCCTTGATAGTGCAAGCATCGGATGGAAACTTACCCTTTGAGCTAATATGTAATGCTAGTGATATAACTATGGGAGCTATGTTGGGGGCAAAGAAAAGACAAGAATTCTCAAGTCATCTACTATGAAAGCAAGACATTGAATGAGGCCTAATGGAATTACATCACCACTAAGAAGGAAATCCTAGCTATGGTTTATGCCTTTAGGAACTTCCTTGCATACTTAGTGGAATCTAAGACAATTGTGTACATTGATCAGTCGGCCATCAAATAATTTATGTCTTAGAAAGATGCCAAGCCTAGGTTGATAAGATGGATATTATATTGCATGCTACTTCAAGAGTTTGATATTGAGGTTAAGGATAAAAAGGTATCGAAAACTTGGTTATAGATGTGTCCCGGTTTGAGTTTCCCATTCTTTTCTTCTTCTACAAGCCCTCGTTTCATGAACTAATCATAATACATTATTCTAATTTCTTTTTACTACAAATTAATCATATCCAATTATTATGCGAATTATAATACTCTAGATATTTTATTCTCCATAGAGCGTGTTTCTTAATGAAATTCCACAAAATATTAGTATTATAAATTTCAAGATAATAAGAGTCCGACCCAAAAAGAATCATTTAATTTGGATAAGAAACAAAAGAGATATGACCTGTCAAAGTTTCGGGCAAATTCTATTCCAATCCGCAGCCTGTGCACTAGTTTTTTTAGATCAAAGAACATGACTTTATGTTCCCGAAAATCTTCTTAACTCTGATACAAAATTTTGTATAATTTGTGTTACAAGCTGAATCATACAAGCTAGACTTAAGAAATAAATTACTCAAATATGTGCAGTACTTAAGTATTCAGTTTTTGGGTTATTTTTGTTGTATTTTTTTGTACTTTTAGTTAAGGAAAAAAAAATAGGATAGAATGGCTAAGAATTTTCTATTTTTAGATAAGACACACCACTAAGAAATCACTAATCCTATCCTAAGATCACTTGTTAACTCGCCTAGTTGAAATAGCAAAGGAACTTGGATCGGAAATCCACTCCTAAAATTTTTTGGCTCGAAAGGAAACGACAAGAACTTTAATTCAACAAAACTTCTCTATATTTTTATTCTAATGAGTCTAATATTTATAATACAAGGATTTTTTGCTCTAAATTTGACTTTAAACAAGCTTAACAACCTAAAAACATTAGCCTAAATATCAGGAATCAGTTGCAACAACTTGAATTTGCTTCAAATTTGAATTTGGCTTCTTGAACTTATTTATATCTATTGTGAATCTTTAATTCATCTCCAACAACTCATGTGCACCAACTTCCTTTATTTTCTAACTTATTCAAATACTTTAGCTTCCTAAAAATACTTACCGATTCAAACTAATGCAAAAACATAAACTAAGACGACTTAAAACAAGCTAAAAATGTATTTAAACTCATCGAATTAATGCGAGAAACTTCCGATGGACCAATTAAGCTGAAAACTAGTACAACACTTCATTCAAAGTTGAATCCATTGTACTTAGAATGAATGGATCTTTATTTAGCATTAACGAGCTAGGGTTATCTACAACAAATCCATTGTAGAAACTATGTAGAAGCAACCACTTCTCCATTCCATGATGTTGGTATGCTTCTATCAACCCTTTAAACCATTCCCATGCTTCCAATAGTGTCTCATCACTCTTTTCCTGAAACGTTGCAATCTTCATTACTATCTCAACTTGTTTTATGGTGGGAATAACTTATGCAAGAAGACTCTCATGACGTCTTCTCGTGTCCTAAAAGATTTTGGCTCCATCTTCTTGAGCCATTCACTAACTTTACTCATGATAGAGAACTTGAACAGAATTAGCCTAATATAATCCTTAGTCACCCCATTAGCCTTCAGGGTATCACAATACCTTATGAACTACTTTAAATATGCTTGTGGTGACTTGTTCTTTTCTCTTATAAAGGTATGACTTTCAACCAACTTGATAAGTGTTGGCTTTGACTCAAAGTTGTTAGTCTCAGTGGTGGGTTGCACTATACTAATTTGAACCTGACAAGCTACAGGAGCTCCATACTACCTCAGGGTCCTATCATTACTATCCGCCATAGAGAAAAGCGGGTTAGAGTGTGAGGAAAAAGATGTTGGAATGAATATTCTATCTGTAAATGAAGGATTAGAAGAAGTATCATTGATTTCTTTGCCTCTACTTATTGCAAGCTCTCTCTTACCCTCGAACCTCTTCTAATAGCCTTAATAGTACGCTCAATCTCAAGATTCAGTAAAGCAAGTGAATGCTCAATTGCTTCTTTTCAATGGCATACAAAATCAAAGCTAAGCAGAAGGTTAGTAGTGAAAATCACAAAATAGAAACAAAAGAAAAAATATGAAAAAAGACATAAAACAAACTAGACTCGTAAGAATTGCTAAAGACTCAATACTAAACACCACTCTCCAGCAACGACGCCATTTGATGAGCGGATGGATTGGTTGTTACGACACCCACTATCATAAACCTCAACTTTACCTATTACTAGTATTGGGCAAGGTAAGGATGGATCCACGGAGAATGGCTACTGCTAGATATTGATTTCAGCAATTCACCTACAGGTTGATCCTAACAAAACAAATAAAATATATTTTAAAGCAACTAACATAGGATAAGTAAAGCGCTAGGGGTTTTGGGTTCAACACCAACCTAACATGAACAAGCTAAAGCGAAAATTCAGACATGAAAAGAAGATAATATAGGGTTAACAAACCAACTATCAACTTATGAAATTAATCTAAACCATGCTGCAGGGAAGGGGATTCATCCAAGGGCCAACCTTTCAATCACCTTCAAGGAAACAAGCACTATAATCAGGATTTCTCACCTAATTATCTATTTCAAGCAACCCAAGCAACATAACAAGGACTGAACAATGAGTCAACATCTCAAAAATTAACAATTTAACTTAGGCTCACTACCTAAATCATTATTTTTCAATGACTCAATCTAGGAACATGAAAGGGTAAAACCTATATGACCAAATATAGATTCAAACCAAAACCTAACATTGAAATATCATATTATAATCATTAACAAACCAAATCCACACAATAACTAACATTCCTACTTAGGGTTGGATTTTGACCTATCCCCTAACTATTCTAACTAATCATGGCATAAACTCAAAAGCTTTATAGATTTAATCAAGGAAAAAATTTTGTTACAATAAAAATCTAGCTAACACTATAACACTGCCCTAAAACTCTTGTTTCCTTTCTCTTCTTGAGAGTGTTTCCTCTTCTATCTCTTCAACTGCCTTCTTATTCTTTGCTACATCATTCACTATTCTCTTTTATTTATGTTGTCCAATGTTCTCTTTTATTTACGTCGTTCACTCTTCTCTTATGTCTATTCAACTTCCTTCTCTTTATTTAATTACTCTCCTCGTTCTTTCATGCTCAATATTTTTCCAAATGGATAAATCAACCTTTGAATCAATATGCAAACACTTAGGAAATCTCCTAAGAATGGGGCCAATTATTAAGCCTTCGAGAGAAGAAATTGACCAAGTTGTTCAAGGAAGAAAATGGGTTATTATGGGTAAGTTTATGGACTAGATAAATCATATGTTCTAAGTTATAGATATTGATGTGTGGATTACAAGTTGTTGGGTCCTCACTGAGAGTTTAAGAGTTAGTAGGGTGGTGAATATTTTTTCTTTTCAATGTGATAATGAGATGGGTTTCTGTAATCTTCTTGAATTACGAGGGGGCTTGTTTAGTTCTTAAGCATTTTCAGTTCTACCAAGCTATTCGAACGCTAGATTTTAGTTACTAGTTTATACAGGCGAGAGTTGAAGGATTGCTTGTACAGTTTAACTTGCTGTCCATAGTCTCAAGAGAGTTCAAAGGTATTTGAGCCATTCTTAGGTTTGATGAGGATTTTGTTCGACAAGGTTTTAAAGAATATATTCGGGTCTTGGTGAATATCCAGATGTACCGTTTGTTAGTACCTGGGTTTTGAAGTAGAAGACTTTTATGTGGATTGATTTCCGTAATGAAGGTGTCTTTTATATTTGTAAAAAATATATTAGAATTGGTCATAAGGAGAGTTATTATAAGGCTCTAGAATCTAAAGTTGTTAATTTATTAGGAATTTTCATAATTAGGGCTTGCCATGGGTTAGGTAGCCAGTTCCATATTCATAAAGGTCCTCTTCCTTTATATAGTAATAAGTTAAATGGGTTGAAAAGAATGGAGAGATTCGGGATATCTAGCGTTAATATAAGGAGTGACTAGGAATTTCCATATAGGGAGAAAGTGATTATGAAGCTGGATAGGAACCAAGTTATTTGCCTCCTTCTCCTCTAGGTTTCTCCCCTATTATTTATGAGAATGAGTATATAGAAGATGATGTGGAGGAGAACTCTAAGAATAAGGAGGAAGATCTACCGAAAATGGAGCAAGAATCTAGATGAAAACATAAGGAAGACAACAATGAGGAAAGGGATGATAGCAGTGGAGGATTAGAGAAGGTGTTGGGCAAAGTCAATCAGGGCTCATGATCTAAGAGAAGTCTTTTTTATGAGTCCTTAGCCAGTCATCAGCCTAACAAGAAACACTGCCCGTTAGGGGGTAGCAGCGCCATGCAGAAGGATGACTCTGGTGGATGTGGAGCATTAACAGTTGCTTAGAAGAGGAAATATGAAACCTCTGATGTATGCATGCCAAGAAGAAAGGTACACGCCCTATCCTTATTTACTTTGGGCTTAACCCAAGATTTTGTTTTAAGTTTTGGCAGAAGTTAATTTTTGGCTTCCTTTTATTCTCACTCTTTTTTTCCTAATTTCCTTATTAGTTCAACTTTCCCTCCCTCTTTCTATTTAAGTTTTGTACGATTTCTAGGTAAGAACCTGATTTCGTCTGTCGCTTTGGTCAAACTCTAAAACTATAGATGTTATTATCAAACCTACTTATCTGTAATGAACATTGGCTTGTCCTTCCTTTTAAAGAAAGTATGGTCTTCTTCTTATTTATTTATCACAATCCTTGGGTTCCTTTTTGTTGGAAGTTTTTGATATAAAAAAGAGAGTGTTAATGTGAGAGTCCCACATTGGTGGAGGGAAGTGGTTTTGCCTTCCTTATAAATTGTCATTTCCTAGTACTACCTAGTTGAGTACCTTGGAGGTGGGTGTTGTGCTGCACACACACAAACACGCGCGCACGCGCCGAGCCGAGCTGGGTCGGGTCGGGCTCAGGCCTCGGGACTTGGGATCTTGGGGAATGCGATGCGCGGGCATGGGGTCCTATCTTTTTAGAGGAATTTTATTTGAGAAAATTCAAAACGTTTTTTTTTACTCAGTCATTCATGCCAATGGTTTTTGACTCATTCTTTGCACCTGCTTAATCGTGGCCTTAATGCTTGAACGTGGCTTGACCACCTTCTCCACTCCCCTTGGCAACCGTTGTGTTTTACCTCCTTACTGCCTATATATATACTCCCACAGTCTCTCTTCAGAATTACACATTCGTACCTCTTCCTCCTCTTCTCTAAAACACTAAAAAAAAATTTTCCTGGGCAAGTATTCTGAATTCCAGTCGGGTTTGTGAGTGCACATAAACTCCGGCACCGTGCTTATCCTGGAGGGCGACCGCTTGTTGTCTACTGCACCGGGAGGTAGCGCGGAATCGTCTTTTAGGTCAGTGGTTCTCCATGACGCGGCTACTGTTTCTTCGGTTCACGCAACAACAGATAAGTATATTGTTTTATAGCCTTAAGTGTCATATCGGATAACACTTTTTTCTTCTTTCTAGTTGGACTTCTTCTAGGAATTTTGTATAGCCCATAAAAACGTTTGCTTTGTGTAGTCCAATGGATAAGTTCAAGTTAATTGCAGAATTCTTAGGCCACGAAAACTCAGACGTTTCGCCTGGGTAAAATATGATAATAGGCTTTCTTTGCCAAACTTGTATGCTTTTGATCCCTTGCTCCCTAAATTTACTTTTGGTCTGGCTGGAGGCCTAGAGATGACTCCCTTTTCTTAAGCCCTACAACCAAACCAGTCCAACAAATTTTTAAAAAAGATGGTAGGTCTAATTTGACTAGTCCAGCTAAGTAGTCATTCTCTTTCCCAACCCCACCACCCACCAAACATACTTTTTTTCCTTCCAAGTGAACCTCGAGAGTATTAGTTTTTTTCCTCTCAAGTCCACCCTATATCCCATGCAAATATCAGTTTTGTACCTATGACTTCTCAAAGGGTAGTTTCTCCAAAATCTCTAGACTCTTTTCACTATAATTCATCTATCCTCTGAAATCCTTTTTCAGACTTCGCATCTCAAAGTATCTCCAAATTCTAGAGTCTTAGTATTACTTCTTCATCTCACCCAGATATGTACCAAATCTAGGGTATTAAGGTCCGCCAGGATTAAAGGTTCCTAGAAAAAATCTAGTACTCTTATTAATGTGTTTGATAGGTCTTTTAGCAAAGCTTTAGCCAATATTAGAAGGGAAATTCAGTAGATTCAGGAGCTAGTCCTAGACTGGGATTTTAGAATCCCTTACCTTAGATTGTAGTTGGATTCATCAAAAAGAAAGAAGTGTAAGCTAAGAAGGGTCTATAGAGGCTTCTATGCCAAGAAATTTGGTTTGTCTGATAATGATGATGATTTCTTCTTATATGTTATAAAGCTTATATTAGGTGCTTGCTGGTTTTCTTATAAAGAGGGTGGGGATGAAAAACTTGTGAAGATGTTTGAGGATTTTGTGGCTACCGCAAACAAGCCATAAAAGACAAGATGAGGATTCTCAACTGAAATTGTAGGGGAGTTAGGTCTAATAGTACCCTTACAATTCCTTTTATTTATAGTAATAGTAACAAACATTTGTATGATGTAATTTAATTATGTTTAACCAAAAGCCCTAGCAAGGAGCTAAGCAAGACTTTTGCGCGATTGGTTTTCCCTGCTCGGAGGGGGAGGATCAAGTAGGCTTGGCAGGGGGATTGTTTGTTTGTTGGAGTCCCCTTGCCAACTTTGTTGTTATTTTCTCTACTTGTAACTTCATTTTTTATGTGTTATAGAAGCTATAGGTGATTACTACTTCTTAACATTTGTTTATGGGTCTCCATATGCTAAATCTATAGGGATGGTATGGGACTGACTTTTTAATTTGCATGCTCGGTATAAGGGTGATCACAGCATTATAGGGGATTTTAACCAAATTGAGTCATCTAAACAAAAGTTGGGAGGGTTTCCACTTATCCGAGGTATTAATCAATTTTTAAATTGGAAAATAGAACTAAACTTATGCTCATTCCATATACAGGGGTTAAATTCACATAGAAAATTAATAGGAGGTGTAATGAAGCCATTTTTGAAGTCCTGGATCAAGCATATTGTGATGAAGGATGGAGGATTCGGTTCAATAATGGGAGATTTACAAACTTCCCAATTACATTCTTTGACCATAGCCTTATTATGCTAGATACTACGCCTGTGTTGCAAAGAGTTAAAAGACCATACAAACTTGAAGCCTTGACTTTTGTTAATCTAGAGGTCAAAGGGTTAGTTGAGGAAGAATGGGGAAGATCTTGTACAAAATCTTCTATGATTGCGATATTTAGGAAATGTAGTAAGGTTAGACAGAAGTCAAAAGAATGGTGTTTCTGTTTTAAAAAGGAAAAAGGTATTTGTTAGAGTTAGCTATCTCAAAACGTAGCTACCCTACAATCCTTTCCATCATCAAAGAATGAATCAGTTAAAGCTATGAAGGAGTATGATTTAGAGATTAATGTCGCAAAGATGAAATGGTTATTTTGGAGGTAGAGGAAAAAGAGTAAATGGGACAGATATGGTGATCAATCCTCCTCTTTTTTCTTTAAGTCTGTTAAATAAAGGATAGCAAGGAATGGGATTTCTTAGCTACAGACTGAAGACAATCTCTGGATCAATGATCAATAGAGTATCAAGGATGCTTTTCTTAACAATTTCAAAAATATGTATATGCCACTAGGTAATCCGGGGAGAGATAGGCTCATAAATGGGAGAAACTAGGCTGGCTGATTTGGTATCTTTCAAAAATTAATGCAGAGCATAGGCATCCCCTTTTTTCTCCTTTCTTTGTTTAGGAAATCGAAAAGCTGTCTTTAGTATGCACCCATCTAGATCTCCTGGGCTAGATGGAATTCCTTTGTAGTTTTTTTAGAATGTTGGGATCAATATGGGATGGATGTCACAACTGCAGTTCTTGATTTCTTTAGGCTTTCGTCACTTTCTAAGTGCTGGAATAAGACCTATTTATCAGTTATCCCTAAGGTTCCAAGAGCAACCTCTGTTAATCAATTTAGACTAATTGTATAGTGCAATACTATTTATAAGATTATTTCTAAATGCCTAGTCCTGAGACTCAAGCTAATGATTAAGAATCTTGTGGGAGAATTTCGTAATGCATTTGTGCCTTGTAGACTCATGTCTAATAAGTCTCTTATTGCTCATGAAATTATGCATAGATTAAAAAGCAGGAAGAAAGGGAAGTTTTTCTATGGGGCCCTCAAAATTAATCTTAATAAGGCCTATGACAGGGTGAGTTGGGACTTCATTACGGAAGTTCTTAAGGTCATCAATTGTCCTCCTTGCTGGATTAACTAGATCATGACTTATATTACATTAGTGTCTTATTCGATTCTTGTTAATAGAGAACCTACTAAAGTTTTCCTCCCGAAAGCAGGCCTTCGACAAGGTGATCATCTCTCACCATACATTTTCATACAGTGCATGGAAGTTTTGTCTCAAAGGTTGATCAATTTTGAAGCAAAGGGAATGCTACATGGAATCTCTCTTGGAAGAACGATCCCAAAGAATTCTCATTTTTTCTTTGCAGATGATGCTTTATTCTTTTTTTAGAGCTACTACAGATTCATGCACCTTGCTTAGAGAAACTATTGATAAATTTTGTCATTTATCGGGGGAATTGTTAGTATGCAAAAGTATGTGGGCTTCTTAGTCCAAATATGCCAAGGAGAATTATAAAATTTCTTAGAAAATCCCTAGGGGTTCAAACAACCTCTGAGTTAGAGAAGTATCTTGGGATCCCAATGGAGGTGGACGGATGATCATTCTCTAAGCTCTAGTTCATCGTTGATAGAATCAATAATAAATCTCTACATGGAAATTTCTTAACCTTAATCATGCAAGGAAATCGGTTCTCATCAATGTTGTTCTTGCTATGATGGCATCTCATATTCTTTCTATATATTTACTTCCAAAAGCAATTCTAAAGAAGATATCTTTTATCCTCCTCATATTTTGGTGGGCTTCTTCACATGATAGGAAGCCTATTTATTAGAAAAAGAAATATGTTCTTCAACTAGCTAGAACAAAGGGGTCTAGGATTTTGTAATGTAGAGCACCTGAATATTTGCTTGTTGTTTAATCAAGTATGGTGTATCCATCATGAGCCCTGTCTTCTGGTGTCAAAGGTAGTCTAGGGGAAATACAAGAATACTTGCATTACTAAGGTAATCCAAAGCACAAATACTGCTAAATGCTCTTATACATTTAGGAGTATGTTCAGAGTAGCACAAAAGTTTAGAAAAGGGTTGCTTATGCGCATTGGTAATGGGAAGAGAATTAAAATTGAGGAGGATGCGGAATAGAATGAAACGTCAGTTACCCATGTAAGAGAATGATTGTAGACCCTGATAACCGGTTTTCTAGGTCGTTAACTAAAAGACAGGTTATGCAAACAATATTTATTCCAACCTACAACTATACGAGTATAGCGGAGTAGGGGGTCGAACCACGAAGACAAGGTATATCAAGACTTTGACTTTTAACACAACCGGACTATTTGGGGTTGGAAATTCAGTTAAAACTAATAGGTGGAAAATAGATGACGACAAATCACGAAGTAAAGCAAGTAGAGAAAAACGGGGACAAGATTGGATTCACCCTAGGAATGAAGCTTTAAACCGAACATGATAGATTACAGAAAATCTGTTAATAACTAGCATGGATACCCGAGAACACGAGAGGAAGTTGGTGACCCTATAGATCACACGAACAACCTATAATCGCCCTATGTCTCCAAAGGAGTGGCAGGACAAGATTCGCATCGGAATCCGAAACTATTTATTAACATCATTTCTACAATCTTAAGCAATAAAGATCATAGCTTTCCTAGGGTTTCACCAATCAAAACCCCTAAAAGAATTACTCACTCATATTCATGCTTAAAAACATAAAGATATTAAAAGATACAGCAGAAACGAACGTGGAATGAAATCGAGAATGAAAACAAAATCAGAATTAATAAACGATAAACTTAGAACTAAACATGCAATGAAATAAAGCAATGGATTAAGATTAAAGGAAGGAATTAAACTTACAAAAGCTTCAAATTGAAATCCACGAAATGAATCCGAACTACAAAGCGTTGAAGAAAAACTGAAAATTGAAAGCTAAAACTAAAAGAATTTGGAGGCTAAGAAATCTAAAAGTGCATAAAAGTATTTTACCTAGCTCCCCCCTCTCCTCATCAGAGGAAGGGGGTATTTATAACAAAATAAGAAAAACCTACGAAAAACCCTAAAGTGCATAGGAGCCGGCCCTAAAAAGAAGTAGTTGATCCGGAGGAAAACACTGTCATTCGCCCGAATCTATGTATCATTCGGCCGAATGTAATCCCATTCGCCCGAATTGTCTTCCATTCGCCCATTCCAGAGGCTTCGGGGAATCGATCTCTGTCAAGCATTCGCCCGAATGTATAGTCTGATTCGGCCGAATGGAAGCTCATTCGCCCGAATGAGTTCCATTCGGCCTTTCCAGTAGAAAGGCTCGAGAACTCTGAAACTGCCTCTCATTCGACCGAATGAGTCTCAGATTCGGTCGAATCTGCAGCCATTCGGTCGAATGTCTCTCAGATTCGGTCGAATCTGAGAGCATTCTTCCCTCTTTTCACTTCCCTCTTTTCTGAACTCCGTGAAATCTTCATCGATGACTTCAAACGCTTGCCCAAGCTAAGATATGTGTGTCAAAGGCTCGAATGTATCGCCTTTCACCTTGAAATCATCAAAATTGCCTGAAATAAACTTAAGACAACTTGAAAACAAGATCAAGGTAAAATCAAGCATAATATACATAAAACCATTACAAAACTACGAGACTTGACACTAAAATGAGTTAATAAATGTGCTCTAAAACGAGCACATCAACTTCCCCCAAGCTAGACCGTTGCTAGTCCCTAGCAAACGAATTAGAAAGGTGAAATGACAGCTAAAGGCAATATGAATGAAGAAATGAATGAAGAGACTAATGAAAAACATGAGAAGTGAAGTTCAAGTCGATGCAAGCCGTGCACGTGCGAAACTCTTCCCTAGCCATGGGTGTGCAAGTACAATGGGATTTAAAAAGCATAATCAACTTTTTACACTTACTCGGGATTGCCGAGCGAGCCACATCATAATTCATTCCGCCCACTACCTAATGAGGTCGCAAGTCTACGCTCCCAAGGTTATTTCCCACGAGGTGAGGGAAATTTCCATTACGCTCATGTGTTTATGGGGTATGTGTTTCACTCGAAGTCATCCGACTAAAGGTGAGTCGGGAATTAAACACCTAAGCAGGGAGAAATCTCGTAAATCGTGTCTTATCTGCTCTCCAGCACTGATCTTACTAATCAGGTTAAGTCGAACAGGTTTGAAAAAGGGTTGTAATGTAGGTCAGGATCGAGGTATGGTAGAATTTGGGAATGTGGAGTTGAAATAGAGGATAGTAAATGATCCAAGGAAGTAAAACCGAGGAAGATTATGCCTTCCGACAACCATGTCAATCCCAAAATTCCCAATAGTAGACTAATACACTATGTCAACTTTATTCTCAACTTCTTCTCTAATTTCTTTTGTTTTTTTCTTTTTTTTTTCTTTTTTTTTTTCTTTTTTTCCTTTTTTTTCTTTTTTTTTTTCTTTTGTGCTTTTCAAGCTTTTTCTGAGCTTTCTATGTGCATACTTCTTTGAAATGCACTAAGACTAGTGTATGTAGTCAAATCATCTAATGATCATTTCCCCAAACCGAAATCCTATATTACAATGCTACAAACATCAACTTCACTATGATCACATGACTATCCTCTAGGTAAAAAGAGGGAGTATTTGGTTCATGTGGAGTTAGATAGCGTGGCTACAAAAGAAGGTAAAGGCACAAATTTGGCTCAACCTAGAGTAAATTGATTTTCATGGTAGGCACTTTGGCTATGTAGCTTTTAACTACAAACGTGTTATCATCCCTAACCTTTAGAAAAGTAGACCATGCTGGAGGAGAACAGACACAATTCTTAAGATTCCCTGACTAACACTCATCAATATAGGACTCATAATAGAGTCCTAAAGGCTCAATCCTTACTAGGTTAGTCGAAATGCGCCTCAATAGGTAGTCATCCAAACCACATACCAAGCAAGCTCAGATCCCCCCAAGCTAAGTGAAAAACAGTTGATAAACTCATACCCAAAACAGGCACAGGGCTACGGGAATACGAGTTTGTATAAAGTCAGTGCACAACAGAGGCTTGCATGTTTGTTTGGGATATAGGATGGGGAAGGGGGGCATGCGATGCAAAGAAGGGTAAAAAAAAACAAATATAAAAATAACTAAAATACATAAATTTGGATTTTCACATAGGAGATCATACCAGTACTGGGTGCAGCGGCATATGGAACTTCTTGTATATATCCCTGAAAACAACACCAAAAAGCAAAGCGCAAAGCACAAAATAACACCTAGAAATAAAACACGAAGCAACGAAACGCTACACAACACTAAACTGACAACCAAGACCAAAGGACACGCGAAAGAATGAGTAGTGGACTATGGATATCCCCCCCAAGCTAGGATGAAGCCGTCCTCGGCGCTAAGGGAGGCCGTTAGGTCCACCACTACTCATCCCCCATAAATTCCTCATCATCCCCCTGGTCATCCTCCTCATTAACCTCCTCTTCCCCACCCGTGTAGTCCATCCCATAGTCGTCCGAGGCTCTTCTAGGAGCCGGCGGAGTGAAGTTATTGAACCTACACCTACCCACCCTCAACCGGTCAAACCCATGACTTAGTGATATCTCGTTATAGTTGTCATGGCGAGGGTACCAGGAAGGGGTGGCCATGCTTTCGCCGACCATGTGGGAGCGGTAGGCCATATCATACCATGGGTAGTTCGCCCGCTCGAAGTTTTGTTCAAGGTGTTTGAGCCGGGCGGTGTGATGGGCTTGGGTGGTGAGGACCTGATCAAGCCTTCTCTCTATGCGTCCTAGGGAGGACATAATGTCAGATTCAGACTAATCGTCTGAATCGTCATGGTCCGGTAAGACCGAGGTAGAGGCTCTAGGTCGGTCACGCATAGAGAGGGTGTGAGGGCGAGGAGGTGGTACAAGTGGGGGCTCGACAGCGTATCTCGGCACGTCGCCTTCTAAGAGATACGAGGCCCCAAACTGGACTAGGGGAGGTAAATGAGGGCAGGGGAGGGGGATGGTGCGGTCTTTCAAGTACCGCCATCGCATGGGGTCCACAAAGATGAAACCAGCCCGTACGAGGCATTGCTCGTGAAGGGTAGTGGAACTGGCATATCTTTCGCTGAATTCCACAGGATTCATGACGTTCAGGAATTCAGCAATACGGAATACGTGTCCCCCTAAACATAAGTCAGTAGTAGCGTTTAGGGTGGCTGTGTTGTTTAGAAACTTCCACAGCGTCATTGGCAAGCTTAGTGCAGTGTCGTCGTGCGGTGCAAGATAGCGGTGCAAGATGTGCACCTCGTGCGTTCGTACTAGGTGAGGGCTAGGGGAAGGGAACAGAGTCTCCCTAGCAAATTTAAAGAACATGCGCAAAACTGGGTGTTGCACATCAGAGGCATATATGTTCCTATTCGGATAAACAAGCCGGCCAGCTATTTTAGGCCATAGCTCGGAAACCCGAGAGTTGTCCGGTTGTTTATCCGGAATAGGCTCGTTATTGAAACCAAATACGGCACAAAATGCAGCATAATCAAGAAAATAGGTTGCATTCCTTAGCCTAAAAGATAAATGCAACCTACCATCTCTTTGGCACGGGGTTAGGGAACTAAGAAACTCATAAGTTAAGAGCTTATGAGTTGGGTGCCACATGTTTATCCAATTTTCTAACCCACATGCAGTTAATAATGCAACAAATTGCTCGTATATACCCATTCTTTGCAAAATTGATAGGTCTAAATAACGAGTAGAGTTGATTTTTCGTACCTTAAGTCGTTGGAAACGCTCATATTGCTCCAAAGATACGAAAATAACCGTAGGGTGGTCCTCATCGAACCATAGTTCCTGGCCAGGAAGCCTTTGTGGACCCTCCGGTTGTTGAGAACCGGTATGTTGTGCTTCCTGAGCCGCACCCGAAGAGGAACCCTCTCCATGCTTCTTGGATCTTTTGAAGGGGTTCCTTAAAGTTCTCCTTGGACCCATGATAATTGAAGATGATTTGGAGGGGAGTAGAAGGATTTGAGAGAGAGCAAGAGTGTTGGGGAGAGTCGGCCGAATGAGAGGAGTGAAATGTTCGGTGTGATTTTTCGTGGAATGAGCTGATATTTATAGAACTGACCTCCATTCGGTCGAATGGGGCTTCCATTCGGTCGAATGGGGTCCTATTCGACCGAATATATAACCTGTTCGGTCGAATGGATAATTGTTACGAAGAAACTTCGCTCCCATTCAACCGAATAGGTATCTTAATTCGGTCGAATGTAACTTCATTCGACCGAATGTTGGCTTCATTCGGCATTATCAGCAACCTTGTAAAATACTCCCATAAGATCTATTCGACCGAATGGATTACTACATTCGGTCGAATGAGATTCATTCGGCCGAATTGAAACTGCATTCGGCATTATCAGGAACTTGGCCAAAATTGGGTTTAGCTCCATCTTCGATTTCATTCGGCCGAATGGACCTATCATTCGGCCGAATGGGCAGCGATTTCATCAAAACACTTGTGCCCTCTCAAAATCAATCAATATACTATGATTAAGTTGTTTGAAAATCCAAATAAACCGGGTTACCTCCCGTAAGTGCTTTGTTTAACGTCGTTTAGCTCGACGTAGCTCGGGTAATTAAACAAAGACAAAAGGGAGACTAAGCAATTAAAATCTAAAAAAAAGAAAACGGTAAAGGACGATGATTCAAAGTAGGGATACTCGATAAGGGTCAATGATTATACCAATCATTCGACTTTGACATCATCTAACTTTATAAGCTCAACGGTGTTGACATTGTGAAGGCTGCTCTCATGGAAGAGTTTTAACCGATGTCCATTAACAACGAAACGTCCTCCATGATGGTCTTTCAGCTCTACCGTTCCATACGGGAAAACTTGTGAAATCTCGAATGGCCCAGACCACCGTGATTTTAACTTTCCGGGGAATAACTTAGCCCTTGAATTAAAGAGCAGCACTTTATCTCCTACAAGGAACTCTCGTTGGATGATACGTTGGTCGTGCCAACGCTTAGTACGTTCCTTGTAGATGTGCATGTTATGGAATGCATCGAGCCGTAGTTCTTCCAATTCTCGTAATTGGGCGGCTCGCTTCTCGCAGAATAAGGTGGGGTCCAAATTTAGAGTTTGGATCGCCCACCAAGATTTGCATTCCAGTTCCACCGGTAGGTGACAGGATTTCCCATATAAAAGCCGGAACGGGGTGGTACCAATAGGGGTTTTGTAACACGTCCGGTGGGCCCAAAGAGCGTCATCTAGCTTTAGAGACCAATCTTTCCTATTTGGGTTTACCACCCTCTCGAGAATCCTCTTGATTTCCCTATTAGCTACTTCCACCTGTCCTTGAGTTTGGGGATGGTAGGGTGATCCAACTTTGTGCACGACTCCATAATTTTTCAATAATTTATTTAGTTCGTGCTTAGCAAAGTGTGATCCCCCATCACTTATGACTATTTTGGGAACACCGAATCGAGGAAAGATTATGCTTTTAAAAAGCTTAATAACCACTTTGTGATCATTCGTAGGTGAGGCGATGGCTTCCACCCACTTAGACACATAATCAATTCCTACTAAAATATATTGGTTCCCATGAGATAAAACAAATGGGCCCATAAAGTCGATTCCCCAACAGTCGAACACTTCACACTCAAGGATGTAGTTTTGAGGCATCTCATTTCGCATTGAGATGTTGCCAACTTTTTGGCACCTCTCACAGCTTTTCACAAACGTTTCAACATCCTTGTGTAACGTTGGCCAATAGAAACCTGCGGTGGCAACCTTAGCAGCAGTGTTCATTATACCATGGTGGCCGCCACACGCGTAGGAATGACAATGAGTTAGGATTTTTGGAAATTCTTCTTCAGTGACGCAGCGGCGGATTATGCCGTCTGCGCAAGCATGAAATAAGTAGGGATCGTCCCAAAAGAAGTTCCCGACTTTACCAAAGAAAGCCTTTTTCATGGCCCTTGATTCGAACTCTGGAAGTTCTCCACAAGCTAAATAATTCGCAATATCTGCGAACCAAGGGGCTTTCCCAACTACTATTGCTGTCATTAGGGTTTCTTCGACCATTTCGTCATGGATAGGTACGGCGTCGTTATTAAGCTCGGGTAGCCTAGACAAATGGTCAGCTACCACATTTTCGCTACCTTTCCTATCCCTCAACTCAAAGTCAAACTCCTGTAATAGGAGCACCCAACGGATCAACCTCGGCTTAGCATCTCTCTTGGTCATTAAAAACTTCAGAGCCGAGTGATCAGTGAATACTACAACTTTTGAACAGATGAGATATTGGCGCAGTCTCTCAAAAGCATAGACGACTGCTAGCATTTCTTTTTCAGTTGTAGTGTAGTTGCGTTGTGCATGGTCCAGTGTTTTACTGATATAACATATAACATGGTGCTTTCCCTCCTTTTTCTGCCCAAGGACAGCACCAACAGAAATATCACTGGCATCGCACATCAATTCAAATGGCAAACTCCAATCCGGAGCTTGCACGATGGGCGCAGAAATTAGAGCCTCTTTTAGCCTGTTAAAGGCATTCATACACCTCTCATCAAAGTGAAATTCAACATCTTTCTGAAGAAGTTCATTCAAGGGTTTTGCTAGAGTCGAAAATCTTAGGATGAGACGCCTATAGAATCCTGCGTGTCCAAGAAAGGATCGTACTCCTGTAACTGAGGTAGGTACAGGAAGATTCCTTATCACGTCAATTTTGGCAGGATCCACCTCTATGCCTTTGTAAGACACTTTGTGGCCTAGGACGATGCCTTCTTGAACTAAAAAGTGACATTTCTCCCAATTTAGTACAAGATTCGTTTCTTGACACCTTAATAGTACTTTCTCAAGATGTGTCAAGCACGTGTCAAGAGAGGACCCTCCAACAGAAAAATCATCCATGAACACTTCCATAAAGTCCTCTAACATATCGGCGAATATAGCCGACATGCACCTCTGGAAGGTGGATGGAGCATTGCATAAACCGAAGGGCATTCTCCTGTAGGCAAAAGTCCCAAAAGGGCAGGTGAAAGTTGTTTTCTGTTGGTCCTCGGGGTGGATCGGGATTTGAAAGAAACCCGAGTAACCATCTAGAAAACAATAGTACCTGTGCCTGGCAAGTCTTTCAAGCATCTCATCGATGAAGGGTAAGGGAAAGTGATCTTTTCTGGTTGCTTTATTGAGTTTGCGATAGTCAATGCAAACTCGCCATCCCGTGGTGGCTCTTGTGGGGATCATCTCTCCTCGGTCATTTTCGACGATGGTTATTCCTCCCTTTTTAGGAACAACATGAACTGGGCTAACCCATCTACTATCTGAAATTGAGTAGATGATGCCGGCCTGGAGGAGTTTGAGGATTTCATCCTTAACAACCTCTTTCATGTTGGGATTGAGCCGTCTTTGAGGCTCAATGGAGGAAAATTGTTCATCATCAAGATGAATCCGGTGCATAACAAGGGATGGACTAATCCCTTTTAAATCACCTAGTGAATACCCTATGACATCTCGATATTTCCTTAATAAAACAAGTAATTTTTCCAAAGAAATGTCATCGAGTTCAGAATTCACTATGACCGGGCTTCCTTCATCTTCATCGAGATAGGCATACTTTAAGCTGGGAGGTAGAGGTTTTAAAGTCACTTTGGGGAAAGATTTAGGACCTTCCCTTTTATGCGTAATACTTTCCTCTACCTCGTAAAGATGCTCATATTCTGCTTCTTTTTCAGAATCCTGGGCCGTATCTAACCGGCCTTCCAACAGCTCATTTATAGTAGGGGTATCCTCATCAATCATATGACACCCAACCTCTACTTCCTTGTCCTCACAACTAACCTCACTCTCCCTTTCACCTTCTTCAAGGCGACAGATCTGCTCAACCATAGGCTTCTTTAAAAGGGGAGAGATTTTGAAAACTACCTTTACTTGGGCAACTTCTACCGTTATGGTATCATCATGGCAATTAATAACTGCCCGAAGCGTTTTCAGAACGGCTCTGCCCAAGATAAGTGGAGTATAAGGGTCCTCTTCCATTTCCATTACCACAAAATCACAAGGGACCACTAGTTCTCCTACTTGTATAGGTATGTCGTCGAGCTCTCCACATGGCACTTTAATGCTCCTATCAGCCAGTTGGATTGTTTTCCTTGAAGGTCGGAGGGCAAAGGGGAGCTTTTTGGCGATCGATAGGGGCATAAGACTAATCGAAGCCCCTAAATCGGCGAGCGCCCCTTTAGGATCAAGGTTTCCCAACTTCACAGGGAGGTTATAAGGACCGGGATCTCGCTCTTTCATAGGCATTTTCCCTTGCAGTATAGAGCTAACTTGATGAGGGAGACTGATTACCTCTTCCTCAAGCTTTTTCTTGTTGGACAGTAAGTCTTTCAAGAACTTAGCATACTTTGGCATTTGTGCCATAGCATCGAGGAATGGGATTTTCATCTCCATCTTCTGAAGATGTTCAAGAAACTTCTTGAACTTATCATCAAGTTGCTTCTCAACTTTCCTATAGGGAAAAGGAAGCGGTGGTGCATATAACCGGTCTAACCTCTTTCTTTCCTCAGCTTTCTTCCTCCTCTCCTCCTCACTCTCTACTGGCTTCTCACTCCCTGCCTTAGCATTGATGTCCTCCCTACCACTTTCATCTTCAACCTCTGGCATTTTACCATGTTCCTCCTCTTTTTCATCATTGTGTACTCTCGTCTCATCACTCACCCGCACCAAAGGTGTATCAACCGGATATGAGGGACTGTTATACTGAGTCCCTGATCTCAGGTGGATAGCCTTAGCAGTGTGTTGGTTTGGGTTCGTTTGCTGAGGTGGAGGTTGTATAGAGGGGTTAGGTTGAGGGTGAGATGGGAATAGCGGTGGTGCAGGAGGATTAGCCATTTGGGCCAGTTGAGTTTCAAACAACTTTTGCTGAGCTTGAAGTTGCTGCATTTGTTGGATGAGGGTCTGATTAATTTGCGTCAGACTCTGGTTCTATTGAGCAAGAGTTGTTACTTGGGAGGCTAAATGGTCATTTGTTGAAGTGTGACCATGTTGTGGTTGAGGAGCCACATGATGAGGCTGACTAGGGGAAAAGGCAGGTTTGAACTATTTCTAGGTCCTTGGTGAAACCCTGGGGGTCTATACACATTGGCCCTAGGTACGTTCCCATTAGTCTGGTTCCCCTGGAAACTTTGGTTATTAAATCCACCTTGACCATTTCTGTTGTATCCCGGGTGGAAATTTCCCTGGTTTTGGTTGGAGTTAAAGGGAGGTTTGTACTGTTGGTTGTTTGGGAAAGGTTGCTGCCCATACCCTACTCCTTGGCCCTGTCCACTATAGTTAAGGGCTGCCACATGATCAGGGTTATACCCATAACCGTCATAGTTCATCACCTGCGATTCTGGGTTATACCCCCCATAGTCAACTGCAGCTACATGCTCGGAGTGCGAACCACCACAATAAGATGTATCATGGTTAGTACCCCCACATATGGCACATGCAAAGTGCTTTTCACGCATTGGGGGGTTGTTCGAACTACCGGCTAGGCTTAGTTTGGACAACTTTTTATCAATAACGACTTCTATTTTGGCGCTAATGTTGTCCAAGTTAGTTGTGTCTAGCATCCCTCTAGGTAATCCCTGACTCCTAGTTCCTCCCCAAGCACTATTCTTAGCAACTTCCTCTATTCTGGCCTTTACCTGGGTGCAAGGAATTTTGGAAAGCTGGCCACCTACAGCTGAGTCTAGAAGTGCTTTGGTGGAGTCATTAAGACCATCGTAAAAGAATGTGTTGAGATGGTTCTCCCCATACTCATGGTGGGGACATGCTCCAATCATTCTTTTAAACCTACTCCATGTAGCACTAAGGTTCTCATCATCCTCTTGGGTGAATGACGCAATTTTCTTACGCCAATCCTGCGTTCGAACCGTAGGATAGAACCTTTCTAGAAATGCGGTTTTTAGTTGAGCCCAATTGACAATTGAATTGGGTTCTAAGCATTTATACCAATCCTTGGCATCTCCCGCTAGACTCAGATGGAAAAGGTGCATTCGCACATAATCAGGGCTATTAGGACAAGGAGGGATAAGTCCACAAATATCTGAGAATGCCTCTAGGTGTTGAAGAAGACATTCATTTCTTAAGCCACTGAATGGTGTTTCCTTAACCATTCTTGTGAACTGAGGATGAATTTGGTAAGGTGTAGTAGCAACAGGAAGTACTACACCCCCTTGGAACTCTTGTGAGCCAGGAGTTCCGAATTGGCCAAACAATTGATGTTCTTCGGCCATTATGGATATGGTAGGGTTTTGGACAGATTGTGAGGTATACTTTGAAGAGCGTTGTCTAGTAACACGTTGGATTTCAGGATTTAAGGGTGTAATTGGTTGGTTTGACCTACGCGTGCTATGGGGCATGCAAACACCTAAGTCAAAGACAACCACACACAGAAATGGAAACAAAAAAATGGAAATAAAATAAATAAGGTTATGCTAAAACAAGTTAAGTCTAAATATTACGCCTTGTCCCCGGCAACGGCGCCATTTTTGATAACCGGTTTTCTAGGTCGTTAACTAAAAGACAGGTTATGCAAACAATATTTATTCCAACCTACAACTATACGAGTATAGCGGAGTAGGGGGTCGAACCACGAAGACAAGGTATATCAAGACTTTGACTTTTAACACAACCGGACTATTTGGGGTTGGAAATTCAGTTAAAACTAATAGGTGGAAAATAGATGACGACAAATCACGAAGTAAAGCAAGTAGAGAAAAACGGGGACAAGATTGGATTCACCCTAGGAATGAAGCTTTAAACCGAACATGATAGATTACAGAAAATCTGTTAATAACTAGCATGGATACCCGAGAACACGAGAGGAAGTTGGTGACCCTATAGATCACACGAACAACCTATAATCGCCCTATGTCTCCAAAGGAGTGGCAGGACAAGATTCGCATCGGAATCCGAAACTATTTATTAACATCATTTCTACAATCTTAAGCAATAAAGATCATAGCTTTCCTAGGGTTTTACCAATCAAAACCCCTAAAAGAATTACTCACTCATATTCATGCTTAAAAACATAAAGATATTAAAAGATACAGCAGAAACGAACGTGGAATGAAATCGAGAATGAAAACAAAATCAGAATTAATAAACGATAAACTTAGAACTAAACATGCAATGAAATAAAGCAATGGATTAAGATTAAAGGAAGGAATTAAACTTACAAAAGCTTCAAATTGAAATCCACGAAATGAATCCGAACTACAAAGCGTTGAAGAAAAACTGAAAATTGAAAGCTAAAACTAAAAGAATTTGGAGGCTAAGAAATCTAAAAGTGCATAAAAGTATTTTACCTAGCTCCCCCCTCTCCTCATCAGAGGAAGGGGGTATTTATAACAAAATAAGAAAAACCTACGAAAAACCCTAAAGTGCATAGGAGCCGGCCCTAAAAAGAAGTAGTTGATCCGGAGGAAAACACTGTCATTCGCCCGAATCTATGTATCATTCGGCCGAATGTAATCCCATTCGCCCGAATTGTCTTCCATTCGCCCATTCCAGAGGCTTCGGGGAATCGATCTCTGTCAAGCATTCGCCCGAATGTATAGTCTGATTCGGCCGAATGGAAGCTCATTCGCCCGAATGAGTTCCATTCGGCCTTTCCAGTAGAAAGGCTCGAGAACTCTGAAACTGCCTCTCATTCGACCGAATGAGTCTCAGATTCGGTCGAATCTGCAGCCATTCGGTCGAATGTCTCTCAGATTCGGTCGAATCTGAGAGCATTCTTCCCTCTTTTCACTTCCCTCTTTTCTGAACTCCGTGAAATCTTCATCGATGACTTCAAACGCTTGCCCAAGCTAAGATATGTGTGTCAAAGGCTCGAATGTATCGCCTTTCACCTTGAAATCATCAAAATTGCCTGAAATAAACTTAAGACAACTTGAAAACAAGATCAAGGTAAAATCAAGCATAATATACATAAAACCATTACAAAACTACGAGACTTGACACTAAAATGAGTTAATAAATGTGCTCTAAAACGAGCACATCAGACCCTCTTGGGTTTCTAACTTGTTAACAGAGGATAAATCATAGGATGTAAGAAAAATTTGGAACTATTTCCTAGAGACCAGGCGATGGCTATTCTTTTTACACATATTCCTAAGTTTAAGGAGGAGGATTCCATTAGTTGGGGATTTACAAAGAATGGAGATTTTACGGTCAAATCTTCTTCATATTCGTGATTAGACCATAGTACTTTTACCCTTTGTATGTCTCTATTTCGTGTACTTCTCACTTTTTGGTCCAAGATCTTGACTGGTCTTTCTTCATAGGTTAAGGACTCGTCCAATTGAATAGCCTCCGGTTGTAGAACATGGGTTTCGCTTGGCACGTATTTCTTCAGCTGAGAGATATGAAAGACATCGTGCATTTTTCTCAAACTCCATCAGTAAGGCCAGCTTATAGGCGGTGTTTCCTACACGTTGCAGAATTTCATATAGCCCCACATATTTGGCACTAAGCTTTCCAATCTTACCAAAACTCATTACGCCTGTAGTAGGAGAGACTTTCAAAAAGACTTTATCACCTACATTGAATTTATCTTTCCTTCTTTTTGAGTCGGCATAGCTCTTTTACCTATCCTGTGCTGTTTTGATCCTTGACTGAATCACTTTGACTTTACTCACCATGTCTTCTATATATTCAGTCCTCAAAGTCATGTGTTCTCCAATATCATTCCAACACACCGGGCTTCTACATTTCCATCCATAGAGTGCTTCAAACAGTGTCATCCTAATACTAGCATGATAACTGTTATTGTATGAGAATTCTATCAAATCCAATTGGTCTTCCCAAGTACCCTGAAAATCTATCGCACGAGCTCTCAACATATCTTCCATAGTCTGATTCGTCCTCTCTATCTGCCCATCAGTTGTCGGGGTGAAAGGTTATACTTATTTTCAAGGTACACTAGTAGAGAAATGTCTATTTGCGGTTTTTTAGCTTTAAATATTTTAAAAAAAATAGCATTATTTGCTGCGGGTTTTTGGAAAATCCGCAGCAAATAATAGATATATTTGTTGCGGTTTTACTAATAACCGCAGCATTTAATTGATTTTTTTATTTTTTTTATTCTGAAATTTATATGTGCTGTAGTTTTCTAATATAACCACAACACATATAAATTAATTGATGCGGTTTTTCCAAAAAACTGTAGCAATTGATGGTTTCGAGAACAAAGAAAAATTAATAGGTCATTTTATGTGTTAATTTACATACATATAAAATTATATTATTAATAATTAATATCTCTCAAAATTATTATATTTGCAAATTTAATTGTTATATACTATTACAACACAACACATTTAATCAAGAACCTAATCTCATCTAAGCTAAGAATATCATGCATAATGTGTTAAATAATATGTCATAAAAGATAAGAAAAGCTAAGAAATGATCAAACGTGAAGCATATAAATCAAAAATTCTATTATGACCACTCGTTTTGGCACGCAAATTTGCGATCTACAAATTTTACACTCAAAATAAACAACCAATTAATTCTTCATAGATTTCGGGTGCTATTCCGAGGTTTCGGAAAGTTTGGAGAGGTATATCTCTTAGCCCGGTAGTCCGAATGGTGTAATTTTTTTTTGAAACCCCCTATTTTTAGAGGTACTACACAACTATATTACCATTTAGCAGCCTCAATGATATTTGAGATATTAAAAAAACTTTGAGAAGCCATAAAATTGGCTATGGGACTCCGAATGGGGCTTATAATATATCTAACTTGTGTATTTTTTTGAGATCTACAGGGGGCAAATCATCCTTTGGGGGATTTGACCACTTATTTTCTCCAAAAAATGACTCTAATCCCTTATAATCCATGAAATTCGATTTTTAAGGGTTATTCCTTCATAAACACAACATATAACATGAAGATCTGAACATATAAGAGTTTTTCATCTTCACATTTATCTATTAAAAAATTATGAAAAAAGAAAGTTTTAAAAATATATACTAGGATTCAAGGCATATACAAACCGTTAGATTTTGAACTTTAGAGTATGTAGACTTCTTCAAAATGGGAGACATGAGTAAGCTTCAAAACGCTTCACTACGCCATATCCATGGAGGCACAAGTGGGAGAGAGGAGTAGGTTTCAATTGCGTGAGGAAGAAAGTTAGGTAGTGGGTGTTATAAGGTTAGGGCTAGAGACGAAAAAGGGGATGTTAAGTTATGGGGTTAGGGCTAGCTAGAGAAGACGAAGGTTAGTAGAGTTAGGTTTTTCTTCATGCGCTGAAGTGTTGAGAGTTTGGGGAAGCCTTTTCGTGTTTTAAAATGGTCTGGAAAAGAGTAGGCTGAGTTTATATATTAATGAACAAATGTTGCGGTTATTTAAATAACCGTAGCAATTATAACCAAAAGTGTAGCAGTTATTTAATAAACCACAGCACTTGTTAAATAATATATTAACATTTTCTAGGCCATGAATATTTTCTGCGGTTATTTAAAAAACCGCAGCACTTATAACACAAGTGTTGCGGTTATTTAAATAACCGTAACATTTAGTTATTAATATATTTACATTTTCCAGACCATTAATAAATGTTGTGGTTATTTAAATAACTGCAGCACTTATGACCATGATATTTTTCCAGAATACTTTTTTCCATGGGCATTTCATGACGGAAATAAATGCTGCGGTTTTTTTTAGTAACCGCGACACTTATAACCACAGGTGCTGCGGTTCTTTAAAAAATCGCAGCATTCGTAATAAATGTTGCAATTTTTAAATAACCGCAGCACTTGTGGTTATAAGTGCTGCGGTTATTTAAATAACCGCAGCTTTTAGGTTCATGTGCTTCGAAATGTATTTAACCGCAGCAATTGAGACGAAGCAATTGAAGTGTTTTCTACTAGTGGTAGTCCCTAGGTTATCTTGTACCTTTTGCCAAAACTTAGACAAGAATATCAAATCTCTGTCTGACACTATATCCTTAGGAACTCCATGCAAACAGACTACATTTTTTACATATGCCTTTGCTAGTTGCTTTTTCTTCCAAGTCTCCTTAATTGCTATGAATACAGCTAATTTGGTGAGTCTATCCACAATCACCCAAATTGTGTCATTTCCTGTTCTAGTCTTTGGCAAACCAGCCACAAAGTCCATGGAAATTGAATCCCATTTCCATCCTGGTATTTCTAGAGGTTGCATCTTCCCCATGGCTCTTTTATGGTTTATTTTTACCTTCTAACACGTCAGACACCTAGACACATACTCCGCTATCTCTCTTTTCATATTCGGCCACCAATATATCTGCTTCAAATCTTTATACAACTTATCACCCCCAGGGTGCATTGAATAAGGAGTATTATGGCTCTCATCCATGATCTTTCTTTGACTTCTTCATAGTTATGCGGTACACACCATCTCCCTTTAAATCTCAAACTACCCTCTTCATGAGTTTGAAAATCTGATTCTACCCCAGTAATCACCTTATCTATAATCTTATTTCAGGATTCTTCTTTATCTTGCATTTCCTTTATTTCTTCAAAAATAGATAATTTTAGGGATAAAGCATTCAAGAGGTTTTCTAACTTCCCGTGGTTCATAACTTCAAGACTCAACTTTTTCATTTCCTCACACAACTCATCGGTCACCACTAAGGCATTAATATTATGACTCGATTTTCTACTGAGAGCATCTGCAACCACATTTGCTATTCCTTCATGATATTGGATATGTAAATCATAGTCTTTAATTAGTTCTAGCCAACAATGTTGTCGCATGTTTAAGTCTTTTTGAGTGAAGATGTACTTGAGGCTCTTATGATCTGTGAAAATCTTGCAAGTGACGCCATACAAATAATGTCTCCAAATTTTCAAAGCAAACATAATTGCGGCAAGTTCTAAGTCATGAGTAGGATAATTGGCTTCATACGGCTTTAATTGGTGTGACACATAAGCAATAACCTTCCCATTATGTTGCAGTACGCATCCCATCCCATGCTTCGAGGCATCGCTGTATACCTCAAATCCTTCGTTTTCGTCGGGCAATGTTAGCATTGGTGCGGTAGTCAACCGCTCTTTGAGGGTTTGAAAAGCCAATTCGCACCTTTCATCCCACAAAAATTTAGTGTCCTTTTTCATCAGGGTGGTCATAGGTCGGGCTATTTTGGAAATAGTCCCTGACAAATCTCTTGTAATACCTCGTCAAACCCAAGAAACTCTTAATGTCAATCACGTTTTTTGGAGTGGGCCATTCGTTAACAGCTTTAATCTTCGCAGGGTCTACCAATACACCTTCCTTGGAAATGTAATGCCCCAAGAATGCTACTTTCTCTAACCAAAACTCACATTTGGAAAACTTCTCATACAATTCATTACTCCTAAGGGTTTCCAAAATGATTCTCAGGTCTTTGGCTTGATCCTCCTTATTCCTTAATTATACTAAATTATCATCAATGAATACTACTATAAATTTGTTTAGGTATTCGTGGAATACTCGGTTCATTAGATCCATAAAGATAGCGGGTGCATTGGTTAGCCCAAATAGCATAACTGTAAACTCATAGTGCCCATAACAAGTTCTAAATGCGGTCTTTGAGATGTCCTTATCAGAGATTTTCGATTGATGGTACCCCGATCTTAAATCAATTTTCGAGAATATACTAGCTCCCTTCAACTGGTCAAATAGGTCTTCTATTATGGGTAATGAGTACTTATTCTTCACAATCACATTATTTAGCTCTCTATAATCAATGCATAACATCATGCTTCCATCTTTCTTCTTTACAAAGAGCATAGGAGCTCCCTAGGGTGATACACTAGGTTTGATAAACCCCTTGTCTAACAGCTCTTGTAACTAGGTCTTTAACTCTACTAACTCAGCCGATACCATTCTGTAAGGTGCCTTAGAAATAGGTGCAGCTCTCAGGATTAGATCTATGGTGAACTCGACCTCTTTACTAGGTGGAATTCTTGAAACTTAATTTGGGAAAATATGTGAAAACTCATTTACTATGGGAATGTCTTCTATTCTCCTGCATTCTTCCTACTCAAATCTTAGACATTGCAAAGGTATATTAGGCATCCCTTGGCGGATAACTTTCTCATTTCCATTGCCGAAATTAATCCATATCCTTTAGGTTTCCCAAATCGTCTATAGGACACATTTTTTCCTAAAGGACTTCTCAAGTGTACTTTCTGCATTTCACAATCTATCTTAGCCTTGTACAGACTTAGCCAATCCATCCCTAGTATTACATCTAAGCCTCCCAAGTCAAATTCTATGAGGTCAGATGGGAAAATAGTTTCCTTAATCTTCAAAGATAAATTCTTATGGAGCCTGGTGCAAGAAAGTACCATACCCGTAGGTAAGCAAACAGATAACTCAATAGGACTCGACTCAGATAAATTTAGTTTACTATAGATGCAGAAATAAAGGAATAGGTTACACCAGAATCAAATAACACTAGTGGAAAAAACCACATATGCTCCGGTTTTTTGAAGGCTTTATGCTCCGGTTTTGGCCCGAAGTAGATTTAACCGGAGCATATTGCAAATATCTTTATGCTCCGGTTTGAACCGGAGCATAATGGAAACTTTATGCTCCGGTTCTTGGAAAACCGGAGCATATAGTCTCCTTTTTAAAAAAAAAAATTAGACTTTATGCTCCGGTTCTTGGAAAACCGGAGCATATAATAGCATTTTATGCTCCGGTTTTCCAAAAAACCCGAGCAGAAAGTCTTTTTTTTTTTTTTTTTTTTTTTTTTTTTTTTTTTGGCAAATGCTAATTATTGTTACTGGAAATATTATTCAATGCGAATATTAGAACAAAGCAAGCTCAAAGGATTTCAATACTCTTTATATAAAACTAAGATTCAAATATAATTGTACATGATATCCTGCCCAATAACTTCCTACAATATCATGACATGATTCCAGTTCTAATTCTATTCTATACAAAACACATCAGTGCCCTCATCACCACTATACAATATAGGGATTAGAGATCTCCAAATTTAGCTCCATTCAGCAGTAGTTTATCTGTACCAAGTATAGAGACACAGCTGTAAGATTGTAGCTGTAAGATTGTAGCTGTCACGAAATTTCAGCAAGGTCTATGGCTTCGATTGTTTCAGCATTTACAGACGAACACACAGGGTCTCAGTGGGTAGTAGTCCTGTAGGGCTGCAAGCCTGTGACATGAAAATGTATGCTATATCTTGAAGACCTATTTCTTCTGTACTGCTTGCTTTACAAGTTCAAGTGATTCCCTAAGATGCAGAACCTGCTGAAACATCAATTGCAGTTGCCACTCTTAAGTTGCATGTTCAAAAAAAGAAAGAGAACCTTCATTCTGATTCATTATCATTCCATCTTGATTTTACACCAAGAGTAAAACGATCAAAACATGATTAATCAAAGGGCAACCTAATTAAATAGACTAGATTAATTTGTGAGTGCGAGGACTCTGCGACAGGGCAGGTCACTAGTGTTTTTTCCTCAATTTTGCAGATTTTTCAGTTCTCAACTTCACTCTAGGGGACCCTGTTGCTTGCACAGCTTGAGAATCTTGAGGCTTGCACAGCAGAAACTTCTTGTTTGAACCAACCTGCTGGCAAACCTGCTTCAGCATCTTCTTACCTCTCATCCATTTCAGCAATATCTTCATGTGTGTTTTGCTGTTTATTCCACCGATGCCAGCTTCCTACAACAATTTTACCATTAGATATTGGGAGCCTACACAGCAAGTCTGGAAATACTACTCCAAATCATTTTGCAACTAACATATTTAAGCCACTTTGGATCTCTAGTCAAACGAAACATTCTAGTTCCATAAAAATTCTATAGCGAAATGATATTACATATGATGCATCAAACTACATACTTGTGGGTGTCCATAAACACAGGGAGCAATGAGAGTCAAGGAATTATACCTTTAATTTAGGTTATATTTCAGTCGCAGAGTCATTAACTTCAAGTTCAGGACATATTCAGCCTGTGAACCTTAGTTTAGTATGCACTGCATAATTACATATAAAATGCAGTCAGATTAAATCTAGTTCATGTGGTCTTTCTAGGCTTAGTTTATTATGTATAGAATAATAAGAACATGATGACCATTAAACTGTCAGAGAATCAGAGTGGCAAACAATTGAACATGCAATCAACTGGCATATATATATATGACAGAAAAGATTGATATAAAGCATGCATCATTATACAAGCCGAGATAACATGATGAAGCACTTTATCATGACTGCATACAGTGATAGATCATATTCTAACCTTACACTGCTTTCCCAGCATTCAGCAAGTTGAGTTACAATTGGCCATATTTAATTAGGGGTTATTTTTACAGATTGAATCACATTGCATGTGTTGATTTTGTTCCTATACCATAAGTCAGCAATAGCATCCTCTGCATCCCTTCTAATTCCAGGATATGAACAGCGAAATTGCATGCCCAAAATATGCAAAATATGCATGCCCAAAATATGCATGCTCTTTTCCAATTACACAGTTAATCTTTACTTGGATGCTATCGATATCATTAAGAATGAGATTGACGAGTGAAGTCAGTGATACTGTAAAAGAGAAAACCCAGACAGACCATTATACTCAGCAGATATCTGGTTATGTGCCATTTTTAGACTCGCTATTATTCCATTTTTAGACTGCAAATATCTGGTTATGTGCCAAATCACTCCAAATACGCAATCTGTTTAAAGAAATGTATCTGAAGAAACAACATCAACTTAAAAATCCATAGGATTTGTAAAAGAACGACAGCATAACAAAGATGTGAGATACTTGAGACACGGTCTGAACATTCGGACCCAAGCGTGCACTGTTTCAAACACCTGAACATTATCAGTAATTCTGTAAATTATATGTAATCTGTAAGAATATGCAGAATGATAATTCTCAGCTACGCGGGTACACCAACACACAAATAAACACATGTACTCAAATTGATGCGGCTTTCTTACATCTTTGTATGGATTCTAGAATCAGACACATGATTTCTGGTTTGCTTATGGGTAATCAAAGTGCAGCACCAATTAGAAGAATACAGAAAAGGTGATACTGTCATATGCAGTCTATCTCTATCATCAAAGTAAATCTCCAAAGTACACAGAGCATCAGTTATAACATAATAAATCAATCAACGCCCAATCTAGGAAGCTCGCAATATGAGCCCATGAAAGTCTCCGTTTGAGGTAATGCTATAACTCACACACTCAGCAGGAAGTTGCAAGGGGTGTAACACATAGTTAAATATGCCTTAGAAGTTAGAATCACTCAAAAATGTCCAATCTAGGAAGCTCACCATACGAGTCCATGGAAGCCCCCGATGGAGATAATACCTTAAGTCATTCACTCCAACACTCAGAAGGAAGTTATATAGGGTGTATCGTAGCACTAATATGCCTTATTCATATATACTGTTGGATGCGCTGAAAAATATTGGGTTGAGAATCTTAAGAAGATTATGACGATAATATCTGCTGAGCACAGCATAATTGAGTGAGAGCATAACACACAAATGCAACCCCAATTTTTAGCAATAACCAGAATTTTCAGCAACAACAAGCATACATAATTTCAAGGGAAAACATGCATACAGAATTTTCACCAAATTAAATATGGGAATTGAATAATCGAACTAACCTTTTAGAAGTCTATTCCAATTCACAAAGAGATTCCAAGCAATTCTCGAGTTCTTTCGCAGAGATTATTGGTGAATGCGGTTAATCCAATCCTAGCAATCCTCGAGTTCTTTCGCGTGGGGAAGTTGAGATGGTGGATGAGAGTAATAGGTATTGTGCGCTGCTGTGTGAATGCGGTTGATGGTCGTGGGTAGTGGCTGCTGTATGCGTGCGGTTGAGAGTACGTCGTGGGTAGTGGCTGCTGTGGCTGCTGCGTGAATATGCGAAAGGTTTCAGAATTGAGAGTATGTATTTGAGCGTGAGAATGAGAGTAGTATTTGTGACCTAAAACATGCGGGAGATACTTTATGCTGCGGTTTAAAGGCCCGGAGTAGATTAGGTTTTTATGCTCCGGTTTTTATGCAACCGGAGTATATAACAGTTTTATGCTTCGGTTATAGAAAGCCCGGAGCATAAAGTGTATTTTATGTAAATTCCGTAAAACTTATGCTTCGTTTGTAAAAGAACCGGAGCATATACAATGTAGTAGATGTCATTTTTTCCACTAGTGTAAGGTTTTCATAGCAATTGAGTTAATATAGAATGTACCAGTGACTACATCTGAGAATCTCTCAACCTCCTTCCTGCCCATTACATACAGGCACCCGGAATTGTTGATGTTGTCCTGACCGGAATGGTTGTTGTTGTTAAAGTTGTTGATGTCATTGTTGTTGTTGTTAGAATTGTTGGGATTGTTACCGTTACCATTCCCACCATTGTAGGGTTTCCCATTCTAATTACCCGGCCTATTATTCTCACACCTTGGTCAAACATGGAGTTAACTCTCTAATGATTGCATGTACCATTCCCTTCACCTTTGTTCTTCGAATAACACTCGTACTCCCTATGACCCTTCTTGTGGCAGTACCGACATGTTACCAGATTTCCATCACAGTCCTTCCCAGGGTGGTTCCTTTTGCATCTCATACAGTAGTACCTTCTATCTCCATTTCCTTGGCTTACAGTGTTACCAAACTCCCGGTTTCTATTTTCAATCAAATTCTCATTCCTAAGCCTCTTCGAGTTATTATGGTTGTTCCCATGGTGCCCAAAATATTTTCTTTTATCCCTAGCATGGATACCTTTAGTGTAACATTCAACCCATATAAGTGAGTTGCTCTCTCATAGACCTTATCTAGAGTTTTGAACACTTTTCCTCCCAATCTAGAGTTGCCTAGTTAGCCCTTGCTCAAATCTTTGGGCCTTCAACTCTTCAGTGGGAACTACCTCAGAAGAAAACCTAGCTAGAGTGGTGAACTTGTGGTAGTAATCTACAATGGTCATGTTACCCATTTGAAGGTTGATAAATTCCTGAGCTTTTTGCTTTCTCAGGTAAGGAGGGTAAAAATTTCTCTTAAAGCTATTTTAAAAGTTTCCCACCCAAAGTCAAGTTGGGCTTTCAACCTAGCAGCATTGTCTCTCCACCATCTGTCTGCTTCATCTTTTAAATACATGGAAGCTTGATCTACCCTCATATCCTCAGCACAATTCATCGCAATGAATACTTTATCAAATTCTCGCTTCCAATTTTCTAAAAAGGTAGGGTCAGCTCCCCCTTTGAAAATAGATGGTTTCACCTGAGCTAGTTTCTAAAACATTTTAGCGTGAGGGTCAGGCATTTTCCCACGATTTTGGTTCAATTGCTCAGTAAGGGTACGGATGGCCTCAGCCAATGCAGCATCGTTTCTTGCCATAGTACTTCTACGCCTGAAGGGTATATTAAACTAATTCAAGTTCCACTTTTATATACAACTACTTAACGCAAAACCTCATTCCATAATCACATTCCAATCAACTAAATAATTTAGACAACCAAATAAGTGAAAACACATTGAGCAATCAAAATAACTAAAACCGGTTCCCTCCCCGCTCTCACTCAAATAATAAGAAAGCGAGTTAAATCTCAAAGGTTGGTTGTCATTAGTTTCTTAAACAAATTAAGACTAATTAGGTAATTCAATATAAGATCAATAACTAGATATAATAATATTAAATAACTTAAATAATATAGGATAACACGCTAATACAGTTTACAAAATGTAATACTTTTCTCCATTCATTTATATCGTACAATAACCTAATATAATGAAATATTTATTGTAATCCTAACTACCTACCTAGATTTCTAAAACATATTAAGATATTTAAGGAACTACATTCGATTTGTGGTCCTTCTTCTCATTAATCTTCTAATTTAAAGTCGGGATCCTTTTCATCCTCCGAGTCTTCAATAATACTAGCGTTGTATGTAGGCTCCCTGTTCCTAGTGGCCCTTTTTCCAGCATGAGGGTCCATTGGTTCCACCTCCATCCATTCTAAATCATCCTCATCAGAATCGAAATCTAGGATGTACTGGTGGAAAATTCTTTTATACGTTTTCAACTTATCTTTCTTCCTAGCTGTTTTGAATTCGAACCAATCTTGGTACATTTCTTTTGATTGGTCCTTCTTTGGGCATAGAATATCCTCCATTATTTTTATGAGGTTTCCAATGATTGATTTCGGGCCCTGATTAGTCTCACGGATGGACTCGGTATTCATCTCTCTACGTTATCCTAACAAAACAAAGCAATTAAGCCAAGCACATATGAAAATATAAGAGAACTAATGCATAAGAACCACACATAAAAGAGAATGTTAACTATATGTATGCCTTCTTAACTACCCCAAATCTCACTCATTTTCGAACATTTGAGACTTAACGAATTTAAATAATTAAATAAATAAATAAGTAAATGATTTTTTTAAAAATAATAATAATAATAATTTATTAGTAATGATAAAAAATATAATTTATTGGTAATATTAAAACTAATACTCATACTATTTGATCCGTAAATCATTTCCAAAACGTTTAAAAGTTTAGGCGCCTAATAAAATCATTTATGGCATAACAAAATCTAACCTAAAGCTCCCAGATACCACTTTGTAACACCCTGATAATTCCCATTTCCGAAAACCAAACCTTTAGGAACTACCGATGTACTACTGTCAAACGTTAAGGCTATAAAACATAGTTTTGCAGCGGAAAACCAAAAGACTTTTGAAATAACATTAAACGTAAATCAACTCCTAATATAACAAACTGGAACCTCAACGGCCCTTACTGCAATGTACCAAATAACGTTCACCTCTAATCCAAACCCAACAGTTTAAAACCGAATCAAACAAACATAATTTATTCTGAAATCTAAATTAAAATAACGTTCCTCTCAAACCCACCCATGCATGAATGCTCGTTTAGATACCTGTTAATAATCTGCTCCATAATAATACAAATGTAAGTATTGGATCATCACAGTGTCATTTATAGGCAAAAGCCATGACCAAAAACACACAAGGCACGTAATCAGCAAGCTGAGTACATACAAACTACAAAGAATAATAGTTGAACTGATAATTAAATAAGAATAATTATAAAATGTAAGAACGTATCATGCAACATTTTACTCAACTGACACGATAAATTGATTAATGATTTGGATTAAGCCATAGACTAAGTTGTCCCTCCCATGTCCTGATTAGGACATCAAATGATTAAATAACCCATGCACTCCCGTCAAAGAGAATCAAAATACAATATAAAAATTCAGATGGTAAACAGGCGCAACTCCGTCACCATAGCTAGATGAGATCTCAACTAACCCCAATTTTAAGTTTAAAACTTTATAAAAGAGAGACTCGTAGATCACACGGCCTCCAATAAAAGCCACAGATAATACCCCGTGAAACTTCAACCCCTGATTGTCAATACTCTAGACGTGCACTAGCCTAGAGTTTTATTGATTATCCTCTTTCTCTTTACGTGATTTACTGCTTAACTTAGCGTACACAATCACCACAACACGCACATGCAAACATTACAGTTACACAATCGATTTATGTTATACTGTAGTTTTTAACCTTTTAATTTCGATCTCAACTGTTAAACCTGTTGAACAAAGTCAACTACCTTCGTCATTAAAACTTGATAAAATTCACCTTTACTCCAATCATACTATCAGTAATGAAGGAGTAATAATAAACAACCTCATGGATTAATTAACAATTAATAACAATTTAATAAATCACGATTTCTCACAAATAATACCAAAACATGCCCCTAATATAGAGAACATGAATTCTTACAAATGGAGAACCAAACAATCTCATTCAAAGGGTTCCCTAAACATGATACTAAGTTTTTATTTCACCCTAAATCATGCTTCTAATTAAAGGTAATATTTTCCGTAATTTGTACGTACTTGGAGTAAAATACACGGGTATCCACTTTCTCTAATTTCAAGCACCTTTTGCAAATTGTTATCCTACACCTGATAATACAACCGAAATCAATATACTAACAACCAAATTTACAGCAACCATACTAAGTTTTCTAAGGCTATTGACATACATTACATTGTCGACAGACCTTTACAAAGTACCCCACATACCGTAACATAAAAGCTTACAAAAGTCCACCACATGAACCCCAATATTGCACTATGTCATCAAAACATCGTAATGAAATATAACAATGCTGCACCAGACTTGGAGAGCTCGATTCCAGAATAATGCCAAGTTACCTACTGGCGGCCTAGAGCTGCAAGCTTCATTTATAGAATTGCGACAGACTCACTTGCCCAATAGTCAACTCTAGAAGCAAAACTACATGATCTTATCCAACCGTTTCATTCAAAACAAATGAATCCACAAATTCTCCTTCAAAATAGCAGGAAAATAACATCCCTAACTAAACTCACCTAATTAATGAAACAGACCACCTAACAAAATTATGGGAACAACACATAAGCAAAATGACATGACTTTGGACTTTAAACTATGGTTTAGAAATAAGGCCACCACTGCGCAACATTTGTACTCCCATATATATCAAAACTACAATATTCCATCACCTTATTGCTCCCACTCATATCGCAAGTCCTCGTTACCATTCTCGGCTAACCCGATAATTTCAAGTTTATGCACAATCTGATTAAATAAACCACTTCCCACATACCAATATTCTAACTCAACACTTTTAACCCATAAAATAAAGTATATATACAATAACATACAGTAAACCCCAAATGTTTGAACAATCATATTAATTCAAATAAAGAGATTGCAAAATATATACAAATTCATTAAACTAATGATTATAAACACTTTAACATCTAATAACTCATTAGAAACAATCAAAATAATCATTGAAACAACCCCCAAAAATTGTGAATTCTAGGCATAAAATAAAAAAAAAAGAAAGGAAGGGAGGAGAAAGGGGACCGACTGAAGTAGCCGACTGCGGTGGCTGGTGGGGTTGCAGGCGAGGCGACAGAGGTTGGTGGTGGGGCAGGCGAGCTAGGGCAGTAGGCGGCAAGGACCGACTGGGCTAGCTCCACGGGATTGTAGCAGGGGGTAACGGGGTGGGGGAAGTTCCACGGGTGGGGTTTTTTTTCTTTGTTTTATGGGGCGGCTCTACGGGGTTGGGGTTTTATTTTCTTTTGTTTTTGTTTGTGTTTGTGTTTTGTGGGTAAAGAGAGTTTAGTTTTAGTTAGTAGGATAGAGTTTTGGGTAGTATAAAATTTTGAGTAGGATAGAATTTTGGTAGTTTAGGCTTAGTGGGTTACTTAGGAAAATAAATAAATAATAACAAAAAATAATTTATAGAATTTCGGGGGATTACAGCCACCGCGTGTTACTATACTCGTCTCTCCTAGCTGTCGATACAAAACAGTCAATGCTACAGCACCATAAGCATAACTCCCCAAGTCACGTATGGATTCAAGTCTGAGCTCACGTAGAAACTGAGGCCTCCTCATCTTCTGACCATTCTAGTCCCCGAACAATGTAGACCCAAACATTTATATTAGCCAACCAGCCTCGGAAAAGTAATCAACCCCTCAATCCGTGTCGCAACAGGTGGCAAGAATGAAAGTCATAGGGACATCTCCTTCTCCTAGTGAGTACTCGTGAACTATAGCAACGTGAACCCCATAAACTCTCTCGCCTCCTTTATCATATCATTTGGGCCAACAAGAATAAGTAGAATATGCCACACATAATGTGACAGCCATCTCGCCAAATGGGAGGTGAAACAAGCTCATGTCAAGCTGCCAACGTCCGATAAACACTGTAATCAAGGGCATGTTGAGATGGTCAAAGAGGGAATACGACAAATGAGCTAGTCTGGTAACATCGACTATAACTCTAGACTCTTGTGACATATGGTCCTCCCTCCATGCATGCAATACGCCGCAAGATTTCTTCCTGCTATGACACTTCAACACCAATGGGTGGACAGTGCACCTGAGTGCACTATGAGCATGGTGCACCCGCTCCAAAAAATATACATTACGTACATGGAAAAAAATATACATTACTGACATGTGTACTATGTACAATTTTCATGTACGTAATGTACATTTTTTTGCAGCGGGTGCACCATGAGCATGGTGCACCGGGGTGCACCTTCGAATTTGCGCTTCAGCACCCCTCTATCCACTCCCGTCCAAATCCCGTGTGCTACGTGATTCCTGTAGCTGGGAATGACACTACCATCAAGCGTCTCACCCTACATCACTCTCCGTACAAGCCAATCCTCGTCTGCAGGTATCTAGCGCTTGTGACTATTTGCTAGTGCTCGTCATCCCTAACCTAACGAACTAACCCTTGACCAAGATGGGTTGCGACAACGACCCTATTACTAACATGACATGATTTCTTCGTGAAGTGCTCGGTCAAGCTCAGTAGCGAAGTCCTCTCCACCCTGATCAATGTCATTATCGACAAAAGGACGGGAACCAAAAGCCCCCGACAAGTAAGCTCGAATGGTCGTCGGGGAAAGAAGAGTTGAACGCTTTGCCTTTGTTGCCCTCGCCCTCCTAAATATAGCGTCAACCCCTCGAGCATGTTTGTGTCGCTGCCTAGACTACTCGTTGGTGGTAATAAACTCGGGAATGGCAAGGCTCGCAATCCTCTATTCATTTCAATAACGATATAATTCGTAATAATTTCAACTAAAATATATTAAATCGATAGGTCTAATCCCATTATCCTAATTAATTTTAACTATAACTAATTCCCTATATTATCTATTTTTACATATCTATTTACTAATTACGACAAATTCATAAAATAACAACTCTTATCTTAATTATGTACCATTATTATTGTTATTTCTAACTATTATTCTTAATTATGAGTTTAACTATAATACATTTACAATAAATTCACACCGTAATAATTAATATACCATTATTTGAATACATATTCTTATTAATTATTCTTAATTATGAATTATATTTGATTCCTAAATATTAATTTTAAATATTTCTAACTATTACTCTTAATTATGAGTTAAACTTTAATAGTTCTAATTTTATATATATCTAATTACTAATTACAACAAAATTCATACATATATTCTTAACTTTATTCTTAACCATTATTCCTAACATATCTAACTATTTTCTCAATTGCCAACTTAATATTACTCTTAGTTATTATTTTTAATTAACTCTTACATTATTTTCTAAAATAATTCTTAATAATTACAAGTACTAAACGAAATAACTACACTACTGTGATTTACATTATATTCTAAAATATTTCTTAATAATTACAAGTACTAAACATATTACTAATGATTCTAACAAACTCTAACTACACTATTGAACATATTACTACTAACACTAATGATTACTAAACAAAATAATTAATAATAATTAATAGGATTAACAACACTAATTAACACTAATTAATCGACTAAATTAACATCAAGTACTTAACACATGTTGAAAAAACTAGGGTAGCCGGCCGAAAATTCATGTCGTTGTTAGGAGCTTAACACGCGCCACCATTTAAGATTTAAGAATAGATCTAAGGCTAGCCGTCTGAAATTTCAGGCTTCCCCTAAGGCCAGTCGGAAATTTCAGATAGCGAGCCCTAGGGCTAGCCTTAAATCTTGAACGATCAGCGAAGGAATAAATATTGAAAAAAACTTACCCGGGTCTCATCGTGGCTGGCTTTTTTCCGTGTTGACGACTCATGGCTTGATTCCAATGGGATTGATAGCTTCCAGCGAGATTGGTGGCGTTAATTCCTGCGAGCTTGATGGCATGATGGGGGTTATTTCCTATGAGAGGGGTGGATGTGAGTTTGAGGGAAAATGTGAATGTGAGGAAGGGGGAAGAAAGGGGTATTATATTAAATATAGAGGCGATTTGAGTATGTGACAGCTTTTAACAAGTCTCGAAATAAATAAAAAAGAAGCAACAATCCTACAGTGAAATCAAATTTTGTAACTTCCATACGTTCAATTAATCATCATAACCAATACTCATTTAACAACTCAGAAAATTGGGCATAACACTAGTTAAAATTAAATATGTATAATTTCTCATTTAACCCAGAACATCAGGCATAGCATTGTATAAAATTTAATATGTACATCAAATTATACGTATTGAAATATAACTAAAAGCAAGATCAATTCATTAAAAAAATTTATTGAATCAAAATTTAGAGGAATCAACTCCATGCCTGTAAGATGTAAAAGGAGCTTTGAGTATGTAATAAAGTTAAGGCTTTCTTTTCTATTGCTTAAAAATGGGACTGAAACAAAATACAATACAATAGCCGACTCATGACCAAAAATTGGAAATTGGAAAAAATTCATTACACAAAATATCCTAATTGGCTCTAGAACCCTATATACAGATGCACTACGTGGCCTAGGCAGTTTTCCATTAAATCCGTGCCCCTTTCTAACATGTAAATAATTGGCTCATTAGATTGAAATATTAATGAACATATTAGACAACACGCCTCATTGCCAAAAGGCACAGAATTGATAACTGCAACACCAAAATTGATCGCCCCAACAAGGGACTTCTCCAGGAATAACACAACTCACGACTGAGGCATTCCATATACCCACAACTGCTTGGGTAAACGAGATCAAGTACCATATAGATGTTTGTGAATGGGTTGGCTATTGAAACTCTTAACCACCTCCAGCCATGGTTTATCTACGACTATAACAGAACTTTTGGAAACATGACCAGCAAATAAAACTGGATGTCTAAACTGGACAAACTCAAAATTCCTTCTACCATACAGCTTAATGTACACATCAGGCTGTTGCAACTTGCGCTTGAGCCTTCCATTAGAATTTAGCAGTTTCTTTGAGACTGGATCCAAACCATTAAGCATGTCAGTGGTCATCACATCACTATGATCATCCCGTTCAACAGGCATTCCAAAGTCAATTAAGCACATTGCCCTGCGACACACACATTCATGATCAGTCCACGGAAATTTTCACCAATTAACACCAGTAGTGGACGACCATAACACAGACGACAGAGATACATAGAATTTAACAAGTTTTCAAATGCCATTTAGCATTAATGCATAACAGTAACAATTACAGTCATCTCAAAAAACTAGGTGCATAATCACAGTACATAATTTCCTATTTTCATAAGTTTCAATGGAGTCCTATGATAGTGGTGTGCTGGTGTGAATGGCGTCCACATTAAAGGCCTTGCCGAATGCAAATTTGAGACACAAGACAAGTCTACCTAATCTTGCCTCTAGTAGAATGCTTTTTTTATCTTTTGGAGGTAGGCAATGCGACACTTTATTCTTAAAGCCAACATTCTTGCCAAGAGGTCATCCAATAGAGTCTAACTGACTTAATATCCTTGCTTTTCTGTGTATTTATTCTTCGCAGCACATCAAATACTCAGCTAAGAGCATAAGTAATTCCTCTCAATACTTTGGCAGGGCAATTTCTAGTACCTTGGAAATTTCAGATACAGCTATTTAAATGTAGTTAAGGAGAATGAAGCCTACTTCTCTAACTAAGAGTATTTCAAACCATTCAAATCATAATTCATGATTTACATGTTGTGAAAGGATATAGGCCATTCATACTCTGAAAATATACAAGCTGAGACTCAACTCTTAAAAAATGTCCAGCAGATGGAGGATAGAGGCAGAACGTCCAGTCACAAAAGAAAAGTCAGTGCTGGGCAGAACTTAAAAAATGTGGGCAAAACTCAACAGCCATCCCTTTTAAAGAAAGCTACTTGATGAAAGGGATTCTTTTCTTCAAAATGCATTAAGGTCAGCATATGAGGAAAAGGATACTACACCAAGAAGCTTGGTTAGTTAAGTTGTACAAAAGCAGCAAAAGCTTATGTAGCTGTTTGGACACGGAAAATTGGAGGGTGGGATGACGATAAAAATATGATATTCTCTACGTTGGTATGGTTTTGGGAATAAGATTGGGTCAATGTATAAAGCAAGGCCTCAAAGATATGCAGACGTCATTTTGCTGAGCTAGTTAGCACATTATTTTTCTTTATTGATTGTCAAAGACATCAGAACATGACAACAATCTCACAGAAGATATGATGGTTTTCTGAATTATTAAGATTAAGTACCCTTAAAGATAATTACTAGATTAGAATGATATAATCCCTTTCCGGCATTTATTAACTTGAAAAAATCCTACTATAAGAAATATTTACTTAGCAAATATGAGAAAAAGCTAGCTACTGTCAGCTTGAGTGAAGATGTACGTTTGCATGGTGGAAGACAATATCAACAATTTATTACATCCTTCGACTGAAAACTAAGATGCTTATGAACCCTTGTAGCAATTACGCAAGAAATAAAAGAAATGCAAACAAATGTAGCTGACTTGTTAAACCCTCCAACTGACCACTAATCCCTTGCTTCCAATTGAGTCAAGAAAATTTAGCACCTAATGTGAAATAGAAAGATACAACTTCTCAAGCACAAAGTGATTCAATGTAGTCAGCACAACTAGTTGGAGTCAAAAAGTATTGTCAGCTTGAAAATTTATTTGGTAGTTGGTTTTTATTGGGAAAGAGACAGGTACACCATCTCAATGCAATTGTGGAGGTTTAGGTAATGTCCTCTCAGAGCCTTGTGCCAACACATGCCTCTTACAAGCTTTTAACCCGACTACAATTACCCCCCAAAAAAATACCATCAGTAAGATAAACGACTTCATAAAATGTGGCTAAGATAAATAGGTCCAGATTAAAATTTTGAAAAACGATAAGGAAAACCTGGAATCAAGAGCAGAGTCATCAACGTTTGAGGGACATGGTAGGCAATAAGCAAATCTCAGCATTAAACCAGATCCTAAAATAATTAACAATTTGACTCACAAAGTTCGTACACTATCAGAATAGAAACTCAGCAAACAACTTATACTTCCGATACCACATAACAAAAAACACAAAACAAATCTAATACCATATCTTTAACAGAAGGGTAATGATAACACACCTTGAGCTATAAACAATAATAGATGACAAACTTGCAGATGGTGGGAATGAGATGCCAATAACCTCGCCAGGAAATTCCTGAAACCTCTGAGGCAAAACAAAAGAGTTCTTTCTGGACCATTCACCCAATTGTTTGGCCTCTACATCAAATGCATAAACCTGGTTTGATGAAGTAGTGATGACAAGCACATTCTTACATTGAGGAGAAAAACCCCCAGCAGTAACAGAAGCACCATCTAATCTAGATATAAACCAATGTTGCCTGTAGCCAAACAAAGAGAGAATGCTAAAGATAGAGATATAACAACCATGCATAGAGAATAGTAAGAAATTAAACAAAAAGGTAATACAGAAAAAACATGCGGGATAACGGTAAGCAAGTAAATTCCTAGGAGTAAATCATGATAAAACCACGTTAGATCACATAAGGAATCAACAAATACAAACATCAAAGATAAAACAAGCTGAGTGAAATATATTAGCAAAAAAATAGCATTAATTCGGTGAACTACACAAAACTTTATGTAAAACAATGTCAGATAGGAATAAGAACAATTCTATAATATTCTCAAACAATGCTTCATGTGCAAGAAATGAACATAGAAATCATACCACTGTAATGCAATATATGTAAACTATGTGCATTTACACAATGAAAGGAACTAAGAACAAATCATACAAAAATAGGGGCATAGATTTAAGAGAGCCAATCACACAAACCAAAAAAAAAAGTAAAATAATACCTCTATTAGAAGTAAGTAATGTGACGTAATAAGAAGTTACATGCCAAGGAAATATCTGTTTCTACTAAGGAATGTTTCAGTTGCACCTTTCTTGAATGTTTACCGCTACAATTAGCAATTGATGTATAGTTCCACAACAATAAACTGCCACTGGTCATTTTTAACACAAATTGAAAGGATTATCATGATATACCCAAGGTATTATTATGTTAATCATTGCATATATCTCATAAGTACCCTAAAGTACCAAATTAAAAAAAAAAAAATTTAAAATACTACCCCCTTTCAGAGTAATATTCAGACAAATCATATGGTTACATTGGAAAGGCTAATCAAGCGAGACCAAATACATTCTTCAAAAGTTTATCAATAGTAATTTCTTGCTCTAGTTAACATAAAGTATAATTTAAAGATTTGTAAGGTTATACCAACAAATGACACATGCATTGATCTAGTTGATTAAAAAAAAGTAAAATATAGGCAATACCATCATTAGTTACCAAGTCAAAGAATGTCATCTTCACAAAAAATTATCATTGTCCTTGAGGAAAAGAGACCGAACTTCAAACAGTGATAGTAACCTTTGCGATCAAACGCAGAAATTAAGAAAAAAGTAGTCATTTGGTCTCAATCACACAATTTTTTTTTTTCAAAAAAAAGTAATATTAAGTCATCTTCTATCACCATTCCAATCAAACTCACAAGACAATACATTTAACCAAGCAGTAGACCTTTTATTAGGAAAAAAAAAAGGCATAAACAAAGTGAACAAAAAAAAACATCAAATAAAATACTCGTTAATAATTTACATAAAAAAAGTGTACAAATCACTCCTACCTTTGGATCTCCATATTGAAGATATATACATCTCCAAAGCAATTAACAGCAGCCAGCCATTGTCCATCATAACTTGTATACAATTTTGTAATAGGAGGTTCACTAGGCAGAGAACACTTTTCTTGGGTCTTACGACAAGGTGTAAAGATGTGCACTAAATCTGCAGATTCCACATCTACAACCTGTAATAAGCAGTTGAAACATATGAGCATATATCGTTCACCAGGTAATTGAAGCTCAATCACCTACAAAAGATAAAGCATATCTTTGGTTCAAAATTTCAAGAACCATAAATTTTACAATAAAAGAGCATCAAGTTACAGAGCTACCCAATTCAAATGTAAAAGTACATGATTGGGCTGAGAGGAAACTGACTTTTATTAGTACTTTACAAAAGAAACTGAGATAAGTAGAAACCGAATGCTATGATTGAGCCAAGAAGCTAGAAATACAGATTCCCATATTTGTCCTGAGGGAAATCCAACAAATCAAAGGTAGGCATCAATGAGTTTCAAAAAATATTACAATACTTTCCAAGTGCCACAATAAGCTAATAATTAAATTGTATGTAATATAACCTACAAGAACACTCTTGGTTGCTCAACACAATTTGAGTGGGGAAAGTAACTTGCAAAAAAAGGACACTTGATTTCTGATCACAAAATGGAAAGAATTACCAGTTAGAGAGGGTTGGAGAAGTTGGAGGCCAGTAACAGGATAACTTAAGTCAGTCTAAGATGGAGGCAAATGATACCAGGTCACCAATAGTAACTATTTTCAACAGAATAAAATGGGCTTAGGTCCACTGTGGTACTTTCTATAACCGGTAGAAGCATAGAAACCATTACGAAAGACACATTCCCAGTCTCAGAAATTGAATCTCTTAAACTCAAGGAAATTCCACACAAAACAATCAATGATCCCTTCAAATTAAAAACTTTTGTACAAAAACCACAAAATTGATGCAGTAATAATTGATGAGGATTGTATTAATAATAATAATAATAATAATAATAATAACAATAATAGCAATATTAATTATAATAACATTAACAAGAACAATAAAATTCTGTACGAGTGCACTGGCTTTATGCATTTCCATATTTCTATTCGGAAGAAAAATGAATCTTTGAGTATTTCAGTTTCTACACTACAATTTAATGTTTTATGCTTCAGTAAAACATGCTACTGGTCACCAATCAAATCTTCTTAATGGTAATCAACATTAATATGTATGACACAACAATTCCATGATAATGCAAAATTGTAACTCCTATCCAACCTGAGGTCACAAGCCAATTTTTTAATGGAACCAAGTTTTCTGATTGCTAAGATCCACAGGCACAAAACGCATATCAAATCTGAATAAACAATGAACAAAGTGTATAACTTTAAAGTTTAGAATTCGAACTCATAGTCATTAAAAGAATAAGGACAACTAGGTCAATAATTACACTCTTATTTTTAAAAAGTGTGCCTAGGCGCGCCTGAGGCGCTGGGGCGTAGACGGGCACACTAGTATAGGCGCTTTGTTACTGGTGAGCGAGGCAAACCCTCAAGGCGAGTGCCTTAGAACCTTTTGGTATTCAGTACTTGCTGGCTTTTTCTTTTTTTTTTGGCAACACTTGCAAGCTTTAAAGCTTTTATTAAGTAAAAGGCATAAAAGCCCATATTCTCTGAGCCGCACACACGAGCAACCCAAGAAACCTAAGCAGCCACTAACGAGTATCATCAACCGACAGCACTAAGCAGCCAGCCAGCCACCATCTTCTCCACCATCTCCTCCTACAGCTTGCCACGCACTTCCTCAATTCCAGGTATGTTTTAATTTTTTTTTCAATTTTTTTATCTTCTTCTTCCACCTTCACTGAATTTCCTCTTCTTCCTCCCCAAGTCCCCAGTTCTCTTTTTCTCTATTCTTCTGGTTTTCAATTCGGGGGTGGTTTTAATTTTTATTTTTCTGGGTTTATACTTTTTTCTAGGTTTATTATTTTAGTTTCGGGGTTTGGTTTATTCTGTTTTTTTTTTTGGGTTTTCTGGGTTTCTTATTTTAGTTTCTAGGTATTTTTCTGGGTTTTTTGGTTTCTGGTTTTCAATTCGGGGGTGGTTTGGTTGCTGATTGCTTCTGGTTTTGTTGCTGGTTTTATTTCTGGGTTTCTGATTTTCAATTCGGGGGTGGTTTTCAAATTCCTGATTGCTTCTGGTTTTGTTGCTGGTTTTATTTCTGGGTTTCTGGTTTTCAATTCGGGGATGGTTCAAATTGCTGACTGCTGGGTCTCTGGTATTTTTTTGGGATTGCTGATTGCTGATTCCTAGTTTATCTTTCTTGATTTGTTTTCAAGACGCCTTCAAATGAGCAATCATCCACGGGATCAACAGAAAACACTTGGATCCAGGAAGTATGGGAAGCCGGATCCTTACAACAAAAATAAATTGGAGTTGTTTTTGTTCTAAAGTGATAAAAGGAGGGATATTGATTTTTGGCATAATCAAGGCGCCTCATACCCAAAGGCTAGATTATACTATTAAGTATGGGTATTTCATAAAAATTGTGGGTATTTCATAAAGATTGCGCTCGCGCCTTTTTTAACCAAGATTCCACTATTAAGTATGGGTATTTCACAAAAATTGTGCTCTTATTTAAAGATTATAAATAAACCATAGTTTCACATGCATCTGAAATTCCATAAGCTATGCATTTTGTAAGCTATAATTTTTCAATCTGCAAAGAGTTTTTAAAAAAAGAAAAGACCTCATTCTTGAGTTAGTCCCTCAAGTTTAAATAATTAGCTTTCTAGATAAGAGATTAAGATAAGACAGAGCATTACCACACAAATATTATGGAAAGGGAATATGGAATGACAAGTAGAAATTTACAAAGATAAAACCAAAAATAGGGTATACAAGAGAACATTGAAAGAGGAATGAAATACTTACATATATTCGTCTATCACTTCCTGCAATGATTAAACGAGACGAATCAGAAGTGAAAGCTAAAGCATGTGCATAAGGCAGTTTTGCAGGAAGATGTCTTTTATCAATAACCCATGCACTTTTGCAACCTTCACCTCTTCTTAATGCAAACAGGCTGGGCCTAACGACATTAGAAAAGCAAAGAAGTGACCCTGAAGGAGAAATAGCACTGCAAGTAATCTTCAGACGTCCTTTACTATTGACACGGGCCAGTAACTTAGTTGCTGCATGTCCACCATGAGACTTATCAAGACTAGCCCCAATTCCCAGCTTAAGAGACAGAACATCAACTGCATCAGATGCTTGAACTAGAAGCAATGGCATCTTGTTAAAAACAGATTTTTGGACCAAATGCACAGGCACTCTCTGAGGAGCAGGGCAGACATCATGAGGTGAGAATTTTGTAAATTCATTGGCAGAGTATGCAAATATCCTAGTGTCATCACCAGCTGATAGAAGCATTGGAACCCCCATATTGGCCCACTTGCGATAACTGAACTCAACAGGCTTTTCTTTTGCACGAACTCTTTTAACCTTTTCATCTGGAAGTAAATCTGGCAATGGAAAGCAGGCAAATCTCATTAGGGAGCACACACCTAGGACACTAAAAAGGCTTCAGTGAATCCAAGGATACATGAGATAATGCATGCATGCTCTACCAATCATGAACAAGGCTGCAGAGAATTGAAACCTAATGACAGACCTTCCTGGATAATAGGCACTGCAACTGTCAAAGCCCTAACATCATGTGTATGGGCACTTCTGCTGTCAACATAAACCCATCTCTTCCCAACTTCAGAAGATGACTTGCCCCGGTTACTGGAGTCAAGAGCAACATCAGAGAGCTCATACAAAATCACCTACCAAATAAATTTATAATATCCATCAGCTCAAGATTAACTACTGCATGTTAAAGACATAGTAAGACACCTCACAAGAATCTTAAAGTGCTAACACAGATCTTAACTTGACATTTTAAAAACACATTCATTGCACTTATCCACTTACCCTTAGGAGCTACACATTTGATTAGAAAAAGTATACACCAAAAGATCATGTTCACAACCTCAACAAATTGCCAAATGCCAGTAATGTGATTGGTCATCCTCTCATTTATTGATTTTTTATACACAAATACCATACCTTGCCATCAGAGCCCGCAGAAAACACCATATTGTGAGAAGGTGCGGCAGCCAAAGCACATGCATCACCTTTATGAAGAGAGTGAGTCTGTAATAGTGTTCCATGTTTACTATCCCAGAACTGGACACTGCCTGTACTATCAGCACTCACAAGAGTTCCACACCTGACCACAACAAAACTCAACTGAGAACATCGTAACATAAACATCAATGACCACATTATACAGAGGCACGAGAACAAATAGCCTTGTCCAATGATTACCTCAGTGCAAGCAGTGACCACACACAAAGTTCTGGCCCTGTTCCCAAACCTCCAAGACCAACTGTTATCCTATAAAGCTCGTGTCCACGTTTTGCATCCCAACATCTAATATACCTGCAGATAACAAAGAGATGGCATTAGATATCCCATGGCAACATCTTTCCTCCAAATCAAGAGAGACTTTTCAAACCAGAGGAAAGCATACCCGTCACAGCTTCCAGAATAAATTGAATTTCCATCAACACTCCATGTCACACTAAGCACCCGGCCTGTTAATAAAAATACAACTTCAAACCGCTAATACCCACGATTTCTAAATAAACTAAAAAAAAAACCGCAGTAAGCACTCACCGCTAACTCTAGGTAACGATCTATGGTAAGTCAATTCATTCGCGTTATCATGGATAGTGTACAATCTTACGCAACCATCGTCACAAGCAAGTGCTATGCGCCGATGATTCTCCTCTACCAATGACCGTCCGTTCTCAAATGAATCATCCTCACTATCATCATCATCACTACTTTCACTACTGTCTATCACAACCCCATTTCGGGCATGGTGTTCGTGTTTAACATCTCTAATCCCGCTCCTTAACGGCTCAACCGCCATCTGCCATATCGTAAATCCACTCAATCCGAGCACTTTCTGTCATTACATTACACAAGATATATTTAGAAACTAAATTATAATACTGTTGAAATAAATGAAAACAAAACCGAGTGGTTGATAGTATGAACCTGTTGATTTAATTGATAGAGATCCCACTCCGAAATCGAGCCGTCGATATTAGACGAAAACAATCGGCCCGAAGGCAAGCCACTACTCTTGCACCAAATGAGGGAAGTGATTCTTGATTCTGAGTTCGAATTCGGATCGCCTTGAATCGTCTAGGAGAAAATTGATTGATGTCATCAACAAAAAGTATATGGCAATAATTATTGTGAAAGAGATGGAGAAAGATACGAACAAACAAGACACAAGAGTAATACCAATTGGCAGTGCCAGCCGACGGAGCCGGGAGAGACAAGCCAAATCTCGAGAGAGCCATCTTCACGAGCGGCGGCGACTTTGGAGTCGTCGGCGCTGGTGGCTAAGGCAATGACCGGCGATGGCTTCCAATCGATAGAACTGATTGTGTGTTGTTGAAGCATTTCTAGGGTTTTGTGCTTGAGTTGTGTGTGTGTGTGTGAGAACGAAAGTGGAATAGGGGAATGAAATGGCGGATGTGGACAGAGAGAGGGGCATGAAACAGAACGCGACCTCTAAAATCTTAGGTTTTCAGGGTTTAAGTTGGAGAGGGGAATACTCGACCCGATCCAGGAAATAACTGACCCACCCGTTATATGAATAAATTTTTTGAAAAATTTGTTAAGAACGATGTCTGGGTGTCTAGCCCTACGTGGTGATTAGCAGTTAGTAGTTTGTTAAGAGCAAGTTTGTCTAAAAGTGTTTGATACTAACTGTTTTGTTAAAAATATAAAATGACAAATACCAACATTGGATATAGTTTATTTTTCAAAATATGGTTAGTATGGTGATGAAAATTTTAGTAACTTTAGGAAATAATTGTAATTTGGCCAAAATTCCTGAACCTTCTACATTGAAAATACTGCATTTGTTGCTATTTTATAAATTATAGAATTGACCTCAACTTGCTCATTAAATCCGCTTTTTACCAAATGAACAACAATGTAATTTGGCCAAAATTTCTCAATTCTCTAACCTAAAAATACTACATGTACCATTATTATATAAATTAGCTAATTGACATCAACCAACTCATTGAATCCTTTAACTCATCAAAATCTCCTAACTTTTTCCCAATCCGCCCTTTACCAAACACAGCTTTTGACTAAATGCTTGTTTGGTTGTCAATGTAAAATTGCGGAAGTGAAACATAGTATATCTAGTCCATTACTAAAAGAAACCCAGAAAGAAAAAAAAATTCCTCCAAATATCTAGGGTAATATAGTTATTTTTGTTATGAAATAAGAACACGAGCTTGATATAATGATGTTGTGAAACAAGATTAACATAAGCTAGCAAAAAATAGAGAGTATGAATTTTTACTTATGTAATTTTTGTGTATCTTATAATGAGTATTTGCACCTCTATTTATACTACTAGATCATTTATTATACACATAAGTCTAATGTCAACAGTTACCAACTATAGTTAATTTATTTCATATATAGGTATAGAAAATACAAGTGTACTAATATAGAAGTGTATTTTAGTCAACAAAGGGTGACATTTACTTAATTGTATTTGTATCATAACACTCTCCCTTGAATGTCCACCTTAAATAGGGTATAAGTTGCCTTATTAAAAAAACATTGTTAGGTAAAACTTAATGGGATAAAAACCATAGCTAGGAAAAATAATGCAATATTATTTATTATATGTTTAGAAGTACTACCTCATTAAAAACCTTGTCAAGTAAAAACCCGGTGGAATAAAAAATCTGATCGAAGGAAAAAAGAGTGTAATGCATATAATACTCCCCATGAGTTCAACATATGCTATTTTGTGAACCAGTTGCTCAAATCTCTTGATTGGAGGGGATTTGGTAAATATATCAGCTAAATTCTCACATGATTGTCAAAGATGATATATTCTTAGTCCTATCACCTTTGATGTATCCCTCAGTAACTTGAGTGATGCAAGTAGTATTATTGTCAAATATGATAGTAGGACTTTCAGTCTCTTTGTTCATCCCGCATTCTCTTGCATTTTACTTATCATTGACCAGAGGCATATACATTCTCGTCCAGCTTCATATAAAGCGATAAGTTCAGCTTGATTTGATGATATAGCAGTCAAGGTTTTTTTCGATGATTTCTAAGATATTGTGGCATCCTCATAGGTGAATAGATAATCGATTTGTGACTTATCCTTTTGAGGATCTAATAAATATCCAGCATCTGCATATCTAATAAGAGAAGTATCCTTCTTCTTCGACTGGTAGAACAAACCAAGATCTTGAGTTCCTCGAAGATAACGAAATAAATGCTTTATTCCATTCCAATTTCTCCTTGTTGGTGAGTTATTATACCTAACTAATAAATTAACTGAAAAGGCAATGTCAAGTTGTGTATAGTTAGCCAAATACATTAATGCTCCAATGGCAATAAGGTATGGTACTTTAGGACAAGGAATTTCCTCATTTTCTTCTCGGTCGAAATGGGTCATCTTTTACCCTTTAGGATCAGACAACAATTGGAGAATTTATTGAATGTGCTTTGTCCATGAGAAATCGTTTCAGAATTCTTTCAATATACTTTGACTGGTGGGCAAATATTCCATCTTTCAGGTGCTCAATTTATAGCCTAAGACAAAATTTAGTCTTTCCTAGATATTTCATTTCAAATTTTTTCCTTAAATATTTTACAATTCTTTCCAATTTATTAAGAGTTCCAATTATGTTTAGGTCATCAACATAAAATGTAATAATTGTGAATCGTGATTGAAATCTCTTAATGAGAACACATGGGCTATTGGATTTTTTTAAACCCTTCTCTTATTAGGTATTCACTACGGCAATTATACCACATCCTTTTATATTGTTTTAATCCATAAAGTGACCTTACAACTTAACGGAGAACATTTCTCGAGGCTGGTTGTTTTTTGGTAACTTTAGTCTTTCAAGGACTTTCATACAAATATTTGTATCAAGTGACCCATATAAATATGCAGTCACAACATCCATTAATTACATTTGTTGTCCTTTCAAGACTGCTAAGTTTACCAGAAATCTTAAAAGTAGTTGCATCAACTATGGGAGAATATGTCTCCTCGTAATCAATACCTAGCATTTGAGAAAATCTTTGAGCTACAAGTTGTGCCTTGTGTCGGACAATTTCATGTTTCTCGTTATACTTTCTAACAAAAACCCATTTGTATCTGTCCGACTTTACACCTTTTGGTGTCGGGGCAATTTTTCCAAACACTTCTCGTTTTCAAGTGATTTTAATTCATCTTGAATTGATTCTTTTCAGTTTGACCAATCATGCCTATGACGACATTCATCCACTACTCTAGGTTCCATATCACTTTTATTGAATGCCAAAACTGATGCTATGGAATAAGCAAATATTAAATCAATGATAACATTTTTTTCGGTTTCAATTTTTCTTGGTTGAGACATAATTCATAAAAATTTCATTGTTATCAATATATTTGATCATTGTATTCATCCCTTTTAGAGAAATCATCCTCATCTTTATTTTCCTCTTCATTTAGTCTTTCTTGACCTTATATTGGAGGGACAATATCAATTTCATTTGTTGTTCCATATATTCTTTTTGCTTTTCTTTGTTTAGATTCTTTTAGACCAAGTGGCCTTCCATGCTTCTGGCATGTTATAGATTCATTTTCAATGGCCTTATTATCTATGGGAATTTCTATTCGTGTTGGAACATTCTCTGCTAATATTTGTGATTTTGTCACTTTCTTTGAATCAATGAATACATTAGGAAATTGATTTACAACACTTTGTAAATAAACAATTTTCTTTACTTCTTGTTCACACATATTTGTTCGTATCAAACATTAACAATTGTGTTGCATTCCACGTAATTTCTATATTTTTCTTGTGTGGGTCCACATTCTCTTCCCCTAAGGCTGGGAATACTGTCTCATTAAAGGGACAATCGACAAATATAGTTGTTAATAAGTCGCTATTCATTGTCTCAATAAATTTAATGATGGAAGGAGATCCAAAACCAACTTAAATTCCCTAGCCTTCTTCATTGACCCATTTTTGTTCGCTCAGGCGGAGTAATAGAGACACACATAACACATCCAAATATTTTAAGATGTGAGACATTTGGTTCTTGGCTAGTTACCAATTGTAGTGTGAAAATTTATGATAAGTTATTGTCCTTAATCTGATTAATGATGACACATGTATTATGGCATGACCCCAAACAGCTGATGGAAATTTTAATTTTATTAATAAAGGTCTTGTAATCAATTGCAATCTCTTGATTAATGATTCAGCAAGACCATTTTGTGTATGAACATGAGCTACTGAATTTTCTATAATAATCCCAATTGACATATAATAATCATTGAAGGTTTAAGATTTAAATTCTCAAGTATTATAGAGTCTTATTCTCTTTATTGTGTGATCTTGAAATTGAGCTTTTAGTTTAATTATCTTAGCAAGTAGTTTAACAAATGCGTCATTTCTACTTCATAGGAGGCTCACATTTGATGATCATGTGGATGCATCAATCAATAACATAAAGTATCGAAATGGTCCATATGGTGGATTAATTGGCCCACAAATATCTCCTTGAATTCTTTCTACAAATATCAGACTTTCAATAGTAATTTTACTTATTGATGGTCTTGTTATCAATTTGCCAAGTGAGCAAGCAAAACTTGGTAGTTCATTTGATCGGGGAATTCTAACATTCTTTATTGAATGTCTAATTGAATGTGATATGATCCTATGCATCTTTCTAGTGCCAAGATGACCCAAACAGTTATGCCACAAAATAAGCAATTGCTAGTCATCTAACTTCCGGTTAGATATCATATTTATTTCTATTGGAAGTATATCCATACGATATAACCTCGAAGAATATGTTGGCAATTTCTCATAAATATGTTTCTTGCACATTTTTCCTACTATAAGACATATAAATTCCTTTTGATCCATAGTCATGGTTTCTAAATGATAACTATTTTGACACGGATATTTGAATCCTATGAGATTTCTTTGAGATTTACTTGAGTATAAGGCATCATTAATTATAAATTTGTTCCACTTGAGACTATAATGCAAGCTTTTCCAGATCCTTCTATTAGCATTATTATCCCTGATATGATATTTACATTTGCCTAAAATATTTTCAATTTCAAAAAATTTAAATACTTTTATCTTTCAAGATAGTGTGAGTTGTTCCACTGTCCAAGAGGCATTAATCATTAGAACTAACTTCATGTAGATCCATAAATAACTTCATAAATGAATATGAAAGTAGTTTAGATAAATTAAAACTCATATTTTATTAAAACAAAAATTAAAAATATATAACTAGATAGAAAAAGTAATAAGAGTACAATGCTTCGAAGGAAATACCAAAGGGAAAATAAAAGCATTACATCTACTAGTTAAACGGGTTAATTATTTTCTCCTTAGATCAAATCATTTTCAATTTCAATATTGTCCATAAAGAAATCAGACACATCAAAGTTAGGCATATGGGAAGATTCTTCATTAACAAAATCAAATTATGCATTTTTCCCTTTTCCTTTAATGAAGGCATGGTATAATTCTACCAAATATTTGGTCGTACGACAAGTATGTCCTCAATGGCCAATCATACTATATCTATAGCAAGTGTCTTTCACCTTCAGGGTACCTTGCTTTTGCATTCCATGTTGATGTCCTTTATATTTGTCTAAGCTACTATTTCTTGGCATGAAGTAACCTCTACCACGACCACGACCACAACCTTGACCCTGGTAATTTCCACGTCCTCTACCACGACCATAGAACTTTTCACGTCCACCTTTATATACCATATTTGATTATGTTGGACCTAAGCTTTTTATTGTATTTGTCTTATTAAATGTCATAGACCCAACTGACCTAAGGTTTTGATTCTTCACTTGAAGATCATTATTCTGCTTAGCAGCAAGAATTACTAAGATTAGCTCAGAATATTTCTTAAAGCCCCTTTCACGGTATTGCTATTGCAATATAATATTTTGGTTATGAAAAGTAGAGAATGTTTTTCTATCATTTGCTCTTTTATGATAGGCTAATCAAGGTATCTCAACAAGGATACAATTCTAAATAATGTTGAGTTATAGTCACTAATAGTTTTGAGTCTTGGAACCTTAAATCGGTCTAGTCAAATTGAGCCTTGGGAAGGAGTATCCTTTTGTGGTGTCCATACCTCTCTGTTAGGCTAACCTAGAATTCTTTTGGGACTTCAATTAATAAGTATACAATTTTCATATTACCATGTAAGTAGTGTCTATTGTGGTATTTGCTTTCTCCTACTCATTAGTAGTTTTGACCACTTTTGGTGCATCACTTTCTTACCTTGATTCTACAAGGATTTCTTTAATATTATGTTCCTAGCCTTGAGCTTTCGAATTCCTTTGGGCATCAACCATCTATTCCAAGAAATAATACCCGGATAAGTCTAGTATATTTAATTGTCTTTTCATTAACTATCCCATTTTAACTATAAATAAAAAAATTAAGTTAAGCAAATAGTGACTATGATAAATTAATCATATTTATGATAATAAAACATTCATAAATATTATCCCCTTTTTTTCTTCTTCTCCCCCTTGGTTTATTATTATGAATAATGAATATATAATTAACAAAGTTACGCATGATAATAAAATATAATGGCAATAAGTAAAATGAGATAAGTAAATCAATAAAATACATAATGATGATAATATGATACACATGTTAATATAAAATCAAGTACAACCATAAATACATGCACTTTATTACTAGTTAATGAGAAAAATCTAAGCTACACTTGTGAAAAATTAATAATAACATTATTACAGCCAACAAAACCACTAATGCTATTATTAAACCCATATCTCGCTATAATTTCCTATAATTTTCTTCAAAATTGAAAGTGGGAGGAGGATTTGTGTTGTCAACGGGATACATGATATGTTGAGTGAGATTTTTTTTGGGTCTTGGATAAAAGGTAGAATAAGATAAGATTGGAGTGTTGTGGTGAAAAATGGGTGGCAAATTCAGCTTTTATAGGTGATTTATCCTCAAGTGTATTATACAATGTTTTACGGTATATTATCTTATAATATTCCACTAGATAATCATATATTTATTGTGGAAATAAAAAAAATTTATGAAGTTTTAAAAAAAGGATATCAATATTTATAGCTAGTCTATGTACATAGGCTTTGAAAAATAATCAAGCATTAATGAAATTTGTGCATGAACATATTAATGTATGAAAAATGCAAACATACAATAGATTTGTACAAATTTTTTGTCCAATAGCTAGATCACGTACAATAAATTATATAGTAGGTTCATAATAGAGTACTATACCCGAATTGTATTAGGATAATAGAAAATCAACTCTAGTGTAAATACATATATTTATATGGAAAGAAGTCATTGTACGTAAAGATATATTACCATGCATGAACATAATAATGATAAAAGAACTATTATTCTAACGTGAACATATGTGCATGTAAAGCAAACTCTACATCAGATCATGTATTATATTATTTTACAAGTTATTTCCATATAACATTTACTATAGACGGAAAATATTAGCATGACAAAGCATGACATGCGACTAAAATATTTGAAAATATATTTTGCATAAGTTATTTTTTTACGCTTACAAAGGCAGGATTATGTAAAACCCTTTTTCGAGTTTATGATATAGAGGATCCCAAATATGGAAAGTATAAAGCATACTCATCAAAACTATTTTGTAAGAATTTTTGCTATGAATAAGAATAGATATAAACTTACCGTGCTGATAACGTGTTATGAAATAAGAACACAAGCTTGATATAATGATGTTGTGAAACAAGATTAACACAAGCTAGCAAAACCTATAGAGGATGAGTTTTTACTTATGTAATTTTTGTGTATCTTACAATGAGAATTTGTTCCTCTATTTATACTACTAGAATTTACTATACACATAAGTCTAATGTCAATAATTACCAACTATAGGTAATTTAGTTCATACATAGGTGTGAAAATAAAAGTGTAGTAATAAATGTTAAAGTGTATTTTTGTCAACAAATGGTGACATTTACTTAATTATATTTGAATTAGAACAATTTTCTATTTAAAATTATTGCATTAGCTCATAATTCCTAATAAAAGATCGAAAATAGTTGACATACACCATATAAGCCGAATTTCCACAATAAATTATTTTTATATATACCATATATTCTAAAACAATACATCCTTCATTCTCCAACGTTCTTCTAATTGGAATATTTTAAATGTTAGAGATGAACTTTGACTATAAATTCTCCCAATCTATGAGAAAATAATATAAACCATGATATCTTGATAAATTAGCCTTAATGTATATTTTTTGTATATTAACTTTTTAATAGATTTTGTAAACATACTTGCAGACACAAAATTGTGTCTCCCTCACTATCCTATGACAAACCAGTCCTTTCAAGTGGATCTAGATTGACTTGAGGTTGAGTGTGCAAAAAATCGTAAAGCACTAAAATAATCTAATACCTGAAAGGCCCCAAATACAGTTAAGCCCAAATCCTCACTTTGGCCCAAACATGAAACTCACAAAACCTAAAAAACACATTGATGTGAATTTATAGGGTTAGTTATGAAATTCACATGATGATTCAATTTTGATTATTTTTAATCGAATTAGTGAAGCTAAAAGTTAACCGAATCGTTATGTCAATGAATTTGACCACCTTCTGGAACGAACTCAGAGATTTAAAAATTTCTTATGTCACCTTCTTGAACTAAGTATTTAATAAGTTATCTCTTAAAGCAAAGTGTTTTTGTTGAAATTTTTGAATATAGAACTACATACATGGCCTCTATATTTATAATGGTCATGCTAGACTCCTACTTGGATTAGAACAAACTCGTAGCTTAAGTTTGCAACAAATAAATATTGATTTTATTTTTATCCCTTGTTTAACAAGGCAATGTGATAATCCAAGTAGGATTAGCATAACTACACATTCTTAAACCGAGTAGAACATCAAACCATCCCAATGGGTCAATCATGACCTTTTGTTGTAGAATAAATCAAGCATAAGAGTTGATTAAATTTGCTAGATTTAACGTATTGATCTTTCTTCTTTTATTCGTATTATTCTCCCCTTCTAGAAGAAAATTTTGTCCTTGAATTTTGCTACTTTAGGGAGCAAAGAACTTCAATGAAATAGTTTAAACCAAATCTTAGCCACATTAAGGGCCACAAAACTCTATGATATGTTAAAAGAAGGTAAAGAACCATCAAACAATTATCTTGATGTATGAACTATTCATTAAGTTTAGAAACTTCATTATTTTTTCCAACCACAAAATTGTTAATCATCTAATCTGGTTGAGGGTCAAAAAGAGTACCAAATATATTCACAAAGGGTTTTTTATGATGATTGGTGATGAATGAGTTGTTTGGATTATAACAAACATCTTCTATGAAAACTAAAGGATCATCAGGTTTGGATTTGGGTTTTATCTTTGAATTATTCTATAACTTGATCGAAAATCATTTCTAATTCAAAAGAAAGCTTAGGATTTTTCTCAACTTTCCTATCCCTCCCAAGGAAATTTTTGATCCTTCCCAATCTATGAGATCCTCCAGCTTGATTCCTATATCATCAATTGTAGCATTAGGCTTATAAGCTTCATTGCCATAATCACTATACTCTTATCTGAGCTTGATAAGCCACATTTAGTGCGTGTTTTATGAGTATTTTTAGGGGTATTTGAATGTAAATTATATGCACTTAGTGTTTTTTTCACATGATTTTTGTTCATTGTCCTTCATTTGGTGTATTCATGGGTGTTTTTAGTATTTTTGATGGATTTTAGGAATATTAGAGAAATTCTAGAGTTTTAGCACGAGCTTGAGTTGTCATGGAGAAATCCACGAGACTTTGAGAGTAGCTATATGAAGAAACTCAAGCCTTCAGAGTAAGAAAGTTGAAGGCTTGATCGTGTGAGAATAGAGACGCATTGCAATGAGTGGAAAAAGCGCAAAAGATGAGACTTAGACTTGCTTGTAGAGAATTTATCCTAGTCCTAATACAATGAATATTAGAAAGTGATCAAAAAGTTTAGATTTCAAGAAATTGAGACTCGAACGAGTCTATAGGTGCTCATCTGATTCTATGCTATAAAGTGAATTTTAGTTAAAAAGTGTTATTTAACATTTCGAGAGCAGAATTGTCGAAGTCTGTCTCCTTGGGCCTATTTTTCATGGTTCCTTAATTAAGCCCACATTTTTCTAGATTATTATAAATAACCCTTGTATTTCTAATTCACGAAGGGAGAGCACTTAGATTTATACTTTTACCCTCTTAACACTCTCTAGTTTTGTATTCCTCCAAGATTTAATATTTTGTTCTCAAATTCAATTCAAGTATTATTTTTTGCTGTCTTTTTCTCTCGTTTATTTCTTTTATATTTTATTTTACTTCTTTAATTATGCTAGAGTAGTGCTATTATTCTAGAATTATGTTTAACCCTAGTACATATTGATGCTAAGAATTAATCGCAATCCCTAATTCAATTATTTATTATTCTTATTATTTTAGGGTTGGTTTTAAACTCATTATTCTACCAGAGTTAGTATGTGTTAATGAATGTGATAGGTTCACAACAACAATTGGCTCTTACTTGAATTTTGAACCTAATTCAAAATAATAGAGAAGCCATAGTATTCTAGGATCTTTAGGATGTTATGATTAATGCCTTTAAATTGCATTACTCCACGACAATAGGCATGATTGCATTGTTAAGGAAGTTATTGATTGATCAAAAGAAATCCTTGGTATTGATATATGGTGCATCTATCTAGGCTCGAAATTCATTGATTAGTTTATTTTACCATAGTTTACACAACCCATTTTTTGATTTGCCTCAATTTATTAGATTTATAGTGATTGAATACATTGTCCACTATTCTTTGTGGACTTCGACCCTTACTTACCCTATTGGAATAGTTAGGTATCTTTGATAGGTTTGCGATAGCCTCATTAGAGCTCCTCATCATCTTTCTTGTTAAGAAAATAAAGAAATGATTTTGGGTTAAGTTTTTTTTTTATCAATCTTTCAATTAAAGACCTCTAGACGTGTATTAGACTTATTTATTTAGTCTCTATTGCACCCAACCTCTCTTTTATCATATTAAGGGATTTGATGTGTTGATTTAAGATTTAGTTAAGCAATTCTTCTTGTGTAGACATCTAGAATGGTTCTTGAGGAAATTACTTTGCAATGTATCTCTTTTGGTGAAGTTGTGCAGAATTCACAAAATCTTTAGAGATAGATCACATCTTGAGGGTTTTCTTACAACAAGCTCACACATGGCCAGTATGAAAATTTATACCAATATCCCTTAGTATATAAGGATTCCAACATAAAAAGAAACACTAGAAAATTCAAAGTATACTCAAGTTATACCCTAAAACTCTCAAACCTATATAAAGAACTCTAATTCTACACCATCTCTAATGAAATAACTAATTCTTGCTTAGAATTTCACCAAAAATGTCCAAGGAATCACCTTTTGGCTATGATACCAAATTGAGGTGATTTTTTGTATTTAGCTATGAAATTCATGTGGGATTCAGTTTTGAATTAGTTTTGATTGAGTTGGTGAAACTGTGAATCAAACAAAAGTTAAACAAACTAATACATCAATGACACTAATAACCAATACATCAATATCACCTCTTGAAGTTGAGTTTTAAGCAAGAAAACAAGAAAAATGTTGAAGACATGTTATTTCTTAAAGCAAGGTATTTTGTTGAAAATTTTGAATATAGAGAAGAATACATGGCCCCTATATTTATAGTAGTCATTCTAAACTTATATAATGTTTAGTACAAACTCCTAGCTCAAGTTTACAACAAAACAAACACTAATTTATTTCTATCCCTTATTTAGCAAGGTAATGTGCTAATATAAGGAACCTATAACACTTATATATTCTTATATACTCAAGACTCCTAAGTACTTAAAAACATATAAAACTCATCCCATGTAGGATAGTAAAACTATGTAAGGAAAACCTAACATAACTAGAAAAGAAAATCCTAAATCAATTAGGATTAGCAGAAGAAACCTTTCCTAATGTAACTAGGAAAAGTGATATGCTCTGAAAACCTATCCTAAATTAGTTTTAGTAGAAAAGTGCAAATCCTAACCCAAGTAGGATTAGTAATCTTAAGAATTCCTAACCCAAGTAGGATTAGTATGACTATACAATCCTAAATAGAGTAGAACATCAAACCATCCCAATGTGTTAATCATGGACTTTTTGTTGTAGAATGAACCAAGCCCAAAAGTTGAATAAATTTGCTAGATTGAACATTTTATTCTTCCTTTCTTATCCTTATCACACAGGCCTACTAATTAAGCAAACCTCAAAAACATCCTAAGCTAAAAATGCTCAAAGTATTGTAGGGGATTTTTATAAGTGCTAATGGCCAAAGAACCTAACTAGGTTTCGGGTGCATGATTCGATGAATAAGTCAACACTAGAGAGCCTGGGTTTTCACAGCCCAATCTTTCTTTTTTGGTGATGAAGATGGAAGGGACTATCCTTTACTAGTGCCCTACTATATTTGCGCATCTATAAGGATCGGCTATGTGGATTTGTGACATTAAAAGAGTCAAGGAGTCACCACCAACATTTATGAGTTGTTTGGTCACCCTTGGGGTTTGAATCTCGAAATTGACTCACGTTAGTGGTCTACAAATCATGAGAAGGTTCAAGAATGAGTAATTTATTTCAATTTATGAATGTGTACATGCAATTGACTTTGAGATGGAGAACAAATCAATTTTAGTTCCTAGGCAAACATGGAAAAATAAATAAAAAGAACACTCTAATTTAGTTGATTAGAAAGTGAAGAATTATGCACAAAAGTCTAAATTAGGTGGTCACTTTGTTAAGAGTCTACAAGATTAAGGGTTCCTATGTCTGGTTGACGAAATTTATCTTATTTGTCTTGATTATATTTTAATAGTTCTTGATCAATGCATAAGATAAAAGTGGTCATACACATTCATAACATAGTAAGGATCATGTAATAAAAGTACATATTTGAAAGAAAGCAACAGAGTCAATGTTAGTAATATGCAAGATATGATTTACGCATGATGATGATGAGTTGAAGATTTACTAATTAATTAAGCATAGGCCTAAAGAGACCCTTCTCCATGACATACTTCGACTAAGTAAAAAGGTTCCATTTCATGAAGAATTGTGTGTTTTAGTCTTAGAACATCATTGACATAGAGAGGCAAAAACAAGATAAAAATAAGATTTTTGATGTACACCTAGGGTTTGCTCATGCAAAGTGTCAAAGATTGATTGAGTTTAGAGAGAATGGAGATGTCTAAATCTCTTCATCATAGACTTAAAGAAAAAAGTAGTTGCATAAATGTAAATAGATTACAATAAATAAAATTAAAGGGGAAGGGGTTGCTTGAGAGATTAAGAGGAGAACAATCTTCGATAATGATTCCTTCAACGAGGTGCTAAAAGTTAGGGTTTTGAGACTTGACCTTATGAAGTAGGAGTTGCTCCTAGCTCTTCACATCATAGGAAAAAGAGACATAAATAAAAAGAGATTAGAGTTCATCATAAGAGAACATTAAGGTTTATGTCTCTTTGGTTGATCAAGGCTCACTAAAGATTAAAAACTTAAAATAAGAGTTCATGTCGACGAGGTTTGCATCTTCCACAATAATCACAGAAAGTGTCCAATCTAAGGCTCTTGAGTAGATGGAAACCACTAGATCCAAAGAATGGAAAGTGGATAGAGTAGAAGTAGACTAGAAATAAAAGAAAATTAGTAAATTTAAGAGGGTTTGTGGTGTTTACCATTAAGGAGAGTTCTTTTGCATGAGTCTTACTTGAGTATGTGTATAAGGGGGAAGGTTTCCTTGCTTGATTGTGTCAAAATGTGCTTTAATTGATCCTTGGTAAGTATGAAGGATATTTGAGAGGCTTTGATTGTATTTGGGAGTGTTTTAGAAGTGTGTTTTGGAAGTGTATTTTGGTAGATTAATGACCCTTAAAAAGTGAGAAATGCCGACCCTTTGCTCATCAAACGAGGGGTTATTTATAGGCAAAAAACATTCGATTTCTTGAGCATTAGATGCCAAGCCTATGCATCAGACACTCAAGAAGGAAACCTTTTGCTTGGTTGAAAAGAGGGTTGAAACAAGATATGTGTGCTTTTGACTGATGCTTAGGGGTTGGGCATCTGACGCTGCATTAGACGCTAAGGTTGGGCATCATATGCTTGTAGGAGGGTGATATAGTCTCGGTCATCACAACACCTACTATCAAAGAACATCAACTTCACTTATTACTAGTAATAGGTAAGTAAGGGTCAAATCCACAGGGAATAACTCTTAATAGCTACCAAACTCTAGCAATTTGACTACAAGCTAGCTCTAATTAAGGTAAGAAAAGGTCTAAACCTAACTAAGAATGCTAATTGCGAGATTCTAAATGTTTGCTCTTTAAGGTAAAAATACTAGGGGTTTAAGATTCAACTCCAATTCCTAACACAAATGAGCTAAAACTGGAAATTGGACTCAAAATGAGATAACATGAGGCTCATAGACTCATTACCGATCTATGTATCGAACCAAAAACATGCTGCAGGGAAGGGATTTCGTCTAGGAACCAACCTCTCGGTCGTCTTCAAGGAAGGACGCATCACATTTGGGATTTCTTACGTAATCGTATTCTAAATCATCTAAGCAACAAAATAGATTCAAAACAATAACCAATAGCTCACAAGTCAATAATATTTAACATCAGGTCATTACCTAAATCAACATTTCTCAATGTCTTGACCTAGGAATACAAATGGAAGAAACCTATATGACCAATCTAGGCTCCAACCAAAACCCGACATCAAATCACATTTTATTTATCACGAAACCAACTCCAAGCCTTAAATATCATCCATGCTCAGGATTGGGTTTTCACCCTATCCCCTAACTAATCTAACTACTCATATTTAGAATTAAAAAACATTACAGAATTGAATAAGCAAGACATACTACCAATTTATGAACAAAGATTAACTACTATTATGAAATAAACCTAAATTTATCAAGCATAAATCAAGAAAAAGCATAAATAATAGAAAATACGAACTACAAAGTAAGAGAAGGGAAAGAAAATACTGAATTATATATATTAAAATTGATGTCCAACAAGCTTTGATGCAATCCTGTTGAATATAGCAAACACCGAGAACAAAATTTTCAACTAATTTAAGAATTTTGTAAAGGAAAATATAAAACCCTAAACTATGCTTTCTAATGAATAAGACTAGGCTAAAACTATGACCTCTTGATGAATAATGAATTTATAATGATTTGTGTCACCATTTTCTCCTCAAAAGCCCGTGGAAAAGTTTGAAAACATCACGAAATCTGCCAAAATAGAACTAAGTGGGTGCTCAGTTCAAGGGTAAGCGCCCACTCATAAGAGAAATTCTAGATTTCTAGTAACCTAAGCGACCGCTCAGTTCAACCATGAGTTCTCGCTTAGCCTTCAAAGCTCCCGCTTTTTAACCTCTTACTACCCACTCGTTAAGTTATGTTTGTTAACTTCAATTGAACTAAAAGGTCGCTCACTCCTAAGAGGCCTCCTGGTTCAATTATCAAGCAATCTCTTGGCTTCTCTTCTAAGCTTTTCTACTATGCATCTTTATTTCTCGGTTCTCGTGCTCATGCTAACTTGGTATCTGCATCAAGTCATGAACCCACGCATTAAAGTAGGAAAGAAACGAGAAATAAAGGAAAGTAGGACAAAAACACAAAGAATGCTCCTAAGCCTATACCATGCACAAAGTAAAGCAAGCATTTTGAAGACTAAAAAGAGAAAACTAAGAAAAATGAAAAGAAATAAAAAAGAGGAAGCAACAAGTTGGTATTCATGGGATAACATTGTGATGGATATTTAACTTTCTAAATAATAAGAGAAGACATGCTAAAGAATGCCTAACAATGAATAAAGGAGAACCAAGAAAGAGTAGGAAACTATAGGTCTCATGCACCTAAACTAAAACACAACCACTCTCTTCAAAATCCTTATTTCCATCCTTAGAGAATTATCTTCTCATTACTCCTTAGGGAGTTGAACAAATAACACAATATGGGTAATGACATATGACTCAACATCTTAATTCCCATGCTCGCTTAATATGCTTGACCTTTACCTCCCGTCATCGACAATTACTCAACTTCCTAGAGTCAAAAGGACTTTGGGGTAGAATATAGGAAAAATAGGGAAAGGATTAGAACAAAATAGGAAAGACTCGGGTAGTGGTGTTAGAATAGCTTAATGAACAATAGGAATTCTTTGTGATTTTGACCTTCACTTCATTCCAAGGCCTTAGGCCTTCATATTTAATGGAACACTATCTAGTCTCCTCCCTAAGCTCGTTTAAGAACATATATGAGTTTTTTTTGTTCTTAGATTTCCATAAATCCCACAATAGCATTCTCATCCCATTTCCTCTCTTCATTATTTCTTTCCCCCCTTTTTTTTCTTTTTTCTATACAACTTTTTTCTTTTTTTTTCTTTTCTTTCTTTTCTTTCTTTTCTTTCTTTTCTTTCTTTTTTTTATTTTCTTTTCTGATAACTGAAAGAGTCTATAAAAGAGGAGTATCTCTTAAAAAATATTATTCAAAAAGATACATTTTGATTCCCTTTTAAGCTTCATAACTCAACTCTTAAATTACCAATAATACATCCGTAACAACTTTCTTGCCAAGGGAATCCCATCAAAAATAAGGTGTTGAAGATACATATTGGGTCATTGGATAATTTTGGAGACATATAGGCTCAAGAAGGTAATAATTTATAGGAAGATAGAATGTACAAGAAAAGAGGAAATGTTAATGGTTAAGAAGAAGGAATAGCGTTCAAGAATGTCTTTGTCTTTCCCTAAGAAGTTTGGTCACGGTCTTAAGTAGGTATAAGACAAGTTCTTTATGAAAGCATGAGAAATTAAGGATCCTTGCCACTCAATGCAAATCATGTTGAAGGCTTCAAAAGATTTCCTCACCAAGGGTTTGCAAATACTAATCCTAAGGATTTCACTCAGCTAGGGAAAAGGTGGGGTGTTTAGCCAAGGGTCATAATCACGTTAGTTTCATTTACCTTAATAAAAGTACATTCTAAACTCTTTCCAATGCAATTTAAGTCTAAACCATTTAAACTCTTAAGGTTTAGGAAGGAAAATATTTAACAAGATGAGTGTTCTATTCATGCTCAGCTCAATGCAAGAAAAATGCATCTAAAGAAAACATACTACTTGCCTTGCAAAATAAAACTCAAAATCTTTTTGGATTTTCAGATTTTGTAAAAGAAAAACAAAGAGAAAGAAAAATAGAAAGATGCACGCACAAGATCATGATATGGGAAAGGTCATCTAACAATCAACACATTCATACAACTAACCATGATCATCAAAACCAATGGTTTCTAGTGAACCAATCCTCAAAAACAGGCTAAACGCCTTCAATAATAAAAATACCATTCATCTTCGAACAATCAACATCGTTTTTACTAAAAAAAGAAAAACACACCAACAAAAGCAATAAAGGGGGGGGGGGGGGGTAGGAAAGATTATACCTTGGTCTTTTGCTTTTCTCATTCACTAATACTCATGAACAAATAATGGTTAGCAATAACAAGAAAAACATGAGAATAAAAGTTCATACTCTAGCTAAAAATAAAGAAAAGAAAACTATACATGGATTCTATAGAGGATCAAGAGAAAAGAAAGCTAGAGCCTGACCCTTTTGGAACAAACCCCCTCAAGCTTAAGAGAAGTGCAGTCCTCGGTGCAAAAACTGAGAAATAAAAGGAGAGGGTCGATCAATCGTGGTATGACTAGTTGGTACTAGGGCCATTACCCTTCATACGCCTCTCCTCATCATCATGGGAGGAGAAGTTGTAGGCTGGGTCGACATTGGGACCCAATGCATCAGTGTAAGGCGGCCAGTTATACCGTGGGTGATCAGGATAGTTCTCATAGGGTGACACACCCTCTAAGCCATCTCACCCACCTATATAACCCGAGGGCAAACCCGGTTTGTCATACGGATAAGCGAAATCGCCACGTTAGTTACCCCTCTCATCTGCAAGTAGTCATAAGGGGGAAAAGAGGGGGGAGTGACATTTTGGATGATAAGATTGGTCTAATAGGGGTATCTAGGTGTGCCATCCCCGAACCAAGAAGGGACAGGGCCAAGTTTAGGAGGGTCATAAGGGTAGTTAACATAGGGTGAAAAATCCCCACGTTGAACATGATAGTCATAAATTTGATTCTCATGAATCATGCTACCCTTGTGGACTTCAACCTACCTTACATCATCATTGTTAGCTTCCTAAATTCCTCTTCTAGGTTAAGAGAATGGGAGGGGGCTTTGACGTGCTCATTTTAGAGCACGTTTACTACCCCATTTTAGTGTTAAGTCTCGCACTTTTAGATTGATTTTATACATATTATACTTGATTTCACCTTGATCTTGTCTTCGAGTTGTTTTAAGGTCATTTCAGGTGTTTTTGATGATTTCGAGGTGAAATGCGACGTATTTGAGTCTTTGACACTTTTAGACATGCGTATCACAACTTGGGCAGACATTTCAAGTCAATCATGAAGATCCCATAAAGTTAACAAGGCATTAGGCACTTGAAGAAGCTGAAAAGAGAATTTCAGAGTCAGATTCTACCGAATTTGACAGTGATTCAGTCGAATGGCAGTCCAGTAGAGAGCCTATGTTCCATAGTCACTAGGAAGGCCAAATGACACTCATTCGAGTGAATCATCATCCATTCGGCCGAATGGATGTCTCTATTCGGGCGAATTGTGCACAGAGAGGAATTCAACAGAGCTGCTGGAATGGGCGAATGGTGGAGAATTCGGGCGAATGATGCTTCATTCGGCCAAATGGGTCATGCCTCTTGTCGAATAGAGGTGTTTTCTCTGGAAATTTTACTTCTTTTATAAGTTGGCCCAAAGGCATTTTAGGGTTTTCGGACTTGTTTTATTCTTTGTTATAAATATCCCTCTTTCTGAAGAGGGGGAAAACCCTAGTTTTTATTAGTTTTATTAGCTTTAGCTTTGTTTAGCCTCAAAAATTCTCTTAGTTCTAGTTTTCCATTTTTTGTTTTCTCAACACATATACTCCAAGTTTTTGATTTTATTAATTGGAATCTGATCGTGGATATTACATTGAAGCTTTATTATGAGCATCAATCTATTCTTTACTTTTGAATTCATTTGTTTTATTTCAATCAATGTTTAGCCTAGTGTTTATCGTTCATCTAGAATAGTTTCTAATTTGCTTTTGTTCTTGCTGATTTCTTTTCATGATTATTGCGTTTGTTTTATTGAATATCATTATGTCATATATCTTGAATATGTGTGAGTAGTTCTCTTAGTGGTTTGATTAGTGAAACCCTAGGAAAAGCTATGTTCTTTATTGTCTAAGGTTATAGGAATGATGACAATAAGTGGCTTTCAAAACCCAATGCCAATCTTGTCCTGCAACTCCTTTGGAGACATAGGGCGATTATAGGTCGTTCGATGTGATTTGTGGAATCACCAACTTCCTCTCGCATGTTTAGGTGTCCATGTTAGTTATTGCTTGATTTTCTCTAACCTATCATGTTCTCTTTTGAAAACATCATTCATAGGGTGAATCTAGTCTCGTCCCCATTTTTCTCCATTTGATTTCCCTCTTAATTCATCATGATCTATATTTTTGTTATTAGTTTTAGTTGTTTTTAATCCAAAAAGTTTAGTTGTGTTAAGAATTGAAGTGTCTTGATATCCTTTGTCCTCGTTGTTCTACCCCCGACTTACCATTACACTAGTTGTAGTAGTATTAGGGTGATTATAAGTATTATTTGTATAACTAGTCTTTAAGTAAATGACGCTAAAAACCGATATGGCGCCGTTGCCGGGGATAAGGCATTATATTTAGACTTTTTCTCTTCTTGATATAGCTTTATTTTATTTCATTTCTGTTGCTGTTTGTTTTCTTTTTGTTAGTAGTTACCTTTAAGTTTGCTGTTTGCATTCCCTATAGCACGCGTAGGTCAAACCAACCAATAACACCTTATAATCCTGAGATCCAACGCTTGAGTAGACAACGCCCATCAAAACAAACCTAACATTCTGTTCAAAACCCACCCATATCCACAATGGCCAATGAACATCAGTTGTTCGGTCAGTTTGGGACTCCGGGCTCACAAGAGTTCCAAGGAGGTGTAGTACTTCCTGTTGCTACTACACCATACCAAATACACCCCCAGTTCACAAGGATGGTTAAGGAAACCCCTTTTAGTTGTTTAATAAATGACTGTCCTCTTTAACATCTCGAGGCATTCTCTGATATTTGTGGACTTATCCCTCCTTGCCCCAATAGCCCAAACTATGTGCGAATACACCTATTTCACTTGAGTCTAGCTGGGGATGCCAAAGTTTGGTATAAATGGTTAGAACCTAACTCAATTGTTAATTGGGCTCAACTGAAAACGGCTTTTCTAGAGAGGTTCTATCCTACGGTTCGTACACAAGATTGATGTAAGAAAAATTGCGTCCTTCACTCAAGAGGTTGATGAGAACCTTAGTGCCACTTGGAGTCGATTTAAGAGAATGATTAGAGCATGCCCCCACCATGAGTATGAGAGAACCATATCAATATATTTTTCTATAATGGTCTCAATGACTCCACCAAAGCACTCCTAGAATCAGCAGTAGGTGGCCAACTCTCTAAAATTCCATGCACCCAGGTAAAAGCCAAAATTGAGGAAGTTGCTAAGAATAGTGCCTGGGGAGGAACAAGGAGTCAGTGTTTACCAAGAGGGATGATTGACACAACCAACTTGGACACCATTAATGCTAAAATTGAAGCAGTTATCGATAAGAAGTTGTCCAAACTAAGCCTAGCCGGTAGTTCGAACACCCCTCCAGTGTGTGAAAAGAACTTTGCATGTGCCATATGTGGGGGTACCAACCACGATACTTCCTATTATGGTGGTTCGCACTTCGAGCACGTTGCTACAGTTGATTATGGAGGTTACAACCCAGAGACACAAGTAATGAATTATGATCGTTATGGGTATAATCCTGATCATGTTGCCGCCCTTAACTATGGTGGACAAGGACAAGGAGTAGGGAATGGGCAACAACCTTTCCCCTATCAACCATAAAAACCTCCTTTCAATTCGAACCAAAACCAAGGAAACTTCCACCCAGGATATAACAGAAATGCTTAGAGTGGGTTCAACAACCAAGGTTTTAAAGGGAACTAATCGAGCGGAAATGTACCAAGGCCAAATGTATATAGACCACCAGGGTTTAATCAAGGGCCTAGAAATGGTTCAAATCTTCCTTTCCCACCTAGTCAACCTCATCATGTATCTTCTCAACCACAACAAAGTCATACCTCAAACAATGACCATTTAGCCTCCCAAGTAACCTCTCTTGCTCAGCAAAACCAGAGTCTCACTCAGTGAAATCAGACTCTCATCCAGCAAATGCAACAACTTCAAGCTCAGCAAAAGATGTTTGAAACTCAACTCGCCCAAATGGCTAGTCCTCCTGCACCACCGCTATTCCCATCTCACCCTCAACCTAACCCCTCTACACAACCTCCATCTCAGCACCCAAACCCAAACCAACACACTGCAAAAGCTATCCACCTGAGATTAGGGACTCAGTGTGATGACCCTTCATATCCAGTTGATGCACCTTTGGTACGGGTGGGAGATAAGATGAGAGTGGATGTAAATGAAAAAGAAGAGGAACAAGGTAAGGGGTCAAGAGTTGAAAGTGAAAGAAGTGGGGATGATGAGAAAGAAAAGATAGGAAGTGAGAAGTTGGTGGAGAGTGAGGAAGAGAGAAAGAAGAGGATTGAGGAGAGAAAGAGGTTAGATTGCTTATATGCACCCCCACTTCCTTTTCCCTATAGGAAAGTTAAGAAGCAACTTGATGAGAAGTTCAAGAAGTTTTTAGAACACTTATAAAAGATGGAGATAAAAATTCCATTCCTCGATGCAATGGCATAAATGCCTAAGTATGCTAAGTTCTTGAAGGACTTATTATCCAATAAGAAAAAGCTTGAGGAAGAAGTAATCAGTCTCCCCCATCAAGTTAGCTCTATCTTACCAGGGAAAATGCCTATAAAAGAGTAAGATCCCGGTCCATACAATATCCTAGTAAAGTTGGGGAATCTTAATCCTAAAGGGGCGCTCGCCAATCTAGGGGCTTCGATTAGTCCTATGCCTCTATCCATCACCAAGAAGCTACCCTTTAGCCTCAGACCTTCAAGGAAAATGATCCAACTGGCAGATAGGAGTATAAAAGTGCCATATGGAGAGCTTGATGATATACCTATCCAAGTGGGAGAACAAGTGGTCCCTTGTGATTTTGTAGTGATGGAAATGGAAGAGGACCCTTATACTCCACTCATCTTGGGAAGAGACATTCTAAAAACACTTTGGGCAGTTATTAATTGCCATGATGACACCATAATGGTAGAAGTAGCCCAAGTGAAGGTAGTCTTCAAAATTTCTCCACTCTTAAAGAAGCCTATGGTTAAACATATCTGTCGCCTTAAAGTGGATGATATGGGGATTGAGGATTGTGAAAGGGAGATAGAAGTAAGGTATTCAATGAATGATGAGGATACCTACATAGAAGATGAACAGTTATAAAGCCAATTAGATAAGGCCCAGGAATATAAAAGCGACGAAGTAGAATCTGAGCAACTATGTGAGGCTGAGGAAGGTACTATCTATAAGGGGGAGAGTCCTAAGCCTTCTCCCTAATTAAGTTTGAAAACTCTACCTCCTAGACTTAAATATGCCTATCTTGATGATGTTGAGGGGAGTCCAGTCATAGTGAATTCTGAGCTCGATGACATTTCATTGGAAAAATTACTTGTTTTATTAAGGAAATATCGAGGTGTCATCGGGTACTCACTTGGTGATTTAAAAGGGATTAGTCCAACACTTGTGATGCACCAAATTCATCTTGACGATGAGCATTTCTCCTCAATTGAGCCACAAAGAAGGTTAAACCCTAACATGAAAGAGGTAGTTAAGGATGAAATCCTCAAACTCCTCAAGGTTGGCATCTTCTACTCAATTTCAGATAGTAGGTGGGTTAGCCCTATTCATGTTGTTAAGAAAAAGGGAGGAATTACCATTATTGAGAATGAAAAAGGTGAGATGATCCCAACTAGAGCCACCATAAGATGACGAGTTTGCATTGATTATTGTAAACTTAACAAGGCTATAAGAAAGGATCACTTCCCTTTACCCTTCATCAACGAGATGCTTAAGAGATTGGCAAGGCATAAGTACTATTGTTTTCTGGATGGTTACTTGGGTTTCTTTCAAATCCCAATCCACCCCGCGGATCAACAGAAAACAATGTTCACTTGTCCTTTTAGGACTTTTGCCTATAGGAGAATGCCCTTTGGTTTATGTAATGCTCCATCCACTTTCCAGAGCTGCATGTCTACTATATTTGCTGATATGCTGGAGGACTTCATGGAAGTGTTCATGGATGATTTTTCTGTTAGAGGTTCTTTTTTTGACACTTGCTTGACACATCTCGAGAAAGTTTTGTTTGGTGTCAAGAAACGAATCTTGTGCTGAATTGGGAGAAGTGTCAATTTTCAGTCCAAGAAGGCATTGTCCTAGGCCATAAAGTGTCTTTCAAAGGCATAGAGGTAGACCCTGCTAAGATTGATGTGATAAGGAACCTTCCTATACCCACCTCGGTTACAGGAGTACGATCCTTTCTTGGACATGCAGGGTTCCAAAGGCGTCTCATCTTAGGATTTTCAACTTTAGCTAAACCTTTGAATGAATTACATCAAAAGGATGTTGAATTTAACTTTGATAAGAGATGCCTCAATGTCTTTAACCGTTAAAAGAAAGCTCTAATATCTGCGCCTATTGTGCAAGCTCCTTATTGGAGTTTGCCGTTTGAATTAATGTGCGATGCCAGTGATATCTCTGTAGGTGCTGTCCTTGGACAGAAAAAGGAAGAAAAGCACTATGTTATATGATATATCTAGTAAAACACTGGATCCAGCACAATGCAACTACTATACAACATAAAAGGAAATGCTGGCGGTAGTCTATGCTTTTGAGAGACTGCGCCAGTATTTGATATGTTCAAAGGTTGTAGTTTTCACGGATCACTCGGCCCTGAAATTTTTGATGACGAAGGGAGATGCAAAGCCAAGGTTGATCCATTGGGTGCTCCTATTACAAGAGTTTGATTTTGAATTAAAGGATAGGAAGGGAAGTGAAAATATGGTAGCTGACCATTTGTCTAGGTTACTTGAACTTAATAATGACTCCTTCCCTATCCAAGATGAAATGGTTGAAGAAACCTTGATGACAGTGTTAGTTGTTGGGAAAGCCCCTTGGTTCGCAGATATTGCGAATTATATAGCTTGTGGGGAACTTCCAGAGTTCGAATCAAGGGCAATGAAAAAGGCTTTCTTTGGGAAAGTCGGGAATTTCTTTTGGGATGACCCCTATTTGTTTCATGCCTACGCCGACGGCATAATCCGCCGTTGTATCACTGAAGAGGAGGTCCCCAAGATCCTAACTCACTATCACTCATACGCCTGTGGTGGCCACCATGGTATAATGAAAACTACTGCTAAAGTCGCCGTCGCGGGTTTCTATTGGCCAACCTTGCACGAAGATGTTGAAACATTCGTGAAGAGATGTGAGAGATGCCAAAAGTTGGCAATATCTCAATGAGGAATGAGATGCCTCAAAATTACATCCTTTAGTGTGAAGTTTTTGATTGTTGGGGTATTGACTTCATGGGCCCCTTTGTTTTATCTCATGGGAACCGATATATTTTGGTAGGGATCGATTATGTGTCTAAGTGGGTGGAGGCCATCGCCTCGCCTACAAATGATCACAAAGTAGTTATAAAGATTTTTAAAAGCATAATCTTCCCTCGATTTGGTGTTCCCAAAATAGTCATTAGTGATGGGGGTTCCCACTTTGCGAAAAATGAACTGAACAAACTATTGAAGAAATATGGAGTCATGCACAAAGTCGGTTCACCCTACCATCCCTAAACTCAAGGACAGGTGGAAGTAGCTAACAGGGACATAAAACGAATATTAGAAAAGGTGGTTAACCCAAACAGAAAAAATTGGTCTCTCATGTTAGACGATGCTCTTTGGGCCTACCGTACATGTTACAAAACCCCAATTGGCACCACCCCATTCCGGCTTTTGTATGGGAAGTCTTGTCATTTACCAGTGGAATTAGAATGTAGGTCTTGGTGGGCGATCCAAACCCTTAATTTGGACCCTACTTTATTCTACTAGAAGCGAGCCGCCTAATTAAGGGAATTGGAAGAACTAAGGCTCGACGCATTCCATAACATGCATATCTACAAGGAATGAACTAAGTGTTGACACAACCAACCTATCATTCAACGAGAATTCCTTGTAGGAGATAAAGTGGTGCTCTTCAATTCAAGAGCAAAGTTAATCCCTAGGAAATTAAAATCGAGGTGGTCTGGACCATTTGAGATTTTGCAAGTATTTCCTTATGAAACGGTAGAGTTAAAAGATTATCACGGAGGTAGTTTCATTGTGAATGGACATCGGCTAAAGCTCTTCTATGAAAGTAGCTTTCACGAAGTTAACACTGTTGAGCGAATAAGGTTAGATGATGTCGAAGTTGAATGATTGGTGTAATCATTAGCATATTACGAGTATCTAAACTTTGAATCATCATTCTTATGAGTTTTGTTAAGTTTTGAGCAGTTAGTTTCACTTCGGTTTCTGTTTTGTGTTATTTTTTATTGATTACCCTAGCTACGTTGAGCTAAACGACGTTAAATAAAGCACTTATGGGAAGTAACCCAGTTTTCTTTGAATTTTCTTGCTAAGTAATCATTATACCATTTTTGGTTTAAGAGAGTACAAGACATTTGATTATCCCAAGATTAAAATTTCTAATTAGCATTCCATTCGGCCGAATTATAGTACCATTTGGCCGAATGGACTTGGACTATGAACTTAAACATGAGATTTGAGGAGTTTCTAAGAATGGCGAATGAGTAAAATATTCGGGCGAAGGGGATTCATTAGATCGAATGGATGCCCTATTCGGCCGAATAAATGTACAGACGAAATGGAGAAGTGCTCCTAAGAACACCGAATGGACACTCCATTCGGGCAAATGGAGGTCCATTTGGACGAATACATAGCTGATTCGGGCAAATGGTAGCAAAGAATTATGAGAATTCCTTCAAAATTCGACCAAACAGGGCCATCCATTTGGGCGAATGGAGGTCCATTCGGCCGAATAAAGCCTCATTCGGGCGAATGGAGCGCCAGTTCTATAAATACCCCTTCATTTCCACGATTTTTTTTCTCACATTTCACTATAACCGTAAACACGCCCAAGCTTCAATTCTCGCCCTTACTCACTCATTCTCACTAGATTTGCTCCTCCTCCTTCTTAAACTTCAATCAATCACAATGGGACCATGAAAGAGCTTGAGAAATCCTTTCAAAAGATCCAAGAAACATGGTGAAGGATCTTCTTCGGGTGCGGCACGGGAAAATAAAAAATCGGTTCTCAACCACAACTGAAACGCCAACGTCTTCCCGGTCAAGAATTATGGTTCGACGAAGAGCATCTAACAGTGGTGTTCGTCTCGTTGGAGCAATTAGAATAATTTCAACGATTAAAGGTACGAAAAATTAACTCTACCTGATATTTAGATCTTTCAATTATTCAATGGATGGGTATATATGATCAATTTGTTGCATTATTGACAGCATGTGGCCTTGAGAACTGGATAACATGTGGCACCCAACTCATAAGCTCTTAACTTATGAGTTTCCCAATTCTTTAAGCCCATGTCAGCGTGAAAATAGGTTGCATTTATCTTTTTGGTTAAGGAACGCAAACTATTTTCTTGATTATGCTGCCTTTTGTGCCATTTTTGGGTTTACTAACCAACCTATTCCGGATAAACAACCGGATAACTCTCGAGTTTCTAAATTATGGCCTAAAATCGCCGGCCGGCTAATTTATCCGAATAGGAATATATATGCATTTGATGTACATCATCCTGTTCTTAGTATGTTTTTCAAATTTTCTAGGGAGACATTGTTCCCTTCCCCGAGCCCTCATCTAGTTAGAACACCTGAAGTGTACATACTGCACTGATACATTGCATCACACAACGACACAGTAATAAGCATTCCAATGACACTTTGGAAATTTATAAACACTACAGCCACCCTAGATGTAAAAACTGACCTATGTGATGGGGGGCATGTGTACCGCATCGTTGAGTTCCTTAATGTTATAAATCCAATAGAATTTAGTGATAGATTTGCCTCTACCACCACCTCCATGAGCAGTATCTCATTAGGGCTGACTTTATCTTCACTGACCCTATGCGATGGCGGTACCTTAAAGACCGCACCATTCCCCTCCCCTGTCCAAACTTGCCTCCCCTCTTGCAGTTTGGGGACTCTGATGTGCTCATTTTAGAGCACGTTTACTACCTCATTTTAGTGTAAAGTCTCGTACTTTTATATTGGTTTTATACATATTATGCTTGATTTTACCTTGATCTTGTCTTCGAGTTATCTTAAGATCATTTCAGGTATTTTTGATGATTTCGAGGTGAAATGCGATGCATTCAAGCCTTTGACACACATATCATAGCTTGGGCAAACGTTTCAAGTCACTCATGAAGATCCCATGGAGTTCAAAAAGCATTAGAAACTGAAAAGAGGATTCAGAGCTTCAGATTCGACCGAATCTGATGGTCATTCGGTCGAATGGTACAGATTCGACCGAATGGGAGTGTCCTTCGGTCGAATGATGGGCAGTCTTCAGAGTATTTATTCCTTGGTCACTAGGAAGGCTGAATAGAACTCATTTGGGAAAATGAGCTTCCATTCAGCCGAATCAGTCCCTATATTCGGGCGAATGGTGGACAAAGAGAAATTCTTTGGAGCCTCTAGAATGGGAAAATGGAAGAGCATTTGAGCGGATGGAGCTGTATTCAGCTGAATGGGCCTTGAATTTGGTCAAAGGACAGTGTTTTCTCCGAAACAACTACTTCTTTTTAGGGCCGCCCCAAAGGCATTTTAGGGTTTTCGTATTCTTTTTATGCTTTGTTATAAATACCCCTCCCTCTGATGAGAGGGAGGGCAACTAGGTTTTTAATATTTTTATGCACTTTTAGTTTTGTTTAGCCTCAAAATTCTTTTAGTTCTAGCTTTCGATTTCTATTTTCTCAACATTTATACTCCAAGTTCTGGATTTTGTCATTCAAATTCTGATCGTGGATAATACATTAAAGCTTTTGTGAGTATTAATCTATTCCTTACTTTTGAATTCATTCGCCTTATTTCATTCCATGTTTAGTTCTATGTTTATCGTTTACTAGAATAGTTTCTGATTTGCTTTCGTTCTCGCTGATTTCTTTTCATGTTCGTTTCATTTGCTTCATTGAATATCGTTATGTCGTTTAGCATGAATATGTGTGAGTAGTCCTCTTAGGGGTTTTGATTGGTGAAACCCTAGGAAAAGCTATGATCTTTATTACCTAAGGTTGTAGGAATAATGATAATAAGTAGTTTCGATATCCGATGCGAATCTTGTCCTACCACTCCTTTGGAGACATAGGGCGATTATAGGTCATTCGTTGTGATATGTGGAATCACCAACTTCCTCTCGCATTCTTGGATGTCCATGCTAGTTATTATTAGATTTTCTCTAACCTATCATGTTCGGTTTTGAAAGCTTCATTCCTAGGGTGAATCTAATATTGTCCCTATTTTTCTCTATTTGATTTACCTCATAATTTATCGTTATCTATATTCTCGTTATTAGTTTTAATTGTTTCCAAGTCCAAAAAGTTCGGTTTTGTTAAGAATTAAAGTCTTGATATCCTTTGTCCTCGTGGTTTGACCCCCTACTCCACTATACTCATATAATTCGTAGGTTGGTATAAATATTGTTTGCATAACTAGTCTTTTAGTTAACGACCTAAAAGCCAGCTATCAAAATGGCACTGTTTCCGGGGAACAAGGCATAATATTTAAACTTTTTCTGTTCTTGATATAACTTTATTTCATTTCATTTTTGCTTGCTATTTGTGTTTTTCTTTTTGTTAGTGGTTTTCTTTGACTTTGCTGTTTGCATGCCCCATAGCACGCATAGGTCAAACCAGCCAAAAACACTTTATAATCCTAAAATCCAACGCTTGAATAGACAACGCCCATCAAAACACACCTCACATTCTGTCCAAAACCCATCCATATCCATAATGGCCGATGAACATCAATTGTTTGGTTAATTCGAAACTCCTGGCTCACAAGAGTTCCAAGGGGGTGTAGGACTTCCTGTTGCTACTACACCATACCAAATACACCCTTAGTTCACGAGAATGGTTAAGGAAACACCTTTTAGTGGCTTAAGAAATGAATGTCCTCTTCAACATTTAGAGGCATTTTCTGACATTTGTGGACTTATCTCTCCTTGCCCTAATAGCCCAGATTATGTGCAAATGTACCTATTTCATTCGAGTCTAGCGAGAGATGCCAAAGATTGGTACAAATGCTTAGAACCTAATTCAATTGTTAATTGGGCTTAATTGAAAACCGCTTTTCTAGAAAGGTTCTATCCTACAGTTCGAACGCAAGATTGGCGTAAGAAAATTGCGTCCTTTACCCAAGAGGATGATCAGAACCTTAGTGCGACTTGGAGTAGATTTAAGAGAATGATTAGAGCATGCCCCCACCATGAGTACAGGGAAAACCATCTCAACACATTCTTTTACGATGGTCTTAATGACTCAACCAAAACAGTTTTAGACTCAGCAGTAGGTGGCCAACTTTCCAAAATTCCTTGCACCCAGGTAAAAGCCAAAATTGAGAAAGTTGCTAAGAATAGTGCCTAGGGAGGAACTAGGAGTCAGGGTTTACCTAGAGGGATGATAGACACAACCAATTTGGACACCATTAGTGCTAAGATAGAAGTAGTTATCGATAAGAAGCTGTCCAAATTAAGCCTAGCTGGTAGTTCGAACACCCCCCAATGCGTGAAAAGCACTTTGCATGTGCCATATATGGGGGTACCAACCATGATACATCTTATTGTGGTGGTTTGCACTCCGAGCACGTTGCTGCAGTTGACTATGGAGGGTATAACCAAGAACCGCAGGTGATAAATTATGACGGTTATGGGTATAATCCTAATCATGTAGTAGCCCTTAACTATGGTGGATAAGGACAAGGAGTAGGGTATAGACAACAACCTTTCCCGAATCAACCATACAAACCTCCCTCCAATACTAACCAAAACCAAGAAAACTTCCACACGGGATACAATAGAAATGCTCAAAGTAGGTTTAATAACCAAGGTTTTTAAGGGAACCAATCTGATGGAAACGTACCGTGGCCTAATGTGTATAGACCCTCAAGGCTAAACCAAGGACCTAGAAATGGTTTAAACCTGCCTTTCCCGCCTAATCAACCTCATCATGTGGCTTCTCAACCACAACAAGGTCATACCTCAACCAATGACCATTTAGCCTCCCAAGTAACATCTCTTGCTCAGTGGAACCAGAGTCTTACTCAGATTAATCAGACTCTCATCCAACAAATGCAACAACTTCAAGCTTAGCAAAAGTTGTTTGAAACTCAACTTGCCCAAATGGCTAATCGTCCTGCACCACCGCTATTCCCATCTCACCCTCAACCTAACCCCTCTACAAAACCTCCACCTCAGCACCCAAACCTAAACCAACACACTGCAAAAGCTATCCACCTGAGATTAGGGACTTAGTATGACGGTCCTTTATATCTGGTTGATGCGCCTTTGGTACAGGTGAGTGATGAGACGAGAGTGGATAAAAATGGAAAAGAGGAGGAACAAGGTAAGGGCTCAGTATTTGAAAGTGAAAGAGGTGGGGAGGACAAAAATGATAAGACAAGGAATGAGAAGCTGGTAGAGAGTGAGGAAGAGAGGAGGAAGAGGATTAAGGAGAGAAAGAGGTTAGATTGTCTATATGCACCCCCACTTCCTTTTCCCTATAGGAAAGTTGAGAAGTAACTTGATGATAAGTTCAAGAAGTTTCTTGAACATTTACAAAAGATGGAGATGAAAATTCCATTCCTTGATGCTATGGCACAGATGCCAAAGTATGCTAAGTTCTTAAAGGACTTATTGTCCAACAAGAAAAAGCTTGAGGAAGAGGTAATTAGTCTCCCCCATCAGGTTAGCTCCATATTACAAGGGAGAAAGCCTATGAAGGAGCGAGATCTCGGTCCTTATAACCTCCCAATAAAGTTAGGAAATCTTGATCGTAAAGGGGCGCTCACCAATCTAGGGGCTTCGATTAGTCTTATGCCTCTATCAATCGCCAAGAAGCTACCCTTTAACCTCATACCTTCCAGGAAAATGATCCAATTGGAAGATAGGAGTATAAAAGTGCCATGTGGAGAACTGGACGATATACCTATTCAAGTAGGAGAACTAGTGGTCCCTTGCGATTTCGTAGTGATGGAAATGGAAGAGGACCCATATACTCCACTTATCTTGAGTATGCCAGTATCTGATTTGTTCAAAGGTTGTAGTTTTCACTAATCACTCGGCTCTGAAATTTTTAATGATGAAGAGAGATGCAAAGTCGAGGTTGATTTGTTCGGTGCTCCTATTACAGGAGTTTGATTTTGAGTTGAAAGATAGGAAGGGTTGTGAAAATATGGTAGTGGACCATTTGTCTAGGTTACCCAAGCTTAATAATGACTCCTTACCTATCCAAGATGAAATGGTTGAAGAAACTCTGATGACAGCAATAGTAGTTGGGAAAGCCCTTTGGTTTGTAGATATGGCGATTTATTTAGCTTGTGGAGAACTTCTAGAGTTCGAATCAAGGGCTATGAAAAAGACTTTCTTCGGTAAAGTCAGGAATTTCTTTTGGGATGACCCCTAATTGTTTCATATATGCGCCGACGGCATAATTCGCCGTTGTGTCACTAAAGAGGAGGTCCCCAAGATTCTAGCTCACTGTCACTCATACGCATGTGGCGGCCACCATGGTATAATGAACACTGCTGCTAAGGTCGCCACCACGGGTTTCTATTGGCCAACATTACATAAGGATGTTGAAACTTTTGTGAAGAGCTGTGAGAGATGCCAAAAAGTTGGCAATATCTCAATGAGGAATGAGATTCCTCATAATTACATCCTTGAGTGTGAAGTGTTTGGGGGGGGGGGGGGTATCCATAGTCCACTACTCATTATTTCGCTTGTCCTTTGGTGTTGGCTTTCAGTTTTAGTACTGTGTAGTTTTGCATTGTTTTGTGTTTTTATGTTTTGTTTCTTGGTGTTGTTTTGTTTTGTGTTTTTCTTTTTGGTGTTGTTTTCAGGTGCTTGTATAATAAGCTCCATGTGCTGTTGCACCTATATACTGGTATGATTGCTCGCTTGAAAATCCAAATTTATTTATTTAGTTATATTTGTGTTTGTTTTCCTATTTTCCATCATGTGCCCCCTTCTTTCCATCATATGCTCTAAACAAGCATGCAAGCTTCTGTCATGCACTTTACATTGATTATATGCAAACTCATATTCCCCTAGCCCTAAGCCTGTTTTGGGTCTGAGTTTATCGACTTTTTTTCACTTAGCTTGGGGGATCTGAGCTTGTTTGGTATGTGGTTTGGATGACTACCTATTGAGGCACATTTTGACTAACATAGTGAGGATTGAGCCTTCTAGGACTTTATTATGAGTCCTATATTGTTGAGTGTTAGTTAGGGAATCTTAAGAATTGTGTCTATTCTCCTCCAACATAGTCTACTTTTCTAAAGGTTAGGGATGATAACACATATGTAGTTGAAGCTACATAGCCAAAGTGCCTACCATGATTATCAATTTACTCTAGGTTAAGCCAAATTTGTGCCGTTACCTTTTTTTTTGTAGCCACGCTATCTAACTCCACATGAGCCAAATGTCCCCTCTTTTTACCTAGAGGATAGTCATGTGATTATAGTGAAGTTGGTGTTCGTAGCATTGCGATATAGGATTTCGGTTTGGAAAAGTGATTATTGGATGATTTGACTACATACACTAGTCTTAGCGTATTTCAAGGAAGTATTCACATGGAAAGTTCAAAAAAAAAAAAAAAACTTGAAAAGCACAAAAAGAAAAAAAAGAGAAAAAGAAAGAAAAAGGAAAATAAGAGAAAAAGAAAAGAAAACAAACTAAAGGAAAAAAGAGAGAAAAATTTGAGAATAAAGATGACATAGTGTATTAGAGTCCATTATTGGGAATTTTAGGAGTGGCATGGTTGTCGGAAGGCATAGTCTTCCTCGGTTTTATCTCCTTGGATCACTTACTATCCTCTATTTTAACTCCACATTCCCAAATTCTACCCTACCTTGATCTGAGCCTACATTGCAACCCTTTCCAAACCTCTTCGACTTAACCTGATTAGTAAGATCAGTGATGGAGAGTAGATAAGACACAATCCCTGAGATTTCTCCCTATGTAGGTGTTTAAGTCCCAACTCATCTTTAATCGGATGATTTTGAGCAAAACACATACCCTATAAACACATGAGCATATTAAAAATTTCCCACATCTCTTGGGAAATAACCTCAGGAGCGTAGACTTGCAACCTCATTAGGTAGTGGGCGGAATGAACTATGATGTAGCATGCTTAGTGATCCCGAGTATGTGTAAAACGTTGTTATGCTCTTTTAATCCCATTGTACTTGCACACCCATGGCTAGGGAAAGGTTTTGGACATGCACGACTTATATTGTCTTGATTTTCACTCCCCTTGTTCTTTATTTGTTTTTATGACTGTGTTACCCTAAGCTATCACTTCACCTTCCTATTTCATTTGCTAGGGACTAGCAACGGTTTAGCTTAGGGGAAGTTGATGTGCTCATTTTATAGCACGTTTACTACCTTGTTTTAGTGTCAAGTCTCGTACTTTTATATTGGTTTTATATTATGCTTAATTTCACCTTGATCTTGTCTTTGAGTTGTCTTCAGATCAATTCAGGTATTTTTGATGATTTCGAGGTGAAATGCAATGCATTTGAGCCTTTGACACGCATATCATAGCTTGGGAAAACATTTCAAGTCACTCATGGAGTTTAGAAAGCATCAGAAACTAAAAAGAGGATTCAGAGCTTCAGATTCGACCGAATCTGATGGTCATTCGGTCGAATGGTACAGATTTGACCGAATGGGAGTGTCCTTCGGTCGAAAATCTTCAGAGCATTTATTCCTTGGTCACTGGGAAGGCCGAATGGAACTCATTCGGGCGAATGAGCTTCCATTCGGCCGAATCAGTCCCTAAATTCGGGCGAATGGTGGAGGGAGAGAAATTCTTCGGAGCCTCTAGAATGGGCGAATGGAACTATATTTGGCCGAATGGGCCTTGAATTCGGTCGAATAACATTTTTTTCTCCGGAACAACTACTTCTTTTTAGGGCCGGCCCAAAGGAATTTTAGGGTTTTTGTATTCTTTTTATGCTTTCTTATAAATACCCCTCCCTCAGATGAGAGAGAGGGCAACTAGGTTTTTAATATTTTTATGCACTTTTAGTTTTGTTTAGCCTCCCAATTCTTTTAGTTCTAGCTTTTGGTTTTCTGTTTCTCAACATTTGTACTCTGAGTTTTGGATTTTGTCATTCAAATTCTGATCGTGGATTATACATTGAAGCTTTTTTGAGTATTAATCTATTCCTTACCTTTGAATTCATTTGCTTTACTTTATTCCATATTTAGTTATATGTTTATCGTTTACTAGAATAATTTCTTATTTGCTTTCGTTCTCGCTGATGTCTTTTCATGTTCATTTCATTTGCTTTATTGAATATCGTTATGTCGTTTAACATGAATATGTGTGAGTAGTCCTCTTAGGGGTTTTGATTGGTGAAACCCTAGGAAAAGCTATGATCTTTATTGCCCAAGGATTTAGGAATGATGATAATAAGTAGTTTTGGAATCCGATGCGAATCTTGTCCTGCCACTCCTTTGGAGACATAGGGCGATTATAGGTCGTTCGTTGTGATATGTGGAATCACTAACTTCCTCTCGCATTCTTGGATGTCCATGCTAGTTATTATTAGATTTTTTCTAACCTATCATGTTTGGTTTTGAAAGCTTCATTCCTAGGGTGAATCTAATCTTATCCTCGTTTTTCCATATTTGATTTACCTCATGATTTATCGTTATCTATATTCTCGTTATTAGTTTTAGTTGTTTCCAAATCCAAAAAGTTCGGTTGTGTTAAGAATTGAAGTCTTAATGTCCTTTGTCCTCGTGGTTCGACCCCCTACTCCACTATACTCGTATAGTTAGTAGGTTGGTATAAATATTGTTTGCATAACTAGTCTTTTAGTTAACGACCTAAAAGCCTGTTATCAGACTCGTACCTCTTAGACGGCGATGTGTCGAGATACGCTGTCGAGCCCCCACTTATACCCCTTCCTCGTCCTCACACCCTATCCATGCGTGACCGACCTAGGGCTTCCACTTCAGTTCTACCGGACCATGACAATTCAGATGATGAATCTGATATTATGTCCTCCTTAAGTCGCATAGAGGCCAGGCTTGACTAGGTTCTTACACCCAGGCCCATCACACCGCCTGGCTCGATCACCTTGAGCAAAACTTCAAGCGGGCCAATTACCCATGGTATGACATGGCCTACTGCTCCCACATGGTCGGCAAAATCATGGCCACCCCTTCCTAGTACCCCCGCCATAACAATTATAACAAAATATCCTTAAGTCATGGGTTTGACCGGTTGCGGGTGGGTAGGCATAGGTTCAACAACTTCACCCCACCGGCTCCTAGAAGAGCCTCTAATGACTATAGGATGGATTATACGGGTGGGGAGGAGGAGGATAATGAGGATGATGACCAGGGGGATGAGGGTTTCAAAGGGGATGAGTAGTGGTAGACCTAAAGGCCTCCCTTAGTGCCGAGGATGGCTTTAGCCTGGCTTAGGGAGGATATTCATTGTCCACTACTCATTATTTTATTGTGTGTCTTTTGGTCTTTTGCCTTGTCTGGCTGTTGGTCTTATTGCTGTGTAGTTTTGCGTTGTTTTGTGTTTTGGTTTTGCTTTTTGGTGTTGTTTTCAGGTGCTTGTAATAAGTTCCATGTGTTGCTTCACCTACGTACTAGTATGATTGCTCTCGCTTGAAAATCCAACTTTATTTATTTATATTTGTGTTTGTTTTCCTTTTTTCCATCATATGCTCCAACCCAGATTTTTCCATCATATGCTCCAATCACTTTTTTCCATTATATGCTTCAAATCCTTTAATCCTTTTTTCCATCATATGCTTCAAACCCTTTTTTTTCCATCATATGCTCTAAACAAGTATGCAAGCTTCTGTCGTGCACTTTACAATGATTATATGCAAACTCGTATTCCCTTAGCCCTGTGCCTGTTTTGGGTCTGAGTTTATCGACTGTTTTCCACTTAACTTAGGGGACCTGAGCTTGCTTGGTACGTGGTTTGGATGACTACCTATTGAGGCACATTTCAACTAGCCTAGTGAGGATTGAGCCTTCTAGGAATTTATTATGAGTCCTATATTATTGAGTGTTAGTCAGGGAATCTTAAGAATTGTTTCTGTTCTCCTCCAGCATAGTCTTCTTTTCTAAAGGTTAGGGATGATAACACGTTTGTAGTAAAAGCTACATAGCCAAACTGCCTACCATGAATATTAATTTACTTTAGGTTAAGCCAAGTTGTGCCTTTACCTTCTTCTTTGTAGCCACACTATTTAACTCCATATGAGCCAAATGTTCTCTCTCTGTACCTAGAGGATAGTCATGTGATCATAGTGAAGTTGGTGTTCGTTGCATTGTGATGTAAAATTTCGGTTTGAAAAGTAATTATTGGATGATATGACTATATACATTACTCTTAGTGTATTTCAAAATTATTTACATAAAAAGTTCAAAAAAAAGGAAAAAAGCATGAAAAGCACAAAAAGAAAAAAAAGAGAAATAGAAAAAAAAGAGAATAAAAGAAAGGAAAAATTTGAGAATAAGGTTGACATAATGTATTAGAGTTCATATTTGCGGATTTTGGGAGTGGTATGGTTGTCGGAAGGCGTAGGTTTCCATGGTTTTATTACGTTGGATCGCTCACTATCCTCTATTTTAACTCCACATCCCCAAATTTTACCATACCTTGATCCTAGCCTACATTACAACCCTTTCCAAACCTGTTCGACTTAACCTGATTAGTAATATCTGTGCTGGAGAGTAGATAAGACCCAATCCCCAAGATTTCTCCCTGTTTAGGTGTTTAATTCCTGACTCATCTTTAGTTGGATGATTTTGAGTGAAACACATACCCTATAAACACATTAGTGTATTAGAAATTTCCCACATCTCTTGGGAAATAACCTCGGGAGCATAGACTTACGACCTCATTAGGTAGTGGGCGGAACGAACTATGATGTAGCTTGCTTGGTGATCTCGAGTGTGTGGAAAGTGTTGTTATGCTCCTCTAATCCCATTGTACTTGCACACCTATGGCTAGGGAAGAGTTTTACACATGAACGACTTGCATTGTCTTGTTGTTCACTCTCCTCGTTCTTTCATTCGTTTCTATAACTGTTTTTCCTTGATCTTTCATGTCACCTTGACTAGTTCATTTGCTAGGGACTAGCAAAAGTTTGGCTTGGGGGAAGTTGATGTGCTCATTTTAGAGCACGTTTACTACCCTATTTTAGTGTTAAGTCTCGTGCTTTTAGATTGATTTTATACATATTCTACTTGATTTCACCTTGATCTTGTCTTCGAGTTGTTTTAAGGTCATTTCAGGTGTTTTTGATTATTTCGAGGTGAAATGCGACGTATTTGAGTCTTTGACACTCTTAGACACGTGTATCATAGCTTGGGTAGACATTTCAAGTCAATCATGAAGATCCCACGAAGTTAACAAGACATTAGGCACTTGAAGAAGCTGAAAAGAGGATTTCAGAGTAAGATTCGACCGAATCTGATAGTGATTCGGTCGAATGGCAGTCCAATAGAGAGCTTATATTCTATGGTCACTGGGAAGGCCGAATGACACTCATTCTGGCGAATCATCATCCATTCGGCCAAATGGATGTCTCCATTCGGGCAAATTGTGCACAGAGAGGAATTCAATAGAGCTGCTGGAATGGGCGAATGGTGGAGAATTTGGGCGAATGATGCTTCATTCGGCCGAATGGGTCATGTCTTCAGTCGAATGGAGGTGTTTTCTCTGGAAATTTTACTTCTTTTATAGGCTGGCCCAAAGGCATTTTAGGGTTTTCGGACTTCTTTTATTCTTTGTAATAAATACCCCTCTTTCTGAAGAGGGGGAGAACCCTAGTTTTTATTAGTTTTATTAGCTTTAGCTTTATTTAGCCTAAAAAATTCTCTTAATTCTAGTTTTCCATTTTCTGTTTTCTCAACACATGTACTCCAAGTTTTCGATTTTATTGATTGGAATCTGATCGTGGATATTGAATTGAAGCTTTATTGTGAGTATCAATCTATTCTTTACTTTTGAATTCATTCATTTTATTTCAGTCAATGTTTAGCCTAGTGTTTATCGTCCATCAAGAATAGTTTCTGATTTGCTTTTGTTCTCACTTATTTCTTTTCATGATTATTGCGTTTGTTTTATTGAATATCATTATGTCGTATATCTTGAATATGTGTGAGTAGTTCTCTTAGGGGTTTGATTAGTGAAACCCTACGAAAGGCTATGTTCTTTATTGTCTAAGGTTATAGGAAAGATAATAATAAGTGGCTTTCGAAACCCAATGCGAATCTTGTCCTGCAACTCCTTTGTAGATATAGGGCGATTATAGGTCTTTCGATGTGATTTATGGAATAACCAACTTCCTCTCGCATGCTTGGGTGTTTATGCTAGTTATTGTTTGGTTTTCTCTAACCTATCATGTTCTCTTTTGAAAGAATCATTCCTAGGGTGAATCTAGTCCCGTCCCCATTTTTCTCCATTTGATTTCCCTCTTAATTCATCGTGATCTATATTTTCGTTATTAGTTTTAGTTGTTTTTAATCCAAAAAGTTCAGTTGTGTTAAGAATTGAAGTGTCTTTATATCCTTTGTCCTCGTGGTTCCACCCCCGACTTACCATTACACTAGTTGTAGTAGTATTAGGGTGATTATAAGTATTGTTTGTATAACTAGTCTTTTAGTCAACGATGCTAAAAACCGGTTATCAGGCTTGGGAAGAGGTTGTACCTCCCGAGGTTCTAGGTTGCGCAGCTTGGGCGCTAGAGGCTCGTAGTTCTTGTAGTTGATGTGCAACAATCTTCCATATGATGTCTACTTGCCTCTCTATGCACGTAAGCTTGCGGTTTGGAAGGTAGTAGCTCAGTACCCTCCTCACCTTCCACCCGTAGACCTTGGGGTTAGGTGTATAATAGATGAAGTCCATCCTCTTCATCGCCATCACTGATAGAGGTTAGAAGTTGTAGGACCTAATCGCGATCGACTACTTATCAATCGATAGAGTCCCACGATTTAATCCTGCGCGACCATTTTTTTTGTAAAGTCGACACCTTATTTTCATCTGAATAAGGACAGTTTTGATAATTTCTTATTCCTTTGCTTTATCATTTTATGAGTTGCCTCTACATGTGTGATTTCATAAAATGTGTGTGTGTCCAATAAAGACTGGTCTAAAAAATTGGTTCGGAGTCTAGGTTAAGAGAATCAAACGTCTAGAACTCGTCTTCTCTTCCGTTTTGCAAAACAGGCTCTTACTTGTACATTGTCTTTATTCATTAATTTGACTATGGCTATTTTATTATATATATTTTTTTAAAAGATTTAAACATATGATTTATTGTTGTTAAACACATCAAGCATATGAGGTTTATTATGCCCAAATGGTACTTTGTTATTGATGTGTGGTAGGTTTGAACATTGAAGATGTACTACATACCGATCATCGTGGGATTTTGAATCCACTCACGGATCAAAACCATCGTAGTTCAACCGAATACCATATCTCAAAATGACCAATTTTATTGAGATTTGGTGTTGATCTGGTAAAGGAGAAGAGCATTATTGATCTCAAAATGAGTTTGAAAAGGAGTTCACTTATAAGGTTAAAGCAATCCAATCTAAATGAGGTAATTACTTTAGTTTCAATGTCAATAAAAATTGGTCTCTCAATTGATGACTTTATAAGGATTATTATTAATACTTAGAATCATTCACTTAATAATCTTATCCAAAATAATGTGATTGCCATATTAGTGAAAACCATAATAGGCTTTTGAAGAAGACTTTTTTGATAAGTTGTATCTCAGTTGACGACTTTACAAGAATTAGAATGATGCTCAGAATTATCACTTGATAATTTCATTTTTGTGGATGATTACACTCAAAAGAAAATCTTGTAGATTGATAGCTTAGCATAATTGGCCACTTGAAATATGATACTCGTTAGGCCTTGTCTTCAAGGTAATAATTTACTATATCTTCAATTATTATTTATTAATCTTTGATGACTTTAAATTATGAAGGAAAATTAATTTTTCAACCTTTGTAAGCGAATTTCCGATCTTGACCTTGAATTTAAAACTTGGGTCATCCACACTTTATGATTTGATTATTCATTCTTTTGGCAAGGGAGAATATATATATATATATCATGAAATTTAACATTAAAAGTCTTATTAGACCACTTACATACGATATATGGAGAACTTCTTAAAAGAGCCTATGTAATAATGAATGCATGAGAACTGTTGAGTGGATTTTATTCATTTTTGAAACCTTTAGGATTGATCTTATGCAGTCTCAGTAATGGTAGCTATGAATTTAATTTTATACATTGATGGTGAAAGCGTTTAGGGATACTCTCCTAAGCCATTTTTTTTATAAAATAAACGAAGCTTATTTTATTTTATCAATTTTTAGATTAAGTATCGATGATCAAATATTGATTTTTATGAATTTCGTAATTTTCTTATGTTAGTTGACTTATTATGTAGATCATAAAAATAATAATTAGTGAAAGTGCAAACATACCTAAACACAACTCTCAAACCTCTCCGATTCCTATAACCTCTCCAATAGGGTTGCTTTTCTAATGTGGAATAACCATAAATTTATGGGCTAATAAGCACGTAATTCTTGATTATTCTATTTGTACATCCTGCAGTCAAATAAACATGAGTAAATTAGAGATTGAAAATTATACCTTGAATTAGAAGTAGCTATCTTATGGATGATTTTTTTTACGAGGGTGATTGATGATAGTTTCTTTCATCCAACTGAAATTTATATATTTATTTTTTATTTATTTATTTTTGGGAACAACAAGAAAGTTCTTAAGCTAAAATGTACCTAAAATTTTTGGGTTTTATGAGAAATATTAAAAAAAAACTTAGATTAATTTTGTAGGATTTTTAGAAGTTCTATCATTAGTGAGTAGGAATTTTTGAAAGTGTTATCCTGATCCCCCATTTTTCTCTGCCTCAATCTCAGGTATTTATAGAGAAAATATGGGGGAGATTTTTGTTAAGTAAAAAAAATTGTCAATATCACTATTTTTCCTTCATGTCTTCCTATTTGAAACAAGGGAATCTGAAAAGAAAAAATAATAGTACATGGGTTGTCTACTCTACTCATTGATTAAATCCTGCATGTGTATTATGAAATAGTAGTCAATAGTTAAAACACTTGGACTTTTTCATATGGAAAGAATCACATAGCATACATGTTTGGTTATTGATGTACATATTGTCCTTATTCAATGTAAAAGTTGCAGACACAACACATGTGAACTTTGCATGCATCAAAATAATTTTTGAGTCTATCTGAGACTAGCTTGTCCCATGCTATTGATTTGGGAATCTTTAATCTATTTGCTTTATAGTACATCTTTGACTCGTTTAATCAGACTTATTAACCAGCTAATATTTACTTACCTATGCGATTAGGCCTTAACATAAAGGGTGGTAGGCTATCCGTATAACAAGTCTAAAGTATGACCTAGATCATTGAGGATTTTATATCTGATATAAACTATATCATGATATTAAAGTATCAGATATAGAGATTGTTATATTAGATATAACTACTATTATTTTATACATATCTGCCACTTTGCAGGGGCACTCCCACCTTTTTTTATTGATTATTTCTTGTTTTCATATATATATATATATATATATATATATATATATATATATATATATATGAGATCATGTGAGAAACCTTTAGTTATATGAGAACTCTTGTTAGATGAGAACTGATTTGCAACCGTCAATCAAGTGTAGTTTGATGGCTGTGATTAATTCTTTATTTATGGCAAAGTTGTAATTTATTAATCATTTTTTTAATTAAATGACAGGTAGTTGAGTGTAAATCACAATCCCATGATTAATGGGGGTAGTTTCCAATGCTTTAATATTTTATATTCTATCATTTGACATTATATTTGGTTAGTTCCCTTTTTTTCCTTTTGATTCTTTGATATTTTCAATGAGCATCAACATTTATTTTTCTTTCGATTTCCTCTCCACTGTAATCTATTTTTAAAGTGATGCATCTGTCTTTATTCGTTTCTCTCTACTTTAATCTGGTGCATAATTCTTCTTTCAATTTTTTATCTTATTTGAATTGGCATCTACAATATAGGTACTAATCAAAATTAATTCGTTTTACTTTTTTATAATAATAAATCATGTTAAAGGTGAATTTTATTTGTGTAGTTTTATTAAAATTGAGATTTATCATTGCGTTATTGTTGATTTGGAATGAAATGTTGTTCTTTAATTTGATTTGAATAGGTTTAGTAGAATAAAATGCATTAGTGTATTATTGGGGGTAGTTTTGATTGGAAAAGATATATTAGAAGTAAATGCACTTCACATATTTATTAGTTACTGTGCACTAGATATTCTATTTAGAACATTAGTGCATGTGATTGGAACAATATCACAACCTTTTAAAACAATATTGCATGTTATTAGAACATTATCGCAACTATTTAGAACATCGTCGCATATTATTTGCAAATTATATTTAGAACAATTGTATATTATATTCGGAACAATAGATCATTATATTCAGAACAATAGATCATTATATTCAGAACAATAGTATATTATATTTAGAACAATAGTAAATTATAGTTGGAATAATAATATATTATATTTAGAACAATAGTACATTATATTAATAACATTAGTACAATATCTTTAGAATAATAGAATAACGAATTTAAAACAACGTAACAAAATATTAGAACATTAAAGCACAGTACCAATTAGAATGTAAAACACCTTAGAGAAACAATGTATTATATTTAGAACTATAGTATAATATAATATATTTAGAACAATAGTGTATTATATTTAGAATATTAGAATTAAAATAGGTATAATACGAGTATTAATATAGATTTTTAGAACATTAGTATAGATTTTTAGAAGATGAGTATAGATTTTTAGAAGATTAGTGTAGATTTTTATAACATTAGTATAGAACATTAATATAGATTTTTAAAACATTAGAATTAGAATATAGGACATTAGTATAGATTTTTAGAACATTAGAATTAGATTTTTAGAACATTAGTATATATTTTTAGAACATTAGAATTGGAAAATAGGACAATACGTATAATACAAGCATTAGTATAGATTTTTAGATCATTAGAATTAGAATATAGAGCAATAGTTATTTTAGACTTATAATTATGGAAAAATTATATTTATAGAATATTAATATAGATTTTTAGAACATTAATATTAGAATATAGGACAATAGGTATAATACGGGCATTAGTATAGATTTTGAACAATAGTTATAATATTAAGTACAATAGAGTAATAGTTTAAAACAATAGGACGATATTTTAGTACAGTAAAATAATAGTTTAGAACAATAGTTATAATATTTTAGTATAGTAGAGTAATAGTGTAGAACAATAGTTATAATATTTAGTACAATAGAGTAATATTTCTTGCTTAATACTAATGTTGAACGTTAGAATAATTAAATTAAATATTAGTTGATTCTATTAGAACATTAGAATAGATGTTTGTGTTTGAAATAGTAGCTAAAGTATTTGATTATGTAGTTTAACGTTTAAAACAATAGGTAATCATATTAGAACAATAGGTATAATAATTAGAACAATAGAATGATATTTAGAACAATAGGCAGGTTTGCTAGAACAATAGGTAAACATATTAGGATAATAGGTATCATATGTAGAACAATAAAATAATGTGTTAGAACAACAGGTATATTATGTTAGAATAATAGGCAAATTTTCTAGAACAATAAGTGTAATGCTTAAAACAATAGGCATAACATATACATACCTATTGTTCTAATTTTATGATGTATTGTTCTAAATTTAGGGAGTTGATTGTTTTTGAATTCGACAGTGTGTTATGAAGTTATGTGAATAGTTATAAGAACTTTAGAATAGATGTTTAGATTAATGGAATTATAATTTATACCAATGGCTATAATATAAATTTGAAACTGTAGTTTAAGAATAGGTATAATAATTAGAAAAATAAAATGATGTTGAGAACAATATGTATATTATGCTAGAACAATAGGAAGATTTGAAACCAATATTCAAATTTAGAACATCAGTATTATATATTAGAACAATAGAATAAAAATTTAGAACATATATTTTAAGGTTTAGAACATTAGTATTGCATTTTAAAACATTAGTAAACAATGAAATAAATATTAATACTAGTGCTCTAAAGAGTTACACTTTTGTTCTAAATATTAAGTCTATTGTTTTAAGAATATATTTTATTGTTCTGAAATTTAATTCTATTGTTCCAAACTTTTGCAATGTTGTTATGAATATTAACTCTATTTTTCTAATTAGTGATTATCTTTTTTTAAGGCTCAATTCTATAGTTTAACTCTATTGTTTGTGAGTTTACTTCCCTTGTTCTAAATATTAACTCTAATGTTCTAAAAACTGAACATATTGTTCTAAATAATAAGTCTATTATTCTACATTGTTATCTCTTGTTCTAAACTTTATTCCTTTTATTATAAACTTTTTCTACGTTGTTCTAAATATAAAATGTATTATTCTAAATATTAATTGTACTATTCTAAGTAGTGATTATATATTCTAAAGTTTGATTTTATAGTTTAACTCTATTGTTTATATGTTTAGTTCTTTTGTTCTAAATATTAATACTATTGTTCTAAAAATTTACACTATTAAATATTAAGTCTATTGTTCTAAGAATTTAATCTATTGTTATGAAATTTAATTTTATTATTCTAAACTTTTGTACTCTTTAGTTCTTTTGTTTTAAATATTAAAATTAGTGTTCTAGTGTTCCAATATTATAATTTAATATTCTAAACATATATTCTATTTTAGTATATTTAACCAATATACTAACCTTAATTCTAAATACACTATACTACAATTTAATATTTGGTGGTTACCTAATGTTCTAAATTATTATTCTAAAATTCTAAAATTCTGCTCTAATGTTCTAAACCATTGTTCTAATATTTGGTAGCAAGAAGAAATTTGAGCATTTTGCACAAGAAGATGATTATTGATAATTTTATGGTACCTTTTCACAAGGTTATTTGAATTGTTATAGAGTTAGATTGTACTATTATAATTCTTAGGGTCATTTTTTAAAATGTTAATAATATTTGTTCTAAAAGCATATTGTAATTGTTCTAAATTATACTTTTTTTTGTTCATAGAGTATTATAATTAAGTATTTGGTTATTTGAATTATTCTAAAATTTGTGTTATAAAGTTATTGTGATTATTCTGAAAATTTGTACTAGTGTTCCAAAATTTTGTACTATTATTCTGACATATATACACATTTTTCAAAAACTTTAGAACACTATTTTAAGTATTATACTTAGTGTTCTAAAATATTGATCAATTGTTCTATAATTATAATTATAATGTTCTAAAATATCGTTCTATAGTTTTTAGGCATGAGAAATAATGAGGACTATAGTGTTTCAAAATCATTTTTTCAAATCATTAAACATTATTCAAAAGCAGTAGTTTATTGTTCTAGTCTGTATATGTGCAATATTGTTTCAAAGGATAAAATATATAATTGTTTAAAGAGGTGTAAATAAAATTCAATGATAATGTTAAAGGGAGAGAGGAATCATTGTTCTTGGTGCTTGAGCTATACCTTTGCCCATTTTTTTGATTTCGAAATTACTTTATCTTGTAGCTTATTTTCGTTGTTTGCCAATATTCTCCCATAATACTCAAAGTTGTTTGTTGTTTTTCTTTTTCTTCTTTGTATCCCTACAAGTATTTAGAAAATATGTAAAGAACAATATAAAGAAGGAACTATACAACATATATATATTAAGTACAATTGAGAAAACAAATAAAACAGTTGAAAAAAATCTAGAGATCAGAATAATAGATTTAAAACTAGAATTATTCAGAACAAGTGAAAAAATATTTTGAACATTATATCAAGGATTTTAGAACAATACGATTATATTTTAAAACAATCTTATTACACTTATAATAATTGAATATATAAGAGTTCAGACTAGTAGAACAAATTCGAGCATTAGGGTTTAAATAAAGAGCTATTGCATTGAACTGTAGAACAATAGTATATGAATTAGACTTTAGAACAATAGTATTGAACTATAGAACAATTGATAGGAATTTTGAACAATAGACCATATTCGAGCATTAGGGTTTAAATTTATAACAATATAACCAAAAGTTTAGGACAATAATAATAGAATTCGAACAATAGGCTTTGAATTTAGAACAATAGTATTGAACTGTAGAACAATTGATAGGAATTTAGACAATAGACCATATTCGAGCATTAAGGTTTAAGTTTATAACAATATAACCATCAATTCAGGACAATATTAATAGAATTCGAACAGTAGGATTTGAATTTAGAACAATAGGATTTGAACTTTAGAACAATTGTATACGAGTTTAAAGCTATAGACCATGTTCGAGCATTCCTGTTAAAATTTAGAACAATTTGACCATAAGTTCAGAACAAGAATAATAGACTTTAAACAATACGAAGTGAATTTAAAACAACTACGTAAGACTTCAGAACATTTGCCCCTGAAATTTCGAACAATTGAACATGAATTATGAACGTTAGGGTTAAAATTTAAAACATTAGGGTTCTGAACTTTAGAACAATTGCATACGAGATTGAAAACAATAGACCATGTTCGAGCATTAGGGTTTAAATCAAACATTAGGGCTTCGAATTTAGAACAACTATTTAAATGTTCAGAACATTAGTACAAAAATTTTAAACAACTGAATAAAGTTGTAGAAAATTATACCAAAATAATATAATAAATAATTTCTAATAGAAGGCATATTAAGACATACTTCTCCACAATCTAGGTTGGGGACGTATTTGGGGGTAGAGATAAGATTGGCAATGTATCTTTGCTAATCCTTTTCCTGACAAATTTTCTTCATCTATGTCAAATTTTGTATATAATATCAAAATTCATACATTAAGAACGAAAACACTTATAGTAGTGAAGCAATGCTCTTCTTTGTTGGATGTGCAATTGTTGATGGAGAATCCACTAGGAATTCAGAAATTGTCTAGAAGCTCAAATGGGGTACAAATTTTGGAATAGAATTTCAAAATTTTGAATGCACTAGAAGTTTGGATGGGGTAGAATTTTGGGGAGTCCGATGAGTGAAGGGAAGTTGGATTTCACAAATTTAAAAGATTATGGAAGTTCAAAGGCTAGAATTTGGAAGGTTAAACAGTAATGGTTAGTGGGGGAGAAAATTTAGGCAAATTCGAATATTAGAAGTAAGTTATAGTTATTATGCGGTTTAGTTTGTAATTAGTTTTCCAATAATTATGTTAATGCCATTTGACAATCTACGCTCCTTAACCATTGGATTATGGAATTTAATGGTTATAGATGAGTGGTGCGCCTTGTCGTAGGCTACCAAACAAAATCAAAACTTATCTAACTTCAAATAAATGTAGCTAGGGAAGTCAAGTTCGTATCCACGGAGAAGAGATACTTAATAACTGAAAATCTATGTAAAATTATCTTAACAAAACAATAAACTAAATAAAGATGGGGGTTTGCAATAGCAAGATAGATTTAATAACCTAATTATTACTGAAACTAGTTAAATGACAAATCAGTGGAAAGAGCAATCTTGGTTAGTTAAAATCTACTTATGAACTACAAGTTAATCATAGAAGTCTCTTCAATTAACACCATTGAACACCATGTTGTAGAATTCCAAAACTCTATATTCTCATGAATTAGCTAGAAATAACAAAGCGTTCCTTTCTAACCCTTTCTAGTGAACAACTCAAGATAAGCACTCTAAATCATTCACAAGAAGCAATCAAGCAAAGAAATCAACAAGGATTGATGAAATTAAAACAAGCGGTCTAATTTCCTCAATAATACTATTCTCCCTTCAAGTTATCAATCATAAAGCATGCATTAATAACCTAAAGTCACTACTTTGGTAAGATTAAATAGATGCAAGCGAATCCAAATAACCAAACCTAGTATTTGATTCAAGCAAATCATGAAATAACACAAGAGAATAGTAAACATTCAATATATATTAATAGAAGAGAAATCTCATAACTTACATTCAAAAGCTTTAATCTTTAACCAAGAATATATAGATTAGGCTCCCATAGAGTTCTTCTCTAACAAAGAGAAAAGAAGAAAATCAAACCTAAGCTTTTTCTCCAATCTGAAAAGTCCTCCTAAAACCCTAGATTACAATCATTATTTATAGGTACCTCCCTTAACTAACCTAAACTATAGATACCTAACCTAAGACGACCCAAAACAAGAGTTTACTTAATGAAAATGCCGCTAGAAAACACTGAAGTTGCGAAATTCTGGAAGACCCGCTGCCAGTTGCTATTTAGCCGCTGGCAGCGGCTAAGGCAGCATCCTCCTTCTCTTGCTTGCTGTAAGTGCCGCTGCTAGCTGTCCCTTTGCCTCTGGTAGCGGCTCTGGCAGCTTGTGTTGATATTCATCATCTAAAATCTTTCTCGCTTAAAGGTAGATCGTTCTTGCTCAAATGTAGATTGTTCTTCATCATTCCTCCAAGTTCAACATGTCGTTTCAACTCCATAATTTCCCTTAATTGCACACAAGTGAGTTGAAACGGCTAAGACTTATAAAAACCAATAAAACTCCATGAAGAACATCAAAAACCATCCTAAAACACCTCTATCAACACATTAAAAGAAGACTTATCAAATTCCCCCATGCTTGAACCTTTACTCGTCCTCGAGTAAGCTTAGAGAACGCATTAACCTTAACAAGGTTCAAAACAGGAGTAAAGCGAAATTTAATAGATCATATCCTCTCAAATCCACAAAACTCTTCTAGCATTCCTCAATAAATCGCCTCTCTAATCTTCACACCTTGACTTTCTCTTCTCTTATCTTTTCTTGTTTTTTTCTTTTTTCTTTTTTTTTTCATGTCAAATACACCTTAAGACAAACTAATTCCTAGTGTTGAGTATGTGAATCCTCTAGAATCACCAAAAGAAGTGAAAGCTTGAAAAAGTTAGGAACAACTCAACTTCTCCATGCTTCAATGATAAAGTACTTCCACCTTAAACACAAGGAAACAACTCACGCCCCTAAAATCTCTAAGATGAACCAACATATCTGCCCAACCTCCAACTAACACCAAAATCATCAAGATGAAACCTACCCAAAACCTCCTTATATCTTCCCAACTTATGACACCAACTCCGGCAAAATAATGTGAAAATTTCCAGAAAATATCTCTCTTTTTCTCTCATTTTGCCTAGGAGACCTTTTGGGTTTCATCCTAGCCTTTCTTTTCTTTCGAATCTCACCACCTGACCCGCTCAATAGCCACGTTTTTGCTTAGGTTGCCCTTTCGGGTTTCCAACCTAACCGGGCCCCCAATTTTTTTGCCTAAGCCGCCTTCACGGGTTTTCGACTTAGCGGGTATCTTTTTATCATTTTTTTTTCTTTTCTTTTTTTTTTTAGTATTTGAAATAGTTATACAAAGAACATTTAAGTTAAAGTACCTAATACAAGAAACATTAAAGTTCAAAAAATAGCGAAATAGCCTCCCCCTATGCTTGAATGATGCATTGTCCTTAATGTAATAATAGGCGATCTACAAAAAAAACAGGGACAAGGCCAAATGCAGCTAGCTATTATGTAGAAGGATTCCCAGAGTTGGAAGGTCCGGGATTATCACGGGAAGCACGCCTTTCAGAACGACGTAAGGCTCGAGAGGCAAGATGGTCCATGAAAGCCTCACTTAGAGGTTCGTAAAGAGCGGGATATTGAGCCGTGTAGAACCGACTCATACGTCATTGGTATGCCAATAGCTCTTGCATCCCATCACAAAACTCCTCCAATTGATCATCTACCTGAGCCCTCCATCTCGGCCAATCATCATCTCTAACTTCATTATCATGCCCCTCATCCATCTGCTCATCAGGATTCTCCTCATCCATATTCTCAATGATAACTTCTACTTCACCCAAGTAAGGTGCAACATCGGGATCAGCAGGTATAAAGAAGTCCGCGATTTCAGGGCCATAGGGGAGTTCCCTGCCCTCCAACCGAGGAATTCTCAAGTAATTCAACCCTTGTGGCCTATAGCACCAGAAATAGCTACCCGCCATGGTGGAACGCAAAAGTAGCCCTATTTTCACCAATGTAGCCACATTATAGTTTAGGTAGGTGGAATCCAATGGTGCAAGATTCCGAGGCGGAGAAATTCCCAAATATTCAGCTAATAAAGTAACCATGCCACCCATGCTAGTATGACCACTAGAATTGCTTCGCACTTTTAAACAACTGTCGACAAATATATCAGCCCAATCAGGAATGCCGACACCCGAAGGAGTCATGGCCCATAAGTACGACATAGTTACCTTCGGGACCTTAGTTGCCTCCCCTTGACACAGAATAGTAGAGGAGAGGGATCTATGGGCTAACCTAAGGCAAGGGTGTGTGATTTTAAATCTATGATCACCATGAGGATCCACCCTGCATCCTGTTATTGATCTCCAAAAGTTCCGAGATGAAAATACACAATGGGGATCCCAAATTCTACCTATAGGGGGGTCATTCCAACCAAATGCATTCCGAATATCCTCATATGGCATCACATAGTTCTTATTATTGAGATTGAAATAAATTTCTTTATGACCCTTAATCAATTAGATAGGAATTCATAAGTGTACCGTACGTAGGTAGGTGCGCTCTTCATCAAGAATTCCTCAATTCCTACTTTGCGGAACAATTGCCTCATCACATCCTCCAAACCAAGTACTCGCAAAGCTTCCAACTCAAAGAATTTTGTGCAGTGCACCATTCGTTTCGGTTGTTGGAGTTGAATCCATATAGCTTTTTCATTGTTTGATAGACGAATACCCATAAAATCATTTGAGGGGGGTAAAGAGGAAGGCTCACCTTCCCTTGAAGTACTACCCGGGTTTCTAGCCCTTGGCACCCTTGAGGTGGATGAAGTATACCTCCTTTTGTTTCCTCTATCCATTGTTTTGGAATGCGATGCTTCAAATACTCCTTCTCTTCCAAAAGACACAAGCTACTCACCAAACCTTCACACCACTTGAATGCTTCACCTTAGAATGTCAAGTTAAACATAAAGTAAAATGGGGTATGAATATGTGAGATATGATGGAAAAGGGATTTGGAGTGTGGCGGGGGTGTAATTTGTGAGTGAAAGAAAAAAAAATTTAGAATGTAAGTAGAGGGAATTGGGATGGGGTTAGGGTTTAAGAGAGACGAATGTGGAGTTTAGGAGGGAAAGAGTGAAAGTAGGGTTTTAAAGGGGGACATTTTTTTCTTTACGGGGGGGTTTGCTGGGAGGGCCACTAGTAGCGGCTGAGGGGCAGCTGCCAGCGGCTCAAACAGGGGGTTGTGGGTATTGGTTGCTGGAAGACCCGCTGGTAGCGGCTAGTGCAGTGTCTCCCTTTTCCTCCTTCTTTTCTTCTCTTTTTTTTATTTAGCTATAGTGTTAAATCCGAGGCATACACCTACAAAAACACACCAAAAGCAATCCACAAATTAAACAGAAACATGAAAATGAAAATAAATGGAAAAAAATAAAATTCCTGAAATGGGCCCTCCCAACGGGAAAGGAGTTTACCAGGAAATATTCTAAGTCAGAATTGGTAAAGAAGGACTTTGTCACCGATCTTAAACTCCTTCCTAGTAATCATTTCATCGTGCCACAACTAAGTCTTTTCCTTGTAGATATCAACATTTTCATAAGACTCAAGGCGAATCTCCTCTAGCTCTTGAAGTTGCAGTTTCCGATATTCTTCGGCTTCATCCATGCTTATATTGAATGATTTAACCGCCCAGTATGCTTTATGTTCAAGTTCAACCAGAAGATCGTAATCTAGAAAGAACTCTTTCAATTTCTGGGTTTAACTACAAAACTTCTTTGTTAGCAGAACGAGTACTTATCATACCCAAGAAGAGAAGAAAAAAATAAAAAATAACCAAAACTAATACTAAAATGAATTCTACAAGATTAAACAATTAAAAACCAACGCCCTTCCCCGGCAACGGCGCCAAAATTTGGTGTGCCTTGTCGTAGGCTACCAAACAAAATCAAAACTTATCTAACTTCAAATGAATGTAGCTAGGGAAGTCAAGTTCGTATCCACGGAGAAGAGATACTTAATAACTGAAAATCTATGTAAAATTATCTTAACAAAACAATAAACTAAATAAAGATGTGGGTTTGCAATAGCAAGATAGAGTTAATAACCTAATTATAACTGAAACTAGTTAAATGACAAATCAGTGGAAAGAGCAATCTTGGTTAGTTGAAATCCACTTATGAACTACAAGTTAATCATAGAAGTCTCTTCAATTAACACCATTGAACACCATATTGTAGAATTCCAAAACTCTATATTCTCATGAATTAGCTAAAAATAATAAAGCGTTCCTTTCTAACCCTTTTGAGTGAACAACTCAAGATCAGCAATCTAAATCATTCACAAGAAGCAATCAAGCAAAGAAATCAACAAGGATTGATGAAATTAAAACAAGTGGTCTAATTTCCTTAATAATACTATTCTCCCTTCAAGTTATCAATCATAAAGCATGCATTAATAACCTAAAGTCACTACTTTGGTAAGATTAAATAGATGCAAGCGAATCCAAATAACCAAACCTAGTATTTGATTCAAGCAAATCATGAAATAACACAAGAGAATAGTAAACATTCAATATATATTAATAGAAGAGAAATCTTATAACTTACAGTCAAAAGCTTTAATTTTTAACCAAGAATATATAGATTAGGCTCCCATAGAGCTCTTCTCCAACAAAGAGAAAAGAAGAAAATCAAACCTAAGCTTTTTCTCCAATCTGAAAAGTCCTCCTAAAACCCTAGATTACAATCATTATTTATAGGTACCTCACTTAACTAACCTAAACTATAGATACCTAACCTAAGACGACCCAAAACAAGAGTTTACTTGATGAAAATGCCGCTAGAAAACACTGAAGTTGCGAAATTCTGGAAGACCCGCTGCAAGTTGCTATTTAGCCACTGGCAGGGGCTAAGGCAGCATCCTCCTTCTCTTGCTTGCTGTAAGTGCCGCTGCTAGCTGCCCCTTTGCCTCTGGTAGCAGCTCTGGCATCTTGTGTTGATATTCATCATCTAAAATCTTTCTCGCTCAAAGGTAGATCGTTCTTGCTCAAATGTAGATCGTTCTTCATCATTCCTCCAAGTTCAACATGTCGTTTCAACTCCATAATTTCCCTTAATTGCACACAAGTGAGTTGAAACGGCTAAGACTTAGAAAAACCAATAAAACTCCATGAAGAACATCAAAAACCATCCTAAAACACCTCTATCAACACATTAAAAGAAGACTTATCAATGAGTTCTTATATATGCATAGTTCTTATATAAGGAGGGGTTCTCACCTGAACCCGCCCCTATATATATCTATATCTATATATATATATATATATATATATATATATATATATATATATATATATATATATATATATATATATATATATATATATATATTGTATTTGGCATGAAGTGGTAAAACTTTACAAAAGCAAATTCTCCTGTTATTCATATGAAGCTCTTGGGACATTTATTTAATTAATTTTTTTTACTTTTTATACATTAAATTATTTGGCTTATTTGTATCTTTGTAATCTTATGAGTATGAATTATTTATACGCTATGATTTGTTTCTGGTGGAATCAAGTTTAAATAATTTGAAAGAAGTTTAATTAAACTATTGACTATTGGGCTTACTAGTCTAAAAGTTCAAAGGTCGTAATTTTAGTTACTACTCTGTACATCATTGTTTAGTGTAATATATGTTCTATCCTTATTTCATAAAACTAAGTTAAATCAAATAACACATAACAATTAACTAAATTAAGTATTTAAGTGAGAAATCTCCCCAAAACAAATACAAAGTCCCTTTTAATTTTTCATAAATTCACTGCATGAGTACCCAAATATAATCTCTTTTGAAGATCTCAAATTCAACAAATAATAAATTGAAAATTTACTGGTTAGTTGTCTGAAAGACTGATACATATATTCCACTTCTTCTCAGCTTGTTCTTGTGACCGATCATGACTTGAAATAATGATTTTATTATAGAAGAAAAAATTATTTACTTATTTGTATTTTTGCTGGATAAACATTATGGAGCACACTTACTAGTTAGTAATTAGTAAAACCTATCTAAATTAGCCTTGTTAGAAGTTTATGAAACTTGTGATAATATCACAAGTTACATAACATTTTCGAAATCACCTGAATTTATATTTAACGTTTATTATATTCACATTTTGATTTCTTTTATACAAAATTAGACTACGTTCTCATCGACTAAATTAAGTAAGTTTCCATAAAAGCAAATTATACTAATGAAACCAACAATCAAATTGAATTGTTGAGGTGGGAGAGGATCAAAAGGAGTTATGAGATAGCTATTAAAAATACTAATGAAAATGGTATAGGTGAAATCGATTACATCTTTAATTCTACAAACTAAACAAACCTTATTAGTTATAATAAATAAATATCAAAGACAATGGGAGTATAATAAATTATATATGAAAGGGAATTAATGGAGCATTATAAGACCTCGAGTTTAGGTAGAAAGTTGTCATAATTATATTATTATTTTATTTTAGTGTCGCTATTATTAATATTTTTTTGGCAAATTATCTGTTCTATCTTAAACTTTCTAGAACATAATTATTTTAAAAATTAGATTTTTGTAAGTCAAGATAAGTTTTTTTAGGTGTTCATCTAAATTATAAAGGAGTATAATCATCGAATCTTTTCTTTTGATACTATTTAGGGTTAAGTTATATTATCCGGATAATTTCTTTATAAAAGGGGATTGCCCTTATTCTTTTATAACACACCCTTATCTTCTTCCTTTTTTATATTAACTCAAAGCCATTCGTTTTCCCCATTTTTTCAAACACCATGTTCCAAAATAAACAACACCAAGTTCAAGATTTTCGATTTGAAGAAAATATTTGTATGCTAAAGCTATACATGGTGTTGCTAATGGCGTTGGAGGTTTTACTAATGGTGTTGATGCTAGATATACTTAAGTATGGTTATAGTTAATTAGTCAGAAGTTACACATGATTTTTATATTTTGTATGCGTAACAAACTCATGTGTATTAATAAAGATTATTACTTCTATCTTCATTTTTGTATATCTGTTTATTTATATATATATATATATATATATATATTTGTTTGTTTATTGAGAAAATTTAGTTTGTAATGACAATGAAGGACACATTAAATTAAAATTTAATAAAGGTAGATTAGTATCTACGTACATGAGGTATTTCATACTAATTTATTTTGTATATCCTTCATTATTTACAAGGAGATTAATTTTATGAAAAATATGGGGAAAGAAAAGGAAATACTAAGTACAGAGTATTCCGCAGAGCAATTATGTATCTAGTATATTATTACGAGTAAAAAAATGGTCATACAAGTAATTTAACAATATCACCTGATTTATATTTTTTTGTTTGTTAATAAACTTCAAAATGCTATTGCTCCCTCTTTTATCGCCATTGACTTGTAAAAAAAAAATGCTCCGTTTAGTATGACACCGTAAATTAATAATAGATTAAGAAGATTAAAATTTCGTGTCTACAGAATACCCCTCATTGGTTGAGTTTTAGATTTAAAAGACAACCAATGTATGATTATAGACACAAAATTTTTGATTCTATACAATTGACGTTTTAAAGGATGAAGCATAAAATCTTGCCCCAAAAAATACTTTCAAGATATTTGCTATCATATGCTCTGAAAGGTACGATAAAAATATTGCTAATTATGACAAAGACCTTATTTTATACTAACCCCAATCAGGCAAATTATCTTATTAATATTCCTATAGAATAAGAATAATAGGTTGTTAATGAAATAAAGGTGATATGTTTTAATCCAATTCACCTATGGTCCATATATACTTAGGATCATGCACTCATCATTATTGAGATTTTTATTTTGTTTTTTTTAAAACAAATTTTCCCTATAAATACTTATGTATACTAGAGTTCATGCACCCCCTTTCTTTTTCTCTTTTCACATTTCTACAAGGAAGGATGAGTTTCCTCATGCTTTAAGAAACTAACGAAATTTTTGTTGATAAAAAAATAGTGTTAAAAATGTGTTGAAGCGCTTCCGACCACCTAGTATTAATAATTTTAGTCATGATTTTATCCAAAATATTTTCCCCTTTCTTACACTTTGCTTCCGTTATGATATGATACGAGATGCTGTGGCGTTTTGGGATCGGAGATGCCATCTTTTTCAATTTGGTGAGAATTGAATGAAATGGTGCCTTTGGTGGAAGAGATTGAAGGTTTACTTTGTCTCCATAATGAAGGTCAAGTGATACCTCCTGGTGATTCTAGGTCAGATGATTCTATTATGAGAGGGTCACTCGGCATCCCATATGAAGAATTAGTTAATTTTTTGTTTGCTAGATGATATTATCCTAGAAAATTTTGTAGTGACATTTGATAAGGATGATTGGATTTTTCAAACAAATGAAGACTTTAAATAGTGTCAAGAAAAGGCATGTATTTTATTACTATTGAGTCTTTTGCTAGCTAATTATTCATTATTTACGTGCAAAACTAGATCCACCTTTAGTTCTGCAGATTATAAATGGACGTTAAGGACCTATAATTTTAGGTGAGCTCATTAATGGTTTAAATGATATTAAAAAGGACCCTAATGGTTTTGTAAAAGGTTTTCCACTAGTCCTCTTTATATGGTTGTGTGAAAAGTTCAAATTGTCAAGGCCCCTCCACACTTGCCATATCATACTAAGCATATTCGTGATAGAGGCTTTTTTCCTATTTACTCTGTTCATTGTGAAACTGAAGAATGGACAAGCCTTTTTTCTAGGGGGAAGTGGAGTGGATCACCTCTTTCCTGAGGATCGCATTTGTAACTATTAGTATGAGACATCGCAAGGGTGTTCAACTTCCAGGGCTATACCGCATAACTTTTTACCTTTCTTAGATTTTCCAGACAAATGGGGTAGACCCAATGCCTTATTGAACCTACCAAGTTTCCAAAACCTCCATGTACAACTTATATTATTGATAGTGTGTCAAAACTCTCAAGCTCTTCATAGGTATGGCAGTATGCTCGAACATTACCGGCATCTCCTACTCTTGACAACCCAGTTCCTACTCTAGGTTATTCTGAATGCTTGGTTGAAGATTACTTACAAGCCATAGAAATAACTGATTTTTTACCAACTCCCTAATCAGATGAAGAGATCAAGAGGCCCACTCTCTCTTTCTTTCTTTTCTTTCCTTCTTTTTATAATTTTAATTTTTGTTTCTAGAGAAAAAAATGGAATAAACGATAGTGTAAGGAGGGTGGAATCATATTTGGATTTTTTTTTGTAACTTTCCCATGAGAATGATTTTGTAATATATGCCTTTCTTTTGGATGAATTTGTTTAATATCTTGTTGTCAGGCCATGTTTGTGCAATTTATGTTAACCTAATCATGAATTATTAATGATAGTGGATATTAAAATTTCTCTAAATATATTTATGCACGCTTTTATATTAATACACATAGTAATTCTTCAACTAATCTAGAATAGTAAAATGCATGAATTCATTTCCATTAAGATCCATTAGTTTCACTACACCTGATGGAGTGATATGCTTAACCATGAATGGTCTAGACCAATTTGGCTTGAACTTCTTGCGAGAGTCATGGAGCGGTGCACGATTTTCCCTTAAAACTAAATCTCCTTCTTGAACCCCATGTTCCTTGAGGTTTTTGTTGAACGTTTGAGCTATTTGCTGGTGGTAAAGGTGTATATTGTGTAGTGCTTGTAACCGCCTTTCGTCTACTAAAGAAATCTCTTCACATTGGTTATTGTACCATTGATCTTCTAGTATCTCACTCTCGTTCATAACACGAAGAGATTGGATTTCAATCTCTATAGGAAGGAGTGGCTCCATGCCTTATACTAACGAGTATGGGCTAGTGCCTGTCAGGGTTCGAATAGAAATCCTATATCCCCAAAGGGCATAATGGAGTTTATCAGGCCATTCTTGAGTCTTCTCCGTCATCTTGGCAATTATTGTATGAATGGTTTTATTGGCTGCTTCAACTGCTCCATTGGTTTGAGGGTGGTAAGGGGATGATTAATGATGTCAAACCTTGTATTTCTTGAGGGTCTCTTTGAGATGACCCTTGAATTGCAATCCATTATCTGAAATAATCTCAAAAGGTACTCCATATCGACATATGACATTATTAATCACAAATTTTGAAACTTTCTTTGCCCCTAGTTTTGTATATGATGTTGCTTCTACCCATTTTGAAAAGTAATCAATCGCAACGAGGATATATTGGTGCCTATTTGAGTCCTTAGGATGAATTTGTCCGATTATGTCGATTCCCCAACTCAAAAATGGCCATGGTGAAGTATGGTTTTGTAGCGCGACAGGTGGCAAATGGTTGAGATTTGCAAAGATTTGACATTTTTTGCAAGTTCTAATGAAATGGACACAATCACTCTATAATGTTGTCCAATAGTACCTTGCTCGAAGAATTTTTGGAGCAAGCATTCTCCTATTAATATGGGGTTCACATTCTCCTGCATGGACTTTGTTCATTATTTTTTATATCTGTTCCCCATCAACGCAGAGTTGTAGGGTTCCATCAAAACCCTTATGATACAACTGGTCTTTAGTATTATAAAGTGAGCTACAAGTCTTCGAATAGTCAATTGATCTTTCTTGTGAGCTACAAGTCCTCCTGTAGGGTATTGGTTGGTGAGGAGGAAATTTTTTAGGTCGGCATACCAAGCATCTTCATTATCCGACTGAGATACGAAAGCGATTATTTCCTCGAATTGGATTTTTGGCGATCTTTTCTCTTCAATGGTAATGGATTGGACCTTTACATTATCATCACAGGTTAGATTGTTAGCCAAATTTGCGAGAGCATCTGTGAAGCTATTTTGTTCCTAGGGAAGATGTCTAAAGCTGATTTCTTCAAAATAAGGCATAAATCATTGAAGATACTCGATGTACATTTGAAATCTTTCATCTCAAACTTTCCATGCTCTATATGTCTGGGATATAATGAGATTTGAATCTCCAAACACAGTGAGATGCCTTGCTCCAGCTGTAATTGCTGCCTTGATGCCATAAATACAAGCTTTATACTCGGCTGTATTATTTGCAGTTAAAAACTTATGTTTTACTGCAAAAGGTATGTGAGCTCCATGAGAGTCAATGAGTAACACCCCAACTCCATTTTCCCTTTTATTGGAAGCATCGTTGAAATACATTTTCCATTGTAATACATCAAGATTAAAAATATTCTCATCTGGAAAATTATCATCGACCTCATCCCCTAATACCAGTCTATTAGCAAGTGCTTCGGATATGGCTCTTCCTTTGACCGATTTTTGACTTACACATTAGATGTCAAACTTGGACCATATGGCATGCCATCTTGCTAATCTTTCACTTAATATTGGCTTCTCAAAGATATATTTTATAGGATCCAACCTTAAAATGAGGTGCGTCGTATGAGCTTCTCAAAAATATATTTTATCCCCTGATATATTTTTTAGTAGCATAGATGAGGGAAATGAGTGCTCTCTCTAATGGAGTGTACCTAGTCTCATACTCTAAGAATTTCTTACTAAGATAGTATATGGCTACTTCCTTCCTAGTGCCCTCCTGATTAGGGATGGCAACAGATATTAGACCTGGCCCGGATTCGTGAATCCATATCCATTTTTTTCGATATGGGTATTCAACATTTAGACCCGACGGATCCGGGTCGGATTTGGGTGTTATGAATGAAAAACGGATCTAGGTATGGGTCCAAGCACAATACCCGAACCCGGATCCATTTACCCTTTTTTTAAAATTTTTTTTGTTATTCTGTATAAGGCCAAAATTCAAACCCTAAATCCCTAACTTGATCTTAGTAGTACTCTCATCTGTCTAGTACTCTAGTTGTCTCTCTCATAATCTCACATTTCACTAGTCTCTTGTTCTCCACTCTCACGGTCTCACCTCTGTACCACAACCAAGAACACCGAATAATGTCTTTGCCGTTGCTCCCGCTTCGTCACAACCTGGTCCGTGGGTTCTTGGGCCATTTGATTTTATTCATTTGTACTTTGTTATTTTGTAATATTTAATTAGTTATATGAATTGTATTAAAGTATTAAACTTATATCATTCGTTGGACTGTTGTAGTAGATGCAAAATGTAGATTTATAAATTTAAAATTTATTATTGTCGTAAAAAAACCGGCATAATATGTAGGACCCGTATTGGATCCGGATCCGTTGGATCTAGATCTGGATCCTTACTTTTCATACCCAACGGATCTGGATCCATCCTTGAAAAATGAATCTAGATCTGGATCCATAAGGACCTAGTCTAGATCTGGCCTGTTGCCATCCCTACTCTGGATATTAGGCAAGAAGAGCTCCCATGGTTGTTCCTGTAATTATGAGATATAATAATAAGGGTTGTCTTGGTATGGGCGGCATCAAAATTAGAGGGTTCAAAAGGTATTCCTTCATTGCATTGAATGAAGCTTGGCACTCTTTATCCCGGCTCTTAGAAGAATTCTTCTTCAATAATTTCAATATTGGTTCGCATTGGGTTGTGAGTTGTAATAAGAATCTACTTATGTATTGAATTCTGCTAGGGAATCCTTGAATCTCCCTCTCTGTTTTTGGAGGAGGTAGTTCTTAGATAGCTTTGACCTTATCCGAGTCTACTTTTATGCCATCTTGACTAACAACGAATGCCAAAAGTTTTCCAGAAGTCACTTCAAATAGGCATTTTTGAGGGTTTAATCTCAAATTGTATTTTTTGATCTTGTAAAAAAATGATTTCAAAGCTTATATGTGACTCCCTCTGTCACGACTTTTGACAATCATGTCATCTACATATACTTCAACTGTATTGTGAATAAGGTCATGTAAGATTATCATGGCGGCTCGCTAATATGTCGCTCCTGCATTTTAAAAACCAAATGGCATTGCTTTATAACAAAACGTTCCCCATGGAGTGATGAACGAAGTCTTTGGCATATTGGCCATTGCCATGAGTAATTGATTGTATCCGGAAAATCCGTCCATAAATGAGAACATAGTGTGACCGGCAGCGTTGTCCACCAAAATATCTATGTGGGGTAATGGAAAATAATCCTTGGGTGATGCAACATTTAGATCTCGGAAGTCGATGCACACTCAAACCCTTCCGTCCTTTTTTGGCACTACAACCACATTGGCCAACCACTCAAGATTCTTGATGGGTCTTATGAAGTTCGCGTCAAGTTGCTTTTGTATTTCCTCTTTAACTTTAAGGCTTAATTCTGGCTTCATCATTCGAAGTTTTTGCTGCTTCGGCTTGCTGTCAGGATAAAGTGGGATGTGATGTTCTATGATATCACGGTCGACATCTGGCATATCGGCATATGAACATGCAAAGACCTCTACATATTGCCTAAGTAATGTAATGAGTGCATTTTCTTCTTCATGGGAGAGTGAAGACCCTATTTTGACTTCTTTTATGTCATCTTCATTACCTAAATTTATGATTATAGACTCTTCTATTGGTGACATGCATGTCTTAGGTTCATCGAATGATTAACCATAAGAAAATGCATCATGGTTAGAGTTAATTTCTTGCATGCAAACATGTTCTGACATAATAGAATTATCCAAATTTTTGAAATCATAGAAATCTAGTAAGGTATGTAGAGATGACAAACTAGATGATGAGCTATTAGTATCATAGCTATTGGAGGGGAAGGAATCTGAATTTGCAATAATTGAAGGGGTATGGACATCCTTAACAGATTGAATTTGAATTTCTTTACTTTCTTCGAGCTTGACTGGAGGTATGATAAGCTCGGTGGGGTCGAATTCTCTTCTAACTTTAATATCAAAGAGCCCTCTTAATACACCGTACGCTAAATATTCATCCCAATCTTCCGACTCTTGCCCCTTGTCGAACCATTTCTCAATCATCTCCATATTTTGAACCCCTTCAAAGAAAATCTCCAGTCCTGGGAATCTCATCTTCTTTATTGGGTTATACCAAGGTTTTGGAAATTCATAATACGGTTCGACGTTATTTTGTAACACAAATCGTCCATTTAAGGTATGAGATGAATGCTTCGGGGGGTGACGATACTTACTTGGGTCATACCCAATAACAAAGTGATCATGTTTATTGATTGTGGGAATAGGATGCTTAATACCTTCACCATTACGACCTAAACCTTCTCCTGGGGTATAACCCATTTTTATCATCAATTGAAGACCCTTGGTAAGCATTGAGGGGGGGGGGGGGGGGGGGGTGTAATATTGGCTAGAGATAGAATTCTAAACTAGATCAGTCATTTTTTTTAGGTTTACTTAGGAAGTAAGGGCTTTGCACCTTAGATCAGGTACCTAAGCAAAAGTGTACTAAAGTTAAATGTAGGAACATGAATAGACAGTTATAAGAACACTATAAAAGGTAAAAACAATATTCTATTTAGGCTGGTTGGTCCCTAATCACGACCCCAGTTTTTTGTTTAACTTCTTTATTATTATCATTATTATTATTGCTATTATTATTTCATTATTTATTTTGTTTATTAAAAAAATTTAGAATAATTGGAAGTTCATTTCTACATACATATAGGAAATGAGAAAAGATAAGAGCAAAAATTTTTTTTGGACAAAGCCTTTATCCTCTTGCTAAATTACCCCCGACCCTTAGTCTTGGGTAGGGGTGTGCATAAACGGTTATTGAAAAAGGCTAACCGTAACCGTACCATTAAGAAACAGTAACTGATAAACGGTAACCGGTATTTAACATTGCGGTTAACCGTTAACCATTTCCTTCCATTTTTATACACTTGTGCACTTAATATTGTGAAATTATTTGTATGATTTCTTAGCTTATTTGGGTCTTCTACAATAGTAATAACACATATTTATATAAAATATGATAATGCATAAAAAATTGTGATAATTAAACATGTTTTAGCCTTTTAAGTTTAATTTTTAAAAAAATAATAATAACGGTTAACCGTTACAAAAATTTCATAAACGTAACCGTAACCATTAATTCTTAATGGTTCTGTAAAATAACCGTTAATATGAACCGGTTATACAAGGTTAATGTTTACGGTTAACGATTACTGTTATTTTGCACACCCCTAGTCTTGGGTGCATATATCCTTTTATGAGTCATACTATTGTGGCTTAATAAAAAAAATTTATTCAAAGCAGGTGAACTCGTAATTGAGTCGTACCCTGCTATGAAGCTTATAAGGAATGAAAGGAAGAGGGAAACTTAAAGTACATTTTTAATCACGGGGATCAAGCTGCACATAGTTCTTATTGAGGAAATTAAATTTTTATTTTTTTCATTTTCTCTCTTTTTTAATTCTTACTTTTCATATTTAATTTTCTATTATGTAATATAATAGTGCTTCCTTTACTTAATTCCACAATGAAACTTTGCCTATCTTCTGGTTGTAGATATGAAGTCTCTCTTCATATATCCATCTAGATCACATCTTGTGAACTTTGAGTACAGTCCTCCTTAGAAAAAACATGGGTTCAATAGTTGACCTTAGATGCTTGGTGCTTATTGATGCATTTTTAGTTCATCTTGCCTTAATTCCAATGATGTGGGGTTTTCTGCCATGGGAGCACGAGTGATTAATAGAGTAAGATCACCGATATTGGTCGAGGTTGATATAACATTGATGGAAGTGGATCCTTTTTGACTCAAAGGTGAAATTCCTATAGTATGCTTGAGGCATAAGTGAAGTGCATGTGACCCTTCGGTATCGTGCCCGTGAAGTTGATGATAATGGAAATATATACGCAGATTTTGGCCTATGGGATTAGCTCCTGGTCTTTAAGGGAGTGGTTTGATAACCCCTTAATCAAGAAATTGGTGAAAGGTAGTAGTCTGAGATGCTCATTATTGAGGTCGAAACACCTCTTGAATCCTTAGCTTTGTTTGGAAGGACGTGACGATGCCTTGATCAATGAGATCTTGAATTGCACACCTAAGATCATATCATGCATTAGTGATGTGCCCATATTGGTGACAGTAACTGCAATACTGCCCTATATCAGTTCCATGGGGAGGAACATCACACACATAACTTCGAGCATGTAGTAGAGCTTGTTTGTTTAATCGATCATACACCACACTTAAGGGTTCAACAATTTACGTAAATGATCTTTTACCGATTGTTCCCTCTTGTGGATTTAATCTCGGTCTTCATTCTTGGAGTTTATAAGTATTGATTTCAAAACCATGTTCTTTCATGTGAGCAAGATTCGTGTACTTGAAAGAAACCATGTGGCGATAGAGGTAATAATTTAGATTCTAATGTAGTATCAACACGAATTCTCGATCACTTATTTGGTGTCGAAGTTGGGCACAAATAAGCAAGCATCACAAGAAGAAATGTGAGAAGGTCTCCTTCTTGTATTGTTCAATAGAAATCAGCCTCAACTTATTATCATCAGTTTGTCGGAATTGGTGTGTCCAATCATTCAATGCTTGTGTGACCTTTACCCACGATTCTCTATACCAATGGTTCAAATGATAATACTAGTCCAAAGCAGGTTCTTCTAGACTTCGATCAAATAGCATCAGATAATGATCTTTAGTTACACCAAATGCGTATATGGTATTCACAAAGCTGTATAGATGAGTGATAGGATCACCTAACCCATTAAATTTCACTAAGTCTGGCAGGTCACGGTAGTGATTTTCATGGTAATATCCAGGGAAGAGGATCAAGATTTTAGGGTGCACCTCACTTTTATAACATATGATATTGAAGTCTAAGTTAAAATCGTCAACTCTAGACCTCTTCCGTGAATCTCCCTCATTGTAATTGTTCTTTGATGAGCTTTCTACCCAAGATTCACCTTTCTTTCCTGATGACTCATTTCTCATAGTTTTGCTTAGGGTTCATGGTTCTTCTTTTGGGTCTTCTTCATCTGATTGCTCAATAGGAATTTCCCTGTCTAAATTATTTATAGTTGGAACCAACCATTTTTTTGTTTGAATATAATGGATAGTAAATCCATTTAACCTTGTTCCCTCTTCTTTGTCTAATTGGAGAATTGACTTTCCCGTGCGGGTGATAGTCATGATTTCAAGGTCGCTAGTAATCATCACAACACCATGATCTGAGAGAAACTTCACTTTTTAATGAAGGGTTTAAGCTATAACAATGTTTTCATGTAACCATGGTCTTCCCAGTAGAAAATTAAAATATGCTTCGATGTCAATCACTATGAATTAAACATTTCTAGCTACCGACCCATTTTCAAGAACCAAACGTAGTATGGCGCCAAGCACATTCCTCTTAGCAATTTCATAAGCTCGAACAACTTGGCTAGATGGTGCTAAGTCTTCTTCCTTATAGCCTAATTTATTCAACACTCGATAAGGGAACACATTTATAGCTGAACCATTGTTTATAAGTACTCTGGGTATGATCCAACCATTACATTTTACTGTGATGTGTAGATAATTATTGTGGTCAACATTTTCTAGAAGATCGCCATCTTTGAACATTAAAGTTCGATTTGTTCCATAAATGAGCCTTATCATTTGACTCGGAGTAATGGACGAACTCATAGAAACTTCATTAAGGTGCTTTAAGACATCATCTCGATGAGGTTATGAATGCATGAGTAACTTCCATATAGAGACATTAGCATTAACTTCCTTTATACGTTTAATAGCATCATCCTCCTCCTTAGTTTCTTCTTCTATTTGCCCCTTGTCTTTTTCCTTCTTTTTTAATTACTGTTTCAAGCAGGTTTTAACTTTCTAAATATAAAGTTTTAAAGTGACAACCAGATTGGGTCAAATGAGCCACATCCACTTCGTCTTCATCACTAAGATCGTCAAGATAAATGACAAAGGAAGATTTCTAACTGCTATTATCTTCGATAATAACCATTACTAAGTCAACATCTTCACTGTATTCTCCTAGGAAGAAAGAATCTTCATCTCCCAAAGTCACGCATATGCTACAAAAAGGATTTCCATGGGAACAACTATCTTTGGTGATCAATTGTGTATGGTCTAATTCACCCCCAAAGGTTGAAATTACATTTATTAGTGCACTAGGTTGGTGATTTAGAAAAGGGTTGTTTGTAATGTTTGGTTGAGGATTTTTTGGTTTATTGGGAGATACTTCAGTCGGTCTCCTTTCTCCTCCCCTTTCTTTTTTTTATGCCTAGAATTCACAATTTTTAGGGGTTGTTTCAATGATTATTTTGATTATTTCTAATGAGTTATTAGATGTTAAAGTGTTTATAATCATGAGTTTTATGAATTTGTATATATTTTGCAATCTCCTTATTTGAATTAATATGATTGTTCAAGCATTTGGGGTTTACTGTATGTTATTGCATAAATACTTGCTTTTATGGGTTAAAAGAGTGAGTTAGAATATTGGTATGTGGGAAGTGGTTTATTTAATCAGATTCTGCATAAACTTGAAATTATCGGGTTAGCCAAGAATGGTAACGAGGACTTGCAATATGAGTGAGAGCAATAAGGTGATGGAATATTGTAGTTTTGATATATATGGGAGTACAAATGTTGTACAGTGGTGGCCTTATTTCTAAACCATAGTTTAAAGTCCAAAGTCATGTCATTATGGTTATGTGTTGTTCCCATAATTTTGTTAGGTTGACTATTTCATTTATTAGGTGAGTTTGGTTAAGGATGTTATTTTTCTGATATTTTGAAGCTGAATTTGTGGATTCATTTGTTTTGATTGAAACAGTTGGATAAGATCATGTAGTTTTGCTTCTAGAGTTGACTATTGGGCAAGTGAGTCTATCGTAAGTCTATAAATGAAGCTTGGAGCTCTAGGTCGCCAGTTGGTAACTTGGCATTATTTTGGAATTGAGCTCTCCAAGTCTGGTGCAACATTGTTATATTTCATTAAGATGTTTTGATGACATAGAGAAATATTAGGGTTCATGTGGTGGACTTTTGTAAGCTTTTATGTTACGGTATGTGGGGTACTTTGTAAAGGTCTGTCGAGATTGTAATGTATGTCAATAGCCTTAGAAAACTTAGTAGGGTTGTTGTAAATTTGGTTGTTAGTATATTGATTTAGGTTTTATTATCTGGTGTAGGAGAACAATTTGTAGAAGGTGCTTAAAAATAAAGAAAGTAGATACCCGTGTATTTTACTTCAGGTATGTACAAATTATGAAAAATGTTACTTTAATTAGGAGCATGATTTAGGGTGAAATATAAACTTAGTATCATATTTAGGGAACCCTTTGAATGAGATTTTTTGGTTATCCATTTGCAAGAATTCATGTTCTCTATATTAGGGGCATGTTTTGGTATTATTTGTGAGAAATCGTGATTTATTAAATTGGTATTAATTGTTAATTAATCCATGAGGTTGTTTATTATTACTCCTTCATTACTGATAGTATAATTGGAGTAAAGATGAATTTTATGAAGTCTTAATGACGAGGGTAGTTGACTTTGTTCAACAGGTTCAACATTTGAGATCAAAATTAAGTGGTTAAAAACTACAATATAACAGAGATCAATTGTGTAACAGTAATGTTTTCATGTGCGTGTTGTGGTGATTGTGGACTTTGAGTTAAACAGTAAATCATGTAAAGAGAAAGAGGATAAGCAATAAAACTCTAGGCTAGTGCACGTCTAGAGTATTGACAATCAGGGGTTGAAGTTTCACGGGGTATTATCCATGGTTTTTATTGGGGGCTGTTTGATCTACGAGTCTCTCTTTTTTAAAGTTTTAAACTTAAAACTAGGGTTAGTTGAGATCTCATCTAGCTATGGTGACAGAGTCGCGCCCTTTTACCATATAGATTTTTATATAGTATTTTGATGCTCTCCGACAGGAGTGCATGGGTTATTTAATCATTTGATGCCCTAATCAGGACATGGGATAGACAACCTAGTCTATTGCTTAATCTAAATCATTAATCAATTTATCGTGTCAGTTGAGTAAAATGTTGCGTGATACGTTCTTACATTTTATAATTCTTCTTATTTATTCATCAGTTCAACTGTTATACATTGTAATTTGTATGTACTTAGCTTGTTGATTACGTGCCTTGTGTGTTTTTGGTCATGGCTTTTGCCTATAAATGACACTGTGATGATCCAATACTTATATTTGTATTATTAGAAAGTAGATTATTAACAGGTATCTAAACGAGCATTCATGCATGGGCGGGTTTGAGAGGAACGTTATTTTAATTTAGATTTCAAAATAAATTATGTTTGTTTGATTCAATTTTAAACTGTTGGATTTGGACTAGAGGTGAACGTTATTTGGTACATTGTAGTAAGGGCCATAGAGGTTCCAGTTTGTTATATTAGGAGTTGATTTACATTTAATGTTCTTTCAAAAGTCTTTTGTTTTTTCGTTGCAAAACTCTGTTTTATAGCCTTAACTTTTGAACCCGTGGGGGTAGCACACCGGTAGTTCTAAAGGTTTGGTTTTTCGAAATATGAATTATTGGGTCCCTAATTTGCTAGACACCGTTTATTTCCTCTTTGCCTATACCTCTCAGTCACCAACTCACCAGTTGGGGGCTTTACAAACTCAAGAGGTGGGGGAAAGGAAAAAAGAAATCTATTATGACAACAAGAAAGAATCACTTTAGAAATATGTCATGAACCTATGGAGCAAATTCAAAATAAACTGGAAAAGACCCTTTATAGTCAAGAAAGTTTGTTTTAGAGGAGCCTTACCACTTATATAGACACAAACGGTAATGAGTTTTATTCGATGATGAACCTCGATCAATTGAAATTTTTTTATTCTTAGCACACTTTGTCCATGTAAATTTACGTGTGGGCCTAATTCCCTTAGTGGATATGTAGGCAACCTCGCCTATGGCTCGACCATAATCTAGAGTTTCTAAATAAGAAGAAGACTTATGAAAGGTGTAGAGCTACGTTTGGGTCTAATTCCCTTGGCATAGATGTAGGCAACCTCGCCCGAGGCCTGACCACAATCTTAAGTTTCTGAATCTAAAAATTAAACTTCTGAAGTGCACTATCCCTAAGTTTCAAATCTGAATAAGACTCCTAAAATGCAATAGACTCAATCTCACCGCATATAACTCTATGTTTTGACTTGATTCCTTTAAAAGAATTCATAGGCAACCTCCCGTGAGGCCTGATCACATCAATAATAATCAAGCTTTGCATAATAATTCAACAACAAATTAGGTGTCTAGTGATAGAGTAAGGCGTTAAACGCCTGGAGCGTTGAATAACCACAATCAAGGCATTAACCTAAAGAGTTCATGCCCTCAGCATGTAGTCTTCGCAAAAGCTCAACGCTTAAATCCAGGCATTGAGCGCAAAGCCATCGTTGGATGCACAAAGCCTAGGCGTCGAGCAAAAGTGTTCTTGCTTGTTTTTGAGTTCCTTTGTGCGTCGAACAAAAGCATTCTTGACTCAGAAGATCTTTCCTGTAGTTTATAAAAAAGCTCTTTTTCTTAAGGACATCTTTTAGTTCCATTGGTTCTTAAAATTGTACGTAACTTTGTTCTAAGTTGCGGCTTGTTTTTCCATGATTACGTTGGTTCATTCGGTCTTAGTAATCAAATTTAAGTTTGAAAATTTAAATGTAATTCTTAAAAAATTTAATGTCACCTCATAATTCAAACAAAAACTTAATTTCACAGCTTTAAGAATGAATAGTCTAAATCAAGGGAGACGAAGCAAGTGGTTTTTTTAACCTAAACAATACCTTTCATTTTCCCAATTTTTATCCCCCAACCTAAACCTAAATTGGTTAGCCACTTTGGTTACCTTTGGCAAGCCTTTCTTCGAAAGCCTTCACCTTCTTCCATATCCTTTCCATTGATGACATAACCTATGCCTCTTAGATTATAGTCTTTTGGACTTGGCCTGATTTTAATAAACACAAAGTCTACGAATGATTTAGCTCACTTAAATAACAATTTAAGATGTAATTTGTGTGTACAAGTCTTGTAAGTTTTCAAAATATCATTATCACCCTTGTAAACTTAAAAAGAAATGCATTTGACCCTTGTAAGCTCCTAATGTCCCTCACACTTCCGCACATCAACCCAGTCATACCGTGAAGACTCCTACATTCTCTTAGCTACGAAAAATTTGCCAAAGCCTCTTTGAAAAATTTCTCTAAATACCTCACCTAAACAATTCTTCTATTCTTTCTTGTCGGAAGATAGTTTGTTCCGTATCCATGTCTTTGTCCATGCAAAATCATACTGGAGACACGAAATCGTGTCTCTCCATGTAGTGGTCCGATGACATAATAACCTTGATGAGCGGACTTAGCTAAGAAATCGAGTTTGAGTATGTATCAACCCAAAAACACCTCAAAGTCCAATCCTTGAAAAGCCTCAAACACAAACCTCAACCCAAGACCCTTACCTTGGCCCAAACACAAAACCCAAGTCAAAAATCACATCCAAACACCAAAAAATACCTCAATCCCGTGCAAACCCTAAAGCTCGGAGCATATTTTCTTGACGATTAAAGTAAGGTGTTAAAAAGAAGAATCCAATATCTTTTAGAATCGAGCGTTCAACCCTAAGTCCCCAAATCAAATGCTTAGTTCAAGCATCTAGCATAGCAAGCGTCTTACACACGAACCAAGTGTTGAGCATCTGACGCATGAACATTGGGCATTTGACGCTCTACCTAGATCTAACACTCGAATCCACCGTTCAACGCTCAAGAAACCATCTCTTGTTGCCTTTAAATACCTCCCTTATTTGATAACCAATGGGTCGGATTTTCACACAATCTTAAGAGTCTTCACTTTGCCAAAATAAACCCCTAATACACCCTCAAACACAATCAAAGACTCTCAAACATCCTTAATACTTACCAAGGATCAATCCAAGCAAATTTGACACAAACAAGCAAAGAAATCTTACCCCTTCAATACATACTCAAGAAAAGAATCAAGAAATAGGAATATCCTAAAAGATAAACACCAAGGACCCCTCTCAATCTACTTTTTTTCTTTTTGTCTTGGTCTACTTCTACTCCACTCGCCTTCTAGTCTCTAGATCTAGTGGTTTTCATCAACTCAAGACCCTTAGATTAGACTCTATTTGTGATGATTGTGGGAGGTGAAAACCCCTTTCCACATGAATATCTATTTTAATCTTTTTGTCACTCTTGGTGAGCCTTGATCAACCAATGAGACATCACCCCTGATGATCTCTTGTGATCAACTCAAACACTTTATTTTCAATTTCTCGTTTTGCCTATGATGTGAAGAGCTAGGAGAAACCCCTACTTAATTAGGTCAAACCTCAAAACCTTAACTTTAAGCACCTCATTCAAGGAACCATCACCATAGATTAGTCTCCCTTAATCTCTCAAGCAACCCCGGTCCTTTTATTCCATTTATTGTAATCTACTTATATTTTTGAGATTTTGATTTTTTCCTTTGGTCTATGATGAAAAGATTTGGACATCTCCATTCTCTTTAAACTCCATCAATATTTAACACTTTTCATGAGCAAACCCTAGGTGTACATCATACTTGAATGTATATTTATGAGTTATCCTTAAGGCCTATGTTTTGTTCAAGCATCGTAAAATATATTTTGATTTTTCCTCTCTTTGTCTATGATGTTCTAAGACAAAAGTACATAAGTCCTTATGAACTAAACCCTTGACTCTTTAGTTGAAGTATGTAATTAAGAAGGCTCTCTTTAGGCATAAATCTTCATTTGATAAGTAAATCTTCAACTCATCATCATCATGCATAATTCTTACTCTGCATTTTTCCAATCTAACTTATTGACTCTTGTCACTTTGAGTCTCGCCTCTTATTATACATAATACTTTGTATTACAATTGCATGACCACCGTTATCTTATGCACTAACCAAGACTTATAGATTGAATGCCATGCCTCATAAGATAAACTTGGACAATCGACCATAGGGACCCTTAATCTTATGGAAAATTAACAAAGTGATCACCTAATTTAGACTTTGTTTGCATAATGCTTTACTTTCCAACCAACTAAATTAGAGTGTGATATCACTTGTATTTGCATTTCCCTAGGACTAAAACTTACTTATTCTCCATCTCTAGCCTGTTCTCCATCTCTAGTCAATTATTTTGCACACATTCACGTATTAAAATAAGTTACTCATTCCTGGACATTCTTATGATTCGTACACCATTTATGTGAGTCATTTTGGGATTCAAACCCAAGGGTGTCCAAACAGCCCATGATTTTTTGGTGGTGACTCCTTGACCCTTTCGATGTCTCTAAAGCCACATAGCCAATCCTTATCAATTAGAAAAATAGCATGGTACTAGTAGGGGAAAGTCCCTTCGTCTTTTCTTCACTGAAAAGGGAAGGTTGAGTTGTAAAAAACCAGGCTCTTTAGTGGCAACTCACTCATCGAGTTGTCCACCCAAAACTTAGTTGAGTTCTTGACCCTTAGCACCTAAAAAGCCCCTATAGATTTGGTGACTCTGCTAGGTAGTTGTAAGCCTAAAGCTTACTTAGCTAGACATGCAAATGAGAAACCAAAAAGATATGGTTTGTTTGCTTATAATTGGCTAGAGATTGTGTTAGGCATACTTGTATTCATGCATATAACTCTTCGCGTGTGAAAGTTACACCCTAGGTCTCCATCTCATACGAATGTGTTTTATATTCAAGACACCTTGAGAGTGGGAGATTGGCCAATAACTAATAAGGCTCTTGCCTAACCTTTGGCTTTTTGGAAATTTATAAACTATAATGTCTGACACGCTGTCTTAGCGTTGTGTGTGTGTGTGTGTGTGGGGGGGGGGGGGTATCCTCTTATCTTGGCGTCTTTCAAGTAGTGGCTCTTGGTAAATGGATCTTCCTTAAGGCTGTGGATCCTTAGACTCTTTTATCCAACCCTAGTTCATACAAAAACTTAGAACCTTGGATAGGTGGAGACTTGTATTTGTCGCATTCATCTAAGCATGCTAGCGGGACAACGTGAACTTATGTGTTATTGCCATGTTTTTTGCACTAATGTTGGATCTAGCTTTGCATAACCATAAGGAAACCTAAACCCCTAAAACATGAATTACATGCATCCTTGGTCATGATCACCAATTAGGCTCATTTACAATGTATCATGCATCAAAACTACATCTAAACCACGTTATGTCTATCAAATTGCCTCAAACACGATGAAATCTTAACCTCATCTATCAAATGTCTTCAAGCAATCAGAACCAAGGGAAAATCATACCTCTTATCGGAAATGACTCAAATCCCAATATTGCCTCTCAAATTGCATCAAACATGATGAAAGCCTAACCTCATCTATCAAATGTCTCAAAGCAATCAAAACCAGGTGAAAATCATACCTCTCCTCCGAAATGCCTCATAATCTGATAAAAACCTTATCGTACCTCTGAAATATCCCATGTCCTTGGTAAAACCCTAAGCTTACCTCTAAAATGTCCCATGACCTCGGTAAAACCCCGAGCTTACCTCAGAAGTGTCCCATGTCTCTAGTAAAAGCCCTAGTTTACCTCTAAAATGCCTCGTGACCCTAATAAAATCCTGAATTTACCTCTGAATTGTTGCCCGGTAAAAACCCGAATTTACCCCTAAAGCCCCGCATCGGTAAGACCTTGATCTTCCCAGCAAAACCCTAGAGGGGTAAAAATTCCAAAATTACCCCTCCTGACCTTCCCACCGGAAACCTATTGGGGTAAAAATCCAAAATTGCCCCATCCAACTGGTAAAAACCTGGCCATTCCACCAAAACCTTATTTGGGTTAAAATCGTGAAACTACCCCTTGCCGGCAAAAATCCAAAATTACCCCGCCAGGTAAAACTCCGATATTGCTATTGAGCACCACAAAGAGCCATAACCCTGACATGGGACTTGTTTATTGAGTCCATGCATATCGAGTCTTTCTCATGCATTGTGGAATCATGTTGTAATAGAGGATGACTCCTTTAATCGAGCCATGCATTCATATGCATTAGAGGTGATCCTGTAGTTAAATCATACTTATAACTGCTTCATGCATGTGTATTATATCTCCTGACGCAGACCCAAAACACTCAACCCTAACTGATTCAAGTCTTATCCCATGTCCTTTTACAGGAGTTCGTCAACTTGGGTACGAAGAATGAGTATATAGTTGAAGAGAACATCATCTCCATTAAGCAATGGTAACTACAGAATAAGTAGCCTAGCTCTTTGATGGGGTCAATGATTTCTCTAAGTCTCTAGAGGGCATGAACGCCCGTCTAGAGAGATCGAGAGTGCTCACTCCCCATGGCACGGATAGCTGAAAGTATGATCCATTAGTTTACTAACATCGGTTAATACTTTGACAAAACCCTGATAAACTGAAAGGGAAAATCAACTTCCTAGAGAATTTCTCCACTAAAGACACCTCAAAGTTCAAGTCAACAAATGATCCAAGATATCATTTTCACAACTTCAAGGCCACCATGGCCATCTAGGGGGATACATACTCAATTATTCTCGGTATTTTTTCCTATGTCCCTAGAGCTAACATGTCAAAAGGGGTTCTGCTCGCTAAAGGACTAGGAAACTAGGACATGGGAGGATATCACCAATGCCTTCATAAACCAATATGTACCCAATGTGCTATTTCATACAACTCTCTGAGAGTTAGAGGTTCTTCGACAAAACACCAACGAAGGGTTCACGACCTATCTAAATCGTTGAAGAGAATAACCTCTTAGATGGTCTTGAGGCCACCAGAAAGAGAACTTGTGAGAACCTTCATTTCAAGTTTTCTTCTTCAGTACAAAAACCATATGAAGTACTTGAATCTCAAATCTTTCGAGCATGCCTACTACACTGACACCGACATTGAAGATGATATGGAAAAGAATCATATCACTCCAAGAGATGAGAAATGGATGGGGAATGAAACTGAAATTCACTACCTTTTTGAATCTGATAATGATGAAATTAATGTACTTAGGGTCTAGCAGATCAAGATGACTCCTACAACAACAACATCAATGACTCAACTGATGATCGGTTCACTTTTAATTTTACTTGTTGAGGAGGATGACTCTGGAAATAACTCATCTTCCTTGATCAAATCTAGGGGGATCCCATCACTAAATAGGAAAATTGTCTTGTCACTCAAAATATGACACATATCAAAGCGATGCTAAATCTGAAGAATCATTAAAGCCATCTGAATGCATCATTTGCAAGGCTTTCTCCTTACTCTTCGGGCTTGAAAACTGAAAAAGATGTCTAAATATCTCTCCTTAGTCATGACATTCATCCATCAAAACTAATAATGCTAATTCTTGACATGGTGCATGGATGAAAGAAGACACCAAAGATCACAACTCCCAGTGACAAGAAGCTGAAGATTGTCATCGAAGAAGGCCCATAACTGAATGAGTCGAGTTTTTTGAGTCGTAGTTTGAGTCAATCGAGTCTGAATGCATTGTTTCTAGGCTTGTGTCAATTGTGTCAAATGGAGAAATGTAGAAATTCTCCCTTAATGTAGCAACCCTTGAAATCAATTAATAAACATTGCTTTTTCCGACTCATTCCTTTTTCTTCTACCTTGATCCCTACCAATTTATTTGTCTTTAATGAACTTGACTTTGAATTCATTAAAAAAATGGAAGAACTTGAAATAAAATCACCTAAATCAAAGAAACTCAAAAGATTTATAGGTGCAGACACAAGAGCAAAAACATGTACAAAGCGGGCTAGCGCTAACCAATAAAGAATGCACAAAGTAGACATAGTTGCTCAGAGAATGCATCGATGTCTTTGCGTGGTCCTATCAGATATGCTAGTTTATGCAAAGATATTGTTAGAAGCCAGGTTCATCAAAATTGCAACTACCCTGACTGCATTGCAAACATAGTACCTATTCTAAGGAAAAACCACAGAGTCCAAATTTGTGTGGATTACCGAGATCTTAACTGGTCTAGTCCAAACGATGGGTTTTCGCTACCCAAAATTATCATTCTATTTGATAAAAAAACCTTAACCTTGTTCATAGACGGGTGTGCAAGTTACAGCAAGATAATAACAAAAGAGGATATAGAGAAAACCATCTTCATGACTCAATGACCTATTGCTACACGCACCTGTCGTTTGGCCTCAAGAACATAGGTGATACATAGGGACTTAACCCTCTGAAAGAAGGGCACACCAAAGATCGTCTAGGGCACTTCATTTCCCTCTGAAAGCTCTTTGAACGACTCAGACATTTTAATATGGGACTTAACCCTCAAAAACATTAATCAAGTTGTCATCAGCTCTTAAGGAAATAAGATTAATCCTAACAATATCAAGGCTATCTTGTTTATGACACTCCTTTAACTAAAAGAAGAATTCTATAGCTTTTTAAGTCATTTATAATAAATTAGTATACAAGTCGGTCTCCCGAAAACTGAAGAAGGGCACACCAAAGATTGCCAAAAAGCTTTGAATTTGATAATAAGCTATAATCTCCCGTGCTCTCTTCAGCTTTGCTGGGAAATTCCTCTTCACCTATACCTCTTAGTCACCGACTCATCTGTTGAGGCTTTCTTAACTCACGGGGTTTAGGGAAAGGAAAATGCAACCTATTAAATCAGCAAGAAACAACCACACAAAGAAATTGGCATGAACCCATGGGGAAAATTCAAATCGAGCTGAACTGGACCCTTTATCATCAAGAAAATCCTTTTCATAGGAGCAATACAACTTACAGACATGGATAATAACTATTTTTGTTTGTTGAAAAATCTCAATCAATTGAAGAAATTCTAAAACACACTTTGTCCATGTAGAGCTACGTTTGGGATAGATTCCAACATTGCATACGTAGGCAACCTTACCGAAGGCCCGACCATAATCATGTGTTTCAGAATCTGAAGAGAAAACTCTAAACAACACTATCCTTAAGTTTGTAAATATAAAAGAAGCTTTTGAAATGCAACAGACAAAGTCTTATTGCCGCAGAGCTACCTTATGGCCTTATTCCCTTGGTGGATATGTAAGCAACCTTACCCGAGGCCCGGCCACCATTTGTGTTTCTAAATCTGAAAGAAAATCTCTAAAATGCACTGTCCTAAATTTCAAGTGTGAAATAAACTTTTGAAAAGCAACATATCAAGTCTCACCGCAGTTATGAGTTTATGAAGCTGAGCAGAAACATCTGAAGTAGAGTTCCAAATCCGAAAGAAAGTTCTGAATGAAGTTACGTTTTGACTTGATTCCTTTTAAAGGACACATAGGAAACCTCCCGCGAGGCTTGGTCACATCAATAACAATTAAGCCTTGCACTTAGAAGATCATTTTCTACTCCTATGCAAAACATCTCCTGTCTTAAGCTCGTTTCTAATTTCTTCAGTCGCATGATCTTACGTGACTTTGTCCTAAGTTGTGGCTTGTTCTTCCATGATTAATTTGGCTAATTTTGTCTTAGTAATCAATTTTAAGTTTTTAAATTAAATATAATCCTTAAAACATTTAATGGCTCCTCACAATTCATACAAACTTAATTTCAAAGCTTAAAGTATAATAAGTCTAAATTAGAGGAGACAAATCAAGTGATTTTAAACCTAATCAAAACCTTATCTTTCATTTTGCAATTTTATCCCCCAACCTAAACCCGAATTGATTAGCTACTTTTTTTTATCCTTGGTGAACCTTTCTTGGATCGACTTCTTGTCTTCCCAAACCTCTCCATCAATGACACAACCTACGCTTCCTATATTCTAGTGGTTCAGACATGGTTTGATTTTGATAAGGACAAAGTCTATGAATCATTCGACTCACTTAAACAGTAAATCAAGTCACCTCCCATGTACAAAATGTCTCATAAGTTTCAAAAATCATTGTCTCACCTTCAATCTCAAAAAGGGATTTCCCTAACCCGTGCACGCTCTTCATGACTCTTGCCTCCTCTCAGCTACAAAAACTTTTCCAAATCCTCTTTGCAAAATCTCCCTAAAAGTCTTCTTTATATTATTCCTCCTTTCCTTCTTTTTGGGAGAGTCTCGGTATAGTATCAGTGTCTATGTTCATCAAAAACCATATATACATGCATCATGAGTCATGCTAAGTCATAATTGCATTAGTCATATGAATTTTAAGTCACATTAAACCTTATCTGCATTATACTCATGCATCATAAGTCAAAACCCTATCATAGTCACACTTAGAAAAGTTTCCTAAGTTTCCAAAGCACATAAATCTTAGGTACGATCAACTATGACACAATCCTAAATCATATGTAAAACTAGAACCCTGACCTTACAGGCAATTGATTCATCAAGCGTTAATCAACAATCAAGCATCATCTTAAAAACTGGCAAACAAAAGAGCACAAGCAAGCTTGACACTAAGGGCCAAGTTCTCTCCTTTGAAGGCCTCCATGGTATCTTCTTTGAGTCACCCAACATCTCCTTGAAGAGTTACCACAACACAACTAGAAATCCATGTGAGGCTACCACATAGCAATAAAAAAAAATTCTAGGTTTTCTAAACCATATTGAAAAACACAAACACAAACACTAAAGCCTGAAAATTTCAAAGCTAAATGCACAAAGCCACAAATCTCACGCATGGGGGTGTCCTTAGAAAAACCTGATAACTTAAATCATGACTTACCCAAAAAAACTTATGTTCAAAAACTCTAACACTTTTAAAACTTGTGGCTTACCAATCAAACTCATTTCACAAACAAATTAAAACTGTGGGCTCACCACTTATACCCGTCCTCTTCCAAATCAATAGGAAAAAGTCCATTTTATCCCTGAAATACAAAAGAGACATTCTAGATGTCGATAAAAAAGCAGAGTTTACCTCGCATGACTCTTAAACCCTTCGATAAGCCAATGACCATGTCTCAATGGCTTGGGAGGCGTCCCTATGATATGTAGTGGCTCGAGAGGCATCCTTGAATATTTCTATGTCTCTTTTTCCTATGATATGAAAAGCGAGGAGAAACTTATATTTCACTAGGTTATGTCTCAAAATCCTAAATTTGAGCATATCATTCAAGGAATCATCTTCACAGATTAGTCTCCACTTAATCTCTCAAATGGGCCCTCCCCTTGGATTTTTTGTATTATAATCTATTTACATTATGCGAGTTTATTTTTCTTTAGTCTATGATAAAGAGAATTGGAAATTTCCATTCTCTCTAGAATCAATCAATCTTTAACACTTTTTATGAGAAAACCCTGGGTGTACATCATACTTGAATGTACATTTAGGAGTTACCCTTAAGGCTTATTTCCTGTTTAAGAATTATAAAGCATATTTTAGTCTTATTTTTTCCTCTTTATGTCAATGATGTTCTAAGCCTAAAATATATAAGTCTTCATGAACTAGACTCTATTCTTATTTGAAGTATGTCATGGAGAAATGTTTCTTGAGGCTTGAATCTTCGTTTAACTCTTATTTCTTTCATTTAATTTTTCTCTTTAAATTATGCACTTTTATTTCATGATCCTTACTATGTTATGAATGTGCATAACCACCCTTATCTTATGCATTAATTAAGACCTATTGAAATACAATCATGCCTAATAAGATAAATTTGGATAACAGACCAAATGAACCAATAATCTTGTGAATAATTAATAAAATGATCACCTAATCTAAAATTATTTGCATAATTCTTAAGTTACCAAACCAACAAAATCTAGATTGTGCTTTGCCTTTGTTTTTGTATGTTTGCCTACGACTAAAAATAATTTGTTCTCCATCTAAATGTAAATTACTGACACATATTCTTAAATTTAAATAAGTTTGTCATTCTCGAAGCTTTCCATGGTTCGAAGAACACTTATGTGAGTAATTTTGGGATTCAAGCCCAAGGGTATCTGACAACCCATAAATGTTTGGTGGCGACTCTTTGACCCTTGTGATTTTGTAAATCCGCGTAACCAATCCTTAATGACGTGCAAATTAAGTAAGGCACTAGTGAGGGAGAGTCCCTTTATTTATCTTCACCAAAAAAGGAAGATTGGGTTGTTAAAAATCGGGCTCTCTAGTGGTGATTTACTCATCGAGTCACCCACCCGAAACCTAGTTGGATTCCTTGACCCTTAGCACATAAAAATCACCTATAGGTTTATGAAGAATGGGGCCAATAATTAGGCCGTCTAAGGGAGAAATTATTAATGTGAATAATAATAATATCTGGGTAGTAGCTTGTAACTTTATTGACTGGTGAAATAGTTCATTCAATTCTAAAGAGTAAGAGGGTTAGAACCATGACTATTGGATTTTTCTAGGTTCCATTAAGGTTTCTAAGATAGTAGACATCTTTCTTTTTTGTTTTGAAAATGAGGATGACATCACCAACTTGCTAAATATGGAATCTCTGAATTATAAGGGTGCATGTATAATTCTCTAGCATTGTCAATTCCACCATGTAGTCCGAACTCTTGATTTTAGTATGCAGTCCTCCTGTGTCCGAGTTAAAGGACTTCCAATTAAGCTTAACCTTCCATCTATAGTGGACAAAATATATGAAGGTATAGTGTAAATTTTCATTTTGATGATCAATTGGTTGCCCTTGGTCTTAAATCAACAAAGAGTAGTCTGGTCAAAACTCAATTCCTTAAGCCCCTCATCCTAGTATTTTAATTTGAAGAGGAGGAGGATACTTAAATGTGGGTAGATTTCTATTACAAAGGATTATTTATGTGCAAAAGATGTAGCAGAGTTGGTCCCAATGAAGCTTATTGTCAAACTTTGTCATCGGGTGCGGTTAATTTGCTGGGTATTTCAATTCCAAGAGCCTTTCATGTCCTTCATAGAATGCTTAGGGTAAACAAGGCATTCTTCTTGCTGTTTTTTGATGAGTATATAATTTTTTCATTGATGAATTCCTCTATCAAAAACCTAGATTTAACCAATTATTAGTAATAGGTAAGTGAGGGTCATAATTCATAGTGAATGACCTTTTATATAAACTGACTTTTACAACTCAACTATGAGCTAATTCAAAAAAATGGGTAGAAAAGGGTGATAAATTTAAATAAGATTACTAATGAGAGGTTAAAAGGGAATAATCCTGATGTGAATTTATAGGGTAAGCTATGAAATTCACTTGAGAAAAAACTGTGGAATTAGATTAGACTTATTTGGAGTTGATTTTCAGCAAGACCTAGATACACGACCCCTATATTTATAGTGGTCATGCTAGGCTCCTAATTGGCTTAGCTCAAGTATAACTAAATGTAAATACTTAGATACTCCTAATCCTTCTTCAGCAAGGTAAGTTTGACTCTAATCTAATCAAATATACTTAAGACTCCTAAGTGCTTAAAAAATGTAAAACCATTCCTAAGTAGGATAGTAAAACTATGAAAGTAAAACTTATCATAACAAAGAAAGCAAATCCTAAATCAATTAAGATTATTAGAATAAATTTTTCCAAACCTAACTAGGAAAAATGAAATGTTCCAAAACCTCTTCCTAATTAGTTTGGTAACACAACACAAATCCAAATCAAAGTAGGATAAGTATTCTCAAGAAATCCTATTCCAAGTAAGATTAGTAAACTTTGTAAATACCATTGAATAGGAAACCAAACCGTCCCAATGTACCAAAAAGTTCAATGAACCAAGCCCAAAAGTTGAATAGATATGTTAGATTGAGCATTTGGATCTTCCTTCTTATATATGCATCATTCTCCCCCTTTTAAAAAATTCGTTCTCGAATTTTGCTACTGCAGAAGCATGGAACTTTAATGAAACTATTTGAAATAGATTCTCAACCATATTTAGAATCACAAAGCTCCATAATATGTCTAAAGAATGTGAACAACCATCAAGCATATCCTCTTGATTCATTATTTCTCATCAAGACTGCAATTTTCATTCATTTTTCCAACCTCAAATGTGTTTATAAACCAATATAGTTGGAGTTCAAAAATAGTATCAGATATCTTGATATAGGGCTTTCTAAGTTGATTGTTAAAAGGAGTTGTTTGGAATATATCCAACATCTTTTACTAAAACTAGAGAATCATTGGGTTTGTTTTTTTATGTTGCCTTTGAATTCATCTACAATTTGATCATTAATTGTTTCAAATTCAAAAGAAAGGTCTACATTTTCTCAACTTGCCTCTCTTTTAAGGAAATCTTTAAGCCTTCCCAAATCTATGAGGTCTTCCAAGTTGATTCTCGTATCTTCAATGGTAGAATTAGGCTGGTAAGCTTTAACGCTGAAGTCAATATACTCATATTTGAGCTCCTTATGATTTTTCTTGTTAAGGAAGTAATGACTAGACATTAAATCGAGTTTTTTATTCAAGTTATCTAAACTTGTATTAGACCTCTTCATATCACATACTATTGCACCTAACTAATCTTTTATTATGTCGAGGGATTTGAGTTGGTTCAAGATTTGGTTAAGGGCTTCCTCTCATGTAGACATCTTGAACTATTTCTTGATTAAAGTGTGCTACAATGCATCTATTTTGGTGAACCTGTGTAGAATTCAAAATTTTTTTTAGAGAAACATCACATCTTGGAAGCTCACACACTGGCTAGTTCTTAGCCTACAAGTTTCTTATTGCCTAGAATTTGTTGATGCTCAAGATTTGATAAAAACTTATACCAAGATCTCTAACAATGTAAAGATTCCAATGCAAATGGAAATGCTAGAACATTCATTGTAGAACTCAAGTTATGGTTAAAAATTTCTAGACTTGCGCAAAGAACCCTAATTTAGCATTGTCTTGAATGCAAACCTTATTCTTGCTTGGAATTGCACCAAAAACGTCAAAGGAACCACCTTTAATACTTGATATCAAATGATGTGAATGTATAGGGTAAGCTATGAAATTCATGTGAGAGACAAGTGTGGAATCAGATTAAACTAATTTGGAGTCGTTTCCATTAAGCCCTAATAAATTAGATTGGATATATCAAAGAATTCGACCACCTCTTGGAACAAATCTAATGAATCATTAATTAACTTAGACCACCTCCTGGAATTAAGTCTTTAACACCTTATAAGAAAAACCAACTCCTAAATTTGGTTCCTAGTAAGAAGCAAAATGTTAAACAACGTTAAAGTTTAGAATCTTTGAAGTTAACTTTTTTTTTTGAATTTCTGAATATATATTGAACCCAATGCATGTCCTTTATATTTATAGTGCTTAAAACCATAAATACTTAGATACTTATAATCCTTATTCAGTAATGTAACTATGACTTCAATCTAATCTTATCAACTTAAGAATCTTAAGTGCTTAAAACATGTAAAAACCTATCCCAAGTAGAATATTAAAACCATGTAAGTAAAACCTATCATAATTAGGAAATCAAACCCTAAATCGATTAGGATTAGTTGAAGAAACTTTACCAAACTCAACTAGGAAAAGTGAAATGTTCCAAAACCTCTTCCAAATTAGTTTTGGTTAGACAACACAATTCCTAATCTAAGTACGATTAATAATATTAAGAAATCCTAATCCAAGTAAGATTATCAAAACTATGTAAATCCTAAATCGAATAGGACACTAAACCATCCCAATGTGCCAAAAATGACCTTTTGTTGTAGAATAAATCACGTCCAAAAGTTGAATAGATTTGTTAGATTAAGCATTCTCCACCTCTTGAAAAAATCATCCCCAAATTTTTCTACAGCAAGAAGTGGATGAGTGACATTTATATCACTCATTTATGCCTTCTTAAGGGATTTTTCGTACTCTTTTGGGTTGAGTCTATTTCATACTACTTTAAGCATAATTCTATCTTAAGGGCATTTTTAGTTTTTTTTACCCTATTTCCCCCTTTAGTCCCCATGTTTATTTTACTTTTATGCATGCTTTTATTTTCTTGATGCAGGAACATGATAGGCATTAGTGTGAGTGAAGGAAATAACAATATTGAGTAGTATAAGGGATAAGAAAAGAATCTAAGAGACCGCTAAAGCCAAGAGTCAAGAGGCCTCTCAAGGCGCTTAAAGCCAGGAGACCTCTTAGAAGGAATAATAGGGGCCACTTAGTTTAAAGCGAGCCAAAGAAAGAAATCATTAGAGCATTGAGAGGGCTTCTAGAGGTGATGAATGACATTTATATCACTCATTAGTATCTTCCTAGCAGAGTTTCTTACTTTTTTTGGAATGAGTTTGTCCTATTTTATCTTATTTTCATCTTTTTATGCATAATCTAGGCTTAGGAACATTTCTCGTATTTTTGTCCTATTTACCTTGATTTCCAATTATCTTTTCTACTTTTAAACGTGTTTTTGTGGCTTGATACAGGTATCTAATGAGCTCAAGCATGAGAATCGAAAAATGAAGATGTATAGTAGAAAAGTCAAAAAGAGAAGCCAAGAGGCCGCTCAGTACTTAAACTTAGAGGCCTCTCAAGAGAAAAAGACCTGAGTGGGCGCTTACTCCGTTACAAGCGACCACTCATTTCAATGGGAGTGAACAAAAAGAGAGCTACAAGTGGATGTCAAGTGGACTCCAAGAGGTCTCTTATTGCCCTAAGTGCCTGCTCAAGGTTGTATTGAGTGGCCACACAGTTCACTAGAACCAGGAGTTGAGGCCTTATGAGTGGGCGCTTGACTTTGTACTAAGCGCTCGCTTAGTTTTATCAACAGTTCTGTAGCTTGCTCCAACTCTTTTATGGGAATCAAAGGAAGCTATAAATGCATGAAGGAAGGAAGTTTTGAGGATACATAGAATAATAGTAGTTTTTAGACCTAGAGAGATAACTTATGGTTTCTTTATTGTTCTTCCACAAAACTTAAGATTTCTAGCAGATTTTACATCAGTTTTTTGTACTTTCATCGGATTTTACATCAGTTTTACATCAATTCCTTATCAATATGTAAGTATTTTCTTTAACTTTCTCTTGTTTTATATTTTGTAGTGTCAATTTACTTTTCGTTTTTGTTCATTTATGTTTGATTATTGTTAGTTTCTAGCATAGTTTGTTCATCATTCTTTGTTATTTTGCTAGTATGTCTCATTATTTTCATTATTCAATGATTTCTATTTATAATCATGAGTAGTTAGATTAGTTAGGGGATAGGGTGAAAACCCAATCCCGAGCATGAATGATATTTAAAGTATGAAGTTGGTTTCTTGATGATTTATGTGTGAATTGATGTTGTGTTTTTGTTGGAGCCTAGATTGGCCATATAGATTTCTCCCATTTCTTTCCTTGGTAGAAGACATTAAGAAATGCATATTTAGATAGTGACCCAATGTTATGTATTGCTAACTTGCATGCTACTAATCACCTTCCTAACTACTGGCTCAATTATGATAGATGTTCATACCTTCCTAACTTGTTTCCATAAGTTACAATCTTTGATGGGTATAGAAATATGAAAAATACAAGGTTCTCAGATGCTTCCTACATACATAATTACATACAGTGAATTTCATGCAGATTCATCAAAATGTGGAAAGTAATGCTAGAGTGCCATCATGCACAGTACATAACAATAATGGTATAATTTGCTGAAGTTTTAAGAAAACTTCAGTAGAGATGCTTCAAAAGAACTACTTGATGCTCTACACAATCAGTCTTGAATGCCATAAATCTTTCGGTATCTATTCTATACTCATTTTTTCTCTTATAGGATCATATCAAAATGTGAGAAGGATTTACTATATAATGCTACACAATCAATGTTTTACAAATATTTTAATTATATGTTAATTTATGTGAATGATTGTGTGGAATTGGAGGATGGGGTTGTTTGGCCAACGTTAACCACAAGGTTAACGTGGTATGCATTTTTTTAGTTGTTTGTGTTTATTGATTTGTGATTGCAAAAAAGTTTAAAATGAATTTTCAAAATAGAAATAGTCAATAATATAAAGAATACTTTGCCAAAATTTTTGAAATTGCCTGTATTTGATGGAACATCATATATTATCTTAAAATCAAATCGGAATTATTAGAGGAACTTGGAATATGTAGTTTTCGTCATGTTTTTCAATATTTAATTTATAGTGAGACATCATACTTAGATGATTATATTTTTTATATTTGTTTTGAAAGTTAAAAATTACAAGTGCGCAACAGAGAAGCAAGGATAATAGGATTCAACATCAAATTAGATTCGATTTGAAATAATGTTTATGTTTATGTTTTTTAGGTTATAGTTATAAATTGCATTGATTCGATCTAAAATAATATTTATGGCTTTTTTTTATATAGACTTATATTTAGTTGTAGTGAAATGTAAACATTTATGATCATATTTTAATTGGACATATATAATTAATTAATGCCATTTAGGGTGTTAATTAATATATATTTGTCTGTGTGTGTATGTGGATATGTATTAGCTTAATTAGCTTATATTAAATTAGAATTGAAGACATATGCATATATATCATGTACGACACATTTATAGGTCAAGTATATATATTCTCATTTTCCTCTTTTTTATCCTAGACATTATTTAAATAAATATCCTAATGTAATTTTTTTAAAAAAATAATTAGAAATCTCGACACATTTTTAAGTCTAGAAAGAAGGCCTATTATATTAACTCTTTTGTATGTAAAAAAGCTTTGTTAAATCTATGGAAAAAAATAGTGGTCGAGAAAGTCGATGCCAAAATATATCAATAGCAAAAATGGACACAAAAAAGTGTCGAGATTGTCGACGCCTCAACATGTCAACAGCTAAAATAGACATCGAAAAGCGTTGAGAAAGTTGACTATAAAAAGCATTGAGAATTACATAAAGGTGATAAATGCAAGAATATTTGAACAATCTGGGCAGTTTTACACGTCAAGATTGTCGGCGCAAAATATGTCGAGAATTCTTGACATTGATTTTCTCGACGCTTTTTTATGATGAGGAAAGAAGGGATTTTTTGTAGTGATAGCAAGTTAGTGAGCCTCATCCTATCTCATTTTGAGCCTAATTTCTAACTTTAGCTCATTCATGTTAGGAATCCATGTTAATTTCTGAACCCCTATTGCTTTTACCTTCAAAGAGAAAGACTTTTAGAACCTTGAACTAGATTTTAGTTAAATATAATCTTAATCCTTCCTTTAGTTGTGCAAACTTGTAGTTGAACTGCTAGAGTTTGGTATTTATTTGAAGTCATTCCCTGTGGATTCGACCCTTACCCATTACTTGTAATAGGTGAAGTCGAGGTTTAGTTGATAGTAGGTGTCGTGACGACCGATATCTAACCCTATCAAATGGCACCGTTGCCGAGGAATGCCATTTAGTATTGAGTTTTTTGTAGTTTTTACGAGTCAAGTTCATTTTACTTTATTTTATTTTTATTTTCTTTCTTATTTTTATTCATTTTTTGCTGTGATTGTTAGTGCTAACCCTTTGCTTTGCTTTAATTTGTACGCCATCAAGCACGAGCAGAGCATAGCCTTTAGCTAAATTGAATCTTGAAATCGAGCGCATAATTAGAGCCATAGGAAGAGGGTTAAGAGTAGTAAATAGGTCAATGCGAATACAGGGCGAAGAACCTGATTTCATTTCATCTAGCCCTATTCCTATTGAATCTAAGTTTAGCCAAGACTTATTTTCAAGTCACTCAAATCCTTTATTCAATATGACTGATGGTACAGATAGACCCCTAAGGCAGTATGGAGCTTACGAAGTCTAGAGTGGTATAGTGAAACCCACTATAGAGGAAAAAAACTTTCAGTTAAATCCAACATTAATAACTCTGGTAGAAAGCCATCCATTTGGAGGAGAGAAACATGAGTCACCCCATACCCATCGTAAGTAGTTCATAAGATAATGTGATAGAGTAAAGACAAATGGTGTGACTTAGGATTATATAGTAGATTGAGTCTATTTAAGTTCTCTTTGATGGGCAAAGCTAGTGAATAGCTTGAGAAGATGGAGCCAAATTTTTTAAGAACATGAGAAGAAGTGACTAGAGCATTCCTACATAAGTTCTTACCACCTTCAAAGACTGATGAAATGAGGATTAAAATTGCAACATTATGTGCATAAGAATGTTTCAAGGGTTTGATACATGTGTGCCCACACCATGGAATGGAGAAGTGGTTACTTCTTCATAGCTTTTACCATGATCAGTCCTAGTAGAATAAGACTAGCCATGATGTAGTAGTCGGTGGAGCCAAAATAAGAATGATCCCAACCAACGTATTCAAAGTTATTAAGCAGGCAGTTGAAAATTTTGTTGATTGGAATGAATGTGAGAGAGTGTGGACAAAGTGAGGAGGAAGGTATGAACTAGACTCCATTAATGTAATTTCTTCTAAGTTAATGTACTAATTAATAAATTTAATGAAGTTATTTTGAACAGTCCTATGCATGGTATGCAATACCCACAAGCATCTTGTTCTAATGCTCTTATACCGATGTTATTTTTTGATGTTTGTGGTGATTATGATCATAACCCTATAAAATGTCATTAACTAACCTCTATAGGGAATGCAACATCAGAAATGTCTTCCATTGAAAGGTACGGGAAAATCAATCCCCTAATGATGTAAGTGGTATAGAAAGAAATTCTCAAACTCCTTGCTGTAAGTGTCATTTACCCTATCTCTAATAATAAGTGGGTGGCACCAGTGCATGTTGTTTCTAAGAAAAGAGGAATGACTATGGTCGTGAATGATAAAGGTGAACAAATCTCTATGAGAATTGTAACCGGTTGGAGGATGTGCATAAATTATAGGAAATTAAAGACCTCAACAAAAAAGGATCATAGAAAGGTTATTAGCAAGGCACAAGTAATTCTGTTATCTTGACGGGTTCTCATGATTCTTTCAAATATATACTGATCCCAAGTATCAGGAAAAGATGATATTTACATGCCCTTATGCCTATCCTAGGATGTTGTTTGGGTTATGTAATGCCCCAGCTACCTTTTAGTGTTGCATGATGTCAATCTTTACTAATATGATTGATAAAGAAATTGAGGTATTTATGGATGATTTTTCAGTAAGTGGTAGCACTTTTAATGAATGTCTTGTGAACTTAGCTTGATGTTTTTAAAAGTGTGAGGATGCCAACCTAGTTCTTAATTGGGAGAAGTGCCACTTTATGGTATAATAAGGGATCATTCTTAGCCATAAGGTGTCACATTGAGGCATAGAAATAGACCCAACCAAGGTTGAAGTTATCCTTGGTCTTCTCCCTCCCACTACGGTAAAAGAGGTGAGGTCTTTCTTGGGCCACATAGGCTTCTATCATAGATTAATTGAGTCAATGGGTAGATCTTTAAGACTATTAGTTTTCCTCTCTAATCAAGATAAATGATCTGCAATCAAGTTCTTAAATACCTTTTTGTCATTGATCTCAATATCAAACTCTTGAAGAAGAAATATCCACCTAATCCACCTTGGTTTAACATCTTTCTTAGACATTAGGTATTTGATTGCTAAATAATCATACCGCCCTTGATCCTACTAGGTATGCGTAAAACTTCTAGAATGCATATACCACATCAAGGAACTCCTTTTTAGTGGTGATGTAGTTCCTTTGCACCTCCTTTAATGTCTTTCTTACATAGTAGATGACATGAGATTTACTGTTTTTCTTCTGTCCCAACACAACTCCAACAACTATATCATCAATATCACACAGGAGTTGAAACGACAAATTCAAATCTGGTGGTTACACTACCAGAGCTGAAGTAAGTACCTCTTTCAACTTGTTAAATGCACTGAAGCAAGATTCATTAAATATGAACTTGCTCTCTTTCTGAAGCACTATGGTGAGAGGCTTAACTATCATCGAAAATGATTAATTGAATCGATAATAAAAGCCTACATGGCCCAAGAAATACTTCACCCCATTCACTGTAGTGAGAGGGAGAAGCCCAAGGATAACTTCAACCTTGGTTGGTTCCACTTCAATGCCTCGATGTGACACCTTATGGTCAAGAACGATCCCTTCTTGTACCATAAAGTGGCACTTCACCTAGTTAAGAACTAGGTTGGCATCCTCAAACCTTTTCAGACATTGAGCTAAGTGGACAAGACATTCATCAAAAGTACTACCACTCATAGAAAAATCATCCATGAAAACATCCATTTCTTTTTAAATCATATCTGTGAAATTAGACATCATGCAATGCGGAAAAGTAGCTGGGACATTACATTACCCAAATGGCATCCTACGATAAGTATAGGTACCATAAGGGCATGTGAATGTTGTCCTTTCTTGGTCCTCAAGGTAAATAGAGATTTAAAAGAATCTAGAGAACCCATCAAGATAATAGAAATATTTATGTCTTACCTTTCCAAGATCTGATCAATAAAGGGGAGGGGAAAATGGTCCTTTTTGGTGGAGGTTTTTAATTTCTTATAATCTATGCACATCCTCCAACCGGTTACAATTCTCATAGAGATTTTCTCACCTTTATCGTTCACCACCATAGTCATTCCTCCTTTCTTAGGAACAACATACACTAGTGCCACCCACCTACTATTAGAGATAGGGTAAATGTCACATGTAGCAAGGAGTTTGAGAATTTCGCTAGTAGTAGAAAATGGTTCAATTACTTTTGTTCAAATAGCTTATTTATTCCACTTATATAGGCGAAGCAATTATGAAATAGTGCAATTGCTTTTGTTTAGGAACCAAAGCAAATAATAGTCAATTGCTTTAGTTATAAAACCGAAGCAAATAATAGTCAATTGCTTCGGTTTTATAACCAAAGCACTTGGAACAATAAGTGCTTTGATTTCACTAAGAATCAAAGTAATTAATTCTAGATAACCAGCAAACTATCTCCAATATAAACGATTATTTGCTTTGGTTCCAAGAAAACTGAAGCACTTAATATACCAAGTGCTTCGATTTTGCTAGGAATCGAAGCAAATAATAGATTTAGTTTATTTAAAAAAATGCTTTAAGCTTATGACTAATTAATTAACAAGATTATAATATAAGAGGTACATTTTTCATTAATAATAGATCTAATATACATGCAAACAAAGAATCTATTACAAGATTGATTGAATTTACAACATTCACATATCTTATTTCCCTTTACATACCATAATGTACACTTCTCACCACTTAGAAATTCAATCACTCTTGGTAGTGAAGGTTCAGGGTGTAGCCATAGACAAAACACAACGTCCTTAAGGTTTTTTGATAAAAAGTTAGGGAGAAGGATCCTATGACATAGATTAAGAAGTAGCATGCACTTTACCGGAGTTGAAACTACTAAGTAACTAAAAACATATGACACAAACCAACTCATTAGCTATGTGCTTAATCCTGTTAAAAGTTAACAAAGAAAAAACCCATTAATGATAGAAGAAGACAAGAAAAAATAATTCAGAAAAAGTGGCACCAGTACGAATGAGATGTCATAACCTGCACTAATGGTATTTTCAAAGCCTATGGCTTTATAGATTCCTTATGAACAACACCCCTGCATTTTATTCAGTGCACTTAGGTGCCCAAAGTACACTATCTTTCTAGAAGTTAACTTAAAACAAGATGGGTGTATGTCTACCAAGATTTAGCCATTTGAAAACTCTGGAAATATATGACAAATACAAGAGAAAACAACTTAATAATTGGATTAGAAAAGAATATAAGTTTCCTTACATCTTAAATTCTTCCTTTGAATGTCAAATTTAAGTCAATGGATGCATATAAAAGGATGTCAGGCATGCTTTCTAGCAAAACATAAAGCTTGTAGTTATAATGTTGAAGGGACTTTTCATATCCACTCATCTTTATTAGAAAGGAGCAAAGAATAATGTGAAGCATCTCTTATTGAACAATAAGCTACAGCTCAAATTCATTACTAACAATGGACAAAAGAAGAAGAGTCCAATCAAAGGTAGTTTATAATAATCCATGCATATACAGAGCCCTTTTGGGGATTTTTGACTACATATATAAGGGAAATTTTAAGATGAATATACATGAATATTAAAAATTGTGAGAGACCATAAAACACTTAGACAGTTGATAATTTATACTGGAATTAGTATAGGCCTATAGAGTATGAATATTCCACAATAGATATTGAGATCACTCTTATCCCAGCAAAGCACTTACTCTACATAGCATGCAGGTTAGAGTTTCAACCAAAAGCACCTCACCTCAAACCAACTAGCCTTTGGCCTCTAACAAAAGTCTGAAATGGAAGGACTAAAGTTCATTTGCTAGGCACTCTATAGCGTAGAAAGGACCAAAATATCACACTCAAAGCCAATTTGGGATATACAAGTGTGGATTTCACAAGCAAAGCAACCAATATTTCTGTACTCTAGTAACTAAATCAGTTAAGGCTGAAACAAATACTTAGATAGCTATAACACCTCACAAAGAAAACATGACTACGAGTGTGTGTCCTTTTTTAATCCAAAAATTATTGACACACTATAAGATAGCATTCTATGTTTTGAAATCTACTAGGACTAAACAACATAGGATTGAAAGTAAAAATCTTTTAATATGCAGGAACGCATATTTAAAATCCCTACCTTTACAAGTTTTAGACAATTCTTCCATCAATGCAGTAAGAGTCTTAGAAATAGCTTTTCTCTGTGAAGATAATGCGTTTTTACATCAAATTTCTCTGATCCTTTCAATATGTCTAGGTCCTTCAAGTAAGAAAAGTTATCATTTGCCTTCTGTTGTAAACTCCAAAACTGCGATGGAATGTCCTAATTATGGCTTCTTGTGGCTATTAAAATTGAAAATATAACCTCCTTATCAGAATTTCAAGCAACAGGTTGAAAAGTTAAGCTCTAGCAATTAGAATAGATGAATAAAAGGAAGGGCGTGTTACTTGAGAACATAAGATTTGTATACAGTTTGGCTAGCTATGACAACGAAATTTTACCATTACATCCTAACAAGTTAATAAATAAATAAAAAAGCAACCCTTTATGGATTAAAATGAAGTGATCACTTCATCACTTGGACTTTTTAATAATGAAATTTGCCACTCCATAGAAGAGAAAGTATATTAGTGGTGCAACCAGCAGTGATATGGATAATGTCACCATGACCAGAATATAATAAGATTGGGCTAAGACTATTTTAAAATGCAAACATATAAAGTGAGTAATGTACTAAAACAAGGACCTACTTCAGTCCCAAACTAATCAAGCTTCAACATAACCCTCCAAGATTTATGGCATAGTTGTACCATTCAAAACGAGTGTGCTAACTATTATACCTAAGCTTCAAGACAGATCTATATTTAAAATCAAAAATCAAAAGAACACAGGAGAAGTTTGACTTGTTGATCAACTCTCTTAGACTCTCTAAAATAGTGGTGACTTCACATGATCACAATCTATCATCAAGTCTTAACTTACATAATATATATAAGTGTTATGCCATCGATGAAAGTTGAATAAATAGAAGGTTGTAATATTTTTTTTGCCTTTGGCCTTTGGCCTTTGGATTAATCTGTTTAATTTCCATAATGAGTGAAAGCTGCATTTAGTTCTCTTATAAAAGATTCACTATGATATTCAACAGGTAGTCATGACTACTCAAGGAATTAGCTATTAATATGAAGTCACCTGCTTAATGGCACTAGTTGCTGTGTCTCCATTTTGAAGACCTTTTAGATGAGGTAGACTTCGGGAATAACCATCAACCACATCGGTCAAAGGGCGCCATCTGATTGGATCCTGATAAATCGGAATATCATCATTAATTGAAGCACAAAGATTGTTAACCATAGACAGTTCTATATAAAAGAAATTTATTACCTCACCACCTTCTCTGTAGTTGGATTTTCCACCCAACCTTTAATCGCGATTGCTATTGCTTCATGAGTCTCTCTAGAGATAGCTCCAAGGGACATTCCACTAGAATAAAAGCGTTTAACAATAGATGTAGCATGTTCAACTATACCCACAGGATTCTGCAATTGGTCACTTTTGAACTCCAGAAGATCACGAAGAACCTCATTCCTATTGGGGTGAAATCGCTACTGCAGGACACGTGGCCCAGCGACGCTTTGAGGAAGTCAGTCAAGCGACATCAAAGGGCGACGATTATCAGCTACGGGTTTAAATATTGTTGAGAAGATGCATTGAACCTGGACTCCTATTTGAAGAATCTCAACGGTTATCCCATGTCCTGATAAAAAACTGAAAGTTGACTCAAGATAGAAATCCAATTTGGGATAAGCATGAAGGATTTGGAACATGTGGATAAGCATAGCATGAAAATAAGAGGAAAGTGGTTACACGTTTGACTATCACTAGAGCTGAAGAATGAGGGAAGGATGCAGTATAAAAGGGGAATACTAGTGCAGATTAAGAGAAAAAAACACTAGTCCATCAACTAACACTAAGCATCGAGCTACCCTTAATTTACAAATTATGTTCACTTCAACCTTTACATTTATATACCTATTAAATACTATTTGTAATCTGTAATCATCGAGGCTTATAGTCCTAAACAGAGTAGAAAGGCGGCCTAAACAAGACCCGCGGCTTTTCCCAATTTGGGTTTTCCGCGTCACCAAATTGTCGTGTCATTTTCATTTTAATCTTTCTTTATGTAACGTTTGTTGATATAATCTTTGTTAAGTGTATCTAGTTGTTTGGTGAGCCTTGTCGTATGCTACAAACAAAATCACAACTTATCTAACTTCAAATGAATGTAGTTAGGGAAGTCAAATTTGTATCCACGGAGAAGAGATACTTAGTAACTGAAAACCTATGTAAAATTATCTAGTAAAACAATAAGCTAAATAAAGATGGGGGGTTACAACAACAAGATAGACTTAATAACCTAATTAGAACTGAGACTAATCGAATAACAAATCAATTAGAAGAACAATGTTGGTTAGTCGAAATTCACTTATGAACTACAAGTTGATCATAGAAGTCTCTTCAATTAACACCATTGAATAACTTGTTGTAGAATTCCTAAATTCTATGTCCTCGTGAAATAGTTAGAAATAACAAAGCGTTCCTTTTTAACCCTTTCTAGTGAACAATTCAAGACAAGCACTCTAAATCATTCACAAGAAGCAAACGGATAGAGAAATCAACAACGATCGATGAAATTAACACAAGTGGTCTAATTTCTTCAATAATACTATTCTCCCTTCAAGTTATTAATCATAAAGCATACATTAACAACCTAAAGTCACTACTTTGGTAAGATTAACTAGATGCAAGCGAATCCAAATAACCAAACCTAGTAATTAATTCAAGCAAATAATAAAATAACACAAGAGAATAATAAACATTAAATATATATTAATAGAAGAGAAATCTCACAACTTACAATCAAAAGCTTCAATCTTTTATCAAGAATATGCAATTTAAGCTTCCATAGAGTTTTTCTCAACAAAAGATCAAAGAGGAATTCCAATCTAAAGCTTTTTCAAAATTCTGAAAAGTACCCCTAAAACCCTAGATTACAATCATTATTTATATGTTCCTCTCTTAACTAACCTAAACTATAGAAACCTAACCTAAGAAGGCCCAAAACAAGAGCTTACTTAATGAAAAGGCCGTTGGAAAACACTAAAGTTGCGCATATCTGGAATAGCCGTTGCCAGCTACTATTTTGCCACTGGTAGCGACTCTGGCAGCATTCTCCACTCTTGATTGTTGTGGATGCCGCTGGTAGCTGCCCATTTGCCTCTGGTAGCTGCTCCACCCGAATTGTGTTGATACTTATCATCAAAAGCTTTCTCACTCAAAGGTGAATCGTTCTTCATCATTCCTCCAAGTTCAACATGTCGTTTCAACTCCATAATCTTCCTTAATTGCACACAAGTGAGTTAAAGGCTAAAACTCCCAAAAATCAATAAAACTCCTTGAAGAACATCAAAAACCATCCTAAAACACCTCTATCAACACCTTGCAAGAAGACTTATCAAATTCCCCCATGCTTGAACCTTTACTCGTCCTCGAGTAAGCTTGGAAAACACATTAACCTCAACAAGGTTCAAAACAGGAGCAAAGTGAAATTAAATAAATCATATCCACTCAAATCAACAAAACACTTCTAGCATTCATTAATAAATCACCCTCTCCATCCTTCACACCTTGACTTTCGCTTCTCTTTTTTTTTTCTTTTCTTTCCTTTCATGTCAAATCCACCTTAGAACAAACTAATTCCTAGTGGTGAGTATATGAATCCTCTAAAACCACCAAAAGAAGTGAAAGCTTGAAAAAGTTGAGAATAACTCAACTCTTCCATGCTTCAATGATAAAACACTTCCTCATTAACCATAAGGACAACTCCTCACTCTCCTAAAATCTCTAAGATGAAACAATAGCTCCGCCCATCATCCAACTAACACCAAAAAAACATCAAGATGAAACCTACCCGAAACCTCCTTATATCTCCTCCAACTTACGACACCAACTCCGGCAAATAAATGTGAAAGTTTCTTGAAAATTCTCTCATTTTCTCTCATTTTTCCTAGGAGCCCTTTCGGATTTTCATCCTAGCCTTTCTTTTTTTTTTTTTAAATCTCACCACCTTAACCGCTCAATAGCAGTGTTTTTTCTTAGGTTGCCCTTTCGGGTTTTCAACCTAACGGGGCCCCCAATTCTTGCCTAAGCCGCCTTTATAGGTTTTCGACTTAGCAGGTATCTTTTTATCATCTTTTTTTTCTTTTTATTTTTTTTAATAGCTGAAATTGCTATACAAAAACATGAAAGTTAAAATAGCTAAATTAGCCTCCCCCCATTCTTGAATGATGCATTTTCCTCAATTTAAGAATAAACAACTTACAGAAAAATAGGGAAAAGGCCGACTTCATCAAGCCATCAAGTAAAAGGGTTCCCAGAGTTGGAAGGTCCGGGATTCTCATGGGAAGTATGCCTTTCAGAACAACGCAAGGCTCGAGAGGCAAGATGGTCCATGAAAGCCTCACTTGGAGGTTCATAAAGAGCGGGATATTGAGCCGTGTAGAACCGACTCATACTTCGTTGGTAAGCTAATAACTCTTGCATTCCATCACAAAACTCCTCCAAACGATCATCTACGTGAGCTCTCCATCTAGGGCAATCATCATCTCTAATTTCATCATCATGTCCCTTATCCATATGCTCATCGGGAATCTCCTTACCCATATTTTCAATGATAACCTCAACCTCATATTTTCTAAAAGTTTCATAAATGTCCTTATCTTTCTCATACCTTCAAGTTTCTTGCAAAGCTTTAGGGAAAGGTGGTGTAGGCTCATAAGGAGGAAAGGTTGGTGGGTTTACGACGGTTTCAAGTTCTCCTTCTTCCTCTTCAACTCCAATCAAATCCTTATCTCTCTTAGTTACAACCACAGTTTCTTGCAACTCTTTACCACTTCTCAGTGTTATTGCATTGGCTTGTTGCTTAGGATTCAACTCCGTTTAAGATGGAAGCTTCCTAGACTCCTAAGCTTCAAGTCGGCTTATTGCACTAGAGATCTGACTAACTTGGTTCTCTAGATTTTGAATACTTGATTTGGTTTCTTTTTGAAACTGAACCATATTCTGCTCTATGTTTGAGACATTAGAAGTTAGGGATCTAATCATGTCTTCAGTTGACATATTTCCTGAGTTGGAGCTTTGGCCTTGAGATTTTGAAAATGGTGCTCTATATTGTTGACCTTGAGAGTTGTGTTATTGATTTCCTTGAGAATTTCCATAATCTCAAATTTGGATGATCTCTCCATCCTAGATTATAGGTGTTTGAGAAGGGATCATATCTCCTCGGAGGTCCTTGTCCCTAGGAACCTAAAATATTAGCTTGCTCATTGTGTTCCTCTAGGAATGTGGGACATGAATCAGTAAAATGTTCCACAGAAGTGCATACACTGCAAGCCTTTACTTGTTGTTGATTCTTCGAACTCACAATGAACTTGCGCATCACAAAGGTCAAACCAGCTACTTTACTTTCCAATTCAGAGGTGTTTGAGTTAGCTGCACTCACTCGGCATGTAGAAGTTCTTTGACTGAACTGCCTTGAATTATCTACTAGTTCTGCAATTAATTTGGTTGCATCCCCTGGAGTTTTGTTCACTAGACCTCCTCTACAAGCTACATTTCCCATTCTCAAGTCATCATCAGTTAGACCTCCATAGAAGTATAGGATGAGGTCTTGATCAGAGTATCCATGATAAGGATAATTAGCACAAAGTCTCTTGAATCTCTCCCAATACTCATATAAGGATTCATCTTCCTTTTGATCCACATTACTAATAGCTTTCTTGAGACTTGCAGAAATAGTGGCGGGGTAGTATTTCTCAAGGAAACACCTTTTTAGATCTGCCCATGTTGTTATACTACCAGGAGGAAGATAATAAAACCAATCCTTAGCTGTATCTTTGAGAAAAAAAGGAAAATCTCTTAATTATATCTGTTCATCAATAATTCCACTTGGTTTCATACTTGTGCATACCATATGAAAATCGGCAAGGTGCTTATTTGGATCTTCACCTTTCATACCACGGAATGCCGGTAACAGATGAATTAAACCAGATTTGATCTCAATATTTGCACCTTCTCCCAACTCTAGATATGCAATGCATGATGGTTGTTGCTTCAAATTAGGAGTTGTGAGTTCTCTTAATGTTCCATTTTCTGCCATCTCCTCCTCTTCTTCACTTTCAGTGGATGGTGATTCACTATACTTTGTTCTTGCCTTCTTTTGCAACCTAAAAATAAATCTTTCAATTTCTGGGTTTAACTGTCAAACTTCTTTGTTAACAGAACAAGTATTTATCATACCTAAGAAGAGCAAAACAAAGAAAATAACCAAACGCAATACTAAAATGAATTCTACGAGATTAAACAATTAAAAAGCATAGCCCTTCCCTAGCAACGGTGCCAAATTTTAGTGAGCCTTGTCGAATGCTACCAAACAAAATCACAACTTATCTAACTTCAAATGAATGTAGTTAGGAAAGTCAAGTTTGTATGCACGGAGAAGAGATACTTAGTAACTGAAAACCTATGTAAATTTATCTTAGTAAAACAATAAGCTAAATAAAGATGGGGCGTTGCAACAGCAAGATAGACTTAATAACCTAATTAGAACCGAAACTAATTAAATAATAAATCAATGAGAAGAACAATCTTGGTTAGTCGAAATTCACTTATGAACTACAAGTTGATCATAGAAGTCTCTTCAATTAACACCATTGAATACCTTGTTGTAGAATTCCTAAATTCTATCTTCTCATGAAATACCTATAAATAACAAAGCATTCCTTTCTAACCCTTTCCAGTGAAGAATTCAAGACAAGCACTCAATCATTCACAAGAAGCAAACGGACAGAGAAATCAACAAGGATTAGTGAAATTAACACAAGCGATCTAATTTCTTCAATAATACTATTCTCCCTTCAAGTTATTAACCATAAAGCATGCATCCTTCATGATAAAAATTATTGTATCCATGTGATCACTAGGAATGCATTCCCCCTCTACAGACATCCGTTCCTCTATGTCGCCACCAACCTAAACGTACTTGTCCAATGTGGCATTTGCCTCCTCCCTTGTGAGACAATCCAATATAGAAGTAGTGAAGAAGTAACCATTTCTCTATTCCATGATGAGGACATTCTTCTATCAACCCTTTAAATCATTCTCATACTTCAAACAAGGTTACATCATATTTTCACAGAACGTTGCAATTTTTTTCCTCATTTCAAATGTCTTTCATGGTGGGAAGAACTTATGTAAGAATGCTCATGTCACCTCTTTCCATGTCCTCAAAGAGTAGGGCTCCATCTTCTCAATCCATTCACTAGATTTGTGATGAGTGACATTTATGTCATTCATTTGCATCTTCCTAGAAAAGTTTTGTACTTATTTTGGCCCTTATTTGTCTTATTTTATCCTATTTTGCATCACTATGTGCATGGTCTAGACTTAGGAGTTTTCTTCATGTTCTTCTCATGTTTTCCTTGACTTCTCGCTGTCTTTTCTACTTTTATGCATGTTTTTGTCGCGAGGTATTCAGTTGGCGTGATTAAGAGAATGAAGAATAGGAGTGCATAGTAAAAACGCCAAGAAGAGAAGCTAAGATGTCACTCAAGAATTAAACCAAGAGGCCTCTCAAGATAAAAAGGTTAGTTTTGGGTGCTTAACCTATCCTGAGCGGTTTCTTAGTTCAATGGAAATTGAGAGAAAGAGAGTTACAAGTGGGCGACAAGAGAAAGGCAAAAGGGCACTTTACGGCCTATGCAACCGCTTTTGGTAGAACTGAGGCCTTATGAGCGGGCGCTTAACTTTGTACTGAGAACCTAATTAGTTGTTTTTCAACATTTTTGTAGCTTCCGTTAACTCTTCTATGAGAATTAAAGGAAGCTAAAAAGGCACAAAGGAAGGCACCTTTATCTTAGAGAGAGCACTAGTAGTTCTTTGACCTAGGGATATAGCTTAGGATTTATTTATTTTTTCTTCCACAAAACTTTAGATTTCTAGTAGATTTTACATCACCTTTTCGTACTTTCATCAGATTTACAATCATCAGCTGTTAGACATCAATGTCTTATCAATATATTAGTAATTTCTTTAACTTTATCCTATTTTATATTTTGTAGTTTCAATTTCTTTTCTATTTTCGTTCATTTATGTTTGATTATTGTTAGTTTCTTACATAGTTTGTTCATCGTTACTTATTATTTTGCTAGTATGTCGCGTTATTTTAATGATTTCCATTACTAGTCATGAGTAGTTAGATTAGTTAGGGGATAGGGTTAAGTCCCGATCCCGAAGGTATATATGATGTTTAAAGTATGGAGTTAGTTTCTTTACGATTTATGTGTTAATTAATGTCTGTTTTTGGTTGGAGTCTAGATTAACCATATAGATTTCTTACATTTCTTTCCTAGGTTGAAGACATTAAGAAATGCAGATTTAGGTAGTGACCTGCTATTAATTATTGTTAACTTACATGCTATTAATTGTTGATTTGAATCTCTTATGTTTCTTGGATGCTTTAGAATATGATTAGGCAATAAATCCTAATTATAATGCCCTTCCTTGAAGATGACCAAGAGGTTGGTTCATAGTTGAAATCCCTTCCTTACAGCATGTTTAGGTTTGATACATAGGTTGATAGCAAGTTAGTGAGCATCATATTATCTCATTTTGAGTCCAATTTTGAATTTTAGCTCATTCATGTTAGGAATCAATATTTAATATAGAACTCCTAGTGTTTTTACCTTCATGAGTAAGTCCTTTGGAACATCCAACTAGAATTTAGTTGGATCTAATCTTAATCCTTTCTTTAGTTGAGCTAGCTTATAGTTGAACTGCTAGAGTTCGGTATGTATTTAAAGCCATTCCCTGTGGGATGAGATGACTATCACCCCCACAGACTTTGCAATAATCACGAGTCTACACTTCACTAAGAACCCCATGGAGTTAAACTTTGTCCTCTACTTTAAGTATATGCAGGCGATTTAGCTACTTGGCCCTAGTCCAGCTACGATAATCGATGATGCTGTGAGTGTTAGGTACGTTAATATTATAGAAGAACTCAAGATGCGAGGCTCTATGGATGAGAAGATGGTTAAGATCCTGATCCTGCTCATGGTGAGCCATCTCATATGTCCAAATAAGAGTAGTTAGACCTTATTAAGGTTTTTGCCTTCATTGCAGGACCTTGCCACGTTCCCTAACTATGATTGAGGTGGTTTAGCATACGCTCCTCTCTTGTAGGAGATGAAAAAGGCTGTGAGTAGCTGCATCAACAAAATATATGGCAAATCATAAAGCTACTTTGATTTTTTTCCCTTCTATTTCCTTGTTTTTAGTTTTCTTAGCCTTTTCTTTAACTCATTTTCCTATTTTACAGTTGTAGGCTTATGAATACCTCTTAGAGCTTACTCTGACTAGGCCAAAAGATCGAGCTTTCTTAGTAGGCGCATCCTATAGGGTGCAAGAAGGAGGGGGTCACTTTAGGCTGTATTCAGAAGACACTCTTTTGTTCTAACCCTGAGTGGGTAAGTTTTGTTCTCAAGACTTTGCATACTTTAGGCCATATTTTTCTTTTTTATGAACTCTAATGTTGTTTTGTTGGAAAAACAAGTCAACTTTTGACCTTGGGCCGGTATTAATCCCCTTGCAGGCATAGAGAGGGCTGCTTTCCTCATGTCTCTAAGAACTCCCATACAAGGCTTTTAAAAGCTCATGTAGTATTTAAGGGAGCGAGTGACTTGTTAATACTCGACTGTGAAATATCTGACTTTGGTGGATCCCCCTATTACAATGATTGGTAAAGACTTTGAGAATACCTTAGGGATTGCTAGTGAATCCTGCTATGGAGTAATCTATGCTATTTGGAAAGATGGTACGCCTTGTAAGGAGTATCAAACCCAAGGTATGATGCTTCCCTTAAGTTTTGATCATACTTTTTACGTTTTTCTAACTCCGAGCCTTTTTGTTTTGATAGATTCCTATAGATGAGGGCCTTGAGTTCCTACATGAAAATATGGTCCTATGCTCTATTAACTTATAGGGGGAGAGGGTTAGTGAGCCTGTAGGGGAGTCCTTGAAGGCTGAGTCATATGCTTACAGAGGCATAGTTGTTAAGTTCCCATCGGTATGTTGATGATGGATATGAGTTTTACCATCTTGATTTTGCTGAGTGACATTGCTTTTTCTATATTTTGATGTATACCTTAACCAAAAGAAGGTCGGTTGCTTTATGAAATTTATTGACGACCTAAAGAAGAAATGCATTAACCAAGAAGCTAACTAGTCGTCATATTGAGGTATGAGTCTCAAATCATGCTTGATGTTTTGTAGCTTTTTTTTGCTCTAGTTTTGATGTATTTGGTAAACAAAAAAAAAACCCATTCCCACATTTTGAGGTCTTATTCTTAGGTTCATCCTCGAGTCAAGCCTCGGCCTAAGTAGGGACATAGGCCTTGTGATAGAGTATGCAGATTTCGAGCCACACAAAGCCTCCGGTGGATCTAGGTAGGCACTCCACATGCAATTTCAGGGGTACACTCGGGGAAGAGGAAAGGACTCCGATTAGCTAGATGATTCATGAATTGATTCAAGGGCTATTTGATCCTCAGCTGTCAATTATGTACACCTTAGTGGCTAGTTTTAACTCGCAAGCTGGAGGTCTTGCAAGGACCAAGGAGGATAAGCTTTGCCTTAAGGTATTAGAGTTATTTGTTTATGTTAGCTTTTATGTATATTAATGCATTTTTCTAGATTGATTTGGATTAGGATTTAGAACTTTATTTAGATTGTGACATGAGCCTAGACTTTTATTATGCATTTGTGTGTGTGTGTGTTTGTGTGTTTGGTTAGCTTTATAGAGCCAATAATGCATGAGTCTAATATGTGACTTACTAGTATGATGCATGTGATGCATGACTCGCTGGACGTGATGCAATTTGTAATGAATATAGGGGTAATTTAAAATAATACGCCCTATATTGGGTTCTCGGAGGGTACCGACTCTCTCCTAACAAAAATAAAAATTTTGAGGGGAAGACTTGCAAAATTTTGTTTATTTGGGCCAATTAGGTCAATCAAGCCAAGATTCGATTTGAAAGTGCATCTAGATTTACATAGGTCAAAGATTGATTAGGATACTGGGTTAATTAGTAACAAAACATTAATTCAAATAACGAGTCGGGGTTGGGGTCACATGTATTTAAAATAGAGTCAAAATTGGTTATGGGTTTAATATATGATTTTTTGATCAGTTTAGGAATTTGAGTTTTAAAAATAGATTAAATGAGAGTCCAAATATTCCATGTGCTTCACTAAAATGGTAATAAACCATTTAATGATGTTTCGGCAATCTATCTTGGCCATAAATGGGGACCAATGAATCATAGGCAGTAGCACCTTGGAGAGTATTAGGAAGGTAGTGTGTTTAACGCCAACTTTATGCATTAAATGCATATTTAGAGTGAGAATATGGGACTTGGCATCTAGCGCCAAAAGAAGGCATCAAGCATTGGTGCTTTGCATTTGACGCTATAACTAGGCATTTGGCTCTTAGGCTTTTGCTGGGTATTTTGGCTATAAAAACACTTTGATGGGATATCTAATCCTTTTGTCACCAAAACATAATACTTCAATGCATACTTAAGCCTATTTCTCTCTCTAGAAAAGAAGTTGGTATCCAAATTTGAGCTTGCTTTGAATGCTTGGCTTAGCTCATTAAGCAAAAGTGAAAAACTTGAGATAGATATAATGGGCCTTGGGGTACTCTCTACTCTAAGGTATGTAAAGATTAACACAAAATTTCACATGGCGGCTTCTAAGTGTTGGTATCCTATCTCTCATATTTCCAAATTCATAAATGATGAGCTTATGCCTACGGTTGAGGAGTTTAAGACTATCATTGGAAGGCCTACCACCAACCACCTTACCATCCTCCCACGCAAGAGTACTATTATGGTAACTTTGAGAGATACTTGGGTCTCAAAGTTAAGTCTCTTGGTGACGTTGTTTATGGGACTAGAGTGGATTTAGGGTGTTTGGTTTCTCTTTTTTCTACACCCACTCGCGAGCCTAGATCCTAAATCTTCCATAAGAGGACCTTATATTTTTTCCTTTTTGCCCACTTCCTTGTTGCTAATGAAGGGAATGAAGAAGGATATGCTTCCATAATTTAGATTGAGGAGTAAAGTGAGGGTGAAAAGAACCCAATGCCTATAGTCCTAGGCAGGCTCATAATTGGCCTAGACCTTCATCATGTGGATTCCACCTTGGGTTTAGGAGGATGCAAACCTTACTTTAAGTAAGTATTGCTTTTTACTTGATTTGGTTTTTTTCTTTTCCAACATCTTGAACATTTTCTTTTTGAAAGGTTTGGTTGATGGAGAGGCTCATGCTTATAGCTCCTACCAAAAACCTTTCTAAATACAACATAAGGGCTTCAATCTGAGAAGGAAGCTCCTTGATCATGCTACCTTGGATACTTGGGAAGCATACTTTACCAAGGGAAAATTTCATATAAATAAGGTAATTCCTCTTTGGAAAGTTGTTTCTATGTCTGGGGTTAACAATTGATGTGTCATTTGGGTCCCATGTCTTTTGGATTTTACTTTTTATACCCCGACGCAGAATTTGAGAAAATATGGGCGTAAACAAGTGGTTCCAGACCATGAGATAAAAAAGCCCAAAAGTATATTTCTCAAGGAGGAATGAGTCAAACTTTGGGGTGTTATTGGAGGGATAAACCAATATAGTTTATTCAAGATCCTCGTCAATCCATTATGCTCTCTAAGACCTACCTTGCTTGGATGTGGGAGAATAGCGGGGAAGTCAATATTCATGCATCTTCCTCTAGACCTAGACAAGACTAAATGACAAAGCCTAAGACCCCGGTGGTTCATGACCACTTGGGTGTGCCAATTGCACCACCAAAGGTGAGATTATGGAAAAATGTCAAGTTGGTATAAGAAAGGCTTAGAAAGTAGGGTAGATAGGTTGAGGCAAAGAAAATTGTGTGAGAAAGAATGAAAAAGAGGTTTTATGTTTGGCTACAAAGACCACTTTTTGCTTTGTCTCTATAGAATTAGACATTTCTTTCATTAAAGCCTATCTTAAAGCATTAGGCCACAAGTTAGGAATTATGTAACCCTTTGCTTTTTTGAATGAAATTAATTTTGTTTAAAATTTTTTTACGGTGCCTTATATGATTTAAGGGTTGCATTTACAAAATATACAAATTTAAATTTGATTACTATGGCCAAACGAGCCAAAGTGAAAATAAAAGAACATGCTTAAACCTATCACAAAGCCTAGGTACATTTTCATAGTCAACTAAACTAAATAATAAATCCTTATTATAGAAGCCTTTATGTTTGGCGCTGAAAAATCAGTCTGGGGGCAGAGTTCTTTTACTCAGTGCTCAACAAAAATCAAACGAGGTAAGAGAATTTTTCTTTAACACAAAGGGGCTGGGTGTCAAGCGCCCTACCAGGCACTTGACGTTGAGCTTTTTTGCTAAAACATTGCATATCACCATGGATTGGAGGCAAGAGTGCTCTTTGTTAATGCCTATACTTGAACGTTCAATGTTGGGCTATTAGGCGTCAAATGCTCCACTTAGGTGTTCTGCATTATAGTCTAAGACTAAGACATTTGTAGGGATCATAGAGATTGATGATTGTAATGTAACCAAGCCTTAAGAGAGGTTGCCTACATATCCTCTTGAAGGAATCAGGTCAAAACATTGCTCTATTTAGAAGTTTCTCTCAAATTAACTTGGGTTGTAATGCATTTAAGAGGTTTCTTTTTGGATTAGTAAGCATAAATGGCGGTCAGGCCTCAGATGAGGTTGCCTACGTAATCGCTAAGGGAATCAGCCCATAACGTAGCTCTATAAATGACGAGATTGTGTCTGTTTGTATTTCAAAAGCTTCTATCAGATTTTAAACTCAAGGAATGGCATAGCCTCAAGTAGGGTTGCCTACATATTTGCTAAGGGAATAAATCCCACATGTAGCTCTACATGGACAAAAGATGCTAAGAGATGAATTTCTTCATTTGATCAAGGTTCGTCAGCAAACAAAGCTCTTTATGATCTATGTCAGTTAATTACACAACTTCTTTAGATAGGATCTTTATAACAATATAGGGTCCGACCCAGTTAGATCTCAATTTTCCTTGAGGAACCAGGATAGTTTTCTAGAGTGCTTTAAGCACTAGGGCACCCTCTTTGATGTAGCGGGTGCGAATCTTTTGGTTAAAGTGCTTGGAGATCCTTTATAGCTATAATTGAACATAATGCGTGGCCTGGAGCCATTTTTTATCCAGCCAAATTAGATCATCATATCTTGCTTTAACCCAGTTAGCTTCGGGCAAGTCACTATGAAAAACAATCCTAAATAAGGGGTTATGCTTGTTAAAGTCCTGATTGACGTTCGATATCCAAATAGAGCAAAGTGCAATTTTAGTGGCAAGTCTTTATAATTTTAGGTCAATTTCTTGATTAGGACCTTGATGTTTTTGTTCGATACTTTAACTACCCCATTCGTTTGCGGTCTGTATGGAGACGAATGATGGTGTTGAAATTTCTACTTAAACAAAATGTCAACACATTCGCTTTGGAAGTGGACCCCTTGGTCACTTATCAACTCTTAAGGTACACCATATCTCTAATTTATGTTTTCCTCCAAGATTTGGGCTGCTTGCCTAGAACCCAAGGATTTATAAGACTTGGCTTCAACCTATTAGGTTAAGTAGTCGATTGCGACCAAGATGAATTCATGACCTCCTATGCACAAAGTAGCTATTTTGCCAATGGTGTCAATACCCCACACTAAGAAGGGCCAGGGTGATGAATAGGGATTCATGAATGATGGAGAAATGTGCTAAAGGTTTGTATACTTCTGGTAAGTTACAAATGTTTTTACATATCGTGCACAATCACCTTCCATAGTGGTTCAATATTAACAAAGTCTTGTTATTTTCTAAGCTAACATTCAACCATTCATGTTAGTTCCACATATTTCACAAATGGAACTGATACATCATAATATCAGCTTCTTATTTTTCTATACTTGAGATTAATGCCCTTAGGTGCTCTTGTAAAGTTGATTGCCTTAAGTAATAAACTAAGCGGCAAGAAGCCTTATGGTTCACCATCCTCAACCTCATAATCTAGAATATTAACATGTGATACTTCAAACCTCCTCTCAATGACAAGGGGTATTTTGCTAAAATTTGATGGAATATTAACCATTTATGCAAGTTGGGCCAATACACTAGCAAATTGATTCTCATCTCTATGAAGATAAGTGAACTTAATTTTGGAGATTTGCTTGGTCAATTGTTCGAGATAAGCTTATAAGGAGCAAAGCTTTCACTTTACACTTTCTATTTCTCATAAATTTAATTGATTATCAAGCAGGAATCACAATAAACTTGAAGCCTCTAAATGTCCAAGGATATGGCTGCCTATACACCCATGATGCATGCTTTATAGTTAGCAGCATTATTGGTTGCCTTAAAATCTAGCTTGACTGATATGGGAGGATTCAGGAGATTTTTTCTTATTTGATCAAAAGCTTTCTGAAAGTTTTCATCCTAATCCTTAGGTGTATTCTTTATCATCTTATGGAATACAGGCTCATATAGTCAGCTTAGATATGAACCTGCTGATATATTAGAGGCGACCTAGATTATCGCGGATCTCCTATTCGTTTGTAGGGGTGTCATAGCCAAGATAGCCTTGATTTTTTTAGGGTCAACCTCAAGTCCTTGAGAGATAATGATATACCCTAACAACTTACAATATGTGATCCCAAATGCACATTTCCAAGGATTCAACAACATATAGAATTATTTGAGTCGTTCAAAGAATTTTAGAAGGCTATGCTATGCCCTAGATGAGCTCTGGAGTTGACGATCATGACATTGACATACACTTCCATTTCTTTATGTATTATATCAGGTAGTAGTGTGGTCACTATTCTTTGATAAGAGGCACTAGCATTCTTGAGGCCAAATGACATCACCATATAGCAATAGGTGCCCTATTGATTTATAAAAGTGGTTTTCTTCATATCCTTATCTACCATTTTGATCTGGTTATAGCTTGTGTAGCCGTCTATGAATGAGAGTAACTCTATGTCTATCCCAGGCATATCCTCTTCTGGGATATCTGTGTCTATTCTAGGCATATCTCTGTATGACCAAGCAAAGACATCATTAAATTCTTTGAGTAACTATGTCATCTCTTTGCATTCTTCTAGGGAAAGCATTAGCTTGATTTGCACAAATTTTTCCTCCTATTCGGCACCTAAATTAATACTTTTATTTTCTTTAACTATGGGTGATTTATTCTTATGTTCTTCCATCGCTTTAATAGTTTCAAAGTCATATATTTTGGAGAAAAGCAATTAGTGGTAGGGATTGGGGTGAAAAAAGCTCAATAAGTAGAAATAGAAGTGTTATTCAATTCCGAGGTGGATACATCAAGGGAGTTTTTGGGGTTTTCCTTTAGTGGAGTAACAATTAGAGGCCTAAACTCTATACATTCAAACTTGATAGATTTAGGCTTAGACTCTAATAATTACTTTGACGACTCTGCGTTATCCATATTTGGGCCTTTTCTAGCAACAATCTTCAGCTTACTGCCACTAAGAGTTGTTATCTTTAAATATTTCCTCTATCCTTATGCTATGTCTAGAACCAAAATTATTAGCTCAGAAGAATCAAAGTTGTAGCTTTGGATGGTAGGTTGGACTTCTTGCTCATTTTGCTCAAGATCGAACAATAAGGATAAAGTTTAATGATTGATGCATTGAGGGGATTTTGATGACTCTTCGGGTTCATCATCTTCTAGAAAGTAGCAATAGTTGAAAGTATTGATGCCATGGTAGAACTTTCTATATCACGATTGAAGAGAGGCTCTAGGAAGTCATTATAGATGTCTTCCTCACCCTCTTTAATGGACTACCCATTTAGAGTTAGGAGATATAGCTTTAATATATGTTTGGCATGGCCATGAGCCTTAGCTATCTTGCGAGCCACTTCCTTAAGAACATATTCTTGGAATTCTTGCTTGGTTGGCTCATACCCGAGCCCAAAGAGGTTTTGTTTCCCCCTTGCATCCTTAAATGATGAGGCTAGAGTTAGCTTACCACCCAGTGTTAAGTTAGGAAAATATCTTTGGTTCTTCATCATGGTATGAACCATAGGATGAAGAATAAAAGGTAAGCTGCTATCGAGTTCGACCATAGCAACTTCAACGCTGAAGACAATGGTTTCTTCAGCCTCCTTATTGTGCTCAATGTTTTTGAGGGGTTTGTCAAGAATTTGAATTTTGATGGTTGAGGCATCAATTACAATTGATGTAACCTTAAAGGATAACTTAACCTTTTGGTGGAGAGTTAATTGGAAAACCTCTAAATCATAAATCCATGGGCAGCCAAGATGGAGGTTTAAGCTAGCTTTATGTTAAGCACTTAGAAGGTGACCTTCCTCTCCAATGGTCTTGAGAGGAGGGACAAAAAATGGTCCCGAGCAATTGATGACATGAATTATTGTATGCTTGGACCCCTTGAGCTAAAGGTGTGAAATATTTCTTTAAGAAACCCAATGTTTCTACTGTGTGGAGAGGACATACATTAATTGCAAAGCCATTGTTGATAAGTTCATTAGAGTCTTCTTATTATAAGAGACACTAGTCAAATAGAGGGCCTTATTTTGAGAGGTTCCTAAAATAGGCAAATCATTATCTAAGAACGATATTTGCAACTTCTCCTTTCTGTTGTATGGAGATTCACGAAGTATCAGAAAATGTCCCCAAAGTCTTAATTTTTTCAATACATTTAGGATTGCATTCCTATGTTCTAATGAAGTAGTTATCAATTCTTAAATATTGACCTCGGCTCAACTCTTTATAAGTTTTTTTAGTAAGGTGCTTTCTTGTGGGAATAGAATCACTAAGATTGGAGCATTTGGAGGAATTTTGAACAGGATTCCAAATCCTTCCTAACCTAGTCATTGCATTAACGTTGATCATCCCCTTTTCGTATCATTTAGGATCGATACTGTTTACTGGGGCTACTACCTGACCAATGGGTTTAATATGACTGTTGCTTACTAGGCGATCAAATGCATTTGAATAGGTCATCCACAAGTTGGAGAAGACCCTATGAGGATGGGTCTAGAAACCTCTCTATTTATTGTTGTTTTTGTTGTGGAAATTACCTAGGACCTTAGAGCTTTTAGGGAATTGTATTCAGTAGTGGCCTTCAATATAGAGTAATTTTCATATTTCTCACCCTTACATCTCTCGTTACTTTGAGGGATAGGATTTTTCATCAAGTTATTTTTTATGTTTGTGCCAATGTTGTTGGCACATTCTAAGGATTTAAGGGCCAAGTACTTTATAAGGTTATTGTACTTAAGAAGGAGGATTGAGATGAAGGTTCTCACGAGCTCTTTCTTTGATGGACTTGGGACTATTGAGGACATCTCTCTCCAGCAATTTAGGAAGTTTGGAAACCTTTTCTTTGGCCTTGTTTGAGGACTTCCAACTCCCTAAAAGTTTTTTAAAGTTGGACATTAGGACGATATTGGTTCATGAAAGCATTAGTCACGTCCTCCTAGGTTTATGTTTCCTTGTCCTTTAGAGCATAGAACCATTTCTAATAGATTAATTCTTGGAACATAGGAGAGATGATAGGAAATAATTCTATTTTTACCCCCTTGACGGTCAAGGTAGCCCTAAAGTTGTGAAGATGATAACAAGGATCATCAGTAGACTTGAACCTGGGAATGTCGTTAGCCAAAAAATTTTCTAGGAGGCTAACTTTTCCCTTTAGCTTGTCTTCATTCGCAGTGTCGAAGTATTGGCCACTGTTGGTGAATTGGTGGGATTAGTTAGGGCATTAACACTCTTAACTTGCTCAAGTCGAACATTCACCCTTTAGAGGGAATTGGTGATGTGGTTGACCACAGCTAGAAGTTGGCCCATCTGTTTTGGGGTGGTCGTATTCTGAAGAGGAGTTTAAGGAGAGCTAGGAGATGGAGTGGATGCTGGCTCAGAAACTGGCAAAAGCCATAGTGGTGACTTCCTCTTCAACATTATACCTAAATTGACGAACTCCTAAAGAAGACAGAATCTTCAAGACTTTCCACATAGGACACTAAGACTCGAATTGATTAGGGTTGAGTGTTTTGGGTTAGCATTAGGAAAGATGATACATAAGCATGATGCAATTACAAGTATGATCTAACTACACAATCCCCTCTAATGCAAATAATGCATTGTCCATTTTAGGGAGTAGACCTCTGTTACATGCATGAGATGGACTCAAGATGCATGCATTCAACATACAATACCCTTGTCAGGTTAAGGATTTTGTGGTGGAAAGGTAATATTTTTAACAATTGGATGGGGCAACCTCAGATTTTGACCCCAGTAGGATTTGGTGATATGGTTAAATCCTTACCGGTTGGAGGGGTAATTTTGGGATTTTACCCCAATACAATTTTGATGGGAAGATTAGGGTCTTACTGGTGTTAAGATTTACTCCAACTTAGAAATGTGTCTAGTTCAAGAGGCCTTTATAATTTGGCCTTAGAACATCATGGACTTTAAATGTGCAAAATAGAAATCAAAGAACGAATTATGAAATCTAAAGCAAGAAATGAGTCTTTGAATTATTCCTAAAAATATATTTAATTGTGATACATACCTAGGGTTTACTCATGAAAATGGGTCAAGAAATAAGTCTAGTAAGATTGGTGAAGTCCATATTATTACACCATAGACTAAAAGAAGATTAAAGAGACACAAAAAGTTGTAATAAGTAAAAAATTAAAGGGTGAGGGATTGAAAATGCTTTAAGAGGAGACTAAACCATAAGGAGTGTTCTTGATCAAATTGGTCAACATTAGGGTTTTGTGACTTAATTTAGTGAAGTAGGAGTTACTCCTAGCTCTTCACATCATTGGCAAAAGAGACATTGAAAATAAGCTTTATGAGTTGATCATAAGAGATCATCAAAGGTGATGACTCTTTGGTAAATCAAGGTTCATAAAAAAATGCATAAAAATTTGAAATAAGTGTTCATGTGAGAGGGTTTTGCACCTCACACAATCATCACAAGAGGCTAGATTATGATTCTAGATAGATTTAGAACTACTATGGCTAAGTGCTAGCAAAGGAATGGAGTAGAAGTAGATAATGCAAGTAAATTAATTGAAAGATATTAGGGTCTTCAGTGTTAAACGTTGAGGATAGTGCCTTTGCTTGAGTCTTTGTTGAGTACTTATTAAAGGGATAATGGTTGCTTATTATTCTAAGGCAAATAGTATCCTTTAAGTATTATGATTTGTATTTGATTTTGTCCTTAGCAGTGATGAAGAGGCTATTTTGGCATAGTAACGGTGCTCTAGAAATCACAAAATGTTGACCCTTTTGGCCAGAAAATGAGAGTATATTTATAAGTAAAAAAAGAGTCAGTTTCATGAGCGTTGGATGCCAAGTCAGTGCATTAAACGCCAACATTGGGCGTTAGACACACATCCTCTGCCTTAGGTTCTCAGAAAATTAATCTTTTTCTCTACTATAGAGATGCTTAAAATGAGATAGGAGCACTTTTGGGGTTGTGTGCATGGCTTGGCTTCTAACGAGGAGGTTATATATCAAACGCTGGAACTGATAGCTGATCACATTCCATTTCAGTTTGAGTGTTGGAAGTTGGGTGAGCTTTTCCCATTATTTTGCTGTGTTAGACGCATGTCGTGCGCTAGACACCATAAGGTGGCATTAGTTGTTGACTTATGAGTGAGATTCAGTTCATGTGCTTGGCACTTTACTTCAAGCACTAAGTAATTTTGCTCCAAGCTTCATCTTTTGCACAGGATTAGGGGTTTATTTTTGAGTGATTTTGATTAGTTTTTAGGCCAAATGTGTTTTGGTCTCGGGTTTCTATTTAGGCCTTTTTAGGGTTTGTCTTTCAGGTATTTTTGAGGTTACATGCACTCAAACTCGAACCAAATGAAGTCCTACTTGCAAGGGTTAGTTCGTCGTTGGACCGCTATACTGGGAAACATAATTTTGGGTCTACACCAAGAAATCATCTTCATAACTTCAAGGCCACCATAGCCATCAAGGGAGTAGATCCTGAATTATTCCCAATAATTTTTCTTGTGTCCCTAGAACTAATCTATTAAAAATGGTTCTTTGTTCTAAAGGACAAAGAACTTGAGACATGGGAGGACATTACCAACACTTTCATGAACCAATACCATCCCCATGTGCAATTACAAATAACACTTTATGAGTTAGAGGTTTTTTGACAAGGCACAAATAATGGGTTCACGACCTATCTAAATTGTTGGAGGGAAATAGCATCTTAAATGGTCTCGAGGCCATCCAAAAAATAACTTGTGAGAAGTTTCATCTTAAGTCATCTACATGAGTACAAGAACCATATGAAGTCTAGGGTCTAAAATTTTTTAAGCATGAGTACAACATTGGCACCGACACTAAAGATGATCTAGTAAAGAATCATATCGTTCCAGGTGGTGTGAAATTAATGGGGAATGAAACTGAAGAATTAATAAAGAGATGGAATATGATTAATTATACTATAGAGGGGGGGGGGGGGGGGTGAATAGAGTATAACCGATTTTTGCATATAGGATCTCAATGTCTTAAACAGACTTTCAAAGGTGGAATATAAGTGTTGAGACTTATCTTTTAATCTACATGTCAAAGCCTTAAAATTGGTTTCAAAGGCTTTTTCTTAGGCTTTGATTGTTCGCTGCTTTGATTAATTAACGAAACAAACATAAAACGTAAGCAATGAAGACAGAAATAAGATGAGAAAAAACACGGAGATTTGATACGAAGTTCGGCAACTAATTTGCCTACGTCTCCGCCTAGGGTTGTCCAACCCTTATGATTTAACTCGCTCTTTTATTACTTCCCTTAGAGACCTAAAGCACCCTAGAAGATCTTAATCCCCATCTTCTACTCCATAGCACCCCAGCTATACTTTAGCATCTCAAATCCTAGTAATAAAAAGCTCTCTCTCTTTTTCTATACGTTTGAGTATTATGGGTATACTCTTAGTATAACACTCTCTCAAAATATTATTTTAAACACTCAAGAATTTATACTTTGATTTTCTCTCAATCTAAATACAAGATAGGTTTATGGAACTAGAGAGAAAATAATGAAGCTTTGTTGATATAGCTAGTGACTGAAATTCACGATTAAATCTTTTGTTCTTGTCTCACTTTTTTGTCTCATACTTCTTCAACTTCAAAGCTTAGGAATATATACTGTACTTTATCTCAAGGTCATTGAAAGGAGGCTCAATATAGGTTGCTGAAAATCTGATTTACCTTTAATACTTTCAGTAAGATTTCCTCCAATATGGCTGTAGAGAATCGTGATTTTGGCTGTTGAAGATTGATATCATTGAATATTTTACAGCAAGAATCTTTCCACTTTATTTACTGCACTTTAAAGCTTCAAACAAATTTCTTTTTCCATAATAACGATGCTTGAATTTTGGTAACTACCAAAATTAAGTTAAAGAATCTTCAAAATATATGAGCATCATTTATATGTTGAAATTAGGAGATATTCTTGATAATAAAACCATGTCTAAATAAGTTAGGTTAGAGAATAAAATAAGTGTAATAAGGAAAGGATAAAAACACAAGATTTAGGCAATTAGAATATTATTCTCCTTTGACAAAGTGTTTGAACTTTGCTGACTGCTTTGAGATGTGGCTCAAGCTTTTGAAGACGTGGCTCAAATGTTTTATTCTCTTCCTTTGACAAAATGCATAAAGCTTTGCATTTTAGATTCCATTACATCCATCACATTCTCAACTCTATGCATTATAGTTTCCATGATGTTTTCAACTCTATTTGACGTTGCATTTTGGCTTCCATCATTAGACATAAAAACGTTATTAATCAAGGTGGAGTATTCAATCTCCCCCTTGATGGAAGACAAACCATTATATGCAAACCTCAAAGAATAAAAGTCATAAACAAAAATATTCTCCTCTTTAAATAAATAATACATAAACACTCTCCCCCTTTTTGTCTTTCGACAAGGTGGGAAAATAGAAATGTTGGATCAGAAGAAGATTTTTTCAAAGTAACAAAAAGATATAAAATAGTAAAATCTTTAAAGACATAAAAACAAAAAGACGTTTCTTTGAAAAAGGTCAAAAATCAAGGCTTTGAAAGCTTAAAATAAAAGACGTGGAAAACTTTGAAAACCGCTTCAAGGCCATGAGAATTTTTTTAAAAAAAAGAAATAAGATTTTAAAAACATTGAAAGCAAAGTAAACAGATCCATCTGTAATTTATGTATCCCAAACATTTCAAAAATCATTTAATTAATATTTGATAATTATCTATAGGATAAGTATGAAACATTTTGATCCAATATTAATATTAAAAAGTGACAATACGTCAAGGCAATGACAAGAATGTCAAGACTTTGACATACACATGCAAAAATAAACATATACAACTTACTCAAACAGCTCGTCCTACAAGGATGCTTCCCCATTTAAAATTCTGAGCTCAAGACAAATAAAGTTAAACCGTTCTTCGGTCAAAGGCTTGGTAAAGATGTCAGTGAGTTGCAAATTAGTAGAAATAAAAGATATAGACACGTCTTTTTTCTCCACATGATCACGTATAAAGTGATGCCTAACATCAATATATTTAGTGCGAGAGTGCTAAACTGGATTCTTCGTTATGGATATAGCACTCGTGTTCTCACACTTGATAGGTATGCCTTTAAAGTCTAACCCAAGGTCTCTTAGTTGTTAAGATATCCACAAAATTTGTGAACAACAAGCACCAGCTGCAATGTATTCTGCTTTGGCAGTAGAGAGTGCCATCGAATTTTGTTTCTTTGAATGCCTACTAATGAGAGATGATCAAAAGAATTGACAGCAACCTAAAGTACTTTTTCTATCCACTTTATAACCTGCAAAATCAGCATCTGAGTATCCAACAAGTTCGAAGTTACTATTACAAGGGTACCAAAGACCGAAATCCATTGTCCCATTGAGATAGCGTAGAATTCTCTTAACTGCACTCAAATGAGACTCTTTGGGGTTAGCTTGAAAACGAGCACACATAAACACACTAAAAATAATATCTAGCCTACTTGCCTTGAGATAGAGAAGAGATCCAATCATACCTCGATATTCCTTTTAATTTATCGACTTACCATTTTCATCTTGATCTAAAAGTAATGTCGAACTCATAGGAGTCGTAGCCTCTTTAGATTGAGTCATATTGTACTTCTTAAGGAGATCTCTTGCATATTTGCTTTGATTGATAAATATACCTCCTTTCTCTTGTTTAACTTACAATCTAAGGAAGAATTTTAACTCACCCATTAAACTCATCTCAAATTCCCTACACATAATCTCAAAAAATTCCTTGCAAAGGGAATTGTTAGTAGCACCGAAAAGAATATCATCAACATAAACTTGAACTATTAATAAATCTTTACCTTTGGTTTTCACAAAAAAGAGTTTTGTCAATCAACCCTCTTTTGAAATCATTTTCTAAAAGATATTTTGAAAGACGCTCATACCATGCCCTTGGAGCTTGTTTCAAACCATAGAGCGCTTTGTCAAGTTTAAAAACATGATTTGGAAATTTCTCATTTTCAAAACTAGGGGGTTGAGCAATATATACTTCTTCTTGTAAATAATCGTTCAAGAATGCACATTTGACATCCATTTGAAATAGCTTAATTCGCATAAAGGAAGCAAAGGCAAGGACCATTAAAATAGCCTCCATTCTAGCCACGGCAGCGAATGTCTCTTCATAATCTATCCCTTCTTCTTGATTATAACCTTAGGATACTAATTTTTCTTTGTTCCTCACTATCTTTCCATTCTCATCAAGCTTATATCTGAACACCCACCTTGTTCCAATAATTGAATAATCCTTTGGTCTTGGTGTGAGTGTCCAAACTTTATTTCTTTCGAATTCATTTAGCTCACTTTGTATAGCTAAAATCCAATCAGGCTCTTGAAGTTCTTTATTGATTTTCTTCAGTTCTATAAGAGAAACAATAGCGTTAAATGCACACAAATTTTTAACATTAGGGCGTGTTTGTATATCATCTTTTGGATCCAAAATTATATTGTCTGTTGGATAAGATGAGGAGTATTTGAACTTTCGTGGCATCATCAAAGGAGCTGATGTAGTTTCCTGAAGTACCCTTTCAAGGCCTTGAGATGGGTTTGAAGGCCCTAGAGTGGCTTATGATATAATATTGTCCGTATGTTCAAGTCTTTGAGATGGAGCTTCAAAATTTTGAGACTGCTGGTTAAGGCTTTGATCTAGTTTCTTTTGCACCGAAAATTGGCTCTTGCATATTCTGGGCAGATTTCTTCATTTCATTATCTGACAAACTTTCTTCTCCTTTTGTCTCAAATGAATAACCTTCATGTTTATTCAATTTTAAACCTGTAAAACCATCACTCAAGATACCATTCTCGGTTTCATCAAAGATCACATGTATACTTTCTTCAACAACTTTAGTACGCTTATTGAAAACTCTATAAGCTTTAGAATTCAAAAGTAACCTAACAAAATTGCTTCATCACTATGTGCATCAAATTTACTAAGGTTATCTTTGTCATTATTATGAACAAAGCACATACATCCAAAAGGTTTGAAATAGGAAATATTAGGCTTTTACCTTTAAACAATTCGTAAGGAGTTTTCTTTAAAATAGGGCGAATCAAACAATGGTTTAAAATATAGTTTGTTGTATTAACAGCTTCTGCCCAAAAGTATTTTAGTAAATCATTTTCCAAAAGCATTGTCCTAGATATATACTCGAGAGTGCGGTTCTTTCGTTCCACAACTCCATTTTGTTGAGGTGTCCTAGGAGCCGAAAAATTGTGAGAAATACCATATTTAGCACAAAAGTTATCAAACTTTAGTTGATCAAACTCTCTACCATGATCGCTTCTCAATGCAACTATGGGTAGGTTTTTTAAGGTTTGTAATTCTTTGCAAATTTTTAAAAACTCTACTAAAGCCTCTGATTTTTCACGCAAAAATGAAATCCAAGTAAACCGGGAAAAATCATCAACAACAACAAGGATGTACTGTTTACCTTTAGGTGATTTGACATGCATAGGACCACATAAATCTATGTATAGAATCTCTATTGGGTGAGAGGTACGTATAACCTTTTTGGCTTTGAAGGATCCTTTTGTTTTTTTACCTCTTGCACATGCTTTGAAAAGCTCTTTTTCTTTGAAATCTAACTTTGGTAGTCCACGTACTAAGTCCTTTGAGGAAAGCTTCTTCATGGTATGCATATTGATATGACCTAACCTTCTATGCCAGAGCCTTGAGTCGCTGGTCAAGGCCTTAAGACACTTCAAGACAGTACTCGCAACTTTATTAGTATAAAAAGCATAAACATTATTGCAACGAGGGGCAATTAGAATAATTTTACCGTTCACCTTGCTTTGCACCTCGTATTTTTCTTCATCAAAGATGACTTTATTACCTTTATCGCATAATTGAGAGATGTTAATAAAGTTGTATTTAAGACCTTCAACTAGGTACACATCATTAATAATGTTTGGTGTGCTATCTCCAACTTTTCCAATACCAATTATTCTACACTTTCCTTTATCACCAAGTGTAATTGTTCCAGTAGATGGCTCTTTGATCATTGAAAATAAAGAGGACTTCTCAATCATGTGCTGTGAGCATCCACTATCTAGAATCCACTTATAATCTTTTCTCTTGGTGATTTCCTACGAAAGAATAAAACATCAAACCTTTCGACTACACCAAATTGCAAATTTAGATTCATAATCGGGATGGACCATGTTAGGTGGTCCATTCCCTTTAGGAACCCATACTTGCTTGATCTAGTCTCGAAGAAAAATAGGAAATGAATTTTTAAAAACTTTAGGGTCATTCCTACGTAAAGGAAAAGTTAGCTTAGTATGACCCTTTTTACAACAGTAAAAACATGTAGGTGTCCGCCAATTATCCTTTGCTTTTACAAACGTGGTCATGGTTTTATTTAGAAAATTTTTGTTGTAACCAAGACTATTATTTAAGGAAGATTGGTTCTCACCTAGCATTTTTTCAAGAGTAGATTCGGAGTGAGCAAATCTAACCAAGGAATTATATTGCTCTCTACGATTCCCAGCTAGTAGCTTCTTTTCCTTCTCTAAGTTATCATTACAATAACTCAAAGAGGCGAGCTTTCATTTTAAAATAGTATTTTCAGTTTTCAAGGCCTTGACCTGGGTGTCAAAGGATGACTACGAGGCTTTGACCCTGAGTTTAAAAGCTGACTGAGAGGCTTCGAGATCAGTTAGTTCCTTAGCGAGACTTTCAGAAATACTTACCTGTTGGTTTAGCTTCTCCTTGAGAATCTTGGATTCAAGAATCAAACTCTCTTCATTTATAATCATATTTTCCAAGAATTCAGACAGAACATCAGTAGGACTTGAGATTAAATTTTTCACCATTACCTCAAGATGTTCTTTCTTTGCATCATCATGATTAGCCATAAGACATAGGTTTGCTTGTTCATCTTCTGATTCACTAGATGAATCTGAATCACTCCATGAAGCAACCATAGCTTTCTTCTTATAGTCCTTTTTGTGATAAGGCTTCTTCTTTTGTTGAGGGCAATCTTTCACTAAATAATCTATTTCACCACACTCATAGCATGTTAGTGTATTAACTTTATTCATTGAGTTAGATGACTTACCTTTACATTTATTTGAATGATAGTCTCTGCCTCTTGAGAAATTCTTCTTCATTTTTAGAATCTTGGCAAGACTTCTAGCAATGAGAGAAAATGGATCTTCATCACTATCTTCATTATCCGTTGTAGCTTCTTCTCTCTTTGCTTTGAGTGCTAAATTTTTGGTTGAAGATGTTGATTCTACATCTTCTTCAATAAGAGACATCTCAAGTGTGATCAATTTTCCAAGAAGATCATCCAAAGGCAAGGTTCTCAAATTTTTAGCTTTTTCTATCATAGTTACCTTCGGACCCCACTTTGATTTTGGAAGACAACATAGAATCTTTCTCACCTTTTCTTCATTTGTGAATACCTTACCAAGAGAATCCAGATTGTTCATTATTTAGGTAAATCTTGTGAACATCTCTTTCACGGTTTCATTAGGCGTCATTTTGAACAACTCATATTGTCGAAGGAAGATGCTTATCTTGCTCTCTTTGACTTAACTCGTTCCTTCATATGTGACCACCAATTTATCCCATATCTCTTTAGCACTTTTGCAAGCAGAAACTCTATTGAATTCATTTGCATCTAAACCATAGTAGAGAAGGTTCATGGCTCGATAGATTTTAACAACACTTTCCAAATCCGATTGAGTAAAATATAATCTTCTTTAGGAACTATTGTGCCGCTTTCATTAGTCTTCATTGGCACCCTAGGAACTTTCTTGATAATATCCCAGAGTTCCAAATCTTGATCAATCATAAACATTTGCATCAATGAGTGCCAATGGGCAAAATTATTACCACAAAATAGAGGAGGGCAATTGGTAGACCTTCCTTGAGCAAAACCATCATCACCTATCGAATTCATTTTTACTCACAGATAATTAAATCTTTTCCTTGTGAGTCTAGCTCTGATACTAATTGAAGAGTCAATAAGGAGATGGAATAGGATTAATTATACTCTATAGAGAGGGTGAATAGAGTATAACCGATTTTCGCATTCAGGATCTCAAGGTCTTAAACAGACTTTCAAAGACGGAATGTAAGTGTTGAGACTTATCTTTGAATCTGGATGTCAAAGCCTTAAAATTAGTTTCAAAGGCTTTTGCTTAGGCTTTGACTGTTCGTTGCTTTGATTAATGAACGAAACAAACATAAAACGTAAGCAATGAAGACAGAAATAAGATGAGACAAAACACGGAGATTTGATACGAAGTTTGGCAACTAATTTGCCTACATCTCCGCCTAGGGTTGTCTAACCCTTAGGATTTAACTCGCTCTTTTATTACTTCCCTTAGAGACCTAAAGCACCCTAGAAGATAATAATCCTCATCTTCTACTTCATAGCACCCCGACTACCCTTTAGCATCTCAGATCCTAATAATAAAAAGATCTCTCTCTTTTTCTATACGTTTGAGTATTATGGGTATACTCTTAGTGTAACACTCTCTCAAAATATTCTTTTAAACACTCAAGAGTTTATACTTTGATTTTCTCTCAATCTAAATACAAGATAGGTTTATGGAACTAGAGAGAAAATAATAAAGCTTTGTTGATGTAGCTTGTGAATGAAATTCACGATTAAAGCTTATGTTCTTGTCTCACTATTTTATCTCGTACTTCTTTAACTTCAAAGCTTAGGAATATATACTGAACTTTATGTCAAGGTCATTGAAAGGAGGCTCAAAATAGGCTGCTAAAAATCTTATTTGCCTTTAATACTTCCAGTAAGATTTCCTCCAATATGGTTATAGAGATTCGTGATTTTGGCTGTTGAAGATTGATATCATTGAATATTTTACAGCAAGAATCTTTCCATTTTATTTGTTGCACTTTGAAGCTTCAAACAGATTTCTTTTTCCATAACAACGATGCTTGAATTTTTGTAACTACCAAAATTAACTTGAAAAATCTTCAACATATATAAGCCTCATTTATTTGCTGAAATTAAGAGATATCCTTGACAATAAAACCATGTCTAATAAGTTAGGTTAGAGAATAAAATAAGTGAAATAAGGAAAGGATAAAACCATAAGATTTAGGCAATTAGAATATTCTTGTCATTTGACAAAGTAATTGAACTTTGCTGACTACTTTGAGACGTGGCTCAAGCTTTTGAAGACGTGGCTCAAATGTTTTATTCTCGTCCTTTGACAGAATGCATAAAGCTTTGCATTTTAGATTCCATTACTTCCATCACATTGTCAACTCTAAGCATTTTGGTTTCCATGATGTTTTCAACTCTATTTGACTTTGCATTTTGGCACCAATAGCTTTGAGCTTTCATGTGTTTCAGCTCTTCCATCATTAGACATAAAAACGTTAGTAATCTAGGTGGAGTCTTCAGAAACTAAAACTGACTCCCTTTACAAATCTAATGATGAAATCAATGCTCTCAAGTCTCTAGTATCTCAAGACAACACCTACAACAACGACAGCAATGACTCTATTGACAACCCATCTGCTTATAATTCTACTTTTCTATAATGATGGCCCTATTAAGTACCCATCTTCCTTGGTCACCTCCATAGGGATCCCATCACTAAATAGGAAAATCATGTTGTCACAAAACTCAATTTATGGTACATAAAGAAATGATGATGAATATGAAGAATCATTAAAGACACCTAAATGCATTAATTGCAAGACTTTCTGCTAACTGTTTGGACTTAAGAAAACTAAAAGAGAAGTCCAAATGTCTCTCCCAAGTTATAACATTCATCTATCAAATCTAATAGTGCAAGTTCCCAACATAGTACATGGATTAAAGAAGATATCAAAGTTCACAACTCCTAATGGAAAGAAGCTGAAGATTATCTTTATACAAGGGTCGATGCTGAGTAAGTTTGAGTCAAAGTCTAATTCTAAGTCTAAGTCACTCGAGTCTAATGCATTGAGTCTACGCTTATGTTAGTTGTCTCACAAGGAGAAACACAAAAATCCTCTTTTAATGTAGCAACCCCTAAATTCAATAAATATTGCTTTTTTTTACTTACCCCTTTTTTCTTCCATCTCAATCCCTATCAATTACTTTGTCTATAATGAACATGAATTTTAATTAATTAAATCAATGGAGGAACATGAAAATAAATCACCAATAATCAAAGAAGCGGAAAAGATTAATAAGTGCCAAACATGGGCTAAAGCATAAGTAAAGTGGGCTAGCGCTAACCCAAGAAGAACGCGCAAAGTAAATCCATTTGCTTAGAGATTGCATCGATGCCTTTGCTAGTAATTATAGAGATATGCTAGGGATAGATATAGATATTTTTAGAATCCGGGTTCATCAAAATTGTAAACTACTCTGATTGAATTGCAAATATTGTATGATTTTTATACTATTCCAAAGAAGGTTGTAGAGTTTCAATTTGAGTAGATTACCGAGATTCAAACCAGGCTAGTCCAAATAACTAGTTTTTGCTAACTTTTTACTTTCACTTATTGATACATTTGCAAGCTATGACTAGATAATAGCAGAAGAGGATATGAAGAAAACCATCTTCATGACTAAACATGACACCTATTGCTACATGGTCCTAAGAATATAGGTGTCACATACAAATGATACAATCGTAAAATCCTAAGTATGTCCAAGGCACTACATCGCCCTTTGGTAGGCATTGAAGTTAATCCTAAAGAACTCCTGTCTACCTTGGCTATGACACCCCCTTTAACACAAAGAAGAAATATGAAGCTTCTTAGGTCATTTATAATGCATTAGTATACAAGCTTGTGTTCCATGATACATCTAAAGATTCAGACTAAGATTGCCAAAAATCTTTCAAATTGATAAAAGCTATATGCTCTTTTTCTTTCTCCAGCATTATCGAGAATTTAATCCTACTTCAAGAGATAACGGGAAAGAAAAATGCAATCTATTCTATTAGTAAGAAACAATAACTTTGAGAAACTGCCAAGAACCCACGGGGCAAATTAAGATTAAATTGGGTTGTACCCTTTATTATAAAGAAAATCCTTTCCAAAGGAACAATGCATCTTATAGACATGGACAGTAAGGACTTTTGTTCACTAACAAATCTTAATAAGTTGAAGAAATTCTATAGCACACTTTGTCCATGTAGAGCTACGTCAAGGCCTGATTCCCACAGCAGATATATAGGCAACCTCGCCTAAGGCTTGGCCATAATCATGTATTTTTGAATATGTATAGAAACCTCTAAAGTACACTATCCCTAAGTTTCAAATCAAAAAGAAATTTATGAAATGCAACTGATTGAGTCTTGCTATTTACAAAGTTACGTTTTGGCCTAATTACTTTAGCTGATACGTAGGCAATCTCGCATGAGGCCCAGCCAATCATGTGTCCCTAAATCTGAAGAAAAACCTCTAAAGTGCACTCCTTTGAGTTTTAAGTCTGAAAGAAACTTTTGTGAAGCTATATATTTAATCTCACCACAATCATAAATTCTTAACCTGAAGAGAAACCTCTGAAGCATATAAAAATGATTTTTGAATACCCAAGCGAGACTTTTGAAGAAAGTAGAGCAATGTTTTGACTAGATCCCTTTAAAAGGATATGTTGGAAACCTCCCACAAGGCTCAATCACATCAATAATAATCAAGCTATACACACCGAAAACAAATGACTTAATAGCAAGAGAAGCGCCTAACGCTAGCAATAGACGTTAAACTCTAGAGATGGGCATGAAACGCCCAAACAAGTGTTGAATGCACGACATTTTATCATCGAGAAAAAGAGCTCCCGTCACTCTTGAGTCTTGATAGGGTTAGACATCGGTCATTACGACACCAATTATCAACAAAAACTCAACTTAACCTATTACAAGTAATGTACAAGTAAAGGTGAAATCAAAAGGTAAAGACTAAATAGTTACCGAATTCTAACAGTTTAACTACAAGCTAGCTCAAACTAAAGCAAGGATTAGGTTTAAATCTAACTAAAAGCTAAATCAAGGTTCTAAAGGATTTGTTCTATAAAGGTAAAAGCACTAGGGGTTTAGGATCCAACACCAATTCCTAACACAAATGAGATAAAACTAGTTATTTGACTCAAAATGAGATAATATGAGGCTCATAACTCACTTCCGACCTATGAATCGAACCTAAACATATTGCAAGGAAGGGGTTTCAACCAGGAACCAACCTCGTGATCATCTTCAAGAAAGGAGCATTACAATTGGGATTTCTTGCCTAATCGTATTTTAAAGCATCCAAGTAATAAAATAGATTCAAATCAATAACTAATAGATTGCAAGTCAATAACATAACATTTAACATCAGCTCACTACCTAAATATGCATTTCTCAATGTCTTCAACCTAGGAGTTCAAATGGAAGAAATCTATATGGCCAATCTAGATTCCATCCAAAACCTACCATCAAATCACACATTAATCATTAAGAAACCAAATCCATATGTTAAACATCATCCATGCTCGGGATTGGGTATTCACCCTATCCCCTAACTAATTTAACTACTTGTGAATTATACTAGAAACATCGAATAATTAAATAAATGAAACATACTACTAAACTTATGAATAACGATTAACAAATATTTGTGAAAACTAAAAATAATTAAGCATAAAAAAACAAAATAGTAAATAAAAGGAAACTACAAAATATAAAGCAAGAGAAAGTGAAATAAATACTCATATATTAATAAAGAATCAATGTTTGACAATCATTAATCACAAATCAGTTGAAAGTAACAAAAATTAATAACAACCTGCTAATAATCTAAGTGTTTTTGTGAAAGAAAAATAAGGAAACCCTAAGCTATGCTCTCTAGGTCTAATTTATACTAAAACTATAGAATAATGATGAAAATGCCTTTTATACCTCCCTTTTTCCCATAGAAGAGTTTGATCATTATACGCAACTCGCCAAAATAGAATTGAGCGGGCACTCTGTATAAGGGTAAGCGCCCGTTAATAAGGAAAAAAATGGAATTGTAGTAAATTGAGCGGTCGCTCAATTCAACCATGAGCACCCACTTAGGTCTTAAAGAAAACTCTTGGAAACCGAGGCTCGCTCGTGATTCTCTTTCTATCAACTTCCTTTTAATTTAGTGGTTGCTTGGAAGTCTTCAGAGTGAACGCTAAACCTTTTTCTCTTAAGAGGCCTCTTGGTTAAATTCTTGAGCGACCTCTTAGATTCTCTTCTCAGATTTTCTAATATGCATCTTTAGTCATTGGTTTTCTTGCTTAAGTTCACTAGATACCTGCATCGAGGCACAAAAACACACATAAAAATAGAAAAGATAACTAGAAATTAAGGAAAAAAGGACAAAAACGCAAAGGATGTTCCTAAGCCTAGACTATGTACAAAGTGATGCCAAATGGAACAAAATTGGACGAACTCAGGCAAAAAAGGGTACGAAACTCTGCTAGGAAGATGTAAATGAGGGAAGTTCAGATCTCCGTGTATTAAGAAAAAGTACTCCTGAATTAGAAGATCTTTTTTAGCTCATATGCAAAAGTTCTCTTATTCTAAGGATCGTTTCTTTGGCTCTTAAATTATACCCAAATTTTACACTAGGTTTAGGCTAGTTCATTCATGATTACTTTGGATTAGTTAATGTTAGTGATCAATTTTAGGTTTGTTAATGTTGTAAATACAATCCTTAAATCATTAAATGACACCTTAAAATTCAAACTTAATTTCAAATCTTAAAGAATGAAAATTCTAAATCTGAGTAGACAAAGCAAGTGGTTTTAAAACCTAAACAAAACCCGTTTTCCTTACTTTTCACAATTTTAGCCCCCAATCTAAATCCGAATCGGTTAGCCACTTTATTGCCCTCGGTGATCCTTTCTTTGACCAGCTTCCCTTTTATCCCAAACCTCTCCATTGATAACATAGTATAGGAATCCTAGATTCCAGTTGTTTAGCTTTGGTCTGATTCAGATAAAGACAAATTCTACAATTTTTGTTCACTTATAAAGCAAATAAAGCCATTCCCCTTTCATAAAAATCTCATGAGTTTTAAGAAATCATTGTCTCTACTCTAAACTCGAAAAGCAATGCTTCTAACCCATGCAAGATCCTAATGCCTCTAGCGCACGTAAATGTAGTCATACCCTGAAGACTCCTACCTTCAAGCTACAAAAACTTTACCGAAGCCTTTTTGCAAATATTTTCCTAAAGCCTCCCCTAAACTCTTCCTCTTTTTCTTTCCTCCTAGATGGGAGAGAGTTGGTATCGTGTCCGTGTCTATGTCCATCATACATACATCATAATTCATGCTGGGCCTTATTAGCAATAGACGCATGGAACATAAGTCAAAACCTATTCACACTTGCGCTTAGCAAAGTCACCCTTGTTTCCTAAGCTACATAAATCTAAGCTACAATCAAATCTGCCAAAATCTTGAATCCTATGCAAAACTAGAATCCTAACCTTGTATGACAATCATTCACCAAACTATTGATAAATGGTCATGCAATCATCCTGAAAATTGACAAAAAGAAAAGCACAAGAAAGCTTGATGTTGGGGGCTAAGATCTTCCCTTCGAAGGCATCTAAGCCTCTTCTTTGGGTCCCCTGACATCTCCTTAAAGAGTTATCCCAACAGACCTAGAAATCCATGCATCTATGCAAGGAAGCTCAAATCTTTCATTATCCATAAAGAAATACACTAAGAAAACTGTAAGTTTTCAAAACCATACCAGCCTCACAACCTACAAACTAACACAAAACCTAAGAACTTCAAAGCCGAGGCTCACCACTCAAACTCGTTCCACAAATAAATACAAAACCAAAGGCTTACCAATCAAATCCATTATGTAAAGACATCAAGGTTAGATGTTTTCCACTCATACCCATCCTCTTCCAAGTCAATAGGCAAAATACTATTTTCCCTTGAAACACAAAAGTTACATTCTACATGTCAATTAAAAAGTCAAGTTGAACCCGTATGACTCCTAAACACTTTAATGACTCAATATTTTTTGACCCTTTGGGTTTGGAGGCATCCTTATAATACACTGAGTGGGTCAAGGTAATGTTGGACTCAATAACATCCCCAACCAAGTTGAATGGGTACACTCAAGGGTTTAATCCCTAGTAAGCCACCTAAAACCCTTTTCTCCTAACATAGCTACCTAGCAAACAAAATTCTTCCCTAGATGATAAAAGTATCCTAGTGGATAAAAATCCCCAATAGACAAACATCCCCAGCGAGTAAATATCCCTAGCGTCGATAAAAGGGAAATACCCTTAGAAATCATCTATAGAGCTCTAGAGGGATCTTTGTAGTGGAAGCAAAAAAGGTAAATTCCCCAATGAAGTTCATATATCCCTAACAAGGAAAAAGGTAGCAAACCCTTCTAAAATTATTGATCCCTTCAGCAAAATCAACTAGGAACCGAGCTAGATCATTAGAAGTTGTGAAATCAGCCTAAGCTAAGGGACTAGTACAAATTAAACTCCATAGTGGAGTAGGGTAGCTCCCTCTTAAAGAACTAAAGCTTCCTCACTAAATTGCATGGGCATAAGGAACAATAGTAACAATCCCTCATCAAATTTATGACGCATCTTCTCCAAAGCTACTCCCATCAAACACATCAAGCCATGTCTCTCTAGCACAACAAGTTATGTCTTTAGCACAACAGGGTATATCTCTTTGGCATAGCAATCCATGTCTCTTTGGCATATTAGGCTAATCTATAAGCCAGACCATCCTAATCGCGGCTATTAGTCAACACTAGTCTCCCTAGCAAAGTATCTCGAGGCTCTAACCTCAAGCATCCAAGTCAATCGACGTAAGTTCCTATCCTTGGCAAAATCAGCTTAAACATGTTTTCTTGTGGACTAACCCTTATTTGTTATCCAAGACTCTTTCAAAGAAGGGGTTTTGTAGATACAAAATTGTGCGTCCCCATGTAGCAAAAATAACCCTCACGAGTGAACTTAGCTTAGGTCAAGATTAAGTATGTGTAAACCCATAATCACCTCAAAACCAAACCCCAAAAATGTCCTAAACATTAACTTAAGCCCAAGATACTTACCTTAACCCAAACACATAACCAAATTTTAAAAATCAAATCATTAAATACCAAAACCAAACCCCTAAACCGTGTAAAATCGAGGCTCAAAGCTCTTACACTCAATGCACAAAGTAAGCTTCAAACGCAAGAAGTGCATCAGATCACCAGTTTGGGCATCACTACACTAGGCGTCAAACGCCCAGCATGGGGTTCCAATGCATAGTGGGCGTCCGACGCTCAGTGTTGACAATATTTTACACCTTTCTAGCTCATCATCCTACAAGCGTTTGATGTTGAGCCTTAGTGTTTGATGCTAACTTTGAGCCCCACCCTAAAAGCGGTCTTGTCTTATTTCAAACTTCTTTTCATCCAAGAAAAATATTACTTTTTGTAAGCGCCCAACACACAGGCCAAGCGTCTAACGCCAAAAGTTGGTGTCTAACGTTCATACTTGGCATTCAACACTTAGGAAATTGACTGTTTTTACTTATAAATACCCTCTTATTTGATAAGTAAAGGATCGATAATTCTCCCTTTCTTAAGGGTCATCACTCTCCCGAAAACTCTCCCAAACAAAATCAAAGCCTCTTAAACATTCTTCAATATTACGAGGGATCAACCAAAGCACATTTTGACACAATCAAGCAAGGAAATCTTACTCCTTCTATACATACTCAAGCAAGAATCAAGCATAAGGACTCTCCTCAAAGATAAATACTAAGGACCCCTCTCAAATCAACTCTATTTCATTTACTTTTGGTCTAATTCTACTCTATTCACTTTCCATTATTTGGATCTAGTTGTTTTCATCTACTCAAGAGCCTTAGATTGGGCTCTTTTTGTAATAATTGTGGAAGATAGGTGCAAACACCTTCTGTATGAACACTTATTTTAAGTCTTATGTAATATTTTGTGAGCCTTGATCAACCAAAGAGACATCATCCTTGATGTTCTCTTGTAATCAACTCCAACACTTTTATTTTTATGTCTCTTTTTACCTATAATGTAAGAGTTAGGAGCAACTCCTACTTCAATAGGTTAAGTCTCAAATCATAACTTTGATCAAATCATTCAAGGAACAATCTTCATAGCTTCGTTTCCACTTAATGTCTCAAATGGCCTCTTCCCCTTGCATTTTGTTTATTGTAATCCATTTACATTATACAGGTTTATATTTATTAGGTCTATGATGAAGAGATTTAGATATCTCTATTATCGAGAGACTTAATCAATCTTTGATACTTTTAATGAGCAAACCCTATGTGTACATCATACTAGAATGTACATTTAGGAGTTATCCTCAAGGCTCATTTCTTGGTCAAGCATTATGATGAATATTTTAATCTTGTTTTTGCCTCTTTATATCAATGATATTTATAGATTAAAACACATATGTCTTTATGAACTAAACCCTTTTTGCTTAGTTGAAGTATGTTATGGAGAAGGGTATTTTTAGGCCTAAATCTTTATTTTATTGTTAAATCTTGAGCTCATCATCATGTATAAATCATTCCTTAGATCTTACTATAATTGACTCCATTACATTCTTTCAATTACACACTTTTATTTCATAATCCTTATTATATTAAGAATGTGTATGACCACTTTTATCTTATGAATTAATCAAGACCTAATGAAATGTAATCACGCCTAATAGGATAAATTTGGAATACTGGCAGTAGGAACCCTTATTCTTGTCGAAAATTAACAAAGAGGTAACCTAATTTAGATTAAAGTGCATTATACTTAACTAGCTAAACCAACTTAATCTAGAGTGTGTTTGCTACTTGTTTTTGCATGTTTTGCCTAAGACTAATTATAATTTGTTTTCCATCTTAAATCTAAATTTTTTCTTACATCTTTGAATTGAAATAAATTTCTCATTCCTAAACATTCTTATGGTTCGTAGAAAACTTATGTGAGTCATATTAGGATTTAAACTCAAGTGTTACCAAATAGCGTATAAATGATGGTGATGACTCCTTGACCCTTTTAAATAACATAAAGCCACATAGTCGATCCTTATTAAAACACAAATATAGTAATATGCTAGTGGGTGAAAGTTCCTTCCTTTCTCTTCACCAAAAAGTAAAGGTTGGGTTGTGAAAAACTAGGCTCTCTAATGGTGATTAACTCATCGAATCATCCACCTAAAACCTAGTTAGGTTCTTAGACCCTTTGAACTAATTTTTAGCCACTACACTAGTGTCACAAGCTCCTCGGCTACATGCAAACTAGAAAGCTCCTACTAGTGGGTGTTGAAGATTAATCATTGATGCTCTTGTTAAATAGGATTATTATAGCTATGGTGTACTATTGTGATTATGGATAAGTTAGGGAAATTAGTTCTATGTGTTACACGTAATTAATAAGGCTTGGAAAACCTCCTAGGTAGAGGTAGCTGCGATTTCCTTTGGCCTAAAGATTGCTAATAGATTTGGCCCCCATAGGATATTTTTTTAGAGTGATGCCCTTACTGTTGAGGAGGTGATAAGGAAGGGGGATGCTAGCTACATTCTAGTTTTTGTATTCTTTGATGAAGTTAACTCAATGAAGTAAGAGTTTGATTATGTTTTCTTTTCTCATATACATAGAGTTGGGAATATTGTGGCACGTTTAATAAGTCTTTGGATTGGACAATAACGGGGCTATGGAACTAGTTTGTACTGTTCGTTTCCCCCTTGTGGCATGTTTTCTTAAAAAAACTGATATTATATTATCTAACAATACCAAATACGAGTACAAAAGCTTAACTTTGAAAAAGTTCTCTAAAGGCCATGCCACCAAGAACAAATTCAAAGGATTGAATTACTTAAGTTTTTTAAAGAACTTAATCGCCAACAATTTAAAATAAAACTGATCGGTATGTAAGATAAAGGATTTAACCATCACTTTTAAGAGAAACACACACATTTGTATATAAAAAAAACTTTAAATTCTTATTGCTCTAATCTTTTTTCCTTGAATTGTTACAAATGAAGCCTTTGTGTAAGCTACAACATGATCTTAAGCTTTTGAATCCTAATCAAACTCTACATGATAAAGTTTATACTTTTATTCAAATTAAAAACTCCTAACGACTTAATACATGTAAAACCAATCCTAAGTAGGATAGAAAATCATTTAAGCAAAACATATAAAAAGTAAAAATGTAAATCCTAAATTAATTATGATTAGGAAACTCATCAAATCCTAACATTAGTAGAGTTAATAAAGATATGATGAATTCTAGAGATAATAGGATTCAACTAGTTGTCAACTTTTTCTTGACGACCAAGTAAGCCAAATCTGTCAAACTTGTTACGTGATCATCAAGTAAAGTGCGCTTTAAAGAATTCCATGCATGCATTTGTATTACTAACATGTTCAAAAATACAATGTCAAATGTAGACAAATCAAAGCCTATAATACTTAATTCATTTATTTATTGTCAAAAGAATAACCACTTTTTTAATCCAATGCAAATATTTCGAAATATACTCACCAAACTAAACTATAAATAATTTCACCACATGGGGACTTACTTTATACAAAGTATATAGTTATACTAATTGGACAACACAAAAATTAAGGAAATTGTAGGCATTGGGTCAAGAATAACCAAATATCATAAAGTTTTTGGCTACTTATGGCCTAATAAGTCCTAGTTTTTAGAACTTTATGGAGAATTACGAGGAAGAGAGAGGGAAGGGGAGGCTTATTCACAACTTTCATCTTATTTATCATGCATCTAAAATTAAAAATCCACCTTTAACATCCTATAATAAATATGACGTGGGTGGCCTTGTTGAAATATAAAGAGGGAGATAATTAATTAGTTAGATAAGTTTAGTAACTTGATCTTGTACTCAAACAATATTAAATCATGCATACCCAGCCTATATTAAATAGTAAAAGAAAAATACCAATTTTTTATTAACAATAACTTAGCTTATATTTACTCTCTTAAACCCCTTATCCATATGACCTTATCCCTCATGGTAAAAACAATAATACTAACAATCCTCAAAAAGGCTAGTGATTTATCCAATTCTACTTCCTCATGTCGCTACTTCACTTCTAATTTTTCCATAGAGCTTTATCACCATAATCTATTTTGTAATTGAATAAAAAAAAATTTATACATATTATAATATTTTGTCTATTGATAATTATTGAACTGACATAAGCAGTCTCATTCCTTATGGTGCTATTCCACAATTTTTAACAATATTTTTCTAAAATTAAAAAACTTTATCATCCGTTAAATTTATACAAACATGAACAACTAAAAGAAGGCACTAATTTTTCTTAATACTTTAAATTTATAATGTAAAAACTAGTAGGGAATACTAGAATTTACATGTTCTCAAATGAATCTTCAAAAAGGTTACAAATATGTTTTAGGGTTTAAGAATTGTGTTTAGGCTTAAAAAAGGTGTAGTTTCAAAAAGGTTAAGCTTTTATCTTTGGAAATAAAGGGTAATCAAGAATGAAATTAGAAAATCACGATTAAAGGTTTTAGGTGTTTAGAATGTTTTGGTGTGGGTTTGGATAGAAAATGGATGTATTGGTTGTGAATAAGAGTATGACAAATTTGTTGAGTTTTTGGACCTAAAATAGATTGCAAGATAAAAAGGGGATAGGTTAATAGGAAACACTCAACTTGTTAACTAGGATATGTTGGCAAGGAACCTCCAACTTTCACTATTAGGTATAGTGTTTAACATGAAATACTAAACTTGTAAAACAACTATAAAAATTTGGAAGGAAGGAACACTCAACTTCACACTCAAATTCTTCTAAAAAAACTCTTGAAAGCTTACTTTTGACAATTCACTCACTTGTACTAAGGCAAAGGGGTTCTTTTAAGTAAAATCATTCAACAATTTTTCTCATTAAGAGCTCCTTTTTATTGCCTATAATTTAACCTAGAAGCTTCAAAGAGTGAAAGATACTAAAGGACTCAAATAAGCACAAAACCCTTAAAATATAAAATTTCCTAGGGCTAGAAAGTGATTAAGTTTTTTTCCCTAATTAAACGCATTAAAACCAAGCCTCTATTAAGCTACATAATGAAGATGGTTTAATAGGTTGAAAGAATTACAAATAAAAGAGGAAATCATAAAATTTGAATGAAAGATCAAGAGAATTTAGCTGCTAGAATTAAGTATATAAATACAGCCAATTACTCTTAAAACTCCTCTCTTCAATACCATTACCCCTCCTTAATTTTCTATTAAACAACCTTTAACTATCAAAATAAATATTAGAATCTTCAATATAAAATCTAAGAGCATAAAGATTTAACATTAAGAGTTGTAACCCCTCTCTTAATGAGCTTTAATGCAATGATCCATCTTCCCATGTGCTTAGCTTAAAATCACATTCAAATCTAAAAATTTAATCAAAACAGTTGATAAAGTCATGCTCTTTAATGGTCACGTCCATATTAATAAAGCTTTTTCATTGATCACATCTAAGAGTAAGTGAAGTCTTCATTTAAGCTTCATTGAACACATTAATTAACAAACAATCTTCATTGCAACTAGTTTATAGAAAATAAAATAAAGAAAACAAACATGGTTAAATCTCAAATTAAGTAAAAGTTTATTAGATAAAGTTCTATTTAATAAAGTTTGGTAACCCATAGTAGAAACTTCTTTAACTAAACTAAATTATCCATTTAACCAAAATTTGTCATCATGCCTTCTCCATATAATTTGGAAATTATAATCTCATTTCTAAGTCCATGAGTCCTATTTATACTACTAGATTGATTAATCAACATTAGTTGAGAAATAGGGTTCTTGAATTTTTTATTATAAGATGAATCCATAACCATTATCTGAGTCTTGCTTGATTTATAATTTATACATTATATATAATTTTTTTTATTACTAGAAAATTATATATTCTATGAATTTTTTTTATAGTTGTAAGGTATCATAACCATAGTCTTACATGGGGTGAAAACATTCTACAACGTTAATTTTGGGAAATTAGGCAAAGGTCAAGTGGGTGAGATAAGAATAGATAACCATAGAGGACATCACCTTCTAAATAACCTATCATTCACTTCCCCTCGAAAGTGATACTCATTTACTAACTTGAAAAATTCCATCTTTATTTATCTTTTAAATATATTCATGGAGTATCGAGAATCCATTGAATTTTACGCATCTATTCAATATGTAGGTAGAATACTAGAGCTGGCCATTGGGCCACTTTAGCCCGACCCAACACCATTTCATCCCGATTTTTGGCCCGGCCTACTAAGGGCCCGCACTAGGTCCGATTTGGCCCGCCAGCAAGATGAGTTGAATACAAATTTGACTTTCCTAACCCTAACCCTATTCAATTTGGTTCAAAGAAAAATTCCAATTGGCCCACTACTCGGCCTAGCCCACTAGCTCGCCCTTCCCTAGCACTGTATTCTTTAGCTAAACTGGCCATTAGCTAGCCGTAGAGAATGCCTTATATATACCCTCGATTCAATCTTCATCCTCATAAATCAACTTACTCTTAATCTCTAAATTACTACTAAATATAATTAGCTTATTTACTGAGGGAAGAAGTTCATGAGTTGTTGCCTCATATGCAAAGAAATGAGGACAAAGTCGATCGCGGCGTATGCATGGAAGACTAGCTATGAGTTGGGGACATTATTCCGTTACTTAACTAAAATATAAAGAATTAATTTCAAAGGACCAGAATTGGCAGTTGAATCGTCAAGACAAATGTAACTACATGGAATCATGGGTAACATGCCCGAAGGAGGTATGTCTTCCATGTTTAATAGAGATAGCATGATAGATGAACTTGGTTACTATGTTATTGCCAAATAATTACCGTTTTCACATTGGTGAGAGCCCTAACTTTTAATATTTTTCTAGAACCGCCTTAAAATCTGTATTTAGACATGTCCCTAGGAACACCCTTAAGCCCCAAACCCAAACTGTGCATTATAAGTCTAGAAGTAGCTTTAAAGAAATGTTTGGCATATTCAACAGCCATGTGATCCTTACTAGTGATACTTGGACCTCTAATTTTGGTGAACCATTAATTTCCTATGTATTACTGCCCATTGTGGATGATGAGTGGTATATTCAAAAATGTATTATTTGTTTTGAGGCTATGAATGAGAGACATACCGATTACAATCTTAAGGATAGGATAATAGAATGCCTTAAGACCTTCTATTTGCTCGATAAAGTGTTTGTCCTTTCCCTAGATAATGCTTCAGCCAACACCAAATATATGTTATTTGAAATTGAAACCTAGCTTGAAATTTTTGAGTAGTGAAGAAGTTTTGCATGAACGTTGTTGTGCTTATGTATGAACTTGTTGGTTCAAGAAGGTTTAGATGAGTTGAGTGAATTACTTATCCCCTTTAGGTATGTTATTAAATGGATTAGGATTATGACCTTTGTTAGAAGGAGGTATATGTCATTGTGTAAGGAGAGAGGCCTTAAGAAGAGGTAGTGGTGTCTCGATACACTGACCCATTGGAACTCCACCTATATGTTGTTAAAGGACGCCATTAAGTATTGTGAGGTTTTGACCATTATTTATAACAAAACTTGTTGACTCCCAATGAACTTATTATGGATACCCAGTGGACTATCGCTATCTTTATTCATGACATTCTAGCATCCTTTGACCATACAACTAAGATTTTCTTGTACATTCATGACCGTAACATTCATTGAGTTATATTAGAGTGTATTAATGTTGTTAACACTATTAGCAAGCATTTTAATGTCCCTCTACTTAGTGAGGTTCTTACTAGTATGGTAAGTAAGTGGTACACTTACATTAAGGAATTCCCTATCATATATGGCATAACGACTATTCTCGATCCCGGGGTTAAGGCTTCAGGTTTAGAGAACTTGTTAAAGTTTTAGTATAGTACTCTAAGTATAACTTACAACGTTAATGAGTATATTAAGATATGTAAGAATGTTTTATTCGGTTTGTATGATTATTATGCTACTATTTATGCACCTTTAGAAAATGTATCGTATTTTAGTGGAAGTTCCAATACGAGATTCATGCTAGCACTTAGTAGAATTTAAAAAAAATCCAAAACGTTTGTTTCTTTTTCTTCATCCTCTTCTTCACTTTATGTTATTAATGAGTATCTTTCCTACCAAAATGAAATCGATGAAAATTTCTCCATTATTAAGTGGTGGCGTGATCACGAATGACAATTTTTCCATTTTGGCAAGAATTGCAAAGGATATCCTTGCATTTCCTTTCTCCTCCATTTCTTTTGAATATGGTTTTAGGGCAGGTCAATGAGAAGAAATTCTGCCTATCCCCCGAGAGTATTAAAATATATGTTTTAAGAAGGATTGTGTTGAGTCCCTTAGGTTTTGATTGATAGTTTTGAATGATGACAAACAGCTAAGGGAAACAGGTCTTTGAAAGTGTTCAATACAGTTGGGGAACCAGCTAAAATAGAACACTGTTTCCCTAGATAAGTTATTACTTATATGAGATATTTGTTGAACTAACTTGTCTTTATACAGGGAACAACTAGATGATAAATGAGTTATGCATCTAAGTTGATTTCTAAGATTGGAAGCTTGAAAGGACTTTCGATCAACTTAAAGGAAGGTCCTTGGTCAATAATTTAGTTCATTCATGGAAGCTTTCAAGACTTAACGAATGCATGAAGGAAGACCACACTCGAAGAGTTATTTAGGATCTTCATGTAAATGCTCCGTAGTACAACTTATATAATTGAGTATATAAAGTGCTTTTAGTATATTAAATATCGTTATGAAATTTGGTACAAGGTTTGGAACAAATTTCATAACATATTCAGTTCAGGGAACCAGGTCAGGGAACCAGGTTAACTGAACAGATTATTCAAGCTGCGGTTTTTACAAAGATTTTACAAAATGGATATTTTCTGAAATATATTGATTTAAGATATATCTAAGCAGCTAAAAGATAAGATGATGTTTTTGGTTAGCTAAAAACCGGGAAGTATCTTATCCTAAGTTGATCTTATCTTATGATCAAATCAATTAGGATAAATACTTATCCTAAAATCGTATATATATCTTATATGCATGATTTGAGGGTTCAGCCGACTAACCTATAAATACATCTTGATCTGAATAATCAAAGATACAGCTCTCACGCAATTTTAATAGAGTTTGATCCTTGAGAGCTAAAAGCACTAATTCAATTATTAAGTGATACACAAGAGCATAATAGTGTTTTAACGTTTTCTCTATTTGACTTTTGAGAGTTAGATCATTAGAGAGTTCTTGATCTTGTATTAAGTCTTTGACAGAGGGGTTGAAGACTTGGTGAGTGTTTGTGAGTTCAAACACACTAGGAACTTACGAGGGTAAGTTTAAAGCACATTCGGAGTAGAGTGTGGGGTTTACTGGTTCCCGGAGTAGGGAAACAGCAGAGTGTTCTTTATCTTTATTTTTCGTTGTAGATTAATAAAGGACTTAGAATAGGAGGACGTAGGCCAGAGTTGGCTGAACCTCGTTAAGATTGTGTTGTTCTTTATTGCTTTGTTTTATTCCGCTGCATAAGGGAACCAGTACAACTAGTTCCTTACACATAATCCGAAAAGAAGCAAAAATTGCCAACGGTTACTTAACACTCAATTCACCCCCCCCCCCCCCCTCTTGAGTGCCCATTGAACCTTCAATTGGTATCAGAGCCTAAGCTTCTCGAAAGAGTAACATCTAGAGGAGTTAAGAATGAGTACTCAAGAATTAAGTGCAATCGGTTATGACAACAAGACACCAAAGTTTAATGGAAATAATTATGCCTGGTGGAAGAATAGGATCCAGAATGTTATCATGGGTATTGATTATGAATGCTGGCTCGTAGTTAAAAATGGTCCTAATATCATTCTCAAGACAGAAGCTGATGGGAAACAGGTTCCCAAGAAGGATATCGAATTGGTCACTGCTGATTACAAGCTGCTGGAGAAAAATGCTAAGGCAATGTCAATTCTACAACAAGCAATAGGTGAGAACGAAACAAATCGTATCTCTAGTTGCAGTAGTGCTAAGGAGATATGGGACACCCTTGAACTTGTGTTTGAGGGAACCAGTGAGGTAAAACGGTCTAAAATTGATTTAATCATGTCTAAATATGAATTGTTTGCTATGAATAAAAATGAAAAAATCAATGATTGCTTTCGTAGGTTTATGACTATTGTTAATGATCTTAGAGCACTTGGTAAAATATTTTCTGATGAGGATCTTGTGAGAAAAATTTTGCGTAGTTTAACAGATACATGGACAGCTAAGGTAACAGCAGTATATGAAGCAAAGGATCTGTCTACCCTGTCCTTGGAACAGCTGATTGGTTCCCTTATGACCCATGAGATGCTGATTGACTCTAAGTGTAAGAAGGAACCAGAGGGGAGAAAGGACAAGCAATCTCAATCTGGAGATAAGAGGGCTTCAAGTGTGGTGAGAAAGGACATATCATTCGTGATTGTCCAAAATGGAAGGACAAGCAATCTCAATCTGGAGATAAGAGGGCTTTCAAGAATGCCATGATAGCATCTATGTGGGGAGAATCTGACTCAGCATCTGATGAAGAAGAAGATACAACTAGTTCTGATGTTTGCCTAACTGCCTTCACAAACATCAAGGAGAACAGCACTGGTCCGGGAACCAGAGGGGGAACCAGTACATTCAAGAAATGCTTAATGGCTAAGAAGGATGTACTACAAAGACATAAGGTAAACCTTGAACAAATTAGAATAGATATGCATGAATATGATAGAGAAAATATGCTTGCTTGTATAGATTCTTTATTAGATGAATGTTATAAATTAGGTGAAACTTACATAACCGGCAAAAGAGAACTAAAAGAAAAACGCAATGAATGTGAAATTGCTATTGCTAGTTGTGATCATCTAGAGATGGTTTGCCATAACTTGAAAAATCAAAATGCTGAACTAGAAGTTGAATTGGACAAGTGCAAGGTAGAACTAGAAAGGGCAAGATCTTCTGAACTTGACTATCCAAGTGACGGTGAAGAAGATCTAATCTCCTGGTTCCCTAGAGACTTATCAACTACTAGTGAAGTCCCTGATTTCTCTACAGTCATAAGTAAAGCAAATTCTTGCAGTAGAACCTCTCTGTTGAAGGCCTTTAAAACATTGACTTTCAACTTAGAAAATTCTTACAAAGAAATTGCTTCACTTAAAGCTGCTCAGTCCCCTAGCTTTCCCACTGGAACCAGCGTTGAAGTCAGCAGTATGATTAATGAATATAAAAGCACTATCTGTAAGTTACATGCTGAATTTAATCAATTAAAAAGTGAAAAACAATCAGCAGTTAGTAACATGTCTAATAACCCTACGCTTTTAGATCTTAACTTACAACTTGCAACTTTAGAAAGTAACTTTGAGTTTTTGAAAGAGAAAAACGAGTTGTTAGTTAAAACACTTGAAACAAAAGAAAGGGAATTGCATGACAGTCATAGACATTTGGATAAGCTACTGAATGCACAAAGGACTTTGAACCTTCTGACTTCATCAGGAGGAAACAAAGGAAAATTTGGTCTTGGTTATACTAGACAGAGAACCAGGACTAACTGGTCTCCTAGAGAATCCACCTGGATCACAGAATATCAGCGAGGTAAGTATGTCATGACTAAAGAGATGCACGTGTGTTTTCATTGTGGTAAGAATGGACATAAGATACATGAATGTCCAGCTAAGAAAATTAGTGCTAATAAGAACAGCAAGAGTATAATGTATGTGTGGAGAAGAAAGGATAAACATGATGTTAATGTTGTTGAAAAGGGACCCAAGTGTGCTTGGGTTCCTAAAACTAATGTTTGATTCAATCTTACAGGCTAGAGTGAAGGGAGACACCTATTGGTATTTGGACAGTGGTTGCTCAAGACACATGTCTGGGGATAAAGATCAATTCCTTTCACTAGTGGCCTTTGATGGAGGAAGTGTCACCTTTGGGGATAACAGCAAGGGAACCATCACTGGTTTAGGTAAGGTTGGTAAGACACTTTCTAACACAATAGATGATATTTATTATGTTGAAGGCTTGCAACATAATCTCTTGAGTATCTCTCAATTATGTGACAAAGGTAATAGAGTTGAGTTTCAAGCCAACCTATGTCACATAGTTAACTCACAAACAGGAGAACTGGTATGTGAGGGAACTAGGAAGCATGATGTCTACATCACCTTCTTAGATAAGATCCCTCAAGACAAGTCCATCTGTTTGAGAGTTGTTTCTGAAAATAATCAATGGATTTGGCATAAGAGGTTTGGACATGCTAGTCTAACACTTCTAAACAAGCTTAAAGCACGTGACTTAGTGATAGGTCTTCCTAACATTAAGTACGAAGTTAATAAAGTTTGTTCTGAATGTGTAAGGGGGAAACAGGTCAAAATCTCTTTTAAGCCTAAAACTGTTTTGAATACTAGCAGACCCTTCGAACTTGTACACATTGACTTGTGTGGTCCCATGAGAGTACAAAGTCGAAGAAGTCATAGATATGTCTGTGTTATGGTCGATGATTATTCCAGGTACACTTGGGTAATGATGTTACACACAAAGGATGAAACATTTGAAGAGTGGGTAACATTGGTGAAACAAGTGGAGAACCAGCTCACCCATAAGCTGGTCTCGATAAGATCAGACCATGGTACTGAATTTGATAATGCTAACTTTATCGATTATTGTAGGGAACATGGAGTTAATCACAACTTCTCAGCCCCTAGAACACCTCAACAAAATGGTGTTGTAGAAAGGAAGAATAGAACTCTTGAGGAGATAGCGAGGACGATGCTCATTGAGAGTGGTCTCCCAAAGAGTTTTTGGGGTGAAGCTGTTGACACTGCTTGCTATATACTGAATAGAGGTCTCATTAGACCAAAGTTAAATAAGACTCCCTATGAACTTCTTAAAGGTCGAAAGCCCAACATCACATACTTTCGTGTCTTTGGATGTAAATGTTATGTGCATAATAATGGGAAGGACCAGCTTGATAAATTTGATCCCAGAAGTGATGAGGGAATCTTTCTTGGATACTCTTCTCACAGCAAAGCATATAGATTCTTCAATAAGAGGACTCTCTGTGTTGAGGAGAGTGTCCATGTCATTTTTGATGAATTTAACATGTCGTCTGAGATTGTGTAGGTACAACCTGATGAAGTGATTGGTTTGATGGATTTCACGGGGAACTAGTATACTGGTCCCTCAGATGAAGTGCAAGCAGAACTAGGCCTACCAGATACTCCACCAGATAATAATGATGAAGTACCTAGAGAAGAAAATGGAGAAAATGAGGATTCTAAAGGGGAACCAAATCCTGATGGTTCCACACATAATAGACAGGTAATGAGCTCAGGGGGAACAGAAGAAGGTACCACCCCTGAACCTGAGGTAAGTAATGATAGAGGAAACAGCATGAATGTGAATTCTCCTGGTTCTTCAGAAAGAGAAGAGATTCATGAACATGCTAGTTCCCAACTTAATGAGGAAGCACAAAACAGTATTAATGTCAAAAGTTTTAGATATAAAGCCTCTCATCCCACTGATCAAATAATTAGTGATATAAATAAGGGGATTCAAACGAGAAGAAGTGTCTTTCAAAACTTTTGCGCTTTCTATTCTTTCCTGTCTAATGTAGAGCCTACTGACTATAAAATGGCATTGACTGATCCTGATTGGATACTAGCTATGCAAGATGAATTAAATCAGTTTCAGAAAAACCAGGTTTGGCGCCTGGTTCCCCGTCCAAAGGAAAGATCAGTCATTGGTACTAGATGGGTCTTTAGAAATAAGTTAGATGACCTCGGTACTATAGTCAGAAACAAAGCAAGGCTAGTGGTGCAAGGGTACAATCAACAAGAAGGAATTGACTATGATGAGACGTTTGCACCAGTAGCTAGGCTAGAGGCTATTAGGATTTTAATTGCTTATGCTGCTCACATGAATTTTAAGCTGTTTCAGATGGATGTGAAGACTGTCTTCCTTAATGGCTATTTGAAGGAAGAAGTATATGTGGAGCAGCCACCTGGTTTTGAAAATGCACTGTTTCCCTAGCATGTATATAAATTGGATAAAGCATTATATGGCTTGAAGCAAGCTCCAAGGGCTTGGTATGAAAGACTGTCTAATTTCTTGATGGCTAATGATTACAAGAGGGGAACAGTAGACAAGACCTTGTTCATAAGAACCAGGGGAAAACACTTGATTGTAGTACAAATCTATGTTGATGATATTTTATTTGGTGCTACTAATCAAACTTTGTGTGACGAATTTGCAAATCTTATGCAGAGTGAATTTGAAATGAGTATGATGGGAGAACTAGGGTTCTTCCTAGGTTTGCAGATTAAGCAAACGAATGATGGTATAATGATCCATCAACAAAAGTACTTAAAAGAGCTGCTGAAAAAGTTTGGCATGGAGAACAGCAAAGCTTATGATACACCTGTTCCCACATCCACAAAGTTGGATGCTGATCTTAAAGGAAAAAATGTTGAAGCTACGCTTTATAGAGGAATGATTGGTTCTCTACTTTACCTAATAGCTAGTAGACCTGACATTGTGCTTTCTGTTGGTTTGTACGCTAGGTTTCAAAGCAATCCAAAGGAATCTCACTTGAAGGCTGTTAGAAGGATACTCAGGTATCTTGTGGGAACAGCAGATCTGTTTTTGTGGTACCCTAAAGGCAGTACCATCGATCTCATTGGATATACAGATGCAGATTATGCTGGTTCCTAGCTACTATGGATAAGGAACCAGCTGAAAGATTTTGGTGTTATTTATAAAAGTGTTCCTATCTTTTGTGATAACACTAGTGCAATAAATATTTCAAAGAACCCCGTGCAACACTCCAAGACCAAACACATTGAGATAAGACACCATTTTCTAAGAGACAATGTGGAAAAAGGATTGGTGGAGATGTTGTTTTGTAAAAGTGAAGATCAAATAGTTGATATCTTCACATAGCCTTTATGTAGAGAGTCCTTTTGTAGGTTAAGAGTCCTTTTAGGTCTAGTTAGATTTTAGGCGTTGGCTTCAATTATTTCCTTCAATGATTGGTTAGAATAAGTATGCTTCTGTATTGATTATGTATATAACTATGTTTCTTACTTACAAATATTGTGTAAATAACCTTAGTGGATTATTGTTGCATAGAAACAGGAGAAGTTATTTTGAAACATGCTAAAAATAGAATGACTGGTTCAGTACAGGTACCAGCAAGAGGAAACAGCAGTTCAGCTCTGATATGTCATCCGAAAATATCTTATTTTTGGAAGATTACTATAAGATAATTTCTTTTTGGAAAGAATTATCTTATTTCAGTTATTCCTATCCTACAAAGAGGCAAATATATTTAATTGCCTAATTTATAGTTTGTTGATTCTCTTGTAAAAAGATAACTACAATTTTTAAATTTTCAATTTTTGAAATTATCTCTTCCGTTTATTTTGACTCTCAACCAGCTAATTCTTGAAATTCCTATGTCTGTGCAATTGATATAAATACACATCAACACATTGATACAGCTTCACATCACATCATCACTCTATTCATCCTCTCTCTCTCGTTCAAAAGTGGTACCCTGATCACTGTTCACTCGTTCTCATCTCCCTCAAAGCTGTGAAGCTTGTCTGCTACAATGGGAAGGAAATCAACCAGGGCTCCAGCTAAGAAAAGGAAGGAGAAGACTCAAGCAAGTGAGTCCACTCAATTGAAGGAGACCTCCATCACTGAAATTAACCCTGCTCCGACTTCATCGAGCAACTCACCTCCTACCACCACAAAGAATCCATCACAAACTCAGTCTCCATCTTCTAAATCTCTCTCACCTCCACCTCCCAAAATTACACCTTTACCCAAAACCCCTGAGGCTGATGATTCCATCATCAAAGAACCTGCCTCATCTCAGGGGGACCAGCCCAAAAACACTGAAGAATTCTTCAACACTGTTGGAGAAAGGGAAGAGGAGGAAGTTAGAAGTGAAGAAGATGATCTACAGATTATTGGGCAGAAAAAGGGGACTACAGAACCCTTGGTTTGCAGCAGAGTGACTAGGTCTTCCCTGAAAGGGATTGGCGAAGGAATAGTAGTGGAACAGTCGATGGACTCTGCTGGTTCCAAATGAAAGAGAATAGCACGGAAGTCTACAAGAGGTATGTCAGTAGAATCTCCATCTGTTGGTATGACTGATTTAGGTTCTAGGGTTGTAGTATCTGGGTGTAAAGCAGAAGTTGGTTATTTTGATGAAGTTGCCTTAAGTGATGTGAAAGAGTTGTTAGAACATCAGGGTTGGATGCCTTTGTTTGATGTCTGTGATGCTAATATTGATGGTGTTAGAAAGTTTTATGTGAGTTTGAAACAAATGTTGGATAGGTCGTTAAGTTCAGTTGTGAATGATGTTGAAGTGAATGTGTCTGTTGCAAGTTTGGCTGGGTTGTTGAATATACCCAGAGATGGTTTTGATGAGTATTCTGGAGATGGATGGCCCACACTTATAGGGGTCAGTCCAGATGAAGTGCATGACTTTGTGTTTGGAGGGAAAGTTCAGAAGAAAGCTGGAATGTTTAAAACTGGTAGCTTGAAGGAACCAGTGATGCTGGTCCTTCACTCTGTGTGTAACAAGATGATTATCCCTAGAGCACAAGGTAGGGGTTTTGTGCGCATCATGGAAATGGTGCTTATATATTTGCTGATGAAAAAGATTAAGATAAATCTTCCTTCCCTAATGATAAACCATATGATGAATTGCCATAATTCATCCCACCACTCTCTTCCTTATGGTTCTTACATAACTAAGCTTCTTAAAGAGAATAATGTTTCTCTTAGTGGATCAACTGCTCCTACAATGGTGTTTACCAAAGGTATTCTGAAACAAAAGGGGTTGATCGTAAGTGCTGGGGTGTTGAAGTTTAGGGAGGAGGAACCAGTAGAGACTCCTAAGCCTGCCAAGAAGAAACAGAAGGCAGAGGAACTAGCAGGTCAGAAGGTTATTCTAAAGAGGCTGGAGAGTCAGGAAGAAAAGATAAGTGCTGTAGGGGATCAGCTCAGCAAGTTAGTGAACTTAGTGGAAGGTCTATCTACTTCGCTTATTATGAGGATGATCAAGTTAGAGAAACAGATTGCTGAAAATAGAATGACTGGTTTAGTACAGGTACCAGCAAGAGGAAACAGCAGTTCAGCTCTGATATGTCATCCGAAAATATCTTATTTTCGGAAGATTACTATAAGATAATTTCTTTTTGGAAAGAATTATCTTATTTCAGTTATTCCTATCCTACAAAGAGGCAAATGTATTTAATTGCCTAATTTATAGTCGGTTGACTCTTTTGTAAAAAGATAACTACAATTTTTAAATTTTCAATTTCTAAAATTATTTCTCTCATTTACTTTGACTCTCAACCGGCTAGTTGTTGGAAATCCTATGTCTGTGCAATTGATATATATACACATAAACACCTTGATACAGCTTCACATCACATCATCACTCTACTCATCTCTCTCTCTCGTTCAAAAGTGGTACCCTGATCACTGTTCACTCGTTCCCATCTCCCTCAAATCTGTGAAGCTCATTTGCTACAATGGGTAGGAAATCAACCAGCTAAGAAAAGGAAGGAGAAGACTCAAGCAAGTGAGTCCACTCAATTGAAGGAGGCCTCCATCAATGAAGCAAACCCTGCTCCAACTTCATCGAGCAACTCACCTCCTACCACCACAAAGAACCCATCACCAACTCTATCTCCATCTTCTAAATCTCCCTCACCTCCACCTCCCAAAAATGCACCTTTACCCAAGACCCCTGAGGCTGATGATTCCATCATTAAGGAACCTGTCTCATCTCAGGGGGACCAGCCCAAAAGCACTGAAGAATTCTTCAACATTGTTGGAGAAAGCGAAGAGGAGGAAGTTCGTAGTGAGGAAGATGATCTACAGATCATTGGGCATAAAAAGTGGACTACAGAACCCTTGGTTCGCAGCAGAGTGACCAGGTCATCCCTGAAAAGGATTGGCAAAGTAGTAATAGAGGAACAGTCGATGGACTCTACTGGTTCCAAACGAAAGAGAACAGCGTGGAAGTCTGCAAGAGGTATGTCAGTAGAATCTCCATCTGTTGGTATGACTGATTTAGGTTCTAGGGTTGTGGTATCTAGGTGTAAAACAGAAGTTGGTTATTTTGATGAAGTTGCATTAAGTGATGTGAAAGAGCTGTTAGAATATTAGGGTTGGATGCCTTTGTTTAATGTCTGTGATGCTAATATTGATGGTGTTAGAAAGTTTTATGTGAATTTGAAACAAATGTTGGATAGATCGTTAAGTTCAGTTGTGAATGATGTTGAAGTAAATGTGTCTGTTGCAAGCCTGGCTGGGTTGTTGAATATACCCAGAGATGGTTTTGATGAGTATTCTGGAGATGGATGGCCCACACTTATAGGGGTCAGTCCAGATGAAGTGCATGATTTTGTGTTTAGAGGGAAAGTTCCAAAGAAAGCTGGAACGTTTAAAACTGGTAGCTTGAAGGAACCAGTGATGCTGGTCCTTCACTCTGTGTGTAACAAGATGATTATCCCTCGAGCACAAGGTAGGGGTTTTGTGTGCATTATGGAAATGGTGCTTATATACTTGCTGATGAAAAGGATTAAGATAAATCTTCCCTCTCTAATGATAAACCATATGATGAATTGCTATAATTCATCCCACCACTCTCTTCCTTATGGCTCCTACATAACTAAGCTTCTTAAAGAGAATAATGTTTCTCTTAGTGGATCAACTGCTCCTGCAATGGTGTTTACCAAAGGTTTTCTGAAACAAAAGGGGTTGATCATAAGTGCTGGGGTGTTGAAGTTTAGGGAGGAGGAACCAGTAGAGACTCCTAAGCCTGCCAAGAAGAAACAGAAGGCAGAGGAACCAGCTGGTCAGCAGGTTATTCTTAAGAGGCTGGAGAGTCAAGAAGAGAAGATAAATGCTATAGGGGATCAGCTCAGCAAGTTAGTGAACTTGGTTGAAGGTCTATCCACTTCATGTATTATGAGGATGATCAAGTTAGAGAAACAGATTGCTGGCAGTTCTGGAAATGAGAAGAAACAAGTTGAGGAGGACCAGCAAGTAGACCAGTAGGAAGATGACAGTGAAGAGGAGGAGAACCAGGAAGAAACAGCTGAGGAGGCTGCCACTGAAGAAGAGGAAGGAGATGATGAAAATGATGATGATGATTGAATCTGTTCTCTTTTTCATTTAGCCTACGTTTATTATATTATATTCTGAATAACTGATTTTGTTGGACTGTTTTTATTCCTCCCAATCCATGAACTTGTTTTGATATGGATTTGGGCTTTATTGTTCACTTTTGTTGGTTTGTATTAAACTATGATCTTTATTGACGGCATGACTTAACTTTGACTATTCTGACCTTCTTTTGCAGCACTTTATTTGTATAATGGTTGATGCCATTGGATGGTTTAGCACGTTACTTTATGCATAAGATGCTACTTTTGCATATCTTTTTAATGATGCTAAAAGGGGGAAAATAGTTGAAGTTGAAGCCTAGAATATTTACTAGTTTAGATTAAGTCGTTTTTGAGTCTAGTTTAGATTAAGTCGTTTTTTAGTCTAGTTTAGATTAAGTCATTTTTGAGTCTTTTTACTTTTACTTACTTTATTTTATTTTCTGTTTCTGTTTAGGGAACCAGTTGGCTTAACTGACTTGTTCCATTGAGTTTTGAGTTCTTGAAGTTTTTGACTATTTGTTTTTGAGTATGTTCACAGGTGCAGAAACTTCAAATGTTTGTCATCATCAAAAAGGGGGAATTTGTTGAGTCCCTTAGGTTTTGATTGATAGTTTTGAATGATGACAAACAGCTAAGGGAAACAGGTCTTTGAAAGTGTTCAATACAGTTGGGGAACCAGCTAAAATAGAACACTGTTTCCCTAGATAAGTTATTACTTATATGAGATATTTGTTGAACTAACTTGTCTTTATACAGGGAACAACTAGATGATAAATGAGTTATGCATCTAAGTTGATTTCTAAGATTGGAAGCTTGAAAGGACTTTCGATCAACTTAAAGGAAGGTCCTTGGTCAATAATTTAGTTCATTCATGGAAGCTTTCAAGACTTAACGAATGCATGAATGAAGACCACACTCGAAGAGTTATTTAGGATCTTCATGTAAATGCTCCGTAGTACAACTTATATAATTGAGTATATAAAGTGCTTTTAGTATATTAAATATCGTTATGAAATTTGGTACAAGGTTTGGAACAAATTTCATAACATATTCAGTTCAGGGAACCAGGTCAGGGAACCAGGTTAACTGAACAGATTATTCAAGCTGCGGTTTTTACAAAGATTTTACAAAAAGGATATTTTTCGAAATATATTGATTTAAGATATATCTAAGCAGCTAAAAGATAAGATGATGTTTTTGGTTAGCTAAAAACCGGGAAGTATCTTATCCTAAGTTGATCTTATCTTATGATCAAATCAATTAGGATAAATACTTATCCTAAAATCGTATATATATCTTATACGCATGATTTGAGGGTTCAGCCGACTAACCTATAAATACATCTTGATCTGAATAATCAAAGATACAGCTCTCGCGCAATTTTAATAGAGTTTGATCCTTGAGAGCTAAAAGCACTAATTCAATTATTAAGTGATACACAAGAGCATAATAGTGTTTTAACGTTTTCTCTATTTGACTTTTAAGAGTTAGATCATTAGAGAGTTCTTGATCTTGTATTAAGTCTTTGACAGAGGGGTTGAAGACTTGGTGAGTGTTTGTGAGTTCAAACACACTAGGAACTTACGAGGGTAAGTTTAAAGCACATTCGGAGTAGAGTGTGGGGTTTACTGGTTCCCGGAGTAGGGAAACAGCAGAGTGTTCTGTATCTTTATTTTTCGGAGTAGATTAATAAAGGACTTAGAATAAGAGGACGTAGGCCAGAGTTGGCTGAACCTCGTTAAGACTGTGTTGTTCTTTATTGCTTTGTTTTATTCCGCTGCATAAGGGAACCAGCACAACTGGTTCCTTACACATAATTCGAAAAGAAGCAAAAATTGCCAACGGTTACTTAACACTCAATTCACCCCCCCCCCCCCCCCCCCCTCTTGAGTGCCCATTGAACCTTCAGATTGAGATCAAGCAGACTAAAGGACCCAAGGATTGAGGCATGACAACAATGACGAACACGATCCTTGGATGATGATGGACACAAATGAAGGAAGCGACGTAGCTGCCGACGGAGGTGAAGGAGGTTCGGGGACTGCAACTAACTAGGCACCCCTTGAGGTACGTAATAGAAATACGCGGGCTTTAATTCCTTCGAAAGACGTATGCAATTTAAAAGTTAAAATAAATATTTAATTATGTAATTAAATTATGCTTTCCAAAATTAAGAGCAGGCCTTTTTTTTCTCCCGTACCCCAAAACTTGTTTATTTAAAATAAATCAATATGATTATGGATTATGAGTAAATATGTAATGAACTAATTATGTTAATACATAATGAATATGAGAAATTAAAGGAATAAGGTGAATATAAAAGCTTAATTAGTTTAATGAATATGCAAATATCGACAAAATAAATTTAAAATGAATGTGATTAGGTGAATATGAAAGTTTACAATGAATGTCATTATAAGATACGTGAATACAAACGTTTAATTACAATCAAAATAATTCATTTATTCTTAATATAAATGAATGTCGTTGTATAAAATTATTTTCAATTCAATTTGATAATTGAATTGCGATTCTAACCGTGACTTCGATTTGATTCAATTACATGAATTTAATTTGATTCAATTCATGTTCAATTCATAATTTAGTTTAATTCAATTCATAATTCGGTTCATATTTTTATTTTTGGTTCGCTAGCCCAGACTAGCCCTTCCCAAAGACCGGCCAGAATCCGATTCCGGTTTCCCAATTGGCCCGGTGCTAGGACCGACCCCGTGGCCACCACTAGACAAGACCAACTTTATTATGCTTATTTTCTCTTTATTTAATTTGGTTTTTAGCAACTTTTCTATTTGGTGGCTTTTACTTTTATTAATGCAAAAAGGGCCCAATCTCTTGGTTAGCTCTCATGCACTCTCTATCCTCACCTGCCAAAGTCTATCCCCTAACAACATGCCAACATTTTCATATACAATTATTCCAATGTATGGATGGTGCACCCAGGTGTACCATACACATGGTACACCCGGTCCAAAACACAAGATTTAATGAATAAAACGCAGTTCAAAATGTACATGGAGTACATCGGAAATGTACATGATAAGGTCAACTTATAATACTGAGTTAGATGCAAGTGTCCCCACACTCAACCCCAGTTATCCATTGCCTTTCAGTCTATACTCTACAGCTGCCACTCTACTTTTATGGGGAAGGGAAGTTATAATAACCCTACTAATAGACTTAGCTAGTGCACACAATCATTAATATTTTCAAAACATTAAACTTCTCCTTCCTTCCCTCCCTCCACGTACTAAACAGTACTCGAACTTCAAACCAAAAACAAAACAAAAAAGCACTAGACCCTAAGCATCCAACCGGTACTCTATTTAGCTTATACATTTTTCTCCAACTTATTTTTACTTCTTCAACAACTCCGTTACAATTATGGGTCACTATAAGAAGAAGTAAGTATTTCTAGTTTTTTTTAAATTTCTTTCAATTAAGAATTTCGCCATTACTATTTTAGGAGTAAGTAATTATTTTGCAAAACCCTTGAATTGTTTTTTTTTTTAGTACATTTTATTGATCTTGGGTGTAGAGTTGTGGTTGATCCCACTAATGATGAACCAATTGCTCAAATGGTGACCGAAATAAGGAAGAAAAGGAAGAAGAGGACTGAAGAACCCATTGTAGGCCCTTCCTTGCTTGCTGAAATTGGAGAAGAAGCAACATTGATGTTCTCCAAGTAATTCTCTTTTTCTATTTTTAGTTGAATTCTGAAATGGAATTGCAAAATTTTTTTGAAAATATATGGTTCATCAAATTGGAAATACATTTTTTGTAACTAAAGTATGGAACCATTACTAATGTACATATACCTATAATAAAATGTACATATACCTAAAATGAAATATACATGAGGTTTCCAGATTTGTAGAGCTTATAATCATTATGTACATCAAATGTATGTGTAATGTACATTAGTATTGTATTCAAATATTGTCCTTGAAACTATATAAATCATTGTGTGTATGTAATGTACTTATCATAATATTGTAATGTATATATAACTATAAACTAATGAACATATAACTATACTATAATCTACATATAACTTTGAATTAATGTATTCGACTTGTGAAACGTACATGAATAAGTCGAAAAATGTACATATATTAATCGTGAAATGTATGTGTCATTCATGAAAATGTAACTCTATGAGCCAGTGATGAAATGTACATGTACCATTTCTAAAATGTACATGTATCAATCAGAAAATGTACATATATGTACCTATGAGTCAAGAATTATACATTTATCATCCATGAAATGTACATATATCATTCATGAAATGTTCATTGGTATAGTACTCATTCATGAAATGTACATTGGTATAGTACATTGGTATATGTGTGTATGTAATGTACATATACCTATAATTTAATGTACATAAAACTATAGAGGAATTTACATATTTTATTTACATGTAATTAACAGGAAATGTACATTAATCAATCATTAAATGTACATATACAAGTCATAAAATGTAAAAATTTCAATAGTGAAATGTTGCATAAATGATTATAGTGGGTATTTATTCAATTAGGGTAAAAGAGGATCTAATTGAAAAAGTAGATTATATCGTCCTATTTGAGGTGTTTGGGCCATGTTATAGGGGAAATACGCCATTATCAACCTGAAACCGCCTTATTTGGCCTATATTGACTCAAATCAATGTATTTCATGTATTTATGACATGTTCTACCGGTAAATACGCCATTCTCAACCCAAAAACAATCCCATTTGACTTACTTTGACTCATATCAATGTATTTGAATTGTTTAGGTCATTTTCTACCCAAATCCGCTCGCATTTTATTGATTTTGACTCAAACCAATGTATTTCAAGTGTTTATGACATGATCTAGAGTAAATACGACATTCTCTACCCAAAACCGATCCTGCTTGACCTACTTTGACTCTTATAGATGTATTTTGAAGTGTTCAGGTCATTTTCTATCCAAAAGCGCTCCTACTTCACTACTTTTGAATCAAATCGATATATTTTAAATGTTTATAGACTCATATCAATGTATTTGAATTGTTTAGGTCATTTTCTACTCAAAACCGCTCTCATTTTAATGATGTTGACTCAAATCAATGTATTTCAAGTGTTTATGAAATGTTCTATGGTTAATACTCCTTTCTTTACCCAAAACAGATCCCATTTGACCTACTATGACTCATATCGATGTATTTGAAGTATTTAGGGTATTTTCTACTGATGTGCTCGTTTTAGAGCACATTTATTACCTCATTTTAGTGTCAAGTCTCGTAGCTTTGTATTGGTTTTATTTATATTATGCTTGATTTTACCTTGATCTTGTTTTCGAGTTGTCTTAAGTTCATTTCAGGCACTTTTGATGATTTCAAGGTGAAAGGCGATACATTCGAGCCTTTGACACACGTATCTTAGCTTGGGCAAGTTTTTGAAGTCACTCATGAAGATTTTACGGAGTTCAGAAAAGAGGGAAGTGAAAAGAGGAAAGAATAGTCTCAGATTCGACCGAATCTGAGAGACATTCGACCGAAGGGTTGCAGATTCCACCGAATCTGAGACTCATTCGGTCGAATGGATGACTGTCTTCAGGGATCTTGAGCCTTGCCATTGGAAAGGCCGAATAGAACTCATTCGGGCGAATGAGCTTCCATTCGGCCGAATCATCCTATACATTCGAGCGAATGCTTGACAGAGATCGATTCCTCGAAGTCTCTGGAATGGGCGAATGGAAGACCATTCGGGCGAATGGGATCACATTCGGCCGAATGATACTTATATTCGGGCGAATGACAGTGTTTTCCTCCGGATCAACTACTTCTTTTTAGGGCCGGCTCCTATGCATTTTAGGGTTTTTCGTAGGTTTTTCTTATTTTGTTATAAATACCCCCTTCCTCTGATGAGAGGAGGGGAGAGCTAGGTTTTATACTTTTATGCACTTTTAGATTTCTTAGCCTCCAAATTCTTTTAGTTTTAGCTTTCGGTTTTCAGTTTTTCTTCAATGCTTTGTAGTTCGATTTCTTTTCATGGATACCAAATTGAAGCTTTTGTAAGTTTAATTCCTTCCTTTAATCTTAATTCATTGCTTTATTTCATTGCATGCTTATTTCTAAGTTTATCGTTTATTAGTATAATTTCTGATTTTGGTTTCATTCTCGTAAATTCCTTCCATGTTCGTTTCTTTTAATATCTTTATGTCTTTACGCATGAATATGAGTGAGTAATTCCTTTAGGGGTTTTGATTGGTGAAACCCTAGGAAAGCTATGATCTTTATTGCTTAAGATTGTAGAAACAATGTTAATAAGTAGTTTCGGATTCCGATGCAAATCTTGTCCTGCCACTCCTTTGGAGACATAGGGCGATTATGGGTCGTTCGTGTGATTTATAGGGTCACAAACTTCCCCTCGTATTCTTGGATGTCCATGCTAGTTATTAACAGATTTTCTGTAATCTATCATGTTCGGTTTTGAAAGCTTCATTCCTAGGGTGAATCCAATCTTGTCCCCGTTTTTCTCTACTTGCTTTACTTCGTGATTTATTGTCATCTATTTTCTGCTTATTAGTTTTAATTGAATTTCCAACTCCAACTAGTCCGGTTGTGTTAAAAGTTGAAGTCTTGATATACCTTGTCTTCGTGGTTTGACCTCCTACTCCACTATACTCGTATAGTTTGTAGGTTGGAATAAATATTGTTTGCATAACCTGTCTTTTAGTTAACGACATAAAATACCGGTTATCATCTACCCAAACCGCTCCCATTTTACCAATTTTGACTCAAATTGATGTACTTCAAGTACTTATGACATGTTCTAGGGTAAGTACACCATTCTCTACCCAAAACCAATCCCATTTGACCTACTTTGGCTCACATTGAAGTAATTGAAGTGTTTAGGTTATTTTCTACCCAAAACCGCTCCTATTTGACTGATTTTGATTCAAATCGATATATTTCAAGTTTTTATAGACTCATATCGATGTATTTTAATTGTTTAGGTCATTTTCTACTAAAAACCGTGCCCATTTTTCCGATTTTGACTCAAATCAATGTATTTCAAGTGTTTATGAAATGATCTATGGTTAATACTCCTTACCTTACCCAAAACAGATCCCATTTGACCTACTATGACTCATATCGATGTATTTGAAGTGTTTAGGGCATTTTCTACCCAAACAGCTCCCATTTTACCAATTTTGACTCAAATTGATGTATTTCAAGTGTTTATGACATGTTCTAGGGTAAGTACGCCATTCTCTATCCAAAACCGATCCCATTTGACCTACTTTGACTCACATCGAAGTAATTAAAGTGATTAGGTTATTTTCTACCCAAAACCGCTCCTATTTGACCGATTTTGATTCAAATCCATATATATCAAGTGTTATAGACTCATATCGATGTATTTGAAATGTTTAGGTCATTTTCTACTCAAAACCGCTCCCATTTTACCGATTTCAACTCAAATCAATGTATTTCAAGTGTTTATGAAATGTTCTAAAACAAATACGCCTTTCTCTACCCAAAACCGATCCCATTTAACCAACTTTGACTCATATCGATGTATTTTGAAGTGTTCAGCTCATTTTCTACCTAAAATAGCTCCTATTGGATTGATTTTGAATCAAAACGATATATTTCAAGTGTTTATAGACTCATATCGATGTATTTGAATTGTTTAGGTTATTTTCTACTAAAAATCGCTCTCATTTTACCGATTTTGACTCAAATCAATGTATTTCAAGTTTTTATGAAATGTTCTATGGTAAATACGCCTTTCTCTACCCAAAACCGATCTCATTTGACCTTCTTTGACTCATGTTGATGTACTTGAATTGTTTAGGTCATTTTCTACCCAAAATTGCTCCTATTTTACCAATTTTGACTCAAATCGATGTATTTCAAGTGCTTATGACATATTTTAGGGTAAATACGTCATTCTCTACCCAAAACGATCCCATTTCACCTACTTTGACTCAAATCGAAGTAATAATTGAAGTGTTTAGGTCATTTTCTACCCAAAACCACTCCGATATGACTGATTTTGATTCAAATCGATATATTTCAAGTGTTTATAAGCTCATATCGATGTATTTGAATTTTTTAGGTCATTTTCTACTCAAAACCACTCCCATTTTATCGATTTTGATTCAATCAATGTATTTCAAGTGTTTATGAAATGTTCTAAGACAAATACGCCTTTCTTTGCCCAAAATCGAGTCTATTTGACCTTCTTTGACTCATATCGATGTATTTTGTAGTGTTTAGCTCATATTTTTACTCAAAATCACTCCTATTTTATTTATTTTAAATCTAATCGATATATTTCATGTGTTTATACACTCATATTGATGTATTTGAATTGTTTAGGTTATTTTCTACTAAAACTCGCTCCCATTTTAGTGGTTTTGACTCAAATCAATGTATTTCAAGTGTTTATGAAATGTTCTATGGTTAATACTCCTTTCTTTACTCAAAACAGATCCCATTTGACCTACTATGACTCATATTGATGTATTTGAAGTATTTAGGGCATTTTCTACCCAAACCGCTCCCATTTTACCAATTTTGACTCAAATTGATGTATTTCAAGTGCTTATGACATGTTCTAGGGTAAGTACGTCATTCTCTACCGAAAACCGATCCCATTTGACCTACTTTGGCTCACATCAAAGTAATTGAAGTGTTTAAGTCATTTTCTACCCAAAATCGTTCCCATTTGACGGATTTTGACTCAAATCGATGTATTTAAAGTGTTTATGACATTTTCTTAGGTAAATACATCATTCTTTACCCAAAACCAATCCTATTTAACCTACTTAGATTCATATTGATATATTTGAAGTGTTTAGGTCATTTTCTACCTAAAAACGCTCCCACTTTATCGATTTGGACTCAAATCGATGTATATCAAGTGTTTATGACGTGTTCTTGGCTACAAACGTCATTCTATACCCAAAACTGATCCTATTTGACCTACTTTGATTCATATCATCCTGTTTGAGGTGTTTGGGCCATTTTCTAGGGCAAATACACCAATATCGTCGAAACTGCCCTATTTGGCCTAAATTGACTCCTATCAATGTATTTGAAGTATTTAGGTCATTTTGTACCCCAAACCACTCCCATTTTACTGATTTTTACACAAATTGATATATTTCAGCTGTTTATGAAATGTTTTTGGGTAAATACGCTATTCTTTACCCAAAACCAATCTCATTTGACCTACTTTGACTCATATCGTTCTATACAATGTGTTTGGGCCAAGATCTAAGGGAAATACACCATTATCCACCCGAACCTGCCCTATTTGGCCTATATTGAATCATATCGATGTATTTAAATTATTTAGTTTTCTACACAAAATCGTTTCTAATTTACCAATTTTGACTCAAATCGATGTAATTCAAGTGTTTATGACATGTTTTAGGGTAAATACACCATTCTCTACCAAAAATTGATCCCATTTGACCTACTTTGACTCATATCATACTATTTGATTTGTTTGGGCCATGTTCTAGGGGAAATATGCCAATATTGACCCAAAACCACCCTATTTAGCCTGTATTGACTCATATTGATGTATTTAAAGTGTTTAGGTCATTTTCTATTCAAAACGGCTTCCATTTTACCGATTTTGACTCAAATAGATGTATTTCAAGTGTTTATGACATGTTCTAAGGTAAATAAACCATTCTCTACCCAAAACCAATCCCATTTGACCTATTTTGACTCATATCATCTTATTCGAGGTGTTTGGGCCATGTTTTAGGGGAAATACACCAATATCAACCCGAAGCTCCCCTTTTTGGCCTATATTGACTTGTATCAATATATTTGAAGTGCTTATGTAATTTTTTACGCGAAACTTCTCCCATTTGAGTGATTTTGACTGAAATCGATTAATTTTAAGTGTTTATGTTATGTTTGGTGTAATACAAGGTGTTTGGTGTAATTCATAACATTTCCTTTGTTCCGTTTAGCTGCTCTGTTTGGGTTTGTTCTTTTTAGGCTTTTATGAAAAAAGATGGAGAATTTATCTTTTGGAAATAGAACTAGGAGTCAAAGAGCTGAAATGGTGATTGAACGAAATAAAAGGACGCGTCTTGCTGCGGTTAGGAAGTGGCATTCGATGAAAAAGACTGATGAGGGTGGTACTAGTCGAATCAAAGGTGAAAATTTGAGGGTTTTGATGGATGATAATGAGGTTGCTGTGATTGATAAAGAAGAGTTTTCAAGAGGAAACCAGATTATTTTATAGAAAAAGTAGAGGAATAGGGTGAAGGTGAAAGGATAAGTAAAAGAAACAAAGGAAACCGTTATATTTGAAGTGTTTAGGATATGTTAAAGGGAAATGTGCTAATATTGACTCAAAATTGCTCCTTTTTGGCCATTTTTCTACCCAAAACCTCTCTTAATCAACTTATATTTACTCAAACCGTCCTATGTGAAGTGTTTGAGGCTTGTTTAAGAGGGAATACACAATTGAGGCATGTTTAAGAGGGAAATCACTATTAAGGATACTCAAAAAAATGAAATTATGGGTAAAAGCTCTTAACTCCGCCATGGGCATCCCACTACTGCACCCGTCGAGGACGTTAAGCATGAAATCCATCACGAAGTAGCCGCACTTAGTTCCCTCACGTTGTTGAGCACACTAAGAATTACAAAATAGAAATATTAGTCATATATATGATAGTATTATTTTAAAATGTTTTAGTTAGTTAATGAACTTACCACCACTTCTATCCATGTTGATGTCTTCTTTCCGACTGGTTCTTCTTGTAATGTAAGTCTTTTAAAGACATTGGAAAACGACATTGATTAGTTTAAAAGTTCAATTTCAACCAAACTTAGCTTGAAATTTAAATCTATTTATATCACTTACTAATTAATAATCGCTCTCAACTTAGTATTGCGCATTAACCGAGCCGAATTAAAGAAGTCTATTTTTCCACTGCCCACACAAATGACTAAAAATATCCAGTGTGCACTATATTATAAGAAATAAGTAATTAGCATTATGTTTATATACTATATGCATTATCATACTCTAAAGTAAATGTACAAGTAATTAGTATTACTTTCATACATCAGATTCAAACGTATCGTTCAAAAATAGGGGCAAAACTGAACTTCAACTTAGCTTGAAGGGATTTCGTGAATTTGAAATGAACGTACATCTTTACCTCCTCGATGTTTCTATTGATTCTTGCATTCAAAGTGGCCTTAGGACACAACCAACCTACTAATGAGAGTAAATCGTACGACACACAATCATCTTGGAGTGTCCTACATTATCATAAAAAGCATTATATATACAAATTATTTAGAAAATATTAATAGTACCATATGAGTTAACCTATATCCTAATTGTGCATGAAGCATTGAATAATAGAGATGTTCAATTGAGCTCCCTATAAGATTTGGGTGATGTCAGCTTCGTCAAGCTATGTTGTTCCGTCTTCAAAGTAGTGGAATAGGGCTCGATCCAATGGCACAACAATGGTATTATCTTCCTTTATAATGGTCACACACATGACTAAGAGAAGTTGCTACATCTTCAGTGAGAAGAGGTTGAATTTTTGCCACTAACTTCTTTGAGGCTAGTTCATTGCTCCCAATAACTTCATCAGCTGGCATCCCCTACATCTTCTTAGCTTGTGGAGTCACAAAATTAAAAGGCACAAATTGCACAAGTTTAGTAATACCAAAATATAATTGTACAGGAAATTCGATTGAATATTTAATTTCTACCTCACTTATGAACTTGTTCAAATGTGGAGGCCATTACACAAACGTACCAATTACATCGTTCAATGTCTCTAAGTTGTACTGTGGAATTGGGACGGTAGTGCTGCTCCTTTGGAAAAGTCAGGAACAGTCTCATCCTTCACCACTTTATGTCCTTTAAGCCTCGTTCCTTGGTGAATTTGTGTAAACTGATGGCCTGACTGACCTAGGTACGCGACACCACTGGCCACATCGTAGATTGTTCTCGTACTTGGATCTTTTAGGAGTATATGACAACTAGTAGGACATTGAAAATTGAATATAATATGTCAATAGTATAGGTCATTATTAATAAAAAAATTAGTTATTTAGTATAAGATTTAAAAAGTTAATATAACACACCTCTATATGGGGAGTAGACACCCGTGCACCCTAGGATGCTAAATGCTCGGCGCTAATACCAATGTCTTGGAGTAGGGAGAACAATTTTTCCATCATAGTGGCATCAAACTCCTATCCTAGTTCTTCTTAGAGTTGGGTCTTTAAAGTGTCTCGATCTTCAATTGAAACTCCGCTTTGACTTTGTTGGATTGATCTCGATGGAGGAGGTCCAAAAACTTATCGTTACCCAATACTAGTCCCTTTAAGTCCAATGCAGCGTCCGAGGTGATCGGGCTTCCCAATGGCCATAGCTAAAGCATCTTGGGCCCTCATAGGAATGAATTCCCTTTGAATTTGCTTATCTCGAAACTTCAACTGAAAATAAAAAGTAAAAGATTAGAAATGAATTTCAAATCTTATAAGAATTGGGAACTTTACTAATTTGCAAATAGAATTCTTACGTATTTTTTAGCCACAGCCTATGTCTGTTCGTTTTGAATGACTCTCTCCGCAGTTTTCTTGACCTTCTTGTGACTTGAACAAAACTAATCATCCCCACGAATTATCTGTGTGGTGCTTTATTTTGTAGAAGAAGGTACAGCGCAAGAAGGATAGAAATCCTCTAATATCTACTCTTGCCTAGCATTGTTGTAGCTTGACTGTCCAAGGTAATAAGGATGAATGTTCATCTTGGCACTCTTTCTTATCTTCTTGCATTCAGTTTGTCAACAACATAAAGGTATTTAATTTAAAATAAAAGTACAACAAAAAGCATTTTCCAAAACTGAATACAAACAAGTATTTAACTTACCACTACATCTTCAGAAGTTTTGTTCTTGGTAAAGATTACCCAATCGCCTTCCTTAATATGTTTAGATATTTCATAGGGTAACTTGTTAGCTTCTTTCTTAGACACCTTTCTTATCTTGGTAATCCAACCAGTCACCAACTTTGATTTGAATTCCAGAAATCTCTCAGCAACTGCAAATAGAAAAAGCTTCTTCAATTGGGGGTTATCTGGAATGTGAAACAAAGCCTGAAATATATAATACTTAAATTAGGGTAATTTCTTTTATTTAGGTAGTTTACTCAAACATTTAAATAATTATTATTAAGTTAGGAATACGTACTATTGTGTCCACCTATAAGGTCTGCTGAAGTCCATCATTTACTCCTGACCACTCCTAGTTGATGTTGAACTTCCGAATAAGAAGGCCAATATACTGCCCGTACTTGAGACGCCACCTACCAATGGGGCGGTGCAAATGATCGAACTCTAAATGCATGGCTCGCCCACTCTAAGGCTCCTAGTTGGACCTCTAGTTCGACCTAAGCCCCCAGCACCACCCTTCCCCGTCCCTCTCTTAGAACTTAAACACGAGGGGATGACAATGTTCATGTGTACATCATCCCCTAAAGTTGCTGCCGCTTTAGTAATCCTTTCATGTTCGTCGAACATTCTATCCATTCTCTAAGCTTTTAACTCAATAGATATGTCTTATGAATCACCTCGATCAGTTTTAAGGTGAACATCATACTCAAAGTCCTCATCAGAGACACTAAAATCTTCGTCACTAGCCATGATGTAAGATAGTAACTGCATCAAAGAACAATAGAACAATGCAAACTGAGTTAGTGAATCATCCAACATTAGCGGCAAAAAGGAAAAAAGCAAACATTAACATAACTACGAAATAATTTAATACTTAGAAAATGAATATTATTCATCTATAGTAACTCTTTCAAGGTGATCCATTCTCATATAATTTGTTTTCATATCTGATCCATCCATGTCATCATTACATGGCATCAAGAACGGTGGGAGATCATCAAAGTCATCATAATCTACCTCATTAGTGACATCACCAATTCCAAGCAACTGTCGTTGACATAAGGTCATAACAACATTAGCATGTAACTCATCCAAACATGACAGATCAAGCTCCTTGCTGCATCTTTTATTGAAAAAAGAACAAAGTCTAGTGATAGAATCCCTAACATGCTTGGGCAAAATATGGCGGATGGCAATTGGTAAAAAAACTTGCATCATAACATGATAATCATGAGACTTCATACCCACTAATTTCAAATCTTTCATGGACACAAAGTTCTTTAAATTTGATGAGTACCCACTAGAAAACTTGATCCCATATAGACACTCAAAGATTATCCTCTTTTTTACTCGGGACAAAGTGTAACAAGTCGGAGGAAGATACGTGGATTTACTTTTTCCATTCCTAGGCATTCTGTCTTTAGGCCATAACTTGGATTGAATCTTCATTTTCTGCATATTTCTACTAACATTAGGACCATCCTTAGTCTTTTCTATATGCATAACACCAAGACAATGTCTAACGGGTAAATACTTCCAATACTGAAGTTTCCAAAATATTAACTGTTTCTTCCATAATCCCTAAGAATCTTTGTATTTCATAGTTTTCCCAAACACATTATCTATACCTTTCACAAGATCATAAACCTCACTACCAGTCATCGGTATAAGGACTCTACGTTGCTCAAATTTACCATCAAATAAGGTCTTTCTCTTACGATAAGGATGAAACCTATTCAAGAACCTCCGATGCATGAGATACACATGTTTCCCACAATGTGGGAAGTATGTTGAGTCCATATAATCCACACAAATTGGGCAGGCTTTCTTTCCCTTCACCTTATACCACGACAAGTTCCCATACGCAGAAAGTCATTAATTATATAAAATAACATGGCATGGAGTGTAAAAGTCTCTTTAGCACTTGCATCGTACATAGATATACCTTCATCCCACAATAACTTCAAATCTTCAATAAGGAGAGAAAAATAAACATCATTGTCATTCCCAGGTTGCTAAGGCCCTAATATTAGAAGCGGTAACATAACATACTTACGCTTTATGCATAATCGAGGAGGCAAATTATATATCACTAAGAAAACTAGCCATATGCTATGTTGACTGCTTAAGGTACCAAAAGGATTTATTCTTCTCGTGCAGAGACCAAGTCTTAGGTTCCTATCTTCCCTGCCAAAAGCCTTGAAAGATTCATCAATTTTTTTCACTAGGGAGAATCAACAGGATGTTGAATCATCCCATCTTTCTTCCTCTTTTCTGCATACCATCTCAAATTCCTTGCATCGCTCTTAATTGAAAACAAATGCTTGAACCTTGGTATTATGGAAAGGTACTATAACACCTTTGCAGTAGGACCTTTAATACCTACTTCAGGCTCTATCCCATATGGGATTTTTGATAACCGGTATTTTAGGTCTTTAACTAACAGACAAGTTATGCAAACATATTTATTCCAACCTACGAACTATACGAGTATAGTGGAGTAGGGGCTCGAACCACGAGGATAAAGTATATTAAGACTCTAACTTTTAACAAAATCGGACTACTTGGGTTTGGAAAATCAACTAAGCTAACAATGAGAATGTAAATCACGACGAATTAAACGGTAAGTCAAATAGAGAAAAACGGGGACAAGATTGGATTCACCCTAGGAATAAATCTTTCAAAACCAAACATGATAGATTAGAAAAAATCTGATAATAACTAGCGTGGACATCAAAGAATATGAGAGGAAGTTGGTGATTCCATAAATCACAACGAACAACCTATAATCGCCCTATGTCTCCAAAGGAGTGGGAGGATAAGATTCGCATCGGATTCCAAAACTATTTATAATCATAATTTCTACAACCTTAAGCAATAAAGATCATAGCTTTCCTAGGGTTTCTCCAATCACAACCCTTAAAGGAATTACTCACACATATTCATGCTTAAAGACATAAAGATATTCAAAGATGCAACAGGAACAAACATGGAATGAAATCACGAGAATGAAAACAATTCAGAAATTATGCTAATAACCGACAAAATATAGAACTAGGCATGCAACGAAATTAATGAATGAATTAAGAGCAAAGGAATAGATTAAAACTTACAAAAGCTTCAATATATTATCACCGATCAGAATTCGAACAACAAAGTATTGATGCAAAACTAAAAACCGAAAGCTAAAACTAAAATAATTTGGAGGCTAAAGAAAACTAAAAGTGCATAAAAGTATAAAACCTAGCTCTCCCTCCTCTCATCAGAAGAAGGGGGTATTTATAACAAAACAAGAAAAGCCTACGAAAACCCTAAAATGCATAGGAGTCGGCCCTAAAAAAAAGTAGTTGATCCGGAGGACAACACTTTCATTCGCCCGAATGTAAGTCTCATTCGGCCAAATACTATCCCATTTGCCGAATGCTCTTCTATTTGCCCAATCCAGAGGCTTCGAGGAATCGATCCTTGTCCACCATTCGCCCGAATGTGGAGGATGATTCGACCAAAAGGAAGCTCATTCGCCCGAATGAGTTCCATTCGGCATTCATAGTGTCAAGGGTCAAATGCTCTTTGGACTGTCACTCATTCGACCGAATATGTCTCAGATTCGGTCGAATCTGAATCCATTCGGTCGAATGTGTCTCATATTCGGTCGAATCTGAGACCCTGCATTCCTCTTTTCACTTCTTTCCTAATCTGCACTTTAGGGAATCTTCATGAGTGACTTTAAACAATTTCCCAAGCCATGATACGTGTGTCAAAGGCTCTAATGCATTGTATTTCACCTTGAAATCGTCAAAAGTACCTGAAATAAACTTAAGACAACTCGAAAAACAAGATCTAGGTAAAATCAAGCATAATATGTATAAAACCAATACAAAATTGCGAGACTTGACACTAAAACGAGGTAATAAATGAGCTCTAAAATGAGCACATTAACTTCCCCCAAGCTAAACCGTTGCTAGTCCCTAGCAAACGAAATAGGAAGGTGAAGTGATAGCTTAGGGAAAAATGAATGAAGAAATGAATGAAGAGACGAATGAAGATCATGAGAAGTGGAAATCAAGACAATGCAAGCCGTGCACGTGCAAAACTCTTCCCTAGCCATGGGTGTGCAAGTACAATGGGATTTAGAAAGCATAATCAACTTTTTACACCTACTCGGGATCACCAAGCAAGCTACATCATAGTTCATTCCGCCCACTACCTAACGAGGTCGCAAGTCTACGCTCCTAAGGTTATTTCCCAAGAGGTGTGGGAAATTTCCATTACGCTCATTTGTTTATAGGGTATGTGTTTCGCTCGAAATCATCCGACTGAAGATGATTCGGGAATTAAACACCTAAATAGGGATAAATCTCGTAAATCGTGACTTATCTACTCTCCAGCACTGATCTTACTAATCAGGTTAGGTCGAACATGTTTGGAAAGGGTTGTAATGCAGGCTCGGATCAAGGTATGGTAGAATTTGGGAATGTGGAGTTGAAATAGAGGATAGTAAGTGATCCAAGGAAATGAAACCGAGGAAGACTATGCCTTTCGACAACCATGTCAATCCCAAAATTCCCAATAATAGACTCTAATACACTATGTCAACTTTATTCTCAACCTTTTTCTCTAATTTCTTTTTGTTTATTTTCTTTTCTTTTTCTCTTTTTTTTCTTTTTCCCTTTTTTTTCTTTTTTTGTGCTTTTCAAGCTTTTTCTGAACTTTCTATGTGCATTTCTTTGAAATGCACTAAGACTAGTGTATATAGTCAAATTACCCAATAATCATCTGCCCAACACCGAAATCCTATATTACAATGCTATAAATATCAACTTCACTATGATCACATGACTATCCTCTAGGTAAAAAGAGGGAACATTTGGTTCATGTGGAGTTAGATAGCGTGGCTACAAAAGAAGGTAAACGCACAAATTTGGCTCTGTAGCTTCAAGTATAAACGTGTTATCATCCCTAACCTTTAGAAAAGTAGACTATGCTAGAGGAGAACAGACACAATTCTTAAGATTCCCTGACTAACACTCAACAATGCAGGACTCGTAATAATGTCCTAAAAGGCTCAATCCTCACTAGGTTAGCCGAAATGCGCCTCAATAGGTAGTCATCCAAACCACATACCAAGCAGGCTTAGATCCCCCAAGCTAAGTGAAAGACAGTCGATAAACTCAGACCCAAAACAGGCACATGGCTAGGGGAATACGAGTTTGCATAAAATCAATGTAAAGTGCACAACAGAATCTTGCATGCTTGTTTGGAACGTATGATGGAAAAGGGGGGCATATGATGCAAAGAAAGGGAAAAACAAATATAAAAATAACTAAATACATAAATTTCGATTTTCAAGTAAGCAATCATACCAGTACGTGGATGCAACGACATGTGGAACTTATTCTATGAACACCTGAAAACAACACCAAAAAGCAAAGCACAAAACACAAAACAACACCAAGAAATAGAACACAAGAACACAAAATAATGCAAAACTACACAACACTAAAATTGACAGCCACGACCAAAGGACACGCGAAAAAATGAGTAGTGGACTATGGATACCCCCCCAAGCTAGGGTAAAGCTGTCCTCGGCGCTAAGGGAGGCCGTTAGGTCTACCACTACTCATCCCCCATAAATTCCTCATCATCCCCCTGGTCATCCTCCTCATTAACCTCCTCCTCCCCACTCATGTAATCCATCCCAAAATCATCCGAGGCTCTTCTAGGAGCCAGTGGGGTTAAGTTATTAAACCTACGCCTACCCACCCGCAACCGGTCAAACCCGTGACTTAGTGAAATCTCATTATAGTTGTCATGGCGAGGGTACCAGGAAGGGGTGGCCATGCTTTCGCCGACCATGTGGAAGCGATAGGCCATATCATACCATGGGTAGTTCTCTCGCTCGAAGTTTTGCTCGAGGTGTTTGAGCCGAGCGGTGTGGTGGGCTTGGGTGGTGAGGACCTGGTCAAGCCTTCTCTCTATGCGTCCTAGGGAGGATATAATATTGGATTCAGATTCATCATCAGAATCATCATGGTCTGGTAAGACCGAGATAGAAGCCCTAGGTCTGTTGCACATAGAAAGTGTGTGAGGGCGAGGAGGGGGTACAAGTGGGGGATCTACAGTGTATCTCGGCACATCGCTGTCTAAGAGATACGAGGCCCCAAACTAGACTAGGGGAGGTAATTGAGGATAGGGGAAGGGGATGGTGCGGTCTTTCATGTACCGCCATCACATGGGATCAGCAAAAATAAAGCCAGCCCGTACGAGACATTGCTCATGAAGGGTAGTGGAACTGGCATATCTTTCATCGAATTCCACAGGATTCATAACGTTCAAGAATTCAGCAATGCGAAATACGTGTCCCCCTAAACATAAGTCAGTGATTGCATTCAGGGTGGCTTTGTTGTTTAGAAACTTCCACAACATCATTGGTAGGCTTAGTGTAGTGTCTTTGTGTGGTGTAAGGTAACGGTGCAAGATGTGCACTTCATGTGTTCTTACTAGGTGAGGGCTAGGGGAAGGGAACAAAGTCTCCCTAGCAAATTTAAAGAACATGCGCAAAATGGGGTGTTGCACATCAGAAGCATAAATGTTTCTATTCGGATAAACAAGCCGGCCAGCAATTTTAGGCCATAACTCGGAAACCCGAGAATTGTCCGGTTGTTTATCCGGAATAGGCTTGTTATGGAAACGAAACACGGTGCAATATACATCATAATCAAGAAATTAGGTTGCATTCCTTAGCCTAAAAGATAAATGCAGCCTACCATCCCATTGACACGGTGTTAGGGAACTAAGAAACTCATAAGTTAAGAGCTTATGAGTCAGGTGCCACATGTTTATCCAGTTCTCTAACCCACATGCTGTTAATAGTGCAATAAATTGCTCGTATATACCCATTCGTTGCAAAATTAAAAGGTCTAAATAACGAGTGGAGTTGATTTTTCATACCTTAAGCCTTTAGAAACATTCATATTGCTCCAAAGATATGAAAATTACCGTTGGATGGTCCTCATCGAACCATAGTTTTTGGCTGAGAATTCTTTGATGGCCCTCCGATTGTTGAGAACTAGTTTGTTGAGCTTCCCGTGCCGCACCTGAAGAGGTACCTTCTCCATGCTTTTTGGACTTCTTGAAGGGGTTCCTCAAGGTTCTCCTTGGACCCATAGTAATTGATGAATGGGAAGGAAGTAGAGGAAATTGAGAGAGAGCAAGAGTGTGAGGGAAGACGATCGAGTTTGAGGAGTAAGAAATTTTCAGTGCGAATTTATGTGGAAAGAGCTGTAATTATATAACTTGCTTCCATTCGGTCGAATGGAGCCTCCATTCGGTCGAATGGACCTCCATTTGATAACCGGTATTTTAGGTCGTTAACTAAAAGACAAGTTATGCAAACATATTTATTCCAACCTATGAACTATACAAGTATAGTGGAGTAGGGGGTCAAACCACGAGGATAAAGTATATTAAGACTCTAACTCTTAACACTACCGGACTACTTGGATTTGGAAAATCAACTAATCTAACAACGAGAATGTAAATCACGACGAATTAAACGGCAAGTTAAATAGAGAAAAACAGGGACAAGATTGGATTCACCCTAGGAATGAAGCTTTCAATACCAAACATGATAGATTAGAGAAAATCTGATAATAACTAGCGTGGACAACCAAGAATACGAGAGGAAGTTGGTGATTCCATAAATCACAACAAACGACCTACTCGCCCTATGTCTCCAAAGGAGTGGCAGGACAAGATTCGCATCGGATTTCGAAACTATTTATTATCATCGTTTCTACAACCTTAAACAATAAAGATCATAGATTTCCTAGGGTTTCACCAATCAAAACCCCTAAAGTAATTACTCACACATATTCATGCTTAAAGACATAAAAATATTCAAAGATGTAATAGAAACAAACATGGAATGAAATCACGAGAATGAAAACAATTCAGAAATTATGCAAATAATCGACAAATATAGAACTAGGCATGCAATAAAATTAACGAATGAATTAAGAGCAAAGGAATAGATTAAAACTTACAAAAGCTTCAATATATTATCACCGATCAGAATTCGAACAACAAAGTATTGATGCAAAACTGAAAATCGAAAGCTAAAACTTAAATAATTTGGAGGCTAAAGAAAACTAAAAGTGCATAAAAGTATAAAACCTAGCTCTCCCTCCTATCATCAGAAGAAGGGGGTATTTATAACAAAACAAGAAAAGCCTACGAAAACCCTAAATGCATAGGAGCCGGCCCTAAAAAGAAGTAGTTGATCCAGAGGAAAACACTGTCATTCGCCCGAATGTAAGTCTCATTCGGCCAAATACAATCTCATTTGCCCAATCCAAAGGCTTCGAGGAATCGATCCCTGTCCACCATTCACCCGAATTTGGAGGATGATTCGGCCGAATGGAAGCTCTTTCGCCCGAATGAGTTCCATTCGGCATTCCCAGTGGTAAGGGTCAAATGCTCTTTGGACTGTCACTTATTCAACCAAATATGTCTCAGATTCGGTCAAATCTAAATCCATTCGGTCGAATGTGTCTCAGATTCGGTCGAATCTGAGACCCTACATTCCTCTTTTCACTTGGATATAGGCAAATCATTTCCCTCTAGAAACATGTCCCATAATACTTTCACCAAGGTTGTGAAACTTGTGTTAGTCCAGCCATATTTCGCTTTCAAGTTAAACAACGTTGATATGATGAACAACTTAGTGTATTTAGTAAATCTATGACACAACGTTTTCTCAGCAGCCCCTCATAAACGCTCAAAAGTACGAGATTGACTACCAAATTGATCCCTAACCCCTTCAGGCATTTCATCTATTCAATCTTCATCATCAGGGTCATTATCCTCTTCTTCGCATCAACATCTTCACCGTCGTCCAATTCTAATTGGCCATGATGGTTTAACTCAACATGATAAATGAGAATTTTGTTAGAACACGACCCCATGTCATTAGAACCAGGAACCTCACCATGCCATACTATATATATATATATATATATATATATATGCACCTAAACAATGACCCACAAACACTCGCTATATGGTTTAACTTACTAAATTCTCCTAACGATTTCCATTCTATTCTTTGTAAATCACTATAAATAATCTAACGGAGTTTCCTTTGTAGATCCAACATTTCCCAATTTTGAAAATACATTTTCAAAACCTATTTATGTGAATTTATATACAACCACATCCAACACACAATGCCATTTACTAATTCATATACATTGCTAAATCAATTTCTACTAATTCATATACTGTTGAGTCCCTCAGGTTCTGATTGATAGTTTGATAGTTTTGAATGATGACAAACAGCTAAGGGAAACAGGTATTTGAAAGTGTTCAATACAGTTGGGGAACCAGCTAATATAGAACATTGTTTCCCTAGATGAGTTATTGCTTATATGAGATATCCGTTGAACTAACTTGTCTTTATACAGGAAACAACTAGATGATAAGTAAGTTATACATCTAAGTTGATTTCTAAGTTTGGAAGCTTGAAAGGACTTTTGATCAACTTAAAGGAAGGTCCTTGGTCAACAATTGAGTTATTCATGGAAGTTTTCAAGACTTGACGTATGCATGAAGAAAGACTACACTCGAAGAGTTATTTAGGATCTTCATGTAAATGCTCCGTAGTACAACTCATATAATTGGTTATATAAAGTGCTTTTAGTATAGTAAATATCGTTATGAAATTTGGTACAAGGATTGGAACAAATTTCATAACATATTTAGTTCAGGGAACCAGGTCAGGGAACCAGGTTAACTGAACAGATTATTCAAGCTGCGGTTTTTATAAAGATTTTATAAAAAAGGATATTTTCCGAAAATTATGGTTTTAAGATATATTTAAGCAGCTAAAAGATAAGATGAGGTTTTGGATAGCTAAAACCGGGAAGTATCTTATCCTAAGATAATTCTATCTTATGATCGAATTATTTAGGATAAATGCTTATCCTAAAATTGTATGTATATCTTATACGCATGATTTAAGGATCATATGTATATCTTATACGTATGAGGGTTTAGCTGACTAACCTATAAATACATCTTGATCTGAATAATCAAAACATAGCTCTTACGCAATTTTCATAGAGTTTGATCTTTAAGAGCTAAAAGCACTAGTTCAATTATTGAGTGATACACAAGAGCATAATAGCGTTTAATGTTTTTCTCTATTCTGACTTTTGAGAGTTAATTTGTTAGAGAGATCTTGATCTTGTATTCAGTCTTTAACAAAGGGGTTGAAGACTTGGAGAGTGTTTGTGAGTTCAAACACGTTTAGGACTTACAAGTGTAGGTCTTTAGCACACTCGGAGTAGAGTGTGGGGTTGCTGGTCCCGGAGTAGGGAACAGCAGAGTGCTTTGTGTCTTTGTTTTTCGAAGAAGATTAATAAAGAACTTAGGATAGGAGGACGTAGGCCAGAGTTGGCTGAACCTCGTTAAATTGTTGTGTTCTTTATTGTTTTGTTTTATTCCGCTGCATAAGGGAACCAGCACAACTGGTTCCTTACACATAATCCGAAAAGAAGCAAAAATCGCCAACGATTACTTAACACTCAATTCACCCCCCCCTCTTGAGTGCCCATTGAACCTTCAATTGGTATCAGAGCCTAAGCTTCTCGAAAGAGTAACATCTAGAGGAGTTAAGAATGAGTACTCAAGAATTAAGTGCAATCGGTCATGACAACAAGACTCCCAAGTTTAATGGAAACAATTATGCTTGGTGGAAGAATAGAATTAGGAATGTTATCATGGGTATTGACTATGAATGCTGGCTCGTAGTTAAGAACGGTCCAAATGTCATCCTCAAGAAAGATGCCGAGGGGAACCAGGTACCTAAAAAGGACAGTGAGCTGGACACAGCTGATTACAAATTGCTGGAAAAGAATGCCAAGGCAACGTCTATACTACAACAAGCAATAGGTGAGACTGAAACAAACCGTATCTCTGGATGTAGTAGTGCTAAGGAGATATGGGACACCCTTGAACTTGCGTTTGAGGGAACCAGCGAGGTAAAACGGTCTAAAATTGATTTAACCATGTCTAAATATGAATTATTTGCTATGAACAAAAATGAGAAAATCAATGATTGCTTTCGTAGGTTTATGACTATTGTTAATGATCTTAGATCACTTGGTAAAAGTTTTTCTGACGAAGATCTTGTGAGAAAAATTTTGCGTAGTTTAACAGATGCTTGGACAGCTAAGGTAACAGCAGTGTATGAAGCAAAAGATCTGTCTACATTGTCTCTGGAATAGTTGATTGGTTCCCTCATGACTCATGAGATGCTGATTGACTCCAAGTCTGAGAAGGAACCAGCTAGAGGCATTGCACTGAAGGGAACAGTAGAAGAAGAAGAAGATGAGATCAGTATGATTGCAAGGAGATTTGAACAATCTCTTCGTAATCAAAAGAGAAACTTCAAAGGTAAGAGTTTTAAAAATTATAAAAAGTCTAACTCTTCCTCTTCTTCAGGTTGCTTCAAATGTGGAGAAAAAGGACATCTTGTTCGAGATTGTCCTAAATGGAATGACAAACAGTCTAAGACTGTAGATAAACGAGCATACAAGAATGCCATGATAGCTTCCATGTGGGGAGAGACTGACTCAGAATCAGAAGATGAAGGAGGATCACCTAACTCGGATGTCTGTCTAACTGCCTTCACAAACATCAAGGAGAACAGCACTGGTCCAGGAACCAGAGGGGGAACCAGCACACTCGAAAAATGTCTTATGGCAAAGAAGGATGTACTACTTGAACGCAAGGTAAGTTTAGAACAAATTAGAGAAGATATGCTTGAATATGATAGAGATAACTTTCTTGCATGTATAAACTCTTTGTTAGATGAATGTTATAAGCTAAGTGAAACATACATAACTTGCAAAAGAGACTTGAAAGAAAAACGTAGTAAATGTGAAATTGCTATTGCTAGTTGTGATCACTTAGAAGGTGTGTGCCATGAGCTCAAAGATCAAGTGGCAGAACTAGAAGTTGAGTTGGACAAGTGTAAGGTGGAACTAGAAAGGACAAGATCTTCTAAACCTGATTACTCAAGTGACAGTGAAGAAGATCTGACCTCCTGGTTCCCCAGAGACTTATCAACTACTAATGAAGCTCTTGATCTTTCAGCAGTTATGAGTAAAGCAAATTCATGTAGTAGAAACGCTTTGTTGGAAGCTTTTGAAATACTAGCTTCGAACCTTGAAAATTCTCACAAAGAAATTGCTTCACTTAAAACTGCTCAGCTCGCTGTTTCCCCTACTGGAACCAGTATAGAAGTCAGCAATATGATTGATAAATATGAAAGTGATATTTGTTATTTACATGCGGAAATCAATCAATTGAAAAAGGACAAGCACCCAGTGGTTGTTGACAGGTCTATTGACAATATGGTTTCAAGGCTTAATCAACAATTCGAAGTTTTAAAAGATAATTTTGATTTTCTTAAAGAGAAAAACGAATTGTTGACTAAGACACTTGAAACTAGAGAAAAGGAACTTAATGATAGTCATAGACATGTGGACAAATTATTGAATGCTAAAGAATCCTTAAATCATCTGACTTTATCGAGAGGAAACAGAGGAAAGGCTGGTCTTGGTTATACTAGACAGAGAACCAGGACTAACTGGTCTCCCAGAGAAACCACCTGGATCAAAGAATATCAACGAGGTAAGTATGTCATGACTAAAGAAATGCATGTATGTTTTCACTGTGGTAAGAATGGACATAAGATTCATGAATGTCCAGCTAAGAGGTTTAGTGATAATAAGAACAGCAAGAATATTAAATATGTTTGGATAAGAAAAGATCAACAAAATGTAAATGTTGTTGAAAAGGGACCCAAGGTTGTTTGGGTTCCTAAATCTAATGTTTGATTAGCTCTTGCAGGCTAGAGTGAAAGGAGACACCTATTGGTATTTAGACAGTGGTTGCTCAAGACATATGTCCGGGGATAAAGATCAATTCCTTTCACTAGTGGCCTTTGATGGAGGAAGTGTCACCTTTGGAGATAATAGTAAGGGAACCATCACTGGTTTAGGTAAGGTTGGTAAGACACTTTCTCATGCTATAGACGATGTATATTATGTTGAAGGCTTGCAACATAATCTTTTGAGTATTTCTCAATTATGTGACAAAGGCAATAGAGTCGAGTTTCAAGCCGATCTTTGTCATATAGTTAACTCACAAACAGGAGAACTTGTATGTGAGGGAACCAGGAAGCATGATGTTTACATTACCTTCCTAGATAAAATTCCTCAAGACAAGTCCATCTGTTTGAGAGCTGTTTCTGATAATAATCAATGGATTTGGCATAAGAGGTTTGGACATGCTAGCCTAACACTTTTAAACAAACTTAAAGCACGTGACTTAGTGGTAGGACTTCCTAACATCAAGTACGAAGTTGATAAAGTTTGTTCTGAATGTGTAAGGGGGAAACAGGTCAAAACTTCTTTTAAGCCTAAAACAGTTATGAGTACCAGCAGGCCCTTCGAACTTGTACACATTGATTTGTGTGGTCCTATGAGAGTACAAAGTCGAAGAGGTCATAGATATGTCTGTGTTATGGTTGATGATTATTCCAGGTACACTTGGGTGATGATGTTACACACAAAGGATGAAACGTTTGAAGAATGGGTAACATTGGTGAAACAAGTGGAGAACCAGCTCACCCAGAAGCTGGTCTCGATAAGATCAGACCATGGTACAGAATTTGATAATGCTAACTTTATTGATTATTGTAGGGAACATGGAGTTAATCACAACTTCTCAGCCCCTAGAACACCTCAACAAAATGGTGTTGTAGAAAGAAAGAACAGAACTCTTGAGGAGATGGCTAGGACGATGCTCATTGAGAGTGGTCTCCCAAAGAGTTTTTGGGATGAAGCTGTGGACACTGCTTGCTATATACTGAATAGAGGTCTCATTAGACCAAAGCTAAATAAGACTCCCTATGAACTTCTTAAAGGTCGAAAGCCCAACATCACATACTTTCGTGTTTTTGGATGTAGATGTTATGTGCATAATAATGGGAAGGACCAGCTTGATAAATTTGATCCCAGAAGTGATGAGGGAATCTTTCTTGGATATTCTTTTCACAGCAAAGCATATAGAGTCTTTAATAAAAGGACTCTTTGTGTAGAAGAGAGTATTCATGTTATCTTTGATGAATTTAATATGTCTTCTGAGAATGCGCAGGTACAACCTGATGAAGAAATTGGACTAATGGACTTTACGGGGAACCAGGCTGCTGGTCCCTCAGATGACGAGCAAGTAAATCTAGGTATACCAAACACTCCACCTGATAACAATGATGATGTACCTAGAGAAGGAAATGGTGGCAACGAGAATTCAGAAAGTGAACCAAGTCCTGATGGTTCCACAAACAATAGACAGGTAATGAGTTCAGGGGGAACAGTAGAAGGAACCACCTCTGAACCTGAGGTAAGCAATGATAGAGGAAACAGCATGAATATGAATCCTCCTGGTTCTTCAGTAGAAGAAGAGATTCATGATTATGCTGGTTCCCAACCTAATTTAGAAGATCAAAATGGTGTAAATCTTAGAACTCATAGATATCAATCTTCTCATCCTACTGATCAAATAATTAGTGATATTAATAAAGGAGTTCAAACGAGAAGAAGTGTTTTTCAAAACTTTTGTGCTTTCTATTCCTTCCTGTCTAATGTAGAGCCTACTGACTATAAGATGGCTTTGACTGATCCTGATTGGGTATTAGCTATGCAAGATGAATTGAATCAATTTCAGAGGAACCAGGTCTGGCACCTGATTCCCCGTCCAAAGGAAAGATCAGTCATTGGTACTAGATGGGTCTTTAGAAACAAGTTAGATGACCTTGGTACTATAGTCAGAAACAAAGCAAGGCTAGTGGTGCAAGGGTACAATCAACAAGAGGGAATCGACTATGATGAGACGTTTGCACCAGTAGCTAGACTAGAGGCTATTAGGATTTTAATTGCTTATGCTGCTCACATGAATTTTAAGCTGTTTCAGATGGATGTAAAGACTGCCTTCCTTAATGGCTATTTGAAGGAAGAAGTATATGTGGAGCAGCCACCTGGTTTTGAAGATGCAATGTTTCCTCAACATGTATATAAATTGGATAAAGCATTATATGGATTGAAACAAGCTCCAAGGGCTTGGTATGAAAGACTGTCCAATTTTCTGATGGCTAATGACTACAAGAGAGGAACAATAGACAAGACCTTGTTCATAAGAACCAAGGGAAAACACTTGATTGTAGTACAAATCTATGTTGATGACATCTTATTTGGTGCCACTAATCAAACCTTGTGTGATGAGTTTGCAAATCTTATGCAGAGTGAATTTGAAATGAGTATGATGGGAGAACTAGGATTTTTCCTAGGTCTGCAGATTAAGCAAACGAATGATGGTATAATGATCCATCAACAAAAATACTTAAAAGAGCTGCTGAAAAAGTTTGGCATGGAGAACAGCAAAGCTTATGACACACCTGTTCCCACATCCACAAAGTTGGATGCTGATCCTAAAGGAAAAGATGTTGAAGCTACACGTTACAGAGGAATGATTGGTTCTCTACTCTACCTAACAGCTAGTAGACCTGACATTGTGTTCTCTGTTGGTTTGTGTGCTAGGTTTCAAAGCAATCCAAAGGAGTCTCACTTGAAGGCTGTTAGAAGGATACTCAGATATCTTGTGGGAACAGCAGATCTGTTTTTGTGGTACCCCAAAGGTAGTACCATCGATCTCATTGGATATACAGATGCAGATTATGCTGGATTCTTAGTTGACAGAAAGAGCACATCAGGTATGGCACACTTCCTTGGCTCTTGTCTTATATCATGGGGTTCTAAGAAGCAAAATTCAGTGGCCCTATCCACAGCAGAGTCAGAATATATAGCTGCAGCTTCATGCTGTTCCCAGCTACTGTGGATAAGGAACCAGCTGAAAGATTTTGGTGTTATTTATAAAAGTGTTCCTATCTTTTGTGATAACACTAGTGCAATCAATATTTCAAAGAACCCCGTGCAACACTCCAAGACCAAACACATTGAAATAAGACATCATTTTCTAAGAGACAATGTGGAGAAGGGATTGGTGGAGATGTTGTTCTGTAAAAGTGAAGATCAAATAGCTGATATCTTCACAAAGCCTTTATGTAGAGAGTCTTTCTGTAGGTTAAGAGTCCTTTTAGGTCTAGTTAGGCCTTAGGCAATGACTTCAATTATCTCCCTCAATGATTGGTTAAAATAAGTATGCTTCTGTATCGATTATGTATATAACTATGCTGCTTACTTACAAATATTGTGTAAATAACCCCAAGAGGATTGTTGTTGCATAGAAACAGGAGAAGTCATTTTGAATCATGCTGAAAATAGAATGACTGGTTCAGTACAGGTACCAGCAAGAGGAAACAGCAGTTCAGCTCTGATATGTCATCCGAAAATATCTTATTTTCGGAAGATTACTATAAGATAACTTCTTTTTGGAAAGAATTATCTTATTTCAGTTATTCCTATCCTACAAAAAGGCAAATATATCTAATTGCCTAATTTATAGCTGGTTGAATCTTTTATAAAAAGATAACTACAAGTTTGAAATTTTAAAATTCTAAAATTCCTTCTCTCAACCGGCTAGTTATTGAAAATCTTGTACTTGAGCAATTGATATAAATACACATTAACCCCTTGACACAGTCTCACATCACATCATCACTCTACTCATCTCCCTCCCGTTCAACAGTGGTGCCCTGATCACTGTTCACTTGCCCTAATCTCCCTCAAATCTGTGAAGCACACTAAGCAACAATGGGTAGGAAATCAACCAGGGCTCCAGCCAAGAAGAAAAAGGAGAAGACTCAAGCAAGTGAGTCAACTCAATTGAAGGAGGCTTCCATTAGTGAAGCAAACCCGGCTCCAACTTCATCAAGCACCTCACCTCCTACCACCACAAAGAACCCATCACAAACTCTATCCCCATCATCTAAATCTCCCTCACCTCCCAAAAATACTCCTTTGCCCAAGACCCCTGAGGCTGATGATTCCATCATCAAAGAACCTGTCTCATCTCAGGGGGAACAGCCTAAGAACACTGAGAAACTCTTCAACACTGTTGAAGAAGGAGAAGAGGAGGAAGTCCGTAGTGAGGAGGATGATCTACAGATCATTGGGCATAGTAAGGGGACTCCAGAACCCTTGACTCGAAGCAGAGTGACCAGGTCATCTCTGAAAAGGGTTAGCGAAGTGGTAATAGAGGAACAGTCAATGGATTCTGCTGGTTCCAAGCGAAAGAGAACAGCACGGAAGTCTGCAAGAGGTATGTCTGTAGAATCTTCATCTGTTGGCATAACTGATTTAAGCTCTAGGGTTGTGGTATCTGGGTGTAGAACAGAAATTGGATATTTTGATGAAGCTGCTCTGAGTAATGTGAAAGAGCTATTAGAATTTCAGGGTTGGATGCCTTTGTTTGATGTCTGTGATGCTAATATTGATGGAGTTAGAAAGTTTTATGTGAATTTAAAACAAATGCTGGATAGATCATTAAGTTCAGTGGTGAATGATGTTGAAGTGAATTTGTCTGTGGCTAGTCTGGCTGGGTTGTTGAATATACCCAGAGATGGTTTTGAGGAGTATTCTGGAGATGGATGGCCCACACTCATAGGGGTCAGTCCAAATGAAGTGCACGATTTTGTGTTTGGAGGGAAAGTTCCAAAGAAGGCTGGAACTTTTAAAACTGGTAGCTTGAAGGAACCAGTGATGCTGGTCCTTCACTCTGTGTGCAACAAAATGATTATCCCTCGAGCACAAGGTAGAGGTTTTGTGCGCATCATGGAAATGGTGCTTATTTATTTGTTGATGAAAAGGATTAAGATAAATCTTCCTTCTCTAATGATAAACCACATGATGAATTGCTACAATTCATCCCATCACTCTCTTCCCTATGGGTCCTACATAACTAAGCTTCTTAAAGAGAACAAGGTTTCTCTTAGTGGATCAACTGCTCCTGTAATGGTGTTTACCAAAGGTATTCTGAAGCAAAAGGGGTTGATCATAAGTGCTGGGGTATTGAAGTTTAGAGAGGAGGAACCAGTAGAGACTCCTAAGCCAGTCAAGAAGAAACAGAAGGTAGAGGAACCAGCTGATCAGCAGGCTATCCTTAAGAGGCTGGAGAGTCAGGAGGAGAAGATAAATGCTGTAGGGGATCAGCTCAGCAAGTTAGTGAACTTGGTTGAAGGTCTATCTACTTCATTTATTATGAGGATGATAAAATTAGAGAAACAGATTGCTGGCAGTTCTGGAATTGAGAAGAAACAAACTGAAGAGGACCAGCAAGAAGATCAACAGGAGGATGACAGTGAAGAGGAAGAGAACCAGGAAGAAACAGCTGAGGAGGCTGCCACTGAAGAAGAGGAAGGAGATGATGAAAATGATGATGATGATTGAATCTGTCTCCTTTTCATTTAGCCTACCTTATCATAACTTCCTGAATAACTGATTTTGTTGAACTGTTTTTATTCCTCCCAATCCATGAACTTGTTTTGATATGGATTTGGGTCTTATCGTTAACTTTTGTTGGTCTGTATTAAACTATGATCTCTGTTGACTGCATGACTTAACTTTGACTAATCTGACCTTCTTTTGCAGCACTTTATTTGTATAATGGTTGATGCCATTGAATGGTCTAGCACGTTACTTTATGCATAAGTTGCTACTTTTGCATATCTTTTTAATGATGCCAAAAGGGGGAAAATAGTTGAAGTTGAAGCTTAGAGTCTTTACTAGCTTAGATCAAGTTTGTGGTTGAGTTTATTAACCTACTTTATTGTATTCTCTGTTTCTGTTTAGGGAACCAGTTGGCCTTACTGACTTGTTCCATTGAGTTTTGAATTATTGAAGTTTTTGATTATTTGTTCTTGAGTATATTCACAGGTGCAGAAACTTCAAGTGTTTGTCATCATCAAAAAGGGGGAATTTGTTGAGTCCCTCAGGTTCTGATTGATAGTTTGATAGTTTTGAATGATGACAAACAGCTAAGGGAAACAGGTCTTTGAAAGTGTTCAATACAGTTGGGGAACCAGCTAATATAGAACACTGTTTCCCTAGATGAGTTATTGCTTATATGAGATATCCGTTGAACTAACTTGTCTTTATACAGGAAACAACTAGATGATAAGTAAGTTATACATCTAAGTTGATTTCTAAGTTTGGAAGCTTGAAAGGACTTTTGATCAACTTAAAGGAAGGTCCTTGGTCAACAATTGAGTTATTCATGGAAGTTTTCAAGACTTGACGTATGCATGAAGAAAGACTACACTCGAAGAGTTATTTAGGATCTTCATGTAAATGCTCCGTAGTACAACTCATATAATTGGTTATATAAAGTGCTTTTAGTATAGTAAATATGGTTATGAAATTTGGTACAAGGATTGGAACAAATTTCATAACATATTTAGTTCAGGGAACCAGGTCAGGGAACCAGGTTAACTGAACAGATTATTCAAGCTGCGGTTTTTATAAAGATTTTATAAAAAAGGATATTTTCTGAAAATTATGGTTTTAAGATATATTTAAGCAGCTAAAAGATAAGATGAGGTTTTGGATAGCTAAAACCGGGAAGTATCTTATCCTAAGATAATTCTATCTTATGATCGAATTATTTAGGATAAATGCTTATCCTAAAATTGTATGTATATCTTATACGCATGATTTAAGGATCATATGTATATCTTATACGTATGAGGGTTTAGCTGACTAACCTATAAATACATCTTGATCTGAATAATCAAAACATAGCTCTTACGCAATTTTCATAGAGTTTGATCTTTAAGAGCTAAAAGCACTAGTTCAATTATTGAGTGATACACAAGAGCATAATAGCGTTTAATGTTTTTCTCTATTCTGACTTTTGAGAGTTAATTTGTTAGAGAGATCTTGATCTTGTATTCAGTCTTTAACAAAGGGGTTGAAGACTTGGAGAGTGTTTGTGAGTTCAAACACGTTTAGGACTTACAAGTGTAGGTCTTTAGCACACTCGGAGTAGAGTGTGGGGTTGCTGGTCCCGGAGTAGGGAACAGCAGAGTGCTTTGTGTCTTTGTTTTTCGAAGAAGATTAATAAAGAACTTAGGATAGGAGGACGTAGGCCAGAGTTGGCTGAACCTCGTTAAATTGTTGTGTTCTTTATTGTTTTGTTTTATTCCGCTGCATAAGGGAACCAGCACAACTGGTTCCTTACACATAATCCGAAAAGAAGCAAAAATCGCCAACGATTACTTAACACTCAATTCACCCCCCCCCCCCTCTTGAGTGCCCATTGAACCTTCATATACGTACTAATCCATATGCGTTAACTAAATCAATTCAAAATAATATACATAATAAATTCATATATTACCATAATCCAATTCTTACTACTATGCACACTAATTGAAATACGTAATAAAACTAATTCATATACATTATCTAAATCAATTCAAATTATTATACAAAACATTCTATATTCTAACATAATCCAATTCCTATTAATATACAAACTAATTCAAATAACATACTAACTCAATTCCTAATAATTTGAATACTAACTTAATTAAATTCCAACTAATACACATACTACTTGAAATATATTCTCTAATACAACATACTAATTCATATTTCAAACCAAAAAATTTTCTGACATTCTAATTTGTACCCAGTGATGGTGTAATCTTTATCTTGGCAATTTTGAATTTTGTTTTTGTGTTCTTTTCTCATGAGCTTAAAATATATTTAGTAGCTTTTTTATATAATCTTGCATGTGCTTTTGGTTTCCATTCTCTATCACTATGCTTTAGTTCTCATGCTTGTAAATTAGTTATGCTAACAATAGGAGGTAGTATGAGAATACCAAGTAGAAGACTTTTCTTTTTAAAGGAATATCAATACCAACCAACATCAAATAAAAGTAGAATCAAACACACAAATAAATGAATTCCCATTCTGTAATTCGAATTGAAACTCAAATACCCATGTCAAGTACACTAACCTCGACATTAGTGGCGGATGAGGGGGAGGATGTGGTGGCATGGTGAATGAGGGGGAGGATCGAGTGGCGGGTGGAGCATGGTGAGGAAGAGAGGAGGACGTGCTGGCCTAGCCTAGGTTAGTGATGTCATAGGATTAGTGGTGTCGGGTGCGTATAGGATGCTTAGTGCAAAGCTAGGGATGTGCTAGGTTTTTGCTAGAGTTTGAAGTCGACTCGTGAATGAACATGAGTGATCTAATGATGATTTGCGTTTTTTTTATTTAGGTTAAGTAATATGCGGCTGGGGTGAGTAACTAACGCCGCATATTAATAAAGTTTGTATTAAAATGTGGCGAGAGCTAGGTGTTGACGCCGTATATTAACAGGATTCTAATTAATATGCGGCGGGTCTAGGTCAGTGACGCCGCATATTGCCTATACCTTTAATTAATTTGCGACATTTATATTATTACGCCGTAAATCTTTGATATTTTACTAGTGATGGTAGATTTGATACAAAGTCAAATTTAAACTCACGCAAGATAAGACTTGTACGTCACGGTCAATCAATCGGTTTGCAAGCAAAACTTTAAAACAAGAACTCGATTTTTAATTATCTTAAGATCAATTGGGCCACGTAACTTACTAATCTATGATGAAAATAAAGGAACCATATACCATTTAGAAGATCACCAAGTAATTGTTACCTTTGGGCGTCCCTAAGAGTATTGAGATATAGAAATCACCACTCAAAACTTTAAGACTCGAAGAACACCCTCTAAGTAGCTAAGTTTGGAGTAACAACGACATACTTGTTAAAAATCACAAAGCCCGTGAATAGCAATATGCAAGAAAGTTCTATTTATTCATAAAATTCTAATGGTGAATTCAGTGGCTTTAGCTCCCTATTTATATCTTTAGGTAGGTAGCAACATCATCATCCACTTAAGCATAATTAGAGTAAGACTAAGAATCAAGCTTTACCTAATCAAAGGAGAGTCCTAATAACACAAAAAAAAAGATACACACTAAAACATATGATAACCCTAACTAACATTTCTTGTTTTAAGGAGTATAACTAATCTTTATCTCCCTTAATTCAAGGAGTTTTACACGCCTAATCCGATTAAAAATCAGATTTTTTTGATCATAAAGAAAACCCAAATTAAACTAACTTCTTGGGCTCCTCTTTGCTTGCTTTGATCTCATTGCTAGCCATGAGGATTCAAGAAACACAACCCATATTGCTTTTAAGGTCTAATTGGTCATCAAATATGTCCTTGGCCCTTTAGAACCCTTTAGTCGTTAAGTGTCTGAGTTTGTGCTCCATTATCAACAAATTCGGCTTTTGAGGTCTCTAAGGCTCTTGATAACATCCTCTCCCTCTTGAGAAAAGTTTGTCCTTAAACTTGGGATCTCATATAAAGGATCCAAGTAGGGGATAAGGTTTAAAACATTGAAGATGGGTAAAACTCCATACTCTCTAGGTGACGGGGCTATTACTACCCTATCAAAAGTAACCTATCCACCTAAACTGATGTAATTCGGTTAATAAGGGTTGAAATCCCAAGTGACTATTGGGGTATAATGCTGACAACTATTCTAATCTTTATTAGGACTGTCACGAATTAAGGAGATTTATATTCTAAACTAAGAACTAAGCTAAACTGAACTAGGACACAAATTATAATTAAGAATAATATTAATATGAGATAAATATCTATGTCAATGAAACCCAACTAATATGACTTAGACATAGATTTCCATCTCACTCCCTCAAACTCAACACATAAAGTAATTCCTAAGACGAATGTGCCCAAAATAATACTAAGGATCTTTTTCGAGCATCAATAGCTTCCCTTTAAAGCAATCCTACCTACTCTTATAGAGTCATGCAATAGAAATACATTAAAAACGACATTCTAAAAGTCTTAATGGTCATCATGTCTACTTTTGTGATCATAAACCACACGTTAACCTATGATTCTAATTTAGATTATGAACTTACTCTCACCGTAAATTTAATGCATGCCATTATTAACTATACCTAGCTTTTTAATGATGTTAAAGCCAAATAATGATTAAAGGAATTTTTTTTATGAATTTGGATTTTGGTTTAGAGATTTATTTATACCTAACCCATATTACGGTTCATTAAGATCCTAGTTTAGGGAACTACTCACACATATTGATGTAAAAGCAAGAAAAGCAATAATAATAGACATGATGATAACTAAATTAACACTAAAAAAATTAAAGAGAATAATATACTAGAATTACTAAATATAAAATAAATCAAGATCTAGTTTTCACAAGACTAGATTATTGCAAATCCAATGCTTCAATGTAATACTAGAGAACAATATAAAGCTACAGAGAATTTAAGAGAAATCTAATGAGAATCTAATGAAAACCTAATGAAGTATTAATGTCTAGCCTCTAAAAACCCATCCTCCATAACCTATAAAAGAAATAGATATATACAAAGTTCTTGGGCTTTAAAATAATACGCATTAAAATACAGTCCAAAACAAAGGCACTCGATCAATTGTGTCTCCTTTCTTCGATTTCCAGCGCAGGTCAGAATTGGCTGAATGAGAGGAAACTCAATCGAGTGTCCTTCCTTTATTAATTATTTTGCTTGAAAACCACTTTCTACCTGTTTTGATGCTCACACTCGGTGGAATCCTCTGCATACTCGACTAAGTCCTCTTAATTTTGACTCCTATTATGCTCCTCTGCTTCATCCTTTCTTTGGTTCCTATAGCTTCATGCTCTTCATCTGGATTGTGCCTTATAGGATCCTTCCTTAAATCTTGAACTCGTCCCATGACACTAAGTCCTTAAGAATCCTAAAAAAAGGGTACAAACACTATAAAAACCTGTTAACGTATTATATGATAACAAAGGAACAAAATTCGATTAACACTGAAGTAAAATGCGAATAACTACATGCAAAAAGAATTAAAATACCTTACATTTATTAGTATAATTGGGAATTATCAAATTCCCCATGCTAAACGAATGCTTTTCCTTAAGCATTTAAGAGCAAAGATAGGATTAATGAGATAACACCCTCTTAGGAAACATAAGATGTCTCAAATTTATAAAACTCAAAGCCCAAACATGATTCCAAACAAATAAACACATATTAAATTTTATAAAATCCATGACCAGTTTGATATTCAAGAATAAAAACTATATACTCCTCCAAACTAGTCTCCATCATATGTCAAAGACTTCTCACTTTGGGGTGTACATAGGGAAATAAGCCACTCATGTCTATTCGGCTTAAAATTTTTCTCTCAACCTATTAATTACGTCAACTTTGTGAAATTGTTCTCTTTAGGTTTGCACTTTGTCTTTCTTTACTACTAATTATGGTGTCAACTCACTAAGGTCATGACTATTTAGATAGGCAGGCTTGGTTAGATATGTAGGGCAATGTTATTTAGGAAAATGGTGCTAAAAAACCTAAATAAAACTGCACTACTATATGATGTATGGGCTTAAAACCAACTTATAACCTCCCATACTAAAAACATGGCCTCTTTTCTTCACACTTAGATCAATACTTCATCTCAACTACATACCGAATATTAATACTCATTGCTCTATTTATAATGAGCGTAGTCCTTGAGGAAATCATTCTACTACTCTTTTTTATTATTCTTGTTATTTTCTTTTTTTCTTTTTCCATTTTTTCTATATATATTTTTCTCTCTCTTTTTTTTCTACTTCTACTTCTTCTTTAACTTTTAATTATACTCTTTTCTTTATTCTCAATATGTACTAGAGAATGGGATGGAAACCAAATCTTGTACAAGATATGATCAACTAAATACAAGATGTGTGGAGTGCTGCTGTAAGGGCTTTTTGGTAACTTTTAAGGGTCGAGAAGTCAACTAGATTTCAGGTGGAAAATTTGATGAGTGAATTTCCACTAGAGAGCCTAATATTTTACAACACAACCTTCCTTTTTCGGTGAAGAAAAGAGGAAGGGACTCTCCCTCACTAGTACCCTACTAAATTTGCACGTCAATAAGGAATGACTACACCACTAAGAGACATTGAAAAGGGTTCAAGAGGCGCCACCAATATTTTTGGGTAGTTTGTTCACCTTTTGGTTTGAATCCCAAATTAACTCATGTAAGTAGTCTTTGAACCATGAGAAGGTCTGAGAATGAGCAATTATTTCAATTCATGAATGTGTGCAAGCAATTGGCAAAGAGAGTAAGAACAAATAAGATTTATTTCTAGGCAAAACATGAAAAAACAAAGGGAAAGCACACTCTATTTTACTTGGTTGGAAATTTATGCATCATGCACATAAGTCTTAATTAGGTGGTCACTTTGTTAATTATCTATAAGATTAAGGGTCCTAATGGCCAGCTGTCTAAGTTTTTCTTATTAGGCGTGATTTTATATCAATAGGTCTTGATTAATACATAAGATAAAACTGGTCATGTAATTACAATACAACGCAAGGATTATGTATGAAATCACAACAAATAAAACAAGTAATAAGAGGCAAGGTTCAAGAGTCAATAGGTTAGATTAGTTAGAATGAAATATAAGTGTGGTGCATGATGAGTTGAAGATTTACTAGTCAAATAAAGAATAGGGCCTAAAGAAATCTATCTCTATAACATACTTTAACTTAGGGAAAATGTGTCTAGTTCATGAAGAATTATGTATTTTAATCTTAGAACATCATTAACATAAAGAGGCAAAAATAAGATCAAAATATTCTTTATGATTCTTGACAAGAAATGAGCCTTAAGGATAACTCCTAAATATTCAAGTTTGATACATACTTAGGGTTAGGACATGAAAGTGGGTCAAGGGACAAGTCTAGTAAGATTGGATATTTCCATATCTTTACAGCATAGACTAAAATGAAAGTAGAAGAGATATAAGTAACTTACAATAAGTAAAATACAAGGGAGAAGGGATTGCTTGAAAGATTTAGAGCAGATCAATCTATAAAGATGGTTCCTTAAAAGCAATGCTTAAAGTTAGGGTTTTAAGACTTAATAAAGTGAAGTAGGAGTTACACCTAGCTCTTCAAACCATAGGAAAAAGAGACATTGAAATAAAAGTTTACTTTGGATTTATGTTTAGGCCAAGGTAAGGGTCTAAGGCTCGGGTGTGTGTTTGAGACCTTTTAGGGGTTTGATTTTGAGGTGTTTTTTGGTTTACACATAATCAATCTCTACTAAAGCTAAGTCTACTTGTCAGGGTTGTTTTGTTAATGGACCGTTACATAGGGAGATGCAATTCCATGTTTACATAAGCCCCAACTTTGACTTAGTCTTGGGTAAAGATGACAGTCAAAGTACAACTCCAGACGAAGGAAGACTTGAGATGCTCTACAATCTCAAATTCCCCTTCTAACATCGGTACCTATAATAAAAATAATGTTTAGTTTGCAAATAACATGTTCATCATGTTGTCATTGAGCTAGTGCCGTTGAGGATGGGATCTCGCATCGATTATCTTGAATGCCTAAAGTCATAATCTTGATATGGTCTAGTAGGGAGACCGATGCTAACCAAGAGTCATTACTAGAATGATGTGGCTTATAGATTGGCGTGCCATGCTAGTAAGAAGCCATTATCGGAGTGGTGTGGCTTATTCATTGCCTAATGTGCCAACAAAGGGGTTTTGTCAAGGTAGCATGGCTTGGAGACATGGCCTGATATACTAGAGATAGGGAGCCACTATCAAACATTGCTTAGAAGTATGGCCTGCTATGCCAGAGACATTGCTTGCTCCGCTAGAGAGACATGGCTTGTTGTGCCAGAGAGACATGACGTCTATCCTAGAGATATGACCTTCTATGATAGAGAGACATGGCCTGCTGTACTATTGACATGGCCTGCTTAGAGCCACTGTCGGGATAATTGGACATAGTTTTTAGAAGGGACTAAGTATGTTGTTCCTCAAACCCATGCAATTTACTAAGGAGGCTTTAACACTTTGAGAGGGTGTCACCCTGCTCCAATGTAGAATTTACTATATACTGGTCCTTGAACTCAAGTTAATTAACATCTTTGAATGATTTAGCTCAATTTCTAGTTGATTCAGCTAAAAAGATCGTCAATTATGAGTGTTTAATACCTTTTTCCTTATTGGGGATAGATGAATTTTGTTAGGGAATTTCTCGATTTTTGCTTCTGTTGAGGAATCTCTCTTAAGGCCTTCAAATAATTTCGGGTATATACCCTTTTGTCTTTACTAAGGGTGCTTATTTGCTAGGGATATTAATATGCTAGGAATTTGTATTTGCTAAGGGAGAATTTTGCTTCCTGGGTAGCTTTATGGGGATAAATGATCTTAGCTGGTTCTATTGGGGATTAAAACCCTTAGGTGATCCACTAGGCATTTTGTTAGGCCCATGGTTGCCTTGATTTACTTAGCATATTATTGGGATGCCTCCCGAGCCTTGAGCCAATTTGTGTATTATAGGGACACCTCCCAAGCCTTAAGTTAATCCCTGTATTGTAGGGATGCCTCCTGGGTCTTTGACTACTCTACGTGTTATAGGGATGCCTCTTGAGCCAAAGTGTCAGATGTGATGAGTCATTGTGCTGCTATATAGGTGTTAAGGAGTTATGTTGGGTTAACCTAGCTTTTTAATTGACATTTGGAATGTAAATTTTGTGTTTTAAGGGCAAAATGGTCTTTTACCTATTAATTTGGAAGAGACAGGTATGAATGGTTAGCCCCTGGTTTTAATGTGTTTGTAGAACGGGTTTGAGTGGTAAGCCCTCGATTTTAAAATTTTTAGAGTCTACAAACTTTTGTTTGTTTGGATTAGTAATGAAGATTACCTTTTTGGTTATTTTGGAGGTACCACCTTGCTAGGGAGTGCATTTGCATTTAAAGTTTTCAGGTTTTATGTTTATTGAAGGTTTAGAGACAAGTATGGCTTTGAAAATCTAGAGTTTTCTTAGTGTATTTCTATGTGGCGTATGAGAGCCTTGAGCTTCCTTTGGATTTTTGGCTGTGCTGTGATAACTCTTCTAGAAGACGTTATAGGACCTAAAGAAAAGGCCCTAGAGGCCTTCAAAAAGGAGACCTTAGCCCCTATGTCATGCTTACTTGTTTGTGCTCTTTTGTTTACTAATCTTCAAGATGATGGCTTGACTGCTAATCAATGCTTTGATGAATAATTATCCTATAAGATCTAGATCTACACCAAAAGTACCTTTCTGAGGGTTGAGTACCATATTAAACTGTTTGAGTCATTTAAAAGGGAAATGAAGTGCCTTAGACAATCTTTGAATTTTATGATCATATCAACTATATGAGGCACCCATGTTATTGATGCCAAACTGCAAGACTGTGTAACAATACACTAATAAAATAATAATGAATTACGGCGTAATATTAAAAAAGCCACAAATTAATTACAGATGTATATAATATGCGGCGTTAGTGATTAAGACCCGCCGCATATTAAAGCATTCCATAATAAAATGTGGTGTATTATCTTAGCCCCGTTGCATATTAACGTAGCCCCTAATAAAATGCATTGTCATCTACCCACCCCCGCCGCATATTATCTTCCTTCATAAAAAAAACACGGCTTTCCTTTAACCTAACTTTAATACTCTAGCACTCATAGCCATTCTCGCATACTCTCGAATCCAGCCATTACCTTGCCACCATCCAAAGCTACGCCATCACCCAAAGCCATGCCACCACCTCCAGCAACACCACGCCATCACCACCAACACCTCATTCGTCGTGTCCTCCACTAATAGGTTTCATTTTTTTTTGTTGTTTATTCCATTTTGAAATATGGGTATTTGAATGAGTGATGTTTATTGTGATTATGTTAATTAGTGGAGTTGTTCGAATTAGGGTTTATTATCTTCTCATGTGTTTGAAACCTAGACATGGGTATTTATTCGAAACCTAAACATGGGGATTATCTTCATATTTGGCTAATGCTACTGTTTATTTGGAGTTTTCATAAATTAACAATTGATTCTCCTAACCTGTTCAATAATTTAGAAGAATTTAGCATAATTCCCCCCTTTTTCCACCTTGATTTTAAAGTATTGCCTATGTTATTGTTCACGCACGAGTTTAATACGAACTATATATTATTGCTATTGTAATAAAGTGTCCTAGGAAATTTCTTGGATAAATTAGTAAATTAAACCTAAAATTACTTTTGTTAAAGTAAACTAGCAAAGTAAAGCTAAGAAGATTTAGATAGATCATAGTAGTGGCATTTATTTGGGAATGTCATAGTATGGGAAGACTTAAATAACTGGGAATTTTCGATAGTGGAATCTATGTAAACATCAACGTAGTAATTGGCTTTTTTGGTGATTTTTTACTTAAGAAGATAGACAATGGGATTGATCTTGAGCCTAACAATGAGAGCGATTGAGAACTTGATTGGATGAGTTAAGCTTTGCTTATGTTGTTCATGAATGAATTAACCCTTAAAAATCAAATTTCATAGATTATATGGTATTAGAGATTTTTTTTTTTTTGGAGAAAATAAGTGGAAAAATCCCACGTAGGAATATTTAGGGGGCATAGATCTTGAAAAATATACATAATTTAGACATATTTTAAGCCCCATTCGGAGTCCCGTAGCCAATTTATGGCTTGTCAAAGCTTTTTTTTGAATTTCTCAAATAAGACGCCACTGAGGCCACTACGAGAAATAGGGTTGTGCAGTACCTCTAAAAATAAGGGGTTTCAAAAAGAAATTACGCAGTTCAGACTACTAGGCTAAGAGATATGCCTCTTCAAATTTTCCAAAAGCTCATAATGCACCCGAAATAATGAAGAATTAATTATTTTTTTTGTTTGGAGTGTAAAATCTCATAGATTGCAATTTTGCGTGCCAAAATGAGTGGTCATTATAGAATATTGGATTTATATGCTTCACAGTTGATCATTTCTTATTTTTTCTAATCTTTTAGGACTCATTATTTCTCACACATTATAACCCTATTAGGGTAAAGATGAAGTCTAGACATCATATTGCATACCTATGATTACATTATTGATATAAATGGTTGGTAATTGCATATAACGGGTTTTGGTAATATTATAATGATGGCATAGTAGGGACCAAAATATAGGTAAAAAAAAAAAAACCTAATAATATGTGGCGTTTCTATGATTAAACTGCCGCATTTTAATTGGTCCTACTGAATGATTTGCGACATTTAAACTACAACTCGCTGCATTTGAGTTCAAATGTTTGCCTGATCCAATATTAATGTGCGGCATATTTACCTAGGACCGCCGCATATTAGTTAATTTTTTGCGACATATTTTTTACGTCACAAATTATAAAATACTCATTTACCTCCATCGTATTTGTTGCTAGACTAATAGGCCGCATATAATACTAAAATCACCGCCGCAAATTAAATAATTTCTACTATTTTATAGGTGCCCCATTGTGTCATGAAGAAGGTTTTCTTCATATCCTCATCTACTATTATCTGGTTGTAGCTTTCATATGTGTTAATAAATGAGAGCAAGGTGGTTTACTTTGTCAACTAGCATGTCGATTTATGGTAGCATAAATCCTTCTTTTGGAGTAGCCCGATAAAATTCCAATAATCTATACCAGTTTGAACTCTACGGTCCATTTCTGAAATAGGTATAATATTTGTAACTCAATTATGGTATTTTAAAACTTTGATGAACCTAGCATCCAACAATAACTCTGTCTATCACTAGAATATCAATCTAGGACCAAGTAAAGACATTGATATATTCTCTAAGCAATTAAATCTACTATGCGCCTTTTTCTAGGGTTAGCGCTAGCTAGCCCGCTTTGCACATGCTTTTGCTCTTGTTCAGCACCTATTAATCTTTTCAGTTTCTTTGATTATAGGTGATTTATTTTTAACTTTTACATTTCTTTGATGAAATCAAAGTTATGTTGAAGGCAAAGAAATTGGTAGGGATTAAGGTGAAAGAAAAAAGAGTAAGTAGAAAAAGCAATGTTCATTTATTGATATCAGGGGTTGTTACATTAAGAGAGGATTTCTGTGATTCTCCATGTAACATAACCGATAAAAGCCTTAACTCAATGCATTCAGACTCGACTAACTTAGACTTAGACTCAGACTATGATACAAATAACTCGACTCATTCATCTTTAAGGTGATCTTTGATGACAATTTTCAGCTTTATGTCACTGGGAGTTATGATCTTCGGTGTCTTTTTTCATCCATGTACTATATTAGGAACTGGTACAATTAGTTATAATGTATAAATGTCATAACTTGGTAGAGTCATTTGGACTTGTTTTTCAGTTTCCTTAAGTCCAAAGAGTAAGGAGAAAGCCTTGCGGTTGATGCATTCAGGTGGCTTTGATGATTCTTCAGGTTTATCATCATTTCCATATGTACCATATTTTGAGACAGTATAATTATAATATTCAGTGAGGGATCCCCCTAGAGGTGATCAAGGAAGATGAGTAATTAGTAAGGTAATATAATTTTAAATGGACGGGTCATTGATAGAATCATTGTTGTTGTTGTTGTAGGTGTCATCTTCAGATGTTGGGGCCTTAAGAACATCGATTTCATCGTCATCAGATTTGGAAAGAGATTTAGTTTCATTCCCTATCTATTTCTCATTATATAGAGCTGTATGATTCTTTGCTAGATCATCTTCAATGTTGGTGCCGATGCTATAAGCACGCTCAAAGGATTCAATACCCATATACTTCAGATGGTACTTATACTCAGGTAGAAGACTTGAGATGAAGGTTCTCACAAGTTTTTTTTTTGGTTGGCCTTGAGATCATTTGAGAGGCTAATTCCCTCCAACGATAGCCCTTTACTGGTACCTTGGAGAAGAACCTTTAACTCTCGGCGAGTTGTTTGTAATTGCATATTGGGTCTATAACAATTTATGAAGGCATTGGTGATGTCCTCCCATATATGTCTCAGTTGCTTTGCCCTTCAAGGCAAAGAACAAATTTTGACACGTTAGTTCTAGGGACATAGGAAAGAATACTAGGAAAAATTCAGGATCTATCCTCTTGATGGCCATGGTGGTGGTGAATGTGCAAAGATGATATCTTGGTTCACCTGTTGACTTGAATTCTGGCATTTCATTAATAGACAAATTCTCCTAGAAGCTAATTTTCCCTTTAATTTTGTCATGGGTTATGTTAAAGTATTATTCGTTGTTGGTGAACTGATGGATCATACTTTCAATTGTCCCTGCAAGATTTTTCGGGGATTAAGAACTATTGATTTTCTCTAAACGGGCGTTGACACTCACTAAAGACTGAGCTAAGTCATTGAACGCAACTTAGAGCAAGGCCATTTGTTCTGTGGTTGGCATATTTTTAAGGTGATGATGTTTTCTTCCACTTCATAACTAGTATTCGTACCCAATTTGACAAACTCCTACAAAAGGACATGTGATAAGACATGAGTTGGTTAGGGTTAAGTATTTATTGGTCAATGTCGGATAGGATGGTATATTTACATGATGCAATTATAAATATGATGTTACTACATATTCATCCTAATGCAAGTAAATGCATGGCCTATTTTAGGGAGTCGGCCTCCAATATAAAATGATTCTAGATGCATGAGAGAGATTTGATATGCATGGACTAAATACCCAATACCTATGTCAAGGTAAAGGCTTTTGTGGTTCTTAGGGGTAATTTGGGAATTTCAGCTAGTGAGACAATTTTGGGTTTTTGCTAGTGAGGGATAGTTTCAGGATTCTACCCCATAAAAGGTTTCGCAGGAAAGGTCAGGTTTTCACCAATTAGATGGGACAATTTCGAATTTTATCTAAGGATTTCGCTCGAAAGGTTAAGGCTTTACCGATTGAAGGGGTAATTTTGGGATTTTGCCCCAATAGGGTTTCGGCGGGAAGATCAAGGTCTTATCAATGAGGCAGTTTAAGGGTAAATTTACGGTTTTACTAGTGAAGGGTAGTTTTGGGATTATACCTTATAAAATGTTTTAGTGGAAAAGTTGGGTTTTACCAATTGTATGGGGCAATTTCAAATTTTAAAAACAATAGGATTTCAGGGGGAAGGTTGAGGCCTTACCGATTGAAGGGGTAATTTTAGTATTTTACCCCAATAGGGTTCCAAAGGGAAGATCAAGGTCTTATCGATGGAGTGGTTTAGGGGTAAATTCGAGTTCTTACTATTGAGGGTAGTTTAAAGATTCTACCTCATAAAAGGTTTTGGTGATAAGGTCATTTTTTACTAATTGGATGGGGCTATTATGAATTTTCACCCCATTAAGATTTCTGTGGGAAGGTTGAGGCCTTACCGATCGAAGGGTTAATTTTGGGATTTTACCCAAATATGGATTCAATGGGAAGATCGAGGTCTTATAGTGCGATGGTATAAGGGTAAATTTGAGTTTACTAGGCGGCCACTAAGGGGTGAATTCGAGATTTTACTAAGATATGGAACATTTCGGAGGTAATTTTGGGATTTTAATGGGGTCATTTATGAATGTTGTTTAAGGGTTTTACTAGGACATGAGACATTTCAAAGGTAATTTCTCAATTTACTAGGGTTATTTTGAGAGGTAAATTTGGGGTTTTACCTTGGTCATGGGACATTTTAAATGTTATTTAAGGATTTTATTGGGGTCTTGAGGCATTTTGAAGGTAAGGTATGATTTTTATGGGAGGTAGGCTCATTTAAGAAGATACGTATTATTTAACCCTAAGATTTAATAGCTTTGAGTCATTTGATGGATGAGATTAGGTTGTCATTGTGTTTGTGCCAATTGGAGGGGAGATGTCGGGGTTTAAGTCCTTTTGTGAGATAAGGTTAAATTTTTATTGAGTTTGGGTCATTTTTGTAGTGTAAGGCTAGGAATTAGGGTGGCATGGTTGGAAATGACGCGGGCATGATGGGACATAATGAGACTAGCGATGAACATGGTGTGGTTTAAAAGCAATTTTGATATATGAAATGATGCGAATTAGCCTAGTTTGTGATGGTGACCAAGGATGCATGTAATTCATTTTTAGGTATTTAGGTTTCCCTATGGTTTCTACAAAGTTAGTATCCAATGATAGTGTAAACATCATAGGAATATCATGCAAATTCACATAGTCATGCTAACATGCTTAAATGAATACGACGTATGCAAGTCTCGACCTAGCCAAGGTTCTAAGTATTATGATGAACTAGGGTTGAATAACATGAGTCAAAGAGTCCATGGCTTTGAGAAAGATCCATTTACCAAGAGCTACTACTTTAAAGAGGTCAAGGAAAGAGGACAACTCCCTTAACACAACACTATGAGCGTGTTCTAAGTGTTAGGGTTTAGTTAGCTTCAAAAAAGCCAAAGGTTGGGCCATGAGCCTTAATCGGCTATTGGCTAGCCTTCCACTCCCAATTTATCTCGTATATAGAATACATTTGTATGAGATGAAATCCTAGGGTGTAACTTCCACACGTGGAGAGTTACATGCATTAATGCAATTGTGCTTAACACAATCTAAAGCCAATTACAAGCACATAAACCAAAATTTTTCGTTTGCTCATTCACATGCATATCGTAGCCAAGTAATATTTAGGCTTACATCTCCTTAGTTGAGTCACCTACTCTGTAAGGGCCTTTGGTAAATGCTAAGGGTCAGGAATCCAACTAGGTTTCGAGTGGAAGATTCAATGAGTGAATCACTACTAGAGAGTCCGATTCTTCACAACCCAACCTTCCCATTTCGGTGAAGAAAAGAAGAAGGGACTCTCCCCCTCCAGGTCCTACTATATTACGCATTAGTAACGATTGGCTACGAGGCTTTGTGACATTGAAATGGGTCATGGAGTCGCCACTAAACATTTACATGATGTTTGGAAACCCTTAGGTTTAAATCCCAAAATTGACTCACGTTAGTGGTCTATAAACAATGAGAAGGTTTGGGAATGAGCAACCTATTTCAATTTAAGAGTGTGTGCAAACAATTGATATAAAGATGATGAATAAATCAGTTTTAGTCCTAGAAAAACATACAAATACAAATGAAAAGCACACTCTACTTTAGTTTATTAGGAAGTTAAGTAATATGCACACAAGTGTAAATTAGGTGATCACTTTATTAATTTTCCATAAGGTTAAGGTTTCCTAAGGCTAGTAGTCCAAATTTATCTTATTAGGCATGATTGTATTACAATAGGTCTTGTGGATTATGAAATAAAGTGCATAATTGTAAGAAATTAATAGAATAAATGTTAGTAATGTATAAGATAAGATTTATGCATGATTTTGATGACTTAAAGATTTAATGATCGAATCAAGATTTAGGCCTAAAGAGACCCTTCTCTATTACATCCTTTAACTAAGCAAAAAGGTCTAGTTCATAAAGACTTATGTGTTTTAGTCTTACAACATTATTGATATAAAGAGGCAAAAACCAGATCAATATGCTTTATGATGCTTGAACAATAAAAAAAAACCTCAAGGATAACTCCAAAATATACATTCAAGTGTGATGTACATCTAATCTTTGCTCATAAAACATGTCAAAGATTGATTGAGTCCAAAGAGAATTGAGTCCAACTTTCTTCATCATATACTAAACGAAAAAAGAAACTTGCATTAATGTAAGTAGACTACAATAAATAAACTAAGAGGGAAAGGGGTTGCTTGAGACCAGTCTATGGAAAGTGAAGACTCTACCTTGATTACTAACGTTTTTATGTCTAATGATGGAAGCCAAAATGAAAAATCAAAAAGAGTTGAAAACATGATGGAAACCAAAATGCATAGAAATGACAATGTGATGGAGGTAATGGAATCTAAAATGCAAAGCTTTATACATTCTGTCAAAGGATGAGAATAAAACATTTGAGCCACGTCCTCAAAGAAATTAGCAAAGTTCAAAGCCCTTTGTCAAAGGATAAGAATATTCTAATTGCCTAAATCTTGTGTTTTTATCCTTTCCTTATGTTGCTTATTTTATTCTCTAACCTAACTTATTTAAATATGATTTTATAGAATATCTCTTGATTTTAGCAAAAAAATGATGCTCATATATATGAAAGATTCTTCAAGTTAATTTTGGTAGTTACCAAAATTCAAGCATCATTGTTATGGAAAAAGAAATCTATTTGATAATTCAAGGTGCAACAAATAAAGTGGAAAGATTCTTGCTATAAAATATTCAAATGATATCAATCTTTAACATCCAAAATCAACGATTCTCTATAGCCATATTGATGGAAATCTTGCTGAAAGTATTGAAGGAAAATAAGATTTTCAGCAACCTATTTTGAGCCTTCTTTCAACGGCTTTAAAATCAAGTTGAGTATATATTCCCATGCTTTGAAGTTAAAGAAGAACGTGAGATAAAAAGTGAGACAAGAATAAAAGCTTTAATCGAGAATATCACTCACAAGCTACAGCAACAAAGCTTCGTTATTTTCACTCTAGTTTCACAAACCTTATCTTGTATTTAGATTGAGAGAAAATCAAAGTATAAACTCCTGAGTGTTTAAAAGAATATTTTAAGGTGTTATACTAAGAGTATATCCATAATACTCAAACGTATAAAAAAAAAGAGATTTTTATTACTAGGATCTGAGATACTAAAGTGTAGCTGGGGTGCTATGGAGAAGAAGATGGGGATTAAGATCTTCTAGGGTTCTTTAGGTATCTAAGGGAAGTAATAAAAGAGCGAGTTAAATCCTAAGGGTTAGACAACCCTAGGCGGTGAGTAGGCAAATTAGTTGTCGAACTTCGTATCAAATTACGGTGTTTTATCTCATTTTATCTCCGTCTTCATTGCATACATTTTATATTTTTTCGTTCATTGATCAAAGTATCGAACAGTCAAATCCTAAGCAAAAGCCTTTGAAACCAATTTCAAGGCATCAACTTCTAGATTCAATGATAAATCTTAATGCTTATATTCCGTCTTTGAAAGTCAGTTTAAGACCTTGAGATTCTAAATGTGAAAATCGGGCATACTTTATTCACCCCCCTTTAGAGTATAATTGATCTATTCCATCTCCCTATTGATTCTTCAATTGGTATCAGAGCTAGATTCAAAAAGAAAAGATTTATTCATCTGTGAGGAAAAATGAATCAATAGGTGATGGTGTTTTTTCTTAAGGAAGGTCTATAAATCGCCCTCTGATAACCGTTCTTTTAGGTCGTTTAACTAAAAGAATAGTTATGCAAACTAAATTTATAAATACCCTAATACTACTACAACTAGTGTAGTGATAAGTCGGGGATCGAACCACAAGGACAAGGGGCGATAGCTTTTAGACTTGGCGCAAAGGGGTTATATGGGGGTTTGACAGAATTATACTAATAGCAGAAAAGTAAAGCAAGAACTAAAACAATAATATGCTATGGAAGGAAAAACGGGGACAGATCAGTTCTACCCTAGGAAGGACAATCGAACTATCCATACGCTAAATTAGGAGAAATCAGTCAACAATGAATCATGACACGTAAGATGACGAGAGGAAGTTTGTAACCCTATAAATCACACGAACGACCTATAATCGCCCTATGTCTCCAAAGGAGTGGCAGGACAAGATTCGCATCGAATATCAGTCAATCAATTATTAACAATCTCAAATCCTAACTCTACGCATGAAGAACAAGAGAACGAAAACTAAGAACTATAAATAAACCGAAAACTACTCTATCAAAACTGTAAATGAAACAACGATAATATCTAGAGGAATGAAATTAAGAAAAACAATATTTGAAAGCATTAAAAGAACTAAAACAGAAAAGAAACAATACCTTGCATAAATGAAACTGCTTGAAAGAAAGAGAAACCGAATCCGAAATACAAAGCTTGAAAACGAGAACAACGAAAGCTATAAATCTAAACTAATGCATGAAAGAAATGAAAAGCTTTAAAGTGATGTTCTAGGTTAAGGCACAAAAGCTCTCAAAGTAGGCATAAGGTTATGTACAGAGAAAGAGGGTATTTATACCCTAGGGACAAAAGGAGTAAAACCCTAGGAAAAACCCTCGAGCGCCGACTAAAGAAAGAACCAAAATCTGCGGGAAAGAAGGCCATTCGGCCGAAGGAAGGGAAGATTCGGCCGAATGAGTGGCCATTCGGCCGAATGGGTATGCCATTCGCCTATATCAGAATCTTGGCGTTTTTGCACCCTGTCTACCATTCGGCCGAATGAGTGGAACCATTCGGCCGAATGGGTCTTGATTCGGCCGAATGAGTGTTCATTCGGCTATTCCCGAGAGCTTGATTTATGTGCTTGAATCCCTGTCCACCATTCGACCGAATGGATGTCAGATTCGGTCGAATCTGAACCTAAACCTTGCTGAACAGTTCCTTTGAAGTGTCTAGTGGCTTCTAGAGTTTGTGGGATCTTCGAGCGTGACTTAGAACGCATGCCCAAGCTATGATACGCGCATCCAAACTCTTGATAGAAGTGTCAAAGCTTCGAACACGTCTCATTTTACCTCGAAATCATCGAGATCACCTGAAATGACTTAAAAGCATCTCGAGGACAAGATCAAGGTAAAATTGAATGTAATGTGCATAAAATGAATATAAAAGCACGAGACTCGACACTAAAATGAGGTGTAAACATGCTCTAAAATGAGCACATCACCCTCCTCTATTTTGTGGTACCAACTTTGCCTATTGGCATTCATTGATGCAAATGTTTGTAATTGATCAAGATTTGGAACTCTGGGGTATTATCAAGAAAGGTCCTAAGGTGCCAATGAAGACTAATGAAAGTGGCACAATGGTTCCTAAAGAAGATGATGATTTTACTCAATCAGATTTGGTGCTAAAAACTATCGAGCCATGAACCTTCTTTACTGTGGTTTAGATGCAAACAAATTCAATAGAGTTTCTTCTTGTAAAAGTGCAAGAGATATGGGATAAATTGGTGGTCATATATAAATGAACGAGTCAAGTCAAAGAGAGCAAGATAAGCATCTTCCTTCGACAATATGAGTTGTTCAAAATGACGCCTAATGACACCGTGAAAGAGATGTTCACAAGATTTACCTAAATAGTGAACAACCTGGATTCACTTGGTAAGGTATTCACAAATGAAGAAAAGGTGAGAAAGATTCTACGGTGTCTTCCAAAATCAAAGAGGGGTCCAAAGGTAATAGCGATAGAAGAAGCTCAAAATTTGAGAACCTTGCCTTTGGATGATCTTCTTGGAAAATTGATCACACATGAGATGTCTCTTAGGCTCTGTTTAGTAGGGTGTAAAACGTTTTCCTTGAAAACTTGTTTTCTCTATTTTACGTTGTTTGTTTTGGAGTAAAATATAAGATGTAAAACTTGGAATGTAAATTCATTTTACACCCTATTAAAAACAATTTCCCCCAAAATTGGGAGGAAAATAATTTTACATCCTTTCACTCCAAAAAAATTACCAACTAACAAATAATTAACGCATTACCAACTCACGCATAGAGGTGGGAACAGGTCGTGCCATGCCCGCCATGGATCGTGCCAACTCTTACTTGGCTTCTTGTCGTGTCGTGCCATGTTGTGCCTAATTATGGTCGTGTCGTCCTACCTTTCCCTAAAACTCAGTCCATGTCCTAGCACAACCTCCATGCTTAGCGTGGCATGTTGTGTCGTGCCTTGTGTTAGCCTAATTTTTTTAACCAAAAAATATATAATATAATTGAAAAAAAATATTTTAGATAGTTTAAATTATATTATAAGAATATAATAATATTAAAAATAATAGTAATATTAATTGTTGTAGTAATAATAATATTATTACCAATAATAGTATTAAAAAATACTAAATAATAGCATGCTTTGGGCCGTGCCTTGTGCCAAATTGGCATGCCGCTCGCGTGCTTGTGCCTAATTTTTTTTCGTCTGCGGCTTGGTCTGCGGCCTACTCTATGGATAGCGTACTGATGTGCTCGTTTTATAGCACGTTTACAACCCCATTTTAGTGTCGAGTCTCATGCTTTTATATTGGTTTTATCCACATTACATTCAATTTTACCTTGATCTTGTCCTTGAGATGTTTTTAGGTCATTTCACGTGAATTCGATGATTTTGAGGTAAAATGAGACGTGTTCGAGGCTTTGACACTTTTATCAAGAGTTTGGATGCGCGTATCATAGCTTGGGCATGCGTTCTAAGTCACTCTCGAAGATCCCATAAACTCTAGAAGCCATTAGACACTTCAAACGAGCTGTTCAGCAAGGTTCAGGTTCAGATTCGACCGAATCTGACATCCATTCGGTCGAATGGAAGACAGGGATTCAAGCACATAAATCAAGCTCTCGAGAATAGCCGAATGAACACTCATACGGCCGAATCAAGGCCCGTTCGGCCGAATGGAAGCCCTCCTTCGGTCGAATGGTGGACAGGGTGAGAAAAGTCGAGGTTTCTGATATGGCCGAATACACCACTCATTCGACCGAATACACCACTCATTCGGCTGAATCTACACTACATTCGACCAAATGGGGACTGTTTCCGAAGATCTTGGTTCTTTCTTAGGCTGGTGCTCGAGGGTTTTTTCTAGGGTTTTACCCCTTATGTCCCTAGGGTATAAATACCCTTTTGCTCTGTAAATAACCCTCATGCCTACTTTGATAGATTTTGTGCCTCAACCTAGAACATCATCTTTAACTCTCTTCATTTCATTTAAGCACTAGTTTAGATTTACAGCTTTCGTTATTCTCGTTTTCGAGCTTTGTATTTCTGATTCGGATTCTCTTTCGTTCACGCAATTTCATTTATGCAAGGTATCATTTCTTTTCTGTTTTATTTCATTTAATGTTTTCAAGTATTGTTTTTCTGAATTTCATTCCTCTTGCTATATCGTTGCTTCTTTTACGGTTTTGATAGAGTACTTGTCGATTTTGTTATAGGTCTTTGTTTTTCGTTCTCTTGTTCATTACATTCAATTAGTTCGTGCTTTCAATCATGTTCTTTTTCGTAGTTTATGCCTTAGTCTTTATTACTATGTGTGAGTAGTTTTCTTAGGGGTTTGATTGGTGAAACCCTAGGTTGGCTCATTCTTCATGCATAGAGTTAGGATTTGAGATTGTTGATGATTGATTGATTGATATTCGATGCAAATCTTGTCCTGCCACTCCTTTGGAGACATAGGGCGATTATAGGTTGTTCGTGTGATTTGTAGGGTCACAAACTTCCTCTCGTCATCTTGAGTGTCATGATTTAGTGTTGACTGATTTCTCCTAATTTAGCTTATTGATAGTTTGATTGTCCTTCCTAGGGTTGAACTGATTTGTCCCCGTTTTCCTTTCATAGCATATCATCGTTTTAATTCTTGCTTTATTTTCTGTCATTAGCTTCATTTAATCAAATCTCCTAATAACCCCTTTACATCAAGTCTAAAGCTTATCACCCCTTGTCCTTGTGGTTCGATCCTCGACTTACCACTACACTAGTTGTAGTAGTATTAGGGTGTTTATAAATATTGTTTGCATAACTATTCTTTTAGGGACCTAAAAGAACGGTTATCACGTACCATGACCGTACTTGTGTCTATGGGTGTTCATAACCGGGTACTCAGGTTTTCGGCTACCCGGTAGATTGGGTACTCGCTTTTTCCATTAGTTTGAAAATCGGCCAATGACCCGACCCGGTTAAAGCTGGTACCCACTTAAAGGGTACACGCTTAAACCAAGTTGAGTCACTGGGTACCCTGCTTATTTCCTAAACTCTTTTCATTCTCACTAAGGTACCTACTTAAACCTGGTCGAGTCACAGAGTACCTGCTTAAACAGTGTACTCACCTAGCGGGTACTAACTTAAATCGGGTCCAGTCATAAGGTACCCGACTAAAACCCTACTAAAACAGCAAAACCAGATTTAAAAAAATTATTTCGGGTATTCGGTTACCCGATTACATTTTTAATCCGGCCCATGACCCAACCTGAGTACCCGATTTTCAAAATAAATTATTAAAAAATAGCATAACCTTGGTAAATTTGACGCACATAATGATGAAGTAATTCTGTTAGGTTATTCTTTAAATTCTAAAGCTTATATAGTTTTCAATAAGCATACTAAAGTTGTTGAAGAAAGTATACATGTGATCTTTGATAAAACCAGGAACGGTATCTTGAGTAATGGATTTACAGGTTTAAACTTGAATTAGCATGAAGGTTATTCATCTGAGATAGAAGGAGAAGAAAGTTCATCAGATGATGAAGTGAAGAAATATGCCCAGAATATGCAAGAGCCAAATTTAGACGCAGATGAATTAGATCAAGTTCTTGACCAGCAGCCTCAAGATCTTGAAACGCCATCTCAAAGCCTTGAACAAACAAACAATATTATTTCAAATCCAAAAGTTGGTATACAAACATGCTCTAATGTTAAAAATTTGTGTGCATTTCTCGCTTTTGTTTCTCTTGTAGAATCTAAGAATATCAATGAAGCACATCAAGAGCCCGATTGGATTTTAGCTATGCAAAGTGAGCTAAATGAATTCAAAAGAAAAAAAGTGTGGACACTCACACCAAGACCAAAGGATCATTCAGCCATTGAAACAAGGTGGGTGTTCAGAAATAAGCTTGATGAGAATGGAAAGATAGTGAGGAACCAAGCAAGATCAGTATCCCAAGGTTATAATCAAGAAGAAGGGATCGATTATGAAGAGACATTCGCTCCCGTGGCTAGAATGGAAGCTATTTCAAATGGATGTCAAATGTGCATTCTTGAACGGTTATTTATAAGAAGAAGTATATATTGCTCAACCCCTCGGTTTTGAAAATGAGAAATTTCCAAATCATGTTTTTAAACATGACAAAGCACTCTATGGTTTGAAACAAGCTCTAAGGGCTTGGTATGAGAGTCTTTCAAAATATCTTTTAGAAAATGATTTCAAAAGAGGGTTGATTGACAAAACTCTTTTTGTGAAAACCAAAGGTAAAGATGTATTAATAGTTCAAGTTTATGTTGATGATATTCTTGTCGGTTCTATTAACTATTCCCTTTGTAAGGAATTTTCTGAGATTATGTGTAGGGAATTTGAGATGAGATTAATGGGTGAGTTTAATTTCTTCCTTGGATTGCAAGTTAAACAAGAGAAAGGAGGTATATTTATAAATCAAAGGAAATACACAAGAGATCTCATTAAGAAGTACAATATGACTCAATCTAAAGAGGTTAAGACTCCTATGAGTTTGGCATTACTGTTAGATCAAGATGAAAATGGTAAGTCGGTAAATCAAAAGGAATATCGAGTTAAGAGAATTCTACGCTATCTCAATGGGACAAAGGATTTCGGTCTTTGGTACCCTCATAATAGTAACTTTGAACTTGTTGGATATTCAGTTGCTGATTTTGCAGGTTATAAAGTGGATAGAAAAAGTGCTTTGGGTTGTTGTCAATTCTTGGGATCATCTATAATTAGTTGGCATTCAAAGAAACAAAATTTGGTGGCACTCTCTACTGCCGAAGCCGAATACATTGCAGCCAGTGCTTATTGTTCACAAATTTTGTGGATATCACAACAATTAAGAGACCTAAAGTTAGACTTCAAAGGCATACCTATCAAGTGTGACAACACGAGTGCTATATCCATAACGAAGAATCCAGTTCAGCACTTCATACATGATCATGTGGAGAAAGGAGACGTGTCAATATCTTTTATTTCTAGTGATTTACAACTCGCTGACATCTTCACCAAGCCTTTGAGCTAAGAATGATTTAATTGTATTCGTCTTGAGGTTGGAATGTTAAATGGGGAAGCATCCTAGTAGGGGGAGCTATTTAAGTAAGTTGTATATGTTTATTTTTGCATGTATATGTCAAAGTCTTTATATTCTTATCATTGCCTTGATGTACTATCTTTATTTAATATTTATATTGGATCAAAATGTTTGGTACTTATCCTATAGATAATTATCAAATATTTAAATGATTTTTGAAATGTTTTAGATACATAATTTGTGGATGGATTTTGTTTTTGTTTTTTTATCGTTTTTTAAAATCCCAATCCATTCCTCTTAAAAGTCTCATGGCCTTGAAGCGGTTTTCAAAGTTTTCCTCGTCTTTTATTTTTAGCTTTCAAAGCTTTTATTTTTGACCTTTTTCAAAGCAACATCTTTTTGTTTTTATGTCTTTAAAGGTTTTAATATTTTACATCTTTTTGTTATTTTGAAAAAGTTTTCTTGTGATCCAACATTTCTATTTTCCCACCTTGTCGGAAGACAAAAAGGGGTAGAGTATTTATGTATTATTTATTTCAAGGGGAGAATATTTTTGTTTATGCATTTTATTCTTTGACGTTTTTATATAATGTTTTGTATTCCATCAAGGGGGAGAATATTTTTGTTTATGCATTTTATTCTTTGACGTTTTTATATAATGTTTTGTATTCCATCAAGGGGGAGATTGAAGACTCCACCTTGATTACTAACGTTTTTATGTCTAATGATGGAAGCCAAAATGCAAATTCAAATATAATTTAAAACATGATGGAAACCAAAATACATGGAGTTGACAATGTGATGGAAGTAATGGAATCTAAAATGCAAAGCTTTACACATTCTGTAAAAGGATGAGAATAAAACATTTGAGCCACGTCCTCAAAAGCTTGAGTCACGTCCTCTAATATGTCAGCAAAGTTCAAAGCACTTTGTCTAAGGATAAGAATATTCTATTTGCCTAAATCTTGTGTTTTTATCCTTTTCTTATGTTTCTTATTTTATTCTCTAACCTAACTTATTTAAACATGGTTTTACAGAATATCTCTTGATTTATGCAAATAAATGATGCTCATATTTGCTGAAGATTCTTTAAGTTAATTTTGGTAGTTACCAAAATTCAAACATCAATGTTATGGAAAAAAATATGTTTGAAGCTTCAAGGTGCAGCAAATAAAGTGGAAATATTCTTGCTGTAAAATATTCAAATGATATCAATGTTCAACAGCCAAAATCAACGATTCTCTACAGCCGTATTGGAGGAAATCTTACTGAAAGTATTGAAGGAAAATAAGATTTTCAGCAACCTATTTTGAGCCTTCTTTCAATGTCTTTTAAATCAAGTTCAGTATATATTACCAAGCTTTGATGTTGAAGAAGAATATGAAACAAAAAGTGAGACAAGAACAGAAGCTTTAATCGAGAATATCACTCACAAGCTACAACAAAAAAGCTTCATTATTTTCTCTCTAGTTTCACAAACCTTATCTTGTATTTTGGGACAGTGTTATACTATGAGTATACCCATAATACTCAAACGTATAAAAAAAGAGAGCGAGCTTTTTATTACTAGGATCTTAGATGCTAAAGTGTAGCTGGGGGAGCTATGGAGTAGAAAATGGGGATTAAGATCTTCTAGGGCGCTTTAGGTCTCCAAGGGAAGTAATAAAAGAGTGAGTTAAATCCTATGGGTTGGACAACCCTAGGCAGAGACGTAGGCAAATTAGTTTCGAACTTCGTATCAATCTACCGTGTTTTGTCTCATTTTATCTCTGTCTTCATTGCTCACATTTTATGTTTGTTTCATTCATTAATCAAAGCAGTGAACAGTATAAGCCTAACCAAAAGCCTTTGAAACCAATTTCAAGGCATCGACATCCAGATTCAAAGATAAGTCTCAACACTTATATTACACCTTTGAAAGTCAATTTAAGACCTTGATTATGACTGTGAAAATCGAACATACTTTATTCACCCCCCCTCTAGAGTATAATTAATATATTCCATCTCCCTATTAATTCTTCAGAGAGGATTCCTTGAATGAGGTTCTAAAGTTTAGGGTTTAAAGGCTTTACCAAGTTAAGTAGGAGTTGCTTCTAGCTCTTTACGTTATAGGCAAAAGAGACATAACTATAAAGATGATAGAATTGATTATAGGAGATCATCAAGGGTGACTACTCTTTAGTTGATCAAGTCTCATTAAAATATGTATAAAGATTAAAATAGATGTTCATGTGGAAAGGGTTTGGATCACCCACAATCATTACAACATTAGCCAATCCAAGACCCTAGATGGATGTAGAACCACCCATATCAATGACAAGCAAGTGAAGGGAGTAGAAGTAGATGAAGCATATAAAAGAATTGAAGTAGAGAAGTGGTCCTTGGTGTTTACCATTGAGGGGAGTCCTTTTATTTGAGTATGTGTTGAAAGGGTAAGATTTCCTTGTTTAATTGAGGCTAAATGTGCTTTTGTATGATACTAGGTAAGTACGAAGGATGTTGGAGAGTGTATTTTCAGAGAGTGACGACCCTTGAAAATGTGAGAAAAGCAGACCTTTTGCTCATCAAATAAGGGGGTATTTTTGGGCAAGTAAGAGTCCGTTTATGATGAGTGACATTTATATCACTTATTTGTGCCTTCCTAGCAGAGTTTTCAAACTCTTTTGTATCAAGTTCATCTAGTTTTGTGCCATTTTACAACACTTTGATAACCGGTATTTTAGGTCGTTAACTAAAAGACAGGTTATGCAAATAATATTTATTCCAACCTACAAACTATACAAGTATAGTGGAGTAGGGGGTCGAACCACGAAGACAAGGTATATCAAGACTTCAACTTTTAACACAACCGGACTAGTTGGAGTTGGAAATTCAATTAAAACTAATAAGCAGAAAATAGATGACAATAAATCACGAAGTAAAGCAAGTAGAGAAAAACGGGGACAAGATTGGATTCACCCTAGGAATGAAGCTTTCAAAACCGAACATGATAGATTACAGAAAATCTGTTAATAACTAGCATGGACATCCAAGAATACGAGAGGAAGTTTGTGACCCTATAAATCACACGAACGACCTATAATCGCCCTATGTCTCCAAAGGAGTGGCAGGACAAGATTCGCATCGGAATCCGAAACTACTTATTAACATCGTTTCTACAATCTTAAGCTACGTGCGGTTCTGGGCTATACCCTCCATAGTCAACTACAACTACGTGCTCGGAGTGCGAACCACCACAATAAGATGTATCATGGTTGGTACCCCCACATATGGCACATGCAAAGTGCTTTTCACGCACTTGGGGTTGTTCGAACTACCGGCTAGGCTTAGCTTGGACAACTTTTTATCAATAACGGCTTCTATTTTGGCGCTAATGTTGTCTAAGTTAGTTGTGTCTATCATCCCTCTAGGTAATCCCTGACTCCTAGTTCCTCCCCAGGCACTATTTTTAGCAACTTCCTTTATTTTGGCCTTTACCTGGGTGCAAGGAATTTTGGAACGCTGACCACCTACAGATGAGTCTAGGAGTGCTTTGGTGGAGTCATTAAGACCATCGTAAAAGAATGTGTTGAGATGGTTTTCCCCGTACTCATGGTGGGGGCATGCTCTAATCATTCTCTTAAACCTACTCCAAGTGGCACTAAGGTTCTCATCATCCTCTTGGGTGAATGATGCAATTTTCTTACGCCAATCCTGCGTTCGAACCGTAGGATAGAACCTTTCTAGAAATGTGGTTTTTAGTTGAGCCCAATTAATAATTGAATTGGGTTCTAAGCATTTATACCAATCCTTGGCATCTCCTGCTAGACTCAGATGGAATAGGTGCATTCGCACATAATCAGGGCTATTAGGAAAAGGAGGGATAAGTCCACAAACATCTGAGAATGCCTCTAGGTGTTGAAGAGGACATTCATTTCTTAAGCCACTGAATGGTGTTTCCTTAACCATTCTTGTGAGCTGAGGGTGAATTTTGTAAGGTGTACTAGCAACAGGAAGTACTACACCCCCTTGGAACTCTTGTGAGCCAGGAGTTCCAAATTGACCAAACAATTGGTGTTCGTCGGCCATAATGGAAATGGGTGGGTTTTGGACAGATTGTGAGGTATACTTTGAAGGGCGTTGTCTACTAAAACGTTGGATTTCAGGATTTAAGGGTGTAATTGGCTGGTTTGACCTACGCGTGCTATGGGGCATGCAAACACCTAAGTCAAAGACAACCACACACAAAAAGAAAAACAAAAAAAAAAACAGAAAGGAAATGAAATACAGTTATGCTAAAACAAGTTAAGTCTAAATATTATGCCTTGTCCCCGGCAACGGCGCCATTTTGATAACCGGTATTTTAGGTCATTAACTAAAAGACAGGTTATGCAAACAATATTTATTCCAACCTACAAACTATACAAGTATAGTGGAGTAGGGGGGTCGAACCACGAAGACAAGGTATATCAAGACTTCAACTTTTAACACAACCGGACTAGTTGGAGTTGGAAATTCAATTAAAACTAATAAGCAGAAAATAGATGACAATAAATCACGAAGTAAAGCAAGTAGAGAAAAACGGGGACAAGATTAGATTCACCCTAGGAATGAAGCTTTCAAAACCGAACATGATAGATTACAGAAAATCTGTTAATAACTAGCATGGACATCCAAGAATACGAGAGGAAGTTTGTGACTCTATAAATCACACGAACGACCTATAATCGCCCTATGTCTCCAAAGGAGTGGCAGGACAAGATTCGCATCGGAATCCGAAACTAATTATTAACATCGTTTCTACAATCTTAAGCAATAAAGAACATAGCTTTCCTAGGGTTTCACCAATCAACACCCCTAAAGGAATTACTCACTCATATTCATGCTTAAAGACATAAAGATATTAAAAGAAACGAACATGGGAGGAATTTACGAGAATGAAAACAAAATCGGAAATTATAATAATAAACGATAAACTTAGAACTAAGCATGCAATGAAATAAAGCAACGAATTAAGATTAAAGGAAGGAATTAAACTTACAAAAGCTTCAATTTGATATCCACGAAAAGAAATCGAACTACAAAGCGTTGAAGAAAAACTGAAAACCGAAAGCTAAAACTAAAAGAATTTGGAGGCTAAGAAATCTAAAAGTGCATAAAAGTATAAAACCTAGCTCCCCCATCCTCTCATCAGAGGAAGGGGTATTTATAACAAAATAAGAAGAACCTACGAAAACCCTAAAATGCATAGGAGCCGGCCCTAAAAAGAAGTAGTTGATCCAGAGGAAAACACTATCATTCGCCCGAATATAGGTATCATTTGGCCGAATGTGATCCATTCGCCCGAATGGTCTTCCATTCACCCATTTCAGAGGCTTCGAGGAATCGATCCCTGTCAAGCATTCGCCCGAATATATAGGTTGATTCGGCCGAATGGAAGCTCATTCGCCCGAATGAGTTCCATTCGGCCTTTCCAGTGGCAAGGCTCAAGATCTCTGAAGACAGTCATCCATTCGACCGAATGAGTCTCGGATTTGGTCGAATCTGCAACCATTCAGTCGAATGTCTCTCAGATTCGGTCGAATCTGAGACCATTCTTTCCTCTTTTCACTTCCCTCTTTTCTGAACTCCGTAAAATCTTCATGAGTGACTTCAAACACTTGCCCAAGCTAAGATACGTGTGTCAAAGGCTCGAATGTATCGCCTTTCACCTTGAAATCATCAAAAGTGCCTGAAATGAACTTAAGACAACTCGAAAACAAGATCAAGGTCAAAACAAGCATAATATACATAAAACCAATACAAAACTACGAGACTTGACACTAAAATGAGGTAATAAATGTGCTCTAAAACGACCACATCACACTTTAAGCATGATCTAGACTTAGGAGCATTTGTTGTATTTTAGTCCCGTTTCCCTTTATTTCCCGTGTCTTTTCAAATTTTATGAGTGTTTTTGTTAGCTTGACGCAGGTATCTAGTTGGAATGAGGATGAGAACTGAGGAATAGATATGAATAGTAGAAAATCCAAGAAGAAAAGCCAATAGATTGCTCAAGAAAAGAACCAAGAGGCCTCTCAAGAGAAAAAGACTTGAGCAGTCGCTTAGTTTGAAGTGGATTAAGAGACAAAAGAATACAAGCGGGTAGCAAGAAACCATCGAGAGGACTCTAAAAGGTATTCTAGCCTCCTAAGCGGGTGGTTATAAAGTGAACTAAGTGGTCACTTAGTTCACTAAAGTACAGAGTTTCCTCTTATGAGCTGGCACTTACCACTTGACTTGAGCACCAGCTCAAGTCTAATCTAGGCAACTTTCATTCCGAAATCAAACTCTTCCACGGGCGTAATGAATGGTATAGTAGTAGTGACGTATAAGAGAAGCATTATTCATTATTATTCATAGGTTTTAGCCTAGTCTAGAGAGTAGAATCATAGTTTTTATGGTTCTATATTTTCCATCAAAATTCATAACTTAGTATAAAGAGTTGATCTTGGTATTTTTTATAATCAATGAATTCAAATAAAATCATATTAGACATCAATTTTCCATCTATAAATCATTATTTTCATTCCCTTCTCCTATTCTGTATTTTGGAGTTTTATTGTTTTTTGTTTCGGCTTGATCTATGCTTGTTAATTCTAGGTTTAGTTCATAATTTAGTTGATTCTTATTTGTATCGTAGTACTATGTTTTTCTTTATTAATTTTGTGATGTTTATTTGTATTAAGCAAGAGGGGTTAATTTAGTCAGGGAGTAGGGTAAAAACCCAATCTCGAGCCTTCTTCTAGGGTTAGCGCTAGTCCGCTTTGCACATACTTTTGCTCTTGTTTGGCATCTATTAATCTTTTCAGTTTCTTTGATTATAGGTGATTTATTTTCAAGTTCTTCCATTGCTTTAATGCAATCAAAGTTATGTTAGAGATAAAGCAATTGGTAGGGATCAGGGTGGAAGAAAAATTACTCCAGATGCATGAGACTGATTCATTTGTTGACTTGAACTTTGGCATGTCTTCAATTGTAGTGAGTCCATGTTTCGAAATCAAACCCCAGATGCATGAGACTGATTCATTATGCATAGACTCACTACACAATGCCTTTGTCAGGGTTAAGGCCTTTTGTGGTGCTTAGGGGTGATTTCGAAATTTCACCTAGCAAGACAATTTTGGGTTTTTGCCAGTGAGGGGAAGTTTTAGGATTCTACACCATAAAAGTTTCCGCGGGAAAGGTCGGGATTTTACGAATTAGATGGGGAAATTTCAGATTTTCACCAAAAAAAGGATTTCTCTAGGAAGGTTGAGGCCTTATCGATTGATGGGGTAATTTCCTGATTTCGCCCCAATAGGGTTTCGGTGGGAAGATCGAGGTCTTATTAGTGTAACATTTTAGGGGTAAATTTATGTTTTTATCGATGAGGGGTAGTTTTGGGATTCTATCCTATAAAAGGTTTCGGTGGAAAAGTCAGGTTTTTAGCAATTGGATTGGGCTAATAGGATTTCAATAGGAAGGTTGAGGCCTAATCGATTGATGGGGTAATTTTAGTATTTTATACCAATAGAGTTTTGGTGGGAAGATCAAAGTCTTATCGATGGGGCGGTTTAGGGTTATATTCAAGTTTTTACCGATGAGGGGGTAGTTTAGGGATTCTACCCCATAAAAAGTTTCGGTGAAAAGATCATTTTTTACGAATTGGATGGAGAAGATTTTCACCCCAATAAGATTTTGGTGGGAAGGTTGAGGCTTTACCAGTTAAATGGTTAATTTTGGGATTTTACCCCAATAGGGTTTCAGTGGGAAGATCGAGGTCTTGTAGGTGCGACGGTACATAGGTAAATTAGGGTTTTTACCGGGCGACGACTTAGGGGTAAATTTGGGATTTTACTAGGATATGAGACATTTCGGAGTTATTTTTGGGATTTTAATGGGGTCATTTTGAAGGTTATTTCAGGGTTTTACAGGGACATGGGGACATTTTATAGGTAATTTTGTGATTTACCAGGGTAATTTTCAGAGGCAATTTTGGGGTTTTACCTTGGCCATGGGACATTTCAGAGGTAATTTCAGGATTTTACAAGAGTCTTGAGGCATTTCAGAGGTAAGGTATGATTTTTACGGGAGGTAAGCCCATTTGAGAGAGGTATTAATTTACCTAGGATATGATAGCTTAATGTCATTATTTTATGGATGGGATTAGGTTTTCATCATGTTTGTGCCAATTTGAGGAGAGATGTCGGGGTTTGAGTCATTTTGTGAGATAAGGTTAAATTTTTATCGTGTTTGGGTCATTTTTGTAGCATGAGGCTAGGATTTAGGGTGGCATGGTTGGGAATAACGTAAGCATGATGTGACATAATGAGACTAGGGATGAACATGATGCGGTTTAGATGTAATTTTGATGTTTGAAATGATGCGAATGAGCCTAATTTGTGATAGTGACTACAGACGCATGTCATTCATTTTTTAGGGATTTAGGTTTCCTTATAGTTTTTGCAAAGTTAGATTCCAATGAATATGACATATGCAAGTCTCCACCTAGCCAAGTTTCTAAGTTTTATGAAGAACTAGGGTTGAATAACATGAGCCAAAGGGTCCATGGCTTTCAAGAATAACCATTTACCAAGAACTACTACTTGAAAGTGGCTAAGGTAAGAAGATAACCCCCTTAAAGCATTTCCATAAGTGTGTTCCAAGTGGCACGGTTTGGTAAGCTTCAGAAAAGCCAAAGGTCGGGTCATGAGCCTTAATCGGTTACTAGCTAATCTTCAACACCTAATTTATCTCTTATATAGAATACATTTAAATGAGACGGAATCCTAGGGTGTAACTTCCACTTGTAGAGTGTTAAATGCATGAATGTGTATGTTTAACACAATCTCAAGCCAATTGTAAGCACATAAACTAAATTTTTTCGGTTACTCATTCACACGTGCATCTAAGTAAGGTTTAGCCTTACATCTCCCTAGGTGAGCCATCAATTCTGTAAGGGCTTTTTTGTAAGTGCTAAGGGTCGAGAATCCAACTAGGTATCGGGTGGATAATTTGATTAGTGAATCGCCACTAGAGAGCCTGATTCTTCACTACCTAACCTTCTCTTTTTGGTGAAGAAAAGAAAAAGGGACTCTCTTCCACTAGTGTCCAACTATATTGCGCGTCAATAAGTATTGGCTACGAGGCTTTGTGACACCGAAATGGGTCATGGAGTCGCCACCAAACATTTACATGTCGTTCGGAAACCATTGAGTTTGAATCCCAAAATTGACTCACGTTAGTGGTCTACGAACCATAAGAAGGTTTGGGAATGAGCAAGCTATTTTATTGTAAGAGTGTGTGCAAGAAATTAGCATAAAGAAGATGAAAAAATTGATTTTAGTCTTAGAAAAACATGCAAATTCAAATGAAAAGAACACTCTAATTTAGTTGGTTGTCAAGTTAAGAAATATGCACACAAGTCTAAATTAGGTGATCAATTTGTTAATTGTCCACAAGGTTAAGGGTTCCTATGGCCATTTTCCAAATTTATCTTATAGGCATGATGTTATTTCAATAGGTTTTGATTAATGCATAAGATAAAGTGGTCACACACATTCATAACATAGTAAGGATCATGAAATAAAGTTCATAGTTAAAAGAAAGTAATAGATTCAATGTTAGTAATGTACAAGATAGGATTTACGCATGATGTTGATGAGTTAAAGATTTAATCATTAAATGTAGATTTAGGCGTAAAAAATCCCTTACCATGTGATACTTAAACTAATCAAAAGGGTCTAGCTCATGAAGACTTATGTATTTTAGTCTTAGAACATCATTGACATGAAGAGGCAAAAACAAGATCAATATGATTTATGATGCTTGAACACTAAATAAGCCTTATGGATAACTCCTAACTATACATTCAAGTGTGATGTAAATCATAGCTTTGCTCATAAAAAGTGCCAAAGATTGATTGAGTCTAAAGAGAAAGGGGTTTCTTGAGAGATTAAGAGAAGACCAATATATAAAGATGTTTCCTTGAATGAGGAGCTCAAAGTTTGGGTTTAGTGGCTTTACCAAGTGAAGTAGGAGTTACTTTTAGCTCTTTACATTATACGCAAAAGAGACATAAATATAAAAATGTTGGAATTGATCACAAGAGATTGTCAAGAGTGACGACTCTTTAGTTGATCAAGGCTCATTATAAGTTGTATAAAGATTAAAATAAATATTCATGTTGAAGGGTTTTCACCTCCCATAATCATTAAAAGATAGGCCAATCCAAGACCCTAGATGGATGTAAAACCACCAAGATCAAGAACTAGTAAGTGAAGGGAGTAGAAGTAGACAAAGCATATAAAATAATTAAAGTAGAGAGTGGTCCTTAGTGTTTACCATTAAGGAGAGAGTCCTTTTTCTTGAGTGTATGTTGAAAGGGTAAGATTTCCTTATTTACCTGAGGCTAAATGTACTTTGTATGATCCTTGGTAAGTATAAAGGATTTTTTATAGCGCTTGGGAGTGTATTTTGGTAGAGTGACGACCCTTGAAAACATGAGAAAACCAACCCTTTGCTCATTAAATAAGGGAGTATTTATGGGAAAGTAAGAGTTTGTTTCTGATTAGTGACATTTATTTCACTCATTTGTGCCTTCCTAGCAGAGTTTTTGTACTCTTTTGGCCCGAGTTCGTCTAGTTTTATGCCATTTTATATCACTTTAAGCATGATCTAGACTTAGGAGCATTTGTTGTGTTTCAGGCCTATTTCCCTTTATTTCCCGTGCCTTTTCCAATTTTATGCATGTTTTTTTTGTTAGATGCAAGTATCTAGTTGGCATGAGGACGAGAACAGAGGAATAGATATTTATACTAGAAAATCCACGAAGAGAAGCCAAGAGATTGCTCAAGAAAAGAACGAAGAGGCCTCTCAAGAGAAAAAGACCTAAGAGGTCGCTCAATTCAATGTGGATTGAGAGAGAGAAGAATACAAGCGGGTAGCAAGAAACCATTGAGAGGGCACTCATAAGCATTCTTGCCTTTTAAGTGGGCGCTTATGAAGTGAACTGAGTGATCACTCAGTTCACTAAAGTATCGTTTCCTCTTATGAGCGGAGCTCCCGCTCAGGTCTATTATGGGCAACTTTCGTGCCAAAATCAAACTCTTCCTCGGGCGTAATGAGCGCTATAGCAGTAATGATGCATCAGAGAACCATTATTCATTATAGTTTTTAGCCTAGTGTAGAGTGTAAAAGCATAGTTTTTATGGTTTTATATATTCCATCAAAATTCTTAGCTTACTTTAAAGAGTTAATCTTTGTATTTGTTATAATCAATGAATTTTCATCAAAGCTTATTAGAGATCGGCAACGAAAACTCAATCTCCCAATGATGGAGGTCATAAAGATATTCTCAAAAGCTAAAGGTGTCATCTACCTTATCTCTAATAGTAACTAGACGGCACCAGTGCATGTCCCTAGGAACTGTAGAATGACTATGGTGGTGAACGAAAAAGGTGAGCAGATCTTTACGAGAATTATGACCAAGATGAGAATGTGTATAGGTTATAGAAAGTTAAACACCTCCACTAAAAAGGATAATTTCCCCCTCCCCTTTATTAATTATATTTTGGAAAGGTTAGTAAGGAATAAGTATTTTAATATCTTGACGCATTCTTGGGATTCTTTCAAATTCATATGTACTCCCAGGACCAAGACAAGACTATACTCACATTCCCTTATGGTACCTTTTCCTATCGTAGGATGCTATTTGGGTAATGTAATGGGCTAGCTACTTTCCAATGGTGTATGATGTCTATATTTACTGATATGATTGAAAAAGAGATTTTTATGGATGATTTTTCTGTTGGTGGTATTTTTTTTGTTGAATGCCTAGTCAACTTACCTCGATGTATGAAAAAGTGTGAAGATGCCAACCTGGATCATAACTGGGAGAAGTGCCACTTTATGGTGCAATAAGGGATCATATTTTCCCATAAGGTATTGCATAGAGGCATCAAATTGGACCCAACCAAGGTTAAAGTCATCGTTGGGCTTCTCCCTTCCACTACGGTGAAGAGGGTGAGGTATTTAGTGGGTCATGTAGGTTTCTATTGTCAATTCATTCAATAATTCTCAATGATAGTTAATCCTCTCACCACACTAGTTCAGAAGGAAAGAAAGTTCAATGAAAGAGGCGCTTACTTCCACCCTAGTAGTATAAGCATCGGATTAGAGTTTAGCATTTGTGCTTATGTGTAATGCTAGTGCTATAGCTATAGGATTTATTTTAGGGCAAAGGAAAAATGAGAAGTCCATGTCATCTACTGTGAAAGCGAACATTAAAAGAGTTTTTAGATGTGTTTTATGCTTTGAGAAGTTTCGTGTGTACTTAGTGGGACCAAAGAAAGTTATGTACATAAATTATTTAGCAATCAAGTACCTTATCTAAGAAGTATGCCAAACCAAGGTTAATTATATGGATATTACTTCTTTAAGAATTTGTTATTGAGATCAAGGAGAAAAAGAGATCCTAAAACTTCGTTGTAGATCACTTATCTTAGTTAGAGAAGAGAGATGATAGTCTTAAAGATCTACCCATTGATGATTGCCTTATGAATGACATACTATATGTATTATAGTCTAAAATCCTACCATAGTTTACTGATTTGGTGAAGTTTTTAGCTGGTTGCGTGGTTCCACCTTATTTCTCACCACAAGAACGCTGAAGTTTGATGCATTAAACTAAGAGATACATTTGGGATAAGTCGATTCTGTTAAAAAGGTGTGTAGATGGTATTATTAGACAATGTGTGTCAAATGAAGAGGTTGCTAGTGTCCTAATTATATTCCAATCCTCACCTTATGGAGGACACAGGAGTACAAGGAAGAAAAAGATAAAGTCTTTGCAATATGGCTTATAATGGCCAACCATATTCATTGATTCTCGGGAGTATGTGAGGAGATGTGATCGATGCCAAAGGAAAGAAAATATCACAAAAACAGATAAAATGCCTCAAAACTCGATCTTAAAGTTTAAGATTTTATTCCCATCCTCTTGCAAGAACCAGAACATATTGGTAGCAGTTCATTATGTGAATAAGTGGGTGGAAGCAATTGCATCTCCCAAGAATGATCATAAGGTAGTAACTTTGAGAAGGTTATTTTCCTAAGTTTTGGAGTCCCTAGAGCCATCATAAGTGATGGTGGTTCAAATTTTTCTAAGGATGTATGGATTCAACCACAAGGTAGGGTTCATATATCACCCTCAAACTAGTGGGCAAGTTGAAATCTCAAACCGGAAAATCAAGATTATACTTGATAAGAGCATTGAGAGGAACCAAAAATACTGGTCTCTTAAGCTTGATGATGCTATGTGGGCTTATATTATATTATAGCTTTCAAGACACCTATAGGCATTACTCCATAAAACTTAGTGTATGGAAAGAGTTTCCATCTCCCGGTTGAGATGGAACATAAAGAAATGTGGGTAATAAAGCATATCAACTTTGATCTCAAGAGTGTAGGAAAAAAGAGATTCCTTGACCTTCATGAGTTGGAGGAGCTCCGCATGAACTCATACGATAGTGCCACCATCTACAAGGCCTGAGCAAAGGAGTGGCACGATAAGAAAATTATGAAAAGAAGTTTCGTGTGGGTGATAAGGTGTAATTGTACAATTCAAGGTTGAAGTTGTTCCCCGAGAAGTTGAAGTCGAGATGGAGTTGCCTATTTAAGGTATTGAAGGTGTTTCCATATGGTTTAATAGAAGTATGGAGTGAATCATCAGGGGCATTTAAGGTCAATGGCCAACACCTCAAGATTTACAACTAAGGAGACAAGGTTGAAAACGTCTCATCAACAACGGTGCCAGAGTTTGAGGCCACCTGAAGCATATGACAATCATGAATAATGTCAAGCTAATGACATTAAAAGATTGCCTACGGGAGGTAACTCGAGTTTTCTAACTCTTCTTTTCATTTCTTTCTTTTAATTTTGTTGCTTTTAGCTTAAATTTTGATTCTCAATGGATTTGCGTGTTTAAGTATGAGGGAATGTTGGAGCAAGAGTGATTAAAAGGATTGAAGAAAGAATGGGTCAAAAATAATGGCAAATAAGCATTTAGTTGTTAGCCGCACAAAAAATAAAGTCTCTAAAATTTTGAACTAAGTGGGCACTCAGGAGAGGCTTGAGTGGGTGCTTAGTTCAATTAAAAGTCCTAAGGAGAAGAATGTAAGCATTCTCTAAGCGCCTGCTTAGAAGGATTTCAAAGGCAGAAAAATGACTTAAGCGGTCGCTTAGAAGAAAAATAGGCCTTAGAAGAAGAATACGAGCGGGCAATAAGCAGCGAGAAAGCACCCGCTCCCAAGGAAAATTCAGGAAAAAAATTTACCTGTGCGGGTGCATAATAATCCATTTAAGTGCCTGCTCAAAAGAAAGAATGCCCTAGAAATAGCTTATGAGTGGGCGCTTAAACATTCTTCTAAGCGCCTGCATAAGCTTATTTTTGGCAGACTCAGGAGTTCATTTTACATGAGCTTGGCCCCTTTCTTCTACCTTTCTCTTATAATTCACCTTCCAACCCAAAAACACACTTTCTCTCACTAAAAACCCCCCTTTTCCCTCTTAATCTTTTCCCCATAACTCACCAAATTGCCAACCTTTTACTCTAAACTACTTACATTATTCTCCTCTCTTCTTGATATACACTTTGATACAAATTTTTTCATAAAAAATCACTTCATAAGAAAACCCTAAATTTATTCAAAGTAATTTTGGTTTGAATTTCAAGGGTTTTTTCTTCTAAGGTCAGATTTGTCACTCAAGAAATGATTTAGAGGAAGTATTTGCTTAGAAATTTTGGTATTTCTTACATCATCTCTCTTTTTCAATTCTTGTATCAAATTTCATGTTTATTACATCCAATTAGGGGGCATGGTTACAATTATTTCACATGCTTAAGGTTTTGGAGAGTAGTGTTAGCTTTTTACCCTTGTTGATGTAAATGACATTAAGGTAATGAAGAGGATTGGATTTCATCCAATATACAACTAACCCAAAGGTCAATGGTTGGAAGGTGTGGAGGGTAGTAAGCTTCCACCTTTAGAACCTCAAGCTGACTAATATAGAGCAAGAAGGAGGCAATGTGTGGAAGATTCTCGCATATAAGGTACAACAGCCATATGTATCTAGCGCTTGTACAACCTTTCCTAGACCCAATATCTTCCTCTCATGCCCCCTTCCCCTCTTTTAACTTAGAATAAGAATTTAGGAAGCTAAGTATGATGATGTAGGGCCAGGCTGAGGCCCAAAGGGTAGTATTATTCGCGAGAATCAGATTTATGACTATCATGTTCAACGTGGGGATTTGGCACCATATGTTAACTATACCTATGATCCCCCTGAGCTTGGTCTTATCCCCTCATGGTTTAGGGACGGCAAACCCACTTACCCTTATTAAACGGGTTCTACCATCCCTAGTGTCACACCCCTTTCTATCCCCTTTTTATTATACTCATAGCAGGGGATGTGACTACTAAGGCGATCCCACCTACCCATTTGATGGACCACGTTGGCCCTCGGGTTATATAGGTGGCTGGGATGGCCTAATAGGTGTGACGTCCTTTGGGAACTACCCTGATCCTATAAGGTATGATTGGCTGCCCTACACTGACGTGATAATGAGAGGCATAGGAAGGGTAAGGGCCCCAGTACTAGTTAGTCATAACCCGAATGATCGACCCTCCCCTTTTATTTCTTAATTTTTGCACTGAAGAATGTGCTTAACTTAAGCATAGGGGGTTATTTCAAAAAGGGTCGAGTCTTAGCTTTCTTATCTCCTTCTCCATTGTAGAATCCATGTATAGTTTTCTTTTGAGATTTCTTTTTTTTTTTAGTTTTTTATGGTTAGAACTAGAGTAGTGACTTTAATTTCAATGCTTCTCTTGTTTCTTGCTAACTTCTGTTTGTTCATGAGTATTAGTCAGTGAGTGAAAGTAAGAGGCTAAGGTATAATATTTAGTACTCCTCTTTTTATTACTTTTGTTGGTGTGTTTTTCTTTTTTTTAGTCTAGAGAAGTTGTTTGGTTGAGGATATATGATATTTTATTATTGAAGGTGTTTAGCCTGTTTTTGAGGATTGGCTCACTAGAAACTATTGGTTTTGATGACTATGGTTAGTTGTGTAATTATGTATAGCAACCAGTTTATGAACCAAAGAGCCTTTAATTGGGATTGTCTTTGGATCAATAGCATGGATTATAAACAAAGCCCTAATTTGGTGATATCTATTGCTACACATTGGGCACTTTGGATAAGTAAGAATGACATATTCAATGATTAAATACGAGATTTAGGCATATATCTTTCACTGATAACAAAGTTTTTTTATGATAACTCTTCTATCACTAACAAGAGAAGGATACATCTAAAGTTTTGCATCCTTAAGAGATTTCTAATCTGCCACCCCGGTTTTGATGTTTTATCATTTAATTAATTACATCAGGGGGTTGTTGTTGTAACTATTCAAGTGGATAGCACATGGAACAAGTCTACGAGTATTAAATGAGATAGCTCCTGCTTTAGATAACACCATTGTGGGGGAAGGGGGTTTAGGTTCTAGTTTTGCTTCCTTGGCTTCGCAGCCTTAGGCAATGGCATTTCTTCGTGCTTTGAAATGGTGTGTGACTTAGGGTTTCTTTTCCGTTAGAGTATTGATGAATTTAGTTGTCTTGGTTTTGATAAACTAAACAGAGTTTCGTATATAGCAATGATTGCAAAAGTCTTTGGCACTCACTTTGAGATATGTTTTCTCCTAAAAGTGGGAAGGGACTAGATTGATAAATCCCACTCTCTTGCAACTGTGGCTAACTACTTTCAATGTTTTCGTAATTTATTTTCTATAAATTTTTGAGATAAAAAAAATAATAATAAATTATATTTCAAATTTGTTGTAGTTTTGTGACAAATGGGAGCCACATGGCTACACTCTCCTTGTTTAAGAAGGTAGCCAAGTTAAAACAATCTTGTATAGTCTACTATAGCTTTACAGGATAATTAGTTAGAAGATTTTTAAATAGAGTGACAACTTACATAATAAAGTCACTAGTAGCTATTATTTTATGATAATCAATAAAAAAATTGCAGCCAATTTTTAATTTGAGCTCATCCTAAATTCTTTTAAATGCCCCTTAAAAGAGGAATATGGACTATAATAAGAAGGCCTACGAAAAGAGCGTTTGAGTTTAATAAAGAGTCGCTTGGATTTATCCATAATTTATTTCGTTAGTCTTTAAAACAAAAGCCCTATTTCTTAATTCAAATTTTGTTAGGTCCAGCCAAAATAGGATTGTCTTTGTTTATTTCTATTATACATTATATATAATAACTTATATGTAATAATTATGAAATATTGAATATAGAAATACATTTTCGATTAAAAAAAAATAGTAAATAATATATATTCTAATAAATATCGCCCATTGGGAAGACATGGCTTTATGGATGAGGGGTCTGGTAAGCTAAGGTATCTCCCGAACGCATTCAAGCAAGCTCTTATGCGTCCGGCCCTGATTGATGTATGGCTGTTTTAAGGCGTATACCCATGGCCTAATAAATAGATAGAAAGCGGAACTTTTAACCAAACTCGGCCTCTTCCATTTGCAACCTTCCGGCCTTTAGTGACGCAATGATCGATTGTGCTGTCATAGCGCTTGAAGGGGACCTTATTCACAAGATTCCAAAGCAGATCAACTAACGAAACAATCCATACGGAGAGAGCAAAGAAGGCTACCTGACCAAAACAAACAAAGCTTGCATCAATATGGGTCAAATAATCCATTAGGTGTACATTCAGAGATGGATAAAATTGCCTTTTACCCTTATTTTGATGTAAAGGATCTAGTAGGTTGGGTAGCTTTTGCTATCTTTTTTTCCTTTTGGATTTTTTATGTTGGGCTACCAAGGAAGTTATAACCCCTAAAGAGGCTAGAGCAAGTCCTAATTGAAAATGAATCGAATTGTTGATTGATGGTTCGGACGGACCCGATAAGTTGCTAAGACCACTCGAATAGGAATTTAAAAAAGGAGCAACGACCTGCTCCAACTCATTCATTAACAAAAAACCTAGTCTTAAAAAAATAGAGTAAACGAGAAGGGTCAAAATGGCGGTTAAGAGGACTCATCCAGGCCCCTTCTTAGTCAATCAACTGGTAGGATAAGGGTTTGAAAAAAGAGCTCTTTCTGGTGCAATATATATAGTATAGTAAGCGTTAGTTCAATCAAGCTTTCTTAGTAACACAAAAGTGCCCTCAAGTAGGCCATTTTTCCCAAAATAACCGTAACCATGTATATATCTCTTTGATGCTGTTATTTCAAAATGTCCGCTTCAACCGCTGTTTCACTAAGAACATCTGCAATAACCTCCTTTTTGTTTTAAATTTTCCCTTATTAAATTTCATTATTAGTTAACTTTTGAAATGTCAAAAAAAGGATAAGTTAGGAGCACAGTGCACGAGATATTCCCTTGACACTATTCACTATAATTGTAGTTAGGCCACTCCCTTTTTTCTTAGCTAGACCACTTCTTGATACAGAGGAGATAGAGATGCTCAATACATTGATTAAGAAATCCAAGCGCATCTACAATTGATTATAATCTATGTCTATTGTACAAATACATATAGTAGTACTTTTGACATGCAGTGTTGTCAAGAAATTTTGAAGCAAAAGTAGTTACGACTACATGATATAAATAGATAAAAATAGAAAGAAACTCTAAGGAACAAAAAGAGTACTTTCTACCGTACATAAAAACCCTCGTTGGGAGACTCAGCCACCACAAGGCAGGAATGCGAACGGAGTTAGAACCGAATGTAATCCAGGCACATGTTTTACTGAACTAGATGAGCAACCTTAATAAGACTTGTTTAGCATCTTCGATTCATCTATAACATTTTCGTCTTTTTAAAGTACCTCACCTTACACTATTCCATTTAAATATTTCCAACAATTCTTTCCATTAAAGTTTCAATGTCCTCTTCCAACCAAAAGAAAGTGTGAAAACGACAATTTATCCGACTTATACATACAAAGATCCACCTCTAAACTTTTCATACATTTCCGTAAGCCTAGAGCTTTTGTTTCTGGCGCAATGACATATCTTCATCAACACGAATGATTTCATCTTTCAGTTCTTGCATCTGGGCTTTATAGGATTCCTCTGCATTCTTAGTGTCTGAGATCAAGCTCAATAGATTCTTCAAGCAAGAAGCATATTCTCGCATCACTTCAATGGATGTAGAAATTGAAGTTACAGCTCCATACTGCAGATTAATGAAAGCTTAGTATGTAACAGCAAGGTTTCACAATAATACTTGCAAGAATGAATTGTTATAGGGATTATGCGAATTAGAATCAGCTACTAATATGACAGGAATGGCCTGGAAGCAGAACTTTTTAAGAAGACTTGAGCTTTTGGGGTTGACAGTATTTTCGTTTCGTATTTCACTTGAGAGACCACTATTTCTCATGTAATTCATTCTTAATATTCATTTCCAAATAACAAAGAAGTTTAGCCTTTCTTTGAAAGAAAATCTGACAACTTTATGGTACCAAAAATTGTGAAGAAAAGCAGCAACAAGAAAACATCCGAGATAAACACAAACAACATTGAAATGCATCCTTGCATTTAAAAAACGTGCACAATTCTGTTGCAAATTATGAGCCTTAAAATATGAACCTCTTTAGAAGCATGTATGCAACGACGAAGCAACTTTTCAGCCTCCAAGACAGGCAAAGCTTCCTGTTCACAATGTCAAGTATATGGAATTAGCTGATCTCATAGTCAATCATCGTTATATACTTTCAAAAACTAGGCAGGAAAAATTGAAAACAAGTTCCATTATTAAGGATGTCAAATGGTCTGAAACATAAGACGCTTTCAGAAAATTTCCAGGAACTCCACTGGAAATTGTGATACAAAACACTTACAAAAAACAATTTAATAAAATAACAGATTATTGAATTACGTGGTGTCCAGAAGACATCAGCTTTGTATTGCTAACAACTCTTGAAGTCACTCTGTTCAACAATCCAGCTAAATCCAAATCACATCATTTTTTTATATAAACTTAATATCTATGAGTAAAATCCAGAGAAATTGCTTTACAATATTTGGATATCATTATAGACCATTCCTTTCTATATTATCAAAAGGAAATTTAATCTGAGCTTTAATCCATAAAGTCATCTCACTACTTACTATGGCACTGTGACCAATTTCATCAGAGCCTCTTCCTCTACAAAATGGCAAGCCAATGGCAAGCCGAAGAGCTGGACAAGTACTTTAAAATATCAAACCCTAAAAAGCAAATGAAGATTTAACCCACAAAGTTTGGTTCAGTCTCTATAGTATCATAGCATCCATGCAACAGAGTTTCAAGACTATTGTACAGATCTTCTCAAACAGGCTGGAACTTGAGAAGAGCAATAAACTAGTAGATTTCACCACAAGGCATAATGAACCAGGGTCAAAGTGTTTCATTTTGTATTGAAGGAAATCCAACCAATCCCAGGAATTTGTACTTGTTACCAAGTATAGGGCTTACTTCAGAGTTTTAGCCAAGTGGTCATATGCTAAAACGTCAAAATCCATAGCTATAAGCTGTGACATAACTTTATAAAGCTCAATAATATACACACTGCTTACTAAGGATTAAAGTAAACAGAGATAATAAAAAATCCTATTTTTGGACACTGATAGAGAAGCAAGCATTGTTCCAAAGTTCTAAGTTAAAATTAGCTCTAGTTCCAAATTAAGCAAAGCAGTATTCTACCAACTTCAAGGTGGGTATATTAAATTTGTGTACACTCCCAAAGAAAAAGAAATTACTTAGGGTCGATCTTCTGTTTTAACTGTTGAATAAGCCATAAATAATGATGGAACATAATTATATTTGTATTAATGTATATGAAATGTTTATAGAGGCTAAACAGTCAACAAAAGTTCCATATAAACAAACTGGATGATACAATTACCTCTACCACAAATGGGCCCCTTATATTTCCCTCTGGGAGTAAAAAGATGATCAAGTAAATAAATATGGGATTTAATTGTTATTAAACCAAATCTAAAAGAGGATACAACATGGAGACGGCTGACAGTAGTAGTCAACTCTGAAAAGAAACATATATGGCTGGATATACATGCAATTGCTGATACTAACCCCTGTTTTAAGTCCCTCTTGCTTAGCCATCTCCACATCAGCAAGTGCTTTTAGTGACTGTAACTGCAAGCAGAATCAAGGTCCACATGTTATGCTTCATTGTTATTATGCATGATAAATATAATTCTATAAGCCTGAAAACAACATGATCATCCTAGGAATTCCTAATCACTGGGATTGTGTGCCTCGCAGTAAGCAACAAGCATTACTATCCCAGGTATTCAGTATCCCTGGCATTGTATGCCTCACAGTTAGCAGCATAAGAGAAGAAAAGCTTTATACTCCATGCATATTAATTAGTCTTTTTCCTGTTAAGAAAACACTTTCATTACTCTTTAATGGAAGTGAAAATGTAATAAGCAAACAGGTAAGAGGGATTATAAAGAAACAATATGTATCTTTTCCTTATTTTTTAGGGGAGTGGTTGGAGGTTGAAAGAAATTGGATGCCCCTTATATATATACCTAATAAACCAGAGAATAAATATGAAATAATACACCAAAAAGTACCTTTAATTAGAAAGTAACAGAGAAGGCAGATAATGCAAAGGATGCAAATGTTAAGACAACTATGTGATGAAAACAAAACCCCTTTCCACATCAAAATTCACAAGCCATATTATGTAAAGGTGAAAAGGGGTGCTCATGTAGGAAAACTCAAAAAGGATAAAGGGCACATAACTGTCAATGGAAGGCATGCAAATCAACAAATCATGACTCCTGGCATGTGATTTGGTTTAAGTTGGCATATCACACTAGTAGAAAAAGGATTTTGTCATCAACATAGTAACAAGGATGGTGTCATCTAAAAATCTAGGTATTTTCTAGCTAATTTAATTCAACATTGTGGCAAGCCCTTAGATAGTTCGGGCTTGAGGGAAAAAGGCACTTCCATCGCAAAAGATATGACCCTGCCAAATATTCATGTCAAACCATAACCCAATGACCACACTTAATACAAGGGTTTAAAGTCTTGGATGAGGTCATATTGCGTTAATGGGTCACGAAATGACTTCACCAGGCAATGTAGGTAGTTTACTGTTGTTGAAGCCTCATATCATAGTTGCGTTAGGCTCAAAAAAATTTGAGGTTGCAATGCAGTACTAATCCACATCACAAGTAATACGAAAAATGGAAAGAAAACTCTATTTGCAGAATCCGATACTAACCAGTATGATTAATGCAGTATGTTCATCTTTTCCATATCGTTGCCCACAATTTCGTATGTTTTTCTTGTCCTTAGATCCCTCTAATACTAGCTGAGCTATCCTGCCATGAAGAGATTTGAATATTAGAATCGTAAATAGCCCAGGTAAGATACAGAACATCATCCCAAATACAGAATTGCTATAAGGAAAAGGAAATTTACATAAGAGGACTAGTCATTAAGGTACAGAGATTTTATGTTGTACATCAGACAAATAATCCTTATGAAGTTTGCTGAGGAAAGTTATTAAATAGAATTATATCTTTCAAAAAGGCTCGATCGACTTAATGCCAAACATTATACCATCACTCTATAACATGATACACAAAAATAGCCAAGCAAGCGAAACCTGCATGGAAAATTTTTGCTCCTTGGGCTTTCAAAACACAACATAGAAAATCTGTAGGTATCCAGGCGAAAACTAGCTACCAACACCACCACCACTAAAATAATTTGTTTTTGCAATTCCCCGTGTCGCTCTGCTACTAAGTAAACTATAAAGTAAACAAATATTGTCAGAAAAAATGAACACTCACAAACACACACACACCCACACACAAAAAGAGAAGAAAAAAGAAAGAAACGTTAAATTCAGACAAAAGTCTACACCCCTGTTTGAAGCCTTTCATATACTTGAAATGAATCAAAGGTTGATAATGTAAGAGAAATCTCTATTTTTCTTCAATATTTATTCAGAGTTGCAAAATAATTGAACCTGACAACTACTCTCTTCCATATCTAGTATCTCAAAAGAGTTGTTTTTAGCATTGAAGGTTCCTCTTATATGGAATACATTGAAAAATCTATACAAAAGATTTTGCGGTTGAGGTTACCATGTATGGAAGAGGTGATATTTACAGGAAATAAGGGGTTGTTCAGTTGGGAGGAATGAAGAGAAAGCGAACTAGAAATCCTTTTTATTTTTGTGGTTGTTTGGTGTAGGCTTTATTTAAAAAAAAATAAAAAAAAAATTCCTTTCTCCCATTTTCTTTTATGAGTTCCCCTAAGACCTTCTAACTTGATTTTCTAGTATAATTTAGGCCTTAAGGTTCCTCCAAACTACCACTCCACCATCAACCATGACCACCCAACCCCAACCTCACCACACCACCAGCCCATAACACCCCTTGCCAACTATCCCTAGCCACAAACAACAACCACCTTTGTAGTCAGACCATTGAACTGCCCCTACAACCACCTCCCTCATTAAAACACCAACACAACCATAATGTTACAATCCATGGGAAGGGTGTGAGACTTCAATCCCACATTAATCATATAGAGAGCTGATGTAGGGTTTGTAGAGGACAATGAGCTTTCTTACCCTTGAGCTAGCTTTTGGAGATGGCAATTGTCCTGTATCAATGGTAAGGTCTCACAAAACACCTCAAGTAGCTCTCGCCAAGCTCCTGTAGCACATAACTTGCAGTTCATTGTATATGTCTTTTGATAGTCAAGTTCTACCAAGCAAACTCTAGATCTAGAGTTTTTATGGGCTAATTTGACCACCATATGCAAGTTGTGTGGCGACAGTCGTTTATAGGGAGATGTTTGAGGTAGCCCTAGGAAGTTGTTGCATCATTGAGGAAACAACCATGATGGTTGCTTCAGATTTTGGGTGCTGATATAGAAGATAGAGAATTGAGGCCAATGGTTTTAAAACCCTTTTTCTTGCCGAACTAAACAGGTATGGAAATTTAAGGGGGTTTCATTTATTTTGTTTCCATTCTTGTTCTTAAATCCATCCTTTCCCTAGTGGTGATCCAAACAGCCCCTACAGGCAATTTTCTCCCTACACACAAACCAAAGCCCGTACTCATTTAAACTAGAAAGGAACAAAAAAGACAAAACACAGTACAGCTTTGGCCAGTGAATGAAGCATGGTTTATGCAGCAATGACAACTGACATAAAAAGATCTCTGCAAGTATAAAGTTTTCTTTTAAACCAGTCGAATGTCACACTTGGGCCAAGAGAGTGGATCATGTAAAAATATCAAAAAATTTACAGTTCAAATAAAACATAATACAACAAGAATGTAAATCCCTGCTCTAAAAGGCACCCTTTTCCATTATTTGAAATTCAATCTTGGGGGATAGAGAAGGTTGCTAGACAAGATCAACTCATTCCAATACTGAGTTGTAAAGTGTCTAATTGATTAGAAATTTGTAAACACAACATGGAGGAATTACTTCTCAATTCATGAGGATAATTTATTGATTATATGTTTACCTTATGATCAAATGAACCCTCTTATGATTCAATTTTCCTATATGAAGACCATTTCCTTTCAAAAGATCTACAGACATCTCTTAGCTCTAATTTACCATTACAATATCTTGCAGGTTATCTAGAGGCAGAAATATGATGCAACTAAGAAACTACATGCATCTGGGACAAATAAAATGGGTTTTGCACTATTGTTTGTAGAGACAGTTACAAGAGAAAGACTGTAGCTATCCGCCCCTAATACACCCTCCATTTATAAATAAATGTCTTTTATGATGCTTCAAGTCAAACTTCGTAAATAATTATCAAATTATAATGATACAAATAATAAAAAGAATATATAATGAAGAGTTTTTGAAAAAAAAAACTACGAATATGTTTTATCATTATAGCTAAGAGCAATTTAGGTTAAATATCAATCTTATTCTAATTTGCGATCACTTTCAATTGAGATGGAGACTTCTTTGTCCTTCTTTGCCGGCTATCTCTACTATCAATGAGACAATGCCCAATAAAGGGCGCAAAAAAGATTAACTGATTCAACAAATTAATAATGACATCCATGGAGAATCAAATAGAGTAGTTCTAATAAAGGTGGAAGTTGTAATTTATAACAAGATAGTTGTGGTTAAATCTGTTCTCACAAACCTGACTGAATCTGTAAGAAGTTCTTTTGTTCTATCAAGCTCCAAATTTGCTTCTGAAGTAGCTAATTTTTTCATTTGTTTGAAATTCAGCAAAGACAAATTTGCGAGGCGCAGCAAGTTGGCTCCAATCTGTCCAAAGAATGATATTTGATATTTAATACTCCTTCCGTTCATTAATGTTCTTCCTACTTACTGTAGCAAGTAAGAAAGAGAGTGCAAGTGGCAAGTGGATCTATTTTTCTTTTTTTGGATAGGAATGAGAAAGTTGACCAGAGACATTAGTACCATTTATATAAGAGGACCCCAATGGTGGGGTTATGAAGGGTGAAAGAGAGAAATTCCTCATCAATAAAAGTAACAAAGTAAAAAGTAGGATGCACATTAATGAACGGAGGGAGTATGTCATGAACCATTTAAAAAGGACTATTTTATCAATAAATTCCAGCCAACAATTTTTGCATAATGATAAGAATAATATAAAATAATACCCAAAAGGAATTGATATTAAAAGTTACATAAATGTTGAAACTAATTAGCAATTCCAAAGAGCAGCCTTCTCCATGATTGAAAATTAAGATCATCCAACTCAATGATGATTAGTGATTGGTACCTTTTCTCTCCCTTCTTTGTCAGTGTACATATCCGTACATTTATAAAGCTAATGGTTCATCTATTTCCAATTTGGTGCCTGCAGAGGTTGAACATCATGATGAATAGGGTGATTTTACTGCTGCTGAAGTTTTGGTCTCATTCCATCCTTAAAGTCTGTTTCACTCTTTAGAAGGATATTTCAACATCTCGAATACAAAGGTGATAATCTCATGGGCTCATGACAGGTAATCTGATTGATGGAGGAACATATTTCTGATCAATGACCTTTGCAGACTGCTTGGTTAACTTCTAATAATATAAATCTAGGCATTTTTATAAATATAATTGTGTTACTAAGCAAGCATCGGACATTTGGTAGATATGTAATTGATATTCAGTTAAATCCTTACACAAGACAAATTGGTTGAAGGGTTTCCTACTTTGAATTTCATTATCAGAAGTATGAGAACTTAACTAGACTAACCAAGATGCAAAACATGGTACAACAGTTTTAAAATGCCACGCATTATACTAAAATTCCACATCTCAACACAAGAAATAAGTTCAAGAGAGAAAACAAAAAAACTGTATCAAGATGAGAAAAAACCATCTGCAACGACTCTTAAAATATGAAGCATAACAAAACATAGAAAATTTTACGTGATGATTTATATTCAAAGTGTAAGAGCTTCTACACTCAAAAAGGCACCTTTTGGAAAAAGATTCACCAATTAATATAAAGCCATGAATAAAATGATCAATTTTGCATGAAATAGTGACCAACTTTTCAAATCTCCACCTCGACAAAAGTATATTATTTTAAAACTTTCAGGATTTGGTAAATTTTGTCCATGCTAAGTTCACTCTGGAAAATTGAGCTTCAAATTCATTGGGTCACACAGTTTAGTGTGATTCCAATCCTAAACTTAATAAGATGTGACTGTTTCAATCTCCACACACACCCTCCTACAGAATTAGAAATTACAAAATCTCTAGTACTCCTAGAAATTAAGTCAACTCTAAATCCCCACTCCTCAAAATTCTTTCTATAGTAAGTCTTTGAATCTCAGTGATGGTTTCACAAAAAAATAAAAAAAAGGCATACTTGATTAAAGTGTCGCTAAAGGGTTGCAGTCAGTGTGGCATGCCTTTATATCATCATATAACCCACATCCACCTCTTGATACCTTGTAACTGCCATCTAAGTCGATAAACAAGGACACTTGACAATTGGGGAGACAATAATTCAATGAGCTAGAAAACACATGCACCATATATTGGCCATAACTCAAGACAATGTTTTGAAGAGAACTACAAGAATATCATCCTCTCTTGTATGCCACCATACATAGTCAAGAAACAACAAAGGGAAAGGATAAGTACTAGAAAACATTGCTCCCTCACATAAACTATTTTTTTATAGGCCTCATATAAACTATTTAAAGTAATAACAATATAAATAATTCACATCCTAAATGTAATATTGTTAGCTTAGTTTGACAGCATCTCCTAGAGCTTGTCATCATCGTGAAACATGGGGTGGAAAGGTTAGGATGGAACGGAAAAACGACCTATTCCCATCATGATAAGAAGTCAGTAACCCTTTAGGTTTGCATTTCAAATTCCCAGTAAGATTCAATCATATTCCTACATAATGTAAATTGTGTAATTCTAAAGCAATTATGCCACTATGTGGCAGGATATGCAGCCTTGAGATCTATATAACTCAGAAACGGCTACGTGAGGCAACTGCAGATACATATCTTAGTGTCTGACACATCAAGGCTGAAAATTTTAGACAAGGAGACATTGTGCAGGTACACAACATAAGTGAAAACATTCCTAGTTTTAGAAGAATTTGAAGCATGAGCTCTAGAACATTTTTGAAGAAACCCATTTATGAATACGTATCACCACATATCCTTCTTCTATTCCCATCTAATTTCACATTTTCATCTACATCTATGTGTTTCAAGCATTGAAGTGTCAGGTAAGGATTCAATAGCCTTGTTAGAATGTCCAGTGTCTGACATAGATATGAAACACAAAATGAAGGATCAAAGAAACATAATTTGGGATCTCCATTGAAAGTTAAGGTTTCAAACATCTCATTAAAGGAAGATAAACCACAAGAACAAGATATAAAATGGAGATCAAGAGTATTTTTACTTACTATTTTTAGGTCTTTTAATGATTAAGTGGATTCAACTTGTATATGCCCAATATTTATATTAAGTTTTAAGAAAGAACCAAAACTATGGGTACATAAAATAGACCTTGCTTCCTCATAAGGAACTCAAGGCGAACATATTCTCCTAAACGTAATAGACTTTGCTTCCTCATAAGGAACCCAAGGTGAATATATTCTCCTGAAGCCTTTTTCAAATTTTTCCTAGTCATTGCATATGGCATTTGCTGAGAGTTCGAGAGGGCATTAACTAATTAGTTTTAGTTTTAACAAATTCCAGTCTCCAAATGATTGTATCCAATGTGAAAAACAGAATTTTGTCTCTATATGTGCTCCTCAGAAATATAGTTTGTATTTGAATAAGGCTCAGTGATTACTGCACAGCCAACCGAAGTTGTACTGGGATATAGAAAAGAACAATGAAGATGATAAAATTTCAATGACAAAACTTGGATAGGACTTCTTATGTGTGCTAGTAGTCCATAGAAGGTAACCAGATACTGGTCTTTCAAGGGAAAAGCCATAGCTAAAATTTTTGGTTCTTTACTTGGCTTATTTCATTTGAGGCGGCTGCCATCTCCACCTCTTTTCATTCAAGTAATCGACAAGATAGTCCAATTGGCTAACTTGAGGCCATGATGCTTTTTTGGGAAGTCTTCATTTGCAAGAAATTAAGAGAAAAAAAAAATTGGCAAAACCTTTTTGGCTTAAATTAGAATGGCAAAATTTAGCTCGCTAACAATGGTCAAAAGAATAAAACTTAATGGCCAAGTTAGCTCATTCACTTTTTCCAAGCAATATAATTGACTATTAGTTTACATCTAACAACCAAACAATTGATAAATGGCTTTTCATTAACCTTAATAGCAACCTTTTTACAACCAAACAAAAACAAATGATCTATTTGTACTTATGTTTCAACTTGGCAACTATGCAAGTAAAAAACTACCAGCCAGTAACAATCAAGCATGCTGAAACTCTGTGAAAAGACAAGTTGAGGAGCTTTCAATGAGGCTCACAAAAATGGCTCTATAAACTTATTGCTACACATTGATTTTTACTTTTAAAAATTACGCCTCACTTTGATCAAGCGCGTGAATGACGCACATTCTTTGAACCTAATCCTTATAACTCTCAGCCCTTCAGCACGACTTGAACATCTCAAACATTGGCATCTAATATGATAGGCAAACATCTAGACAAAACATTAATTTTATGGGTTGATTCAAACAACCAACAAACAAATAAGAATTTCTCCTAGATTCCTAGTAAAACAAACCAAGTGAATTAGCAAACTAGATCAATAAGAGAAAGAGATCAAGGTATATATTGCATTATTCTAAATAACAATATGTTAAACATCAAGAATCGCAGTGTTTGAAAGACTAAAGATTGAAACTTAGACCTGAATGTGATCTTGAGGAAATAATGCCCTACGAGCGTCAAGACACCTATGAACAACATAATATAATAATTTTAGTTCAACATCATAGAGGTTACAGGTTTACCCTCGTAATCACCAGGATTTACCTCTCTAGTAGTTCCCTAGCATCCCTTAGTTTTCCCAACCATTGCAAAGTCATGGACAGACTTTCAGCAGCAGCTATAGTGTCCAGAGAATCCCATCCCTGTGCAGCAAGTTAACAAAATAGTCAATTAATGCAGTTGGAAGAAGAAAAGAAAGGAGAATGATATAACAAGCCTTCAAAAATTTTAAATCCGAAACGACTCAAGTGGCATACAAGTTATTGTTAAGAGTACCATATCATCTAGTTAGCATAAATTAAAAAAAGCATGCACTGCAACGAAATCAAAATGTCTCTTCTATTATGAAATGAGACAAGGCTAGGGAGGAAAAATAATTCATCAATTTTTATACATGATAATTTTTGTAGCATGTAATGACAAAAATGTCAGTAACCGAAAACCCAGAAACCAAACAGGCATTTACATTTTGTTGATAAAGTAACTTCTGAGATAAGGTAATAAAAATTACAACACCACAAAGAACATGAAGCTTCATATGTACAGTTAAATTATTTATAATTGCATTTGGATTTTCTACAGTTCCACAATTTTATTTCCATCTCTACAGTTAAGGAATTGCACATTCCAATAACAGCTTCTGAAGAGTTCAGTGTGTCATTGGGTAATGGGGAAGCAATAAGGTGTTGGGAAGTGCTGGCATATTGAAATTGTCTTAACTGGTGGAGTGAAGGTAGTGGAGGATTTTCTGCTTTTGGGACTTGGAAATACCGACATCATAGTGGATGGAGAAGTTGGGGCTGGTGGTAACAAATTGGAAGACCAAATTGATGAAGTTTCATCAACATGGAAAGCCCGTGATTATTCAAGGGGACCACACCTTGCAACATTCAAAGGTCTCCCTGAAGTTGATGATGAGAACGTTGAGCAAGGAAGGGGGAGGATGGTGGCTCGAATGCAATCTTATGACCATGGATGGGGCAAGTCCAAAGGAATCCCCACCTATTATACTGGACTCAAGGTGTGATTTTTAACTTTGACAATGTTTTTACTATGCATAATGGATTACCCCTTGTCAGGGTATAAGGTTAGGTGTTAGCTAGTATTCGTAGGGCATAAGGAAGAATGTAGCAAATTATGTACAATGCTATCAAATTTGCCTAGAAAATAAAACTTACAACCAAAGCCCTGCAAGATTACTACCACCCTTACCGTTTCCGACTACGACTTGGGAAGACATTTCTATAGACTTAATTGAGGGACTACCACTATCCATGGGGCTTAATTCTATACCAGTGGTGGTTGATAGGCTCTCCAAGTATGCACATTTTATCGGGCTTAAACACCCATTCATTGCTTAGCAGGTTTATTTGTTAAAGAAGTAGTGAGGTTGCATGGGTTTCCTACTTCGTTTGTGTGTGATATAGATAAGGTGTTCATGAGCATATTCTGGAAAGAACTAGTTTGTTGGCGGGAACACATCTCAAGCATAGCACAACCTACCATCCTCAAGAGGATGGACAAACGAAAAATTGTGAACAAAACCTTGGAAGCTTATTTAAGAGGCTTTACTTCTATGGCACCACGAACTTGGGCCTCTTGGTTGGCTTGGGCTGAGTTCTCCTACAATACCTTCCCTCACATGTCAACTAAATTACCCCATTTAAGGTACTATATGGCAGAGACCCTCCACGGTTACTTAAGGTGGCAGTGTAGTTGATACTTTGGAAGAGATGTTGTATGAGAGAGATGTTGGATTAGTTACGAGTGCAATTGATGAAGGCACAACACAAGATGAAAGGCGGATTTACAAGGGAGGGAGGAGATGTTTGAAGTGGGGGATTTGGTGTATCTTACGTTGCAGCCATATAGGCAAAGATCATTGGCTAGGAGGCCTTTTGAAAAACTCGCAGCAAGGTTCTACGGACATTATTCAGTAGTGAAGAAGATTGGCTCAATGGCATACAAGCTCCGGTTGCCTGACAATAGGAAGATACATCATGTGTTTCATGTTTTATAATTAAAGAAAGCAGCGGGAAACTTTTCGGTAATAGCACAAATTCAAGGACAATTAACAGGAGATTTAGAGTTGGTCGTTTGTCTAGGAGAACTTCTGAATGTTTGACGGACTCAAGTTAGGAAAGGAGTCAAAACTAAAATTCAGTGGGAAAATTTATTAAAGCTACTTGGGAGGATGCAAGCAAAATTGATGCAAGATTTCCCAATTTCCACCTTGAGGACAAGGTGAGTCTTTGGGAGGCAGACAATGTAATGAACCTCTCTAAGGCACAATCTATCCATCATACTAAGCACCATACTCTCAATGTTTTGCCTACCTAAAGCTAGGATGTCTAAAGTCATTACCAATGTCTTGAAATACATCATTTTGTTTTGCCTACCTAAAGCTAGGATGTCTTAAGTCATTACCAATATCTTAAGTTAGATGAGAAATGTATTGATAAATAGGAAAAATATTGTGTAAACATTTACATTGGGAGAGTCCTAGCCTCTCGTAAGCCAGCTACTATCATACATTAGCCTTAATAAAATTCTACTACCTTCCACACTTGAGCAACCTCTTTTGCCATTCTCTGCCATTTAGCTTAACTACTCTCGTATATGTGATTCCTTAGTGAATGTAATTCATTACAAGTAGGATGTCTTAAATCATTTCGTATATGTGAGTCTTGAAATACATCATTTTGTTTTGCCTACCTAAAGCTAGGATGTCTTAAGTCATTACCAATATCTTAAGTTGGATGAGAAATGTATTGATAGATAGGAAAAATATTGTGTAAACATTTACATTGGGAGAGTCCTAGCCTCTCGAACGCCAGCTACTATTATACATTAGCCTTAATAAAATTCTACTACCTTCCACATTTGAGCAACCTCTTTTGCCATTCTCTGCCATTTAGCTTAACTACTCTCGTATATGTGATTCCTTGGTGAATGAAATTTATTACAAGTAGCACTCTTGAAATACATCATTTTGTTTTGCCTACCTAAAGCTAAGATGTCTTAAGTCATTACCAATGTATTCCTTCTACTTTACAAAGATCTCGAGCAATGTTTAGCACTAAACACTATACTCTCAATACCTTACAAAGAAAACACAGTACGAGGAGAGGGGGTGTAAACACAAAGTTAGCACTGAAATTCCCTCATAATTCTTGTTTTATTTTCAAATCACTCATGCTGGAAACTGTTGCATGGTTTCCTTATTTATAGGCTTAGAATATGAGGATACAAAGCATTAGAAACTCCTAAGCTCCTTCATAAAAATCAAACAGCCTAATCCTTTCAACTCCTAACCATTTCAACTAGCTAAGTAAGAAGAAGATGAACAGCTACTCCTAATGATTAGTCCATTTAAAACATTAAAACACTTTATTTAAAGCCAATTACATCATTTAATCAAATGATAGGAACTAAATAGGTTAATGTTCAGTCCATTCTAAACAAGTCACGCAATGAGGCAAGTTAGCAAATCCAATGGATCGTTCAGCTAGAGATCCATCTTGGCCCATTTAAGTTCAACAACATCTCCTTCTTCTTAGACCACACCATTCTCCCTTTCTTGGGAAATGTTTGTCTACAAACTTTCGATATTGAGAAATGGAGTAAATTAGGTACAATGATGTAGGCAGTTCCCCATATTCTTCGAACCAAATTAGCAAAATGATGAACATCTTTAATTCTTTTACAAACTTTGATATTTCCATGAATAAGGCATAACATGAGAAAAAAGAAAAATAGTAGGACATCTTGAAGTTGTAGGGTCAGAAATTGAATCGCTTGTACAAATGGAACCATGAACTTCGCTTCCATGAGCAAATCAGATTCAATTGAAGATTAAGAATCATTAATGTGACACTCTTAGTTCATGATATAATCAACAAAAAGAAGTATCGTCAATGGTTTAATCAACCCCAAATGTTTGAACAAACCAATCTGGTTGTGAATTAAAAAGAGTATCAAAGATCCTTATATAAACTTGTTTTGGTGGATTCTTGACAAAAGAATTTTCATTATCTATTTCCATCACATAGGCAAAACTTCAAATTTCTCTTTGATCACATCTCTCATCCAAATACTCTTGAGTAAAAAGCTTTGAACAAGAGTAAATAGACTTTCCAATCAATCATGAATCTCCTTAAAAGTATCTAATTACATTGTAGGCAAGTTAACAAAACAATTGTTCAATTCAAGACAAAGATCATCCATAAAAACTTTTCCTTAAGATCTCTCTTTAATTCGTCTCATGTAGAAATCTTAGGTTCACCCATCCCAAGCACATTCGAACTCAAGTCTATTCCACCAATGTGTAGCACATTTCATAAAATATAAAGTTACAACTGAAATAAAATATAGTTCATCCAACCAAAAACATAGATAAAGCAGGTCAACATCATAAATCCATTTCTTAATCTTTGTGGGAGAGGATAGACCATTAAACCATATCTTATGCAAACCATGTATTAATATCATATGAACACTACCAGAGATTCAACCTTTATGCAACAAAACTTAGAATGGAAAGAATACCATTTCACACCCAGACAATATTTACAATGTTTATGTGTCGAAAATTTAATGTTGCCTAGACCTGAATACATGATAAAAAGAAACAAAAAACGACAAGTTCACACTTTGATTGATGTAGATTCAAATACATAAAAAAGATGAAAAATAATAAGTAGATTGTTAACAACAAGCAAGTACCACACAAAATGATTTTCAAGATTCAAGCTTCAAGCGTGTCACTTAATTGAACACAATGTAACTTTATGGGCACAAACTTCAACAAGAGAAGAGATTAATGAAAAACGAATCACTCTAAAATTCATAGAAATAAAAGAGTTATGAGCAAAACTTTCAGACCTAAGCACAATTGTAGTTTTCAACTTCTCTTCTCTCTTTTATGTTTTTTGTTTTTATCCACGAATTTAACACTTCTCCAATCCAAACCTCTGATATCAATCTAATGCATTTGCTTTAGGATTGTTGGAGAAGTTCTAAGAAGCTTAGAGAATGATTTCAACGTGCAAATTCAAAGGGAAAAGGTTTTGGACAGAAATTTTAACTTTAAGGTTTCAAACACTAAGTAATTCACCTTAAAGGATCTTGAGCAATGTTTAGCACTAAGCACCACACTCTCAATACCTCACCAAGAACACAAAGGAAGAGGAGAGAGCATGTAAATACAAAGTTAACACCGAAATTCACTAAATTCTTGTTTTGTTTTCATATAACTCATGCTTAAAACTGTGGCATGGTGTGCTTATTTATAGGATTAGAATATGAGGAATACAAAGCATTAAAGACTCCTAAACTCCCTCTTAAAAACCAATCAGCCTAATCCTTTCAACTACTAACCTTATCAACTAGCTAAGTAAATCTGGACAGTCACAAGAAGAAGAACAGCTTCCCCTAATGATCAACCCATTTAAAACATTAAAACACTTTATTTAAAGCTAGTTACATCATTTATTCAGGTGAAAGGAATTAAACATGTTAATGTTCAGTCCATTCTAAGCATTTAATGAAATGGGGGAAGTTAGCAAATCCAATGGACCATTCAACAAGTGCTTGAGATCCATCTCGGCCCATTTTGAGTTCAACAGCATCTCCTTCTTGGACCATAACATTAGTATTTCGGCAAAAGAAGGGTCAAGAGTAAGAAAGTAAGACAAGGTATTACTGTAAACAAGGGTCAAGAATATCTGATTTTGTAAGTACTAAGAAGTTTTTGTTTAGTAATCCCCACCCTTTAATCAAGAAGAAAAGGAGGAATATCACAAGTTGAAATGAGAAAACACAAGAGAAAATAGGAATTAAAAAAAAATCTCAGATATCATTCTGAACAGAAATAGATAGTACCTTGGTCAACTCCATAATGTGCAAAATCTTTCTTTGTACATTCTCCACCTCCCCAAGTCGACTATTAGACATTATATAAATCTGCAGACAAGATGTATTGAGGTGAATTCACTATCTGAGAACAAGCTTGTTTTACAAAGCGATAGCAAACCCCACAATTCTGTTCTGATTGATCTTATTTTTAGTTAAAAAAAGGAGAATATCAGGTGATTACAGATTTAAAAAAAGGTTAGAAATCTGTAGGCATAGGTACATTTCTGCATTAATAAATCAACTTATCATCTTACATATTGCAAATAGCAATAATACTTCGAATTAAAGAGACAGACTTCTACTAAGCAGAAGACAGCATTTCAATACAGGAAAACTCAGCTAATAAATACACCACAGAATGAACTATTTAAGCCAAAGACGAAAGGAAGCTCAGCAGAGAATACAAGATTGTAAAGTAGTAGACATGTTTTCCTCCTCAAAAATTACAAGAATGCAAGCCAATCATGATGACCATCCCAAAAAATAAAAAAAATAAAAAAAAAAATTATTACTACGTACCACAAAAAACATTAGAAAAATGATCTGAAAGATTTCTACCCCTTTAGTCTTACTACAAAGGAAAAAGAACACAATTAATACATCCTTACTATAGCACCCATAATTTTGGACATGATCAGACACCTCCAATGTAATACTCGATATTTTTCTTTTACGTTTTTAGCATTTATAAAGTATTTCAAGGAACTTTATAAAACAGTGGCAGGAGAAAATTGCCAAAATAATGACGGGAATTATGACCTGTGCTTAGCAACCTAAGAAGAGAGAAACAGACTAGTGAGGGATCTATTCAAGAGAGTGGCAAAGAAGTAAAGAGACCATGTTAGCCCATGAGAACTTCAATTGGACTATGTTCAAGAACATTAGGGATAAGTTTTACATAGCCTACTTGAAGAAGCAATAGGTCCAGGAGTTCAACAGCTTAGAAGTATTACCAAGTTCATAGAGTGGTCTAGGTTCATCCTAGAAACAGTCCTCACTGAATAGCTTAGGGAAAACAAGTTTGAGCAAGGTCAAGCACTGCACACCTTTAAAGATTGCAATTTTAGCAGAGAAGGTGACTGGAGAGACTTTCACCAATTTAGATGTTCTCTATGGTACGACCGCATACCTTTATAGTTGTACTTCCAAAGAAAACTAAGAGCGATAAAACTGAAGAGGAAAGGAAGTTGTGAATGCTAAGAAAAATAGCATAATAACAGCTAATTTAGGCATCAAAAACCTAGCTGTTGTTTCCAAGGGAGGGGTAACACCAACAAAACTAAGAATGCAATTGCTAGTGAGGTAGTAGTTACCAACAAGGAAAAGGGTGTATCATTGTAAGAGTTTCCCGGACAACCATACGGTAAGGGTAACTTAGTGATTTTGCATGTAACAAGAAGGGACATAGAGAGTATGAATGTGACTCCAAGGATAAAAGGGTGGAGGTACGTAATAGGAGAAATAACTATCAGAAGAATGGCTAGAACAACAAAATGGAGCCAATGCGAATAATACCAATGACAATGGAGCTAGCAACAGAAAAAACAAGCAAGCTTTATGTCTTGGAAAAAGAAGTCTAAGAACGCAAATATTGTCATTGGTATATTCTCTATCATTGTGTGTGTATCTTGGGAAAAGGAAAACTAGCCATGAACTTAATGATTTAATAGTGCCTCTAGAATTAGGCAGGGTTATACAATGGTTGAGCTTGGAAGTGGTTAATAGCAGCGATTTGGAGCATAGGACATAGGTTGAATGCTTTGTCTATCTTGTCAAATGTCTTTGATGAGAAAAGAGAGAATGACGTAGGAGAAGTTCAACTAATGGATTAAGTAATAAAATGCAAAGAAAAGGTGGCTGATTTAAAATATAAGGATAAAAGCTTGAGATTTTAAGGAAGGTGGTGTACCACAAATGTTCGATGATGTGAAGCAAAAGTTCATTGAAGAAGGTCATAAAACACCATATCGAGGTGATAAGTTGTATAAGGATCTTAAATAAGTATATTGGTCCAAGGAAGAATGATGAATGAAGTAGCAGAATTCATTTCCATATATTGACTGGTCAAAAGGTCAAAATCAAGCATAGAAGGCAACAAGGAAAAGTGAAACCTTTGAGGATACCATGTTAGAAATGAGATTAAAGCTCAATGAGTTTTTTCACATTTTTCCCTAAGACTAAAAGTGAAAATGATATTATTTGGGTAGTAGTCAATAGACTTACCAAATCTCCAGTGTTCATACCAATGAAAGAGATTTGGATAATGGAACAACTTGCAAAGGCTTACATCAAACATATACCATGTTTAAGATTTGAAATTCTTTCAAACTTTTACCCAATTTTGCAATATTAATTGCATCTATTGCTCAGTTTTGCACGGCATTCATCTAATCTTGTCAGTTTTCACGTCCAATCTATGTAAAGTTAGCAGTTATGCAGGGTATGTGTAATTGTAACTTGCATATTTATTCTGTAATTATTAATATTATTTTCATATTTATAAGGTAAGGAATTTTATGTAATAGAATTATTTTATTTAATAAGTACCTTTTAGTTATTTAATCCAAAATATTTATTTTTAAAGGGGAAAAGTTTCTAAATATTTTTAGGGAAATAGTTTCCTACTTTGGAAAGGATTCCATCTTCTTCCACTTTTAGGAAAATGTGATCATCAAAATTGAGGTTTCCGAATACTTTTAGGACTTCTCTAAACTAGCCTAGTATATATCCTCTTTTACTCACAATTTTCATTCTTGCCAAAGTTATGTTTCACTAAACCGTACATTTTATTTCAATTTGTTTTACTCAATTTTTTTGGAGCAAAATCCCACCATGGCCAAACCATCACAGCCGACCACCGTAGCAACAGACCACCAACTGCCAACGCATGCCATCTAGCACCAGCCGACACCCATAACCAGGCCTTGTCTCAGCCCCTCTTCTCTTTGTTTCGGTTATTTTTCCTTGTTTTGCGTAATTAATTTTTGCTAATTAAATTTCAGCATGTCGTTATAAAAATAAAATAAAATATTTCGAAGTACTAAAAATTTAAAGTTCAATATTAGTATATTCTGATTATGTTCAATGAATTTTTTTATAATGTTATGAATTTTAAAGTGAATTTTACTCCCCTAAAGTATGAAATTTTGAGATTTTAAATTAGGGTCACTAGTACTAAAATATGATTTCTTATCATAGCAAATTAAAATAACATGTTTACGAGTTTTTAAAAATTAGTCCAATAGCTTTAAATTCAAGCACTATATGATTAATAATGTTCGTGTTACTTAGGAGGAGATTAGTCCCCAATAATCTTCTAAGTGCAAAACTAGAGGAATATATAACTTACTCAAGGTATATACATGCTAAGATTTGTACGGCATTGAAACATGTTTATAAGTGTTTTGAAGTAGTTAATATATTTATATAAATTTAATATACATGCAAACATGAACAAAGTTTGATACATTATTTTAAGCATATTGCATGAGTTATTTTCATAATAGTAATTTATGCCAAGTAGTAGCTAATTTATATTCATTTATATCATTAGTCTTGAAATTAAAAAAAATGAAAATATATGTTTTTTATGGAATTTATCAAAAATTGAGGCGTGTTATTAATCTTATTCCACTAGTAGTAGACAAGGATTTTAAAGAAAAGTTTAGGGTCATAAAATTCTTATATGATCAATTGCACAGTTGTACACTAATAAAAAAATGAAATCCTTTGTGATGTGAATGATCTATAATATCAGTAGTTAGTCTTTCCAGAGCAAAATTATGAAGAACCAATTGAACTGTTCTATCATGGGGCAGTACTATTCTTGAAATTCTCTTTATCATATTCTTTTTTGCATTGGAATGATTTATTAAAGCACATAATTACTAGGGTGTTACATCCATAGAACTATATGACATTTTCTCCTCAAAATCCTAAACCAGCAAAAATATCTCCAGAAGTCCTCTCTTAAACTAGAAACTAGACACCACAAAACAGCAGCCACCTGAAATGAAGGATTCAATGAGAATCAAACTTGTTCCACATAAAATTGAGTGAGAATATTATTTTTCTTTTTCGCACACATCCAGATGCTTTTTTGCACACATCCAGATGCTAAATCTAGGAAACTAATTTCAAAGGACAACCAATCATTCCCTTATAAACCAAGCTTCATGTTGTACGAGGCATCAAAAAATATATATTCTTCTTTGCTGAGAAATTTTTCCCACACAGATTTGTCATCTACTATTGACTGACTTAAATAAGCTCTCTAGGTGCCGAGCATCCTTAATCACGTTAATGCCCAGGACCACCATGCTTAAACAGCACATGCTTCCAAGGCGTTTCCAGTAGAACTATGACTTTGTTCCAATCATAATAACTCAACACCCCAAGGACCAACATTCTTAATAGTCATACTCCCAAACTGTCTCATGTTCAGATATACTAATTAAGTCCTGAAGAAAACCATCGTTTCAAGTAGCTTACGAGTTTAACCAAGCAAAAAAAACATAGATGTATAAGGCCTTCTTATATTCCAGTCAAAGTCATCAACAATAAGTTCCATTACTTTTCTAGGGAAAAGGTAGAAGGTGCTGGCTGCTTAAATTGGGTTTTTTTCGTAGTTCACATTACCAGATACTCTTTCAATACCAACTATGCAGCAAATAAAAGGCTTGTAAGTCATTAAAATTTGAGGAGAGTTGGCCTCTTGTTCAAGTAGAGCTATCAAAAGCTGACCCGGCATCAATCCAACGCCTAAGTTAATCTGTAACTTTAAGATCCAAATCTGAACTGCACCCAAAAACCGAACCTGTGTCAAGACCAAACCTGCACCCAAGAAATACCGAAGCTCTATTTGACACAAAAGCAACCAGACACGTCATTAACTCAGCCAGCATTGGACCCGATCCAAACTGAAACCAACCTGTTATTAACTCAACTAATGCTTCACCTGACCCAAATTCAACCAAACTGTTTTGACCCAACATGCATACAATCTGCCAAGTTATTGACTCAAACAGTATTCGAATTGAGCATGATTATAGCTTCTTAGATCTTAATACCTTTTGTATTAAACATAAATCTCTTGTTCTGATAATGGGATATAATGGCCAGGTATTTTTTTAAAAACTGAAAGAAAAATGAAAAGATGAAATTATCAATTGTACATATGTTGGAGGTATCTCTAAAATGTTTTCCAACCAAACTCCTAGCCTATTATTGATTTGTTCTGTACTGGACACAACCAAGGATGACCCGATTCGAAGGTGATCTAACCCAAGGATGATTCAATCCCAACTGGAACCATTAATTGATCTTGGTCGTTAATGATTCAACCAAATCTTATCCTGAACCCGAAATATCCTGCCACAAACCCATTTGAATCCAAACCTACTTACACAGAGCCTAAATCAGACCGACCAGACTAAACCTAGCTCAAAACTGAAAAGATATGTGACCAAACCTTGAAAGCAGCATTGACCCAGCATGACATCTCCTGAACCTGACCAACACCAAATTGACATATCTATCCTTAGTGTGTATGGAACATATAATCAGAAACACTATTTTCTTATGTAGATACTCTGGCAATATGCTGAAAGAATAATGTATGGGAGCAGCAGAGTGAAACCATTACTCATCAGCATAATTGAGCGCTTAAGTATACTGCCAGAAACAACTGATAAGCTAAATTCAAAATATTTCAGAAATGGATCTATGTTTAAGGTCATGAGTGTCGTAGATTTATAAATGATCATCTTAGGGGGAATGATCATTGAATAACTTCCTTAAAAATAAGGATAAGACTTTCTTTTACACTCCATAATAGGTTGGACTCTAGGTCTGTGCAAACAGTGTGTTCTCTTCTTTTTCCCAGGTGGTAGCATTCATTGCTAGAGTAGTTAAAATCAAATTCAATAACTGCAGCCTGATGTATTACTTGGGACTAGGGAGCCTTAGATACAATTGACAGCTCACAGAAGCAACCAAGTAGATTTGCAGCAAAAGTCATAACTATTCAATATTACATCAATCAAGAAATATATACAAGCTAAAGGAGAACATTAGAAACCTTTGCTAGATATCGTAGCTTCCTCATGCAAGAGAATGATTCCCCTTGACCGCCTTCCTGCATACAAGCAAGTATTTGAGTACAAAAAATCACTAGGATTAACACATTGATCTCATTCAGTACAAAGGAACACCTCTAAGACCCTAATAGAATCCTGAATAAGGGCCTCTGCATCCTTGGCATTCCCTTGAAGATACAGCACCTGAGGTTACAATTTATGAGCCATGAAATCTTGTTAGTGATTTAAGTGAAAAGAAAAATCCTCACTGATCTTAAACAAAAATCACCAAGTGGGATCCAATGATATTTTGCAGCACTGATGATCCCATCTCAAACCCCTCAGATGAATGTGCTAAATGATGCTTGGTAACACACCGTTCCAAGGTGGAACATTGTCTCAGCATAATCAGCATGACCATATCCCAAGACACGCCCTTTTATCTGAAACAATATAACAAAAAGTAAGTAAAATAGTACATAGAAAAATCTTCTCAAGAAATGAATGCGGAACAATATTGATCTAACCAAGATAGAATTCTTTTCTGTTTCCATTTTCAGGAGTAAAGCACCAATCTTCATTGAACACTTTAACTAGTGGATCGACAGAAATACTTACTTTCAGTGACCGCTGCTCCATAACACAACAATGCACACACATCGACACCAGATATCAACCCCAGGCAGCAAGCATGACAACAAAGTAAAACAGACATCAGTAATTTATCTGTACTCAATGAAAGTTATACATTACATGATATCAACCTCAATAGAAATTTCTTTTAGGCTGTTCTCTGTGTCTGAAATGTTCTAACACTTCTCGTACATCTAGATATATAGACAAGCATAACATTAACCATCGAGACTTAGTTTGGGAAGAAGCCCACTAACAACACAACAAAAACTTCTTTGCTGCAGACACAAAATGCTAAAATTTTTTAAGCACTTAGTGTTTTTGGAAAACAGATCTAAGTTCACAATGCAACAGCTGAAGATAATCATATCAGGTGGAACAAGTTAAACAAAGTAGATTTCATTAATATTTTATTTTCTATTAAAAAGATTTTGACAAATCAACTTTCTCGTAAATAAATAGATCAACTTTATCATTTTCATACTACTAACTAACAATAATAGAGAACAGATAGGAAAGGGTAATTTGCGTCAAGCATCATATGTACCTCATAACAAACTCGAGCTTCCTCAAATTTTCTCTGCACTATATAGAATTGACCAAGGTTGTGGAGAGCAGCACCAACGCTGAAATTCAGGAATAATGTAATGACAGACAATTCAGATACACAGAGTACTGAAAGCATGAGCAGTGGTACCATAGTCAGCGTAGAGGCAACACAGGTAAAATTGCCAGGATAACATATCCAACTAATAATAAACATTAATTGTGAGATATTAAGCACATTGGCAGACACAATATAAACAGCCATAAGGTGATAAATCATGCATGTAACTGGCACAGCCATAGTTCAATCAATTTAGCATTTTCTTTGCTACCAAAAACAAAGAGAAAAAGTTAGACAGCAAGAGCTAAAAACACTTAAATTTGAAAAGAAAGGTAGGCTGCACAAAGATTTTCAAAATTTTTGAGTGTGCTACAATATCTGTTAGGTTTTCCAACTTCTTTCTCACAAATATGAATATGTCATCTGGCTGTTTACTTCTATTATTATATTGAAAGCAAGGCATCTTTTTCAAGGAAACACTAAAACATATTAAAGAAAATAATCTGTGAAATCTATGTACCTTGCACAGTGACAAATTTTATGAAACTTCAGATTCTTAAGGTAGAGAGCTTATCGTGAGACATGGAAAAAGAGTCCTGTAAAATCTACAAAAGTATAGAGGTAGGTCATGAAATTTTCTATCAAGAAAATGTACCCTAGATAACTGCTTTATGAATCCTCAAATATTAAATGAAAATATATCTGATAGAAAAAATACTTAAAAGTTTCTTTTCAAAAAAGAAAAATAATGAAAAGCAATCCTATGTCTCCATTTGTGGGAATTCACTTTTAAGCTTTGAGGAAAACTTAGATATTCAAAACAGTTTTAATAGACCAAATATAAGCGATACATACCTTCTTAGGCTCCGTACATTTCCACATACAGTCTCTTCAATATGTTCTTTAGATAGGTACAAATTTATTTATTTATTTATTTTAGCCGGGTTCCATTAACACTCTACTCTGGAATAATCTTCTCTTATTCTTATATTCATTACTATCCACATTTAAGGTTTCATGTTGAGTTAAAAATTTGGATCTCTTTTGTTCTCCCAAATGAGGGCGTTTATTCATCCAGCAACTTAGCAAGCATTTTTCTACTATGGGTTAGTTCATTCACCTCATCAAAAACAAGTTTATTGAATAACATAACAAAGTTTCACTGAGTAAAAAGTTTATTGAATAATTTTCCCTGATGTCATCCTTGAATAATGTGTCCTACCACATCTAGGTCTCTAATTTTTGCTTTCTAGCTCATATTAACTGAAACATATCCACTTCTCATTCTCTGGTGTCCAATCACTGATGCTAGCTCCCATAAGCTCTAGTATGAGCATCAGAAACTGCTTTTTTAGCTTTCATTAGTCAACATGTACTTTTCATGCTAACAAACATTTCAATCAACATGTCCCTATCAACTATGATTTTGCATGCCTCCCTTTTCAGCAGTTTTTTTTTCACTAAAGAACCCTTCAGAGCACCATCATGTTTCCTCAAAAAGTTAAGCTATCTCTTTTAACACCTAAAATAAACGGCCACAATGTGGTTAGCCTCTTGTTGGTTAAATACAGTCTCTTATCACCAGCATACATTACCTTCCAAAGCTGACAATTTGAACCCAGCACAATATAAAACTGACTTCACCTTAGCAACATCATCAATGACTAAATTGTAAAGAAGTTATTTAGTCATCATTCAGTTTCTTGTATGACAAGTTATTCAATAATAAAAATAAAAATAAAAAAACAAAGCACAGCCTCAGGAGGACAATTTTATATTGTATAATAAAAAAACTCAGAAATCCCATGTACAAAATTATTTTCAGAGCTACAAACTCATAATTAATGCCTGACTTCAAGTTCGTATAACATGCCTACTTAAACAGAGAAATGTATTCCTTATTATAAAAAAAAAATCTAAATTTTAATCGAAATTGTACCCCACAAGGCCACAAGTAAGAAATTTATGAAAGATCCAGCTTCAATGCATGTTAAGGTTACCACTCATCCGATTCTCCCCAGTCCCATCCAACAGCCAAGTAGAAACTGGAGAAAAAAACAAGCTGTGCCAAATCCTCCTGATGATGGCCAGCACTCATCAAACCATGGGACTTCATATTGCTTTCCACATGGCTAGTCAGAGAGATATCCTTATTGAACATCCACACATGCATTCATGTGAAGATTAGTTTGTCAGTTTTAAATAATATTTCTCAGAAAAAACACTGTATATATATACTTTTAGTCAAAGGAGAAAACTTTAGCCTTCAAATCGTATCTCAAACTTAATCCCCTTACAGAAAACGTAAAACACTAGACTTTATGGAAGCACACAATTTGTCGATAGCTAATACAAAGTTACTAGTTCTTTTTTCTTACAGGGTCAAACTCCAAATATACCCAACTTAACCCACAAAATTTGCTTTAAAACTAATAACATAGATGTGTGCCAGTAATTAAACATATAACATACATAAGATTCTCTCAAGAAAGGAATTTACTCTCCATTTTCAACAGATATGAACCATACATCTCATTGGTTACAATCATAACAAAACAGATTTATTGATCAATGGTGCTGCCTATTTGTTTCAAATAATTTGTTCCCACACTTCTAGTAGGGGGAAGATTGCTGCCTTTTTGCTTCACAATATTAAGGAAACAACATCCATAGAAACAAGGGTAGGCAATAAATATTTCAGGTTCCCTCTCCCAATAAAAAGAACAACAAAACTAGCAAAATTATAAATAATGGGCTGCATGGCTCCAACAGCCTAGCTAAAGTCAGTGGCAATCAAGAGTATTTTAAAACTAGGACCATGTAATTCACCTTGACAATTAAATTTCTAAGAAGTCGCAACAGAATTAAATTATATACTTAGATTCAAAAGGAAGAAATAAATTAAATTACAAGAGAAAAGATGACTGCATGATGCGGAAGAGAAAATCTTTGTTACAACAAGAATTGTGTGACATTTGAACAGAATAGAGTTTCCCAGGCTAAATGTTATTAATGGATATCATCGGATTGAAGAATCGTGAATTGTGTATGAGAATTTTATGGTCTAAATATAACACACTTTGAAGCCCAACAAGACTTGATTCTTCTCAAACCATAGAAACCACTTCTCCCACAAAACACAGTCACCGTTGCTCCCTCACAGTCTCATACAAGATATTTCCCAAAAGCCTTTACATATTCCAAAACAAGCCTAGATGGTAAGAACAGTCTAAATCCACAAGTGCACATCTAAATTGTTGAGAGATCACCCAATAAAAACAGGATACCAAATACGCAAAAACATACCGTACATCATCTGAACCATAAACTTCCTCAAGTATACTAATGGCATCCAAATATAAAGGCTCTGCTTTATTATATAATTTCTGGACTCTGTACAGCTCTGCCTGTGAATCAAAAGCAACAACAGATTCATTGATCTCACTCAACAATCAAGATTCTACACATGTCAAACACAACTTCACAAAATGATCTTCCAACATATAGTGATCAAACTCAACAAATTTGGACTATAGAAAATAGATCATCCAACAAAGACTTACATAAACTGTTCAGACCTGGATAGATCGTTGTCTTAAATAATAATCTTCACACAACAGATAAAGTAAATGATTGTTTTAATTTACTTATAAGGCTTGCAGCAACTAACTCTCAACAGTCTCAAGAAAGAAAGGGGGTCAGATAATTAAAATTAGCTTCACAGCTTCATTCACAAAATTAGGTGATCTTTAATATGATTTTAGTCACTAAATTAAGGCCTGGTCATTTCACTTGAATTTTTTTTTTTTTTTTGGAACTGATGTTATCTGTAGATTAAAATTATTAGTGATTAAATCTGCTTTGCAAACTAAAAATCTCTATCCACTAATTCACACTTGTTTCTTAATCATTTCAGGTTACTGATTTTAATTGATTAACACAGTTTTTTACTGAAGGATACTAACCTTACATGAATACGACAGAATTTTAATCATTAAAACTGATTTATACAGACTATTACATTTCAAGTTGAACAGAAAACAGCCTAAATGCAACCGGGCTTAGAGTTATGCTCCACACAAAAGTTTGTTGGATTAATTCCATTTTCAAAGACAGAACACAATTTAAATCATAAGGGTTTCTTCATGGTGTGCCCTTGAGTAAATTGAAATATAAAGTTGTACTTCAACTTTTAACAAGCTCCTAACATTACCCTAAACTTTTACTTGTGAGTCATCTGTACCCTCGCCATAGACTTGACGTTAATAATTTTTATTAGTTATTCGTAGTTGTCCTTTTAACTATATTTGAGTTCATTTAGTACATCTAGGTATCAAATTATATGGGTATAGGGGATATGAGTCACATCTTAAAAGTGTTACAATTGAAATTTAAAATGCTTAATATTATGCTTAAATATAACTATGATTTTCTCATATAATACTTCCATGTTGAAAATAATAAGACACCAAAGGGGAGTCACCAATGTAAAAAAAGGAGGGCTAATGAGATAACTCATGCCCTTCAGATATCATGAAGCAATTTGTAGACAAAATCAAGAAACAAGTATCTCTAAGAGCCTAAATTTGGACTCCAGTTATACAAAAGCCACAAAAAAAGGAACTTGAAACATAGAAAAAGAGGGCTAAACTCTATAAACATATTGGTTTGTTTCTTTCTAAATGGACCACCAGCTTGAGATCCGAACTCCCAGAAGGAATCTTCAGAGTCAATGCAAGAGAATGAGGAATTACAAAAGAGTATTTGAACATTCAAATATGACCATAAGACCTAAACCAAGCATTTTAGCCATAACACATTTTCAGTTAGCCTTCAAACTATATGACATCCATTTAATAGGAAAAGTTGAAGTTAGTTTTCTGCTAAGAAGTAATTATTGTAAGGGGCAACAGAGCAAGGCAACTGACACAGAATCAACTTCCATACAGACTAACAAACTCTTAATATAGTACCATTTGGCATCCAACATCTACTAACCTAAACCTCCTACAAAACACATCATTTGTTATATCTGATCTAGTAGAAGTGACCTAGTAAGCAACAACAAACACACCAGATTGTTACATGCGGATGCAACATGTGGATCCCTTTCACCAAAACCTTTTCTAGCTTCTTCCAAGGCACATGAGAATAGCTTCTCAGCTTCAATCATTTTCCCCTAAATTGAAACAATATAAAACAATGTGGAGAATCAATTAAAAATAAAATCTAGTAGGAAAGAAGTAACAGATACCCTAAAAATCTTTAAGATCCTATTATTTTATAGATAAAACAGAGTGAATATTCTTGCAGAAAAAATGTTGGAAAAAATCAAAGGAGATGGCGTTTACTTGCAGAAAAAAGTCCCTCCCGTTATCTGTGAATATTCTCCATTTCGACGTATGTTCATTCGATATGACTGAGCCATCTTCAAGTTTTTGTAACTCGTCATTGGGTGACATTCCACGATTAGTTTCAGAGATTTTTCCATTCGAATTATCTTCAGCAAAAACAAGAGAGCAGCTCCCACCAAACAGAAGTGCTGCAAAGAAGGTGTATCACTTATTAATGATCCCTGAACTTTATAAATCACAATTAATAATTTTCAGAGATATGAGGAGCATAAAAGATATTAAAATGCAAGCATATAGCACTCCTCACATGTAGGGCTCACCACAAGTAGAGCTGCTCGTGAATTGTTAGACACTCTCTCCTACCATAAGTTTCACCTGCCATCTAGGTGAGTGAGACCACTAAATAAAGGAATAAAAGTTGTGGGATAAAGTATATTGTCTATGATCATACCAATAAGGCAATACTGCACTTGATCTCATAAGAACTCTACATTTACAAATTTATTACCCCCAACCTCCCTTTCTTAAACATAGAAAGAAAATGAATAGAGTAATGTGGCATGGATTATGTGTCTTGGCATAAAAAATAAAAAATAAAAAGAAAAAGAAAAAATAATTCCAAGAGTAACAAATGGTAAGAAAATGAACAAGGACTTAGCATAAAAGTACAATCTCACATAAGTGTAGATCCTAGCCACTAGTTTATTTTTTAACTTAACAAGTTCAAAACCTATATAAAACAAAACTTTGGTTCAAGGAAGTTGAGCTAAACCTATGAAGTACTTAACAAGCCAAATTTTGAGTAGCGGACTAGGCTTAAATGCACACAAGCTAGATAAAATTCAATATCTATGTCCTATCTGGTCACTTTGTAATTTCTTTGGATTTCTTGTGTCATATAAAAAAAAAAAAAAAAAAACATTGTCCATGTGAAATTTATTTTTTAACCAACTTAAAACCCAAAAATAATATCTCCAATGCAATTAAGAAATATGCAGCTAGGCCACTCCTCTTATACACGCTCACAAGCCAATAGACCCAAGCACAAGTTTTGATAAATCAGACTTGAGTTCTACACAACTTAACTGGTTGATGTAACAAGTTGCAGAAAAATAAAGAAAGAGCAACTTACAACCACCTCAATCATAGAGATGTCCATAAGGATTCTTATGGTAGTATATAGTGTCATATTGTGGACACCAACACGATATAAATAAATGTTGCACTAAAACTATGAAACACCTCAAAAAAAATAGGGCACCTGCTTGCCCAGGCAACAGCATCCATAGGAAGCCTGCGTATCTTCCTTCGAAATGTTGAGAGCCATATTGAGAACCGCAAATCATCTTCCCTGAAAATGAAGATTGACATGTAAACACAAAAAAAAGAAAAGATAAATACATAGCATTGCTTTGACCTGCAGCCACAAGTTATAAGGATATCAAGTTACAAAAACACTAATACAAATCAATTTTGATACTTTGAAATACAAATTATCATAAAATATGAAGAAAAAAAATAAATAAAAATTGTCTCATTATGTCTTGCTTACTCTTTTCCACCCTTTGATGTCAGATATTGACCATTCAATTTACCATAACAATTAGAAATGATTACAGGATATGATATGATTACAGTACACTCTATGATAATTCTAGCAACATAATTGTGTTCTATGAATCTCTATACTTTTACACAACGATTGTTCCAAAAGTCAATTCAGGATTCAGAAAGACGAATAGAGGGAGTTGAGAAAATATAGCAAAAGATATCATCAGAAATATGTAGTATAAGAAGAATGGAAGCAAAGTAAGGAAATTCTACGCAATCTCTTGGATCGAGTGCGCAACTATGATAAAAAAAAACAGAAAGAGATGCTCTCTATTCTCAGAGAAGCTATATGACTGGGATAGCAACGATAATGCAAATCAACCAAAAAAGAAACTTTACAGCACTGCACCAACCAGCCTGAAAACAACTGTTTAGTCCAATAAAAAAAAGTTTCTACCATTTCTCCCACTCGAAAATCCAACATTTATAGTCTTAAAAAGCTGTCCTGAGTAATTTATAACGAAGACTAGCACCACAAATCAGTTTCGAAAATTCAGCAATAAAACCTTTCAATATTCACCCTGCAGTCCACATTTCACAATCCTGATCAAAGTAGTTTACACAACAAATCCTCGTCCACTTATACCGCCTATTTCGACAAGGACCGTGTATAACTCCACACACCTCACAATTCGCAACGCCACTCCAAACACATGACCAGAAAACATAAAGAACATATATAGTTGATAATAAAAGAGAGCAATAGAAATAGTCATTCTTAGGTGCACCTGAAATTCTAAGCATTGCTTTGAAATGAATACAGAAAACGGAATACAAATAGAATAACAACGACAAAGCGAGGGTGATTAAATTGAGATTAATTTCCTTACTTGCAAGGCATGATGATGAATGTGATCCACTGGCCAATCCTTTGCAAATTTGAGAAGTCCCGCGAATTCTCCCCAGCAATGGTATTAGCTGACGACCCAACATCGTCTTCGGGAATGGACGGAATATTCCCAAGCCGAGATGAGAGAGATCGAAGGGTTTTGCAGTGAGGGTTTTTCTTTGGACGTTTATGAATCGGCAGTAGTTTATATGCAAATTATCAAATTTACTTTTTTTCATATGGACAAAGAGAAAAAGAAAGCTTAACAAGAACCTTTCCTAGCCTTAGTGGCCAGAAAATGGGTTCTAAACACTAAAGACATACTTACCTTAATACAAAAGAAAAAATAGAAATTCATGCATAGATAGATTTTAGGATTAATAGATGGGAATAATCTAACATTTGCTCGATTTTCGGATATTAAGTCAACATTTTGTTTATTTCTGATTGTACCTACCTTTAACCAATTTTTGCTTGCACTAAACCTTTTAACAAGTGACCTGAATAGCAAGTGAGTTTTATCTGATGTGGCAGAGGCAGTAATTTTCCCACGCAAATTTGGTCGTGTTTTCCTAATGTTACTAAAATATACTCCGAAAATATAATTTCATTAATTCCCCTCTCTTACACCCCCACCAAACTTCAATTAATTCCAATTTCATTCGAACCCCAACCAAACTTCAACTCCTCCAAATTTTAACCTAACTTCTTCCGGTTTGTGGGATTACTGGCGTGCGTGGGATTGTGTAGATTGCATACATTGTTCGATTTTCGATTTGGAATAGTCAGTGTGTGGGATTGCTAGGTTTGGTGTTAATTGAAGGTATGTCAAAATTCGTGGCAAAATTCATGTCAAAATTCATGGCAAATTTAATGTTGAAAAATTTTAAATTTTTCAACCTTCTCGTCTGTTTGGGTGTCGAAATTGATGTGTGTGAACATGATGTTGTCTAAATATGTCAAAATCGGTGAATTAATGTCTAAATATGTTCAATTGATGTTATGTTGTCAAAATTTTGGTTGCCATGTGTGTTAATATGTTTAATTCATTTTTTGTCGAAATTGAGGTTGTTATGTGTGTGAATATGTTCAATTGTTGTTTTTATGTCGAAATTGATGTTGGAAACTGAGCAAATCTTGATGAAATTGAGATTTTGGCATGGTGGAGAGTTCAAGACTGTTAATAATAGTTAGTTAACGTATGTTGATAAAGAATGTAAAACTCTTACAGTAGATCCTAATGAGCTCTGTTATTGGGATCTTCTTAAGTTTGCTAAGAAGCATGGGAATTACAATGCCATTCGTGGTCTTTTTTACTTAGTTCCAAAGCATAATTTGGTGAATGGGCTTAGAAAGATTTTGGGTGATAGTAAAGTATTAGAAATGGGGAAGTTAGTGGTGCAGTACAGAGAACTTAATGTGTATGTCGTGCATGAAGATGAGGAGCCTGATGTGTCTTCTACATAAAGTGGCCCTACTAAAGAAACTGCCCCTAGTGAAGATATAAGAGATGCTGATGTGCCATCTTCCTCATGCCCTTAATGAAGAAACAGCAGATGTTGATGTTACTGGTGCCCTTAATGAAGAAACAGTAGATGTTGATGTGCCCAATGCCCTTAATGAAGAACTAGTAAATGCTTCTGTGCCAGGTTCAGAAAATGTCAACATTAAAGGACATAAAGTAAAAATTGATGCATCCTCCTCACAGCTACCACCCACTAAAAGACCAAAAAAGGTAACTCCCAAAAAGGGCCTACTCAAGAAAGTAATGTTACCAACTAAAAGTAGTTCAGGAGACAATTACAAGAATCTTCTAAGGCCCCCCAAAAAAATTGTCTCCACTCCCCCTTTCATAAAAAAAAATACCTACACCTTTTTTTAAAGAAGTGGCCGCCACATCAAAGAGTGTTTTTCCAGTCATTGCTTCTCCATCTAAAATGGAATGGAAGGCACTAAACCTTGAAGGAGAAACTAAAGTTGAAGCTAAATATGATTGGGAGGATAATAAACTTTAAAGCCCTCTAAAGTATAGTGAGTTATTTCGTGAGAGTAGCGACAATATTGGTGATCCACTATATAAGCTTGAGGGTGAAGAAATATTGCTAAGCATAATGCATTTTCTGATGAGGAAGACTCAGATTATTCTGCTGAAAAGGGGGAGGATGATGAAAGTGTTAGTTAAGGTTAGTGTAGATAATAAACAGGAAGGACTAGAGTCTTTTTAAGGTGGAAGTGATGATGAGATTAGTGTAATCCCCCGAAATTCTACAATTATTTTTGTTATTATTTATTTTCCTAAGTAACCCGCTAATCCTAAACTACCAAAATTCTATCATACTCAAATTTTACACTACCCAAAACTCTACCGAAACCTAAAGATATTTTACCTAAACCTAAAACACATTTTACTTAAACATAAACACTACAAAAAAAAAAGACCTACCCATATAAACCTACCCGTGGAACCCCCCCCCCCCCCCCCAAACTCAAATACCCAAGTAAAAAAGAAACGAACCCCCTCCATATACTAAGTACCCCGTGGCAATTTCCCCCACAAAAGCATTAACTTTTCCCCACAAAACCACAAAGAAAATAAGAAAAGAAAAACAAACCCCCACCCCCGTGAAGATCCTCCCTCGGCTAAAACCCAAACCACAAAACCCTCCTCCCCGCTGCTGTCCCTACGCCGCCGCCTCCAGCCAGCCGCACAGCCTCCGTCGGCCGGTGAGCACGTCCCCTCATACGGTCTTCTTCTTCCTCCTCCTTCCCTCTCTTTCCCCTTGTTTTTTCCTTGTTTTATGTATTAGTATAATATGTGATATGAAATTATGTATGGTGGTTGTTTTTAGTTATTTATATTGGATTTTATATGCAGGATTCGAATTGGGTTTTGATTTGGTTTGTAATTTGGTGGGTTTAACTTATAATATCAGATTATATGAGCACACCCAAAACTTTATGTATTTATTGCTTAATTAATTAATTGTATAATTAATTACATATATATATATATATATATATATATATAGTAAAAGATTTAGTGGATTTTCAAGTGTATATAAGGAGAACGGCAACAACGTATGTGGTTTGTTCATTTGGCTAGTTCATTAAGATTAAAGTATTGTAGAATGTTTTACTTAGTAATCTTTAGTGGTCTAGGCAAATTCATGGAAGTTAATATAATGTAGTTTACAATGCTCATAATGTCAGTTGTAAATCGTGGGTTTGGGTATAGTCGAGATTTTTGGGTTGATTAGATAGGATTTTTAGTTATAAAGACTGTTGGTTATTTCTTTGGGGATTATACTTAGTAGTTGCTAGTACTTTTGAGATTAGTATACAAGGAGGGTCAATAATTATATTATGTTATGTTAGTATTATTGTAAATTTGATTGTTGGTATTGAATTAGATTATATTATTTGGTGTAGGAGAATAATTTGTAGAAGGTCCTTAAAAATAGAGAAAGTGGATACCCAACTTTTTACACCAGGTACGTACAATTACAAAGAACGTTATTTTTATTTAGGAGCATGATTTAGGGTGAAACATAAACATAGTATCATGTTTAGGGAACCCTTTGGATGAGATTGTTTGGTTACCCATTTGAAAGAATTCATGTTCTTTATTTTAGGGGCATGTTTTGGTGTTATTTGTGGGAAACTGTGATTTATTAATTGGTATTAATTGTTAATTAATCCACGAGGTTGTTTATTATTACTCCTTCATTACTGATAGTATGATTGGAGTAAAGGTATATTTTATAAGTCTTAATGACGAGGTAGTTGACTTGGTTCAACAGTTTTATCAGTTGAGTTTGAAATTAAAAAGTTAAAAATTACAGTATAATAGAGATAGATTGAATAATTGTAATATTTACTGTTGTGTGCTACTGTGATTGTGTTTATTGAGTTTAAACAGTAAATCACTTAAAGAGAAAGAGGATAAGCAATAAAACTCTAGGCTAATGCACGTTTAGAGTATTGACAATCAGGGGTTGGAGTTCACAGGGTATTACCCGTGGCTTTTCTAGGAGGCCGTGTGATCTACGAGTCTCTATTTTATAAAGTTTTAAACTTAAAATTGGGGTTAGTTGAGATCTCATCTAGCTATAGTAATGGAGTCATGCCCGTTTACCATCTGGATTTTTATACTGTATTTTGATGCTCTCCGACTGGAGTGCATGGGTTATTTATTCATTTGATGTCCTAATCAGGACATGGGGGAAACAACCTAGTCTATTGCTTAATCCAAGTCATTAATCAATTTATCGTGTCAGAATCCAAGTTACTAATCAATTTATCGTGTCAGCCGAGTAAAATGTTGCATGATACGTTCTTACATTTCTTATAGTTATTCGATTATCAGTTTAGCTGTCGTACTTTGTAATTCGTATGTACTCAGCTTGCTGATTACGTGCCTTATGTGTTTTTGGTCATGGCTTTGCCTATAAATGACACTATAATGATCCAATACTTACATTTGTATTATTGGGGAGCAGATTATTAACAGGTATCTATACAAGCATTCATGCATGGGCGGGTTGGAGAGAAACATTATTTTTAATTTAGACTTCGGAATAAATTATGTTAGGTTCGATTTGGTTTTCAGTTGTTGGATTTGAATTAAAGGTAAATGTTATTTGGTACATTACAATAAGGGCCTAGAGGTTCTAGTTTGTTACATTAGGATTTGATTTACGTTTAATGTTATTTCATAAGTCTTTTGGTTTTCCGCTACAAAACTCTGTTTTATAGCCTTAACGTTTGAACACGTGGCGGTAGTACATTGATACTTCCTAAAGGTTTGGGTTTTGGGAAAACGGGAATTATCGGGGTGTTACAATTAGATTGGCATTGGATCGAGTTAGATCTATTAATATCAAGTTAGCAGATTTAGCCAAGTAACTTCAAAGTGAGGCCAATGAAGGAAAACTACTAGGTCAACAGATTGGATAGTCTTCATGAAGGAGGGAAAGTGAAGCAATAGAGAGGGATGTTGAGGATGATAAGAATGAGAATGAGAGTGAGTATGAAGCAAGTGAGGATGAGATTCACACTCCTAAAGGAAGTGGAGAAGAGTTTGGAGAAGGGAGTTTTTCTAAGAGGGAGATGTTAGTGAAATCAGACATTGATTTCAGTAAATTCAAGTAGAAAGTAGGTCATAGATTCTCAAATAGGCAAAAAAGGTTAGGAGTTAGGTGTGTGAGTGGGTGTCCCTTTTACCTGTATTTTTCTTGGCATCTAGGCCTTGCCACTTTCATAATGAAGAAGGTTGAGGAAGAGCACACTTGCCACAGGAACATGAAGAGGAATAGGTAATTGAAGTCATCATGGGTTGCAAGGGAGATGCTAGATGTATTCAAAGCAAGGCCTCATTGACTAGCTAAGGACATTAGAGATATTGTGAAAAGGGCATACAAGGCGTTTATAAAGTAGGACTTCGCTTACAAAGTGAAATACCATGCTTATAAGTTGCTCTATTGGTCAATGAAGGAGCATTATTTGTAGGTGGGTATGTACATTGAAGCTCTGAATAAATGTTGTCCTAAAAATTATCACGAATTTAGTTGTTCAAGCTAGTGGTGAGAGTATAACACCTATTTTCCAATCATGTGCTTTGATGGCTTGAGGAAAGGTTGGATACAGAGGTGTAGGAAGGTCATATGTGTGGATGCTGCATTCTTGAAGACATTCTTGGGAGGGCAGCTGATGAGTGTAGTGAAAAGAGATGGCAATGACTAGATGTTTCATATTGCCTAGGCTGCTATTGAGGGAGAGAATATTTCATCTTGGGAATGGTTATTCACTCAACTCCATAAGTGCCTTGAACTAGGAGATGGAGCTGGCATTGTTGTGATTTCTAATGAGCACCAAGTATTTAATTTCATAATCTCTCTTGGTCCAATGCTTATACATTGCATTTACATTAATTTTACATTGCTTTTATAATGCCATGATGCATAATACCTTGTGTTTTACAATTCTTCCTACCTTATTGTATCTGTTGAAGGTTATATTGCATGTTGTTGCCACTGTGTTGCCAAAGCTGAGCATGGGCATTGTGCTAGGCACATCTTTGCATTATGGCATAGAGCATACAAGGGGGATGAAATGAAAATCCTCTTCTAGAAGATACTTAAGGCCTACAATGAGGCCAACTATAATAAGGCTTTAGATGAGTTGCATGAAGTGAATCCAGATGCATCATTAGCATTTAAAAAATACAACCCTTCCCTTTTTGTAGAGCTTTCTTTAATAGTTCTATCAAAACTGATGCCATAACAAACAATATAGCTGAGACTTTAAGTGGATACATCATTAGTGCTAGGATAATACACCTTATACATATGTTTAAAGACATTAGAGTTGCTTTAATGAAAAGGGTAGTTACTAAAAAAATAAAAATGTAGAAAGCCAATTCATTGCTTTTTCCTAAAATCCAAGTCATTTTGAATAAGGAGAATGAGGAGGCAACTTAGTGTGATGTTGTGCCATCCACTGATAATTTGTTTAATGTTATGCATTACCTAGACTAGATATATGTGGATTTAGGGTATAGGACATGCTAAGGATACATTGTTGCCATGCCATAGATTATATTTACTTCTGAAATAAAGAATCTGAGTCATTTATAGATGATTACTACAAAAGAGATTTGTATTTGAATGTGTATGCTGGTTCCATACTACCAATTTAGGGAGAAAGGAATTGGCCTAGGGTAAATTGTGTTATTAACCCTCCACCAATTAAGATTGGTCTTGGTAGGCCTAGAAAGAATAGGATTAAAGAGCTCACTAAGAATCCCAAAAAAACCAGACACTTTGCTCAAGACAGGAAAGGAGATGACTTGTCGCATTTGTATGACAAAAGGTCATAATAAAAGAACATGTCTGAATAAGGATAATGTTATTCAGAGAGAGCCAAAGTCTAAGAGGGAAAGAGGAAGGCCTAATAAGACTGTCACCCCCTCAATTTCAGCTGCAAATGACACCCACACAGACTCCACAGTGCCTCAACCAAGTTTGCACCACTCCACAATAGCACAACCAACCCAACTTGGTAGAGGTGGGAGGATGATTCTTGGTGGAAGAAGAGCCACAAGTAAAAGCCAAATTGCAAATAAAAGAAAATGAAAGGCAACTACTGATGCTATAGAGAGCATAGATGGTCAAAGTGCTAGTAAGGGAGGTCTAGAGGGAAAGCAAGAGGAAGAAGAAGGGTATGAAAAACTAACACTATTTTTTATATACTTGAGTTTACATATGTTTAATAAACTAACAGAAAATATTGTTTTCTTTTCACAGGTGCCATTGGGAGAGGGAGTGAAGTTCAGTGATAATGGGACTCTAATGTTGAATATAAATGTTCTTCTTTTGCATCTACTTTGAATGTATATACTAAAATGATTTGTATGCTAATCCATTTTTGTAAATTACAGGTGTCTAGTGCGACTTTAACACAAGCTAGTTTAGCCTCTATTAGTCAACACCAACAACAACAACCACAAAATAGCCAACAACTATAACTTTGATGTATTAGATAGAACTTTGTCATACATTACTTTTAATCGTCTTTGTTGTATGATACTACTTTTGCTACAACTTTTAATGTATTAGATGGAACTTTGTCAATGACTAGTGTACTTTTGGTACTACTTCTAACGTATTAGATTGTACTACTTTTGCTACAACTTCTAATGTATTAGATTGTATTAATGTATTAGATTATACTAATGCTCACTGTTTGCTACTGTCATAATTATTGACATAATTAGTAAACAGAAAATTACATCCATACATCCATACATCCATCCATCTAAGGATAATTGTATTACAAATAGGTTGCAAACCCACCAACTGTTGTTATATATAGCAAAATACATCTTCCTCCAGTACTACTTGTCATAGACATTCATAGTTATTCATAGCAAAATACATTCATAGTTATTCTACTTAGGCTATAATTCATCCAACTAGACTAATTATAATATAACAATACAATCACTACTAACATCCACGAAAAGATTAAAGCCATAGTCAAATTCTTCTCATTGCTTGAGCTTCTCATCAACTCGTTAACACTCAATTCACCCCCCCCCCCCCCCCCCCCTCTTGAGTGCCCATTGAACCTTCAATCATATTCCATCTCCCTATTGATTCTTCAACGTCAACTCTCTAAAATCATCCTCTTTGAATTTGCATTCTATCTTTCTCCACTACTAACCATGGTGTCAACTTGTTAAGGTCATGACTCTCTAGATAGGTAGGCTTAGTTAGATATTTCATTCCACACAAATTGATTCTCCTTTTTCATCAAGGTGGTCATAGGTCGAGCTATTTTGGAAAAGTCTCTAACAAAACTCCTATAATACCTAGGCAAACCCAAGAAACTTTAAACATCAGTCATGCTCTTAGGATTGAGTCATTCACTATTAGCTTTAATCTTCACAGGGTCTACCGAAACACTCTCCTTGGAAATGATCAAGGAAAACAACTTTCTCCAACCAAAACTCACATTTTGAATACTTTGCATATAATTCATTAATTCTAAGGGTTTCCAAAATGATTTTTAAGTCTTTGGCATGATCCTTCTTAATCCTCGCGTACCCCATGATATCATCAATGAATACTACTATGAACTTATCTAGGTACTTATGAAATACTCAATTCATTAGATCCATAAAGATGGAGGGTGCATTGGTCAACCCAAAAGGCATAATTGTACACTCATAGTGCCCATAACGAGTCCAAATGGCGGTCTTTGAATATCTTTGTCAGAGATTTGTAATTGGTGGTATCTCAATCTCAAGTCAATCTTCGAAAACATACTTGCCCCCTTTAGCTGGTCAAACAAGTAATATTTTGGGTAATGGGTACTTATTCTTCTCAATCACATTATTCAACTCCTTATATTAATGCACAACCTTATGCATCCATCCTTTTTCTTCACAAACAACACTGGAGCTCCCCATGGTGATACACTCGGTCTAATAAACCCCTTGTCTAATAGCTCTTGCAACTAGTTCAACTAGTGTCATCCTGTAAGGTGACTTAGAAATGGGTGCAGCTCCCGAAATTAGGTCTATAGTGAACTCGACTTCTCTACTAGGTGGCATTCTCGAAACTTCATCTAGGAAAACATCAACAAACTTATTCACTATGGGAATGTCTTCTATTATTCTACACTCTCCCATATTCAAATCAAAGACACTACAAAGGCATAATGGGCATCCCTTGGTTATTAACTTCCTAATTTCCATTGCCGAGATCAATTCATATCCCCTTAGTTTTCCAAATCTTCTATAGGACATGGTTTTCCCAAAGGACTCCTTAGGTGTGCATTTTATATTTCACAATCTATTATGGCCTTGTATAAACTTAGTTAATCCATCCCCAGTATTAAGTCTAATTCCCCCAACTCAAATTCTATGAGGTCGGATGGGAAGATAGTCTCCCAATCTTCAAAGGTAATTCTTATGGAGCCTAGTGTAAGGAATTACCTTACCTGTAGGTAAGCAAACAGACAACTCAACTAGACTTGACTCAAATACATCAATAAAGAAAAAGGTTGCACTAGAATCAAATAAGGTTATCATAGTAATTGAGTGAATAGAGAAAGTACCAGTGACTACATCAAAGGATCTCTCCATCTTCTTCCTTCCCATCACAGACAGGGGCCCGAAATTGTTGCCTGTGTTCTAACTTATGGTGTTGTTGGTGTTGAAGCTGTTGCTAGAGTTATTGTTGTGGTTGTTGTTGTTTTTGCAATTACCACCATTGTACGACTTCCCATTTTGGTTACCTAGTCTATTGTTTCTCCCCCCTAGGTCAAACGTGGTGTTTCCTCGCTGCTAGTTGTTTGCATCATTCTCTTTGTTTTTCTTCTTTGTGTAACACTCGTACTCCCTATGCCCCTCTTTTGGGAGTACTGACAAGTCACCATATTGCACCTCTTACAAAAGTACCACATATCCCTAGTTCCTTGGTTAGTAGTGTTGCCCAATTCTAGGTTTCAACCCTCAACCAAGTTCTTATTAATAGGCCTCTTTGAGTTTCTTGGGTTGATCCCATGGTGCCCAAAGTCCTTTCTTTTATCCCATCATAGCTACCCTCAGTGGGACCCCTAACACTCAAACCCAAACAAGTGAGCTGCTCTCTTATAGACTTTGTCTAGGGTTTTAAAAACATTCCCTCCTAAATCTCTCTAGAGTCGCCTAGTTAGCCCTTTCTCAAATATTTGTTCTTCCAATTCCTTAGTATACACTACTTTAGGGATAAACCTAGATAAGGTAGTGAACTTATTATAATAATCCAAAATTATCATACTACCCATACGTAGGTTAATAAATTCCTTAGCTTTCTATTTCCTTAGGTAGGGAGGGTAAAACTTGTCTCTTAATACTATTTTAAAGGTTTTCCACCCAAAATCTAATTGCGCTTTTAGTCTAGCAGAATGTTCTCCCCCCATTTATTAGCCTCATCCTTTAAATACATTTCTGCTTGATCTACTCTATTCTCCTCGGGACAATCCATAGCTATGAATATCTTGTTAAACTCACACTCTTAATTGTCTAGGAAGGTAGGGTCAACTCTCCCTTTGAAGATAGGTGGTTTTACTTGAGCTAATTCTTAAATATTTTTGCATGGGGGTCAGGTTGTTCCCCACAGTTCTGGTTCAATTGCTTGGCAAGTGTGCAGATGGCCTCGGTTAAGGCATCTTCGTTCCTAAACATTGTACTTCTATACCTGAAGGGTTAGTAAACTGGTCCAGGCTTCCAAATTTTGCGTACAACTAGTCAACACAAAATTACAATCCATATTCACACAACAATTGGTGTAAAGGAAATCCAATAATACACACTCCTAATCCAAACTTTGATTTACATTTACATTCCAACCAACTAAACAATTTAAACAACCAAGTAATTCAACACACATTAAACATTCAATAAAATTAAATAATTAAAATTGTTTTCCTCCTCGCAAAATTCTCACTAAATTAATAGGGAAGTAAGTTGAACCCCGAAGAACAACTGTAACTAATTTACTTAAATGGATTAGAACTAATTAGGTAATGAAATATGTGATCAATAACTAAGTAGAGTAGTAATACTAAATAAACTAATATAATATGGACTAACATACATATACGATTTTAATAATACGCTATTTTCCTCCAACCGTTTATAATGTAAGATAACCTAACACCAATTAAATATTATTGTAATTTTGCTACTTATTTAGATTCCTAAAACATTTTAAACTACTTAGTAGACTACATTCGATTCCTTGTCTTCCTTTTCATTGTAATCTTCTAATTTGAAATCAAGGTCCTTTTCATCCTCAGAGTCTTTAATAGTAATAGCTTTATACATAGGTCCCCTGTTCCTAGTGGCCCATTTTCCAACACAAGGGTCCACTAGTTCCACTTCTAGCCATTCTAAATCCTCCTTATCAAATGCAAAGTATAAGTGTATTGGTGGAAAATTTTTATATACGACTTCAAATTATTCTTCTTTTTGGCCATCCTATATTTGTACCAGTCTTGGTACATTTCCTCTTAATTTTATGTTGCCTCCACTGTTTATTTTCAAATCCTGAATACTCCTAGTTATGGATTTTCTCTCTACATTATCCCAGCAAAATTAAACAAATAAGCTAATCACACACAAATATAAAAAGAAACTAATGTATAAACGTAAAACATAAAAAAAATGTTAATTAGATGCATGCCCTTCTTAAACTACCCCGAATCTCACTTAATTTCTAAACACTTGAGACTTAACGAATTTAAATAAATAAGTAAAAATTAAATTGAAATAATGGTTGATATTAAAACAATTTTTTTACAATGAGCGGGCGCTCTATTCAAGAAAACCAAAATCACATTTAAATCATTATGTAACTTTATAAAACTAATACTCATACAATTTGATTTGCAAATTATTTTTCCGAAACGGTTTAAGGTTTAGGCGTTTAATCAAAATTATTTTGACATTCATGGTATATAATTTCTAACCTAAAGCTCCCATATACCACTTTGTAATACTCCGATAATTCCTGTTTTTCGAAAACATAACCTTGATAGAACTAACGGTGTGTTACCTCCATGTGTATATAATTTTGCAGTGGAAAAAATTAATTTTGAAATAAAATCATTCACCAAACCAAACTCCTAACATATTACAAATTGAAACCGTTAGGGCCCTTATAGAAAAGTACCAAAGTATATCATCCAACTCAAATCCAAACCAATAATTTAAAATCGTTCAGAGTAAACGTAATTATTCTAGTATGCTAATCTAAAACGACACTCCACTCAACCCACACATGCATGAATGCTCAACCGAATACCTATCAAAAATCTATTCCCTAATAATACAAGTGTAAGTATTGTACCATTACAGTATCATTAAAAGGCAAAGGCCATGATCATAGAGCATACACACAAAGCACATAACCATCAAGTTGAGTACATGCGAAATTACAAAATATAAACATTGAAATAAGTATTTAAATGTACACACATATGACATGATTAAACGTATTACTCAATATTTTATTCAATTAACTAACAAATTAATTAATAAATTGGATAAAGAAATAGACAAGGTTGTCTCCCCATATCCTAATTAAAACATCAAAAATAGATAAATAAACCCATGCACTCTCGTCAGAGGGCATCAAAAACAGTATAAATCCAGATAGTTAACGGGCGCGACTCCGTCACTATAACTAGATAAGAACTCAACTAACCCCAATTTTAATTCACAACTTTGCAAAAGAGAGACACGTTGATCACACGACCTCCAAGAAAATCCACCGATAATATCTGGTGTAGCCTCAACCCTTCATTGTCTATACTCTAGACATGCACTAGCCTAGAGTTTTATTGATTATCCTTATTTCACCTTACATAATTTACAGTTTAACACTTGGTTTCTAAATCACCAAAGCACACACATGTAAACATCACAATTACACAATCAACCTCTTTTATATTGTAATTTTAACCTTATGATTTCCTTCTTAAATGTTTAACCTGTTGAATAGAGTCAACTAACCTCATCATTAAGACTTGAAATTCATGTTACTCAATTCATACCATTAGTAATGAAGGAGTAATAATAAACAACCTCATGGATTTATTAGCAAATTAATTCCACTTGAATCAACTGAGATTTCCCAACCATACATAATTACATCGTGATTAATATTAGTGATTACTAATCAAATATCACACATCCATACCAAATCGTGATCCAAGGTAAAAGAGTACATGTTATTAATGCATAACCAAATTAAACGATAATACTCTAAAGCTCCTTAAACATTATACTAAGCTTTCAATTTTCAATCCTAAATCATGCTCCTAGGTCAAGGTTTTTTTGTAATCCATACGCACCTTGAGTAAAACAAGCGGGTGACCACTTTCTTTATAATTAAGTACCTTCTACAAATTACTTTTCTACACCAAATAAGACAACCTATATCAATATACCAACAACCAAATTTATAGCAATCATACTAAGTTTTCTAAGGCTTTAAAATTATTCCAAAATATATTTTTAAGTCTCCTAAAAATATAAACTAGTAGTTTAAATATAATACTACAAGTATTAATTGAAGATGTATTAGAATATATAGCTTTATAATTTAGTTTCAACTTAGTTAGTAAATATAATATGTAGAAAATTTCATTTTTAATTAGATTTTGTAATTTTTTAAAACCCGAACTTGTAGCATTGTACCAATAATCAACTTAAATATGTTAATATACTTAAGTCTTTCATTTTTAACACTTAAACTCAAAAGAAACCATAAAAACCAGATTTACTGAATTTTGGAAAATTCATAAAGTGTATATAAACTTGATTTTTTATGTTCTATGCAAGTAGTGTAGTGCTTGTATTTGTATACTATAGAAGAAGCTTTAAAAATCCTCAAAGTACTTGTCATAAAACTCAATTTTTATGACTTTACAAATCTAAAAATTTATTTTCAATATAGTATCAACAAGTTACTCACAAATGTATCACAAAATAGCCATAGTTTAATATAGGTACTAATAGTATATAGTTTTAAGCTTCAAAATCTAAAGATCACATTAATTAAACCATGGTTTATCATACATAATATGCTGAAAATTTATCCCAAATATCATAGTATTGATTCCATAAAAAATACATTATGCTATAGTCATAATTTCATGAAACAACTACTAGTGTAAGAAATTAAGCATTAAAACATGAAGACTAACATTTTTATACCAAAAACATATGTTCATATAATTTGAAAATTCTTTCAAACTACAACCTTATAAAAATTATAATAAATGAATCACTAAATATTCATAGTTTCATGCAAAAATCAATAACTTAGCATTATAAGCCCTAAATCATGAAACTAGCATGTTTATTCCATAAATTATGCATAAAAATTTTCTGAAAATTATAGAATGCAAATCATGGTTCATAAAACATAAAAACTTATATAATTTTAATATAAATTTAACAACAAAATCAATACAGACACCATATATAATTTTATTAAACATGCATACTAGGGCATAAGTTCAAGGGGAAAACAAAGAGAAAATAAGGAAGAAGAAAGGGGAAGGCTAGTCGGCGGCAATGTCCGGGGGCGACATAGGTGGCAGCAAGTGGGGGACATTAGCAGCAACTTCACGGTAATGCAAGGGGTACATGAGGTTTGTTCCTCTTTTTTTTCATTTCTTTTGTTTAGTATTTTTTTGGGGTAAACTTGTTTAAGTTTAGGTAATTATAGAGTACTAGATTTAATAGAGTTTTGGGCTTGTTGAGTTTCTTAGAGAAGAAAAATATCTTATGTAAAAATTTGTTTTTATGATTAAAATAAATAATTAGATACTTAAAAAAATAATGTATTATTTATATAGAAAGTGTATTTATATATAGAAAATATGAATTGCCAAATTTATATTGACGTATAGAAAGTATTTTCGAATAAAACGTAGTCAAAATTTCATAAATTTACGGGGGATTACATCGAGTATCTACATTTGTTTCACTTTTCCATCTAGAAGCCACTTTCTACCCGATTTTGCACTTCCACTCGGTTGAATACTCTACATAATTGACCGAGTCCTCTTATTATCTACTCTATTTCTACTCTTTTACCTCATCCTATGTTCAGGTTCATTCAGTTTGAGTTTCGTTTCTTAGGTCTTGAACTCGTCCCATGACACTGAGTATTCAGGAATACTGAAAAACGACATACACTACAAAAACCCTTAAATGCATCATATGATGACAAATGAGCATAATTCACTAAAATTGAACTAAAATGCAATAATATACATGTAAAAAAACCTAAAATACCATACATTTACAAGTATAATTGGGAACTATCACTCATTTTTTCCACAAACTCAAATATTCACACAGACAATCACACAAGCAATAAAAAAAATGTTCATTTTATTTCATCTCATAACACAAACACACACAAAAATTATTTAAAATATGTTCATATCAATTACAACTTACTTGTACTTTTCACAGAACACACAATCAAAAAAATAAAAATGAAAAAATAAAAATATAAAATAACGAAAATAAACAAATTACATTACTAACATTTGCACATTTTGATTAAATATTAAGAACAATATATAATCTAGCAACAAGCAACCACATAAATTAAAAAAATATGTTTATTAACCATATTATTGCAAGAAATTGAGAAGTTACTAAATAGGGTAACTAATTTTAAGTTTGGGCTTTCAATCCAAAGACCAAGAACCAAATCTCATTTGCTTGAATTTCAGCTCAAAAACGAAAAGGCATAATTGTTGATAAAAGAAAATTCCTAAGTGATACTTATTAAAATTTATATGAAACCATAACCGTATATTTGTTATTCAAATTTTTGTTTTTTTTTGCATTTTAAAGCTAGATTTCAATCATTAATTCCTTCAAAGTATTTGACAAAAGCGATTCTAATATAAGTAGGATTTCAGTCACTAATATACCTGTTCAAATAGAAAGGACATTCAATGTATGAATACATCTTTGTGTGTGTCTAGAATTAATGTTAATTCTATACATTACTAAAAAAAGTCGAAGAAATCAAACCAAAATTGAAGAAAATGAGGCAAAACAATAACGAAACTATACCGATAGAAGTTCCAAAAGCAAATGTAATATGTAGACAAAATGAACAAAATTCGAGAAAATTATAACCATAACTAAAGACAATAATGCACAATATTAAAGAATCAACCAAAATATAACATTGAAAAATGAAATATGAATGAAGAGAAAATTTGAGAGTGTAAGAAATTGTGAGTGTTGGGCAGTTGAACAAGGTGGAAAAAAGCAGATATTAAGGGCTAATTTGTTTGGCCTATTTAATTAAATTACGCGTAAAAAAGTGTAACTTATTTTAGCTATAAAAATTTTATAACATTAGCTTTATTAAATAAGTGAGTATTGTCGCTTGTGACTTTCTTTACGTAAAAAAAAAACAAAATTAAATAAGTGGGTATAGAAAACCCAAGTAATGACGCAATTTCTGGTGAGTCTTTACCGTCTTCCGTCCTGAAGTAGATAACCTAAATAAAGATTACAAAGGGAAAAAGTGTCCCTTTCCTGTAAAAATTACAAAGGGAAAAAGTGAAAATCAAAATTTATAACCTCCTCCCCACCAGCCACCTCCCCTCCATCCTCCACCGCTTCTCTTCTGGATCGCCACCGCATATTCATCGAATTCCGCCTCTGCTTCGATCCCTATTGTGTAGGTCGACGTCGGATCTCCGTAAATACGCCCAACTCCATGATTGGCCTTTAAGAACTTCCAAAAGGGGTAGAAAGAGATGGTAAGATGTAGATTAGAAAGGGGTGATTTTGATAAATTATCCTCTCGAGCGATCAACAACAATAACAATTACCATCATTATTGCTACAACAATAATATTCCTTATAATAATATGAAGGACACGTCCTTCAAAATAATGAGGCTAGTACTATACTTAGTGGTCTTTGTTACAGGTATAGTTTTAGGATTAATTTCAAGCTCACACATAGATTTCTTCGATGGCTGCTATATTAATTCTCGGCGCCACGCTGCCACCGCCATTTTGGAGAATAATAGTAGCAGCAGTAGAACTAACTGCACAGTTGTTATTAAGCAACCCACTAAACATGACGAGGGTGATCGCTCGAGGTTTGATAATTTGGTGCATCCTAAGGAGTTGATCCATGGATTGACGGATAAGGAGTTGTATTGGAGGGCATCAATGGCGCCTAAAATTGAAGAGTACCCTTTCAAGAGGGTACCTAAAGTAGCCTTCATGTTCTTGACAAGGGGTCCGTTGCCGTTGTTGCCTTTGTGGGAGAGGTTTTTTGGTGGGCATAAGGAGTTCTTTTCTATTTATGTTCATACTCTGCCAGGATTTATACTGAATGTTTCTCCTCACTCTGTCTTCTTCGGCCGTCAAATTCCTAGCCAGGTATGTTGAATCTTGTTGGTTGCTAGCATTTTGTTCTCATATTCAGCATTTATTGGTGATGTGAAGTACGGTTTTGTTTTCTTAAGTATATTATGTTTTGGTAAATTGATATAATTGGATAGATAGTAAGAAGTCAATTATGTAGTCTTTGGTTTGGTTTAGAGGTTCTTTAATTTTCCAAGTGGTCCCTAGTTGCAGAGCTTGTGGCCCCTGCTCAACTAGGGACTCTTTGAAGATTGCAGTCATAGTAATAGAGATATTGTGGTTGGTGTTCGTTATTGACGTAGTGATTGACTTGGCCCTTGATTGATCTAAATGAGCAGGAAATGTTGAGACGTCAATGATGTCGCCCTTTATTGGGACATCTCTAGTAAATTTGATGAAATTTATGAGTTTGTATCGCAGTTAAGGTCCGTCATTGGATAACTAACTACTATTTTAGGATTATAATCATGGATTCTTAGATAGTCATAGATAGTTAGAGACCTCATTTTTGGTGTTCTTGATTGATGGAGGGATAATATTTTTTGTGTTATGTGACAGAGGGATAACATATCCATTATCTAGATGTTTTGTACTTCATCCATTAGTCTGCGGTATTGCTAAAAGGATGTGGTTTAGCTAACAAACTCTAATCACAGTCACATTCTTCTTCTTTCATATATCTGACACTCCATTATGAGGATAAAGCGTGAATATATATCGAGTAATCGTCAGTCATTCAAGGATAGTTGAGTTGTTTGCTGTTTAATCTGTCATTGAAAACTTGGGGAAATTTTCTACTTGATTTTTTTAATAGTTTTTTTAGTTTTTAAAAAAACGTGGTTGATCTGCTGCAAGCATTGTGTAGATCCCATGCACTTATAATAAATTTCGAAGTTTTAATCCAAATTTTTAGGTTACTTACACACTTGTGTTAGATGAATACAAATGCAGTAGGTTACTCGTTTCTTCATCCCCCTTCCGTCTCCCATCTTTCTCGATGCTGATTGATCAGTGATTATTCTGTGGTGCAAATAAGTTATGTTCAAGAACAAGTTAAGATACAGCTAACCTAACCTTCAAAATATTATTTTCTGTCTATGATGACTTGTAATGCTTATTTGTATGTATTCCGAACTATATCTTTTATTCCTGAGTATAAGATATAATCTTGATGTTGGTGTTTGCAGAAAGTGTCTTGGGGTGATATATCTCTGGCAGATGCTGAGAAGCGACTATTGGCCAATGCTCTCCTTGACTTTTCGAATGAGCGATTTGTTCTTATTTCTGAGAGCTGTATCCCAGTCTACAATTTCCAAACAGTGTACAAATACCTAGTGGAATCTGTCCACAGCTTCGTGGAGTCATATGATGACCCTTCTCGTTATGGCCGTGGTCGCTACAGCAGGAGAATGGGACCTGATATTAAGCTCCATCAATGGAGAAAAGGGTCTCAGTGGTTTGAGATTAAGCGAGCTTTGGCTATTGACATTGTATCCGATTTCAAGATATATGATCTTTTTAGGAAATATTGCCATCCATCTTGCTACCCTGATGAGCACTACATACCTACTTACCTCAACATATTCCATCCACCCTTCAATGCTAATCGCACTGTGACCTGGGTCGATTGGTCTTTAGGAGGGCCTCATCCGGCAAGTTTTGGGAGAGAAAATATTACAGAAGACTTCATACAGAATATTAGAAATAATGGGACAGAGTGTTGGTATAATTCTCTGAGAATTCCTGTTTGTTACCTGTTTGCTCGCAAGTTTGCTCCAAGCGCCTTGGAACCCTTGCTTAACATAAGTTTAAAAGTAATGGGATTTTAGAACTTTAAATTGACTTTATCTGGAAGTGAACCTCATCCAAAGAGTTTTGGTTTAGATGGTGGTTGGATCATATTGTAATAAAAACTGCTGGTTAGATTTTTTTATTTGTTTTTCTTTGTACAGATAAATTTTGATTGATTTAGATAGATTTAGATAGAAATAATAGTAACTTCTATTGTTTTAATTTTTTTGCATTGAATCTAGAGAGGAAAATTGTGTAGGTGTTAACTTTTTCTGCTGCATATTTTTGAAACCTCCCTATTTCCCTACTGTAAACATTCAGATTGCCATGGTGCGAGGCAGATTAAGGATGGTTGAAATGTATAATGATCCTTACATCCGCCGGTTGCCTTTTCATACTTCCCCATTTTTCTTTTAGTTGTAACTGTTTTGACTTTTATACTATTCATTAATTCACAGGTATTGCTTTGACCCTTTTTGGTGAATTAGATTCCACCCAATCAATAGTTTTAATTTATCAACTTTTTTTTAATGGTTTTTATTAAATAATAATTAGATATTTTAATAGTTAAAGTGCATTGATAAGCGTGTTTTGAAAAATGTTTTCTTTCTTGCTTTTTTCCGCATCAATGTTATTAGTATTTCAAAACGTGCTGTATTTGTGCACAGTCTCATCCAACTGTTTTATGAATGGTGTTTATTTTTTCTTTTGCTGTCTGGATGAAAGTAATATTGCTTAAGACGCAGAGACAGATTCAGGTATGGGATACTGAAATCTAGTTTGCATCAAAAACGATCAGGAAGACCTCTTCGGGAAGCCTTACGGTAATTCATTTGCTTAGGCAGTTTATTGTCTATTTATTTGGAGAAACGATGGAATTTTCAATCAATTTCGCAAGTCTGAGTCTGTTTCCAGAGATATCTTGTTTCGAGCTGTTGTCAGATGGAAGGATTCTGATAGACATTCTTTTGCTGTAATCATTGAGTGTCCTGTCGCCATTCTGTTAGTCTACTTGGAGTTCATTGCTAGTTGTGACTCAATTCTCTATTTCAAATCACCATATCTGCCATTTGTTCAGGCAATTTAGCACCATAACCTTGTTAAAAATATGAAAAGATTGTGTAGGTGGATACGGTGAACAATGAATGCAGGGTTTTAGAGTTGTAGTTTATGTTCGCAAATTTGATGGTGCATCCACTATAAAAAAATGTATATTACGTATATAGAAAATATACATAGTATATATGCCAGTTATGTGAAATGTATATAATATAAATTTTTTTGAAGTGGATGTATCATGCTCATGGTGCACTGTCCACCCATTGGTTTATGTTAAGCTGCTAAAGTGTATGTTCGATGATGTGTCCCTCTCCCGTAGCTTGGTTTTCTTTTCATAGCTATTTCTTTGAAGTGCAAAAGACTCTTTTGTTAAGAGTTCAATCCCCTCGTGCCTCAAAACCTCCTCCAACGGGTAGTTGAGATTCCCGCATTGACCTCAACCATTATTCTATTAAACTGCTTCCAAATATTTAGCTACACATAGGCATTGACTTAGTCCTTACGGCTAGCCTCCTGAGTCTAAGAACATGCTCTAACTAACCGTCGTCGACTTATTAGGTTTTTGCATTACCTTGGTATACATTGGGGTCAACTCTCAAATGTTTAGCTATAATTCTCATTTCGTCGCTTGGGTGTTCGTCGCTTAGATACTTGTCCCTTGGTTGCTTGTCACATGAACACGTGTCATACAGATACATCCTATTAGATTTTATCGAATATAAATGTTGATATAATAATTAACCAGTTGATTAGGGAGATTATTAGTAGAATTACTGTGCCGATACTAAGCAGGGGTAACTTTAATGATATTAGTGGAGTTATATCTTAAAGGAGGTTAGATGGAAAATCTACTCCAAATTTGACTTACCCTATTCACATAGTACATTTTTTAAAAAAGAAAAAAGTAAAAATGTTTGTTTTGTAAATAAGGCAATTACTAGCAAGAGCCCGTGAAATAGCACAATATTTAATTTGGTAAATGAAACTGAAAAATTTGAATTATTAACGTAAAATATCGACTGAATTTAAAAAATTAAATTGTTTAATTCGATGATTTTCAATTGTTCATATTTTGCTTAAAATAAAAAAAAAATCCTCCCATTTGTTCTGAAGAACTTCTGCAACTCTTACTTCTTCATACTCTTTAGTTGGAGTATATTGTATGACTGTGAACGAATTCATTATACGCTTTTGTGCTTCTTCTTCTATGAAAATGCTTCCATGTTCCTAACAATTTAAAAAATTTCAGTTAGTTTATGTATTTTTCTTAATAAACTCTATAAATTATAGACTAACATTACCATTATAGGTTTTAATGTAGGAAGCTTTACAACCCATAACAATCTCTGCCTCTTTGCCAAATAGCATCATACACTTTTTTTCCTTTATGTCTCCAATGGTTATTGGTACTCTAAATCTGTGCCAAAAAATATTAACTTAACATATTACTCTAAAAAATTTATTATTATAATTTATATATACCTGAGCTCAATGTCATTGCTAGCCAAGCGACATTTGAGGCATTTATCAGCTCTCACTAAGTGTCGTGCACATGAATCATACCAAATTGGCAAGCTAGATGTCACTGAATATTCATCCAGATAGATTTATTTTGCTTGGAATAACATCTCCATAATAAAGATGTTATTAGCCCTTGATTGGGTTAAAGTAATGTGCTTTTGTATGTATCCATCATCCGCGTATCTATATGTATATTGATCAGTTAGAATTATTGTAGGTAAAGTAATTATCTTATTTTGGTAAAGGAAATATATATTCTCACCAGCCATGTAAATCTTCAGTATGTTGTAAATCTGGATACATTAATGAACAACCTTATTCTCTCAATAGTAGATATATATAAAAAATTAAAACGTGTTAGAAAAATACTAAATGATTTGTATCAAATAATAATGGTATTAGGTTTTAAAATTACTAAATCTCACCATTATAATATCCAATAGTAACTAAAGATGTGGCCAATAAATGTATTTGATTTAATTATTGGGAAAGTTGCTTGATTATTTGCAAAACTATCCCACAAGGTAAATCGTCTTTGTTTCTTTTCTGCTTTAGAAAAAGAAAAAATATTGAATTTTTTGTAATACGTAGAATCCAGAAAAAGTTTTATTAAAATTTTCTGTAAAAATAAATCGTTTACTTTGTGTTGCAGAGTAATATATCTCATACCCGTGTTTATCTTCCTTGGCCCACCATGCGCACTTCAGATACATATATCATCAATCCTATGACATCTGCACAATAGTAGTCTAGTTAATATTGTTATGAAAAAAATTATAAGAAATAATGTCACGATCTTATATTTTATACTAATATGTCTAGGACGATCTCTATTAAAATTATTTGTGATAGTGTCGCACTCCTTGAAATTGAAGTTGTATAAAGGAATATTTTATGTGTCATTGAATACTTCCTAAAGCTCTGTCTTAGATCCAAACTTTAATCTTACATTATCCATTATATTTTTTTAAGAAGAGTCCAATGACATTATTTCCAAATTTGTAATTGAGTAGACTTGTCCTAGTTTCATTATATCTTTGTATTTATCAATATCACTTCTGAACAAAGTTACTTAAACCTCATCGCCCTGCAATAGATAGATAAGAGTTAGAATTTTTTTAATGACATGATACAAAGAAGTGATAATATAAATTTAGCCCTATAGTTTCATTACCTCTTTATCTAGAAATACTAAAATCCTCGAACGATGAGTGTGTCCACATCTGTCTTTGGTATTTTCATTAATCATCCATAGTAATCGCATCCTTATATTTGCTTTCGATATACCTGGTGTGATGAAATGAAATGGTATATATACTATATCCATATTCTTCATATTAATACAAATCTTCATGTTATTATAAAGAAATAATAAAAGTGATAATAATAATTTATTACATACATCTGTAAATCAAGAATGAAATAGAACTCTAAATGATATTGTTTAAAACTTCTCTATACATAATGTTCTTAGTTAAATTTTTTGCTACTTCTTTCTTATTTTGATTAAGAAATCGTAGTCTAAGTGGAGTTGTAACTCTTGACATTGCAACATACAGTTGATCATGACTAAACACTGGCTTTGGTAGGTAAATTGCCACTGTATTCAATGTTTTCCCTTGGCTTTTATTGATAGTCATGGTGAAAGCTAATTTCAAAGGAAATTATCTTATTCTTAACGGCAAGTCTATTTTCTTGTTACTAGGGGTTTAGTCAATTCTAGGTATGAGTACCAAATCTCCAGCTCTTGGACCTGTGATTACTCTTGCTTCAATGACTCTTTGTCCCAACCTAGTGATTATTAGCCGTGTTTCATTGCACAAACCTATCAATTGGTCATATTGTGCATAAGTATCACTGGGGCTCCTAATTTTAGGTTTAGGCAATGGTTTGGAAGTCTAGAAAGTGTTAAAGAATTTAACAAATTTGTGGGCTCCATATTCGCGAAACAATCACTGTCTCCTTCGTAACCAAGTGAATCATAACTAAAGTAACTTCTATTTTCCCCTAGTATAATATCCTTGAATTTAATTTGTCCACATCATCATTTGTAGGTGCAAGTATAGCTCGTTCTTGAAAATACTTCGAATTAGTGTACCTTGTTAGCAAGTGTGGATAAACAAAATCAATTAGATTTTTAACCCATTTTGATCATTATCAATGAAAAAATTGTTAGAATTTCTATCCAATTGCCTTGACCATGTTCTGAAGTTGATTGTCCTTTTATTACGCCTTCCCCAATTCCTAAAATCCAATCGGACAAATTCTTTAGCTATTGTACTTCTTGAGGCTATTGTACCATACACCTTCGACTATACGTATATCTTTTTAAGAATATGCTCCACGTACTTTTGCCAATAAAAGTCGGAGGAAATACTGTTCTCCAGAATATGGGTGAACGTACAATAATCTTTTAATGCTAATCCTAGAATTCCTTCTTTTCCATCTCCTTGATGCTCTCTCCCATACAAAATGTTTTGGGAATTCTTGATAAATGTATTGGTTTGCCTCAGGGTAGTCTATGTTAGCCTAGAAACACATTGTAAACATAGTTTGTTGTACTCTTGGTTGTTAGAGGATGTGATGAAGATTGTCGTTTTATTATGAAAGAGAATAGATTGTTTTCCTTCAGATGGAATTATAGTAGCTCTGATGGTGGATATTAATGTTGCAACTCAAATTCAAAAATTCTCCAACATGCTTCAATTTCAAAAACATAACGACAATCTAGATATTTTTGGATTTCATCCACCAATCAAAATTCATGGCCTTCATTATTAAATTGTGATAGAGTACCATATATGACAAAAGTCGCTCGATCATGGCCTTTGTGAACGTACTTGTATAGGTACTTAACCACACTTCTTGCTGTAATACACTTAACATTTATATGTGCATTGTACTTAACGCATAAATCTCTATTGTATGGTACAACCTAACGATTGTTTATTTCACATCCATTCACAATTATAGGTTCCTTGTTTGGCTTGCGTCTATACTTAACAAAACCATTACTATCAAAAGTTGTCACACCCAGAGAGGATGTCAAGCATGAAACGCATCACAAAATAGCCGCACTCAGTTGCCCCATGTTGTTGAGCACACTATGAATTACAAAATAGAAATGTTAGTCATATGATAGTATTATTTTACAATGTTTTAGTTAATCAATTTACCGTCACTTCTATCCATGTCAATGTCTGCTTTCTGGCTCATTCTCCTTGCATTGTAAGTCTTTTGAACACACTGGAAAATGACATTGATTAGTTTAAAAGTTTAATTTCAACCAACCTTAGTTGTAATGTAAATATATTGATAACACTTACTAATTAATAATAGCTTTCAGCTTAGTATTGCGCATTGACTGAGCCGAATTGAAGAAGTAGATTTTTCCACTATCCACACAAATGACTAAAAGCATCCAATGTGCACTACATAATAATAAGAAATAAGTAATTAGCATTATGTTTACATACTAATACATTATCGTACTCTAAAGTAAATGTATAAGTAATTAGCATTATGTTCACACATCAGATTCAAACGTATTGTTCGATAATAGGGGCAAAAATGAACTTCAACCTAGCTTGTAAGGCTTTCGTAAATGCAAAATGGACGTACATCTTTACCTCCTTGATGTTGTCATTGATTCTTACATCAGAAGTGGCCTTAGGATACAACCAACCGTCTAATGAGAGTAAATCACATGGCACACAATTGTCTTGGAGTGCCCTATATAATCATAAAAAGCATTATCAAAATGGTTTAGAAATTATTAAAAGTACGACATAAGTTAACCTATATCCTAATTATGTATACCTAATGAAGTATTGAATAAAAAAATGTTCAGTTGAGCTCTCTGTAAGAATTGGGTGATGTCAGCTTTGTTAAGCCACGTTGTTCCATCTTCAGAGTAGTGGAATAAGGCTCTATCCAATGGCAAAACAATGTTATCGTCTTTCTTCATCATGGTTGCACATTGAAGTAGCTACTTGTACTCAAGACTAAGAGAAGTCGCTACATCTTAAGTAAGAAGAAGTCAGTTTTCTGCCACTAACTTCTTTAAGGATGGTTCATTGCTCCAATAACCACATCACTTGACATCCCTTTTATCTTTTTAGCTTATGGAGTAACCTAAAATAACACAAATTGCATGACTTTGATCATACAAAATATAATTATAGATAAAATTTGATTGAATCTTTAATTTCTACCTCACTTATGAACTTGATCAAAATGTAGAGGTCATTGCACAAAAGTACCAATTGCATCATTTAATGTCTTTAAGTCGTACCGTGGAATCAAGATTGGTATTGTTGCTACTTTGAAGAAGTAAGGAACAGTCTCAACCTTCACCTCTTCATGTCCTTCAAGCCTCGTTCCTTGGTGAGTTTGTGTAAACTGCTAGCCTGACTAATCTAGGTACGCAACACCATCAGCTACATCGTAGATTGTTCCCATACTTGGATCTATTAGGAGTAGACGACAACTGGTAGGTCCCTGAAAATTCAATATAATATGTTAATATTATAGGTTGTTAGTAATACAAACATTAGTTATTCAACATAAAAGTTTAAAAAGATTGTTTAACACACCCATAGCTAGGGAATAGACACCCATGCATTCTGGAATGCTACCTACTTGGCGCTCACACCAATGTCTTTGTGTATGGAGAATATCTTGTCCTTTATGGTGGCATAAAACTCTTGTCTAATTTCTTCTCGGATTTGAGCCTTCACAGTCTCCTAATCTTTCATTAAAACTCCACTCTGATTTGGTTGGCTTGATCTTGGTGGAAGAGGTCCAAAAACTTGTTTATACCCAATATCGATCCCTCCCAGACCAACACAATGTCCGAAGTGATCTTTCTTTGGAATGGCAATAGCTAATGCATCTTGGGCCCTCACGAGAATCAATTCCCCTTGAATTTTCTTATATTAGAACTCCAACTCAAAAAAAAGTAAAATATTAGAAATGAATATCAGATATTATAAAAATTGGGAACTTTAGTGATTTGCAAATAGAATTCTTATTTTTTAGCTGAAGGTTCAATGGGCACTCAAGAGGGGGGGGGGTGAATTGAGTGTTAAGTAATCGTTGGCGATTTTTGCTTCTTTTCGGATTATGTGTAAGGAACCAGTTGTGCTGGTTCCCTTATGCAGCGGAATAAAACAAAACAATAAAGAACACAACAATTTAACGAGGTTCAGCCAACTCTGGCCTACGTCCTCCTATCCTAAGTTCTTTATTAATCTTCTTCGAAAAACAAAGACACAAAGCACTCTGCTGTTCCCTACTCCGGGACCAGCAACCCCACACTCTACTCCGAGTGTGCTAAAAACCTACACTTGTAAGTCCTAAACGTGTTTGAACTCACAAACACTCTGCTGTTCCCTACTCCGGGACCAGCACCCCACACTCTACTCCGAGTGTGCTTTGAACTTACCCTCGTAAGTTCCTAGTGTGTTTGAACTCACAAACACTCACCAAGTCTTCAACCCCTTTGTTAAAGACTGAATACAAGATCAAGATCTCTCTAACAAATTAACTCTCAAAAGTCAGAATAGAGAAAAACATTAAACGCTATTATGCTCTTGTGTATCACTCAATAATTGAACTAGTGCTTTTAGCTCTTAAAGATCAAACTCTATGAAAATTGCGTAAGAGCTGTGTTTTGATTATTCAGATCAAGATGTATTTATAGGTTAGTCAGCTAAACCCTCATACGTATAAGATATACATATGATCCTTAAATCATGCGTATAAGATATACATACAATTTTAGGATAAGCATTTATCCTAAATAATTCGATCATAAGATAGAATTATCTTAGGATAAGATACTTCCCGGTTTTAGCTATCCAAAACCTCATCTTATCTTTTAGCTGCTTAAATATATCTTAAAACCATAATTTTCGGAAAATATCCTTTTTTATAAAATCTTTATAAAAACCGCAGCTTGAATAATCTGTTCAGTTAACCTGGTTCCCTGACCTGGTTCCCTGAACTAAATATGTTATGAAATTTGTTCCAATCCTTGTACCAAATCTCATAACGATATTTACTATACTAAAAGCACTTTATATAACCAATTATATGAGTTGTACTACGGAGCATTTACATGAAGATCCTAAATAACTCTTCGAGTGTAGTCTTTCTTCATGCATACGTCAAGTCTTGAAAACTTCCATGAATAACTCAATTGTTGACCAAGGACCTTCCTTTAAGTTGATCAAAAGTCCTTTCAAGCTTCCAAACTTAGAAATCAACTTAGATGTATAACTTACTTATCATCTAGTTGTTTCCTGTATAAAGACAAGTTAGTTCAACGGATATCTCATATAAGCAATAACTCATCTAGGGAAACAGTGTTCTATATTAGCTGGTTCCCCAACTGTATTGAACACTTTCAAAGACCTGTTTCCCTTAGCTGTTTGTCATCATTCAAAACTATCAAACTATCAATCAGAACCTGAGGGACTCAACAAATTCCCCCTTTTTGATGATGACAAACACTTGAAGTTTCTGCACCTGTGAATATACTCAAGAACAAATAATCAAAAACTTCAATAATTCAAAACTCAATGGAACAAGTCAGTAAGGCCAACTGGTTCCCTAAACAGAAACAGAGAATACAATAAAGTAGGTTAATAAACTCAACCACAAACTTGATCTAAGCTAGTAAAGACTCTAAGCTTCAACTTCAACTATTTTCCCCCTTTTGGCATCATTAAAAAGATATGCAAAAGTAGCAACTTATGCATAAAGTAACGTGCTAGACCATTCAATGGCATCAACCATTATACAAATAAAGTGCTGCAAAAGAAGGTCAGATTAGTCAAAGTTAAGTCATGCAGTCAACAGAGATCATAGTTTAATACAGACCAACAAAAGTTAACGATAAGACCCAAATCCATATCAAAACAAGTTCATGGATTGGGAGGAATAAAAACAGTTCAACAAAATCAGTTATTCAGGAAGTTATGATAAGGTAGGCTAAATGAAAAGGAGACAGATTCAATCATCATCATCATTTTCATCATCTCCTTCCTCTTCTTCAGTGGCAGCCTCCTCAGCTGTTTCTTCCTGGTTCTCTTCCTCTTCACTGTCATCCTCCTGTTGATCTTCTTGCTGGTCCTCTTCAGTTTGTTTCTTCTCAATTCCAGAACTGCCAGCAATCTGTTTCTCTAATTTTATCATCCTCATAATAAATGAAGTAGATAGACCTTCAACCAAGTTCACTAACTTGCTGAGCTGATCCCCTACAGCATTTATCTTCTCCTCCTGACTCTCCAGCCTCTTAAGGATAGCCTGCTGATCAGCTGGTTCCTCTACCTTCTGTTTCTTCTTGACTGGCTTAGGAGTCTCTACTGGTTCCTCCTCTCTAAACTTCAATACCCCAGCACTTATGATCAACCCCTTTTGCTTCAGAATACCTTTGGTAAACACCATTACAGGAGCAGTTGATCCACTAAGAGAAACCTTGTTCTCTTTAAGAAGCTTAGTTATGTAGGACCAATAGGGAAGAGAGTGATGGGATGAATTGTAGCAATTCATCATGTGGTTTATCATTAGAGAAGGAAGATTTATCTTAATCCTTTTCATCAACAAATAAATAAGCACCATTTCCATGATGCGCACAACACCTCTACCTTGTGCTCGAGGGATAATCATTTTGTTGCACACAGAGTGAAGGACCAGCATCACTGGTTCCTTCAAGCTACCAGTTTTAAAAGTTCCAGCCTTCTTTGGAACTTTCCCTCCAAACACAAAATCGTGCACTTCATCTGGACTGACCCCTATGAGTGTGGGCCATCCATCTCCAGAATACTCCTCAAAACCATCTCTGGGTATATTCAACAACCCAGCCAGACTAGCCACAGACAAATTCACTTCAACATCATTCACCACTGAACTTAATGATCTATCCAGCATTTGTTTTAAATTCACATAAAACTTTCTAACTCCATCAATATTAGCATCACAGACATCAAACAAAGGCATCCAACCCTGAAATTCTAATAGCTCTTTCACATTACTCAGAGCAGCTTCATCAAAATATCCAATTTCTGTTCTACACCCAGATACCACAACCCTAGAGCTTAAATCAGTTATGCCAACAGATGGAGATTCTACAGACATACCTCTTGCAGACTTCCGTGCTGTTCTCTTTCGCTTGGAACCAGCAGAATCCATTGACTGTTCCTCTATTACCACTTCGCTAACCCTTTTCAGAGATGACCTGGTCACTCTGCTTCGAGTCAAGGGTTCTGGAGTCCCCTTACTATGCCCAATGATCTGTAGATCATCCTCCTCACTACGGACTTCCTCCTCCTCTCCTTCTTCAACAGTGTTGAAGAGTTTCTCAGTGTTCTTAGGCTGTTCCCCTGAGATGAGACAGGTTCTTTGATGATGGAATCATCAGCCTCAGGGGTCTTGGGCAAAGGAGCATTTTTGGGAGGTGAGGGAGATTTAGATGATGGGGATAGAGTTTGTGATGGGTTCTTTGTGGTGGTAGGAGGTGAGGTGCTCGATGAAGTTGGAGCCGGGTTTGCTTCACTAATGGAAGCCTCCTTCAATTGAGTTGACTCACTTGCTTGAGTCTTCTCCTTTTTCTTCTTGGCTGGAGCCCTGGTTGATTTCCTACCCATTGTTGCTTAGTGTGCTTCACAGATTTGAGGGAGATTAGGGCAAGTGAACAGTGATCAGGGCACCACTGTTGAACGAGAGGGAGATGAGTAGAGTGATGATGTGATGTGAGACTGTGTCAAGGGGTTAATGTGTATTTATATCAATTGCTCAAGTACAAGATTTTCAATAACTAGCCGGTTGAGAGAAGGAATTTTAGAATTTTAAAATTTCAAACTTGTAGTTATCTTTTTATAAAGGATTCAACCAGCTATAAATTAGGCAATTAGATATATTTGCCTTTTTGTAGGATAGGAATAACTGAAATAAGATAATTCTTTCCAAAAAGAAGTTATCTTATAGTAATCTTCCGAAAATAAGATATTTTCGGATGACATATCAGAGCTGAACTGCTGTTTCCTCTTGCTGGTACCTGTACTGAACCAGTCATTCTATTTTCAGCATGATTCAAAATGACTTCTCCTGTTTCTATGCAACAACAATCCTCTTGGGGTTATTTACACAATATTTGTAAGTAAGCAGCATAGTTATATGCATAATCGATACAGAAGCATACTTATTTTAACCAATCATTGAGGGAGATAATTGAAGTCATTGCCTAAGGCCTAACTAGACCTAAAAGGACTCTTAACCTACAGAAAGACTCTCTACATAAAGGCTTTGTGAAGATATCAGCTATTTGATCTTCACTTTTACAGAACAACATCTCCACCAATCCCTTCTCCACATTGTCTCTTAGAAAATGATGTCTTATTTCAATGTGTTTGGTCTTGGAGTGTTGCACGGGGTTCTTTGAAATATTGATTGCACTAGTGTTATCACAAAAGATAGGAACACTTTTATAAATAACACCAAAATCTTTCAGCTGGTTCCTTATCCACAGTAGCTGGGAACAGCATGAAGCTACAGCTATATATTCTGACTCTGCTGTGGATAGGGCCACTGAATTTTGCTTCTTAGAGCCCCATGATATAAGACAAGAGCCAAGGAAGTGTGCCATACCTGATGTGCTCTTTCTGTCAACTAAGAATCCAGCATAATCTGCATCTGTATATCCAATGAGATCGATGGTACTACCTTTGGGGTACCACAAAAACAGATCTGCTGTTCCCACAAGATATCTGAGTATCCTTCTAACAGCCTTCAAGTGAGACTCCTTTGGATTGCTTTGAAACCTAGCACACAAACCAACAGAGAACACAATGTCAGGTCTACTAGCTGTTAGGTAGAGTAGAGAACCAATCATTCCTCTGTAAAGTGTAGCTTCAACATCTTTTCCTTTAGGATCAGCATCCAACTTTGTGGATGTGGGAACAGGTGTGTCATAAGCTTTGCTGTTCTCCATGCCAAACTTTTTCAGCAGCTCTTTTAAGTATTTTTGTTGATGGATCATTATACCATCATTCGTTTGCTTAATCTGCAGACCTAGGAAAAATCCTAGTTCTCCCATCATACTCATTTCAAATTCACTCTGCATAAGATTTGCAAACTCATCACACAAGGTTTGATTAGTAGCACCAAATAAGATGTCATCAACATAGATTTGTACTACAATCAAGTGTTTTCCCTTGGTTCTTATGAACAAGGTCTTGTCTATTGTTCCTCTCTTGTAGTCATTAGCCATCAGAAAATTGGACAGTCTTTCATACCAAGCCCTTGGAGCTTGCTTCAATCCATATAATGCTTTATCCAATTTATATACATGTTGAGGAAACATTGCATCTTCAAAACCAGGTGGCTGCTCCACATATACTTCTTCCTTCAAATAGCCATTAAGGAAGGCAGTCTTTACATCCATCTGAAACAGCTTAAAATTCATGTGAGCAGCATAAGCAATTAAAATCCTAATAGCCTCTAGTCTAGCTACTGGTGCAAACGTCTCATCATAGTCGATTCCCTCTTGTTGATTGTACCCTTGCACCACTAGCCTTGCTTTGTTTCTGACTATAGTACCAAGGTCATCTAACTTGTTTCTAAAGACCCATCTAGTACCAATGACTGATCTTTCCTTTGGACGGGGAACCAGGTGCCAGACCTGGTTCCTCTGAAATTGATTCAATTCATCTTGCATAGCTAATACCCAATCGGGATCAGTCAAAGCCATCTTATAGTCAGTAGGCTCTACATTAGACAGGAAGGAATAGAAAGCACAAAAGTTTTGAAAAACACTTCTTCTCGTTTGAACTCCTTTATTAATATCACTAATTATTTGATCAGTAGGATGAGAAGATTGATATCTATGAGTTCTAAGATTTACACCATTTTGATCTTCTAAATTAGGTTGGGAACCAGCATAATCATGAATCTCTTCTTCTACTGAAGAACCAGGAGGATTCATATTCATGCTGTTTCCTCTATCATTGCTTACCTCAGGTTCAGAGGTGGTTCCTTCTACTGTTCCCCCTGAACTCATTACCTGTCTATTGTTTGTGGAACCATCAGGACTTGGTTCACTTTCTGAATTCTCGTTGCCACCATTTCCTTCTCTAGGTACATCATCATTGTTATCAGGTGGAGTGTTTGGTATACCTAGATTTACTTGCTCGTCATCTGAGGGACCAGCAGCCTGGTTCCCCGTAAAGTCCATTAGTCCAATTTCTTCATCAGGTTGTACCTGCGCATTCTCAGAAGACATATTAAATTCATCAAAGATAACATGAATACTCTCTTCTACACAAAGAGTCCTTTTATTAAAGACTCTATATGCTTTGCTGTGAAAAGAATATCCAAGAAAGATTCCCTCATCACTTCTGGGATCAAATTTATCAAGCTGGTCCTTCCCATTATTATGCACATAACATCTACATCCAAAAACACGAAAGTATGTGATGTTGGGCTTTCGACCTTTAAGAAGTTCATAGGGAGTCTTATTTAGCTTTGGTCTAATGAGACCTCTATTCAGTATATAGCAAGCAGTGTCCACAGCTTCACCCCAAAAACTCTTTGGGAGACCACTCTCAATGAGCATCGTCCTAGCCATCTCCTCAAGAGTTCTGTTCTTTCTTTCTACAACACCATTTTGTTGAGGTGTTCTAGGGGCTGAGAAGTTGTGATTAACTCCATGTTCCCTACAATAATCAATAAAGTTAGCATTATCAAATTCTGTACCATGGTCTGATCTTATCGAGACCAGCTTCTGGGTGAGCTGGTTCTCCACTTGTTTCACCAATGTTACCCATTCTTCAAACGTTTCATCCTTTGTGTGTAACATCATCACCCAAGTGTACCTGGAATAATCATCAACCATAACACAGACATATCTATGACCTCTTCGACTTTGTACTCTCATAGGACCACACAAATCAATGTGTACAAGTTCGAAGGGCCTGCTGGTACTCATAACTGTTTTAGGCTTAAAAGAAGTTTTGACCTGTTTCCCCCTTACACATTCAGAACAAATTTTATCAGCTTCGTACTTGATGTTAGGAAGTCCTACCACTAAGTCACGTGCTTTAAGTTTGTTTAAAAGTGTTAGGCTAGCATGTCCAAACCTCTTATGCCAAATCCATTGATTATTATCAGAAACAGCTCTCAAACAGATGGACTTGTCTTGAGGAATTTTATCTAGGAAGGTAATGTAAACATCATGCTTCCTGGTTCCCTCACATACAAGTTCTCCTGTTTGTGAGTTAACTATATGACAAAGATCGGCTTGAAACTCGACTCTATTGCCTTTGTCACATAATTGAGAAATACTCAAAAGATTATGTTGCAAGCCTTCAACATAATATACATCGTCTATAGCATGAGAAAGTGTCTTACCAACCTTACCTAAACCAGTGATGGTTCCCTTACTATTATCTCCAAAGGTGACACTTCCTCCATCAAAGGCCACTAGTGAAAGGAATTGATCTTTATCCCCGGACATATGTCTTGAGCAACCACTGTCCAAATACCAATAGGTGTCTCCTTTCACTCTAGCCTGCGAGAGCTGATCAAACATTAGATTTAGGAACCCAAACAAATTTGGGTCCCTTTTCAACAACATTTACATTTTGTTGATCTTTTCTTATCCAAACATATTTAACATTCTTGCTGTTCTTATTAGCACTAAACCTCTTAGCTGGACATTCATGAATCTTATGTCCATTCTTACCACAATGAAAACACACATGCATCTCTTTAGTCATGACATACTTACCTCGTTGATATTCTTTGATCCAGGTGGTTTCTCTGGGAGACCAGTTAGTCCTGGTTCTCTGTCTAGTATAACCAAGACCAGCCTTTCCTCTGTTTCCTCTCGATAAAGTCAGATGATTTAAGGATTCTTTAGCATTCAATAATTTGTCCACATGTCTATGACTATCATTAAGTTCCTTTTCTCTAGTTTCAAGTGTCTTAGTCAACAATTCGTTTTTCTCTTTAAGAAAATCAAAATTATCTTTTAAAACTTCGAATTGTTGATTAAGCCTTGAAACCATATTGTCAATAGACCTGTCAACAACCACTGGGTGCTTGTCCTTTTTCAATTGATTGATTTCCGCATGTAAATAACAAATATCACTTTCATATTTATCAATCATATTGCTGACTTCTATACTGGTTCCAGTAGGGGAAACAGCGAGCTGAGCAGTTTTAAGTGAAGCAATTTCTTTGTGAGAATTTTCAAGGTTCGAAGCTAGTATTTCAAAAGCTTCCAACAAAGTGTTTCTACTACATGAATTTGCTTTACTCATAACTGCTGAAAGATCAAGAGCTTCATTAGTAGTTGATAAGTCTCTGGGGAACCAGGAGGTCAGATCTTCTTCACTGTCACTTGAGTAATCAGGTTTAGAAGATCTTGTCCTTTCTAGTTCCACCTTACACTTGTCCAACTCAACTTCTAGTTCTGCCACTTGATCTTTGAGCTCATGGCACACACCTTCTAAGTGATCACAACTAGCAATAGCAATTTCACATTTACTACGTTTTTCTTTCAAGTCTCTTTTGCAAGTTATGTATGTTTCACTTAGCTTATAACATTCATCTAACAAAGAGTTTATACATGCAAGCAAGTTATCTCTATCATATTCAAGCATATCTTCTCTAATTTGTTCTAAACTTACCTTGCGTTCAAGTAGTACATCCTTCTTTGCCATAAGACATTTTTCGAGTGTGCTGGTTCCCCCTCTGGTTCCTGGACCAGTGCTGTTCTCCTTGATGTTTGTGAAGGCAGTTAGACAGACATCCGAGTTAGGTGATCCTCCTTCATCTTCTGATTCTGAGTCAGTGTCTCCCCACATGGAAGCTATCATGGCATTCTTGTATGCTCGTTTATCTACAGTCTTAGACTGTTTGTCATTCCATTTAGGACAATCTCGAACAAGATGTCCTTTTTCTCCACATTTGAAGCATCCTGAAGAAGAGGAAGAGTTAGACTTTTTATAATTTTTAAAACTCTTACCTTTGAAGTTTCTCTTTTGATTACGAAGAGATTGTTCAAATCTCCTTGCAATCATACTGATCTCATCTTCTTCTTCTTCTACTGTTCCCTTCAGTGCAATGCCTCTAGCTGGTTCCTTCTCAGACTTGGAGTCAATCAGCATCTCATGAGTCATGAGGGAACCAATCAACTGTTCCAGAGACAATGTAGACAGATCTTTTGCTTCATACACTGCTGTTACCTTAGCTGTCCAAGCATCTGTTAAACTACGCAAAATTTTTCTCACAAGATCTTCGTCAGAAAAACTTTTACCAAGTGATCTAAGATCATTAACAATAGTCATAAACCTACGAAAGCAATCATTGATTTTCTCATTTTTGTTCATAGCAAATAATTCATATTTAGACATGATTAAATCAATTTTAGACCGTTTTACCTCGCTGGTTCCCTCAAACGCAAGTTCAAGGGTGTCCCATATCTCCTTAGCACTACTACATCCAGAGATACGGTTTGTTTCAGTCTCACCTATTGCTTGTTGTAGTATAGACGTTGCCTTGGCATTCTTTTCCAGCAATTTGTAATCAGCTGTGTCCAACTCACTGTCCTTTTTAGGTACCTGGTTCCCCTCGGCATCTTTCTTGAGGATGACATTTGGACCGTTCTTAACTACGAGCCAGCATTCATAGTCAATACCCATGATAACATTCCTAATTCTATTCTTCCACCAAGCATAATTGTTTCCATTAAACTTGGGAGTCTTGTTGTCATGACCGATTGCACTTAATTCTTGAGTACTCATTCTTAACTCCTCTAGATGTTACTCTTTCGAGAAGCTTAGGCTCTGATACCAATTGAAGGTTCAATGGGCACTCAAGAGGGGGGGGGTGAATTGAGTGTTAAGTAATCGTTGGCGATTTTTGCTTCTTTTCGGATTATGTGTAAGGAACCAGTTGTGCTGGTTCCCTTATGCAGCGGAATAAAACAAAACAATAAAGAACACAACAATTTAACGAGGTTCAGCCAACTCTGGCCTACGTCCTCCTATCCTAAGTTCTTTATTAATCTTCTTCGAAAAACAAAGACACAAAGCACTCTGCTGTTCCCTACTCCGGGACCAGCAACCCCACACTCTACTCCGAGTGTGCTAAAAACCTACACTTGTAAGTCCTAAACGTGTTTGAACTCACAAACACTCTGCTGTTCCCTACTCCGGGACCAGCACCCCACACTCTACTCCGAGTGTGCTTTGAACTTACCCTCGTAAGTTCCTAGTGTGTTTGAACTCACAAACACTCACCAAGTCTTCAACCCCTTTGTTAAAGACTGAATACAAGATCAAGATCTCTCTAACAAATTAACTCTCAAAAGTCAGAATAGAGAAAAACATTAAACGCTATTATGCTCTTGTGTATCACTCAATAATTGAACTAGTGCTTTTAGCTCTTAAAGATCAAACTCTATGAAAATTGCGTAAGAGCTGTGTTTTGATTATTCAGATCAAGATGTATTTATAGGTTAGTCAGCTAAACCCTCATACGTATAAGATATACATATGATCCTTAAATCATGCGTATAAGATATACATACAATTTTAGGATAAGCATTTATCCTAAATAATTCGATCATAAGATAGAATTATCTTAGGATAAGATACTTCCCGGTTTTAGCTATCCAAAACCTCATCTTATCTTTTAGCTGCTTAAATATATCTTAAAACCATAATTTTCGGAAAATATCCTTTTTTATAAAATCTTTATAAAAACCGCAGCTTGAATAATCTGTTCAGTTAACCTGGTTCCCTGACCTGGTTCCCTGAACTAAATATGTTATGAAATTTGTTCCAATCCTTGTACCAAATCTCATAACGATATTTACTATACTAAAAGCACTTTATATAACCAATTATATGAGTTGTACTACAGAGCATTTACATGAAGATCCTAAATAACTCTTCGAGTGTAGTCTTTCTTCATGCATACGTCAAGTCTTGAAAACTTCCATGAATAACTCAATTGTTGACCAAGGACCTTCCTTTAAGTTGATCAAAAGTCCTTTCAAGCTTCCAAACTTAGAAATCAACTTAGATGTATAACTTACTTATCATCTAGTTGTTTCCTGTATAAAGACAAGTTAGTTCAACGGATATCTCATATAAGCAATAACTCATCTAGGGAAACAGTGTTCTATATTAGCTGGTTCCCCAACTGTATTGAACACTTTCAAAGACCTGTTTCCCTTAGCTGTTTGTCATCATTCAAAACTATCAAACTATCAATCAGAACCTGAGGGACTCAACATTAGCCATAGCCTACGTCTCTTTGTTTAGAATGACTCTCTCCCTAGTTTTCTTGTCCTTTTTAAGCCTTGAACAAAACCAGTCATCTCTATGGCTTATCTGCACGGTGCTTGATTCTATAGAAGAAGGTCCCGCGCAAGAGGGATAGAAACCCTCTGCTATCCATTGTTGTCTTGCATCGTTGTAGCTTGATTGTCCTATGTAATGGGGATAAATGTTGATTTTGGCACTCTTGCTCGCCTTTATGCATTTGTCTTGTCAACAACAGAAAGGTATTTAACTTAATATAGAAGTACCTTAGAAAGCATTTTTCAAAACTAAATACATAAAAATATTTAACTTACCACTACAACTTCAAACGTATTGTTCTTAACAAAGGCTGCCCAATCTCCTTCCTTAATATATTTCCAGATTTCATAGGGTAACTTGTTAGCTTTTTTTGGATACCTTTATTGTCTTGGTAATCCAACCAATCACCAATTTCAAATTAAAGTCTCAAAACCTATCAGTGACTGTAGATAAAAACAACTTCTTTAGCTGGGGGTTGTCTAGAATGTGAAACAAGTGTGAAATAGAGAAATTGGGTTAGTTTCATTTAGTAAGTTAGTTTACACAAATATTTAAATAATTAAGATTAAGTTAAGAATGCGTACCATTGTGCCCACCCATAAGGTCTGACAAAGTCCCTCATTTACTCCTGACCACTCCTAATCGATGTTGAATAAGATGGCCAATTTTCTAACCGTACTTGAGACGCCACCTATCAATGGGCCAATGCAAATTATCGAACTCTAAATAAATTGGCTTAGACACTCTAAGGCTCTTAGTCGGACCTCTGGGTCGACCTAAGCCCCGAGCACCACCCATCCCCCTCCCTCTTTTGGAACCTGAACACGAGGGAATGACAATGTTCATGTGTACATCATCCCCTAAACTTACTACTGCTTAAGCAATCCTCTCATGTTGTCAAAATTCTATTAGTTAACTTAGCAACTATGTCTTCTGGATCACCTCAATCAGTTTTGAGGTGAATATTGTACTCAACGTCATCCTCATCAACAATGAAATCTTCGTCACTAGCCATGATGTAAAATAGAAACTACACCAAAGAACAAGAAAACAATGCAAATTGATCAGTGAATTGTCCAACATTAGAGCAAAAAAAAATAAAATAAAGCAAACATTAACGTAACTACAAAACAATACATAGAAAATGAATACTACTCGTCTATAGTAACTCTTTCATGGTGATTCATTCTCATATAATTTGTTTTTGTTTCAGGTCCATCCATGTCATCATTACATGGCATCAAGAACGGTGGCAAATCATCAAAGTCATGATAGTCTTCCTCATTAGTGACATCACCAATTCCAAGGATTTGTCGTTTACCAAGGACAATAACAATCCATCGAGGGTTATTTGTGTCTTTGATGTAGAATACTTGTTTAGTTTGTGATGCAAGTATAAACAGTTCCTCTGTATCATGCATCCAACTCATGTTGACTAAAGTCCAATTCGATTCATCTTTCTTCATTGAACCACGTTGACTGATATCTGCTCACTTGCATTGAAAAAGAGGAATCTTAAAGCTACAGTATTCAAATTTCCATATCCCATAGTAAAACAAGGTCACATTAACTGGTGCTTTATCGTTTGAGATAACATATTCTCGAGAAGAAGCCACTATTAAAACACCACTATTTTGAAAAAAACTTTGATTTCTTATCCCAACGTTCAGTGTAGAAGGTATATCCATTGATATCATACCCCTCAAAAGATCGAACAATTGTTCGAGGGCCATAAGCTAACCACTTGAATGTATTAGAAATGTTATGGCTTATTTTAGAAAACTCATACATAACTTGTTCATGAAACCAATCAATAAAGGTGTTATTGTATTCTTACATCAATGCTCATTCACCTTTAGAAGGGTACTTCACCTTCAATTCATTCATATATCTTTCTAAGTAAGGATGAACCTTTGTGATATGGTGCATAACAAATAAATGAGTTTGTCTCTCTTTCGACAGCGAAATAAAAACCTCCTTAGAACCCATGGTGCCGTGTCCTTCAAACCTCCCTTCATGCCTTACTTTTGATAACCTAATTGCTTCCCCCTTAGACAAGAACTCACTAAGAAACTCACCTACCTCTTATGTGGTTATACCTTGAATTATACTACCTTTAGGCTGTGCTGGGTTTCTTACCTTATTCTTTAAAGTACCCATGTATCTCTTGAAAGGATAATCCCATCTTAGGAACATTGGACGACACAACTTAATTTCTCAAACAAAATGAACAACTAGAGGTACCATAATATCGAAAAACAAAGGTGGAAAATACATATCTATTTGACATAAGGTCATAACAACATTAGCCTATAACTTATCCAAACATAACAGATCAAGATCCTTGCTGCATATTGTATTAAAGAAGAACAAAGTCTAGTGATAGAATCCCTAACATGCTCGGGCAAAATATGGCAGATGACAGTGGATAGAAACACTTGTACCATAACATGACAATCATAAGACTTCATACTCACTGATTTCAAATCTTTCATGGACACAAAGTTCTTTAAATTTGATGAGTACCCATTAGGACCCTTGATCCCATACAAACACTCATAGAATATCCTTTTTTCTGCTTGGGACAAAGTGTAACAAGTCAGACGAAGATACATGGATTATTTTCTTCTTAGGACAAAGTTTAACAAAGTTTTTGTCTTCCTTGCCAAAAGCCTTGAAAGATTCATAAACTGTTTTCCACTAGGGGTCGAAAATCAACAAGATGTCGAATCATCCTATCTTTATTCCTCTTCTCTGCATGCCATCTTAAATTCCTTGCATCGCCCTTAATTAAAAACAAACGCTTGAACCTCAGTACTATGGGAAGATACCATAACACCTTTGCTAAAGGACCTTTAATCCCCACTCCAGGCTCTAACCCATGTGGGAGTTTGTAACGTGATTGCCCACATCTAGGACATTGAATGAACTCTGCAAACTCATTTTAATACAATATGTAATCATTTGGATAGGCATTAATCTTATTATACTCTATCCTAGGGGACACATTAGCTTCTTTGCATAGTATGTGGATGTAGGAAAATCATTCCCCTCTGGAAACATGTCCCTTAATACTTTCTACAAGGTCGTGAAACTTGTATTAGTCCTACCATATTTTTCTTTCAAGTTATAAAACGTGGATATGGCGAGTAACTTAGTGTATTTGGTATATCCAAGATACAACAATTTCTCAGTAACCTCCCAGAAACGCTCAAAAGTATGCGATTGACTACCAAATTGATCCCCAACCCCTTCAAGAATTTCATCTATTTGATCTTCATCAGCAGGGTCATTATCCTCCAATTCATCCTCCCTATCATCTTCCTTCTCGGCATCAAAATCTTCATCGTCATCATATTCTAATTGGCCATGATGCTCTTACTCAACATGATGAATGGGATTTTCGTTAGAACATGACCCCATGTCAGTAGAAGCAGGAACCTCACCATACCATACCCATACGTGGTATTGTTGCCTACACCCACGCCTAATCACATGGTCCCTCAACTCTCTTATTCTACTAACTATATTCACATTATTACAATCAACTTAAGGGCAACATACGTAATCCTCTTTAATATTATTTTAGTGTTTCAATGCTTGTCTACAAAACTCCTCAACTCCATTCATGAACTCGAACAAAGCACGACTATCATACCTCCAATTTTGATCCATAATTTATGTCATGGACTATTTGACATATAAGAAATGAAACAACAATCTAATCAACACTCAGTTTATGCATAGTTTCCTTTATAAATCCAACATTCCCATTTTTTAAAATAGATTTTTAAACCTGTTTGTATGAATTTTTATACAACCACAACCAACACACATTGCCATTTTACATCTAGGTAACTTAAGGAATTTCTAATAATAAGTTTATTAATTTATCTCCTATTAGAGTTTATTAAAATATCACATTAAAGGGAGTAGACAATGCCATACCTAGATAGAGACTGCGACTTTGGCTCCAATCGAGGGTATAGAAAACAAGAATATCACTAAATAGAGCTTCCATGGAGGTAAAATTCACATTATATTCTAATAAAAATGATAAAGTGATAAAGGAGAATATGTTTCTTAGTATTAAATTTTACACTCACCAAGAAACCCAAAGCCACTAATAAAAGTGATAAGAGAAATAATAGGTAAGATAAATATATCAAAGGTCAAATAACTGCCAAAAAAGTAAAAGATAAATACCTGTAGCAAATAAAGATAAGAATACTAGCAACTTTGACTATACAATTATCACAAGTCTATAATTATTACCAAAATTTACCTTTAATACCTATTACGGATTAAATATTTAAAATATGGCCCTTTTTTTTAACTTGAAGTAGAACCTCGTATATATTAAGAGTTCTAAAGCTCATTAATGAACAATTCATAACCTTAGCTACTGTTGTTTTGGCTCTAATAATTGATTCGTACTCCATCCTCCATATATACATATACACCAAATACCCATCATCGATATAAGCCACATCCTCCATGTACACATATACACATATACCCATATACTCATATACCCATAATCCCATATATATCCTCCGCATACACATATACATATATACCCATATCCTCAATATATGCATATAATGAGAAAACTAACATATTCATCTAAATTTTGTCCTCAATAACTTGGACAAGAATAAGACATGGATATAGTACAAGTATTCCCCGAATTAACTTGCTTTCGTTGTCATTTAAGATCATTTAATAAAGAGTTGCACCAATTTCAAATATCGGGGGTTTGAATTATTGAATTTAAAACATGCTATGCTACTCTTTTCTCTAATAATCGAAAAGTGGAGGTGCAACTACAAACTAGCTTACTCCATTTCAAGTTTAACCCTTAGTCCAAAGGTTATATTTCAAAATTTTTAAAAAAATGATTAAAAATTTTTTTGGAAAATTACCTCCAATGATATTTTGAAAAACTACATTAATTAATATAATTATATAGGCACTTAACTTTTGGTGAATTGGACAAGTCCCCCATTTCTCGTATATACTAGATTCGACAAATAAATTGGATTCAATTTATTTTTTGTTAATAAAAATTCTAATGATTTCATAAAATCTACAATAGTTTATTTCTTTATTTAGAATATCACTAGTAGAAAACACTTCAATTGCTTCATTTTAATTGCAGCGGTTAAACACATTTCAAAGCACATAATTATAAGTGTTGCGGTTATTCAAATAAATGCAGCACTTAATACCACAGGTGTTGTGGTTATTTAAATAAATGTAGCATTTATTACAAATGCTGCGGTTATTTAAATAATCGTAGCACTTGTGGTTATAAGTGCTGCAGTTATTTAAAATAACCGCAACATTTAACTTTGTTAAGAAATGCCATGAAAAAATAGAATTCTGGAAAAATGTCATGGTTATAAGTGCTGAGGTTATTTGAAATAACCGCAACACTTGTGGTATAAGTGTTGTAGTTTTTTGAAATAACCGCAACATTTATTCATGCCCAGGAAAATAATATATGTACTGAATAAATGTTGCGGTTATTACCACAAGTGTTGCGGTTATTTCAATTAACCGTAGCATTTATTCAGTACATATATTATTTTCCTGATGATGAATAAATGCTGCGGTTATTTGAAATAACCGCAGCACTTGTGATATAAGTGATGCGGTTATTTCAAATAACTGCAGCATCTATTCAGTTATTTATTATCCCTGTCTTCTCTTTTCTAGGCCATTTCAAAACACCTAAAGTTTTCCCTAGACACTGAAGTGCACAAAAAAAACCTTAAGCCCATAACTTAACATCCTCCATTACTTCTCTAGTCCTAACCCCATAATACCCACTTACAAACTTTCTCTCTCTCTTTGAAAAAGCTTCAATTTGCATTTGGGCTTCTTCGCAGAATTCGTGCTTGGCATTCGTGCTCTTCTTCGCGAAATTTGAGGTATGTATTTCCCTTTTTTGTGTTTTGATATTGAAGTATATAGTTTTGGTACATATTATCCCTAATTGCTACTTGTATTCCATTCCCATTCTTGAGTAATGCATGTAAATGTACTGATAATATATTTGGGTATAAAGCTTCCATTTCTATAATGTGGTGGCTACATCACATTATATAGTAGGCCAGAGACTTGCTTAAACATGTTGCTTATATCTTGACTATATTGTTAATTTGGAAAGGCAGTTTATACTTTGCTTAAGTATCTGGACATAACTCTAATAATTAGGTTTGGACTTTACAACAACTCAAAGTTCCAATTCTTCCTTGATGATTTAAACTATTTTTATTGTAATTAATTAGCCCTTGAGGGTTCTCTTAGTGTACATATCGACATATACATCAACAGTTAAAGGTATAAAATTGAATAATAAAAATGAGGGGGTAGTAAATAAAATAGAGTTGGAAATCATGCATCAATCATGTACATTTGTTCATAACTAGGTCAAGGAGGATCCACAAGTGATAAACTACAATCTCTAATGATATGTTGCTTTTCTTGTTAATCAATATAATCATGTATAATGTATTCCCTTCAAAGATTGTTATGGAATATAAGAAAAGAATTGTCCAAACCACTCAACAGCCAGATAGGTTAGTGATTTTGATCAGATCTTTACAATAGCCATCATTGAATTGTCACTATATTATATTGAATAATGAAATTATACTTCGTACTATATTTCATGATGAATTTAGAGAAATGCATGTTCTACTTTGTACATTATACCAATCATTATATAAGATTCAAAAAAATTTGCTTGCATTTTATAATTTCATTTCCTATGTGTAATAAGATAAACGTTTTGCTTTGGAGTCATATTCAATTGTCCCATTTAATTAGCTAGAGTTAAATAAACTTTTTCCTCGTTTTTTTCAACTTGATGATCATTACATTATAGAAATGGCATGTAGCCACCACATGGAGCATTGACAATTGGCATGTATGTGCTAGTGTTTCATGCAAAAAATCTAAGGCAGTAGCACATATAGTTGTACCACTTGTACTCCATAATCTTAAGGTTATAGATAGAGTTACAAATGTTTGATCAGACATTAGCTTGAGACATACTCCATACAATAATTTTATATCATTAAAACTTAAAGAGATATCCAAATAAAGGAAGTAAATTCTCAAATAAATAATTACACAATCAAATTTATTTCCTTTTCTCTCCACTTGAATTATGGTAACCAATCTTTATATTTAAATGGAAATCAATAATATCTCCAAGATTTCTTTTAATATATATACTACCAACTCAAGTTTTTTGTTTATTTCTTAGAAGATCAAAATAGATCGAGATTAGATGTACAATATCCGAACCTCAATGAAATACATACAAGGGGTTGAGGAGTTTTCTAGGGTTGCACTTAGACACCAAGTAGACAATCATTCGAAGATAGTATTGTGTTCGTGTTGTGATTGTAACAACTCTAAGGGTTATCGTTACATTAGTGAAATCAAAGATCATCTAATTTGTCGAGGTTTTAGAGCGGATTATAGGACTTGGAATTGGCATGGTGAAATATTAGAATTCGGGTCAAGCGCTAGTAAGTTTCATACTAGGGAGAAGTTACCTTGCAATAAAGGGTTTAATGTTAATGAGGTATATGATGATGTTAGAGATTAGGATAGAGTGGAAGAGGATAAAATAGATGAGATGATGCATGATGTTGAGGATGATTTCACAGATGATTAAGGTCCTCATATCTTCAATGAAATCCTTAGAGCTGCGGAGAAGCCTTTATATCCTTCTTGTACTTCACACACTAAATTGAGCGCTGTCATGAAGCTCTTCAACTTAAAGGCACACCACAATTAGACTGATAAGAGTTTCACACACTTATTAGAAGTTATATCGGGTATGCTTCCTGAGGGTAATGAACTGCCACTTTCTATCTACGAGGCCAAGAAACTCATGTGTCTTATAGGAATGGATTATATGAAGATCCATGTGTGTCGAAATGATTGTGTTTTATGTCAAAATGATTGTGTGTTTATGTCGAAATGAGTATGAGGATCTAGATGAATGCCCAATATGTGGAGTTCCCCGTTACAAAAAGAAGCACAATGAGCTCAATTTGAGAAAAAAGAGGATACCGGCCAAGGTTCTATGGTATCTTCCTATTATACCGAGGTTTAAGAGACTTTACTCAGATGAGAGTAATGCAAAATTGTTACGGTGGCATACTGAAGGGAGGAAGAAAGATGGGTTGTTAAGGCATCCTGCTGATTCTCCTTAATAGAGAAACATCGATAGGATGTTTACGAATTTCGGTGAAAAGGCTAGGTCTTTGCACGATGGAATGAATCCGTTCGGAACCTTAAGCACAGATGGAATGAATTTGCCACCTTGATTATGAATGAAGCGCAAATACATCATGTTATCGCTTCTTATATCTGGACCTAAACACTGGTAATGACATAGATATCTATCTTCCTCCTCTTATTGATGACTTGAGATTGTTATGGAAGGAAGGTGTCCAAGTTTTCGATGATTACTCTAAATCAAATTTCACTATGCGTGCCTTGATCTTCTGCATAATCAATGATTTCCCAGCTTATGGAAATCTTTCTGGTTATGCTGTGAAGTGGAAGACTGCATGCCCGGTATGTGAAGAAGATATAGAAGCTATTCGCCTACAGAATTGTGGGAAGCATGTTTAGATGGGTTTTTACAAGTACCTTCCAGAAGATCATCCTTTCAAAAGAAAGAGGAAAGCTTTTAATGTCTCTATAGAGTTTCATGAAGCTCATCTCCCTCTACATGTGAGTGAAGTATATGATCGGGTGAAGGGCCTTGAAATTGAGTTTGGAAAGAGCTCTAAAAGTAGATCAGCCGGTGGTTATAAGAAGAGATTTGTATTCTGGAGTCTTCCTTATTAGCGCCATTTGGAGGTACAACATTGCCTTGATGTCATGCACATTGAGAAGAACATTTATGATGCCATTGTTGGGACTCTCTTGAATATGCATGGTAAAACTAAGGATGGGGGTTAAAGTTAGGAGAGACATGGCTGCTGTGAGGACATGGCTCCTCAAGAACATGGTAAACGATGGTATCTTCCTCTAGCTTGGTTCACACTTTCAAAGAAGTAAAAGATCAGCTTCTGTGAGTCTTTACATGGACTTAAAGTTCCATCTGGTTTCTCTTTGAATTTTGCAAAATTTGTTTCAATGACTGATCTGAAGTTAGGAGGTATGAAATTCCATGATTGCCATGTTTTGATGCAACAATTTCTTCCCGTTGCTATTCGAGGGATATTGCCTCCACAAGTGAGGTACACAATTACAAGGATGTGCATCTTCTTCAATACTAAGGTTCTGAGTGGATGATTCAATGAGTGAATTACCACTAGAGAGCTCGATTTTAACAATCCAACCTTAATTTTTCGGTGAAGAAGAAAGGGACTCTCCCTCACTAGTGCCCTACTATACTTACGTATCAATAAGGATGGGCTACATAGCTTTGTCAAGGAGTTGCTACCAAAAATTTATGGGCTATATGAAAACCCTTAGGTTTGAAACCCAAAATTGACTAACGTAAGTGGTCTACGAACCATGAGAAATTTTTGGGAATGAGAAACTTATTTAAATTCATGAATGTATACAAGCAATTGGCATTGAGATGGAGAACAAATTAGATTTTGTCATAGGCAAACATGCAAAAACAATTGTTAAACACACTCTAGATTAAGTTGGTTTGGCAAGTTAAGATTGGTTTGGCAAGTGTTAAACATGTATCATATTTGGTGTGATTTGTAATCAATAGGTCTTGATTTAAGTGTGAATAAAGGTGATCATGCAATCTCAATACACAATAAGAATTATGTAAAAAATTACAACAACTATAACAAGCCATAAGAGAGAAGAGACCACAGTTTAGGTTAGTAAAAATACAATGTAAGTATGATGCATGATGAGTTAGAAAGTTTGATTAAACAAATGAAAAAGGAAGCCTAAAGTGACTTTTCCTAATGATGGACTCTAAATTTAAAGAGTCTAGTTCATATGGCATTTATGATTTTGCATTAGAACATCATAAACTTGAATATGCAAAATAGAAATTAAAGTGTGACTTATGAAATCTAAAGTAAGAAATGAGCCATAGGATAACTCCTAAGTATGTATTCAAGGGTGATACATACCTAGGGCTTGCTCATGAAAATGGATCAAACGCTAAGTCTAGTAAGATTGATGATGTCCTAATCTTTACATCATAGACTAAATAAATAAAAGAGGCATTAATAACCTGCAATAAATAAAATACAAGGGGAAGGGATTTGACTAGGTTGTCGCTACCCTATCAAAAGTAACCTACTCACCTAAACTAATGCAGCTCGGGTTAGGGTTGAAATATAAGGAGATATATCAAGCTCTAATGCTGTCTATACTAGTTTTAACTTTTATCAGGAATGTCACAAATGAGGAGGTCTATTCTAACTAATGACTAACTTGGACACAAATTATAGCTAAACTAGATATCAATATATGACAAATATATGGGACAGTGATTCTCCACTAATATGATTTAGATATAGATTTCTATCCCAATTCCACAAATCTAATACATAAAGTAATTCCTAAGGAAAATGCACCCTAAATAGTACTAAGGATCTCTCTTGAGTAACAATAGCTTCCTCCTAAGGCAATCCTACCTACTTTTGTGGATTCATGCGATAACATGGCATTAAATACAATATCTTATTAGTCTAATGGTCATGACGTCTAATTTTAAGATCATACTTCACACCTTAACCAGTGATTCTAACGTTGATTATAAAACGACTCTCGGCGCTAACCTAATACACGACATTAATCAACTATGTCTAGCCTTTTAATGGAATTAAAGCCAACCAAAGATTAAAATAAGTATTTTTATGAATTTATATTTGGGTCTAGGGATTTATCAATACCTAATATATACTAGGGTTCATTGGCATCCTAGATTAATAGACTACTCAAACATATTGAATCTAAAACAAACACAAGGAATGATAAAAACCATGATTTATGATAGAAGAAATATTAAAGCAATAAAGGAACAATAACATATTAATAAAGAGAATAGAAAACTAGAATATTGAATATAAAACAAATCAATTGTTTTCCACAACGCTAGAGTTGTAATCCAAAATCTTGAATGTAAAACAAAGAACAAGTAGCAAATCTAGAGAGAATTTGAGAGTATTTCAGAGATCTAAAGAAAACTAGAGACTACTGCTGTATAACCTAATAAAAACCCTAATTATGGCTCTTAAAATCATGAAAAATAGTATATATATATATATATATATATATATATATATATAGTATATATATACATATATATATACATACATATATACATATATATATATACATACATATATACATATATATATATAAGGAGTTTGGGCTTTAACAAAACACTCGCTGAAAAACGACCAAGGAACAAGACACTCGATCGAGTTCAAATGGCACTTAATCGAGTCCTATTTCTTTCTTTTGATTTTGAATGAGGTTAGAATTAGCTGTTGGAGGGGAGAATCAATCGAGTATCTTAGTTTTCTTCACTTTTTCATCTGGTAGCCACTTTTTGCCTGATTTTATACTTCCACTCGATTGAATCCTCTGTATACTCGATCCAGTCTTCTTGCTTTTGACTCTAATTCTACTCCTTTTCTTTATCCTATGTTCGGGTTTTCTTAGATTTGTGTACTCTCATCCTATGAAACTAAGTCCTTAGGAATCCTGAAAAATGACACAAAGACTATATAAACCCGCGAAGGCATCATATGATAACAAATGAGCAAAATTCACTTAAAACTAAACTAAAATGCAATAAATTATATGCAAAAAGACATAATGTACCATATATTTATGGGTATAATTGGGACTTATCAAATTACTCCAAGGTAAACGAATGCTTTTCCTCAAGTATTTAAGAGCAAAGACGAGTGAAATGAGATAACGCCTCCTCAGGAACTACATCATGCCTCAATTTTATAAAACCTAAGTCAAAACATAATTTAAAACAAATACACACATATATGAGTTTCTAAAGTCCATGAACAAGTTGATAGTCAAGAGTATCAACTATATACTCCCCCAAGTAAGTCTTCGTCATATGCCATGGACTTCTCACTTTAGGTGTGCATAGAGAAATAAGTCACTCATGTGCTTTTGGGTTAAAATGCGTATTCTCAACCTAGTAATCACATCAAATCTATAAAATCGTCCTTTTTAGGTTTGCATTATGTCTTTCTCCACTACTAAGCATGGTGTCAACTTCTTAAGGTCACGACTCTTTAGATAGTTAGGCTTGGTTAAATAGGATAGAGCGATGTTATTTAGAAAAATGGTGTCAACCTAAATAAAACTCCTTGACTACATTGATTTACGGGTTCAAAAACCACCTTATGACCTCTTATACTCCGGAACACGGCCTCTCTTCTTCATACTAGAATCGATGCTTTATCTCAACTATACTAGCTTTGAAATATTTCATTGCTATATTGATGATGAGCATAGACTTAGGAAAATGTTACACTTTTCTTATTCTTCTTATTTTCTCTCTTTTTAATATTTTTCTTCTTTTTATGATTTTTTCTTTCTTTTTCTTTTTCTATTTTTTCTTCCTTTTTCTATCGTTTTATATTATTTTTCTTTTTCTGGCTACTAATCTTCTCTTTATTTTGAATATGTACTATAGAAGGGGATGGAAACCAATACTCTTTTACAAGATGTGATCAACTTGGTATGAGAGACGTTGAGAACTACATACTCTTCTCCAAAAATAAACCTAGCAAAAAGGCTCTAAGGCTTTTAATGATAGGCATCAAGAAAGGGGAATACCAGCTCAATTAGTTTCATCCTAAGGATTAATGAAATTAAAAGAAAAATAATTTTGTGGAAAAATAACCTAAGTATGAGAAAATGACTCTAATTCTAAGAAGAGTTCAATTATTCCTATGAGTTGCACCATAAAATTTTGAATACCCAGATAACAAACCCAAGAGTAAAGCCACACAAAGGATGACATCTAACTCACTTGAAAAGAAACAGACCAGAATAATACCATTAGTCTATGGCTTAAATCCTCACCGGTAAACAGAAGTCAATAACATTGGGTGAGACTAATTGTAAAAGGGAGAAATGGCCTAGTTCTGAACAACCTAATGTTCATGATTTTCGAAAATCAACTAATATATCAAGTAAAATAATTTTGAAAAAGAGACATATGTATATATTAATCCTCATTGAAAGGCTAATCTCAAATATACAGATAAAATATGGTATGTATACAATGCTCTAAACTACACAATGCATGAAAAACTTAATAAGGAAATAATGACTAAAAAACTAAACAAGGAAATCAAGAAAAACCTAAGGCATAATATTGAAAATACTCTTAAAGGAAAAGAAAAATTGAACAAGGAAATAATGAAAACTATACTATAATGAAATGCATGGTCTAAATGATCTTTCCCCCCAAGCCAAACCTTGCAATGTCCTTAGTGCAAGCACAAGAGATCAAAGAAATGTAAAAAAGAGAGAGAATGCATAAATCCTAATCTAAAAGAATACCAAAAACAAACAAAACAAAATAAAAGATAAGAAAAGGAAAAAAACTAATATTGATCCATGGAAGGAGGGTAGGGTCCATAACTAGGTCCATAGCTAGGCGAGCCATATCCTAATAAAGAATTAGGCTCACCCCCAAAATACCTCTGCATAGCTTTTTCTATGGATGAGAACGGTAACTAGTTCTTATCCAATCATAATGTGCACTTATAGCCCCATTGGACACTTGCATAGCATAATAATCAGTCCTTATCTTATGGAAAGAATCGGCCATGTACTAATGAGAGCTTTGGGAGGCCACTGGAAGTTTGGTGGGATCCCTCAAGGAGAGGGTGATGACCTTGGGGAAATAAGGCTTTGGGGCTAACGAATACAGAGTCGAGCACCCCACAAGCCATTCAAAACCCTAGTGGCGACCTCTATAGGGATGGATCCATTGCATGTTTTGCACGCTACGTAGAGTTATACGGTGATATGATTAAAGGCTATGACTTTGAAGCTAAGAAAAATGATGCAACTATGGGGGGAATTATCAGCTTATGAAGCTATAAATCTTCTACGTGCATCCAAGGGGAATATTTACGTGTGCATGGTGACATATAATGCTTAGAAACATGTAGATGAGGATTGGTTGAAATAAGGAATAAGATTGTTTAACCTATGAGTTTTCTCTCACTTCATTTGATAGGGTTTTCTCATTATAAGAATAGGTATTTTTCAAACTTTCCTTTTTTAGATGATAAGGGTCTAGCAAGTGTGGAAGCCATGTAGCTAATGATTAGTGAAAGACCTTGATCGGAAGCTAAAATCTTAGAAGAAATTTCAAATATTAAAAATTTTAACCAAGGGCAAAAATTGTTATTACAATAGACGGTTAGTGGTCGGTGATGGTTGGTGCTTATGGAGTGACGTGGCTACTGAGTTGGCAAGTAGGTGAGGTGGTTGGGGATGTGGCACATGGCTGGGCTGATGTGGCATCTGATGTGACATCTACGAAGGCAATAAACACAGAGTTAGGCGTCCATTAGATGTGGTCCTTAAGGATAGGGTACATCCTTGTTCCTAGGAGTTTATCTAGGGGTGTTCTAATGTGTTCTAACTAAGAGTAGAGTATAAGTAGGATTAGAACTCTAATTAATGTTATCCTATATAAAGTTAGAGTTTTAATAGGATTATGTAATAAATAGGTGGCAATATCCTATTGGTTATTAGCAATCCTATTATAATTAAGAGTCCCAATTAACATGGAATTGGAACTCTCAAGTTATGGGTATAAATAGATTTGCACCAAAGCTTGGAAAAACCAGATTTTGTGATTCAATTCTTTTGTGTTTTTTTTAATAAACTTTAGAAATTGGTTGTTTTTATTTATGTGTTAGAAAAAAGTTTGTGAATTGGTACTTTAAGTATTAGACTATTTTATGGAAGTATAGGAATTGAGGGTGCTTAGGCTTTAATCAATTCTTAAACTTTTGCCTTAGAATTCGAAGCCTTGGTGTGTGCCTTTATAGGATTTAAGTTCTAGTTTCTATTCCTTGTATGGATTAATGTTTCAATACCTAAATTCACATCAACATTTGGTTCTCTTGTTGAGAGGATTTGAAACAATTATTTAAGTGGTGATCATGTTCATGAAATGCCACTAAGCTTCAAAAAAGTTTAGACTTTGCAAGAAGGCAAGGCGTTGTGCATGGAACATGAGTTCAAGGAACTCATGGAGCATATAGAAGAGCTATTGCAAATAGTGTTGACGAAGAAAAAGTCCTTAAGCAAAGGTAAAAACTCTTTCCATGAATCTAACTCTAGCGAAAGTGATGGTGAATCTAGTTTTAGGAGTTTGAGGAGGCCTAGTAAGAGGGACCCATCATCTTGAGGTGATGAGGAATCATGTGAATGGCATAGGAGGAGGAGTTCAAGGGGGCAAGAGGATCAAATATTGAGACTTGAAATCATTGAGTTCAATGGAAGTATGGACCCAGATAAGTTCCTAGATCAGATCCGTAGTATAGACAAAATTTTTAGATAAAAGGACTAGGATGACCATAGATTATTAAAGGTTTCTAAACTCAAACTCACTTCTTATGCAAGTTTGTGAGTTCAAGGCTTGCAAAAGAAGAAGAAAAAGGAGGGGCATTCCAAGATCTCATCTAGGACAAAACTGAAGAAGTACATGCAAAAAGGGTTTGTTTCTCAAGACTTCAAACAAAAAATTTCATAAAGATTCATACTTTGAATCAAGGAAGTCTATAGTGGAATACATAGTGGAATTAAAAAATATATCCATGGTGTGTAGGCTAGAGGAGAAAAAGATCGTAAGGTGGTTCATTTTGTGGCTGGGTTAAATAACCCAATCAAAGAGAAGGTAAAATTACAACTGTGCGTGAGGTGTCCAATGTGAAACCGAATCTAGATAAAGCCATAAATCCATAAACTTTTGGGAGGAAAAAGGGAGAAAGTTCAAGGCCTTCTTTGGGAGATAAAAAAATTTACTTCAAATGCAAAGGACAAGATCACATTCTCGAACTTGGGAGAAAGATGAAACCTTTGAAGAAAAGGAGCATAAGCTTAAAGAAGATGAAGGTCATGAATATTTTAGAGTCCAAGAAGAGGAAGTTTAAAAGGTAATGGCTGAAACTACGAGACCTAGACTAATGTTAAGAAGGGTGTTGAAATCCAAGTCCACAACTTTAGGGGATAATCAAAGGGGGGAGATCTTCCTCACTAGATGCAATGTTCAAGGGAGACTATGTGATATTATCATAGACTCGGGAAGTTAAACTAATGTGGTTTCCACCCTCTTGATCAAAAAATTGGAGGTTCCCACGCAAGATCATCCTCAACCCTACAAGCTTCAATGGCTTAGCAACTCTAATGACGTGAAGGTTGGTAAACAAGCCATAATTTCTTTTAAAATTGGCAATTATGAATATCAAGTGCTATGTAATATTAATCCCATGGATGTTTTTCATATTATCTTAGGTGGACTTTGACAATATGACATATATGTTAAGTTTCATGGGAGTACAAATTTCTATGTGGTGAAGAGGCCCGCACAAGACAAACCATTTTCTTTGAAACCATTGATAAATTCTAAGCCTAAAGAAAATAAGGGCAATAAAAGGGTCGTATTTCTAATAGAAAAAAAGGAGTTAGAAGAGGAAGTCAAAGTAAGAAATTTGGTGGGTGATAATCAAATTACTATTCAATATCATGGAAAAATACAAGGGGGAATATTTCTTCAAAAGAGGAATATCCACATGGTTTTGTTGTCCAATAAACCAAATATTGAAACACAAAGTTTGAGGATAAAATATTTTAAAGAAGAGGAGGATGATATGCTTAAAGGCTATGACTTTAAAGCTATAAAAAAGATGCAACTATAGGGGAATTATCAGCTTATGAAGATACAAATCATCTAGGTGCATCCAAGGGGAACATTTGCGTGTGCATGGTGACATGTAATGATTAGAAACACATAAATAAGGATTGGTGGACATGGGGAATAAGATGGTTTTACCTAGCTATGAGTTATCTCACTTCATTTGATAGGGTTTTCTCATTTTAGGCATAGTTGTTTTTCAAATTTACCTTTTTTAGATGTTAAGGGTCTAGAAGGTGTAGAAGCCATGGAGATGATGATTGGTGGAAGGCCTTGATCAAAAGCTTAAATCTTAGAAGGAATTTCAAAGATTAAAAGTTTTGACCAAGGGTAAAAATTGTCATTACAATGGACGATGGGTGGTCGGTGAAGGTCAATGCTTATGGAGTGATGTGGCTGCTGAGTTGGCAAGTAGGTGACGTGGCTGGGGACAAACATGGAGTTAGGCGTCTATTAGATGTGTATAAGTAGGATTAGAACTCTAATTAACATTATATTTTGTAAAGTTAGAATCCTAATAGGATTATGTAATAAATAAGTGACAATATCCTATTTGTTATTAGCAATCCTATTAGAATTAGGAGTCCCAATTATGAAGGGATTGAAAATCTCAAGATATGGGTATAAATAGATGTGCACCAAAGCTTTGAAAAATCTAATTTTGTGATTCAATTCTTTTGTGTTTTTCAATAAACTTCAGAAGTTTATTGTTTTTCTTTGTGTGTTAGTAAAGAGTTAGTGAATTGGTGCTTTAAGCTTTAGATCCACGTGAGGAAGTGTAGGAATTTAGGGTGCTTAGTCTTTAATCAATTCTTAAACTTTCGCCCTAGAATTTGAATCCTTGGTGTGTGGATTTTTAGTATTTAAGTTTTATTTTATACCCCTTGTGTGGATTAAGGTTTCAATACCTAGATTCAAATTCCTCGGCCACTTGGGCTAGGTATTCCATAAACTAGGTTTGTGGGCAAAGAATCCTAGTTTCATAGGCCTTATCTACCCCTGGACTAAGCCTAGACTCATCGTAAATGAGATGCCAAAGAAAATAAAGCTTAAGAGACAAGCAAACACCACCCCCAAGCATATTTGGAGAATAGGGTCCAAACTAGGACCCTATGTGCTACCTACACCACCGGTGGATGATCTAAGGTACTTTGGATCAACTCAGGTAATAGGTTATGAGCCCGGTGATGTCTCCCCAAAATACGCTATCCTAGTATTCTTTTAACCTAGGGTAGCTAAGGGTGAGAACCCCTTTCATGGAAGGCCTAATGCCCTATGAATTTCATCTAAGGAGAACCTCAACCTATTCTCGAGAACATTGAAATATATCTTAATGTGGTATAGTTAGGGTTTCGGTTGATGTTGAGGGTGGAAAGGGTTTCTAGAGGCAAGTTTTAGTAGGTCGGAGGATGCAGGTATAACAATGATTCCCATCCGAACCTAGAGAAGAGCTCATGAACCGCTCCCTCGAGTCGTAGGGCCTTAGCGGCCGACGGGTCATAAAAGGGTTGGAATAAGGTTTCTATTGGTGTGTCTAACAAAGTTATGCATATAGTCCTTATTTTCCCCAAAATCTATCCCGTACATCTCCATATGCGAGATTTTGACTCGAACTAGGGAGGGGTCCCTTTGCCTCCTAGACTTGGTTCTCCTAACGACATATTATCTAAGATTTTACACTAAGGGGTTCTAAGTGATGTGGGTGAAGCATGGGTTATAAAGGAGTCTTATACAACCTAGGGTTTTCTCAAAAAATTCCCAAAGCTTATATGTTTAGAAACAATCCTCAAGAAAACCAAACCAATTCACATACACAACTCAAATCCAACAATAATATGACAAAAAATTAGAAAATATGATGAATAGTGAGGCGAATAACAAGAGGTAGGGTTAGAGTGTACCAAAGCTATGGAGAGAAATGTGACGATGGGAACCCCTGCCAAAAACGTTCAAAAACTTGTGTAGAAGCACCAAGAATCACCAATTTGCAAGTATGGACACAAATTCAAGAACCCCTAAAATTTTTGAGAAGTTAGGGTTTGGGGATGAATTGGGTGAGTGGGTGAGTTTTTGGTGTTAAAGTTGGTGTAGAGTAGAGAGGATTGCAAGAAATTTAAGGATTTTGAGTTTTTAAGAATTGGATTGAGTGAATTTTTAGACAAAATTGGAGTAGGAGTATAGGAGAGTTCATGAGAGTGAGACAGCAATTGTGTGTTATGAGGAAATGAGGGGAAAATCCAAAATAAAAAGACACGGATCGAGGGGCACTCAATTGAGTGTGAGAGGCACTCGATCGAGTCCCCTATTGCATTCTACCTCTACAACTCAAAATGGCTTAAATACAAGGCACTCGATCGAGTGTCCTCATTTTAAGACAAATTTTCACATTCTTCTAAAAACTCCGGATTCACAATTCTATGAGGTGCTCGATTGAGTGTCTGAAGAAAATTGCACATTTCAGCTGATTTTTATAAGACTTATGCTCTTGATCTCACACCCTTCCTTAAGACTCTAACACGATTGTAAGCATCACAAACACCCATCGTAAACCAGAAATGATCAACATGACCTAAATCCTACAAAATAAACACAAAAACACACACAAACTAAAATTCACCTATCAACCCCTAGGAAAAAAAATCATAGAAAAATTATAGAAAAATAAATAAAAAAATGGGTTGCCTCCCATAAAGCGCTTGTTTTACGGGTCATAAGCTCGACCCCCTTGATTTTCAACCTATTGATGATGCAAGATTGGAAAGGTTCACACTCGCCTTCCTGTAAGTAGGGTCACCCATGTGATAGTACTTTAAACTTGACCCTTTTCTAAACACACCCAAACATGATGCTTTCTCCTCATGTATTAAATCAGGATCAATCAAGGTGGAGAGGACATATATTTTGGGTCGCTTGGTGATCATATCTCACTCAAAACCTTCTTTTTCCATCTTTTTCACTTTTCTCACGTTTTTAACTCTCGATTCCACTTTCTTAAGAATAGGTGGATCTTTTTTCGGGTCCTTACACTGATCTTTGCAAGAATCCACCTTACATACTTGAATAATCATGGGAGTTCTTCCCACTAAGTCGGGCAAGGCAAACTCTACCTTTGCATCTTCTACTTCAAAAGTGATCCTATTATTATACATATCTATCATAACACCAGTTGTAGCCAAGAATGATCTTCCCAAAATGATGAGCACTCGCTCATCCTCCTCCGTCTCCATCACCATGAAATCATAGGGTATATAAAACTTCCCTAAGAGAATAAGGACTTCTTCTAGGTGACTTCACAATTATATCTGCCAACTGTAGAGTGACACAAGTGAGTTTCGGATCACCAAATATGTTCCAACACTGAGATGCAAGCATGAGGTTCACTCCAGATCCCAAATCACATAACACATTCTAGATCTTAATATCACCCAAAGTGACTGGAATGGAGTAACTATCCGAATCACCTTACTTCATAGGAAACGTATTATGAATCACTGCACTACACTCCATAGTGAGCGGCACTGTTCCATCTTCCTCAACTTTCCTCTTCATCGATATTATCTCCCTCAATTAATTATCATATGAAAGCATCTCAAAGATAACATCAAGAAAGGAAATGCTCAGACACAACTTCTTTAGAATATCAATGAACTTCCTGTACTTTTTCTTAAGCTTTGTCTACCTCAATCTTTAAGGAAAAGGAACAGGCAGCCTATAAGGTTTGAATATTATACGGGCTAGTTCATTCTTCTCATTCTCAACCTTCTTAACAACTTCGATCTCTTCTACAGCTTACATTACTCTCATCGACTAGTCCATCAATTCCTTATCGCTCCTCAAAGTCACTGTATTTACGTGTTCCTTAAGTGGACTCTCGGTATTTCAAGGGAACTTTCCTAGAACCTTTGAGGGATGATTCCCTTGCTAAGCTAGTTGATCTAGTTGAGTCTCCATAATCTTGTTAAGAGCCATGAGCTCTATAAACTGCTTTTTAGTGTTCTCATTGCACATAGTCTGTTGAGTCACAAAACCCTCAAATACAACTTCTAAGTTTGATTTTTGAGGAGCTTAGGGTTGTTTAAAGGGATGTGGTGGAGTATATGAGGGTCTCCCATTAAATCCTGATTGTCCTTGCGATTGGTTGAAGTAATTACACTCTAGGGCTTGGTTTTGGATTGGGTTTAGCACATTTTGGGTATTCTTGTAGGAGAAGTTAGGGTGCTGCTTCCAACCTTCATTATAGGTGTTTGAGAATGGATTAAATGGGCTCTTTGGGTTGTTGTAGATGTCATTGACTTGCTCACTACCCAATTTAACTGTAGTATAATGACAATGACTCACATCATGACCTATAATATGATAAACCTTACAAGATGCAACCGAAGCAAGTTTCCCATGTATCTTTCCATGACATTTAGTAAGAGTTTGTATGGAAGCTAACAACTTTGATATATCTGAATTCGCTAATGAAGAAGATGACTACTTTTTACAGTCTGCTTTTAAAAATGTGAATATTAGTAGCAACTATCTTTTCAATCAATGCTAAAGGAAGATGTTACCCCTTAAAGCTGCATTGATGTATAACTTGGTATCATGGTTCAGACCAATACAAAATGTCTAAACCAAAAGCCATCTACATGTCTCATGGAGTGACTCGTCATACAATTGCTAAAAGTTATTCCACCTACTCCTCAGGGGATCCTTCACCCTCCAAGTACCCCATAGCTTTAGTCGTGGCCCATTATTTAGATCGTGGTTCCATCCTAACAAAAGCAACAAACATCAGTGCAAATACATGGGCTACATGCCTAAAAGCATCACAACAAAAGACTTTGTAACTCTCAGAACAATACAAAAATAGTCATAGGAATTCTTGAATTCCACCAAAATACAGAAAGTAGAGGAATTCTTAGATTCCTCTTAATACTATAGACCTTGGAGTTTACAGACTCCCCAAAAAAGGCAACCATCTCAAGAGTTCACAAACTCCACTAAAAAGCATCCTAGACTCATGAATTCTCAAATTCCACTGAAATATCAGTTCCTAGAGTTCATAGACTCCCATGAAAAGGCAATAGTCTTAAGAGACTCGTCAAAGGAGTTCACGGACTCCCCTAAAACACAATAGAGTCTAGAATTTTCAAATTCCATACACCTTGGAGTTCACATACTCCACTAAATAATACTAACTCTGGAATTCACAAATTCCATCACAACAAACTTAACAACAAAGGGGCTCATCCAATTGCAAAAATAAGTCTCATGCATCTCAGACATAGACACGGCTCAACAGGAAGTTAACAGACTTCAATGCCAGCACAACAGTTCATCAAAGCAAAGTAATAGTGGAAATTCACAAATTTTCACTATCACCAAAATTCTCATAATTCGGGCCCAAACTTGGCTACAACCCTCATGACATAGCCTAACACCAATTCCAATCCTAACCGAAACCCTATGACACCTACATTACCTAAAACAATCGAAAAATATAGCTTACTTTTAAACACCTAAACTCAATAGTTTCTCATACCAAACCTACATCAAAAGCCTAGATTCATAACCTAGCACCATCAAACAACCAATTTGGCACCAAAAACTCAAGCCCTTACTAGCCTACTAGCATGAACAAACCAGGGGCTTAAAAACCGAGCCATTTCACTAAACTCAAGCAAGACAGGAATTCATGGCTCCCAAACTTGCAAGTCATCATCCTTAAGCATAATTAAGCATTACCAAGCCACAAAATCAAGTCAAAACACATACACCTAATTACCCACAAAGTTTCGATCCTTAAGCCACAAACCACCAAAATTTTCTAAAAAACCCCCCATAAACTTGTCACATTTTGTGCAAAAACTAACCTTTACATCATATACATAAATATACCAAACAATTACAACCAATAATTGCAACAATTCACCATAAAATTAAAAACCCCCAAATTAATTTAGGGTTCATACCAAAATCTAAAAGCATGCCTTAAACCAAGGTAAACTAAAAGCATGCCTTGAAGATCAAGTCCTTGGAAGCAAAAATGGGGAAACAAAAGCCTAGAGTTGTTTTTGAGAGAGTAAAATTGCCAAAATGAGTCCCGAGGAAAAGACAAACAATTTTAAAACCTCCCAGCGCGTGCGCCAAATGCGCAAAGTTGTGTGTCAAGCGCCAAGCTATAGCGCCTCACGCCTGCATGCTTCTCTTAGTGCAGACATAGGACCACCCCATTTTACCGTTACTTGCATAGTTAAGTTAAGAAAGCTGAGTATTTTACTCCCAAAATAGCGCAGGACAATCAATTGAATATCAAACATGGGGTAAAAAGATCAAAATACCCATATGACACAAAAAGCGTTCCGAATGCTTAGTTTCCAAAACCTAAAAAGCTAGGTCGACCTTGCATAACGCCGCAACACTGCAAATGACTCATAAATACTTCAATGACCTAATTACTCTGGCTCAATGGCTTAGGAGGCGTCCCTATAATATGCATTGTCTCAGGAGGCATCCTTAAAATACGCATTGGCTTAGGAGGCATCCCTAAAATACGCCAAGGGTCGAGAGGCCTAAAATACACATTAGCCTGAGAGGCATGCCAAAAATTTTCCATAGCTTGGGAGGCATTCCTATAATATGCATACAGTCTTTTTGGCTCAGAAGGCACCCCTAAAATAAGCATTGGCAGTCCCAAAAATACGAGTTGGCTTGGGAGGCATCCAAAAAATACGCATTGGCTGGAGGGGCATCCTAAAATACGCATTGGCTTGGGAGACGTTCCTATAATATGTATATTGATTCAATGGCTCGAGAGGTGTCCCTAAAATACGTCAAGCAAGCTAATGCAACTATGGGCCTAGCCAAAAAATCCCCGGTGGATCATCGAAGGGTTTCAATCCCTAGCTGAGTCAGCTAGAATCCTTCTCCCCACGGAATTGTCTTGCAGGCAAAACTCTTCCCCAACAGATAAAATTCCCACTATATCAACATCCCTCAGTGAATAAACATCCTCATCAAAGATCAAAATGGGAAAATGCCTAAAATGGGATCTCCACAGCGGAAAGTCAAAGTGTAAACTTTCCCCAACGGAGTTTGTCAATCCTCAACAAAGGCCAAAGGTAGTAAACCCTTGAAAGTTGATGATTTCAACAACTAAATTAGCCAGAAACAGAGCTAAATCATTTAAAGCTATGAATCAACATGAGTTCAGGAGCCAATATAAATGCAACCTCCCCAATGGAGCAGGGTAGAACCCTTTCATAGCGCTAAAGCCTCCTCAATTTATATTTTTCATGGGTATAAGGAGAAATAAACTCAATCCATACTCAATTTTATGCCACTGTGGCGGCTCCCATCTAGCATAACAGGCCATATCTCTTAGCCGTGCCATCCTGATAGCGGCTCCTCGTTGGCAAAGTAGGCCATGTCTCTTAGCCGCGCCATCCTAGTACAGGCTTCCCATTGGCACATTAGGCCATGTCTCTAAGTCGCACTACTCTGACAGCAACTTCCTTGTTGGTGCATCAGGCTAACCCATAAGCCGCACCATTTAGGTAGTGATTCCCCTTTGGCACAGCAAGTCGATCCATAAGTTGCGCCATCCCAATAGCAACTCCTAGTCAGCACTAGTTTCTCCACCGGTACAATTATAAACTCTGACTCTTGGCATTCAGGCTGATCGACGCAAGTTTAATTCCTCAACGGAATTGACACAGTGGCACCTGACGGGTTTATGGACTAAGCCTTATTTGTTTTAAAGGTACTAGCGTTAGAAGGAGGATATGAGGTTGCAGATTGTCTCAAATCTTCCACTGTCCTGAGTCATACTTTGACCATCATCTTTGCTTATGATTTGACCAAAGTGGAGGTTTTTATAGACACGAAATCGTATATGCCCGTGTAGCAATCCAATGACGAGCTAACCCTTACAAGTATGGCTTTTCTTTAATTGTGTAGAGTGTGTGTAACCCCAAAAACACCTCTAAGACAAACCCTGAAGAGGCCCAAACACAAACCTGAGCCCAAACACAAATTGGCCTAAACACATCAGCCAAAAACACTAAACAAATCAAACCTCAATCCATATAAATCCTAAAGCTCGGAGCAATTTTAATTAACACTTGAAGCCCAACATCAAGCGCGCAAGCAGAATCTTCATCATCTTAATGCATCAAGCGCCAGCATTAGGCATCAAACGCAAAGTTTTAGCAATAAGCTCTTAGCAAGAACTTGACACTCGAACCAAGGGTCTAGCTCCCAAAACCAAAGTTTAGTGCTCTCCCTTCTTCTAGTGCCTAAACAATAACAGAACCTGACTAGTTGCTAGTTCCAGCGTCTAACACATAGCCTCAACGTCAGACGCCTAGCCTTCTGCGCTACCATAAAAGCGCTCTTGGCTTGCTTCAAGCTTCTCTGTAGTTGAGTAAAAGATTCCTTCACCAGCCCTCGATGCACAAGCTAAGTGCTTCATGCACAAGCTCAGCGTCTAAGTGCTATTGTATTTTTTCCTATGGGGTCAATAAATTTTTAGATCCTATAGCACTGTTACTCTGCTGAAATACTCTCTTACATGACACAAGCACCTACAAACACAAACTAAATACAATAGCAAGCACTCAAGGCAACCCTCACGCCTTAGTTTAAGTAGAAACCATAACTCCTTCTTCAAGCACTCAACCAAGACTCAAGCAAAGGAACTATCCTCAATGTTAAACATCAAGGACCCGTATTCTCTTTCAATATAATTTATTGATTTCTCTACTTCTACTCCATTTACTCTCTAGTCTTTGAATCTAGTGGCTACCATCCACTCAAGACCCTTATATTATACTCATTTTGTGATGATTGTGTGAGGTATAAACCCCTCTCACATGAACAGTTATTTCAATATTTCTTGCAACCTTGATGAGCCTTGATTTAGCAAGAGACCTCACTCTTGATGTTCTCTTATGGTCACCTCACACACCTTTTATTTTTAATGTCTTATTTTACCTATGATGAGAAGAGTTAGGAGAAACTCCTGCTTCACTAGGTTAAGCCTCAAAATCTTAACTTTGAGCATCTTATTCAAGGAATTATCCTCATAGATTGGTCTCCTCTCAATTATTCAAGCAACCCTCCTCCCTGATATTTTATTGCAAGTTACATTATGTCTCTTTTGCATTTGGCCTATGATGCTAATACTTGGACATCTCTAGTCTTATTAGACTTGTCTCTTTGACCCATTTTCATGAGCAAACCCTAAATGTGTATCATACTTGAATATATGTTTAGGAGTTATCCTTAAAGATCATTTCTTGCTTTAGATTTCATAATACAAACTTTAATTTCTACTTGTATATTTAATGTCAATGATGTTCTATGACTAAATCATGCTTGTCATTGGAACTAGACCCATTTTTAGAGTTGGAACATGTCATGAGGAAAGGTCCTTCTAGGCTTTAATCTTCATTTGATCAAGCAGTCTTCTTCAACTTATCATGCATTATTCTTATTTTGCATTGCTACTAACCCTAACATTTTATCTATTAGTCTCTTGTCTTATTTCAATTAAGCACCCTTTTATTACATAATCCCTATCTTGTATTTGCATGACCACCTTTATCTTATGCTTATAATCAAGATTTGTTGATTCTAATCACAAATAATAAGATAAACTTAGACAACCGACCCTAGGGACCCTGAATCTTATGGACAACTAATACAAGTGATCATCTAATTTAGACCTATGGACATAAAGCTTAAATTGCTCAACCAACTAAATTAGGGTGTGTTATCTCTTGTTTGTTCATGTTTTACTCAGAACTAAATTTGATTTGTTCTCATCTCTAGGCTAATTGCTTTGCACACATCCTCCGTTTGAAATAAAATGCTTATTCCTAGACCTTCTCATGATTTATAGACCACTTACGTGAGTCATATGAGGTTTTAAACCCCAAGGTTTCCAAATAGCTCATTAAATGTTTAGTGGAAAGCCTTTTACCCATTCCATGTATTTAAAGACGCATAGCCGATCCTTACCAATACACAAAATTATAAGGCACTAGTGGGGGATATTTCCTTCATATTTTCTTCACCAAAAAGGGAAGGTTGGGTTGTAAAAACTGGGCTCTCTAGCTAATGGAAATTCACTCATCAATATGTCCACCCAAAACCTAGTCGGGTTCTTGACCCTTAACACTTGCAAAAAAATCCCTACACTTTGCTTAAGATATGTGGTGTTATTCCATGTACTAAGAATTTCTTGATTGTATATGCATTTTAAGTTGATGAGATTATAGGTAGCTACTTATGGGTGTTAGATAAGCATAAGATGTTGTATGATAAAGATTTGTCTCCATCGACGATTGTTACTGATTGGGAATCAGGGCTTATGGCTACTATTTGAGAGCTTTTCTCCTATACTGCACACTTACTATGTACATAGAACATCAACATGGATGTGGAGCACAAAGTTGGTAAAATTTCCAAAGATAAAAAGGTTGGGGAAAGATTTAAGAAAGGTAGGTGCATGACTATCATGGAAGACAAGACTTAAGATGAATATGATCATGATGTAGTAGCCCTTTGCGGCACTTAGGGGACTCCATTCCCTTCTGTTATGACATACTTAGAGGGTACATGTCTTGTTCATGTTGAGAAATTTGTCAAGAAGTGGACGAATGAGAAGCTTTACTTTAAAAAACAACAAACAGTTCGGTTAAGAGTGCTCATTCTATGTTAAAGAGTTGGTCGTCCTACTCTAACGTGTTGTTTGATACTATTTGGTGCAAAATTAACACAGCCATTGATGCCTAGCTCACAAAGATTCAACATACTTTGGAGGCATCGAGACGTTCTCATGGCTAATGGTATTGACATATTCCATTCTAGCATTTGGGTGGGTCGGCCTCTCACTACTGTCTGGAGTTGTTGGTTGATGAAGAGAAACCCATGAGATTATTGGGTGATGAATTTCATGAGCGATGTGGTTTTGTGTACTAAAATAGCCATGGGATACCATGTACATGTCATATTCACAATATCCTTTTAGAGAACACTAGAAGTAACTAAAGGAGATCCCGCACAGGTGGTTCCCAAATCCGATTCTTTTATAAAGGACATGTAGTTCTTCTAGTCACTTGTGAGTGAGGTGAGTGCCAATGATCCTTCTGATGTTCATCTTGTGTCTTGTCTTATACATGCACAGCTCCATCCAGTTCATTTGGGTTACATTCAACCCAAGTATAGGGGCTTTTTGTAGTTCAAAGGGTCGGGAACCAACTAGGTTTCGGGTGGATGATTCGATGACTGAATCTCCACAAGAGAACCCAATTTTTCACAACCTAATCCTTCCCTTTTCGATGAATAAGATACAAAGGGAATCTCCTTCACTAGTGCCCTACTATATTGCGCATCAATAAGGATCAGCTATGCAACTTTGAGACATTAAAACGGGTCAAGGAGTCACCACCAACATTTTTGGGTTGTTTGGTCACCCTTGGGTTTGAATCCCAAATTGAATCACGTAAGTGGTCTTTGAATCATGAGAAGGTCTAGAAATGAGCAACTTATTTCAATTCAAGATGTATGTGAATAATTGGCATTGAGATGGAGAATAAATCAGTTTAAGTTCCTAGGCAAACATGCAAAATAAAGGTAAAACACACTCTAGATAAAAATGTGTGTGTGTGTGTGTGTGTGTGTGGGGGGGGGGGGGGGGGGGGGGGGTGATAAAAATATGGCAGTAAGTAACAAGCCCCTAATTTTATTATTATGATAGTGAATGCTCCCCCAACCTATTAATATTTGGTATTTATACACATCCCAAAGTAATATTTTTAAGAATAGTTTATCACTTTGAGAGATTTTGACTTTCCATAGGTTTATCATTACTTTTGAAAGGATAACTAGGGAATATAAAAAAGGATTTTCAAATATTTCCTTACCACACTTTTTTATTTAAATAATCAAACTAGTTAAATTTATGGAGTTGTTAAATTTATGGAGTTGGTAAATTTAACCTATCTTTCACATAAATTAGTTCTCAAACACATTGCAACTAATATTAGGGCAAATATGATAATGATGCTTGATACATACTATTCGTGCTACATAATTACCATCAAGTTAACCTAATTAGGTCACTAAGTCCCAATCTTATACCGTAGAAAATGTAAGAGTGACTATCAATGCTCAAAGCTCACAACTATTATAGCCAGGCTAGTAAACAAGGCTATGGTGCTAAATTGAAGTCACCCTTTAGTGGTAGAGATGAGAGCTCTCCAAACGGGAGGTGAAACGAGCTCGTGTCAGGCTGCCATCATTTAGTAAAAGCTATAATCAAAGGCATGTTGAGGTGCTTAGAGAGGGAATACAACAAGTGAGCTAATCTAGTACCATCAATAACAACTATATACTCCTATGACAGACAATTCTCCCTCAAAACACGAAAAAATGTCATAGGACTTCTTCTTGATATGGCACTACAACACCCATCTTAATAGCTAGGAATGATGCTACCATCGAGCGGCCCACCCGACATTATTCCCCGTACAAGCTAGTCCTCATCTGGAAGTGTTTGGCGCATGTGACTATGTGAACCGGTGCTCGTCTCTGACCTAACATACTAAACCCTCGACTAAGATGGGGCAGGACAACGACCCTGTGAATGACGTGGCACAAAGTCCTCGTCAAGTGTCTGGTTGAGCTCAGTAGAAAAGTCCTCTCCACCCTGATCATCGTCATTATCGTCGTCAAAAGGATGGGAACCAGAAGCCCCCTGACATGAAAACTCGGACGGTTGTTAGGGAAAGGAAGAGTCGAACATTTTGTCTGTATTTGTGTCGCCCTCGCCCTCCTAACTGAAGCATTAACACCTCGAGCCCGGGTGTGGCGCTGCACGGAGTACACGTCGGTGGTAATGAAGTCAAAAATGGCATGCCCCTCTGCCCTCTATTTATTTCAATAACATAATTCTTAATTACAACTAAAATATATTAATATGATAAGTCTAATGTAATTAATTTCTATTCTCTTAATTAATTTTAAATATAATTAATTATGTAAAATTATTATCTAATTACTAATTACAACAAATTCATAATATAAAAACTCTTATCTTAAGTATATATACCATTATTCTTAACTATTATTCCTAATTATGAATTAAACTATAATACAACTAATTTTATCTAATTACTAATTACAACAAATTCATACTATAACAACTCTTATCTTAATATAATATTATTTTAATACATATTCTTATAAATTTTTCTTAATTATGAGTTATATATAAATCCTAACTATTAATATAACTAATTATGAGTTAAACTATAATACATCTAATTTTATATATCTAATTACTAATTACAAAAAAATTCATACATATTCTTAACTAAATTCTTAACTATTATTCTTAACTAATATTCAAAACATAACTATTTTCTCATTCCTAACTTAATATTTTTAACTGTTTGTTTATAATTAAATATATTATTCTTACATATCAGTTTTAATTACATTATATTCTAAAATAATTATTAATTACATGTACTAAACAAACTAACTACACTAATGTATAATATGAATAAATCAATACTAACAATACTAAATAATAACATAATACTAATTAACTTGATTAAACAAATTACTTGATTAACGACACTCATCAATCGACTGCCAAAAATTTGCGCCGGTCAAAAATTAGTGTTATGTTGGCCGTTTAATTTTTAAGGCTAGCCATCTGAAATTTCCGTCCACCTCATGGGGGAGTAGGAAAGAATTAAACAGCTGGCATGCTGGAAGGTTTAAAAAAAAAAAACTTACCCGGAGTCTCGCCTGTGACCGATCTCCTTGGGTGGCTGCTGGCTCTTTCTTGATCTGACGAATCATTGCTTGGTTTCGATGACTTTAAGCTTTGGTGGTGGCGGCAATGACGAAGATCCGGCTATGGCTGGAGATGGCAGCAAGATCCGGTGAAGATGGCAGTAATATACAATCAAGATTTGGCAATGGCAAAGACCCGGTGAAGATGGCGGGAGAGAAGGTTGAGGGAAAGTGTGTACTTTGAGGAAAGGGTGAGGAAAGTTTGAGAGGATGAGGGTATTATAGTAAATGCAGGGGTAGGGTGATAAAAAAAAGTAACGGTGAATGACAAGCCCCCAATTGATGGGTGAGATGGGTTCATATTATCTTCATTAACGGATAAAGATTGCTAGGAGTACCAGGCAAAAAACTCTGCTAGCTGGGCTGGTTGTATATCTAGAGAGTGAAGTCTGATCTCAGATCCTTTGCAAGATGATCAATGGTTGACAAGCTAAACTTATAAGACTGCTTAAGTATATAATAAAATGCTTGGCCCTGAGTAAAAGCAGCCATGGTGCAAGTATGTGTGGAATAGGATTTCAGTGCCAAAACATAGATTGTTTATGTGCTTGTGATGCTGGAAAGAATGCAGACAAGGGAGAGATTCTTGAAGTTGAAGATCTATGACACTCAAAATTGTGCTATCTGTGATCAGGAATGTGAATCACAGACACCTTTTTTCCCATTGTGTGCAGCAGGAGTGTATTAAGGAAATCAAGAATTGGCTGCGCATCGGTGCAAGAACAAATGGTTTAAGATGGATGGATAGATTAAGGATGTCTAAGCACAGGAAAAATGCGGCCTTTGGAAGTGTTGCTGCATGCATGTGTAAAATGTGGATTGCAAGGAATGAGGCTGAGTGGATTATGAAGGGTATAACTGTTGCTTCACTGGTTACAGATGTTCAAAGCAGAGTGGGAGGGACAATGCATCGGCTTAAGGGAAGAGAGTTTCACAAAGTGATAGGCAATGGATAGAATCTTTGTACATTGTTCTCCTCGTGTTATGTTACAAGCTTTTTTTTTTGGGCAATGTAAAGCAAAGACAAATAAACGTTATCCTTCATTTCTAGCCATAGTAGCCAAATTATGGGCTTTTTGGACCAAAGATCTAGACACTTTAAAACACACAAAAATTAAAACCTAGAAGCTTCATTCGTTATCTGTTACAAGCTTACCGTTCTTAATATGTTTAGATGTTGTAAGTGGCAGTTGATGAAAGTTTCTTTAACTAGACTCTATAGGTTGTAACAAGTTTGGTTCCAATATAATTTCACGTGCCAAAAAAAAAAGTTACATTATTTTTCAAAGCTTCATCTTAACAAACAATTGAACACTCTAATTTCCACTATTTTCTATAGTAATTAACCAAACAAGTTAAAACTGGTGATTGTTATTGGTTTGTGTAGATTCAATTTTCCATAGAGTTCAATAGTTTTACTTTTCCTCATTCTTTCACATTACAAGGGTTACCAAAGACAATGTTACGTATACTTCTTATTGTCAAGATCGTCCAGAGATACTATTCTAAACTCTCAAAATATATAGAGATTCTCAACATTGTTCGTCCAGAACAAACGAAAAATAAGGGGACACGAGAAATAAAATTAAGTGGATACATATCAAATTGATCAATGACAATATGAAATTGACTTTTCAAAAGCAATTGATCCCCCTTCCCCCTCTGGCAGTGCCATATGGATGGAATAATCAACAATAAGTCAAGGATCTTTGGTCCTTGAAAATAATATGCAATCAATTCCACATCCTCCGGCAAGTTTTGTCATAAAGAACCTGCACAAGACCTGTGGAAGCTACCTCCTCAGGTAACTTCAGAAGAAGAGCAACTTTTGAGAATCCTAAGTGTTCCTTAACCAAAGATTCTTCATTTACATCTGGTCTTATCTCCGACACAGGGGATGTAGGCTGACATAACGCCCACTGAATTGCCCATATAGCCAACGGGCGCATATAGCACAGCGACCTGTACTGATCATTGGTATTCCAGGCTTCTGGAGTTTGAAATGCGTAACTGAAGACATTTGAAAGCAAGTTCATTATCACGGTAATATCATACAGCTTTGAAGTCACAATAACATAACCTATAAATCTCCAATTGAGTTTAGCTCTACAATTCCCGTGAATTATGTATAAAGAGGCTTCTAAAATCCCGTGAATTATGTATATCTAACATTGTTTTGTGATAATAATAAATAACCCGAAATTATCAAAACTAGTGAGTCGATTGATAATTTCTACACTGGGAAGATCTAGCACATAAATTGACAAATAGTGATTTTGTTTTTAAGCAAGTCTTCAATGTTGCCTTAATCTACAGCAGTAACAAAGCTAAAGGTTGAAGTGAAGCTATACCAGATCAATGGGCAAATAATAAATCACAGGAAGTAGATGGGGGCTACAGAAAATATCTCAAGGAAGATCTGAAAATACAAGACTTTTACAAAAAAAATATTCCCTCCCATATGTCAATTTGCTAATTTGGTCAAAGTCTATTAGATGATACCCGAGATCTAGGATCGAATCCCCTCTGCATAATTGTCCTTTGTAACACTCTCTTTACACCCAAAAAAAACAGATGAATTAATTTAATAAATAATGAAGTCCATTCCCGATGATAAGTCCCATATATATATAAAATTTTGTTTATATTCCCGATGCTAATTTTATATATATATATATATATATATATATATATATATATATATATATATATATATATATATTAGGATCATTTGCAAGTAGTTTTGATACATTTTAGTTTAGTTTTACTTAAATTTTACTCATTTGCTTTCATATGATGCATTTCCGGGTTTTCATATAGTTTGTTATCTTTTAAAGGATTTTGAAATCATGAATGAGACGACTTCAAGATCTGAAGCAACACAAAGCTACGAGAAATATTTAGTCAATAGCTGATTCACAAATGAAGCAAAGGAGTTGAATAGAAGATACACCAGCCTAAAAATGGGAGACTCGGTCGATTACTGTAGAAGACTCGACCAAGTGCAAGCAAATGTGAAAAAGTGAAGAATGAGAAGACACTAGATTGAGTGTGCATGGCACTTGATCGAGTCCTTGCTAGAAGTGCAAATTTTGCTCTTCACCTGAGAAGGAGGCATTCGATCGAGTGTGCAGAGCACTCTATTAAGGTCTATAGCACTCGATTAAGTCCATTTTACTTGGCCAATTTTCCGCCCCTTTCTTATTCAAGCCCGGATGCATTGTATATATATTAGATGTTTTTCTAGGTTATAGAGGAGGGCATACATTAGGTTTTATTCGGGTTTTTTTCAGTTTTCTCTTTAGTTCTCTAATTTCCTCTAAGCACTTTGGATTTACAGCATACTCTAGCTTTACTGCAAATTCCTCGTTTGTCTTTATATACAGTTTCAGTACTTGTTCTCTTTATTGCTTCTAATATATTTGTTGTTATTAATCATGTCTGCTTTTTATTATTTGCTTTGTTTTTATGTTAGCCATGTGTGAGTAGTCTCCTAATCCAAGATTCCGAAGAACCCTAATATGGGTCAAATATAGGTGAACCGAAATCCCAATGCATGAATCAATTTCTTTAATCAATGATTGGCTTTAACATCATTAAAAGACTAGATGTAGTTGATTAATGACATGGATTAAGTTCAACGGAAAAAATCGGTTCATAATCTAAATTAGAATCATAGATTAAGGGGTGACTGTCGATCAAGAAAGTAGACGTCATGAACTCGAGAGAGATCTTTAGTATTGTTGAGGGCGCATTCGTCTTAACAATTGCATTGTGAATTGAATTGAGGGATCAGGTGTGTATTTTATATCTATTCATATTAGTGGGCATTCATTGTCCTAGATATTTGTTACTATATTGATCTCGGTTTTAGCCATGATTCGTATTTAGTGTAGCTTAGTTCATAGCTTAGTTTAGAAACCCTCTTATATTTGCGACCTTATCTAATAGAAGCAATGACTGTAGATAACCAAATCATCTGATAGTGTCTTGGGATTTCGACCCTACTTGCCCAAACTACATAGTTTAGGTAAATAGGTACTTTTGATAGGGTAGCGACAACCTGTCAAAATTTGACACCGTTCCAAGGAACTAATGCTTTGATTTTGTTATTTTGGTTCTAGTTTCTATTAGGCTTTTTCGTTTTCTTAAGTTGCTTCGGCTATTCTGTTTGTCTTTTTATCTTTGTTTTTCTAGTCTTTCTTTGTCCATGCACACTCAAAATACAGGTTTTAAAGAGCTAATATCTCTAGATCCCAAGATCGAGAACACCGCAAAGAAGCAAAGGAAGCTTTAGAAAAAGGGAAGGAAGGCGAATAATATGGCTGAGAATCTTCCTCATAAAACGCTCTTTGAGTATGGCATCCGTGATCATGAGACGATGTCAAGCATTTCTCGGCTGTAGGTTAACGCAACAAATGTTGAGCTGAAGCTTGCTTTCATCTAATTCAAGTCTAGTGATTCGTTTGCAGGGCTCTCTACCAAATGCCCCATTTCACATATCGAGAGCTTCTTTAAAAAGGAGTAATTCCATAAAGAAGAAGGATTGCTCGGAAGATGCTATGAAATAGAGGTTATTTCCTTCTCCTTAAGGGATAAAACGCGAGAATGGCTGAGAGATGAAGGTTCGGATACGTCTGACACATAGAAAAAGTTGGCTAAAAGATTTCTCATGAAGTTTTTGGATCAAAATAAAACGACTAAACTAAGGGCCGAGATAAACAATTTTCATCAGTTGTATAATGAGTCCCTCTATGAGATATGGAGGAGGTTTAAGAGATGCTCAAGCATTGTCCTCATCATGGGTTACCAGATTGACTTTTGTTTCAAACCTTCTACAATGGTCTGAACCACAACACCAAGCTGCATATCAACGCAACTCCAGGGGTAGCATCCAGATGAATAATGCTCACGCTACCTCGACATCATTTCCGAGTTGCCCTCGTATGCTAAGCTTTTTTATGGAGATGTCGAGAAAGAGGAATATTGTCGATGATGTGACAATGCCTCTTACAGAGTTACAGCGGAATGTAGTGCAATCATTCACAATACCTTTCCTACGAAGCGAAATGTAGTGATCTGGGAAGCTACGCCATTCTTATCGCATTAGGTAAAAAATGCATTTCGTGATCTGGGGACGGGATGATGAAGTCTCCGATGGGCATATTGGAAGATGTTCTTCTCCAATTGGAGAAGTTCTATATACCATGTGACTTCATAGTAAGGAGATAGAAGAAGATACGCAGGTTCCTATTATTATAGGGAGACCATTTTTGGCTATAGCAAGTGCCATTATAGATATGAAAAATGGTAAGATCACCTTCGAGGTTGGGGATGAGAAGGTGGAGTATACTCTAGTTGGTTTGCCAGGTATGCTACCTATGAGCACAACAGTTTACAAGGTGGATCCGTGTAATAATCTCCGAAAAGGAGCTAAGAGTTGATCTCTTGGAGAGTGCGAAGGATGTTGAGAAGCGGAAGGTTACGAGTGAATTGGGATCACCTAGTGATCTCAAATCCGCGTCTTCTCCACCTCCGGTAGATCCAAGTCTAATGCATAAGAAGCCGCCGTATCCTAGCAAGTTTAGAGAGGGTCATCGTTTAAAGCATTACCGCACTGGAGACCCTATCCATGGAAAGGCTAATCAAGGTCAAGCTTAAGACGCGAAAAAACAAGCGTTAAATGGGAGGCAACCAATTTTTCTTATCCTCTTCTTTTGATTTTTTTGATTTTTGTTCTGTTTTCCTTAGTAATTTTGTGTGATTTATACTTTTTGTTTTTGTTTTCTGTTTATTTTATAGGTTTTTGGTTATGCCGATCATTAGGAAGGTGGCATTGAGTGACTTATGTAGATTGGATCGCATTTGGGGTCTTGAGGAAGAATACAAGTGCAAGCAAGATTCAAAGTGCTGGAAAATTGTTGATAAACTGTTTTTAGAGACTTGATAAAGTGCAGAGCACTCGACCGAGTCCCTTCAAAATCAGTCACCTTTCGTATTCTGGCAAAAGCTAGTAATTAGCTCAAAACTAAGGACACTTCATCGAGTGTGCAGAGCACTCGATCTAGTATCTACCTGAAACTTGAATTTCGTCAGTTTTCCAGAAAAGCAGCAGACTCGATTAAGTGCGCAGAACACTCGATCAAGTCCCCTTTGCCTAAACTCACGTAGACCCCGAATTCTTTCACAGTCTTGCCTTTTTCTCTCTTGGTCCACGCACTTTCTTCTTGTCATCCACACAAATCTTTCACTCAATGTTCAATCCTCCTCCATCAAACACCCATACAATTTATCAATTCCTACATTTCTTTTCCATATAAAACCAAAACATAACCCAAATCATCCTTCAATCCTTTAAAAACCCATAAACCCTAACTTTTCTAATCAATTAAGGGGTTTTTTATTTTGTGCTTTCTCTTTCAAATTGGCTGGATTTGAGGTATGTGTACACATTTTTTAGGTGTCTACAAGAGTCTTTGGGGAAATTCTCCCTTAGAATTTAAAGCCGATTTTTTTCATTAATTAGGATATTTTCCCCACAAATTATTTTTCTTTTTCATTTACTCCAAAGATGAAACTCGTTGAGCCTGTGTATTTTCCTTTTCTTGATACCCAACATTAAAAAGCCTTAGAGCCTTTTTGCTAGGTTTATTTTTGGAGAAGTGATATACAAAGGTTCAGCGCCTCTCAGAATGAATTGAGCATATATGTGTAGAGCATTTTATTCATCCTCAACTCTTGCAATGAGCAAAAGAAGCGAATACATTTGATATGAGTCAAGGGAAAGCAAAGATCTAACTAGTGAGAATAAGAGGCCAAATTTAGAGGATTAGGAGGTTATAAGTGGGGGTATTCAAAACTACCCAACCCAATTTACCTGACGAGATTACCCGATGACTAGAAAATAAGTAGTTGGTTTTGTTTTAAAAAATTGATTTTTCGGGTTGAGTACTCGACCCGGTAAAAATCGGGTACTTGGATCGGGTCATATGTCGGATAAAAAATGTAGTCGAGTACTTGGATACCCAAAATAATTTTTTTTTAAAATATAGTTTCGTTGTTTTGTTGTCCGATCAAACCACCTACCAGAAGACCAAGTCATCCATTTTCACTTATTTACATACAGCACGGGAAGATTAAATCCACCTTTACCAAAGTATTATTTTGGCAACTTTATTCAACCTCTTACTACTAGTACTACTGTTGGTGAGTTACAATATAATTTGGGTTGGGCGGACTCATTGTTGTACCAGTCAGTGGTAAATTTCAATGACATAACAGTGTGCGACTATGCCAATGAATGGTTAAAGTCTCCATATTTTTACTACCATACTGATATGGTTAACTGTAACAATGTAACAATAGGAAATTATCCCAAAAATTAAGTCTGGTACCCTGTGAACCCAAAAAAGCGAGCACCTGGTCTACCGGGTACTCGGTTATGAACACCCCTAGTTATAAGGATGGTTTGAACTTGTATGTCATATTGTAGTGGAGTCTTATAGGTCTTTGAGCACCATTTTCCTATGCACGCCTACCCGATCAAGAGAGTTGTGATCTTATTAAGTATCATACTTAGTAGTGGAGAAATACAAAAGGCAAACCTAAAGATGACGATCTTGCAGAGTTGATCACCACTAGGTTTAGAGAAATTCTAACCTAATAAATACATGAGCGGCTTATTTTCCTATGCACACCTAAAGTGAGAAGTCTATAGTAAATGAACGAGACTAGCTTGGAAGAGTATATAGTCGTTCTTCTTGAAAATCGAAAGTTCAAGGATTCCATACACTGATTTGTTTTACATTATGTTTTGACTTAGGGCATTCTTGGATTGGATGTAATGAACTAGTGGAGTTATAAAAGTCAAACAAATGGAAAACAAGGATAGTGAAAGTGATTTATAAGGAAAATGTAGTTTTGGTAATATGAAAAAATGGGAACTAATACCCTTATTTGACCTGTAATAGAAACTCTCCACACCCTTATAGTAGTTATTACCACCATAATGAAGGTAATAATAAATCATTCAATTCCTTCTTCTTTCTCATACTACCTCTATAATATCTTCTTTTCCACCACATATTTTTACCTTCCTTTTTCATTAGTCTGACTTTTATCACCCCTTTAATCCATCTTCCTCAATCCAAGCATGGCCTTAGAATTTTAGAAAATCGAGGCATGTGTGTTTCCTGAGAGGACGTTATCTTATCACTCCTGTTTTTTCTCTTGAATGCTTGGGGACAAGCATTCGTTTAACTTGGGAGAATTTGATAAGTCCCTAATATATATATGATATAAGGATATATTATGATCATTCGCATGTAGTTTAGATGCATTTTAGATTAGTTTTATGTAGATTCTACTCATTTGCTTTCATATGATGCGTTCATGAATTTTCGTGTAGTTTGTTATCTTTTTTAGGATATCTGAGATCCCGAGGAATGAGACGAGGTCAAGATCTCATGGGACGAGTTCAAGATCTCATGAGATGAGTTCAAGATCTCATGTAGAGATTTTATGGAGTCTTGGGATTCAAGATAAAGTAACACAAAGCTACGAGAAATGGTTAGTCAATAGCGGACTCATAAATGAAGCAAAGGAGTTGATCAGTAGATGCACCACTCTAAAACAAGGAGACTCGGTCAAGTATTGCAAAAGACTCGACTAAGTGCAAGCACGGAATCAGGAAGAACATAGCCCTCAAGTGAAAAAGTGAAGAACGAGAAGACACTCGATCAAGTGTGCGGAGCACTCTAGAAGTGTCACATTTGCTCTTCGATTAATTCTAATTCTGACTTGACGAGGAGGAACTCGATCGAGTGTGTGAAGCACTCAATCGAGTGTGCTGAGCACTTGATCGAGTCCATTTTACTAGACCGATTTTCTACACTTTCCTTATTCAAGCCCGGATATAGTGCATATATATTAGATGTTTTTCTAAGGTTTTAGAGGAGGGCATACATTAGGTTTTATTTAGTTTTTCTTTAGTTTTCTCTAAAGTTTCTCTCAAGCTCTCTCTCTAGTTCTCTAATTTACTTTGAAGCACTTTGGATTTCTAGCATACTCTAGCCTCTGTACGCCATATTTTCGATTTCTTTTTATATACAGTTTCAGTACTTGTTTGCTTTATTCTAATCTATTTCCCGTTATTAATCATGTCTGCTTTTATTATTTGCTTTGTTTTTAAGTTAGCCATGTGTGAATAGTCTCCTAATCTAGGATTCTGATGAACCCTAATATGGGTTAAGTATAGATGAACCCCGAAACCATGATCTTAATGCTTGAATCAATTCCTTTAATCTATGATTGGCTTTAACATCCTTAAAAGACTAGACGTAGTAGATTAATGACATGGATTAAGTTCAACAACGAAAGTCGGTTCATAATCTAAATTAGAATCATAGGCTAAGGTGTGAGTGTCGATCAAGAAAGTAGACGTCACAAACATTAAGAATGTGTAAATGTTGTGTTTAATGTCTTCTTAAAACATGTTACACGAAAATAGATTTGATTGCTTTAGAGGAAAAATATTGATACTCGAGAGGGATCTTTAGTATTGTTAAAGGCGCATTCGTCTTAGGAATTGCATTGTAAATTGAATTCGAGGGATCGGGTATGTATTCTATATCTACTCATATTAGTGGGGATTCATTATCCTAGACATTTGCTACTATATTGATATCAGTTTTAGCCATGATTCGTATTTAACGTAGCTTAGTTTAGAAACCCTATTATATTTGTGACCTTACCTAATAGAAGCAGAGACCGTAGATAACCAAATTATCCGAGTCTCTTGGAATTTCAACCCTTCTTGCTCGAATTACATAGTTTAGGTAGATAGGTACTTTTAATAGGGTAGCAATAGCCCTATCACCCCATAATATCCCACACCTAAAGTAGTTTTTTGAATTTCGCAGCATAAATCATAGGAAAAATTGATTTTAAAATTCCCATCTTTGCCCAATCATTTCATAACATCCCTAGCTTTTTATTAAGGAAAAATCTAGCTTTATACCTCATCTTCTTTTAATAGACTTAATAATGACTACCTAGAGCAGGTGACGAGGCCGACATGGAAAAGACTATTGGAAGTTTCTTTTTGTTTAAATTATAAAACCCACCCCCTTTATTCCCTCTTTTACTTTCCTCTTTCACTGCCTTCTTTCTCATTCATCTCTTTTGTGCTCCTCCACCACCACCAATACCACCACTGCTCCACCATCTACAACAACTCCACCATCATCACAACCTCATTACTCTCCCTTCCTTTAAAGAAACCCAAACGCCAAAAAAAGAGAGTTTCATTTAACAGCAATGTAGCAGCACAATTCGTCCAAATGGGAGCCTAGGGAGAAGACCAAACACCTTAAATGTCATATTAGACTCAAAGCCCATCCCCATGTACAGTCAAGCTTTGTACAAATGCGAGTGGGTCCCTTCAAACACTTCTTTCTCTCCCATCCATGCCAAAGTAGTCAAGATCCTCCCCGACTAAGGATACGACCAAGTCTTCACTGCCATAGTCATCAACTGCACTCTTCCCACCAACCCTAATTCCAAAAACTCTAGAGGAAACCTTATCCTCTAAATACTTTGAAAATTTTACCACCTTAAACAAAATCTCCAACTCATACAACGACATCACCTTCACCTCTCCTCCATCCTTCAACTATCTTTACAGTAGGTCCTCCTTATAAGACAACCACAATGCATTCTGCTTACATCCGCGAATAGGTGGCTAAGCTACCATGCATGGATATTCTGGGAGAGGTCCCACTTCGTGTTCCATTACACAAGTGGGGTGTTAGACGAGGTGAGGAAGGTTATAGACCCTTGAGTGAGCAATGAGTGTTGACTAAGCATGTGTGAGTAGTCAAATGAAGAGGAAGTAAATTGATTATGGTTGAAGGTGGAAGTCCATGTACAAATCAAAACTAACTTCAAACTCAATAGATACCTTTCATTTGTACGCTTCTCTAATATAAATTGACCCCTGCCTTCCACTTACTTGCCACACCAACAGTAAGTGAACCCAGGAGAACCACACTATCCTAGGAGCCTAGTGATCATCAGGGTCTCTACATGGCCATTAAATGGAGTTTAGAAAGTCAAGTGTTTCACCAAGTTACACTTTGAGGAAATATATTTTTTAGAAAGTGGCTATTACTATTTGGTTAAAAAGAAAATTCTTAATCTTGAGAAGGTCTGAAGACAGTTCAAACTACACAAAACTTAGATACTGTTGGCCAATTGGCCATCAAGTAAGCTATTACAAGTTTAGAAGAAGACTTATCTTTCATATTGGGCCCATAACACACTTGCCTAATGTTTTTCTACATGTCCATTGTCCCTTTTGTGTTGTCATTGTATCTTCAAATATCAAAACCCTTTCAAGTTCAACAATTCAGGAAAATCATGAAGAACATTCCTTGGTCTGGACCCTGGGGCTAAAGGAGGGGAGAATATATGATCTTCCAGGCTGTATGACATGCTGACTTCAGAAGCATGTCGAAAGGTCAGGAAATGGCTCTAGTGGTTACTTTATGGATGGAATCAAAGGCAAAGTCAAGAAACATTCCAGGAAAATTCAAAACCATGGAATCATCTTTGTTTCTTCTTTAGTTTTAGATAGAGTCATCAACCAACACTTTGGGCTGTCCACAATCATTGACACATTTTTTTTGTTTTTTTTTTTGAGAATAATCATTGATACAAACTTGGCAATATGACAAAAATAGCATAAAGTTGCCCATGTTCTATACCCTATATCAGAAAGCTGTCCATTTCTACTCCACTAACACAATATCCTCACCTCATCAGAGAATTCTGGGTAGGCAAGTTGAGAATCATTTGTAATGGACATGCTAAAAGTTCCTGTTGTGTTAACTTACGTAAGACATGGGCACAAAGGGTAGGTTGGTAATTGTCCTAGAATTCAGTCAGGCTGAGGTCACTTTATTCTTATAAAGGAATGTATGTGGGAACTAGCGCTTAAATGAGGGGTAGGCAGAAAGTGTGTTGTATTGTGTATAGCGTGAGAAAGTTTTATAGAGCCCGGGTTCTAAAATCCTGCTGTTATCTTTTTCAAATTTTCCTTCAATAATAAGCTTCCTGCCCTCTACATTCTTCTCTGGTCTTTTCCGTTTCTCTCTAATCTGCCTTCTTCTTCTTCTATTATCTCTGTGACCTGAGTTCATTACATCATTGGTCTATAATATTATTTCTTGGCCCTCTTTAATACTCATCAATTGGGGATATTCCATGGTGTTATTTAAATAATACAGAACACAATTAACAATCAAATCTTGTTGTCCACAAACTCCATTATTGTCTTCATTCAAAAACCAAAAATTATGTCAATTTATGAGTAACCAAATTATCTAAACTTAAACCAAATGATATGCTTTGCAATATTTAAAGTAAAAAAAAAAAAGAAACTGAAACACAAGTAAACTATGTCTTGTAACAAGCTAACATCTCAACAATCTTCTTTATTTGAATTGGGTTTTAACTCCCACTGGCCATTTGACTAATTTCTCACCAATTCTTGCACCACAATATAATTACTCCATCTAATATCACAAACTTCACACTTGTACCACACCCTTCAAAGAACGAAACCCAAAAACCACAACAAGAAAGTCTAAATTGGGAATATAATAGCTAAATCTAGATAATGATACTAAGTGAAATGGTTAGTTCTCTTGTTTAAACCATATAGAATATAACTGTTTGATTCATTCTTCCATTGGAAGTCACCATTTCACTCTAAAAAATTTTAAACTTGGCACCCGTTTAGAGAACAAGTCAAAGAGTTAATCTGATGGTGAAGTCTGGAGATCGCACCAGGATCAACCCATTCATATAATGGATAACATGACAATAAATGCAGCCATGAGGACTGATTTGTAAATTTTCCTAGCACCCTCGTCATAGATGCTATAATTGCAGATGACATATATGTTTATTATGTATGGTAAACTACAACCAATAGAAAGAAAACTCACCCAAGTCCTCTTTGCGACCATACAGCTTCAAAAACACCATATGCAGTCTGAAGACCCATGTCCTGCAATCCTTCTTGAATCATGGTGGCAGCAAGGGCATAAGTGACACCAGACCATATCTCTCTTGATTGCATCGATGATAAGTCAACATTTCCATCAGGAAGCATTCCATTGACAGCCCCTCGTCGCCCCTCCTTCACCTTCATCACATTATTCTCAAAAATAATGGAAAGCGCACATTTTGCCTTCTCCTCCTCAACAATTGGTGCTAGACCACAAGCTCGAGCATACCTACAACCAATAGTGAGTTTTATTCATATGAACTCATTCAATAAAGAAAGAAAATTGGTTAAATTAGAATGAACCATGGACAATATCAGGATGGTTACAAAGGTCCATTTGGAGACTTCTCACAGGTTATCATTTGCAAAAGTTATTTCAATGGCTTAAGCCAGAAACAATGGAATTACATTGTAATATAAATTAAAGGAAACTATGAATGTTATCCAAAAAAAAATAGAATGACTATTGTGAAGAAAACAAAGAGGTTGATGAAGAACTCAAACATTAGAATGCATACTAATCCAAGCTAGAACAAAATTAACCAGAAAATAATTCCAAAATGTTCTCTTCAAAGGAAAACTGATCTAAAATTCTGGCTAGTCATAAAGACTTTTGTCAATAAAACCTGAAAGTTATAATTGATTTCCTAAGGGAAGCTGGTACTGAGTAAACTGTGAAGTGGCATCCTATTACAAATGCTCTTTTACTGAGAAGAATGTCAGAGATTGAGTTTTCTATTTCATAAAGTTCATCTAAGTTTCAATAATAAATTAATCACAGCATACCATTGTCCAGCCAATTGATCAGCTTGAATGGAAGAACTATTACTACCACCACTGCTGTCATAATTGAAATATGAACCATTCCATAACTTCTGATATGCAGCCTTTGCCTTCTGAAATTTGAACCAAAAAAAATCCTGTGAACCCTGATCACCAACTTCTCGAGCTAGGGCTGAAGCAGCTTCAAGTGCTGCAACCCACAGCCCCCCACAATATGCGCTCACACCAGAGACCGACCATGTGTCATACGTCTGATCAGGAAAGCCATCATTCTCAATCATGCCATCTCCATCCTTGTCAAACTGATCCATATATGCCATTGCCACATAAACAGAAGGCCAAACAGCTTGTGCAAATTTCTTGTCACCTGTGGCTATGACATCCCTGTATACCTGGAGAACAAATTTGGGATTCAAATCTTTCCACCGGTCAGTGTTATGGAGGTTGTAAGCATTTACTTCAAACCATGGGTCATTAAGCCCAATATCATGTGGAACTGCACCAAGAACTTTTCTTGAAGCCCATTTCCCATCATGTAAAAGTTTCATTTTACTGGGATCATGCAGTAGAACGGCCGCAGCAAAGTCTCTCTGGATACTAAGTTCAAGCTCTGGGAATAGCATCACCAAAGCAAAAGAAGCATAAAAATGTACATCATAAGTGTTCCACATATGGTACTCAATCCCTTCATAGTAAAGAAATTGGCCAATGTTTTCTTCCCCCTCACGAAGTAGATTTGGACCAAATGCAGAATTAGATTTGACTGTTGTATATGTTTGCTCAAGTATTGAAGTCAATTGCTCAAGGATATTCACAGCAGTATCATCTTGTGTAGAAATACTGGTGCTGTTAGCAAAGTCAGAGTTCAAGGGCTCAGGTGATACTCCCTGTTCCATAATTTTCACAGCACTCTGCAGCGGATGAGAGCCATCTGCAATTAGGTCATTAGCATATGTCAGACTCATCAACAACACTAACTACTAAGACTGAAGCTACAAAGCCCGTTTCAAACCTGTCCACACAGTTCCTCCAGCATTGAGATAATAAAGTTCATTAAAAAGGGTAACTGGATACCTGAAAAAAAGGGGACAAACTGAATGAGAAACATGACTAGTCACTAGCCCAATATATGCAGAATTGTAAATTATAGACTAACCATTCGGGAAATCGCTTGTCTTCAAGAATAGGTCTCTGCCATTCTTCAATTTGGGACTCCCAATTCCCATGATCTGCATTAACAACAAAAGCATCAAGTGAAGAGGGCAGCAGCATCTAAATAATTAAAAGCCTGGGATTCCAAGATTTTTCATTTGTCTTAGTAGAGAACCCCATACACATTATAGTGTCCTAAACAACATAAATTACCTATTATAGCATCATGTGCAATATCTGCAGCTGCAGAACCAGAAGTACCATAGAACTTTGTATAGCGCCTAAAACAATCATCATGGAGAATATGATAAGAGTCAAAATATTATCATGATTGAAGATATTCAATGGGTCTCCAAAATCACCTGTGGTATGTTCTTCCTTTTGAGAAAGTCACCTCAGGGCAATCCCATGATAATGAAAATGTGACAGTACGTGTTGATCCTGATGGTACCGTAACTGAAGCTGAAACTGCAGCTCCAATACAAGATAAAGGTTTTGAAGGAGCTGATATCTCTAGACAGTTGAGGCCTTCAAAAGATCCATGCTGAAGTAAAGGAACAGTATTCAGTATACAACAGTATAAAAGATGCTCATACAATCAGATTGCTAGGATAAGCTATATCCTCCATGAACATTATACTCATCAAAAGAATTGACGTGGACCAAAAAAGGGGCCAAAGAACATTACACATCAAAATCGAAGCAATAGCAAGGTAGTTGGGAGATCGAAAACGACAAAAACTATGCCATACTCAAGGTTAATGGTGAACTAAAAAATAAGGACAGAGAAGGGTTTACTTCTGTGATTTTAGAGGGGCAGTATGCAAATAAGTGGATGAAAAAATTACAATGAAATATCCAACCATAAGTCTTAAAAAGGTATAGCTCTCACGAAGTACAACAAGAACTCTTCAACAATGACTCGCATGCCAAAAGTGCAAGTAAGACCTCCTAAAAGACAAATTTTGCTAACAAAATTCCAGATGGAAAAAGAGTCTCTTCAGTTTATGAAGGATTTTAAAGATGAAGTATCTGGAAAATTATCCTCTAAAGATGGCCCCGTAGCTCAATTGAGCTGGCCCACAACTAAAGTCCACACCCTACCCAAGCCAGAAGATGGGATCAAGGTGTGACTTTGCTGGTTCATCTTTTATTCCACTTGTCCCTTGGTTGCTCTTCACCAGATAGGATCTCTTGTTATAGACAACAAAGTGAATATGGGACTTTAAGCTCTTGATCCATTTAGTCATTGTGATGAAGATGTAAAGGCAGCTCAAATTGGTTAACATAGATGATGGTGTTGACAAGTTCTTGGAAAATTGGCACACTAGGATGAAGCCTATGGAAATTATGGGTCCTCCCTCAAGAATGCATGTTGTCCAATAGGACCAAGAGGTCTCGTGCTCAATATGGCTCTTGTCTTGGACAGATAAAGGACCCCATCGCACTTAAGAATGTCCCAACAATCCTTTCAAAGAAGACCCACCACGAAAAGTTGTGATGCACTAGCTGCAATAGTTCAGCCATCAGGCGATATTGAGATAATTATCCTCTGTGATAAGGAATTGGGTTATGTTAACATAAATGGAGGCTTGAAACCATCAGAACCTTCTGTCACATAATGGTTATGAATTCAACGATGATGGGGTGGAATAACATCCAACCCATAGTTCTAGTTCCATGGGAGCCACAACTTTGACCCATTTCCCCCTTAAAGGTAGCATTAGAATGAGTGCTCATTTACCTAGCTTATATAAATAGTTTCCTTCTTGTACTTGTTTATTTGTTTCGATTTCATGATTTATTTAAGACAACAAACAAGCAAATTGGATTTACTTTTGAATTGAAATAAAAATAAAAGTACTTGCTAAACCCGACAAAAATAGGACGAAAAGTAATTCCCAAACTTAGCTTTGTGTAACCGCTAGTGAGTGCAACACGTTCATAGGTAGCGGCTTATGAATTTAACATTTAGACCCACGTTAAAAATTTGACAAGTCATGTTAGATAGGCTCTAAGTGGCATAATTGCTAGTGAATATATTTCACTCATATTTCAAAAAACTACTTGTCAGCATTCATAATCACTACTATGCACATTAGTGGTGCACTCACTAGCAATTCGGCCACTAGGATATTACACCTTGTCACCACTGAATTCATACCCATTTCATATGACAAAAGGTTCCAAGAGTTCCCCATTTAACTAAGGATCAACCAATTCTTTATCCAAAAAAAAAATGACCTCAATGTTGCCTAATTGTTAAACCCTTGCTACTCTGCCCCAAAACACTACATAGAAGTCATCTTTGGAGGGATTGTTGGCACATTCTTTGGTGACATCATCTAAGGTAAGAGCCAAACTAAGCATGAGACCAATATTGCTCCTCCATCTTAACTAAGTTTTCATCACCATCATCCATGTTAACCATTCGAGTTTCCTTGACATCCCATTTAATTAAATGGATAGAACGCATCAAGTCCGAAAATTCAATTTGTTGCCTAGATCATACTTGGGAACCAAATGACAAGTGGTATCAAGGATAAACAAGACAACTTACACATGTACTCCATTACCTTGGTGTACAATCGCGTCGTTCCCATCTTTGACTTGGGTAGGGTTTGCCAACGCCTTGTTCGGCTGCTTGACTATCTTTGGAGGAGAGTCCTCCAAAGAGTTCATCTTTGGAATCCTTTGCAAAGTTGAAGAGTTTCTCTTTTCATCTGGAAATTCATTGAGAATTTTTTGTTTGTAGAAGGTCTTACTTGCACTTTTGGCATCGGCCATCAAGATACCTTTATAGTGTCTTGTTGAGTTGTTGGAATGTCACTCAGTTATTCATAAGAGCTTAACCTCTCCTGTAGGTGTCTTTCTATATTGAGTCTTAATACTACAGCTTTGACCATTCAAAAAATAGATTTCTTCTTATAGTATTATATCTAACACCCAAAGATATTAGATTCTTAAAATTGGAACAAAACTTGATAATTTGGCAGGAAAACTTCAACTTGTAATTTTTTTCAATCTCCAAAGAAGATGCTTTAATATCTCATGCACAAACTTACCATTGATAAGTAAAACTACATTAAATTCTTAAATTCTGAATTACTTGCTTTTATCCTTCAAACCATTCTCTACTCTCAAAGCAGAATCAACTAAACATGGCTGTTGGCAACTAGCACTCCGTTTCCACATAATGCCAAAGCAAAAAATTGCACAGCAATTGGTAAAAGTGGTCGAGCAGTTGGATTGCAAGTGAGAGGTTCAGTGAAAAAAAATTAAAAAAAATAAAAAGTGGTCTTTACCATTCATATATAAGAAATCACAGGAACTTAGAATGAAAAAAGCAGGTTAATACACTTACCTCTTTGATCTCATTCCACATGTCCTCTGCAGTAATACCTTCTGAATCTCCAGAAATAACAAAGCATGGACACTCCGAGACATGAACCCCATCTTTATCTTCTGCTGCAATGGCAAAGTTAATTGGCGGCTGTCCATCTGTTTTCCTGTGTGTCATACGAGAATTCCAAACAGATGACAATAAGGAATAAGCAAGATATTATATGGTGAAAACCTGTCGAAAATCATGGAAAGTGGAACGACAGTAAACTACGGAAATGTTGTCAACAAATACCTTTTATAAAACACTTCTTGAAATTATCTATTTCCTCCATCCTCATATCTTTTGCTAAGGTCACATATTAAAGTGTTTTTCATTGACTAAGAATCAAAAAAGTGACAAATTATAATACAATGGTTAAACTAACATGTAACAATGCATTTGTATTCTAAATTACTAAGAAAATAAGAATCATAAACTTTAACTGAACCATTAAGATTATATATAATGGGGGGAGTATCTTCCATGAAGTTTAAAATTTACTACCATTTATGACACTTTTGTTGATAACAACTTAAAGCTAATACGCTACTTGATTTGATATTTTTGGCCTTAAGTTATTTGCTATTCTGTAAATCAAGGCAAGAAGGTGATGATTAATTCAGAACTATAAGGTAAACAATTAAGGGTCATTATTTCAGATTTTTCTAACTCAATATAATCAAATTGTATTAAGTGTAGAGTTACTCACTTATGATGTAAAACAACACCACGCATGCCATCCTTCATCCTGATATTATATATGGCCTTGTATGTCAGAATAAAATATTGACAATGTCAAAATAGATACAAGAAAAACAAATTTGTGTGACTACAAGTTGAAACCATTAGCTATGCTCTTACTTGATCTTTGAATTGTAGTGATTACCAGTAGATCCGGAATTTCCACCCACGGAATTCTGCAATTAAATCATAAATATCATTATTGCCAGCTAAACAGAAATAACAAACAACTTTTATGGAAAATCAAAAGGGAAACATGATATAGATGACTGTCTAACGCACCGCCCATGTGAAAAGTAAGCTCACTTCTGCAGGTACACTTCCAAAGTTGGATAGCTGGAAAAAAGTCAGATATTGGATGAGAAAGCTGCCTAGTAAAAAGGATGTAAAGCTGTAGTGGCAAAGTTGTAGAGCCTGAAAACTAACCGTGAAAGTAAATACTGCCACTGGAAAACTGCTCTCCTTATAATTGTGGGGAATAATAGGTGAAAGCTGACGACAAACAATAGTAAGTGTAGGGTCAGGTTCACCTACAATTGAACACCACACATAAGACCAGGTGCAACTGAATAGCTATAGCATTGGGAATCCAGCAGCAAATATTACCATCATATACTGTCCAAGACCTTGGATAGAGAGCATAATATGTAGAGTTATTTCCTTTCAGATTCCAATCCCAAGTTTCAATACCTTTTGCAGTGGCTCCCCTGTTTTAAACCCAGAAGTGAAAATAATCACAGCCACAGCATCAAATTGCCATTATTATGAACTAAACCGAAAGATTTTAATGGCATTTTCAAGCATCTCAACAGGGAAAGTTAAAATTAAAGAAAATATAAAAAGGAGTAAAGATGTGGAAATAATGTATACTTGGACATCTCTGGATTTGGTGGACAAAGCACAGAAGAATATTTTTCACCATTTGGACGAGAGACAAAAACCTAGCAAAAAGTTAAGCTGCAGTATTAGAGACCATCCAACAAATGAAAGGTGATAATTAAAGATATTCTCAAACAATATACAATATTCCTTAACTAGTACAATTTGAGATCTATTACCAGATTTTTGTTTTAGAAAATGATGTGGGGTTAAGAACCTAGACAATATACAACAAATTGATTAAGTAAAGATTAATGGAAGAAATTGGAAGGTTGAGCTCATGTTCCCAAAAAAATAAACAAAAAAGATTGATGCATTAATCCAGACTCCTTGAAAGCATCCTTCTGATTTAACAGACAACAAATGTCCCTCTAGTTATATATAGGTGCAGCTTTTTTGTTGTTAAATCTAGAGAGCCTGAGTGTGAAACAACACTTTTCATATGATGAAGTGCAATATGATAAGTAACACAAAATACACTACTAGAAGCAATAAAGCATAGGTCAGAATGAAAATCAGAATTAACAAGCCATTAAACCACCTGGAGTTCCACCATAATATGTGCAGATCAACTCAATTCACTTGATTAGCAAACTCAATATCTTTTGGTGGATAAGAACAGTTGATTACCAAAGTCAAAAACCACAAAAGAAAGCAAAAAGAAGACTAAAAGATAGTGGAGGACCAAGTGTAGATCCCAAGGAGCTATAAGACTCAAGATAATATTTTTACACAATAAAAATTTACACATTTGTTATCCAATGTACATCAAGGACAAAATAGAAACTCCATGATTCAATTTTGTTCATTCTTATAGTTGACTATGGTTAACATGTCCACAGCTTAGCGTACCATCAATATTCTTAAACATGGCAACGCCAATACCAGTTATTCTCCACTAAGTAGCTAAGTTATTATTCTCATAGAGTCATAGAGTTGACTAAAGTGGAAAAATTGACCGTTCAGAAATAAATCAATATAACAATTCCATAGAACTACGGCACAATTTTCTCCTTCTCCATGAAAACTTGAAAGACACCTTACACCATACTGGTAGATTTATATCAGTGAACAATCAGAAGAACTACCAAAAATATTGGTGAACATGGACAAACAGAAGAACATTTCCTCCTATCAAAATAATTCTCTCATATTTCACCGAAACAACTCCAATTCTACACTTACAGAAAATTGATTTGCCAAAACAGGTTTATCTTCACATGTTCTTGGAAAAAGTTGCCAGCGCTGAAATTCGCCTTTGTAACTTCTTCCTATGCTTCCAGCTCTAGTAATTGGTTCAAAGGAAAGAAAAATAAGATAAGGAGGTATGATAAGCCTTCATACAATCAAGTTGGTAACCTGGCAATTCAAAGTTAACAGAGAAATATTTTTTTTTTTTTAAAAAGAACTGCTTCTACATCTCTATTCTACAAGGAAATGCTTGAGGAGTGAAAAGTTGGGGTCCAAATTATGAATTGACCACAATAACCTTCCTTCACTTAATAAAACAAGAAAGGAAATTGACAATGGATAGGGTATAATAAACAAAAAAAGGCAATAGGAAAGATTCAACTATAAACTATTGATTGACAAATCAAAAAACCATTCCACTAACCAAGTTACAAATATAGTTCTGGCATCTTCAACATTTGTATATGGTATGGAATAGGAAAAATTGATGGGAATAATTCAACCTTTGTCTGATTCACTTTTATTAATCTAACCTTTTGTTTATTTCTGAATACACCTACCTTTAGCCACTCTTTGCTTTCACTGAGCAACCCCCCATTTGTAACTTGCAATTGTCAGTTAATTGATACAATTAACCTTTCAAATAAATTTTATTCTTATATTACCGTTGCTCACTCTTAGCCTTTCTCTTGTTCACTCCTCCCCATTTTTCTTGTTTTGTGCTTCTTCACTCTTCCCCATCTTTCTTGCTTCATTGGGAAACCACGGCCATTCATCGCTATGAACCTGAACCCATGGTAACAATTCCTCCTAATCATCGCACTACGCCCCACACTACGATGATGACAACAAAAATAAGGAGAGGAGAGAGATTCTTGGCATATTGGATGATGGGAGGCACGGTGGCGGTGGTGGCCAAGACAGCGACGGCACCCAGAGAAAGAGTCAAGCTTTTCTTGCAAAACCAAGGCGAATTATAAAGAGAGGCACTAGCTTCGAAGGTGTCGTTAGAAATTGTGACTCTCGAAGAGGTGGATGGTGGAGATTGGAAAGGGTTTAGGTGAGTGCTCACGGAGGAAGTGAGAGACCGAGGCAATTGATATTCCGCTTCCGATGGTGCATACGGTGGTGGGAGGTGGCGAAGTGGGGAGGAACTGGGTGGGGAGAAAGAGGCGGAGCGAGAGGAGACATGAGAAGAGTAGTGGTGCTTTCATAGTGGACTTGCATTTACTAGAATTGGTTGATTGTGTTTCGACTAATATAGAAATTGAAGATTAGATCTTAAAACCACTTGTTATTCACAGTGAAAGCAAAGATTGGCCAAAGGTAGGTGTATTCAGAAGTAAACAAAATGTTGGATTAATAAAAGTGAATCGGTCAAAGGTTAGATTATTCCCATCAATTTTTCCTATGGAATATTAAGATATAAAACCATATTAAGAGCATATGATAGTTTATAGAATACAACTATTCATAGATAATGTCACGAACACATTATGTGCATTAAATACTAGTATTAGATAAGACCAACATTCTGGTCAATACATAAGCCTCTCAAGAGTATGCTAACACTCAGGTTACTTCTTTAGTAAGTTACTAATACTGAGGAAACTATGTGGCACAATAGTAGAACATAAGAAGAAAGCAGAGGCAAGATTCCAAAATAATCACAAAAACTTTAATGGGGTTTAATAGTAAAAGAAAAAAGAATTTACCCAATTCCTCCAAGTGGAACTCCATGGTCAGATGTGACAGCACGCTTGAAGAAAGGATCAATAATTGCTCCCTGAGAATGGAAGATCCAGTAAAATGACAGACAATCACACAAACACAAACATTATCAATTCTCTTCTCGAGTCATTCATGGAAGGTGACGTTACCCTTCCTCTGCTAGCTTCTTCACGGACATGGCGCCACAGCCTATAGCCTATCGGGGCCTGCCATAATTTTAGCAACGGGTTGGAATGTAAATAATTAACAAATCATAATCAGCTTACAAATTTCATATCCCAAATTTAAAAATCAAAGAGCACTTACTTACCAACAAGAAGATAGTCACTAAACTGATTAAGAAACAAATTGGGATAGAGAAAATTTATCTAACAACTATTGGATATCCACCGGGAAAGGAAATTTGAAAGACATAACTTTTCCAAATCAATGGACCAAGGAAGATTATATGTAACATTAACTCTTCAATTTATCTCCAAATACGTATTAGATACTTGAAATCCAAATGGGTGTGAAATTTGTAATACATTCACCTTTTCCCAGTCTAAGGATCAGTAATGAAAAAAAAAAACACAATTCCTCTTTGTTTCACAAAGTTCTTCTGTTTTTCAGTCCAACGGTGATCCATAAAGTTCTTCCCCTAACTACTTTATTCCTTTTATGGGAACTAAACAAAACTATTTGAACATCAATCCCACCACATGGGTTTATTTTAACTCATATCTCTAAAACTATTTCTCTCTCTTCTCCAAAAGTAAAATGAGTGACCCACTTGCATTAATTTAATATTATTCCTTGGATTATGTAGAGTAACCAAGAATATCTAAACGAAAGGAGTATAAATTAAAAGAAAATGCGTCGTCAAATAGTGATATAAGATATACTCGGAAATAAGCTTAGGATTCATCTCAAAAGACAAAAGAAAGTTTCAGATTTAAATTTTAGAAGTGTAACAAACAAGTCAATCCAAAATATGGCCATGTATATACAATCAAGTTAAGTGAAGGCACAAGAAAAAAATCTTTTAGAAGTTGAATTATCTTATATAAATGTAATGTCTTGAACCGGTTCAACTTATGGACAATATCCCCATGAATCCACGTTTAGAACCACAATGTGACACCACTCAGCTATGTAACCATACCCAACACTTGAAAGTTTGTAATTATGATTGGTTTAGGGGATAATCAAGCAAAATAGTGGAGGTAGAATCAAGCTAAAGAGGCAGACTTTTCTGCTCTGGACCAGCATAAAGTTTCAACTAATTTCTGCTCTGGATTATTCATATTGAACAAATGTAAAAATCAAAGCAGATCCCTCAATCATAATCAAATTTATTTATTGTGACAGGCTCATACAGTCCGAACTCCCCATAGATAACAACATTACATGAAAGAATGAGATTCTTATTTGTAATGATCAAGCCATAACCAACCAAGTTTAGGCAAAGACATAAACATCTTCTGATCAAATGTGATATACTTTCTACAGTCCATAAAAGACAGTTTGAGGTGCCCACCACCCAATATCCCCTTGCTCTTAAGTGTTTAAAAATAGATAGTAGTACTTCATCCAACAAGCCACTAAGAAAATTGAAAAAACAATATCAATATTCAACGTAGCACAATTGGAAATGTCTACAAAGAATCAGCATGAGATAATCCAATCACAAAATTCAATACTAAACCATAACTAGCAAAGAAAACTCGAATAACATACCATTTGAACACACTCTCTGACGCTTAGCCCAAACTCTGAAGGAACACTTTCGTCATAATCAATCTTCCGCTGCCAGCTCGGTTTTACCGGTTCCCCAGGGTTGATCATATTCTACACACGCAAAACGACACAAACAAATCCCAATTATACCATCACTAATCAAATAGTTTGCCTCCCAACAAACGGTCTAACGAAAACCTATTGAAATCTAACTGCACCAACTCTGATCTAATTTGACTATTGCTTGGTCTGACGATACAACCAGTTAGAACGTTCTCACAAGAAATTGCAATTTATCAATTAATATTTTTCTTCCTCTTTCCCGAAACTATTTCTATCTATTTCGGGGTTTTTCCGGATCCAGGGAATCGGATAATCGATTGCAGGTCGTCTATGATGGTTAGTTGGTCTTTTATTTGAGTCGCTTCGACTTTTCTCGGATCATTCTCCAATCGGTTTTCACAAGTTCTCCAATTCTACTAGATTAAAAAAAATTAACAAACAAATAACTATAGAAATTATCATCATCAAAATGGAAACATAGTAACAGAACAAAACCTTAAGCTTGAGGTGTCGTCGAATTCAGGTGCTAGAAATTTTTGGCGCCGGGAAAACGATATTTCGCCGGTGAAGGTATGGTATGCTGATGGCCGGTCGTCGGGCTGATAGGGGTGTGTGCCGCGATGAACGGGAATTTCTTTTTGCATGTAATGATTGGGTTAACTAATATATAGTAATAATATACCTAAAAAAAAGTCTCCAATGCTCCCTACTTTTTTTTGTCAATATACTATTTTTTAATTTTAAATCATTATAATCCCACCTAAGTAAAATTTATAAAAAGTTGGTAGTATAAAATTTCTGAATGAGATGAATTAAATAAGATATCACATAATATATTTTTCATTATGGAAATTCAATTAATGGTAATCAAATGGAATAAGATGAATAGTGGTAAAAGTCAATATGTAACAACTAATAAAAATGGAGAAAGTAACAAAGGTCCTAACAATTAGAACTCTTGCAATAAAGTCGCACTGGGTCGGAGGTCGTGTGGACCAAACTCTACCACCCTCAAAAACCCTAAAACTAAAATGGTCTGAAACTAAAGCCTTAAAACTACATTGTCCCCTTAACACATGCATTCAACCACAAAAAACACTACTCCAAACTTGCAACCTAAATATTTGAAGCTTTTGTTCTGGAATAAATTGTTTAATACTCAAGTGTAGAGTGCTTAACTCTCATCAGCGTTGAACACTGAAGTTTTATGTGTCAAATGCTGAAAGTGTTAAACGTTTATTTTTTCAAGAGTTCAATGCTCAGCTCTAGCATTGAACGCTAAACTTTCATAGCACTTTCGTTTTTGCACCTAACCAAATTCAAGCCAATATTACACCAAGTAAGATTCCTTATGTGTGTCGAACGCTAAGCTTTCCAGTGTAGAATGTTGGGCCTTGGAATTCAACATTGAGTTTAACGTTTAACTCTTAAACTAAGTGTTCAATGCTTTGGCCTGAACGCTCAAAGCTAGTGTTCAATAGTCATAATCTTAGACTATTTAAACTAAGTGTTCAACACTTTGGCAGAGTTGAACGCTCAAAGCTAGTGTTCAACAGTCATAATCTTAGACTATGTTCAATGCTTTTGCTATAGTTTAACGCTCAAAGCTAGTGTTCAACAATCATTATCTTAGGCTATTTTTATTTTATAAATGCCCTTGATTTTTATGAGGAAAATGTTGAATTTTTCACAACTCTCAAACACTATTACTCTGCCCAAATAACCTTTTAACCGTACTTTCGGACTTTTTTAGACAATATAATCTTCCCTAAATAAGGATAATTAGTACTTTAACAACGTACTTCTCTCACTCAATCAAGAGCGTATACAAGACATCCTCAATGCTATGGTAAGCAAATCAAGGATCCCTCTAAATTTAATTATATCTTTTCCTTTCTTTTCTTGGGTAAGTTTAATATTAGTGACTCTTTACTCTAAAGAGTAAACCTAAGATCTTTTTCTTAGGCAAAGAATGTTTAGGGTGATAATCCATCCTCAACATAAGACACACCTTCTCTCTTTATCTATTTCCTGAGTCCATAAACTCCTAGCGATACATCACTCTTGATGTTTATGATCAACTCTTAAAGCTTGTTATTTATTTAAGCAACTTAATGATTAATTATTTTAGGAGCAACTTCCTTCCAATACTAGATCTTTCAAAGCCTAAAGATTCCAACTTTAAGCACACAATTGAATGAAGCATTCCTCTAGGATGATTTCCTCTTAATCAATCAAAGTCCTTCCCCTAGACGTGCTACTGCCACGTTGTAGAGAAATTTTTGACGTGCTAAGGGTCGGTGAACCCAACTAGGTTTTGAATGGATGATTCAATGAATGAATCACCACTAGAGAGCCCAATTTTTCACAACCCAACCTTCCTTTTTTGGTGAAGAGAAAGAAATGGGCTTTCCTCTACTAGTTTCCTACTTAATTTTCACGTCGTTAAGGATTAACTATGCGACTTCACAAGATTGTATGGGTTAAAGAGTTGCCACCAAACATTTATGGGTTGTTTAAACACCCTTGGGCTTGAATCTCAAAATGACTCATGTTAGTGGTCTTCAAACCATGAGAAGGTTTGAGAAAGAGCAATTTATTTCAACTTGAGAATGTGTGCAAAATAATTGGCTAGAGATGAAGAACATATTAGTTTTAGTTCCTAGGCAAACATTCAAAAATAAGTAAAATGCACACTCTAATTTAATTGGTTGGCAAGTTAAGCATTATGCAAACAAGTCTAAACTAGGTGACCACTTTGTTAATGTCCACAAGATTACGGGTTCCTATGGGCGATTGTCTAAATTTATCTTAGTAGGCATGATTTGTAATCAAGAGGTCTTGATTAATGCATAAGATAAAAGTGGTCATACACATTCATTACATAGTACATATCATGAAATAAAAGTTCATAACTGAAAGTGCAAAATTAACAGAAAGCAATAAGTCAATGTTAGTAAGATGCAAGGTATGATATATGCATGATGATGAGTTGAAGAATTACTAGTCATATGAAGATTTAAGTCTAAAGAGACCTTTCTCCATGACATACTTCAATTAGGCAAAAAGGGTATAGTTCATGAATATTTATATGTTTTAGTTTTAGAACATCATTGACATAAAGATGCAAAAACAAGATCAAAATATGCTTTATGATCCTTAAATAGGAAATGAGCCTTAAGGATAACTCCTAAATTTACATTCAAGTATGATGTACACCTTGAGTTTGCTCATAAAAAGTGTCAAAGATTGATTAAGTCTACAGAGAATGGAGATGTCCAAATCTCTTCATCATAGATTAAAGAAAAAGAAACTTGTATAATGTAAATAAATTACAATAAATAAAATGCAAAGGGAAAGGGGTTGTGTTGAGAGATTAAGTGGAGACTAATATATCAAGATGGTTCCTTAAATGGGGTGCTCAAAACTATGTTTTAAGACTTGACCTAGTGAAGTAGGAGTTTCTCCTAGCTCTTCACATTATAGGTAAAAGAGACCTGAAAATAAAAGTGTTGGAGTTGATCACAAGAGAACATCAAGGGTGATATCTCTTTGGTTGATCAAGGCTCACCAAAGTTGCTCAAATATTGAAATAAGATTCATTTGGAAGAGGTTTTCATCCACAATCATCACGAAAAGGGTCCAATCTAAGGCTCTTGGGTGGATGTAAACCACTAAATCCAAAGAATGGAAGGTGAATGGAGTAGAAGTAGACCAAAAAAAAAGAAAGAGAGTAGATTTGCAAGGGGTCCTTAGTGTTTACTGTTAATGAAAGTCCTTTTGTTTGGGTCTTTATTGAGTATGTGTTGAAGGGGTAAGGTTTCATTACTTGTTTGTGTCAAAATGTGCTTTAAATGATCCTTGGTAAGTATGAAGGATGTTTGAGAGGCTTTGACAGTGTTTGGGAGTGTTTTGGGAATGTATTTTTGATAAGCAATGGCACTTAGAAATGTGTGAAATGCCTACCCTTTGCTCATTAAACTTGAGGGTATTTATAGGCAAAAAGAGTTAGTTTCCTGAGCGTCAGACGCTAACTTAGGGCGTCAGATGCTCGGGTTGGGCGTTAGGCTCAAAAAGGGAATTTTTTGCTCGGTTGAAAAGAGGCTTGAAAGGATTTAGGATCGCTTATTGGTGACGCTCAGGGGTTGAGCATCAAACGCACGAATTAGGCATCAGATGCTTATAGGCTAGAGGGTGAGCTAGAATGGAGCAAGCAGCTGAATATCAGAAGGTTAACGTCCATGAGTTGTGTGTTAGATGCACAACTGATGTGCTCGTTTTAGAGCATATTTACAACCTTATTTTAGTGTCAAGTCTCATGCTTTTATATTGGTTTTATGCACATTACATTCAATTTTACCTTGATCTTGTCCTCGAGCTGTTTTTAGGTCATTTTAGGTGATTTTGATGATTTCGAGTTAAATGAGACGTGTTCGAGGCTTTGACACTTTTATCAAGAGTTTGGATGCGCGTATCATATCTTGGGCATGTGGTCCAAGTCACTCTCAAAGATCTCATAAACTCCATAAGCCATTAAACACTTCAAAGGAGCTGTTCAACAAGGTTCAGGTTCAGATTCGACCGAATCTGACATCCGTTCGGTCGAATGGAAGACAGGGATTCAAGCACATAAATCAAGCTCTCGGGAATATCCGAATGAACACTCATTCGGCCGAATCAAGGCCCATTCGGCCGAATGGTTGCCCTCATTCGGCCGAATGGTGGACAGGGTGAGAAAAGTCGAAGTCTCTGATATGGCCGAATACACCACTCATTCG